>CM057454.1:1063671071-1064952142 GCA_016271365.2 Neoceratodus forsteri | reverse complement strand
GGCTTTGAGGCCTGCTGACTAAGGGAGATGCTGTGTGTCTGTGTGGAGCGAGGAGGTAGCATTAAGCCAAAGAGGAGCACGGTACCAAAATGATCTTTGACCCATTGATGTCCTACAGTGGGGACCAGGAATGAGAGATTAGTAGCTAGTCGGGGTATTGCGCCTGAAGGGGCTGGTCTGATTATTGGGAGAAGGCCAAGTGGGCGGTCTGAAGTTGTATTTTTTGCCAGGATACAGGTGTGGTACTGTAGTCTTTGTTGGAAGTTTAGCCAGCCCGTCAGAACATATAGAATCACTATGTATGAGTTAGGCCGGTCGCTGCCGGTGACTAGTCGGCAAGCTTTATTCAGGGCAGTGTTAATAATGTGTAGTGCCGTGGGTTCTGCCGATCCATATATCGCTATCCCATAATCAATTAGGGAGACGATTGAGGCGGAGACTGCCAGATGCAAGGCCTGTGGGGGTAAACAGTGTTTAACTCGATAGAGGATTCCCACTCTTGTGTTAACAGTGGTGGAAAGAAGTTGAATGTGTCTATGGTAGGAGAGGGAGGTATCTAATGTGATACCCAGGTATTTGAAGTTAGTGACGTGTTCAACGGGGGTGCCTTGCTTGTTTTAATTAGTAGAGCCGATTGGCTGTGTGGGCTTTGTCGGTGCGCAAATATCATGGATTTAGTTTTTTTTATAGTTGATGATCAGGCAGTGCTCATCGAACCAAGATTCAAGCTCCCCAAAGAAACCCTGTAGGGCTTGCTGCAGGGTGCTAGGTCGAGAGTGTTTCCAGATTAGTACCGCATCATCCGCATAGAGAAGCATATTTCCACTGCATGCCTTGGGAAGTGAGTTTAAAAAGAGGGAAAAGAGAAGAGGGCCAAGGATAGACCCCTGAGGGACCCCAGAGCACACTGCTTTGCGAGAGAAGATGGTGGTATTTAACCTGACTTGCTGAGACCGGCCTGATAGGTAGTCCTTGAACCAGGCAGTCGCCTCAGAGACCACATTTAGCTGTGGCATAACATGAAGCAAAAGATCGTTACTGACTGTGTCAAATGCTTTGGTAAGGTCCATGAAGATTGCACCTGCAATAGCTCCTTGATCTAGGGCCTCATGGATGAACGAGGTGAGCTCAGAGCAGTGCGTCACAGTGCTATGGTTTGTCCGAAGCCGCGGTTGCATGGCTAAGGAGGTTGTATCTAGTTAGGTGTTCTGTAAACTGGTCAGTGACTATTTTTTCCAGCACTTTAGAGAGCGGAGGAAGTATGGAGATAGGTCTATAGTTGCTTGGTAAAGTGGGGTCTCCACTCTTCAGAATGGGAGTGATTAAAGCACTCTTCCAGGTTGAGGGGAACTGACCGAGGCAGAGAGAGAGATTGAGAATTTTAGTGAGGTGGGGAAGTGTGACGTCCAGTGTCAGCCGAATGAGCTTAAGATCGAGTGAATCATTGCTGTACCAGGAATTGGAAATTGCATTGGAAATGTAATGTTTTGCTTCCCGGCTGGAGATGACTCTCAGCCTGAATGGTAGTGAATCCGAGTTAGAGGGAGTGTCGGGGGGGGGACAGGGTGGAAGAATTTAGGGGGGAGGATACTGGAGAGGTCCGAGAAGGTGGAGTTAAGGGCTTCTGCTATTGCGGAGGGGTCTTGTGTAACTTCTCCATTTACGGAAAGTAGGGAGGGGGATGGGGAGCGAGAATTCCCATTTAGTTCTTTTAAGTTGCTCCAGAATTTCTTCCCATCTCCCCACGCGGAGGTAAGGGTTTGCTGGTAGTAGGAAGCCTTTGCCTGTCTTTGCCAGGTTTGACAGTGTTCTCTGCAGGAGCAGATCATGGACTTACCAAATACAAAGTGATTACCTATGCTTATTAAACACAGCAGTCACATATTTATATTAAATGTATCATTTTTAATATTTACACTAAATGTATACAAAAAGATAATACAACAACACTATATGAGACAGTGACACAGAGGTCTTTGCTCTTGCCCATGAAGCTCCTCCAGTGCTGGTGCCAAATAATAATGAGATATCTTTTTTATGAGCAGTGGTTGTTCCAACCCACAGATATCCCATTAGGCACCAAAGACCATCACAAAGACTTGACCTTTAAAGTCATGTACTGAACCTGTACCTCTGTGCAACTGAACTATTACTTGTACTATTACTTAGTTAGTGACAAGTTCTACCCAAGGGGCAGAATAACCCCCATAACTTGTTTCTGGGTACCAAATAGTCTGCTTCAGCCCAGAAGTTAGGAATTGT
This sequence comes from Neoceratodus forsteri, assembly GCA_016271365.2. Lineage (NCBI taxonomy): Eukaryota > Metazoa > Chordata > Ceratodontiformes > Ceratodontidae > Neoceratodus > Neoceratodus forsteri. Next base: position 1,064,949,880 of record CM057454.1, on the reverse strand, counting down.
TACTGTTGAAGTATTTTAGACAAGTTTCTGTGTAAGGGGAAGGAGTTTAGTATATACATGGATATGTATGGTAGTATAAACATGGATATATGTATTATAGGAAGTCTAAGGAACACCATTAAGGTTGTAGTTTATGCATATTGATATTTATAGTCCTAAGATATAAGTCCCGGTCATGCCAGTGGGGTTTCCTTTCTGTATGTGCACTTATGAGTGTCCACTATCTCTGAGAAGAATAACGATGGGCACTGAACATACATGCTGTAACTAAGTCTCTCATTGAGGGCACCAAGATATAGTACTCTGTCTTTATATGGCTCTGTGCTGTTTTTTAAAAAGCAGTTTAAGCCAATGGGTTTTTTATCTGTTTTTTGTGTATGATCTGGACTTTCAGAAAGTGTATTTTTCCAAATCAACTGTTATTTTTCTGATGAAGGATTCTATGTAATCCAAAAGCTCAGGCACCTATTTTCATTTGTAACATCTATGTTGCTACAATAAAATGTATCAAATCATCTCCTTTTTTCCTAGATCTTTTTTTTTCACAACGGTAGGACATTTAAAAAGTCACCCATTTGAAACAGAAAGAATAACAACTAGAATAACCTCACAAATACTCCATTAAATCTGGATTTCTCACCACATGGGGCTTCTTAGGAAATGATAGATTTTCAACCACTAAGACCTGAGATTTGGCTCAGTGGGCATTCATTATTATGTCTAGCTCCAAAGCTCCAAAGCTCCATGCTAGAGGTATGACCCTCATATATAGTATATATCCCTCAGAGATGGCCCATCTAGCCAAATCATGGTGTTTAGCCCACCTCTTCAACATGTCACTCAAAAGGTGCAGTCTATTTCCTTCTGATGGCTTCTACATAGAAGCACACATTTGCTTACAATATCCAGATCAGTCTGGATCAGCTTGACTCTGTAGCTATTTGTGTTACTTGGCATCCTTGCACCTAATGTATCACACATTGCCTTAACTACCTGCTATTGAGAGGTCTAGCTACAGCTGTTGAGGAGAGGTCCCTTGTGGACTGGCCTTAATGCAGATAGCTAGGCTCCATTCCATTCACATTTTATGTGAGTACTCCTAAAACATTACTCAGCATTAAACAATGCCTGCTCTACCTCCCCCTCCCCACACACAATCTGCAGAGAAATATGCCCTATGTTACATTCAAATTAGGGATACAGAGGAGACACACAGAAAACAATGGGGAAAAAAACAGTTTTCTTGGTACAGTCTGTGTAATAACTGTTATATGCATCTGCTACAGAAGCCCTAACAGAAGCAGGTTTGCTAATCCTGTTCAGCTGCTCATAGGCTTATGTGCAATCAACATGCTGTGATATGGAAGAGGGAGTCAGTTTAAAAGACAAACTTATTATGCATACACTTATTTCATGTAATTTTGTATGGAACCGTTTCATGTTATCATAACATTATGACATCGAGAATCCATTCCTGACTCTTAGTGAAACTGATTTAATTAATTTAGGACAGCACTGCTTAATGGTTTTTAAGGAAATTATTTTTTGCAGTTGTTAACTGTTAAATAAATGATAAATAAAAGTGGCATTTGTGTGTGTGTGTTTTTTTGTATTGTAAATGTTTAAAATGCACTTTTATATGAATAATCATTATGTTGAAAGGATCACTGGCTTGGCATCTGTGCTTTTTGTATTGGGAGTCAGTCAAGGTTTGAAATTCTCACACCACAAACTTCTGCTACAACATTATTTATGGTGATGACAATCAAAGGTTGGGGTGCCCCTTGACAACAGGGAAAGACTAATTATTTATGGTGATGGCAATTGGAGGGTGTGGGTGCCCATAGACACCAGGGAAATATTATTTATTTACAGGGATGGTGCTCAGAGGGTGGAGGTTGCCACTAGACACCAGGGAAAGATATATTATTTATGGGGACAGTGATCAGAGGGTGGGGAAGCTACTAGACACCAGGGAAATATTAATTATTTATGGGGATGGCAATCAGGAGGTGGGTCTGCTGCTAGATATCAGGGAAAGATTCATTATTTAGGGGGACCAGCAGACAGCAATCAGAGGGTGGGAGTACCACAAGACACCAGGGAAAAGCAGCTCACTATTTTCACTGCAGCCTGCAGCACAAGTTCCAGCTGCAGCTGCAGAGGTCAAGAAAGTTTGATACAGAGAATGCAGATGAACAGCTTCTCTTGTTCTGTTGGGCACCCTGGATTTTGGGTGCCCAGAAAAGGCATTTCTGATAACTTACACTCAAATCTAGCTAAACAGGCCCATTTAGCTAGGTTCTGGAGTTTGTTTTTTTAAATACCAGCATTTTTATGTATTTTTCATGCTTGCTAGTTTGTGGAGAAAAGCAAAAAGATGACAATACTCACAGCACAAAAAAAATGTTTGGTGCTGGGCAAAGCAAATGGTGAGAAACCAAAAAGCATCTAGCAACATCCAATTTTTTATTTTGCACCTGAACATTATCTCAGAAATCCTACTGAACATGCTCAGAATGGGAAAACACAAACCTTGAGAGCCTTATAACTCTGGAACCATATAATGTTTTTTCACCAGACCTTTCAACGGCACTACTGTAGGACATGACACATGTGGCCTGATAGTTTGGGAAAAAAAATTCTATTCCATGTAAGCTGTAGGTGAGAGCAAAAAAAGCCATATTATGTATAGGAAAAAAATTAGACATTTATAAAAAATAACATATGCAGATCTCAGAAACACAACAAGCTGCCATTACACAACTTATCCACAGGTCAATACCTTGCCTCTTAAACAACACAAGCAAAATTTCAGCTGATTTTATCAACTGGTGCCAAATGTATTAATGTGCAAAGTTAGGGGGTTAACACTGAATACTCTACTGAACCCTAAGTATAGTGGCACTACTGCGTCACTATAATATATTTATACTTGGCAGGGGATGAGGCTGAACTTGTATTATCTGCTTTTAACATCTGAACTTTACTTTTTAACACAGCAGCAAACAGAGCATAAGGTTTTAATGTAGCTTCAAGATTAGATTCTGTCTTACAGTGTTGAAAGGGAGGCATGCCAGTATTCACAGCATATCTGATCATTTTTCTGGCATGCAACCTGAGTGTGCTGATTGCAGCATCTAACAAACCTGATTTACTTGAACCAGCTCCCTATATCTGGCTGACTGGCATCAATGCAGAACGTGATGCTGCCAAACTCATCCACAATTTAAAATAGAAAAATATACCAAGTAAATTGATCCATTCCTTCAGCACACCAGAGAAAGATAAATTGCACATACCTCCCACACAACTAGTGCAACATTTCACTTTAATGTTCATTATACAATGGCAAGAAAATGTCCTAGGCTCTGATTGGTCAGTGCGTACCTGGCACAGTGACGTTATCCCAATATCATCACAGGTCTAGTCTCAGCACTGTGAACCTCTGGACTGATTGCATTGGATTTGTTGGAGTTACATGATTGTTTACATCTTCTCTTAAGAAACAGAAATATTTTTCCACACTAACAAAAACATCTTTAAAATGATTTTTTATCATTCTGTATTACAACAAGCCATTGTATAATAGCAATAATACTCTCCAGGGTGTGTGTTGTGTGGATAACGTCACTTATCAAGTGTTGGACACACTTGGCCTGTGGCCTCATGCCCAACTACCTGAGGCGTGATGTAATCTTAGCACGACACACACCCTGTTGGGCATTATTGCTTAATTATGAACTGTGGATCATAAATACGGAAACCTGATTGGCCGAGAGGTATTTGAAGCTGTGATGATATCGGGCTACATCACCACAGCTTCAGAAAACCTCCAGTAACCAGCCTCCTCATGGTCCCTAAAACACATCCACTTGCCATTAGTTGAATCCCGTACCCACACACCTGTTGACCCCACATGCAGTAGAAACCAAATGAAAGCCAAGTATTTTTTGGCAGCCTCAGTTACACTGCCAAATCTACTGCCACAACCCAAACAAGCCACTCTTTATTTTTCTTTATGAGGCACATGTAAAGTATCCCTGTCTCTTTTCAGAGGCTTGCTCAACCATCCATTTTAGTTTGTCATGGACATCAACAGCTTGAGTTCATCACTTCAATCATAGTAGAGAAAAAAGATGTTCTCCCTTCTGCAATACTTTTTTTTTTAATGGATCAGAGGTTATGAGAATAGTTGTACTTCCTGTACTGGGCACGGGTCAGGGAGGGCATGGTTCCTACTTGTAATAAGCAGCAAGATTTCTACTAAGACTCATTGCAGTCAGCCTGGTTCATTAGCACTCTCATATTTTACAACAGTGCCACCTGCTGCCCACAGCAAGTATTAAAAGAACTGTCTTGTTTTAATGGATCACTACACCTTACCAAATGTACTCTTAAACCATTTTAAAACAGTTTTTAATTTTCTTTTTCATTTACACAAATACTGATCCAGTTCATAATAGCAATAATGCACTCCAGGGTGTGGTATATCATGGGGTATCATCACTTCTCGAGTCATTGGATGCACTCAGCCTGCGGCCTCATGCCCAGCCACTGCAGCATGATGATATCCCATGATATACCACACCCCGTCATGCATTATTTCTTAAATATATGTACCTCATTTGTACATTCATATAGTGTCTTAGTAATTTGTTTGTGTCTTCAATTCTGGGATGTTAGATGACAATGCTCAAATTAATTGAACTATTGTCGAAAAACTAAAATATCACTAATGGTTACCAAAGAAAAAAATCTACTTATAGAATTAAATGCTGGATTGTCAGAGTAAATTGATCTGGTTCACCCATGCCACAGTGACACCCATTGTAGCAATGTAAATGTTAGCGCAAGCTATGCTCTGTCACCAGCTATCGAGTTCTGACAATTCACCGTCAGACAGCAGGAGCGACATCTCTTATGGGGGGCTGTGCTCCCTCTACACCTCCCAGTTACTTAAATAACCATATCCAGGTCACACCCCAGTGGGAAGAAGGGCAAACTGCAGATTGCCCTTAGTGCCCAACAGCAAGAAATCAAGGCAGCAGAAATTACATCATTACCGTGCCAGAAATCTGTCACAGCACATTAACAAACTACCAATTGATCTTGCGTCAGTTATGTAAATTTACTAATGGTATCTGTTATATACACCATTTTTTTGTCTATTACATTCACCATTTTTAGCTGGCCATTTTCTTCCCCTTGCAGTCATTAGTAGAACGTACTGTACAGTAGTTAATTTAACAGAGCAGGTCATACAGTAACATAACTGTGGTGCACAAAACCCTTTAAAGCTTTCCTTTCTGCATGATAGTTGATGTAATTTAGTGAAGTATTCTGTGGATTTATGACCACATTCTGATGGTAATAGTATATGAGTGGCTGGCACATCAGTTTAATATATAAATATTGAAATAAATGAGATGCTGTTATATTTCTATATGTCACACTATTAAAATACCTATTAGACTTACATCAAAACCTCAGTTGTTGTAAGTTGCAGAATTACATTAACTTAAGTAAAACCATTAAAACCCATAAAAAAGCGTGTATCAGTTGAACAAAAGTGGTTGTGATGTCTTTTTGTTTTTTCAGTCACAACAATGTCCTATAAAAAATTTATCGCAGCAAAGCACTAATTACTGTATGTGAGATATGTTACTCAGCATTTCTGATCACATACAGAATTACAGAATGTACAAGAGTAAACTCTACCAAAGATCCTTTTTTCAAAACAAATATTAGAGGCAATAATGGCACAAGTTTCGATTTCCCAGCCACAGCAATTTAGTGCATGATCATTTAAGCAAGTCAAGGTATAGTAAAAATTATTTTGGTGGGAGGGGTCATCAATACAACATAGCTACATGTTAAAAGGCATTGATGATAAACATATCCTAATTCTACAATGTGACTCCACAATGAGATTCTACAAGCTGTAATATATTCATAAAAAGGCTGGAGGACTGAGGTGCCTCATTTGTGCTGCCGCTGTGAAAGTTGAAGCTGTGGTGTTGCAGGTGCAAAAGAAGAAAAACACAGATACACAGAAATTGATCCTAGCATTCCAGTGCCTTTTCGCACTGTTTTTCCACCTTTAGGTCATCAGATATGAGGGAGGCCCCTATGGTGGATGTGTTTAGAAGGGGCCTAAAGACTCATCTCTTTTGCTTATCCTTTCCTGCAAATATTTTTTAATTTATACAGGATTCTTAAATAATTTAACTGTTGCTTATCGTTTATATAATATGATTGTTTTATAACTCTGTTAAACTGTTCTACTGTGTGGTGACTAGAGCCCCAGGGATTGGACGCCTAATCAAATCAAATAAAATAAAATATTATTTACTTACTTAATTGGAACATCTGAGATTTTTGGCTCTTGTTTTTGGAAATCACTGACAAAACAATCTCACCCTATTCTAGACCTTGTAGCAGCAAACTCTGAGATATTTATAAAAAAGTTGGAGACTAAGGTGCCTTATCTGTGCTGCTGCTGTGAAGTATAATGCTGTGATGTTGCAGGTTTATCAGGTCCTGCAACAGTGAAACATTGAATTCAAGTAGTAATCTTTCAGCAGCAGATTCAGGTCATTAACTAGCCACAGTACCGAGACAAACTTTTGGACATCTACAGTGCACTTTAAGTTGAAATTGTTGTCAGAATTTGTTTGGGGAGGGAGTTATTGAGTTATTGATAAGTTTACACCAGTGGGTACATAAAAGTGTGCCCCAAATCAGTAATTGTAGAATAAACTATTTAAGTAATAATGTCTTCCAGAGTGGGTGGTATAGGACTATACCAGACTGCCCAGGGGCATAATGAGGCCCAGCACTGCAGGCAGAGGGCCTTATAGCTCCTGGAAGATCCAGGATAGGATAATACCACCCACCCTGGAAGGTGTTATTATGCTTAGAAAATGGGTTATTTGCAACATTTTTGTAAAATATTTAAAAATGAATAAAAAGTCCTTTAAAATTAGTAAAAAGTACATAGTGATGCATTGTGCTGTAAAGTAGTCCCTCTGCTGGTGCAGCTGTCAGTAGACGATGCTGCTGTGTTTACTATATTTATTTATTTGTTTATGTAAGTAATAATACTTGACAGGGTGGGCATTATTGGGATATAACAGACCACCCAGTAGCATAATAAGGCCCAATGTCACAGATGGAGGGCCTTATAGCCCCTGGAAGGTTTTTATATCCCATTCTGCCCACCCTGGAGGGTATTATTGAAAATGGTCTATAGGTGTAATTGTTTGAAAAAATATATCACAATAAACATTTATATATAAAAAATAAATAAAAAACAATAAAGGTAACTTTTCTAGTAAAGTAATCCTGGTACTGCTGGAATTACCACAGGAGGACACTGCCATTTTTGTGTGTAGCTGATGAGTTTGTCCTCTTGCTTTGTCTCTCCACCCACTCCCTCACAGACACAAGAGCTGTTTCTTGAGTTTGTTGCCTTACTTGGCCTCTCCCTCCTCCCTCAGTCACACATGCACATAGAAAGTAAAACCATTTATTTTAGCTCCTTGGATCAGCAGTTCATCAAAATGGGGGAATGTTGCCTGCTGATCTGAATTTAAAGACAGGTACCTGATTTTTTCTTTCTCTTGTGTTTGAAATGTGGCACGAGTCTGCAGCTCAGTGTAACAGTTGGCTGTGTCTTGACGCAGAGCATGACCATGATCAGTAAGGAAAGTTAAATTATTAACAAAAAAAGTTTACTGTTGTTGCAGGTTTTTTTTTGCAGTGTTCTGTGATAGTGTCCACAGTGGTCAGTGTCTCTAAGCTAGCGGGGGGAAAAATGGTGGCTGGCCAGTTTCAAAATTCGGGGTGCCAAAGGATACTCTTTGTAATAGGGCACCCCAAGCTGGAATTTGTTTTTCACCAGGCGTTGTTAAGAAATAACTGATTCAGCCAGTCAGGATGTGAGTATTGTGATGTCCATTTTCAAAAAAATTTTTTAATGCATTTTTCTGCCTGCTTCCTGGGATAGTATTTTTTTTGCTGTTGTTTGTTTTTTACACTGAGACTTATGTTCTGCTACCTGGTGTGATTCAGTTCAAACTGAGAGCATTGCACGCAACAGGTGTAAAGGCTGCAGGACCACATTAGAACATTGGCATTTTTCTCCCATTCATGGTTTATTGTGCTGTAAGTGGGGTCTCATAATAAAATTAATCCTTACTGTTACTCTGATGCTTGAGCTGTTTTGTTGAGTGTTGTTGGTGACTCAGGAAGAAGATTTGTGGTCTCTGGCTTAGGTTTCAGCCTTTATGGAATGGTGAGTGGCTGGACAGAATGAAAACAAGTTGTAAAATTAAATAAGAAGAAACAGTTAGGAGTGTGTCAGTGTGTGCACCAGGTGTGTACAGTTAGTAAGTTTAGTTTCTGTGTGGGCAAGAGGCATGGCTGAATGGAGCATGGGGCAGGGCAGGCTATTTGGAAAGTGTAACATGTGCTGTCCATGAACAACAAAACTGTGACCTTTATAAACATGGCAAACAGCATGAAGTCTGTTGTGGATGTTTGACTCTGTTTTTAAAATTAAATGGAACAAATGTGTGGGTAGTATGAGGTATGGGGTACTGACACTTGGAGTCAAGTTGAGGGGCAGTGATGGTGGGTGGACAGCCAAGGAACAAAGAGATCCACTAGCTCTGGTACTGCTACTATTTGTTAGAGGGGTGGACATTTCTTCATTCTCCATACTGCAGATGGACAGTATTCACAAATGAAGAGGGAGAGGTACCTAAACACCATATATTAGAAACACTCTGCATACAGGAGTTGATACCAGCCCATTCTCAGAAGAAAGGGTTCTGAAAGAACTCTTAAAACTAAAGGTGGGTAAAGCAATGGGGCCTGATGGGATTCATCCCAGAATTCTAAAAGAACTAAGGGTAGAACTAGTGACACCACTGACTACCCTCTTTAACAAATCATGGGAGGATGGTGTGGTACCTGAGGACTGGAGGAGGGCAGATATTATTCCACTTCACAAAAGTGGGAGCAGGACAGATGCAGAAAACTACAGACCTGTTAGTTTAACCTTAGTGATAGGGAAAATGTTGGAATCACTTCTGAAGGAAAGAGCTGTTGAGTACCTAGAGGCCAGAGGGGCACAGGACCCAAGACAGCATGGATTCACAGCAGGAAGGCCATGTCAGACACATCTAATAGATTTCTTTGACCGGGTGACCAAAGTAGTAGATCAGGGAGGGGCTGTGGACATGGTCTACCTAAACTTTAGCAAGGCATTTGACACAGTCCCACACAAAAGATTAATACACAAGTTAGCCAGCCTGGGAGTGGGTCTCAAGATGGTAGCCTGGGTAAAGAATTGGCTGGAGGACAGGACACAGAGGATAATAGTAAACAGAGTCCACGCTGAAGAAAGAGGGGTTACTAGTGGGGTACTACAGGGTTCAGTATTAGGACCGGTCCTCTTCAATGTCTTTATAAGTGACATTGCAGAGGGACTGGAAGGAAAAGTATGTCTCTCTGCAGATGACACAAAGATCTGCAACAGAGTTAATACACAATGTGGAGTGGAAAGGATGAGAAGGGACTTGGCAAGATTGGAGGAATGGTCAAATGCATGACAGCATAGAATCAATGCTAAGAAGTGCAAGGTAATGCACCTGGGAAACAAAAACCCAGGGGAAGAGTACACAATGGGGGTGAGATACTGGCAACAACAAAAATGGAAAGGGACCTGGGGGTAGTCATATCAGGTGACCTAAAGGTGGGCAAGCAATGTGAGAGGGCAGTAAGGAGAACTGGGGGGATACTGGGATGCATAGGGAGAGACATCACCAGTAGAAAACAGGAAGTTGTTATCCCTCTGTACAGACAGTTGGTGAGACCCCATCTGGAGTACTGCATGCAGTTCTGGAGACCCAGTCTCTGCAAAGACATGCACATGATGGAAGCAGTCCAGAGGAAGACAACTAAAATGGTGCAGGGTCTGTACCAGAAGACATATGAAGAGAGACTTAAAGAGCTTAATATGTATAGCCTTGAGGAAAGGAAGGAGAGGGGGGACATGATAGAAACTTTCAAGTACCTCAAGGGAATCAACAAAGTCCAAGATGGTAGCATCTTTCAGAAAAAGAGGTGTGCAAGAACAAGGAGGCACAATTTGAAGATGGGAGGTGGCTAGAGGTAATGTAAGGAAGTATTTTTTCACAGAGAGGGTTGTGGATGCATGGAATAGCCTTCCAGAGGAGGTTGTGGAGTCAAAAACAGTGGTGGAATTCAAGAATGCATGGGACAGACATTAAGCAATTCTAGTGGGGAGGGTAGGAGGAAGTAGGCTGTTGGTTAACTAGGATCTGCAGCTTATCCAGTAGGTAGGGAAATGGGCAGACTAGGTGGTCCAAGCGGTCCTTATCTGCCATCAGATTCTATGTTTCTATGACTCTAGCATTGCTAGCCTAAATCTCGTCATCGTGATTTGTAATCAGTGCACATACATAATTTTATATATTATATTTAATGATACATATAAAAGCAGTCTCACTTTGTAAAGATTAAATTCATCCACAATAATTAGGAGGATGTACTTAAGGTTTGGTGGGAAAGTGTGGCATTCAAGTAGATTCACCATGGAAATTACCATTCTAAGAGTTGCTGATTCAGCGCTGAAATCTTTAGTGGCCTGCTTACATGATCACAGAGGCAGAACAAGCATTTGCAAAACACACCACTGCACCTGTAGAATATATGGCATCTTTGACTAGCAAAATCATCCAATTCCATAGGCCAGAGCACAGGTTTCTGTTCCATGAGTCCCTCCAGTAAAAGACGGAGTTCCACCTTGTGTATACCTCTTTAATCAAGCAATGCTGAGGAGCACTGTGCTTCTAGCAATGGTGGAGGAACTCAACATTTCAGGAGGAGTGATGAATAAACTGGTCCTATCTGCAGAGTGTCATGTGTTTCATTTACCTGCATGTCTGCCAGGCATGTGATGCTCCACCAGATTTAGTGCATGTGCAAAACAAGGTGCATGGAGAAATCCCCACCATTCATCACCTTTAGTATGTTACTTCTACTATTCATCACAAAGATTCCCACCATCAGATCTTAAGGGAGTGATATATCCAGATGTCTAGCAGTAATTAATTTAACTGCAGAATAGTTCTCCCACTGTGCTTCCCCTACGTGCCTGACAGAATAGGTAAGGCACTTCTTCTATTGGTGTGATTTTTCGGTAAGGCTGTCTGATTCAATAAGCTCTGCTCAATGAAATTATTCCTGGTAAAACAAATAAATAAAATCCTGAAGGGACTGTCAGTGGCAAATGCAGGCAAGGAATGGTAACGGAGCTTGATTTGGACACAAACCAGTGGGCAGTTGAACTTACAGTACAGTAGGAAGCTTGGGTTTGTACTACTGCTCCAGACGTAGTGAAATGTTATTCCGTGCAACTCAGGAAGGCAGCAACAAAGTCCAGCAAAATGCTAGGATGCATTGCAAGAGGCATAACCTTGAGAAGAGAGGTGATTCCGCCATTATACAGATCACTGGTTGGACCTCACCTGGAGTATTTCATGCAGTACTGGCACCCATATCTACAGAAGTACATTGGGCTGCTGGAGGGGGTGCAACATAGGGCATCAAAAATGATTCAGGGTTTGGGGGAATTGCCATATGCAGTCAGACTGAGGGAGTTAAACATGTACTCACTGGAGGAAAGGAGGGATGGGGGTTATGATTGAGACCTTCAAATACATGAAGGGGATAATCGGGACAGACACAGAGGATCTATTCAGGATGATGATGATGGGGAGAGACACCAGGGGACATAACATGAGACTGGAGGGAGGAAGATTCAGGAGGGAGGTGAGGAGGCATTTCTTTAAAGAAAGGGTGGTGGCAGAGTGGAATGTACTACCTGCAGAGGTGGTGGCATGTAACACAGTAAAATGCTTCAAGAAGGGGTGGAACATGGCAAAGGGGAGGGTAATGGGGGAAGTGGAGGGGCAGCTGGTGAATAGGGGAGCTAGCTGCAAACTCGAGTAGACTCAATAGAACAGATGGCCTTTATCTGATGGCAATTATCATATGTTCATAAATGTACACAGCCCCTTCACCTTCTTCAGAAGTGGCACCATCTGTGTGCATACTGCCTCATCCATGGTGGAGAGAACATAGCAAGAAAACTTGATCAGGCGAAACATGATTTGAGAAAGTATGACTGATCTTGACATTGCCTTTCTTATCTTAGTTTACATGAACTGTATATATTGGTTTATAAGATGGATCTAAAAATGAAGAAACTTAATTGGGTGAAACTAGTCAGGTGACTGTGCATTATAATGAAAACAAAGAACCAAGACGCTAATAGTGACAGAGTGATGCTGCAGCCATGAAAAAGCACAAAACCAGAAATGACAAAAAAGCGTGGTGCACAAAAAAGACTTCTGAATCAGAGTTTAAGTGAACAACCAGGTGTTGAATCTACTGGAGCCGAATACAGGAGCTGCAAACAAGACACCCCAGTGCTTCGAATCTTACTGATTCTTCCTTGGGGCAGGGTTTCAGGTAACCAGCCATACATTTAAAGAGGACCTTCACCAGTCCTTTTGACTTTCATGCATAAATTACCTCTTTTTGCATTGATTCTGGAATTGTATATCATTACTGTCTGCTGCAGTTAGTTTTTGTATTCTGAGCTGCTAAAACTGCTGGGTGTACCAGGGCTTCTATAGCAAGCTTGGTGTTGCTGTAGACCTAGGGTTGTATTACTGACATCACTGTAGGGCAGAGTCAATTTCACAAAAAAACAAAAAAACATACTGTCAAGGCGTTTGGATTTTGACATAATGCATTACTAACAGGGTGTCTTGGGGGAGGGGGGAACACAATATGTATACTGAGTACTGGTCGGTTTCCCTTGCAACATTGTTGCAACTGCATGGTACTGCATGGTGTGAGTCACTCCCCTATCCTACAATGAGGTCATCAGGAGCTAGCAGCCCACCAGCTAAACAGCAATGCCAAGTGGAGCAGGGCTAAAAAACAAATCCAAATTATGGAAGGCAGAATAAACCTTGGCAAAAAATAACAAATGCACACAGCTTTTCAGGTCTAGTACTGCATACAATGACTATAAGCTCTAAATTTTTGGACCATCATGAAAGTTCCTCTTTAAAGAAATGTTTTAAAGGAACATACAACAATTTCATTCAATTGTGCTTACACAACTGGATGAGATGTACTGTATGCTTATGTGACTTTGATACATTGAGGCTCTTCACCTCTCTATCCATGGTATATACCACCTTGTAGGGGTACGATGCAAGGAACCCTAGAGGAGGGTTCCCCCCCTTAGGTGCTGCAAGAATAATTCCCTAGGCTAAAGGTAGCTTAGGAAGAAGCCCCAAAAGAATACCCAAAAGGGTGTTGAGCATCAAAGAGGTAAGAAATCAGAAGACATCTAGACCAGAAAGCAAGGCGATACACGTAGAAAAGAAGGACAGGAGAAGAACGAGAGCTGAGGATGATGAAAGGAAATCTGACAAGATGCAGAAGGGCAGACTTTACTAAGGAAAGCAGGAGCAGTAAGGGCCACCATCCGACTCCATCCAACAGTGGAACCTAACTACGGAACCTATGAAAGCACTAACTCTGACTAATATTGTGACCACTGTCACTGAGAAGAGGAAAAAAAAAACCTTTGAGGAGGAAACCTCTGGGGCTCCAAGGCCTAGGTCACCTTCCCTCCAGGCTGAAGGACGTTTTGATTAGTGATGGCTCAGCTACAGCAATTTGAAGTCGAGACTGAAGAAGGAGAAAAAGTCCAATGTAGAAGAAGCTCTCGCTCTGTCCTTCCAAATGGACTGCTGTTGAGGGATGTGAGCGATGTTGCTGCAACTCGATGCTCAAAAGCAAGAGAGGATATATGATGATGGAAAGAAGCCTTGAAGGCCTGAATGGTTCAAGGTGAGGAATGAAATGGATGATGTATGATTACGAAATGAGGCCTAGAAGGCCGATAGAGTTAAGGTGAAATATGAAGAGGAAGATGAATGATGATGATGGAATAAAGCTGTGGAAGCTGGTACAGTTAATGTGAGGTATGAAATGAATGATGTATGATGATGGAGAGAAGCCTGCCAGCCCTGAGCAAAAGAGCAATAGACACAAAGGCATGTCTCTGAGTGGAGAGCAGGTCGAGTCGAGGTAGCATGGACCAGAGAGGGTTATGCTTGAGTAGCCAGTGTGAAGGAGTAGACCCACATAGTGGTCGGATGAGTGAGGGATACCCAGATTCAGTCATGAGAAGACTGACGGTGATAATAACTGCAGGAGTGCAGCAGTTCAATGAGGAAGCATAAGACCCAATGAGAGGTATGCTCGATTAATCGATGTGTATGAGTAGACCCTGAGGTCAGACTGAGTGATGGAGAACCAGACTCAGGCACGTGGACACCAGATAGACTATGGTACGAGGAGGATACAAATAGGGAAGGTGATAGCAGAATAGGGAAACCCCAAAAGAAAGCAAAGGTCAGAGAAGGAGTGGAATGGAGGGTGGAGAGAACGAGAGAAGGAGGACAACAGAGAAGTCAATGGGGGTAGACACCCATGATACAGCAGAGAAATGTAGAGAGAAGGACTGAGGCAATCAACTGAGGACAAGGATGGAACAGGTTGTGCATCCACAGAGAACTCTAACATCATGAGGGGTGCCAATAAAATACTGTATGACCGTGATGGACCCAGTCATAGCACAACTATCCTGAGAAAATTGAGTTATAGATTGAAATGCCTGTGCAACATGACAGGATGGGAGCAGTGGGAAACAACTACTGCAGTGTCAAACAAATAGACTAATTTGAGTAATAATGCCTTCAAATTAAAGGATGTATGCACACCTGCAGACAGGAATACTTCAGCGGTAATTTGTAGGTCAGAAGAACAAAATGAAGATGCACACACAGGATGAGGGATGAGCAAGTCAGAAAGAAGAGTTGAGGGTTCATGATGGGGCAGAATGTGCAGCACAGGAGTCTGGTAGAGAAAATAAAGTCAAGGAATAATAGGCCTCATGAGGACACAGGCAGGGGATGAGGTAGGGAGAGTCGATGAGTTACTCAACTAAGGTGGATGAGGGGATAGGCTGTGGGATATCCTTTTTGGAAAAACATAGTGAGAGAATCCAGAAGAATCACGATCAGAAACATACAGATGAAAACACGCTACCCATGGCAAAGAGCAACCACCCACAGGGCAGGCACTAATGGCAACATCCCTAAAGGCCAGTGGTACAGGGTCAAGTGCTCCTGCAGTATATGAAATGCTGAAACCAGCTGACTGCTAACTTGGAAGCCAGAGTCCATGAAAGAGACTATAGCAGGCAAAAGAGAGCACAAAGCAAATAAGCAGAGAAACATTTCTCAGGCATAACAGAGAAATACCCTAGGCCCAATAAGAAGTTCAGTTCTGTCACTGTATAGCTCCATTTGCAAAAGAAGTGCAGGAGATAATTAGACAGAACAGGTACAGGAATTGCAAATAGGCATTTGAAGGAAACTCAGATGAATCCTCGACAAACAGCAGTTCAGTGAGTGTGAGAGCAGACCGGAGTTACAACCAGCAGTTGGACACAGGGGGAAAATGTGCTGAATAAAGCATTGCCTACCCAGAGAAGATCAGCAGTGCAGCACTGCAAAGCAAAGGAGCGGTGGAGTAAGCAGAGGTCCAGAAAGTAGTCCTCCACAGAGAGAGCAAAACAAGGACCCAAGCTGAGGAAAATGTCAGAAGAGGAGAAGCACATGAGCTCCACAGAGGAATGGTAAGGGATGCCAACTAGGCAGGCAGGAGGAGTGAGGTGAGGGAGGCAAAGATGGGGAAACGGCATGAAGGAATGTTATGAACCAGGCCAGGCCGGTAATGTCAAACCCAGAAGTGCAGGCAGAGAGAGACAGAGCATCGGTGAGAAGGAGAGGAGGAGCAGGCTGCCGAGATCCCAGGGGAAACACTGGACAGAAGTGAAGGATTGGAAGAATAAGATATGGGGAAGAGGTGGGTGGGGAGAAAACAAAGGCGGATGTGATAGAAGGATGAGGAGAATGAGCCGGTGGTCAGAGGAGGCCTAGGAAATACGGGCAGAAGCCCAAGTGAGGGGAGCGAGGAAGAGCAGCACCGACAACCGCAACTAAGAAAATCAGAGCAGTGGAGAGGTAGGCTGGGATTGAAAGTCGAGATCTAGGAAGGGTGGTATAGGAGAGACCACGCTGGGAGGAGAAAGAAGCTGGAGGAGTGGGGGAACAATGAGAGGGGGTCAGAGACTAAGAAGGCAGCCAGAAATGAGTTAGCCAACCAGCAGCAATGAGGAAAAACTGACAGAAGGAAAGCTGACTAAGCCTTTGACTGCAATGAGAAAAGAATCCTGGAACAGTCCAGGAGGAGTGGCCTTTTAAGGCCTGATGGGAGAGTGATGTTGCTTCACCCATTGAACCTCAGGCTTAAAGCCTTCCCATTCCATAGACTGGCACGTAGCCCCAACAGATGGCTATCAGACACAATTTCCAAATTTCATACATAAATGCAAATACCCATTAAAAGACAACAAAACCAAAATTATTGACCACTAAATTAAACCCCCAGTGATTAAAGCTCACAAAAATATGTATACTAATAACGCAAGTCAGTAAAAAATAACTGCAAAGGCTAGAAGTAAATCCTCAATTAATATTCAATTTGGAATCCAAACATGCAAATACATACTACTACTAAGTCATCTTAAAGTCTAATAAGTGAGGAAAAAAATCTGAGGGCTGCTAATACAGGCAAAACTTGGGAAGAAAAAGAAGAATGTTTAATGACCAATATAATGCAAAAGTATGATCAACAACCAGAAAAAGCTATAAAAAAACAAACACGCACAGCTATAGATACTGATACTGATACTGATACTGATACTGATACAGATGCAGATAGAGACAGAGACAGAGACAGAGACAGATACAGATACAGATACAGATACAGATACGGATACAGCTATAGACAAATTCAACAAGAGGGAACTGTAAGGGAACATTTATGAAAGTCTATGCCTGCAGTTTAATGGGTGAGCAACCAACCACGCTTACTTCCTGACCTATATAAGCAGTTCCTCCCTGTCTCCTTCTGAAGCACTTTCTGTTTGCCAGCCAGAGGCTCTGTTGGTCTGTCTTCTTTCTTTGGACCTGTTGTGGCCTTGCTTGGAGCCAGCTTCAGCCTTGCCCCCCTACCCTTTCACATTGTCAGTGCTCTGGCACCTGTTTGGTACTGCTGGATGTGTTCATGTGTTTTTCCTTCTTGGTTAGTATTTGTTTTGCTTCTGATCACTGTGTGCTTTCTTCTGTGTTTGTTTTCTGGTTTCCTGTGTTTGTGTGTTTGTTTTGTCTTTTCCTTTGGTATTTACATTGCCCTTTGTGTGTTCTATGTTAATCCTGTGCCTGTTCTTAAGCCCCTTTCCTTTTCAACTGCTTCCCACCATCAGTTTTCCTGCAATTGTTGTGTGTTTCAGCTCCCATTCCAACTTCTCTGCTGCTGCTGCTGTTTCTGTTAATTCATTGTACTTGGCCTAGGCTCCTGCTCTCAGTTTGCTGCCTCTCTCTGTTGCAGCTTGCTCTCAGTTCTCAGTGATAGCTCTACTCTAATATTGCCAGCAGCCTTGCATTCCACTATGTTTTTTTCCTGCTTATTTACCTCAGTTTTCCATTTATTTACTTCACAATTACTTCTGTATGCCCTCAGTTTTTATCCAGCCCTTTTGGGGATTTAAATGTGCTCTACATGTTTATTTACACCCATTGGGAATCAAACCTGAATCTACTGCAATTCTATATTACTTTCTCCATGTGATTTGAACCTGCTTAAATGCAAATGAACCAAGCAATTATTATTGTTGTTTCAGTACATTATTGCCCATGCCTACAAATTCCTATGCTTGTTCAGTTGTTCAGCTCAGCTACTGCTGGAATCTATAATCAATTATTGCTGGAAGCTATGCACTATTCATGCAATGCTTCATTATACTCTAGAGGTCAGCTCAGCTACAGCTGTCACTGTAAACTAGTTTACTATCCACTTGTTGGTCATGGCACTTTGCTGTGGCTTCTTTGTTTTTCCTGCAGTGGAGAACAGGGGGTTATAGTGGAGAGTCGTGGCACCATGTGGTTCAATTACCTTATGTTCATATACTGCCTTCACTGCTATAATCCTCTGGGTATTTCTGTCACCTTTAATTGGCACTCTTTGATGGACTGGTTAGATAGTATTCCTTCGTCTTAACTTGCTTTGCATGTCCTATAACCTTACCAGGCAAGCGCCTCACACTGAATAAAGGACCAGGTTACCCTAAGCTGTTTGTTCAATTCCTACTGCTATTATGCTTTTGCATACTATTTGCTATACTTATATATATATATACTATATTACCTATATGCTGCACATTGCCTGTTATTCACTGTATTACCATGGGCTCTAAGATGCCGGTTCAACAACAATTTCGGCCACCGGCATCACATCGAAGGGTTGACATAAATCCTGATTGACTCCCGGTCTATTTTTCTAAAAGGGGGCTTCCCGAGTCGGAGCTGATTTGGGTAGGGGGTGCAGGGCCAGGAGACAGTGTGCATCTGTCTCTGGCACACCAGTCCAGTGACTTGCCAACAAACTGTTAATTTTGTCAGCAGCAATGTAGATCGCTGTATTGGTGTCACTGTTGGGCAGGGTATACCATTACCATGTGTGGCCTGCTCCATTGCTAAAGGTGTTTACCATGCTGTGCATTGCCTGTTACTTTCTGCATTACCATGTATTGCCTGTTCCATTACTAAAGGTGTTTACAGTGCTGAATATTGCCTGTTTCTCCCTGCATTACAGTATCATGTATGGCCTGCTCCATTGCTAAAGAAGACTTGCTGACCACGACCATCAAGTTATTGGCTCTGAGATCACTCTTAGTTGATGATCTCGCTCTACACCCTAGTCGGCATCCTGAGCATGTGAAGCCTGAGTGGGGTCCTTCCTTTCTGGCCCATAGTGGGAATGTCCTTACTCCAGGTGGAGCTTTAGCCATTCATGTGTGGTGGTGGTGGTGCCTCTGGATGTAGAATTTATGACTAGCTCCGGAGGGTGGTTATGTGCATTCTCCCTTTGGCTGTAGTATTAATTTACTACCATTGCATCTTTGATGCTTCTTCCTACAACTGCGTCTGTTTGACCTGGTTTGTATTTTAGACTGGTAAGCCAGCTGAGTGCCTCTGTGGCCATTGCTCTCCTCCTCCCACCTTGGTGGTGCTTGTTGCAGAGAATCATTGCAACTCTTCATGTCATTCCCATCAGAGGGACAGAGTGAGAGCCCTTCAATTGGAGGGACAAACTCCATCTCTTTTTCTGGATGTGATGATGGGGGTTGGTGAGGATATGTAAAAGAGAATGGCTCTTGGTGGGGGACACAGAAGATAGAACAGCACAGCAACAAATAGACTACTTTCACTCAAAAAGTTTTATTTGTAATATTTACATTTCTTTTCAAAGTTATTTACACTGTTATTTTATTACTTAGTAAAAATGTACACAGATGCCCATTTTCCAAGTGCAATAAGACCTTCCATGGTGGGTGGTATTGTGCTATACTGGACCTTCCAGGGGCCCCTGGGCAGTCTGGTATAGCACAATCACACCCACCCTGTCTGGAATTATTTCTTACATGTTGTTGTTTCAGAAAGAGCTATCCAAGAGCCTGATTTTTAGTGAGTACCTGTGTAGCTGAGATACAAAATGCCAACTGTTTAAAGGTGGGGAGGTTCGAATCTGATAAGTCCATGTCTGGGGTAATTGTTTTGGGGAGGTGGGTTGGTACAACATCCTAGAGGGTTGTACTATAGCGATCATGTCCATTTAAATGTACTCTGGGTGGAGGCACCACCATTTTTATGCAATCTTTAGGAAAGGACCCCTTGTGTGACAGGTAATAGATAATAGGAACCCAGGCCACTTAACCTGGCTAGTGGCCACCCTGGCAGGGGTAGTGGCCCTCTCTAGGATGGCACTAGAGAGGGGCTACACATCAATGAGAACCACAGCCATTTCTCTAGTTGTTAACACCTTTGTTCTTATTGATAAATGATGGACTAAGACTCATACCATGATTACATGACAGCAGTGGGATCCTCACCGAGGCCATAAAAACCAAAACAGTGCACTCACAGACTCAAGCAGGTGCTGAACCACAACTGTAAATGAACAAGGACAAAAGATAGCACTCAGACATGAAAATAAGAAAAATGCTCACTAAGTAGTGTTAGTCGACCACAGACATTTAGTCAAGTGAAAAAAAAAACAGCACCAAACTCGAGTGCTTTGTTTCTGCAACATGAGGCTTCGAAAGGGGGCTAACACTACTTAGCATTTTTCTTATTTTACATCAGATGGCTTCCTTTTGTTCCTCACCTAGGTCCACAGTTTCACACCTCTGTAATCAAACCATTACCCTCTATACGCTACACTACCTCACAATGTATGAAAAGCAACTAAGAATCAATAAGGCAGAGATAATTCTTTCTTTATGTTACCATTTGTTTACCTGGGATAGAACAACTGAGATGGAACATCCTATGGTCAGTAAGATTGTACTGCTATCTGCTTTGTCAGTGAAGCCAAGGGACTTGTTCAAAGTCATGCAATGAGCTAGTGGCTGTAGAGGGATTCAAACATATGATCTTCTGTTAGTGTATATTATATAACAATTATTAAATGGCAAGAAAATTTCCTGGACTCTGATTGGTCAGTGTGTGCCTGAGACAGTGATGATATTACACAATAACATCACAGTGTGGATTTGTTGGCTGCCATCCATTTATTATTTTCAGAAACAAAAATATATTGCCACACTAAAAAGCTACTAAAACATTTCTTAAATTTTTTTTTATTTTTTATAACATCAAGCCACTGTATAATTGCAATAATGCACTCCAAGGTGTGTGTTATTGTGTAATAACATCACTCCTGGGGTGGTGGAAGCACTTGGCTTCGCCTCATGCTTCAACCCACTCCAGGAGTGATGTTATTGCATGATAATACACACCTTGTCATGCCTTATTGCTTAATTGTAAACTGAATTTAAGCTGGCAACTGACTTTCACTGCAGCATGACTGATTTAGAATATTAAATCAGTTACACAATAACCTGACATTATACAAATAAATAAAATAAACTCAATGAGGACCCAGAAATGGTAAGGTAAAGCCAGGTACATTTTCTGGGCATATAAAACTAGCTTAGTGTTTGGCTGGGATCTTGACTCATGATCTCTCATAATTTCCATTTCTGTGCTGCAAAACTATTATACCAGCCAGAGACAGACAGTGCAACTGCCTTGTACTACAGAAGTCAAGTACAACTACTTAAGGGTCTTGCTTGTACAAAGATATGTAGTGCTTCCGTGATAGTATGTCAGTTTGTCAGTTTCACCTGCCTGAAGGTTAGGATACTGTAGTGTTTATCGTGTCTTCTTGTTTAAGCCGAACTGTAAATTATGTCTAAATCTATGTATCCTGTGACCCAAAACAGTTCTGGAAGTGTATAAACAGCATTCTAACCACCAGAAATAGCATTCTAAATCCCAGAACTACCAAGTCTCTCGTGGCCATTGAGGTCATGGGCACTAAACACACCTAATCAAAGACAGTGGCAGTCCTGTTTAATAAACATTTCTTCAACCTGGAAAAAATGTTATGCCAACATTTCTGATGGGGGTCCCAAATAATGTACTCAAGGCATGCTTGAAAACATCCTCTCCTCATTTCTTCCTAAACAAGCATTTGTCAATGCCGGATGCTTGCTGCTGGTATTAATGTTGTCCCAGGTCAAGGTGCAGATCCTGTGCTGTGCCAAAAGACTAAGGGTTGCACCGGGGCAGTTATGGTAGGGCAACAACTGACAAACTGAAGGGAATTTAAAAGAATTAAAAATACAATTTTCACCATTCTCTGCTTGGAGTGGGGGCTGAGCTCTCAGTGTAGAGGTTCCTCCACAGCAGTGCTGTTGTAGTCTGGTGTACTTGGGTGACTTCAGAAAGGAATGTGGCTTTTTTCCCCACCAGTCTGGTGTGAGGACATCATAAAACTGAACTGCAGGCTGTGGTAGAGCTGTGCTCTACGTTAGGAATAATTAGAGCACCCGGGGACATATTTTTCTAACCTCTCCCCTTTTCTGTCTTAGTATTCTGCTGCAGCAGTGACATTTTCCTATCCAATTCATTTCTCATTGTATGCCTCAGTACATTGGCCACCTACCTAGGTAGTCTCACCTCTCACTATTATTTATCTTACATTTTTTTCTTTTCTCTCCATGTGTGTTGCTAAAGTGCCTGCCGTGCAAAATAAAATGCTTGACATGCATATGAATAAGAAAAACTGCTTAAGAAAGTATTTATATTGCTTTAGCAATCATAATGTGCCACATGTTTGCTGGATGTTGATATTAATAAAGTGCAGAGGAAACTTTGTAAAACATTTATATGTTGTTTAAAATCCTAATTCTGAAAAGCATATAGTGTTTGAATTCAAACAGCCTAGCTGAAAGAAAGCTAGAACTTAATGAAAAGAATGTGCATGGTAAAAGAGAAGCCATTGTATGACACAGACATTATCCTTTCCCTTCTCTGACATAGAGAGAATGAGATCAGCTGTGTTTGCTGAAGAAGCTGATTTATGAATGTGTCTGTCAGCACAATGTTTTGAAGTCCAAGCATGTCATGCTTCAGCAGTGTCATTATCAGACTGGCTGATTATTGGTCAAGCCCCTTGTAGACTTTCCTGCATTTAATCACTGCAAACCACCTCTCAGAGCCCTGTATCATATCAAAATGCTGTGCCTAGTGGCAAGTATGAAAAGGTCACTGTCAAGGAAGACCAGAAACTGCTGGTTTGTTTACATTCCAATAAATCTGCCAGCAGTAGTGCTGTGTGGAATTTTCAAATTCCAGCAGAATTAAATTTTGTAGAATATTTAAAATTCTGCCAAAATTCAACTGAATTTCACTAGAAATGAAATGGCAGAATTCCACAGAAGAAAAATGTGGAATGAGTTTTTCTGCAACATTTCCATTCAATATTATTTTGCAGATCTCAATATCTTCTGCAAAAATGGTTGTGGAATTATTTGCTATGGAAAAATGGTGTTCCATGAAATATTATTTAGTAGATCACAGCAGGTGGGATTCTGCAGAAGACCACTGAAATTCTGGCAGAAATTCTGCAGGTGGAATGGTCATTCCATGTTAAGTTTTCCAATGGAATTCCACATGCCACGCAGCACTAGACAGCAGTAATGGCTTGCCTCCCAGGTTCCTTAGGTCAGCTAAGCCACTAATCACCAAACCAATCAGCAACATTTTTAATATTCATTTGAGACAAAAATAGTACCCAATATCTGGAAGCTGGCCATGGTAGTACCTCTTTTCAAAAAGGGCACAGCTACTGACTTGGACATCTACAAGACCATATACATTCTCTCAGCACTAGCCAAGGTACATCAGACATTAGTACTTAACCAGCTAACCTTTTACCTGGACCAGTACTAACTCCTCTGTGAGGAGCAGCATGGCTTCAGAAAGGGCCATGGAACCTGTATTACCTTGGTTCGGTTCACAGACTGAGTTCACCAAACTATGTTTGATTTATTTTATCCTTTGGCAATCAATTAAGGCCCACCAGACACAAGTGCCTGTTTTCAGGGATGACCTTGGAGCACTGGGGAGGTTAAGTGACTTCTTCAGAGTCACACAGTATGCAGGTAGAGGTTGTGGGATTCAAACCCAGGTCTGCTGGATGTACCAAGCTCATTTGCATCTTATTACTCTAACCTCTAGGCTATACTGCCAGCCCTGTTCAAAGGGTTTATGATGAGGATAGTGTTCATAGTTACATAGATACATAGACAGTGTCGGCAGATAAGGGCCTATGGCCCACCTAGTCTGCCCATTTGAGTTTGTAACTTCAGTTTATGTTTTCCTAGAACTCTGTTACCCCTTGCCCCTGACCTCCAGAATTCCTTTATGTCTATCCCATGCATTCTTAAATACCATGATTGTTTCAGCCCCCACCACTTCCTCTGGCAGGGTGTTTCACTTGTCCACTACCCATTCTGTGAAGAAATTCTTCCTCAAATTTCCTCTGAATCATTCTCCCTCCAACTTCATCCTGTGCCCTCTAGCCCTGGAACATCTTTTTCTATTAAAAATAGTGTATTCTTGCACCCTGTTCCTCCCTGTAAGATACTTGTATGTCTCTATCATGTCCCCTCTCTCCCTCCTCTCCTCCAGGGAGTACATATTCAATTCCTTCAACCTGTCCTCATAGGACTTGTGATGCAATCCATGTACCATCTTTGCTGCCCTCCTCTGAACCTTCTCTACCCTGTCTATGTCCTTATGTAGGTAAGGTCTCCAGAACTGTACACTGTACTCCAGGTGGGGCATCACTAGTGTCTTATATAGTGGAATCAGGACCTCCCTTTTCCTGCTGGTGATGCCCCTGCCTATGCATCCCAACATCCTATTTGCTTTACCTGCTGTCTTGTCACACTGTTTCCCTACCTTGAGGTCATCAGAGATGATAACCCCAAGATCCCTTTCCTGCTTGGTGTATGCTATATCTTCACCCCAACTGATATATTGTGACAGGGTTTCTGTGCCCCATATGCATCATCTTGCACTTCTTTGCATTGAATTTCAACTGCCAAACCCCTGACCATTCTAACCAAATCTTTGGTCATGGATCTAACCAAAGCTTTCAACTTTGTAGACCATTGTTTGCTACAACAAAGACTTGGCACCCTTAGGATGAGTCTGGCAGCAATGCAGTTGTTCTCAAGCTGTCTGCAAATTAGGTCCCAAATGGTTAAACTAGGTGAGGTAATCTCGGTTACCAACATCATTACCCATGGTGTGCCACAGGACTCAGTACTGGGCCCCCCTCCTTTTAATGTTTTTCACTAACAATCTGCCCAAGATCTGCTCAACTAAGAAAACCTTGCTTTATGCAGATGATGCTATCACCTACACACATGTCAGAAATATCTATGATATCAACATAACCCTTGAGCAAGACTTCCATGTTCTCCAGTGCTTGTTCCTAAATGAAAAGCTGACCCTGAACATACCCAAGACTAAAGCCATGCTCCTTGACTCTGTCCACAAAATTAAATGACGCTCGCAAGACCTCAACATCTCTACCACAGATGATACTAAACTTGAATCGGCAGTGAATTTCAAGTACCTAGGCATAATCCTTGATCTTTGCTTTTACTTTTGACATCCATCTGAGCAAAGGTGTCAAGGACAATCATGAAAAACTGCTGCAACTCTATCATATCAAAAGGCTACTCACAGCAGACACCAACATAAGGATCATGCAAAGCTGCCTCCTTCCATTGCAAGACTATCAGACCATTGTAACAGACACCACCCAAAAATCAGTATGATCAAATAAAAAAGTACTGTATCATAAGGTGACCAGATTTGTCACCATCCGTAGCCCCAGATCCTACCATTGAGCCAAACTTGAGCTAGGTTGACTTCAGCCAGAGCACAGGGCCCAAATCATGCTGGCCAACTTTGTATACAAGGCTCCACATGGCAACATGCCACAGTGCATGAAAGAGTTGCTCACATCTGTCAACATCCCTCACTCTCATTCCACAGACAAAAATTCACTGCTGACCCAACTTACATGAACAGGGATGGGTTAGAAATCTTTTAGTTCCAGGGCTGCCTCCCTATGGAACACCATACCTACCCCATCAGACAGTCCCTTGTCTATAAAGTTTTTGCTCATAAGATGAAGGACTGTTTATTAGACCATGGTACTTGCTCCTGTTTCCTGTACATACACCTCCTGCTCTAATATTTATGCAGCTCATTTCACTGTTGTAAAATATGTTGTGTAGTTATGTTCTCCATGAAATAATCATGTGCCTTGTAAATACAAAAAAAATGTCAACCTGTGTCCCTCAGTTGTATCCCCTCAAACCCTTGTACCATGTGCTGTGTTATTAATTTACAAGTCACTCAGTGTATTTGTACTATCTGGATCATGCCTGAAAAAAAGGTGCCTGATGCCAATGTGCCAACCTGGTTATGAAAGCATACATACATATATACATACATACAGTGGCGTCCCAAAGAATGAAACCTGCTTTTAAAGCACTCTGCAAAATGCTGCAGCAGACCTACTGAACAAAGCAATGACATTTCAATGCAATTAGTCCTCTTGTCATGCAGGAAAGTGTAGTATTCACTTCATCCTGGCAGTGTCACATTTTCCTGAGTAACAAAAGGGACTAATTGTCATTGAAATTGCATTGCTTTATTCAGTAGGTTTGTTGCAGCATTCTGCAGAGTACTGCAACATTCTGCAGAATTGGGGTTCATCCTGGGGGACCCCACTGTACATACATACATAAATAAATGAACAAGCAAACAAACTGTAAAAAAGGGTCTTGCTGCAGTCTGCTTTTTCTCACCAAAAACTGCAAAAAATCACAAGGCACATAGTAACATAGAAATTGAGGTTGGAAGGGCCTCTAGGTCTATTATGTCCACACAGTCCCTGCACACACTTCATAAGCAGGGATGAAATTAATGTGCTGTACAGAAATGTCCTAATTTATAGGGATTCCTTACCCACTCTACTACCCAGGATACCCTGTAATTCCCATGGCAATAAAAAATGTGTCCAGGCCTGCCTTGAAAGCCTATGCTGTCTTCATAGCCAGCACCTATGCTGGAAGGATGTTCCATAAACTCAACACCTTCTGGAAGATGACATGACTCCTATCATTGATCTAAATTTACTATTCCAGGCTTCAGAGCATGTCCCCACATCCTACTGGAGCATGCCAGATCCAAATCCAGTATTTTTTCTGCAGAAAATCATTCCGCAACTATTTATGCAGAAAATATTGAGATCCGTGGAAAACAATTCCCCAGAAATGTTGCAGAAAAACTCATTCTGCATTTTTCTACAGCAGAATTCCTCCATTCCATTGCCTGTGAAAGTTGGTGGAATTTCAGTGAAATTTCAAAAATTCTGCAAAATTTCGGTCTGATAGAATTCGAAAATTCTGCACAACATTACAACTGACATCTGATCAGTACTGATTCATGTTCCCCTCCACTCCTTGTATCCCTTACATGTTGCAACATGATTTTAGTGACCAAAGCTCTCTTTTTTACCATGATGACATACTGTAACTACTGCAGCATGACAAAAACTCAGTGTGCTGCAGAAGTTATGTCGCTACTAAAGCACAACAAGATTTTGTAGAGTAGGGTTTTCAATACACAATCACTGGTCCCCAAACACCAATTAACATTTCTGCCTGTCTGGCGTTCTTCCCCTGTAATATTTCTGGTTGCAAGAAAAGATGTCATTGCATGTTTCAAAAGTAGTTTTGAGTTTTATAAGTTGAGACTTTCCAGTTTGCAAAATAAAATTACACTTTGGAATTTATAGCCATTTTACACATATCACAGCAGAATGTTCTACTAATTTTATACATATAATAGCAGAATACAGAACATGTGTATGTGCCGGAAGGTATTTCAACAATGAAGGTAAATTCTGGGCTCATCCAAAGATGTAGAAGTGGGTAGCCATCTGGGAACTAGTGACCATCGAACAGTATGGTTCACAATAAACACAGAAATAGAGTCAAGCCATACAAAGGCAAAAGTACTGGACTTCAGGAGAGCTGACTTTGCCAAAATGGGTGAGTGCCTAAGGAATGCACTAGCAAATGGGCAGGAAGGAGGGGTAGAAGAACAATGGGGAATAATAAAAATTGCCATCACAGAGGTAACAAGCCTTTGTGTGAAGCAAATAAACAAAACAAAACAATGTAAGAAACCACTATGGTTCTCCAAGGAAGTGGCAGTGAAGGTTCAAGAGAAAAAGAAAGCATTCAGAAAGTACAAGGAATCACAGAAGGAGCAGGACAGAGAATTGTATCAGTTAAAGCAAAAGGAAGCTGGGAAGGCAGTCAGAACAGCAAAGGCCCGAACTGAGGAAAAGATAGCCAACTCAGTTAAGAAGGGGGATAAAACCTTTTTTAGGTACATCAGGGAGCGAAGGAAGACTAAGGGAGGGATAGTGAGGCTTAATAAAGGGAGGGGTGGGCAGAGGGTGACTGTGAAAAGGCAAAGATACTAAACAAATATTTTTGCTCAGTATTTACAAATGAAGAGGGGG
This sequence comes from Neoceratodus forsteri, assembly GCA_016271365.2. Lineage (NCBI taxonomy): Eukaryota > Metazoa > Chordata > Ceratodontiformes > Ceratodontidae > Neoceratodus > Neoceratodus forsteri. The sequence goes on along the minus strand of CM057454.1, from coordinate 1,064,921,602 downwards.
AGATACCTAAAACAAACAATAGAAACACTCTGGACACAGAAGTTGATACCAGCCCATTTACAGAAGAAAGGGTTCTGAAAGAACTCTTAAAACTGAAGGTGGACAAAGCAATAGGGCCTGATGGATTCATCCCAGAATTCTAAAAGAACTAAGGGTAGAACTAGTGACACCATTGACTACCATCTTTAACAAATCATGGGAGGATGGGGTGGTACCTGAGGACTGGAGGAAGGCAAATGTGATTCCCCTTCACAAAAGTGGGAGCAGGGCAGAAGCGGGAAACTACAGACCTGCTAGTTTAACCTCAGTGATAAGGAAAATGATGGAATCACTTTTGAAGGAAAGAATTGTCGAGTACCTAGAGGCCAAAGGGGCACAGGACCCAAGGCAGCATGGATTCACAGCAGGAAGGTCATGCCAGATGAATCTAATAGATTTCTTTGACTGGGTGACCAAAGTAGTAGATCAGGGAGGGGCTGTGGACATGGCCTATCTAGACTTTAGCAAGGCATTTGACTCAGTCTCACACAAAAGATTAATATACAAGTTAGCCAGCCTCGGAGTGGGTCCCAAGATGATAGCCTGGGTAAAAGAATTGGCTGGAGAATAGGACACAGAGGGTAATAGTAAATGGAGTCCACTTGAAGAAAGGGGGGTACTGAGGGCAACTTTAGGTTCAGTATTAGGACTGTCCTCAATGTCTTTATGCTTACATTGCAGAGGGACTGAAGGAAAAGTATGTCTCTTGCAGATGACACAAGATCTGCAACAGAGTTGATGCACAAGGTGGGGGTGAAAAGGATGAGAAGGGACTTCAAGGTTAGAGGAATGGTCAAATGTATGGCAGCTTAGATTTAATGCTAAGAAGTGCAGGTAATGCACCTGGGAAACAAAACCCAGGGAAGAGTACACAATGGGATGAGATACTAACAACAACAAAATGTAAAGGGACCTGGGGTAGTCATATCAAATGACTTAAAGGTGGGCAAGCAATGTGAGAGGGCAGTAAGGAGGGTTGGGGGATACTGGGATGCATAGAGAGAGGCATCACCAGTAGAAAACAGGAAGTTGTTATCCCTCTGTACAGACAGCTGGTGAGACCCCATCTGGAGTACTGTGTGCAGTTCTGGAGACCCAATCTCCGCAAGGACATAGACAAGATGGAAGCTGTCCAGAGGAGGGCAAGTAAAATGGTGCAGGGTCTGCACCGGAAGTCATATGAAGACAGACTAAAATAATATGTATAACCTCGAGGAAAGGAGGGAGAGGGAGGGAGGGACATGATAGAAATGTTCAAGTACCTCAAGGGAATCAACAAAGTCCAAGAGGGTAGCATCTTTCAAAAAAAGAGGTGTGCAAGAACAAGGGGCACAAGATGGGGGGGCGGCTCAGAGGTAATGTAAGGAAGTATTTTTTCAGACAGGTTGTGGATGCATGGAATAGCCTTCCAGAGGAGGTTGTGGAGTCAAAATCAGTGGTTGAATTCAAGCATGCATGGGACAGCCATAAGGCAGTTCTAGGGGGTTGGGGTAGAAAGAAGTAGGCTGCTGGTTAACTAGGATCTGCAGCTTATCCATTAGGTAGGGAAATGGGAAGACTGGATGGGCCAACCGGTCCTTATCTGCCGTCAAATTCTATGTTTCTATGTTAGAGTGCCACAAAACATTGTTTAAAATAGATTATGCGAATTTAGAAGAGTGATGGTAAATGAGAATCCCAAACTGCAAACTCCAATCATAACTGGATACATTGCTATATACCTAATTGCACCTTGTGTTATGGTATAAAATGGGCTGTGAAAATCCTGTAACCTCATCACATCATATGACAGCTGATTATTTTTTTTTTATCAACACCACACCTCTCACCTGAACTACATATTTTATTAAACAAATAAAAGCACATTTTATAAAGTGGGATATCACATACAACAGTGTGTGATTGTAAGGGAATAATGCACTTCTTGGGTGATTGTGGCACTCCTCAATGTCTGAGATCTTACAACCACCAATAAACAATACATGATACGTATATTGCAATTTAAAAAATAAAAGGTTCAGTCTAAGGAATAGCTCCACACGATAAGTAAGGGATAACACATGGCAGGGTGTGATTATAAGGGAATACATTGGTGGTTGTGGCACTCTGCTATGCCCCAAGCCTAACAGCCACTTCAGGCATGCATTATTCACATATAACCACACACCCTGTCATGTTGTCCCTTACTTATAACATGGAGATATTGCTCACCCTGAACCTTACATTTTTAAAATGCAGTATAACTAACATTTATTTTTTTATGCTGCATTTACCCAGAACAGCCCAGCTGAGATACAGTGCTTAATTTTTCAGTGGGGCCCTGACTCTAAAAATCTACTAAACAAGTTCTCACAGACATTCGCAGAATCATTGGATTGGGATTTTTTTTTAATGGCCTGTAATGGGCAGACTGGATGGACCTTGTGGTCCTTATCTGCCATCAGCTTCTATGTTTCTATGTTTCTCAATGAACATATATGGAAATCTAAGTTCTGGTTGCTCTGTGCCAAAAAATGTTTCACACACTCATCATAAAACAAGTCCTGTGTCAGGTAAGCATTAAAGTATATTATGTAGGAATTGCAAAGAAATGAACTAAAACTATGTAATTATCTCTTACAGTGCCCTCCAGAAGAAGTCATAATGGGCACAACATTGCGGTCCTTATAAAAAATATTGAGACACTCAAGAATAAAGTGTGTGGGCCACTTTTCAGCAGAGTTCAACCAGAGTCAGCATTTTTGGGCCCTGCTTCCACCCGTTGTTGCAACTAAGTGGACTGGAGCCCTGGGAGGTTAAGTAACTTGCTCAATGTCACATAGCATGAAAGTGTCTTTGGTGGGGTTGAACCTGTGATCACCTTGTTCCTAAAGCTGTGTTGTAATAACTAGACCACAGGCCCTTCCCTATATACTACTGATATTTCATACTATGTAAGAATGGTGTTTTGTTTCATCACTTACCATAATGTTTTTCAATGAATGGGATTAATATATATAGGTAGGTGACACTATACTGTGCTACCCTATGTTACTACACACTTAGGTTTACACATAGTTGATTCTTGTTACAGAAATTACTGTTTTGTCAGAAAAATCCCTTTTTATGTTGATATTGATATAGGTTTTTCAAGAGGAATTGTTTAATTTTTTTAATGTTATCTTCATTTTTTAGATTACAACACTAACTACCTTTGTTAGAGAATGTCAGCAAAGTATAAATAGGTGTTTGTCAGTGGTTTACATGTTGTTCAGTAATCAATAACTCAGACTGAGAAATGTTTATAAAGAAAAAATGAAGTACACTTTAAAAACTCATTAACTATGATTCTACTACCTGTACCAATATACACAAACAAAAGTAAGAAATGAAATCACTTCTTAAATCTTTGCTAAAACTCCTGGTTGTAATTTTGTCATGCATATCAACTACATGTAAACTCCAGGGTGTAGCAGGGTATAGCACAGAATAGTGTCAACTGCATGTAAGCACTCTCATAGTAAACTACAGAGCTTGGAAAATAATTACTTTATGTAATATAAATGAGAGAAAGAAATATTGATTGATTGATTGATTTTAAGAGTTTCAACAGGAAAAACATACTAAGCAAACTGCTCATTTCCAGTAGTGTCCTGAGGAGAAGGGGATATGCAGAGTGCAGTAGTACTGTAAGTTACATCAGTAATTTGCAATTATAAAACAATATTATAAAAAGTAAGAACTATGCAGTAGACAATTAAGATGAAGCACAAAGTAAGTAGTGCAAGACATAGCATATTGATAGCTTATCAATAGCAACAGTTCCACAAAGTGCAATTGGCAGCAAAATGAGGGAGAGAAGAGAGATTGCAAGTACAATGGGGGACTAGTCAAAGGGATAAGTTGACCAATAAACCAGAGTAGTAGGGAGAAGGATTGTATGGAGAGAGGAGCAGTGGGATTTGCTGAGGATCAGAGGCAACTGCAGGGGTGAGTAGTGAAATCACAGAGGAGGGATTTTAGTGATATGGAAGAGGCAGTACTGCAAACAGCAACAGGGAAAAAATACATGATCAATAATTTATCTGGCCAAGCTCTATTGTCTAAATACAAATTAAATAATTTCTTCTGTCACTGTAACCACACATTCCACATGTTATTACCCTCCCTTCCCTGAAGCAGCTGTCAGACGACAGTTGGATACTAACAATATATGGAACAATCAGAAAGCTCTACATTCCTCCCATTCAATAACTGGTGTAAACAGCTGCACAACACTGACAAATTAGCAAAATTGTTCCATGGATTTTTTTTTAAATCATTGAAAATGCATATACTTAGATCAATGAAATGATACCTAAAAACAAGCTACATTGCATAATTGAATATGCAACAAAGGCAGTGTTTGGTTGAATTGTACATCCATACTGATTTGGGTAACCTCAAGGATGGCTCACTTGTACTTTGGGAGAGCTAAGCCCAATGTTCCATGTGGGGGAATAGCTCCTCCCACATCCACCATATAAGCCAGACTCTCCCTTCAGCTCCACTTGGAGCATTTCAAAATCAGGCATGCTGCAGCTGGTCAGCTCTCCCTCTTGAGGCTGCTGTACTACAGGCTATACACAGCCCGGTATCTCGAACATACAAAATTTCCAGCAGATACAGGCTGTATGGTCTATCTAATCTGCTTGAGTGCACTTCAGCCCATTAGACTGCAGCTGCCCCTCCAATTAACTCTTCCTCCCCAACTGCCCCCTGCATGTACTTTCCCCTTGAACTTGTCCCACCCCCTCATGAAGCACCCCACAGTCTGCACTGATACTAGTTGCTCAGGCAGTGCATTCCACCCTTTTACCACTCTTTCAGTGAAGTAGTGCATCTTCCTTCCCCTCCTGACTCTGCCCCCTCTTTAACTTCAGGGAGTGCCCTCTGGTATCTCTTCCATTCTGGAGAGTGAACCCACCCTGGAAGCCTACTTTGTTCATCCCCTTCAGGTACTTGAAGGTCTTAATCATGTCCCCTCTCTCTCTCTCTTCTATCCTCCTGGGTATACACATTGAGCTGTTTTAGTCTTTCCTCATAAATTCTATCCCCCAACCCCTGGATTATTGCTCTTTGCTGCACTGCCTCCAGTAGTTTTATATCCCTTTTCAAGTACGGGTGCCAGAACTGCACACAATACTCCAAGTATGGCCTCACTAGGGACCTGTAGGGGTAATATGATTTTGCTACATCTGGATGTAATCCCCCTTGCTATGCACCCTAGCATCCTGTTAGCCTTAACCACTGTTTTTCTACACTGGGCCAAGTGGTTCAATTCACCAGTCACCAGCAACCCCAGATCCTTCTCCTTATTGGATGTGGACAGTTTGATACCATCCATCCAGTAGCTGTATCCTGGGTTTTTAGCTCTGAAATGCACCACCTTGCACTTCTTGGCATTGAACCCAAGCTGCCAGGTGTGTGACCACTCCTCGAGTCTTGCCAAGTTCTCCTGCAGTAATTTACCACCCTCTTCCCCATCCACCCCAGTGCAGATCTTGGTGTCATCGGCAAAGAGGCTGATCTTATTCTTGATCCCAACCGCTATGTCTGCGATGAAAATGTTAAACAGGACTGGTCCCAGCATTGATCCCTGTGGGACACCACTTGTCACTGCCCTGGGCTCCGATGCTTCTCCCCCCACAACTACCCTCTGTTGCCTGTCCCTTAGCCAATTTTCTACCCATCGGGCCAGCTTCCACCCTATACCAAGACTCCTCAGCTTGCAGGACAATCTTCCTGGTGGCACTGAATTGAAGGCCTTGCTGAAATCCAGGTAGACGACATCTACCGCATGGCCCTCATCCAGCGCCCTTGTGACCCAGTCAAAAAAATCAACCAAGTTTGTCTGACAGGATCTGCCAGCGATGAAACTGTGCTGTCTGTCATCTTGCAGATCATTATCCACGAGAAACTGCACCAGCCTTTCTTTGAGGATAGATTCCATCAGCTTTCCCACAACTGCGGTGAGGGTCACTGGTCTGTTGTTCCCTGGTTCATCCTTGGGCCCACTTTTGTAGAGAGGTATCACCTGTGCCTCCCTCCAATTTCTGGGCACACATTCCGAATTTAGCAAGGTGTTGAATGGATCCAACAGTGGCTGTGCCAGGACCTCTGCCAGCTCCCTCAGCACCCTGGGATGTACTCCGTCTGGCCCAGGTGCCTTGTCTACCCTCAGGGACCTAAGGCCCTCCAGCACCCTTTGCACCGTGATGACCCCATCTGTGGTTATCTCACCCCCATGCCTGCACCCCCTTGCCCTGCAGAAATGGGCCCATCCCTCTCCCTTGTGAACACTAAACAGAAGTACTCATTAAGTACTTCTGCCTTCTCTGCCCCCTTGTCTACCCACCCACTGCCTTTCCTGATCCTAACTATTTGATCCTTTCACTTCCTCTTTTCCCTGATATACCGGAAGACATCCTTTTCTCCTTCCTTAATCCCCTGTGCTAATTTCCTTTCCCTGGCTGCCTTTGTAGTCCTGACCGCTCTGCTCACTTCCCTGGATTTCTTCACATAGTTCTCCCTATCCTCTGCCCTGTTGGTTCTCTTGTAGGTTCAGAAGGCCCTTCTCTTACCCCTCACCTGCTGTTACCTCTCTGGTTATCCAGCTTGGATGCTTGGTCCTTGATTTCTTTTGGCGGCTCCTGACACGAGCTTTAGTGGATTCAATCAGCCCTAGTTTTATGATCACCCATTTCTGCTCTGTGTCCATGTCAGGGTGGATGCTATCTATGTGTGTTCTCATTAATTGCCCCATCTTGTCAAAGTCTGCCTTTCTGAAGTCCAGGACCTTTGTTTTTGTATTATGGGTCATTCTACCCAAACTGATAGAGAACCACACTGTGTGGTGATAGCTACCAGCCACTGGTTCCTCCACCCTGACATCTGTGACCTGCTCTCCATCCTCCAGCACCAGGTCTATAATATTTTCTTCCCTTGTTGGCACTGTCACCCTTTGGGTCAGGGAGTCATCCTGGATTGCTTCCAGGAGGATCTCTCCTTGGCATATGTGGTGTGCTCCCTTTGCCACAGAGTCTCCTTATCTGGTCCCCTAGCTCCCTATCCACATCCTCTTTCTGGGTTGGGGCCTATAAACAACCCCCAATTGGACCCTAGCCTCCTTTGGGGCATGGAGTTGTAGCCAAATGGCTTCTGACCTACCTTCTTCCCCCTCCTCCCTGATGCATCCAGTCCCTTCCTATATGTAAATGGCTACTCCCCCCCTTATCTTTTTCTCTGTCCCTCCTGAATAATTTAAATCCTGGGATGGCCAAGTCCCAGTCAAGGTTTTGGGATGCCCATGTCTCAGTGATGGCAGCTATGTCCACCTCTCCTTCTGCCAGTAGTACCTGCAGCTCTGCCATCTTATTCCCCAGGCTCCTAGCATTTAGTGATACCACCCTCCACCCTGAATTTCTCCCAGCTGCCCCCTTACTCTCCCATCCCCCCGTCCTAGACAAAGTAGGCCCTATCATTGCTATGGGGGGAGGTCCTCTGGACTTCCTCTCCTGATTCACTTCACCTCCCCAGCCCCCCCCAACAGCAAGTTTAAATTATACTTTGTGGTGATAAATTCCCTCAGTCTCTGCTTTAACACCCCCAAACCCTCCTTACTTAAATGTAGCCTGTCCTCTGCATATAGATCTGGGTTCTCCCAAGTGTTGCCCCACTCTCCCACCCAGCCATACCCCATGGACTCACACCATTCTCTCAACCACTTGCTGAAGTCCATGATTCTGCTTTTTCCATCCATACTTGTCCTTGGCACTGCCAGAACTTCTGAGAATGCCACTGTGCTTCCTTCCTCTCTGCATAGCTTCCCCACTTCTCTGAAGCTGTCCTGAACCTCCTCTATCTGCCTTCCTTCCAGATCATTTGTTCCCAGGTGAACAATGATGTGTGGTTCCCCCCACCTTCTGTACACACCTACCAATGTGCTGCTGCACCCTACCTGCTGTCATGCCAGGAATGCACACTACCCAGAGGCTGCTTTTCCTAGCCCCCCTTACCCCCCATCTGACTCCCCTAACTATGGAGTCGCCCAGAATTATGATTGACTCCTTTATGTGCTCTCTCTCTTTTTGTGGGCTCTTTTCCTTCCCTCCAAAAAGCTTCCTTCCCCATCCCCCCAGCTATTCCCACCCTTCTGCCTCCTCCATTCTGTGTCCTGACATCTCCTCCTTGCTAGCTATGGCTGGTGCATCAGCTTCACTTACTGGACCATTCCTCTTGTGCCCCCCCTTATCTTCTCTCATGCAGTTTCCTCTGCCCCCATCCTGCAGCCCTCCCCACTACAGTTTTCCTGTGTTTTCCTTGAGTAGCGTCTGCCCTCTCCCCAAGGTTCCTTGCTCAGCCTTGTTCCATCCTTAGCCTTGCTGCCTCCCGCTTCTAGCTTCGCTGCACCTCCCTGCTCCACTGTCCCTGTTTTTGCTTCCTTACCTCCTTTCTGCAGCCCCTTGTCTCTAGGGCTATATGTAGTGCCTGCCACTTCTGTGATGCATCCTTTCTCCCTTGTAGCGACCCCCCCATTATCCTTCTCAGTGATTACACTACCTTCCCCTTCCTGCTTCTCCCAGTTACCCATACCATTGACTTGATTTTCTCTGTCGATCCCCTTTCCCTGTTTTTTTTCCTAGCCCCCCCCCGTCCTGAGGCTTATGACCTTGCACTGGCCCTGCTGTAGTCTTGTCTCCTCAGCTACTCCAACCCCAGTCTCCATGCCTTGCATGTGACTACACTGGATTCTGCAGCCCACCTCCCAATTCCTCTGGAATTGCCATGTGCTGGCCTGCTGGCGGCTGTATTGTGTGTCCCAACAGGTTCACCTTACGTCCTCAATCTTCCCTACTTCGGCCTCTCCACGCCTGTAGCTCTCTCCTCAACCACCCAGTTTCTTCCCTTATTTGCCCCATCTGCCAGCCCACCAAGCATCCCCCCATCCTCCATGCCACTGCCAGGAACATGGCTGCTCCGCATCCGTGGCAACAAATTACTCTCCATAGCCCTTGCTGACTGTCAGTTGCCTTCCTCCCTTCCCACTGAGTGGACCCTCTCCTGTCCCGACCCTTTCCCCATGGTGGCCTCCTCTCATTGACATTAATCATGTTTGCTCTTGTCACACCCTGTACTTCCACATAGTCTATTCCCCTTCAGCCTTCCACACCCTATGTACTGCCTGCTCCCCTTCCCTGTTAAACACTACTAGTACCAGATTTTGCCTAGTTGAAGGCCCCCCCACCTATCACACCAATCAGCAATCCACTGTGGATGCTGTACTCCTATTTGAGACTGATATATGCCTTTTCCCTGTCCTGTGATTGCACTACTGGATATGAACTAAATGACCTTCACCTGAAGTCCCTTCCTCCAATTGCACGGCAGGTGTTACCCTATAAATGTGCTTTGTTCAGGGGAAGGAGGGCATAGGGCCCACACCCAACTCTCACAAGTGAGTATCAGCCCTGTGTCTTCCCTTCACCACACCTCCAAGCACTGCACTTTCTCTGGAGGCTTTCCTAGGCATTTATCTTGCTGGACAAAAGAACCCTTCCCCCAAGCTACAGGCCTAGACAAAACACAGTTCCTACCCTAGAAGTTAATGGCTTAAAAACACACACACAAGATAAGCAGAATGTTTCCCCAAGTAAAATATGTATAAACGAACTAAAAACAAAACTGCAAAAGAAACACTAACTACTGCAAAAATCCTGCCTAAAGTCATACTCACCTCCCTGAAATGAACTGCTGCCTTCTGCTATCAGTCCCTTCTGAGACTCTAACAGGTAAGCAGCCAGCTATACCTCTCAGATATTTTAATCTACTCCTCAGTTCATACCTCCTGTTGGCCCCAACACCATTCACCTTCTTGTCCACATTTGCAAGCTTGTTGAGAATTCAACATCATTCTTCCCATTTTAATGTGTTTGCAGTTATTCCATGTGGATGGGTGTCATGACCCAGTAACCGACTGTCTAGTTTATCTGCTTCTCAGCACCAACTGCTGCTATATTACCTTCTTTGGATGTGGAGGCATGGCAGGCAGAACAAAAAAAATTCAACAAAAAAAATGCTCTGTCCCAGGGCCCTGTTAACACCTACTTCCACTACTCACCCTGGATCCTGTGTTGCCACCTCTTTTGTTTGTCTGGCTGCCCTCCGACTGCCCTGATCACCATGCCTCCTGGCCCACAGGTCCCACAGCCATGGACTGAACTTGGCTGCTGCCACCACTGATGCTACCTTCCATTGAAATCAATAGACAAACTTGGATCAAACAACTCTCTTGGACCATGCTCTACTTGCTGCGGCTGTCAGACTGCATCTCCTGCGCTGGATCCCAGAGCCGCTGCTGTAGCACTGCTTCCAATGATTTCTCTATTCTTTTGTTTCGGGGTCCACCATTCCAGCAGCTGCTGTCTCTCCATTTCTTTACCGGTGCTTCCGACATTGTTGTCAACCCGCTGCACTCAGATTTCAGCTCTTTCTTACTGGAGCACTGTCTCACTACTTAGAACTCCCTACATGCTTGCTGCCAGGAACCTGCATTATGATGTGTTCTGCTTTCTTTAATCAAGTTTACTGTGCTAACCTGCAGTTTTGGTCAGGGAGATCATTTATTTTAGCCTGCACCATTGCTCATTTGCAAATGTTCTCGTACTTTTATATTGCAAATCTTTTCCATGTTGCTCCTGCTCAGCAACCGAAATCACAACTCATAGTGAGAAAGACTCACCATGACCTAACTTGTTTCTCCCCTTCCAGGCCATCTGCCATGATGGCCTTTCTCTAGATGCCTATTTATTTTTATTTATTTTTCTATTTGAAATATCAGATATACCTCTGAGGCAGAGGCTCTTTTACAGAGGTTCCATGTCATAGATAGAATACAGGACATTTTAAAGCTATACATAGGGTAATAACGTTGAGTTACAGCAATACAGTGATACAAAATGACACGACTACAAAACATAGATTGAGGAGCCAAGATACAGTACATAGGAGATGGCATAAAAATACAATTCAAGTACATAAAGATTATACTGTATTTACAATCAAGTGCCATCAGTGGGAAGATGCGACATCACCTTCCTCCTCCTCCATTCCTCATGTCTCCTTTGTTTTGGGCATTTGGCTTCATTCATCACCACCACTCCATCTACTTGCTGGTGCTTCCAGGGAGTGTGACCATCTGCTGTGCCAGGCTTCTAGCTACACACCAGTGCTCCAGGAGTTCTAAGTCTTCTGTGCATGCACTGTTGTTTTGATTTGGAATCTGACTCTGTCTATACCTTCACCTCATCACCACCAGTACGAGGGTTGGCTCCATAATATTTTTCACCTGATTCTGATATACCACATGGTGCTTTCTGTACTGCAGCTCCCAGAAATGAATTGCATTTCATGCTGCATTTACAGTACATGACTTTAATCAATTGATGACACCTACAGTTTGCTTCGCTCCTAGGCATTTGTGGATCAGTGCACTCCTCTAGTACAGGCACTCCCATGTTTTATCTTTGTGCCATGGATCACTCACTTTCTATTTTTGCCAAGCCTGCCTGGTCTATGGGCATTCCTTGATTCCATGTCTGCCATCCTTCATCATTACCATCATTGTAGTTTGGCGGTCTCTACCCCTAGCTCTGCCTCTGGGGTATTGAGCAAAGGTGGGCTTGCCCTGTCTGCTGGGGATGGGAGTCCTTGTCTCTGATTCCATTTTCTACTCCATCCGCATCACTCCGATCCTCAGACAGTCACTGCCCCTTGCCCTGCCTCTTGGGGTACTGAGTGAAGGTGGGCTTGCCCTGTCCATCAGGAATGGGAGTCCATATCTTCTGACTTCATTCTCTGCTCTCCACCATTTTTCCATCATTTACTTGCCTCATGGTTTGTCCAACATCTACCTGCAGCTCTGTATTTAGCTATGTATTGGTGGCATTTAGCAAAGGTCAGCTTTCTCCACCTGCCAGTGATGGGAATCTGTTTCTTGTGTCCAGTTACTTCTTTATTCCTTCCATTGTCTGCCTGCTCTGGATCCCTTCAGTGTTGACCTCATCTGGACTCCAGTTGCTTTGTCACACTGGACTTTTGGACTTCCATTTGCTACCTCCTTCTTTCATCAGCCTACTCTGGATACACTCAGTGCTGGCCTCATCTTGACAACTGCTGTATGTTGTACTGACCTCCTGGTTTATATAGCTACCTTGTCTATGCTGCCCTGCTCATGACTCCATGTTTATCCTATGACGCAGACTTGATGTCTCAGTGGTGCATCATGGTTCTGGGTAGTGGGTGTCTGCCCTTCGTTTGTCCTTTGCACATCCTACTCATGGCTCCTCCTTGTCTTGGCTTTCCTTCTCCATGTCAAGACTGCATTATCATCACCACTTACCTGGACTTCCGAACCTGTATGTCTCTCATTCCTGCATTGCTTTGGCTTCAGCCTTCTGATTGCCTACCTCTGCCTTCTTGGCTTTTTGGAGTATCATCTCCTTCCTTGTCTTCAGTCTGGATCTGGATTGCCTCCTGGATGTCCTCCTACTGCATTCCTTTTGGGGCCCTCAAGTGTGCCACTGTCTAGTGCTCAATCATCCATTGATTTTATTCTCTGGATCCATCCTCACTTCAGGCTTCCGGTAACTATTCCTCCATCCTGCTATGTCTCCTCTATTCATTGCTATCAGATTGCATCAAGGACTCCCTTCATTTCATCATCCCTCTCCAGGTACTGAAATTCAAAATCCCTGCTATAAAGTCATGTTCATCTACATTCGACTCTACATGCAGAATAGAAACATAGACTGTGACCACAGATAAGGACCGCTTGGCCCATCTAGTCTGCCAATTTCCCTACCTACAGGATAGGCCGCAGATCCTAGTTAACCAACAGCCTATTTCTTCCTACCCCCCACAAGAATTGCCTTATGTCTGTCCCATGCATTCTTGAATTCTCCCACAGTTTTAGACCCCACAACCTCCTCAGGAAGGCTGTTCCATGCATCCACTACCCTCTCTGTGAAATAATACTCTCACATTCCCCTTAACCGCCTTCTTCTATCTTTAAATTGTGTCCCGTTGTTCTTGCAAGTCTCTTTTTTGAAGATGCTACCCTCTTGGACTTTGTTGATTCCACTGAGGTACTTAAAAGTTTCTATCATGTCCCCCCTCTCCTTCTTTCCTCAAGGGTATACATATTAAGCTCTTTAGTCTCTCCTCATACGGCTTCTCTGGCAGACCCTGCACCATTTTAGTTGCCCTCCTCTGGACTACCTCTATCCTGTCTATGTCCTTGTGGAGATGGGGTCTCCAGAACTGGACACAGTACTCCAGATGGGGTCTCACCAACTGTCTGTACAGAGGGATAACAACTTCCTGTTTTCTGCTGCTGATGCCTCTCCCTATACATCCCAGTATACCCCCAGCCCTACACCATTACATGCATACATCCATATCTTATTACCAGTATCATGCAGAAAATCTGCATAACTTTGAAACCCAACCTGTCTTCCATAATTTGGACATTTCTACGATGTGGATTTCTTCTTCAACGACAAGGATTCATCATCCTCAGATATCTTACAAGACTTAAAAGATAAGAGTCAGAAGACCCGACACTTCATCCAATCCAGAATCAGAACTCAGTCCAACCATTTAGGATTATCTCCTCATAGTTTACAAGAGAACAGGCAGGTCAGTTGCAATGGGTCCTCTGAGGTTTCTTCCACCTGGGGTTTTTTCCTCTCTTGCGTGCTACTGGTCATACTCTCTGTGAGTTGGAGGAGGTAATCTCTGAACCGCTAACACACCTTTTTGAGCCTTCTATTCCCTAATCTCTACCTGACTTACCTACCATGTGTGGGAATAGAGAAAGGCCAAATGCCAAATTCATAAGTATACATAAGCACTACACTATGCACCAAACATGGAATGGGAGGGATAAGCCCGAGGTTCATTCTGGGGGAATAGCTCCTCCCACATCCACTTTATAAGCCAGCCTCTCCCTTCAGCTCTGCTTGGAGCATTTTGAAATCACCATCCATCCTCCCCTGCCTCATAATCCTCTGGCACTCTGCTCACCTTGGATACTGGGCCTTCAATTCCCTGCAGTCTACCTGACTTACCTATCAAGGGTGGGAACAGAGAAAGGCCAAACTTTAAGTTCATAAGTATACACAAGCACTATGCTATGTACCAGATATTGAAATGCTTCATTCTGAGACTTGTGAGATTATCCGAGGTCACCACAGCTTTTACGGATAACAAATTGTACCCAACATTGCCTTGTTGCATATCCCCTGTACACAAGCCTGAAATAATGTAATTTATCAGTATTTGTTTTGGACATTATCTTGCTCAGCAATTCTGTCTCACTTAAGAGTTACTGGGGACATGCCTTTACCTATTTATATAATAGAGCCGTGCAGCATTTTCAAATCCTACTTCTGACAGGATTCTACTGAATTTTGGAAATTCTGCCTAATTCCACAGAATTCTTTCCAAAGTGGAATTCTGAAATTCTTAAAGCAGTTTGATCCATTTTGTTTAGAAAGAGGACCAGTAATTTGTGGTTTACTTAAAAATTGTGGATTAATGTTTAATGATGCACATAAACCGTGGATAGGTTTCCACAAACTGCAGAAAACCTACAGTAATCTGTGGTTTATATCAAGTGTAGAACATTAATCTATGGTTACATAAACTATGGAACACTAATTTATGGTTTAAATTAAAAGATTTTTGAATTCTACATAATTTATCAAGAAATTCTGAAAATAATTGTGGAAGGAAAATTGCCATTCAACCTGAATTCTGATAGTAGAAATTTACATTCCATATGGCTGCAATGCACATAATGTCATACCACTCCTCATATTTGAAGTTCAACAAAGATATAAGTTAATTGTAAGGCAGCTCATTTCTAAATTATTAAGTCAAATCAGAAGGTGATATAATTATCAGAGTGAAATCAGAGAAACAAGAACTGCCAACAGAGTAAGAAGATGAAACAATTGTTGATACTGCTGAAATCAGAAAAGAAATATATAGAGACAGCAGATTGCAAGGAAGGAACAGAACATTCTACCACATCTATCCTTTCCTCTTTGGCCGAAACATGAGGTACTCATGTAGTACAAATTTCATTGAAACATAGAAACATAGAAACATAGAAGTTGACAGCAGATAAGGACTGCAAGGTCCATCCAGTCTGCCCATTTCTTTTTCTACCTTATAAATGTGCCATCGGCCTTTGCTCTGTCAGTGGCCTATCTATTCATAGTCATTTGTGTTGCTCCCTTATGCCTATCCCATGCCTGTTTGAAGCTCTGCACTGTATTCATAGCCACCACTTCTTGTGGTAGCCATTTCATGCATCCACCACCCTTTCTGTGAAAAGAATTTCCTCACATTCCCTTAATCGCCTCTAATCTCATGCTGTGTCCTCTTGTCCTGATATTTTTCTTATATTTAAACATGTTAGACTTTCACCTTGTTAATGCCCTTAAGGTGTTTGAACGCCTCAATCATATCACCTCTCTCCTCCTTTGCTCAAGGGTATACATATTGAGCTCTGTTAATCTGTCCTCATATGTCTTCTGATGCAGTCCCTACCATTTTGGTTGCCCTTCTCTGGACTGCCTCAATTTGGTTAATGTCCTTGTGAAGGTGTGGCCTCCAATACTGCACCAGTACTCAGATGGGGCCTAACCAGTGTCTTGTAAGAGGATTATTACCTCCCTCTTATGACATGTATACCCTCACTAATACACCCTAACACCCCTAGCCTTACCTACTGCTTTAGAGGTCTGCTTGGATGATTTCAGGTCATCAGTGATGACGATGCCCAAGTCTCTTTCTTCCTTTGTGACTGCTAGCAACTCCCTCCCAGCCTATAGGTGGCTTCAGGGTTTCTCTTCCTTTGTGCATGATTTTGCACTTTTTGCATTAAATCCCAGTTGCCACTCTTCTGACCATTTTGCTAGTTTATCCAGATCTCTTCTCATTCTGCCCACCCCATCTGGATCATCTACTCTGTTGCAGATCTTGGTGTCATCTGCAAACAGACAAGCCTTACCCTCTAGTCCATCTGCAAGGTCACTAATGAAGATGTTGAAGAGGACTGGCCCCAGGACTGATCCCTGAGGTACCCCACTTGTGACTTGCATCTCTTCTGACTGTATACCGTTTACCACCACTCTCTGTTTTCTGCCCCATCAACCAGTTTGCCACCCAGTTGACCAACTTCTGAGCCACCCCAAGCCTAACCAGCTTATTTATCAATCTTCTATGTGGAACAGTGTGAAAAGCTTTGCTGAAGTCAAGGTAGGCGACATCAACTGCTCCCCCTTGGTCCACCACTCTGGTTACCCAGTCAAAGAAATCTATGAGATTAGTTTGACAGGACCTTCCTTTTGTAAACCCATGCTGTCTTGGATCCTGTGCCCTATGGATTCCAGGTGTTGCACTATCCTTTCCTAAGGAGTGCCTCCTAATCTTGCCCACTACTGAGGTAAGACTGACTGGTCTGTAGTTCCCTGTCTCCTCCCTGCTACCACTCTTGTGGAGCGGAATCACATGAGCCTTTCTCCAGTCTTCTGGGACCTCTCCTGTGCTCAGAGACTCACTAAACAGTTCTGCTAATGGCTTTGCTAGTTCCACCTTTAGCTCCTTAAGTACCCTGGGATGTATGCCATCAGGTCCCATTGCCTTATCCACCCTGAGCTTAGCAAGCTCTTGTAGGACCCTTTCTTTTGTGAAGGGAGTAGTGCTCACCTCCCTCCCCCTGTGTCCATGATGCTGAGCTGTGGGCCCTGCCCTACCTTCTCTTCAGTAAATACTGAGCAAACGTGTCTATTTAGAATAGATGCCTTTACAGGGTCCTCCTCCTCACATGCGCCCTTTTCTCCATTAAGCTTAGCAATACCCCCTCTGGACTTTCTCCTTTCACTAATGTATCTATAGAAAGTCTTATCACCTTTACTGTTTGTGCCTGCCTTACTGCCTTCCCTGCTTCCCTTAGGGCAGTTTGGTATGCCTCCTATCTTCATCCCGCTGTGTTCCCTTATATTTCCTGAAGGCCAGTCTTTTGGCTCTGACCTTTTCTGCTACTGTATTTGAGAACCAAAGTGGTTTCCTTCTTCTTTTGCACGTCCTTTTCTGTCTAACACACTGGGATGTTGATTCAAGTATTACATCCTTAATGCTTGCCCACTTTGCCTGTACCCCTCACCTGTGTTTCTTTTTGCCAGGGCTAGCTTAACTCTGTTGGCCATCTTATCAAAGTCAGCTCCTCTGAAGTCCCATATTTTTGCCTTGGAATGGGATGATTTAGATGTAGTAGCAAATTGAACCATACCATGTGATGGTCACTGGCCCCCAGGTGACCTTCTACCTGAGATCTGTGATCCTTCCTTGTTAGTCAGTACTAGATCTAGGATAGCCCTGTCTCTTGTGGGTTGCTGTACCAGTTGTTTGAGGCCCTCCCCTGCAGGGAATCCACTATGTGTCTAGTTCTGGCAGATGTTCCTGCTGGTATTGACCAATCTATATCCGCATGTTGAAGTCTCCCATTATCAGAACCTCCCTTTAGCTGTCATGTTTTGTATATCTTCTAACAGTAATGTGTCCATGTCCTCCCCTGGTCTGGGGGCCTGTAGACAACCCCAGTTCTTATGGCTGTCCCATTTCCTGTTTCCAGGGTGACCCACAGTTCTTCTGGCTCCTTTTGTGTATTCTGAATTTCTGTAGCTTTGATATTTTCATTGACATACAGGGCCACTCCTTCCCCCCTTTTTGCACCTTGGTCTCTTCTGAACAATACATAGCCAGGTACTGAAGTCTCCCAATTGTGGTTACTGGTAAACCACGTCTCACTAATTGCTACTATGTCCAGTTTAGCCTCTTACATTATTGCCTGCTGGTCTGGGATCTTATTTCCCAGGCTGTGAGCATTTGTGTACATGATTTTCCATTGGCCAGATTTTGGTGTGTTAGTTGTTGGGTGAGGTTTGGCATTGCCCCTGTGTGTCGTATGCGGACACAAACCTTTATTCTTACCTGGTGATGCAAATGAACTGCAAACATGCTGAATCCCTGTTTGACCACTAGCTGAGGGGGGGAAGGGTGTTCTTCCCATTCGACGTATGGGGTGCTGCACCCCTCTCCCCATTTGCTAGTTTAAATATTCTGCAAAGACGTCAAACTTCTGCCCCAATGTACTGACTCCCTCCTTAGTCAGATGCAGTCCATCAAATTTAAAGAACTTTTGCATTGACCCCTTTTAACTTGTCAATCCACAAATACTTGAAACCGTAGGGGGAAGGGGCCACCCAATGGATAAGTGGTTAGCTGAATCACTTGCTGTGCAAGGGAGCCCCAATGGTTTCAATTTCTGAGCTCAAGATTTCAATCCAGCATAGCACAAGGCTATACAGATTTGCCTATGCTGAATTGACAACATTGTCATTCATGTTCGGCATAGCAAGATCCCCGATTTTGACAGGTGAAATTTTGCCTGTCAGACATTGGTGTGTGTTCTATCAGGGGGCTGCACCCCCCTGAACCCCCCCTTGCAAGGGTCTGTGCCCCAGCACCCCCTTCTTAAAATAAGTAACTCTGAGTCAGAGTTGTCTGGGGGGGAGAAAGTTGGCAAAAGGGCAAATGTTGCCCTCAGGTACTTCACAGCGACAATCTCGAAACCTGTCGAGATTGTCACTGTGAGGGATTTCACGGTCAGGGTTTTGCTCTTGCATCAGTAAACCAGCTATATACAGTCCACAAGAGATGGCTTGTGTCTCTGAGAGGTGAGAGTGATGCTTGCTGGTACACGTCTGCCCTAACTCCACCCCAGTGGTACTGACTCAGAGTGAAACCTAAAGAGAAAGATGGAAGGTGATCTGCTTAGACCGTAAATGGACAGAAGCAGGAGACAGGAAAATCTCCCTGAGGGGCAGTAGGGACTGAGCTGATGAAGGCCACTTCACTAAGAGAGGTAGTCATAGGGGAAACAAATGGGGCAAACAGATTAAAAGAAAAGTGAAAATGTGAGGTCTGTTATGATAGAAACATAGAATATGTTGGCAGAAAAAATCCCAGAGGTCCATCCCATCAGCTCATTTCTCTGCCTAGCTCCATGCTCAGCCTAATACCAGGCTGGATTTAAAGAACTGACAGCCCTAGTGGCTGATTGTTGTAATCCACTTCCTCTGTATCCCTTTCTCTCTTCTGCCTGTGAATCTCCTTGTTTCGTTATGTCTGTCCTACCCAAGTTTAAACCCTGTTACAGTCTTGGCTTCAGCCACCTACCTGGGAAGTGTATGTCATTGATCCACAGAAATTCCAGGAAAACAAATCTCCTCATGTCCTTCTGAATTAACCCCCCATTATTTTCCACCCATGCCCTCTGGTCACTGTGACCTCTTTCTTTGTGAACACATCCTTACAAGCCATCCTGCTTTTGCCTTACAAAAATGCATATGCCTCAATCATATCCACTCTTTCCCTTCTGGGTGCCAGGTTATACATGGACGACCTATCGGCCTTTCCTCATGCAACCTCCCTGCTGCCTCTGGAACTTCCTAGTGGCTCTCCTTTATATGGACTGTATGTGATAGCTGCCTTTTATAAGGCAAAGACTCCAGAACTGTGCACAGCTCTCCAGATACCTCCTCACCTGGGACCTGCACAGGGGCAGTATAACTTCTTTCCTCATACTATTTTAAATCCCTTCCTATATGGCCCAACATCCTGTTTGTCTTCCTGTACATTTTGTTGCTCTGAAAAGAAACCCTGAGATTGACAGAAATGTTGACCTCTAACGTTTCTCTCCTCAGTTGCTTGCACCACCCTAACTCCCCCATCCAGTAGTCCATTTTTGGGTTTGTTCTGCCAATCTACTCTAAATCACTTTGTACTTCCTTGCATTAAACTATAGTTGCCATATTCTTATTTATTTATTTATTCATTTGGTAACTGGGTTGGTGCACTAATCTGAAAAACTTTTTCAGGCGTGTCCCGAGCCAGAAACTGGCACAAAAAGCATAAAAATACAATGAGAGAATAGTGTGGATCATACAGGGAACATAGCAGGGTAGGTCAAGCTAATAGAGAAAATATGAGGTAAACAGTATGAGGTACATGAACAATTAAGCATACCACGGTATATAACATTTAGGTGAACAGGGTAAAGATGCTCCATCATTCAACAATAGGAATAACAATAGTATTTATGGTCAGAAAGGAGACCAGAGCACTAGAGCAGGAGGGGGTAAGGGTGGGCTGCAAGGGAGGTGTAGCCATGCTAGCAGCTTGTGGGCAGTTGCAGGTCATGGAAGACAGAAACTGCATTCTTAGTAGGGAATTTAGATTTAGAGGGGGGTTGGGGGAACGTAGGGAGGAGGAGAGGTTGTTCCATAGTGAGGGTCCAGCTGTAGAGAAGGCTCTTAGGCCCATCCTCATAGCTAAGTTAATGCATTCCAGTTGAAGATGTGAAGACTGACATAGATTGCAGCAGTAGGTTCTGGGCTGGATAAGAAGGGATAGTGGATAGTAGGAGGGATTGTGCAAGTTATCAGTAAGGTTCCGGGCCAGCAGGTAGGAGCATTGCACTTGTGCAGGGAGCCAGTTAAGGGACTGATAAAGAGAGCAGTGGTGAGTGAGGAGAGAGGCACAGAAGGCAAGGCTCCATATTTGATTGTAGGTAGTGTTCAGGTGGTTCAGGTTGGCAATGGAGGTGAGGGAGTACACTGTGCAGCCATAGTCAAGGAAGGGGAGGAGGTTGCCAGGGCAATAGCATGACAGGCTTCCATCGAGAGCTGGCCGATCATGCGATAGCAGAGCCCTATCTTCTGGTTGATGCGCCTCATCAGTGAATCAATGTGATCAGTGTAGGTTAGGTATGGGTCCAGAATTACCCCCAGAGACTTGAAGGTGGGAACAGTGTCAAGGGGAGATTCATCTGGGAATTTGACAGTGAGAAAGCTGACGTTGTGGGCAAGGGCCACCTTCTGGACCACCTTTCCAGTTTTTTTCAGGTCTCTTCATTTTTCTTGTTCCCTCATTACTGTTCACTCTTCTGTAGATCTTAGTGTCCCATGAAAACAGACACACCTTATTCAGGATTCATAAAAACATAGATAATGTCAGCAGAGTAAGACCACTGGTCCATACATTATACCCGGTGTTCCTGTACCCTACCCTGTGTCTATTGTCTAGATGGGGTTTTCATTGTTGCCTCCCCCCTTGCTCTTTGCTTTACTGCTAGCCCCTGACTAACTATTAAGCCCTTTACTCTGTCCCAGCCATGCTTGAACCCATAAGAGTTTCTATTCCAAAAGCTCTTCCAGTAGGATGCGCCATGCTCAACCACTTTCTCTGCAAAGTAAAACTTTCTTGCATCCCTCTTGAATCTCTCTCCCTGCTGCTTCCATTCAAATAGTTCCTTGCAGTTTACCTTGGTTATTTTTTGAGGAACTTGAAGGTCTCTATCTTATTGCTCCTTTCCCTTCTTGCTTCCATCAAGTACATATTCAGTGCCCTGAGTCAGTCCTCATATGATCTGCCCAGGTGGCCCTGAATCATTTTAATTGCCCTACGCTGCACTGTCTCCAACCTGTCTCTGTCTTTCCTCAGTGAGAACTCCAGAATTGGCCTCCTGCATTCCAATTTTATTCTCATCAAAGATCTATGAAGAATCCTACTATTGAAACCTCTTCCAATAAACCCAAGCATTCTGGTTGCCTTTCCGTAGGACTATGTTATTTTCCCTCTCCTATATCACAGATGACTACTAAAGAGCACATGTATGAAAGCAAAATAGGGGAGCACACCAATAATTCATTGCAAATAAATATTCTTTATTGTATTTCCACACACATATCACTATGGGTCAATGTTTTGATGCAAACACAACTTGGGCAGGCCCATGTAACCACTGTGCTCAGTCCATTCACTTAAATTCATATTACATTAATTGGGTTTACAATTTTATCACACTTATAAGGCAAGTCATCTTGCCAAATTCCATGCTGCCACCCCTATTCTGGCATTTCTCAAGTCTCTGCTTGGTCTTGCACCAATGCTGAAGTCAGGAGATCACAAAGTCTCATGGGTCCCCAACACTGAGGGAGCCAGCTTCGGTACTGTGTAATTTCTCAACTTCAGGATAGTCTGGCCTGCTCTCTCTGCTTAAATCCATTCTTCCATCTCTCTTGTGACCCATCTGTGACCAAGAAATCTACTTTGTGATCTTTAATGATGGGTTCTAGCAGGTTAACAATGATCAAGGTCAGACTAGCTGGCCAATAAGTTCCTGCATCATCACTGTCCATGCTCTTTTGGAGTGGCTGAGGCACCACATTATCTGTCCTCCTGTCTACTAGATCCTCCCTCTCCAGGGAACAGTTAAACAGACTTGTTAATAGTGTTGCCAGCATCTGCCCAACTTTCTTCAGCACTTTAAGATGCAACCTGTCAGGGCCAGACACCTTGTCCATCTTCAAGATTTTGAGAGCCCTGGCCATCTTCTCCTCTCCTCTGAGACTAATTCTAATTTGAGTCCTTTCAAAGGCTCTTTGTGTCATGTATCCTACAAGCTGGCTGTACACCCCACCCCAACTGTGAATATTGAACAAAAATATTAAAACAGTGTATCAGACTTTTTTTCCATCCTCCTTCACCCATGTCCCTTTCTTCCTTATAATCCCGCCACGGTTTCCACTTTACACCATTCACACCCCTGGAAGTCTACACTACACTCACCTCTGTGAACCAGTTCAAAACCAGCCCTGATAGCTTGCATCCTAGGTTGCTCCGAATCTCTGCCTCAGCCATAACCGAGGCTCTGACACACTTATTTAATCTCTCACTCACCACAGCCATGGTCCCCTCCACCTGGAAACTCACCAAAATCCTTCCTTTCCACAAAGGTGGTGACCCCTCCCAACCGGGAAATTACAAGCCCATCTCACTCCTCCCTTCTCTCGTCAAAATCCAAGAATCCCTCATGCTGTCCAAATTGTCCTCCTTCCTCTCAACAAAGCTCCCTCTCCCCCTTTCAATCAGGCTTCAGGAAATTTCACTCTACTACCACCACCTTATTACGTGTAACCAGCTCTATTCTCTCTGCTATGGACAATGGCCAAACCACGACTGCCATTTTCATTGACCTGGCAAAAGCCTTCGATTTGGTCTCCCACCCTCTACTGCTTTGCAAAATAAGCTCTATTAGCCTTGCCCAACCTGCTATAAACTGGTTCCACTCTTACCTCCAGAATAGGAAGCAGTCAGTACAAATGGGCAACACCCTCTCCCCCCTCTACCTATCCTCTCGGGCGTTCCCCAAGGCTCCATCCTTGGCCCCATCCTTTTTTCCCTATTCATAAATGACCTCCCCTCCACCTGCCTCTCCTAAAATGTGCACCTGTACGTTGATGACACCATCATCTACACATCAGGCCCCTCTCATGACAGTGTGCTCCCCGATCTCCAAAGTGATTTCAGCCGAGTACAAGCCTGGCTTCTGAAAAACCAGCTAAAACTTAATGTCAAAAAAAGAGTCATCATGGTATTCAGTATCAGACAAAAGCTCACCTCCCTACCGGCCCCTCCACTGATCTCCACCTTGAACGGTGTTCCCCTCAAGACTGTACCCACTTTCAAGTACCTGGCAGTCTGGCTGGATACCAGTCTCAACTTTTCCACCCATGTCAATGCCATCTGTATCAAACTCTGACCCAAACTGGCCATCCTCTGTTGCCACAAAGCCAGCCTTCCCCTTCCCACAAGGAGTGAACTCATATGCAAAACCGTCCTACCAGTTCTGGACTATGCAGATGTCATCTATGGCACAGCCCCTACCTCCTCCCTTTCAAAACTTGACATCCTGCTCAGTTCCTTCATTCATTTTGCCACTGCCTCCCCCACCACTCACTCATCGCTGCCTTCTATACTCCACTCTATCCCTGACACCACTCTCGCAAAGGTGGACCACCCACAGCACCTTCCTCATAGCTAAATACTGGCTTGCCTCCCTTCCCCCCTACCTCTACTCATGCCTCTCTCAAGCCATCACCCCTGGCTACTCACTCTGACATAGACACGCATGTACCTTCCACCTCTCACACCCCCTCTCTGCTGCTAGGCAAGCTGCCTTTTCCTACCAGCTCCCTCTCCTTTGGAACAACCTCCCACCCAACCTCCAATAGGCCTCCTCCCTAGCAGCCTTTAAACAACTACTCAGGCTCCTCCTTCCCACTCCCTGCCCAAGCTGCTCATCTGGCCCCGCTTTAACTCGGGCCTAGTATTACCCCCAGTGGCCACACCAGGTAAGCCTTACCGCACATCGCCAGCCCCAAACCTGTACTTTCTCGGTGCTAGTCTAGCACACTCTGGAAAACCACTACTGTAAATATGTCTATAATACACTCTTGTAATATACTGTATTTATAAAATCTGTCTAGAAATGAAATGTCATGATGTTTCTACCACTGGCTGTTGCGCCTAAAATTGTATACTTTACTGCCTATTACTATGAATTGTTCTTACACTGTACTACTCACCTGAAACTTGATATTGCTTGTACTATTTCAGCCTACTACAATGTACTCTTTGGACCCGGGTCACACCTGGAAATGAGCCTCGGCTCAATGTGCCTTTCCCGGTCACCAATTTTAAATAAATAAATAAATAAAATAATGATAACCAACACTGACTGTAAGGCCACAATAACAGTGCATGGCTGTGTGCATCAAAGGGGGTGGCTAACCCCCAACAGTCCCAGCAAACAAAATTGCTAACACTCAAAGGAATACTGAGCTAAGTATTTACTGCATACTGGGGGTTATGGAAGCAGATTCATGTACCAAAATGTAGCAAAGCTTCCTTGTGCGAAGTTGACACCTGCAAATATGGAGTCCAGACAAAATGGCAGCAGGTCATTTGATCTGCCCTTATGCTTGTCTCCACAGTGGCGCTTCATCCAGTTGCGCTGTCTTTCTTCTTTGTTGTAGCTGAATGATGACATCAGAAAGCACTTGATCAATGAGGGAAGCTTACAATACTGGTGTTGAAACCCATCAAAATTTATAGACCTCCACCTTACCAGTCCATAGAAAGGCATTACAGTACAAAAAAGTGCTAAGTGCTTGAAATTATGTAAATTACCAAAGGATAAAAATGCAGTGTCAAAAAAGGAAATCATACATGCATTGAAACAAACATAGCACATCATAGTTGTGCATAATATTTAAAAACTATAAAATATGCTGGCACAACTTTTTATGTGTGGCAGATTTGTATTTCAGCATAAATATTTCAAATATGCAATACCTTAATTAGCAATACTGCTAATCAGTTCAGTGCCAGGGAAGGTAGAGATAGAGGATGGAGGTGGTAATACAGAAGACAGAAAAACAGGGAACATTGGGACAAGAGAAAGTATGGAGGATGGGGAAAAGAGGACAGAAAGGTCAAAGGGCAAATGAGAAAGATTTGAAGGAGAAGAAAGAGAGGATAGATAGGAACAAAAGGAGAAGGAAAAGATAGGTGTGAGAAGGGTTTTGGGAAAGTGTGAGAGTGGTTTAAAGCACATTACTGCAAACCAGGAGACACTGATTCAAGTCCTACCATAGTTATCTATTCACTCTTTTACCGCAAGTAACTCACATGCCTTTGCAGACATCCACCTATCTGCAAAGCAGATACAATCAATACCACATGGAAAGTCAGCTAGTTTATCCTAGATAGATTTTAAATAAACTGAGACACATCTTTCTTACAGTGCTGTCCTGCTTCTACCCAATTTTATAGCTGGGGGGGGGGAGCTGAATGACAGAGAGGTTAAGTGACCTCTGTTCATGATAATGGGATTCAAATCTGAGACTTTGACCTCTTTTGCAGGTCTGTGTTCTAATCAGAGGATCACACTACCTTTCTTCATCAGATTCTCAGTCAGGTCTATGTCCTTTGAAAAACACATGACTACAGTCCTTTTTAAAACAGAATACTATTGTTGTAATTCATTTTATATACTTAGCAGTTATGAGAATCATACTGTTGTATAATATGTTGTTCTCAGTGTTTTTCAGTGTCCCATATTGCAAAGCTATTCACTACAGCTGTCATTGTTGCCCTCCAAGACACCCTTGGATACAGAATGTTTGCATCCCATGGTGGTTTTCCTAGTTAGGGATTTCAAATAAACAATAAAAAATGTTGAACCCAAAGCCCACGATGATAATGTTGTACCAGAGTATATGAAGGTAATAGTTATCCTTCATTTATGGTTTCCTTTCATTTTCTTAGGTTTGCAAATCATGGTGGATTGGACTATATTCAGCCCAGTAGTTTTCTCTAAGTGATTTTGCAATTACCACACTGCTTTTATGGTCTCCAAGGCCCTGTGAGACATGTTGACCTCATAGCATGGTTTGGAATTTATGGCAGAACATGAATTCGTAAACTGTTTGGAAGTTTGCACTCAGAGTTGTTCACATAACAGTACAGGGAGACTTTTCTGGATTATTTTAAGATATTCTAAGATATTTCTAACCTTGCCTGGGAAGATGTAAGTAAGAGGAAAGCAAACGCAAATTATGTTTGCATTAGAAGTACTGTAAACATTTGCATGGAAAGTATTTTTAGTCAGGAATTTCAGATATATTTTATATGAACCCATGGGAGTCAGGGCCCACTAAGAATTGCAAATCATGCTCAGTAAATTCTATGAGGACTGGGCTTCTGCTGCAGTGCTATGAACAAGAAGTTCAGTTTAGTCTTTAAAATATAGGTTGAGTTTTTGAGAAAGGTTGTTATACACTTAGGGAGTGTGTTATTAAGTCTGCTATGTGCTGGCTAGTCTGTTCTATGACCTCTCCCTACACTTGGGCTATTTGTGAGCTCTGTGCACCTTCACATAATGTATACTTGTCACTGAAAGCTCATACTGGAAATTCCTAAATACACTTTCTTGGTCTTTCCTGACAGCATTACAATTGTTGCATACTGTATGTTATTGTTTTAATTGTCAGTACAGCTACACTGCACATTGTCTATTAATCTCCCACTGTTTATATTGCTAAGAATTGCTCATTTTGCCTGCTCTTTTATATGGTATATTTTGTCTGTACCTGCCTGCTGTTTATTTTTACTTTTGAATGTTCATTTTGCCAGCACATTGTTGTCAATATTGACTACATTTTCCACTGAATGCATTTGTCTCCCTGTACCCATTCCCTCAAGGTGTACCTGGAAATAAGCCTTAGCTTAGTTTGCCTTTCTCAGTTTGCCAATTTTCAATAAATAAACATATTATGGAGATAATGAATATAATTAGTTTGTTATTCAATTATAAATCATGGCATCATTTTTTAGCCAATCAGGATTGTTTATTTCTAAACATTATAGATACTTGTACATATGTGTATATGTACATATGTTTATATGTATAGTAACTGTGTCTGTTATGGTTACAAGATTGCATCCTTGAGGTCATTAGGAGAGAGAACTGTAAAGTGCCACTGAACAGTTTTGGCACACAAAAGACTTGAGAAGAAACTCTTACAACAAGAAGAGGCACAAGACTTGTACATATAAACAAACTGATGGTGAATGCACACTGCATATGCTGAAGAGCAGCTGCAGAAGCAGGAATAGTGAATGCTTTTTCCTTACTATTACAGGTATGCCATCGTTGCCTTAATTAAGCAAACAGATTCAATACCCTTTCCAGATCATCTTGTTTTGCTGCCTTGGAGCAACTGTACTGCCTGCTCTGTTATTTTGTGCCCCGTTTCATAGGTCCAGGAGTTCAAGCGGTGGAGAAGCCAGACCTGTGGGCATTGAGGAAACAAATCATCCCTGTGGTAGGATCGTAGGAGCTGGTGGGTCCCACTGAAGTTTTTCATTGGCTATTCGTGAGGAAAATTCCCTAAACTTCTGATTCAAGTGATAGTGATAGACTGACTAAATTAGCTCTGACACGTTTTCTATTTAATTAAAAAAAGTATGCTATGGTTTATTTATTTATTGAATTTTGTTGATCTGGTAAACCCACTGGGCCTAGAAGTCCCTTTTCAGGGGAGACCAGGGGGAGGGGGATACAGATGGTAAGCAACTGAAATTGAACCAGATTAAGCTGTTGGTGGTATTTTTAGTGAATGGGAGAAATTTGGCCAGGACAACGGGGAAATTCCCCATCTCTGTTAGCGCTTGCTAACGAGGGAGAGTGCTGCTGGGTAATCTGGAGAGGTTGCTCAGTGCTCTCTCATTGCTCAATGGAGGAGGAGGTTGCATTACCGGGCTCGTTGGAGCCCGATGCAGAAAAGCTACTTCAGGAGTTTACCTTACTCCGAGAACCAGAGTGTGTACATCAATCACCGGAGCAGCCTCAGACTGATTCGAGGTCTGAATTGGGAGTTCTTGACACTGATAAACGTATGGATGGCGTTTTTCTTCAACCAGCTACTACGATCTCCTCAGGTATCTCTTTCCAGTCGCAAGATTCGAATCGGACCTATTCTGTATGTGCACCACAGGAAATACCGGAGGGGAACACCTTTTTAGCGCAACCAAGGTCGAGTGTATCTAAAGATCAGGAAACGTGGATACTGGATCCCCCTACTACACCTACGATATCACAGACCATCAAAAAGCAGTTCGGGTTGCCTCCATGTAAATCCTCTTACCCAACTATGGACTGGTCATCAGAGGAGGTTTTGCAGGATGCTGGTTGGACTAAGTCCCCGTCAGGCACCTGGATTCCAGACCCTACGTGGACGGACAGTTTTCAGACACCAAATAAGCATGCCAATGATTCTACAATCCTGAGCTCAGGTATGGACATACAGGACAAGGGGGATTTTATTGGCACTGCTCAGAGCTCTGATGCACGTTCTTTGGCCTTTTCTCGGCCAAGTTCGTCGGGGGGTATTGAATCTGTTGTTACTCGTGTTCAGGATACAGCTCCTGTAGAGGTACAATCTAGTTCTCAGCAGCCTAAAGCAACAATGTCTGATTTATTTAAAAACAAATTAGAACAATCACCCAGGAGAAATGCTGTCCGTTTACGTTATAGGGGAGGTCTGCAAACACATCCTGATAGATGCTATGTAGCCAATTCTCTGCTGAAAGGTTCAATGAATTTTCTTCCTGTAGATATTTTTGCTTTAATTCATATTTCAGGGGAAGATTCTTATGAAATTAGCTTCAAGACATTTAAAGGTTTAGAAAAATTCTGGGATAAATACTCCTCTTTGAAAAATACCCGTTTGTGGGTTCCTTTTTATGCTATTCCCCTTACAAAGCCTGTGTTCTGATATGTTACAATTATGTTTCGGAACGAAGGTGTAAATGTTAGTACCATTTATTTATGGTTAAAAAACAAATGTGAGGTGCTGGGGCCCCCCGAAGCTATCCTAGATTTAGAAGGTATCTGGACAGGGAGCTGGAAATTTAAGGTGAAGTTACCCCAAATAAACGGTGAAATTGTTCATTTGCCCAATAGCTTCTTTTTAGGTAAGGACAGAGGAGTCTGCTTTTATAGTGGTCAGCCTCGAGCCTGTTATAAATGTGGTGCTCAGACACTTGAGTAGCTCCTGTGACCTTTGAAGTGCCCATTATGTGGAGGGTTTGGGCATGTGACAAGAAATGCCAAACATCTTTCAGTGCAATCTCTGTGGTGAAAAAGGCCATGCCTTCCACCAATGCCCATGGGCTTCTCATAATAAATCAGGAGGTTGGGATTCCGATACCTTAGTTCACAAGGCTCAGGAGAAAACAGTTATTGATTCTGGACCTTTACATACATCTGGAAGTCAGGCTGATTCCCCATCTAAATCGGTGGATAAGCCTCCTTTATCTGATAGTAAGGTGGTTCCCTTGACTACAGCGGTTCCTATTTTATTAACTTCATCCACTCCGCTGGATACCTCTGATTCCCAATTGGCGTCTTCTTCCATGCCCCCCCCCCTTTGAGACAGTGAAACCCCGAAGGTTTACTAGAGCTTCCAGTAACCTGTCGACTAACCCTATTCCTGTGAAAAATGTTTTTCTCCTTTATAGGTGGATTTGAAGGACTCTGATTTAGAATCAGATACTTCTCACATTTCAGATTTAATTTCAGAAGAGGACGACAGTAAAACAACAGAACTAGCTAAAGAAAAAAGGGAAAAAAGGAAAAAGAGGAAAGCAAGTCATTCCCAGAAACTTGGTTTTGATCTTAAACCCCTCATCATGGCAACACTCAGAATAGCCTCCTATAATGTTTGTAGTATAAAGAACTTCAAGAAAAGACTTGCAGTCCTTTCTTTTCTTAGTACTTTACAGGTGGATATTATTCTCTTACAGGAGACTAGACTATCCTCTCTTGCTGAAATTAAACAAACAAAGAAGAGGTGGGTTTGGGGTCCTTCGTTCTGGACTTTCGGGCCTGATGCAGCTGATGGGATTGGTATTCTCTTTACTTCCACTGTTTTTAGGGTCCCCAAATTGGTTGATCTCTGTCCTGGACGTGCTTTGATTTTAGATTTCTCTTGGCATGATTTTGATTATCAATTAATAAATATGTATGCCCCTCAAACAAAATCTGCCCGCATTAAATTATTTGAGGATGTCAAGCCTTTTCTTTACACAAAAAAAATGTCATTTGGGGGGGCGACTTTAATTGCGACATTGATGTTAAATTTAAATGGGATTTTAAGCAGAAAATGTATTGCGATTCCCTAGCTTTACGACAAATTATTAAAACTGCTGGTTTGTCGGATGTTTACAGGACATTACATGCTACGGGGGGTTCCTCATACTACAGAAATGTATTTTCTTCCCGTATTGACTATTTTGTTGTATCCAAATTCCTGAAACCTTATCTTACCCACATAAAACCAACGGAGTTTTCGGACCACCATCTTTTAATAGGGGTTTTGAGTTTAGCAGATATTCCTCCTAAAATACCATCAGCTGGTCCTAGATGGCATTTAAATGTGTCTGTCCTGGATGAGGAAGATTGCATTTCTGCCTTACAGGATCTATTTACTGCACATTACTCTACCCTCTGTTTTTATGAGAATATTTTTTCATGGTGGGTTGATACTAAAGCTGAGATTAAAATCCTTCTAGTTTCTAGAGGGAAACTCCAGGCTACTTCTAGGTATCTCACATACCTAAAATATCGTGATCAATTTTATAAACTGATGTCATTACCATCTGGTGACAGACTTCCTTTTTTATCTCAAATTTCAGAACTTAAGAAGCAGATGTCCAGATTCCAATATAATAGGGCTAAGTCCCTTGACATGGAGTTTAGATTTGGTGTCCAGACGCAGCCGGCTTCTGACCCTTACTCTGCTTGTAAAGACCGTCTTGATAGAACTTTAATGTCTAAACTAACTTCCTCTACTGGTACAATAGTAACATCTGAAATGGAGATGATGTCTGTGGTACATAACTTTGTTTCGGATTCTTTTGGGGGAGACCCTGATATTAGTGGAAATTTACCGGAGGACTTTTTGACCTATCTTCCAGCTATGGAAGCTACACATCAATCCCATTTATTACAACCCATTTCTTCTTTTGAAGTTGAGAAGGTTATAAGATCTTTTAAGCTTAAAACATCCCCTGGTTTGGATGGTATTCCAAATGAATTTTATAAGACATTCCTGCAGATATGTGCCTTTTTTTCCTATGGTATTTAACTTTATCCTAACCTCTGGTTTAAGCTTTCCTGAGTTTAATATTTCTTTATTGAAATTTATATTTAAAAAGGAGATTCCTCCTACTCACAAATTGGAGGCCTATAAGTATTCTCAACAGTGATTATAAAATCTTTGCCAAAATTCTCACAAACAGGTTATCCCTTGTCTCTGATTCTCTTATTCATCCCTCTAATCCTGTGCTGTTCCACATAGGAAGATTCAACATAGTTCATATTTACTAAGGGATTTATTTGAAAACAGTAGCAGGGGTAGAGGGTTGGTTTTATTGTGGCCTTGGACCAGGTCAAGGCATTTGATAAAGTATGCCACTCTTACTTGTTTAATTTATTATTAGCTTACAAGATCCCTAGGTCTTTTGTTCATTGGATTTCTATTCTATACTCTGAAGTGGTGATACATCCTTTAGTGAATGGACTAATGGGGCCTGCTGTTCCAGTGGTTAGAGGAGTTCGACAAGGTTGCCCCCTGAGCCCTCTCTTATTTATTTATTTATTTATTTATTTATTTAAGAGATTTACCAGATGAGCATTCTGAGCGGGGACCGCTCGTTTCCAGATGCGACCTGGGGGTTACATAGGTCAGGCAACAGATACAGTAAAACAGTGAAGCAGATGCAACCTGGGGTTACATAGGTCAGACAACAGATACAGTAACAGTAAAACACAATACATCAGATACAGTAAAACAGTAAACACAGTGCATCGGTGTTACATAGGTCTAGAGTAGCTAACAGTATTCATAGACATAGTTAAAATGCACAGCGTGGAAGACAATAGACAGCGGTTCAGAGGCAAAGATTATTTGGTAGTTAGATCTACGGGTAATACAAGCAGCAGAGTAGTGGGACCTCAGGAGTGTTTTGAGAGCCCAGTGGGAGTCTGAATGCCTGATGTATGCGGGAGCTCATTCCACAGTTTTGGTAGACGATGCATAAAGGCCATTTGGCCCTTAGAGGTGCATGAGGTGCTATGGAGCTTTTCGGATCAGAAGCTCTGAGCGGGTAGGCAGGGAAGCTTGGGCTGATAGAGCACTGCTGAGGTGGGGGAGGGTATTTGACCAGAACTTGTAGACAAGGTTAGTGCAATGTTGTTTGCGGCGAGACTCTAAGGATGGGAAGGACAGGCGCTGTACAGGTCACAGTGATGGGTGGTAGGAGGGCAGTCAAGGCGTAAGGCAGAATGAGTGATAGAGGGGGTCCAGTCCTGCCAATGTGGATGGGGGGGCACTGCTGTAGACCATCCCGTAGTCAAAAATGGGAAGGATCATTTTGAGGACTAGCTCCCGCCTAACATAGGTGGGAAGGGAGCCTTTGTGACGGTACAGTGCTCCTAGCCTAGGGTGGAGTTTTCTCTGCAGTGATTCGATGTGGGCATGAAAGTCGAGATGTTGATCTAGCCAAATTCCTAGGTACCTGAAGGAGGTGCAGGAATCTAGGATTGAGCCATCCAGGGTGTGGAAGACAGGGGGCTCATGTGGGATAATTTGGGATGGGTGCCAGGTCATGGAGATGGTTTTCTTGGCATTTAGGATAAGCTGGTTGGACCTGAGCCATGTTTGTACGGCATCAAAATCCCGTTGTAGAGATACAATTGTGTCATCGGTAGAGGGGCCAGAGGTGTATAGTACTGTATCATCTGCGTACATTTGCAGCGCTGAGTTAGAGCAGACTTGAGGCAGATCGTTTAAGAATATAGA
Organism: Neoceratodus forsteri; assembly: GCA_016271365.2. Lineage (NCBI taxonomy): Eukaryota > Metazoa > Chordata > Ceratodontiformes > Ceratodontidae > Neoceratodus > Neoceratodus forsteri. The sequence continues at coordinate 1,064,888,138 of CM057454.1, read as the reverse complement.
GAAAAGTAGGGGACCCAGGACTGAACCCTAGGGGACCCCCATGTTCACAGGTAGTCGGGAGGAGATGTGAGGGCCAATTTTTACGGCCTGCACTCTGCCTGACAGGTAGGCTTGGAACCAGTTAGAGGCAGGTTGGGAGAGGCCTGCTTGTTGCAATTTTGAGAGGAGTTTATTGTGAGACACGGTATCAAAAGCTTTGGCCAGGTCAATAAAATTATGGAAGTGACAAGGCCTTTGTCCATGCCCAAGGAGATATCATTTGTGAGCCTTAGCAAGGCTGTGATGGTGGAGTGATTTTTATGAAACCCGACTGGAATGGAGTGAAGAAAGAGGTGGAGTCGAGGAACTGTGTTAGTTGGTGAGTACGAGCTGCTCTTGCAGCTTGGCCAAGGCCGTAAGAGGGAGATAGGGCGGTAGTTTCCGGTTCAGATGGGCCTCTTCGAAGGGGGATGATTACTGCTTCCTTCCAGACACCTGGAATTTTTGCCGTGGCGTAAGGAGAGGTTTAGTAGGTCTGCAAGGGGAGGCAATGGCAGGGGCAGATAGGAAGAGGAGTTTGGCATCCAGACCTTGCGGGCACTTACCTTTGTTTGGGTCGAGGGAGCGTAGAGCAACTAAGACTTCTGCTGGGGAGACCGGCCGGAAGGAGAAGGTGGGCGTGCTTGGGTTGGCTGGGGTATAGCAGGGTGGTAGTTGGAGGCTGTGCAAGGCTGTGAATTGTCAAGTAGAGATTTGGCGCTTGTAGCGAAGAAGGAGTTGAAAGCGGATGCAACTTCGCTGGGGGTTGATAAGATGTTGTCCTGAAAGTTTAGGGTGGGGGAAGGAGACTGTGCCGGAGGAGAGAACAGGGCTTTGATGGTTTTCCAGAATTTGGAGGGATGGCTAAGATTTTTGGTGAGGGTGTCGAGGAAATAGTAGTTTTTTGCCTGTCTTATGGCTTTAGTGCAATTGTTTCGGAGGGTGCGGTAGTGTTGCAGAGATGTAGGGGATTGAAGTCTCCTATGATTTTTCCAGGCCTGATCTCCTAGCTAGGCATTTGCCAATTATGTCTGCTGATATCCAGGGAGGTGGAAATCCTAACTTTTCTTTTTTAGGGTGCATGAAAGTCCCATATGTTGAGGAACTGGTTTCTAAACCAATCGTAAGCATGGTCAATTGAGGATGCTAGATTGATAAAGGACCAGTCGGCAAGTGCGGATCATCTAGGAGTGATTGGAGACTAAGGATTTGTAGGCTCTGATACGGATCAACCTAGGAGGGAGGTGTGTTGAGTTGGTCTGTGCACTTTCCTTGACATATAGATCATGTGGTGATCACTCATGAGTCCGGGAGGATGCCAGCCCTGATTATTCTGTGTGGATGGGAGGTGAGAGCCCAGTCCAGGAGGGGGTGGTTGCTTGTTGCAGGATTGAGGCGCGTAGGCTGTTCAATTAATTGGGAGAGGTTGAGGGCTTTGACACTGTTGCGAATTTTCGTACATGCAGGTGCAAGCCAGTTATGATTTGTGTCACCTAGGATGTGGAGTTCGCCTGTGGCAGCCAGATTTTTTAGGGCGGCTAGATGACTGATGATGGTATCGCCCGGAGTAGCTGGGGCGAAGTAGATGCCCGCAACGTATACCGGGGAGGAGTGTGGCAGCAGGAGTTTGATCATTGTAGATTCCGTCTGGGGAGGTGGGCTGCTGATTTGGACAGGGGTGAAATTAAGACTGGTAGCCATATACATGGCTATGCCTCCGCCTTTCTTAGGGCCAGGGTGATCCTGTCTGATTGCAGTATAACCCGGATGGCTATTGAGGCATCCAGATGATGAGGTTTGAGCCAAGTCTCAAAATGATACAGATGTCTGGCTTGAGTGTTTGGATGGTGACTTGCAGCTCAGGTATTTTATTTAGTAGGCTGCGGATATTCAGATGGAGTATACTAATTCCCTTGTAGGAGCTCTGGCTGTGCTGGGATGCTGGGCCAGGGTTAGTTTCTATGTCACCTGACATGAGCAGTAGCAAGGTGAGATATCTAGAGGCATATTGCCATGTAAGTTTTGGCTTAAGGCTGGATCTGGGCAGGTGTGTCGCTTTGGTAGGGACCATGTACTTAGATTAATTATGGCAGGTAGTCTCATGGAGAATGACAGTGGTGTAATTGAGGGGCTTATGCACCACGATGGGGTGAATTTAGGAAAAGCCAGCCCATGGGGTTGGCAGGGTGGGGAGAGGGAGAAGTGGGGAGACAGATGCTAGGAGCAGGCTTGCAAGAAGGCAGGTTTGCCTGTGGCAGTGAGAAGAGGGGCATAACTGTGGCAAGCACTGCTACTACTAGGAAATGCATGTTTGAAAATAGGAGAATGCTAGAGCAGAGCGTAGGGTTGAGCCAATGACCTCTGCTGGTGAGAGGTGATAACCTGCAGACCTAAAAAGTCGGTTGATAGGTTTTGGCAGCGCCACCTGACGTGCCAGCGGCCTATAAGTCTGAGAGCCACCAAGGGTGGTGGTGGGGGGTGGGGAGCCGGGCGCAGAGCACCAGCGGGGCCAGAACTGCGGCAGGGCAAGAGCAGCACGGCGCTCGTCTCAGGGCCTCCGCGGAAAGAGGCGCCAAAATTCAAGCATGTAAATTCAAGCACGATGGAGATGGACAAAAGAGCCGTGTCCAGGCTCGCAGCGCACGCTTTTATCGCACTTTCTGGCTTCGGGGGTGGGTGGGGTTCTGCTGCTGCCGCCTGAAGGGAGGTCTTAGCTGAAGGGAGGTCTTAGCTCTTGTATACATTTGTCTTAGATCCCATTGTCCGATATATTCAGGAGCATAGAAGTATTATAGGTCTGGCCCCTGATATTTCCTTACCACAAGTCAAAATAACAGCTTATGCAGATGATGTAACTCTGTATGTGCAGGATAAGACCTCCCTTCAGACGGCCTTACACTGTTTCCAGAATTGGGGACAGATTTCTGGATCAGAGCTTAATGTTTCAAAGAGTTTTGTTTTCTTTAAATCTGGAACAAGATTGCCTTTTTGATACTGGGGGTATTCCGTTTTCATCACAACCAAGTAAAATTTTAGGTATTTGGTTTGGTTTTGGTGACATGGCCACTTTCAAATGGGAACAGCAATTAAAAGTTTGTGAAACTAAAGTCAATGTTTGGAAACATTGGAAATTTGGGAAGAAAAAAAGAGTTTATATTGTTAAGCACTTTTTGATTCCTATATTTTTATACCTCAGTTATTTATACCCACCACCAGTTTCATTAGAAACGCGACTTTATAGTGTGTTTTTCAAATGATCTGGGGAATCGCCCAAGCCCAGTTCGCAGGGATTTTCTTTATCTACCAGTTAAAAGGGGCTGGCCATGGTTAACCAATTGTGTTTTTTCATTCCATTTTTTTATTTAATTCTTTTGGTTTTCTTTGGAATCAAACTTGTTCGCTTTGGCAATCCTGGTCTCAGTTTCTTTGGAATCCTTTTTTTCAGAAATGGACTACGTATCCTCCAAAAGTCCTAAAACAAAATCATTTACCTCTTTATGGGGTTTCAACTTTAAAAAAATGCAGGCAGTGGAATATATTATTTTCTGTTCTCATCTCTCACTCTAGAAAATCTTTTTATAATTATATTGTTTTTACAGTTCAGGGCTCTATTTTACTTTTTCCAGAATGTGTGCCAACCAAAATGTCTTTTGCCTTACGTAAATTAACTGATTATAGACTTCTGACTTATATATGGGACATTATTTGGATATCTACACATGGGAAATTGGGGGTTCGTGGGAATCTTAAATATAAACCTCTAACTGACAGATATTGTTTAAGACCTTCTTGCGTTTCTATTGAAGAAAGTCTTACACATTTTTTTCTTGATTGCCCTTTTGCAAAACATTTTGGTCTGAGGCATCTGGTCATTGGGGCCCCTATATTGCAGCTGGTATCATAAAGTTTTAATTTAAGGGATTATTCAGGAATGTGGCAGTCTTTTCACCCCAGTACATTGAATGTTTTCTTTCCTTTATTCAGTTTTATTTCTGGCGGCTAGATGTCAATTTATTTTTCAACAACAGTTGGTTCCTGTATCCACGATATTATCTCAAGTGGAGATTGGTATATTGTCTGTTAAATCTCAGGACAAACAGAAGAGTTCTGATGCCAAGTTCTATTCTCTTTGGAAACATTTTTTTGTTTAACTCTGATGTTTTTATTTATTTGATTTTTGTACAATCATGTGTATATGTATAATTTGGTGATGTTGTGTTTTTTTCAATAAACTTCCCCTACTCATGCAGTAGGGCACCTGTTGAATGGAGAGACACTTCATTTCTCCGTCGAGCCTGGTGGTGAATGGATGGCTGGGGCTGAGGAAGCCCAGGAGATTTTATCAGGAGCTATGATTGTGCAAGATGAAGGATCCGCTGTAGGGACAGCTGGAATGCACCTTATGGGTGGCCAGCAGATTGTCCGTAATGGCAGTTCCTCACTGGAAGAATCAGCTGAACAATTGAGCCTAGAGCAAAAGCAGCAGTGTTTGGCTGCTGAGCTGCTCTATGTCAGTGAGCAGCTGACAACAGAGCATCTTCGGCAAGTGGAGGATAGAAAAAGGAAAAGATCAGATACCTCTCCAGGTACAGCAGTTTCAAGTGGATTTACCAAATTACTTTCAGTGGAGGTGAGGTCCGTGGAGCCTCTTGAGCCAGTCAGATCACCTACTAAGAGTGACTGGAGCTCCAAGGAGGCAGAATCTTGGTCTCCTGACAAGGCTCTGCTAGCAGCGAGCTGGATTCCACTCTCTGATGGACATTGAAAGCCTAACCCTGTATTGCCTATGAACGTCAGCCAGTCACCGGTTCAGATAAGTGAAAATCCTGTTTCTTTTGAGAATTATTTAAATTTAAGTAGTCCCCAGGCTGAAGTCATTTCTAATCCTTTGGAGGATCAGATAAGTGATACTATTGGGAGTCCTGAGATAACCCCAATCCCCCCTGTTATTTCTGGTCCCACATCAGGCTTAAACCCTGACGAACCTGAAAAACCAGCTTGTGCCAGCCATTTCCACAAACCAGTGGAATTAGCTAAAAGGAGAAATGCAATCTGCCTAAGATATGTGGGCCCTCGCGAAAATCTTCCTGACAGGTTTTTCATGAGAAAGGTTCTACTTAAGAGGAGTATGGGGTTTTCTCCTATAGAGGTTTATGCTCTGATACATGTGCAGGGGGAATTCACTTTTAACATTAGTTTTCACACTCCTGCATTATTGGAAATGTTTTGGTGTCAGTATATCAACCTGAAAACTAATCCCCTGTAGTTTGACTTTATTGTATTCCCCCTTACCAAACAACCCTTTTGTGTCATTACTGTCTTATTTTGGAATGAAGGGGTGAACATTGTGGACATAGTACATTGGTTAGAAAAATGATGTGACATTCAAGGAAATCCTATGCCCATTATGGATGCGGAGGGTTTTTGGAATGGAGGGTGGAAATTTCGTATTAAAGTTCATCATAAAGAACATGATTTAATATATCTGCCTAATTGTTTCTTTATTGGAAGGGCTAAAGTTTTTTTATTTTATCCTGGTCAGCCTAGGGTATGTTTTAAACGTGGTTCATCCAAACATATCAGTACTTCTTGTGATATTTTAAAATGCTATCATTGTGGAGAATTGGGCCATCCCAGCATCCACTGTTTTCAGCAGCCTAAAGGTAAACTCTGTGACAACCTTTGCCATACTTTTGAGGACTGTCCCTCTGCTGCACAGAATACAGAGGATGCTGATTTCTGGTTCAAGACCATTATATTCGTTTGGCTGTAAAACAAGGCCAGGCCCCTTTGGGGAATCAAATGCCCCCGGCTCCTGGAGCAATTATTCCTGAGCCATGACCTTCGATGTCCCCCCTAATCCAGGACCAAGGCCTTGAGACCCAAACTACAGCTACTACTCACCAGCTGCAGGAAGGTGTTTCTGCTGTAATTGCCAACATCCCTGTATCAGCGCCCCCCCTCCGAAACTGCTTCCAGAAGTGAAGATTTTACCTTGGTTCAGGGGAAGAAAGGAAAGCCTGCAAAATTGAAAGCTAAATCAAGGAAAAATGGTCCTGAGGGCCCCTCAGAGGTCTTAAACAAGTTTGCTGTACTGACTGATGTTCCTATGGCTCTCCCTACAGAAGGAATAGTGATGGCTGAGCCCCAAGTCGACTGCTCAGACCAAACTGATCATTCAACCCTTGGAGCTAAAAGTGGAAGGGTAGCAAGGACCTCCAGTAAAGTAAAATGAAGCATCATTCATAAGTAAACTATGGCTCCTTTTTCCTTTCATAGAGCATCCTTGAATGTCAATAGCATTCAATCTCTTACCAAACGCCACAGTACTTTTGCATATTTTTTGCATAAAAACCCTGGATTGTGTCTTTTTCCAGGATGTGTGGTTACATTCCTTGGAAGAGAGGTCCATAGCCTGAGCTGCATGACTTTGGGGGAACAGTTTCTGGTCCCAGGGGGATGATCTATGTTCAGGAGTGGGGAATTTTTTTCCTCTAAAATTCAGGTTGTACGTCACATAGAGATAAAGCCAGGTACAGCTTTGTTGCTAGATGTGAAATGGGATAATCAATTGGTCAGACTAATAAACATTTATGCCCCACAAACTAAATGTGATAGAGTACTCCTTTTTCTAACTCTACCTCCCTTATTACAGACATCTCATTTAGTGATTTTGGGTGGGGATTTTAATGTTACTTTACCCCAGCACTTTACCCCTGCTTCAAACAAAAACGTTTATTGTGATGCTCAGTGCTTGTCCCACCTTCTTAGTGATTTAGGGTTTATAGATGCCTTTGGTTCTCTCCCTTTAAATGAGCGTTGAATGTATTTTTGTGGCCCTAAAGCCTCCACAATTGATTGCTTTTTTGTACCTGCCTTTTCAAAAATTAAGATGGTTTATTTACAGGATGTAGCTACTTCAGACCATAGAATATTAACCATTGTCCTTATGGACCTCCATGAGAAGAAGCAGGGACCGGGGACATGGAAATTAAATGTTTCATTGTTATCTATTCCCATTGTGGATAAAGGCTTCCTCTTGGTACTTCAGGCATGAAAATCTTTTTTTTTTTTATATGAAGATAGTACTGCCTGGTGGGAAGATACAAAAAGGGAGATAAATTTTTTTTTTTTCACAAAATGGAGCGTATTAATGGGAAATTCCAGCATGATGAGATCTCCTTTTTGAGAAATAGCATTACTTTCTGGACATCTTACTGTCCCAATTGAGGGACAGAAGATCTGCAGAGGAATAAACATTCAAAAACTGCATTGGCAAATAAACAAATTGAGGCTCTAAAGTCTCTAGAATATAAACAAAAATATGGCACTACTGGAAAAGCAAGAGATACTTTACCATTTGACTCCATGCAACTCCTCCAGGAACGACACAATATGGAGTACCTTAATAACTCCTCTGGAATTCCAGTGTACAGCAATGTTGGTATACTGGAAGAAATTACCTCCCATTTTACTCTTATTTTTACTAGCCAGAATTTGCCAGTAAAGAAGATGCAGACATGGTTGGCAAGCATCAATTTACCCCAGCTTCCACAGGAAGTTGGATTTCTTCTGACTACTCCCTTCTCACAGGCTGAACTAAAGTCTGTTATTTGGTCACTTAAAGCTGACACTACACTGGGGTCTGATGGCCTCCTGCATGAAATATATAAATATGTTTGGAACATTTTAGGACCAGAATTTGGTACATGTTTACATAACTGTTTATCCCAAAAGGAACTCCCTAGGAGTATGTTGCAGGGACTTTTGATCCTGATTTTTAAGGGAGGAAGTCGGGGAGATTTAAAACAATGGAGACTGCTCTCACTTTTGAACACAGACTATAAAATACTGATGAAAGTTTTGAGTAATAGATTGGTAAGTGTTATTGATCTGGTAGTGCATCCGTCCCAGTTTGGCAGCATTCTGAGGAGAAGAGTCCGGGATGCTCATATTTTGGTACGGGAGATTTTACATAAGGGAGACATGCAGGAATTATTTGGGCATCTGGTCTGTTTAGATCAAGCTCAAGCTTTTGACCAGGTTGAATATGCTTATCTGTGGGAAACTTTGAAGTGTTTGGGGTTTCCATCTATATTTATAACCTGGCTACAGACTTGTTATACAGGAATTAGCCTTATACCAAGTATAAATGGTTGGATGGGTAGAGCAGTTTTGGTTCACAGAGGGGTGAGACAAGGTTGCCCTCTCAGCCTTTTATTATATGTTCTATCATTAGATCCATTGTTGCATGTGCTACATGAGATGGAAGCAATAACTGGACTTTCAGTGGGGTCCGAGGATAGGCAGGTAGTTGCCTTAGCATCTGCAAATGATCTGGAGATTTTTTTGGTGGATAAATCCTCTGCAAAAGTTGCTTGCACACTGTTAAATGAATGTGCTAATATTTCCAGGATGAGAATAAATACTCAGAAAAGTGATATTTTGCCTTTGGGGTATGACACCAATGATGTGCCCATAATTTGGGGAATACCTGTAGATGTGACTTAAAGGAAGATATTGGGTGTATACATGGTGGGAATGATCCTCAAAGGTACAATTGGGAGCTGCTTTTGAAGTCGGCTAAAGAGAAAGTAGATTGCTAGAACAAATGGCAGATGACCAAGGCAAAATGTATTTATTTGATCAAGACCTTTTTGTTGTCATACTTTTTGTATTTAGCTGCTATTTTCCACCCCCATTGAATTTTGAGACTATGGTCTATAGTGTGTTTTTTCAATGTGTATGGGGTAGCAGGCTGAACCCTGTCAAGAGAGGTATTACTTATTTACCTGTACAGGAAGGAGGCTTAGGGATGTTGAACCTGGTGGTTTTCTTATATGTCACTTTTATTTTCTTTAATCTTGTGCCCCTGCTGAAACAAACTGCGAAAGTATGGACCCCTGGGTAGAGGATGAACTCGGACCCCTGTTAAGTGATTGGGACCTGACTACTCCTCTTCCATGAGAGACTCAGGAAGCCCACCTGTCAGGTCACTTCGTTGGAGTAGTGAGTAAATTAAAAGTTTGGAAGGTAATGAAAACTTCCCTTCATACATTGTCAAAAAAATTCCTATATAGTTGAATATTGGGATCCTTCTATTATGTTTCTCCATGGTATTCCAAATTATCAGCTGCCCAACATTCCTCGATAAATTCCTTTTTGTCCAGTAAAAGACTTCAGTGCTATATTACGGACCTCATATGGCTATGTACACACCAGAAATTGGGTGTCTGGGGCAATTTAAAACATAAGGGACTCAAAGAACATACTTATCCTGGAGGTAATGAATGCATGGAGAAATTAGAGACTTTCTCACATTTTCTATTAGATTGTCCATTTGCTGTATCCTTTTGGGAAGTTTTCCATAAGAAATGGCCTCTGAATCCTTTTCAAAATCAGTCACCTCAGATTTGGACAGATGGAGTGCTACCAGGAGCATGAGTTAAATTTGATACTACAACAATTAGGCTGGTGATGAGTTTCATTAGTTACCAGCATTGGCTAGCTAGGTGTGGATGGTCCATCTGACAGCAACAAATATCGGGGGAGCAAGTATTTCTGTGACTGCAAAAAGCAGTATTGCGGTGGCAGGTTATGGAAAAGAGTAAAGTTCTACCTGAATTGTATAAAGTGTGGTGAAGAAATATGTCTTGGTTAGATACAGGGTAATGATTTTTATCCTGCTAGAATATAACGCTTGGAGAGAACAATAGATAATTTAGAGAAATTGTCTCATTTCTTCACACCTATTCTTTTCAGGAAAAGGGGGTGCTCTGCATTTAATATTCAGTTTTGAACTTTGATTACTGAGACTTTTAGCATGGCTAGCAGTATGGACCAATTCTTTGAGTCAGCTTTATGATTCATGAACAGTAGACATGGTAGTATGCAGGTATCCCTTTTTTTTCCTCCCTTGACAGTTTCTCAATCCCTTTTAGAAAGAGGGGTACTAGTAATATGATTCATTAATGCTTAATATCCTTGTACATTTAGGTTTACTTAATTTCCTCTATGAGTTTGTAGATTGTAAAGCTACCCTTGCATATTTATTTGTTTTGTTTTGTTTTGCAGTTTTGAATAAAATAATCCCCTATCTTTTAGTGGGGTGGGGAAGGAGATGTCAGCATCCTTTGGATAAGTCGTGTTGTCTTAGTAAGTATGATGGAATACTTAGTTACATTTTTTTCCTCTTTTTTTTGTATAATGGTTTTGTGTGCTGTAACACTTTCATGCATGTATTTTGCTTTCAAGCCCTGAATAAAATATTCCCCTTCTCTTTTTGGATAAGTGCCATGGGATCTTTAGCATCCACCTGAACAACTATCAGTCCAGGCAGATGGGACCTCAGTTTAACGTCTCATCCAAAAGATGGATTGAATGAAATGAGAAAGCAGGAGGAAGTATACTTATTAAGTTAATCAGTTTGTCAGCTTGGAGCTTCTGGATCCCTTTTTCCAGTCCTCTCATTCTTGCCTCTATCTTTTTCCTTTTAGGTCCAAGTGTTACCTGCAGTTTTCATTTATTCATAACATTGCGGCTGTATTCCTGATGGGTTCGTGGATCAGCTCAGAGAAGAAAGAGGAGAGTGAGGCATCCCCACCAATATAATGGCTGTAGTGTGGACTGAAGTCTCTGGACTGCTTAAAACTGGAGGAACTGTCCTTTATTCTTTTAAATTTATATAGCATATTCTGGATGTTGTTATAAAAAGGGGGATATCTTTATTTCACTTTGATTATAAGATTGAAATGCAGTGTACTCACCACATATGTTAGAGACCCTTTGACACTGAGGGTTTTTCTTGTTTTATTTTAAAAAAGGGCTCAAATTAATCTGTACCACTTATTTTTATTATTTATTAAATTTATATATATATATATATATATATATATATATATATATAGTATACTTGCTACAGTTGCTTGTTTGCTCATATTAGCATTTTGAATTTCACGCCAGAAAATCACGTGGTTACTTGGCATAAAGCATGTGTCACTGTTCTTGGATCAGATTTTGCAGATCCTCAAGTAGCTTGCATGATCATTGTATTACTGCTGGGCCAGGTTATTTCTTTCCTTTACATTAGAATCTTAAACTTTAAAACCATTTGCAAATTACAACCTGCAAACAGATTATAAGCATTTTGAGAGCTCTTAAAGAGCTAGTGACACATTCAGGATAACTTTAATAAAACATAATATTTAGGCATTGTCCAGCATGTATTTCCCATTCATTCTGTATTCCTCCTCCCCATTATTTAGCATTCAGGTCATTTGCATGAAAACATGATCTTTGCTCCTTAAGAGTTCATCTATTCCTGCTGCTTTCTCTCTATCTGAAGTAATAGAACACTGCTTGTGACCACAGAGTTACTCCCATGGCAACAGATTTTGATGTCACAACAGAGGATTATGACTTGAAGTAGGGAGTAAGCTATAGAGGCAGATGAACTCAGAATGAACTAAAGGGATACAGATCATATAGTCATACACATTTCCTTGGTAATAAATTATGGAGAAATTAAGAGAAATATATACAATATAAATTGAATGCAACTAGAATTGTACCCAATTATTATGTTTTTTAACGTTTTCTTTGAGACGTCAGTAGTGCGTTAAGCTTTGAAATTCTTTAAAAAAGAAAATTGCCAAGTGAGTGGAATTTGTTGGCATTTCAATTGGTCATTCACTTTAACCTGGAGTTTATATTCAGCATTTTTCAGAGACACTTTTGCCAAATGTACCGGCTCGGATTTTTAAGTAACCTGCCGGTTACTACCTTCTATTGGAGACGTAAAGGGAATTCAGTCTCGTAGGCTTTAATTGAATCTTGCTGTATTATGGCATGGAGTAAGTAACCATAAGTAATTTACTATATTGTGCAAGTTATACATTTTAATTTTCAGCTTGCATTTTTCTTTCTTGTTTATTTAGATTTTATTTGTATATTTTTAGGTAAATTTTCTCAAATTCTCGTTAACTAGTTAAGATTATTAGACAATTCTAAATCATCTCTAGGTGGTCTTGTCATAGAATTAACTTTTATATCAGTGTTTTAAGGAAGAATTTACATTTTTTTCTCAACATTGTATTTTGAGTTGTTTTTTTTTTAAAGTGATGTGGCAAATCTACTACCAGAGGGTTATCGCTTCCTTTGGAAGAAATTGGACTCTGTTTTTCAGACATACTAATATATGGAAGAACTTATTTAAGACTACAGGCCTGGTTGACCTCTTTTTTTGGAAACAAAGAAACTTGCAATCACAATCACAAGTCTTCAAATCTATACCTAAGGAAGCACTTGCAAGTAACCTGATATTGTGGCCTTGCCTCTTTGAATTACTTGTGACTAATTAGGACTATTTGAAGATAAAGATTTTAGCTCCTGTGAAGTTTATACTTGATTTATGGATGTTTTGATTCAGTGAATTATTTGTATTTATGAAAAGTTATACACTTTTTAGCAACAAATCCAGGTCAAACAATAATCATATCAATTCTGACTTTACTAGTTTGCTTTATGAAAACGTTATTGTTATTTGGTCGATTATCATAACTACTGATTATTCTGGTTTAAACCAGATATTTAATTGCTAACTGTTAATGTAATTGGCAGTAGCAGAACCAGGTTTGGGAGCATTTGGGAGCCAAAGGGGACAATTTAGTCAATCATAGGCCCCTCAATGGGTACTAAACGGTGAATAAAGATGGTGGTGGGGCACCACTACTCACACTGGGACAGCCAGGTGGGACGATCACCCCCCAGCCCCCCTCTAGCTCCACCACTGGTAATTGGGTCTATAGATTTTTAAATCCATGTTGAGGAATTTGGAAATTATTTGAAGCAATTTTAGATCTTGACTTTGCTTATAATTTTTGTTTGAATTGGATGGTCTATTATAATTCACCTCCTGACAGTATATCAGGATGGTGAGCACCCACAGTGGAGTTATTTGCTCCCCAACAAAAATGCTAATGAAGCAGAAAAAAATAAGACAATTACACTAGAAAAAGAACCTGCATTAGGCTCAGCATCTAAGACTGATCTGGTAACCAAAGGGCAAGAAAGATAAGCCAAAATCAATACAAAACAACATAAAATAAAAAAATTTTAAAGTACCAGGTTTAGAACAATTCGACTATACTCCAAACTCACATAAAGCGATGAATACATTTCCATTGGACAATAGCCCAGCTAACTGCCTATGTTCTCCAAGGCTGCCAGACTCTCAAGTAAATACAATTTAATTTGCTTCATGTAATACATTTGACACTAACTTATGTTTGGACTATAGTGAGGAAGATGAAGAAGATGAAGAATAATTCATAGGGGAAGAGGAATATTTAAATGAGGAAGAAACCTTGGATTTACCTATTAGGGAATCTAGGGAGCAAGGTCCTGAATCTGAATTTGCACAATGTATAACAAAACAAAATGAACTTGGTTTAGTTATACAAGACCTTAGCATCACAATAGAAGGTCTTAAAAAGCTTGTGACTAAACAACCAGAATCAGAGCCAGGTAATAAGGAAGAAAGAATGCATAGCAATAGACTATTGCAATCACCTAGATTTTCCCCTTCAGTTTCAGACCCAAAGACCCCTCTCAAAGTCATCTCTGAATAGTGTATACCACAAAGTCAAAAATTATACAATAATGGAGTTTGCCCTTTTAAGCGGCAGACCATGTTGTCCTGGTGTACCCCTTCCCTCCTGTAAGGAATGGTTGTGCTCGGAAGGGGAAGGGATAAGGAAGGGGAGGAGCCAAGAGCCAGAACAATGGTCAGGCAGCAGGAAAGGGAGGGGGTAGGGAGGTACATAAGGGACAGCACAAGGGAGCCTCAGCCACTTTTGCTGGAGTTTTTGATTTGATCGGCTACAGCATGTCAGATTTGGCATTTAATTTTGAGGTTGGTTTCACAGTGAAAAGAGGTAAGGAGAAAACAATGGATTAGTTCAGATATGCAAATTTTAAAAAAAGAAGGAAAGGGAGAGAGAAAAAGAAATTTGTCACATTTAGGAAAATAAGTGAATTGCTAGAAGACAGGGTGGAACAGGCTTTGATGAAAACCCCTTCACAAGAAAGAAGTGTCAGGGGAGAGTCGTTTTTGGGCAGTACAGAGGGTAAAATAAATTTTTGGTTTTGGAGGGTAGTTTGCAATTGTTTTAAAAAAAAGAAAAAGAGAATGCTGGTCAGCAGGGATTAGTAGGCACAGGAGTGGTCAAAAAGGAAGGAGTCAGAGTCAGGACCGGGGGCCACGTGGTTAGGCATGCCGTGCAGCATTTTTTGTTTGGCAAAGAACAGGAAGAGCTGGGCCATGTGGGCTTGTGGAGGCAGTGTAGGCCTCTGGAGGTGGCAGGACCTGGGCTGCAGATATGGCTAGGTGTGCTACAGTTTGTTCCCCCTCTCATTAGCATGTTTGCTGCTGCTAGGCTGGATGAGAGTGCATGGAAAAAGAAGAAGAGGTGCCTGGAAGGCTAGGGACTGGCAGTGGAGCGAGCGACCTGTTGGCGTGGCGTCGCACATGGTCAGGTGCAGGGGGGGAGCCTGTGGTGCTTAATTTCCATGGGGAGAAGGATGGTGTGTGCTGTGAGGTGGTTTTGGAGGCTGGCATGGATGAACGAGAAGAGCGTGGGCAGCATGCCATGCAGGGGGAGTCCTGAGGCCGGGACGGCATTTACACACCACAGGGGATGGTCGAGGTAGGCCTGGAGGCTGCCGTTCGGCCAGGGTGGTTTTTATTTTGCATTTTAAGAGGCGTGGGGTATGGTATTTTTGGTATGGAAGGGAAGGAACAGGAGGCCCGGGCGGGTCGTCATAGGGTACAGGGGGATTTGAAAAGCTTGTGATCTGCACATTTGGTAGGACACTGTGCAGGCTTTGATTGCTGGTTGGTAAAGGGAGTGCACATGGTGACTTGCTGGAGGGGGCCCTGTAGGGCCATAAGGTGATCACGGAGCATCGACCACGTGGCATGACGTCACATGCCGAGGGGGAGTCGCGATGGAGGCCATCTCACGCAAGGACCTATTCAGTCCTGTCTGGCTGGTTTGGAAGTTCGGATGGAAAAGTCAATCGCTGTACTTTCTTAATTCACAGTGTCCCTTAAACCCGGGACATCACCCACAGAGGGGACCTTATTGTTTTTAGGGATTTAGTGATGCAGGGAAGTGCTAAAAAAGGCATTACCACATGGGCAAGGGCAATCTTAATACAAAAAAAAAATGATATATTTGGTGGAGACAGAGGGAGGACTGGGAATATGGACGGCACTTTACTTGGGGCCAAAAAAACGGGGAGGCATACAGTGAGGGGTGAACAAGAGCTTGTGGGGAAGCGAGCTCTGGGACACAGGATCCATGTGTTAAGGAAAAGGGGCGGATACAGCATGGCACCCTGAGGCCAGGGGCTGAGTCCAAGGCCGGGTAACTCAAGGGTTTGAGGGTCTAAACTGCAACCCGATGACATCCGCTAGACAGACCCGGGTTTTTGAATTCCACAGCTCCCAATTACAGACTGTATAACTCTGAGCATGTCACTTAGCTTTCCTGTACTTCCAGGTCATACAGGTAAAGTGGGTTCTAAGAGGCAGGATGCACCTCACTTGGTAAGGGTCGGCACGGATGGCGGACACCGGGCTAATTAAAAAAAAAAAAAAAATGAATGACCTGCCAGGTGGTGTAAGGTAACTAGAACCCCCACCCCACCCCCGATTCATGTGCAGGTCCCAGTTGGCGTGGCATGAGGGGATGAAAAAAAAAAACATATAGGGAGGCATTGAGGCACAAATAACCATGTTTTAATTTTTCTGTAGTTGTTTTCACAGAGCACAGAACAGAACGGACATGGCACCCAAGAAGAGCAGGCCATCGAAGAAAGGCTTACAAGGCCATAATCGAGCTGGCTGAAAAAGCAAACAAGATGTGGGAACTGGTGGAGGGGGAGGACCCAGGGAAGCTCGAGGGGAAGAGAAAAGTTGACAGGGAAAAAGGTGGAAAAGGGAAGAGGTCACCTGGGGGGCGACACAGTCCCACTAGGGAAGGGCCGAGGGCAGCAGGGCCTGCCAAGGCTGCTGAGCCCATACCCACGTAGCTGGGTGACCCACTGGCACTGGCACCCACCCCAGATCAAAGGGGATCCTCCCCGGCAGAACCAGGACCAAGAACTCAGAGCAAAGGGTCCAACCCACAGATCCTGGTAGCTCACCCTCCTCTTTCACCTCAACCACAAGAAGAAGCAAGGGGAGCGTTGGAGGCCTCCAGACACCCCAGACAGGATAAGGTTACAAGTAATGCATCCAAAACAGTAGGAGATAGTATAAAAGAGTATATAGGTCAAATAGTGGCAGCACCAGACGGGTGGGCTGGGGCCGATGGAAACTGCTCTAGCAGAGATTAAGGCAAGAAAAGAGGAAATTCCAGGACACGGAAAATGGAGGAGAAAGAGAGGACAAGGGACAAGAAAGGTGGGGCACAGGATGAGGATAGGTGAGCATGTGCCCATTGCCACAAAAGAAAAATATGGAGAGGGAATATGTGGATATATTTGCTCTGCTGAGCCGGAGGCAGCGGCAAAATATGAAGAGGCAGAAAGCATAGGTAGAGTGAGAGTCTGCTATAGTTCTATTAGGAAAGAAAGAGGAAGACAAATTTACGAAAGGGAAGACCTGGGATGGGTGATTCTTAGGTTTTGCAATCTTTTCAGCCATAACTCTGGAAAAGAGGCCAGAGCTGGGTATCTGGCTCATTACTTATTCATTGATAATATGGAGAGCTAAAGCAAAAGGCGGGGTGGGATGGATATACTACGATGAATATTTTCAGCAGAGAATGGCAACATTTGGGGATGTAAGATGGGACACCAAGCAAATAGATGTATGGACGGATTATGCAACAGATCAGTCCACACCCAATGGGGGGTTGGGTAGAAAAGGGGCTACACCTCTGAGATGTTGCTAGGCATATAACAGGGCTTTCTGCTCGTGGTCTCAGTGTCACTTTCATCATGCCTGTGCAAAATGTGGGGGGGCACTCAGCTAGCAAGTGCAGAACAACAGGTATACAAGGAGCACAAGGGTATGGGAGGCAAGGATCAGGCCAACAGTTTTTTCGGGATGGCCAGGGTTTTTGAGGACAAACATGGAACAGCGGAGGGAGGGGCAGAGGGAATAGTAGTAGGGGGGTCAAAAACAGTGAAGCAAAGGAAGAGGGGCAGGCAGGAAGGAAGGGTCCAAGGTGGCACAACAATGGAAAATTTGGGATGGCCAGAACCCCCATCAACATAGTGGCCTTGACAGTTCACCTGGACAGATACCCAGACACGAGCGTGCAGGATATGATTTTATGTGGTTTTGACACAGGGTTTTCATTGCAGTCTAAAGGACCCAGGCAGACAAGGGAGGTGAGCAACCTGGGATCTGTAAAGGGAAAAGAGGAAATGTTAAGGCAGAAGATTGAGAAAGAAAAAACAGCAGGTAGGGTGGAGGGTCCATTTGACGACCCCCCATTGGAAAACATGCAGATATAGCCCTTGGGTTTGGTACCTAAAAAACAGGTAGGGAATACCGTGTGATACACCATTTGTCTTACCCAGAAGGAGACTCGGTAAATGACTATATTAGGGAGGAGCACAGTAGGGTGACTTACGCGACACTTGAAGATGCGGTCCGGATAATCCGGGCCACAGAGGATGCATGGATGGCAAAAACAGACATTGAGTCTGCCTTCAGACTGCTTCCAGTCAGGAGGGAAGACTGGGATCTCTTGGGTTTTAAAAGCGATGGGCGGTATTACTTCGACAAAGCGATGTCAATGGGATGCTCCACAGCATGTGCGACATTTGAGGCATTCAGCACATGTTTGCAGTGGATATTTCCAAGAGGAAACGGGTTACAAGTCAGTCATCCATTACCTGGATGATTTTCTCCTCATTGGAAAAGGCAAAGAGGAGACACAGAGGATGCTGGGTAAGTATCAGGAATTGTGCTGGGAATTAGGAGTCCCACTGGCACCAGAAAAAAACAGAGGGTCCCAGCAAGGTTATGGAATTCCTAGGGATAGAGATTGATGCCACGAAAGAAGTATTTAGGTTACCGGATAAAAAAGTAAGGAGGTTAAAGGAGCTAATCGGGATATATGCCGGCAAGAAAAGGGTTCAACTGAAGTTAGTCCAGCAGGTACTGGGGCACCTGAATTTCGCATACAGGGTCATGGGACCAGGAAGGGCATTCACAAGGAGGTTGGCCAGGGCAACAGCAGGGGTCTAAAAACCACATCACTGGGTTAATTTGACTCGCAGCGTCAGGGAGGATTTTAGCATATGGGAGGAATTCTTGAAAGACTATAATGGGTGTTCGTTTTGGCAGGAGGAGTGGCTGTACAACACAGACCTGGACCTATACACAGATGCAGCTGGGGGACTGGGCATGGGGGGTTACCTGAGGGGCAGGTGGTTTGCGGAACCATGGCCAGCCAGTTGGGTGAGAGATGGGAACGTGAAAGATATAACACTTCTGGAGATCATGCCCATATGGGCATGCACTCTGGTTTGGGGGGAGGAATTACGGGATCAGAAGGTGACATTTTGGTGTGACAATAGAGCGGTGGTTGAGGTACTGAACAATAAGGGAGCCAGGTCGGACACAGTCATGCAGGTAGTATGACAGTCTTAAGGGCTCTGCAGCTGAATATGTCTTTCAGAGCAAAACATATAGAAGGGGTACACAATACCCTGGCTGACAGCCTTTCCCATCTGCAGCTGGACTGTTTCCAGAAGCTGGCACCAGCAGTGGAAGAACAAAAAACGCCCATACCAGTGGACATGTGGGATGGTGGCAGGAAGGAGCAGAACTGTTGTTTCATAGCTCATGGGCGCCCCGAACCTGAGGGCCTCACGATGGGGCTTGGCGGGTTTTTCAAACTTTCAGGGAAGAACACCAGATGGAGATAGTGGGCCACTATCGGAAGAACAGTTGGGAATGTTCACGGTGGAACAATGGCAGAAAGGGATGGCTCACACCACAATGGGGATTTATCTGGCAGGGATCAGTGTGATCTGCAGCCTGAAAGGATGGAAGGACCCAAGAAAAACAATGTTCATCTGAAGGATGATGCAGGGCTGGGGTAGGTTAAAAAGGGGGACTGGAGACAATAGGAGGCCTATAGGGGAGCAGTGGCTAATAAAGCTAAAGAGGTGCTCCCGGCAATATGCAAATCAAAGGGGGAGGCCCAGCTAGTTCACATGATTTATGTGATAATGTTCACAGGGGCTGTGAGGGTGAGTGAGGTGGTAGGCCATGGAAAAAATGATGTGGAAGGTGGTGTGGAATGGGAGGATGTGAGTTGGGGGACAAGGGAAATATGGATCAAGCTAAGACGGTCTAAGAGTAACCAAGATGGGTAAGGGTGCATGATAACACTAAGAGGGCAATCAGAGATCGCGATATGCCCAGTACAGGCCCTGTGGGCTTAAGCCACAGGGCAGGTAACCAGGACGGGGAACCTTTTCATGCACAGGGATGGAAAAAGGGTCACTGGCTGTCAAATTACGGCGCTGTTGAAAAAGGCAATGGAGTTTTTGGGTGAGAACCCAGCTAATTACTCATCCCATTCCCTAAGGATTGGGGCGGCCTCGCAGTGGGCGGCAATGGGTGAACCAGTGAAGAGCATCTTGGAAA
Organism: Neoceratodus forsteri; assembly: GCA_016271365.2. Lineage (NCBI taxonomy): Eukaryota > Metazoa > Chordata > Ceratodontiformes > Ceratodontidae > Neoceratodus > Neoceratodus forsteri. The sequence goes on along the minus strand of CM057454.1, from coordinate 1,064,868,442 downwards.
AAGGTCACTGGTGGTCAGCCAGTTATAAAAGATTCATCAGAGCACTGACATAAAAAAAAAGGGAGAGGGGAATATAAATATATATATAATAATAAGGCAGGATGATAAGGCAGTGGGGATATGGAGAGTACATGTAATTAACTACTTTTGTTTTTGTTGCACCCTATAGGTAGAGGGAGGAGCACAGAAGTCTGGATCTGTGGCCATTCCTATATTTACTGGGCAGGTAAGAGAGCAGAGATGAAAGCCGGGGGGAAGCAGTTATACCAGGATGCAAGGCAGTGTAGGTTGGTATGGCATGGCTTATGGGGGATGAGATGGACACAGCTCCTCCCTGCTTTGAAAGAGCTCAAGGGACATTGGCCCAGTCCAGACCTAATCATTATACACCTAGGTGGCAACAACCTGGCAGGCAGACCATGGGTGCACACATATTTGCAGATTAAGAGGGACTTGGGGCAATAAGACAGTGGTGGCCTCAAGTATGCCTTGCCTGGTCGGATATAATACCAAGAAGGGTATGGAGACAGGAACACAGCCACAGGATGGTGGAGAGGGCTAGGAGGAAGATGAATAGATGAGTGGGGACACTGATAAGGCAGATGGGAGGACAGGTGATACTGCGCGGAGTCGAAGAATGGGTAGATGATTTCTACAGATCAGATGGGGTACACCTGTCAGATATAGCAATAGATATGTTCAATGCAGAAACAATGTGTTTCATAGAAGAAAGGAGAAGACGGGCCAAAAGTAAAAAAAAAAAAACAAAGGAAGGGGAGAGGGATACCCTAAGTTGAGGGGAAGCCAGTCATCCAATGCAAGCTGGAGACTGGCTAGTGGGGAAAAAAGGGGGGGAGAATAGGAGGGGGGAAGAAAAAAGGAGTAACACAAGAGGAAGAAGAAGATGAAGGAGAAAGCGGTCTCGGTTTTCACCGTTACTTAACAGAAAGGGAGAAGAAGAAGGCACCCAGGTTTTCACCTGGGGGATGGATAATCAGAAAGTGATATGGATGGAAATAAATGGAAATTATGGCCATATGACAATACAGAAATGGAAAATGAATTATGGATTGATGAATTTAAATAAATTAATTGCCAATCTGAGCACAACAACAAGCAATGGGTCTCTGTGTTTTTTGTGAGGGAAAAGGGGTGAATCCAGTACAATGGAGTTTGCCCTTTTAAGGGGAAGACCATGTTGTCCTGGTGTACCCCTTCCCTCCTGTAAGGAATGGTTGTGATCGGAAGGGGAGGGGATAGGGAAGGTGAGAAGCCAAGAGCCAGAACAATGGCCAGGCAGCAGGAAGGGGAAGGGGTAGGGAGGTACATAAGGGACAGCACAAAGGAGCCTCAGCCACTTTTGCTGGAGTTTTTGATTTGATCAGCTACAGCACGTCAGATTTGGCATTTAATTTTGAGGTTGGTTTCACAGTGAAAAGAGGTAAGGAGAAAAAAATGGATTAGTTCAGATATGCAAATTTAAAAAAAAAGAAGGAAAGGGAGAGATAAAAAGAAATTTGTCACATTTAGAAAAATAAGTGAATTGCCAGCAGACAGGGTGGAACAGGCTTTGATGAAAACCCCTTCGCAAGAAAGAAGTATCAGGGGAAAGTCATTTTTGGGCAGTACAGAGGGTAAAATAAATTTTTGGTTTTGGAGGGTAGTTTGCAATTGTTTTAAAAAAAAGAAAAAGAGAATGCTGGTCAGCAGGGATTAGTAGGCCCAGGAATGGTCACGAAGGAAGGAGTCAGAGTCAGGACCGGGGGCCACGTGGTTAGGCATGCCGCGCAGCATTTTTTGTTTGGCAAAGAACAGGAAGAGCTGGGCCATGTGGGCTTGTGGAGGCAGTGTAGGCCTCTGGAGGTGGCAGGACCTAGGCTGCTGAGATGGCTTGGTGGGCTACAGTTTGTTCCCCCTCTCATTAGCATGTTTGCTGCTGCTAGGCTGGATGAGAGTGCATGGAAAAAGAAGAAGAGGTGCCTGGAAGGCTAGGGACTGGCAGTGGAGCGAGTGACCCGTTGGCGTGGCGTCGCACACGGTCAGGTGCAGGGGGGGAGCCTGTGGTGCTTAATTTCCATGGGGAGAAGGATGGTGTGTGCTGTGAGGTGGTTTTGGAGGCTGGCATAGATGAACGAGAAGAGCGTGGGCAGCATGCCATGCAGGGGGAGTCCTGAGGCCGGGACGGCATTTACTCACCACAGGGGATGGTCGAGGTAGGCCTGGAGGCTGCCATTCGGCCAGGGTGGTTTTTATTTTGCATTTTAAGAGGCGTGGGGTATGGTATTTTTGGTATGGAAGGGAAGGAACAGGAGGCCCGGCGGGTCGTCATAGGGTACAGGGGGATTTGAAAAACTTGTGATCTGCACAATTGGTAGGACACTGTGCAGGCTTTGATTGCTGGTTGATAAAGGGAGTGCACATGGTGGCTTGCTGGAGGGGGCCCTGTAGGGCCATGAGGTGATCACGGAGCATCGACCACGTGGCATGACGTCACATGCCGAGGGGGAGTCGCGATGGAGGCCATCTCACGCAAGGACCTATTCAGTCCTGTCTGGCTGGTTTGGAAGTTCGGATGGAAAAGTCAATCGCTGTACTTTCTTAATTCACAGTGTCCCTTAAACCCGGGACATCACCCACAGAGGGGACCTTATTGTTTTAGGGATTTAGTGATGCAGGGAAGTGCTAAAAAGGCATTACCACATGGGCAGGGCAATCTTAATACAAAAAAAATGATATATTTGGTGGAGACAGAGGGAGGACTGGGAATATGGACGGCACTTTACTTGGGGCCAAAAAAACCGGGAGGCATACAGTGAGGGGTGAACAAGAGTTTGTGGGGAAGTGAGCTCTGGGACACAGGATGCACGTGTTAAGGAAAAATGAGGGCGGATACAGCATGGCACCCCGAGGCCAGGCGCTGAGGCCTAGGCCGGGTAACTCAAGGGTTTGAGGGTCTAAACTGCAACCCGATGACATCCGCTAGACAGACCCGGGTTTTTGAATTCCACAGCTCCCAATTACAGACTGTATAACTCTGAGCATGTCACTTAGCTTTCCTGTACTTCCAGGTCATACAGGTAAAGTGGGTTCTAAGAGGCAGGATGCACCTCACTTGGTAAGGGTCGGCACGGACGGCGGACACCGGGCTAATTAAAATTAAAAAAAAAAAAATGAATGACCTGCCAGGTGGTGTAAGGGTAACCTAAGAACCCCCCACCCCCCCCCGATTCATGCTCAGGTCCCAGTTGGCGTGGCATGAGGGGATGAAAAAAACATATAGGGAGGCATTGAGGCACAAATAACCATGTTTTAATTTTTCTGTAGTGGTTTTCACAGAGCACAGAACAGAACGGACATGGCACCCAAGAAGAGCAGGCCATCGAAGAAAGGCTTACAAGGCCATAATCGAGCTGGCTAAAAAAGCAAACAAGATGTGGGAACTGGTGGAGGGGGAGGACCCAGGGAAGCTTGAGGGGAAGAGATAAGTTGACAGGGAAAAAGGTGGAAAAGGGAAGAGGTCACCTGGGGGGCGACACAGTCCCACTAGGGAAGGGCCGAGGGCAGCAGGGCCTGCCAAGGCTGCTGAGCCCATACCCATGTAGCTGGGTGACCCACTGGCACTGGCACCCACCCCAGATCAAAGGGGATCCTCCCCGGCAGAACCAGGACCAAGAACTCAGAGCAAAGGGTCCAACCCACAGATCCCGGTAGCTCACCCTCCTCTTTCACCTCAACCACAAGAAGAAGCAAGGGGAGCGTTGGAGGCCTCCAGACACCCCAGACAGGATAAGGTTACAAGTAATGCATCCAAAACAGTAGGAGATAGTATAAAAAGAGTATATAGGTCAAATAGTGGCAGCACTGGGGACGGTGGGCGGGACCGATGGAAACGGCTCTAGCAGAGATTAAGGCAAGAAAAGAGGTGCCAGGGGATACGGAAAATGGATAAGAAAGAGAGGGACAAGGGACAAGAAAGGTGGGGGCACCGGGGATGAGGATAGGTGAGCATGTGCCCATTGCCACAAAAGAAAAAATATGGAGAGGGGAATATGTGGATATATTTGCTCTGATGAGCCGGGAGGCAGCGGCAAAATATGAAGAGGCAGAAAGCATAGGTAAGAGTGAGATGGCAGCTGCCATAGTTCTATTAGGAAAGAAAGAGGAAGACAAATTTACGAAAGGGAAGACCTGGGATGGGTGATTCTTAGGTTTTGCAATCTTTTCAGCCATAACTCTGGAAAAGAGGCCAGAGCTGGGTATCCGGCTCATTACTTATTCATTGATAATATGGAGAGCTAAAGCAAAAGGTGGGGTGGGATGGATATACTACGATGAATATTTTCAACAGAGAATGGCGACATTTGGGGATGTAATATGGGACACCAAGCAAATAGATGTATGGACGGATTATGCAACAGATCAGTCCACACCCAATGGGGGGTTGGGTAGAAAAGGGGCTACACCTCTGAGATGTTGCTAGGCATATAACAGGGCTTTCTGCTCGTGGTCTCAGTGTCACTTTCATCATGCCTGTGCAAAATGTGGGGGGGCACTCAGCTAGCAAGTGCAGAACAACAGGTATACAAGGAGCACAAGGGTATGGGAGGCAAGGATCAGGCCAACAGTTTTTTCGGGATGGCCAGGGTTTTTGAGGACAAACATGGAACAGCGGAGGGAGGGGCAGAGGGAATAGTAGTAGGGGGGTCAAAAACAGTGAAGCAAAGGAAGAGGGGCAGGCAGGAAGGAAGGGTCCAAGGTGGCACAATAAGGGACAATTTGGGATGGCCAGAACCCCCATCAACATAGTGGCCTTGACAGTTCACCTGGACAGATACCCAGACACGAGCATGCAGGATATGATTTTATGTGGTTTTGACACAGGGTTTTCATTGCAGTCTAAAGGACCCAGGCAGACAAGGGAGGTGAGCAACCTGGGATCTGTAAAGGGAAAAGAGGAAATGTTAAGGCAGAAGATTGAGAAAGAAAAACAGCAGGTAGGGTGGAGGGTCCATTTGATGACCCCATTGGAAAACATGCAGATATAGCCCTTGGGTTTGGTACCTAAAAAACAGGTAGGGAATACCGTGTGATACACCATTTGTCTTACCCAGAAGGAGACTGTAAATGACTATATTAGGGAGGAGCACAGTAGGGTGACTTAGCGACACTTGAAGATGCGGTCCGGATAATCCGGGCCACAGAGGATGCATGGATGGCAAAAACAGACATTGAGTCTGCCTTCAGACTGCTTCCAGTCAGGAGGGAAGACTGGGATCTCTTGGGTTTTAAAAGCGATGGGCGGTATTACTTCGACAAAGCGATGCCAATGGGGTGCTCCACAGCATGTGCGACATTTGAGGCATTCAGCACATGTTTGCAGTGGATATTTCCAAGAGGAAATGGGTTACAAGTCAGTCGTCCATTACCTGGATGATTTTCTCCTCATTGGAAAAGGCAAAGAGGAGACACAGAGGATGCTGGGTAAGTATCAGGAATTGTGCTGGGAATTAGGAGTCCCACTGGCACCAGAAAAAATCAGAGGGTCCCAGCAAGGTTATAGAATTCCTCGGGATAGAGATTGATGCCACGAAAGAAATATTTAGGTTACCGGATAAAAAAGTAAGGAGGTTAAAGGATCTAATCGGGATATATGCCGGCAAGAAAAGGGTTCAACTGAAGTTAGTCCAGCAGGTACTGGGGCACCTGAATTTCGCATACAGGGTCATGGGACCAGGAAGGGCATTCACAAGGAGGTTGGCCAGGGCAACAGCAGGGGTCTAAAAACCACATCACTGGGTTAATTTGACTCGCAGCCTCATGGAGGATTTTAGCATATGGGAGGAATTCTTGAAGGACTATAATGGGTGTTCGTTTTGGCAGGAGGAGTGGCTGTACAACACAGACCTGGACCTATACACAGATGCAGCTGGGGGACTGGGCATGGGGGGTTACCTGAGGGGCAGGTGGTTTGTGGAACCATGGCCAGCCAGTTGGGTGAGAGATGGGAACGTGAAAGATATAACACTTCTGGAGATCATGCCCATATGGGCATGCACTCTGGTTTGGGGGGAGGAATTACGGGATCAGAAGGTGACATTTTGGTGTGACAATAGAGCGGTGGTTGAGGTACTGAACAATAAGGGAGCCAGGTCGGACACAGTCATGCAGGTAGTATGACAGTCTTAAGGGCTCTGCAGCTGAATATGTCTTTCAGAGCAAAACATATAGAAGGGGTACACAATACCCTGGCTGACAGCCTTTCCCGTCTGCAGCTGGACTGTTTCCAGAAGCTGGCACCAGCAGTGGAAGAACAAAAAACGCCCATACCAGTGGACATGTGGGATGGTGGCAGGAAGGAGCAGAACTGTTGTTTCATAGCTCATGGGCGCCCCGAACTCTGAGGGCCTACGATGGGGCTTGGCGGGTTTTTCAAACTTTCAGGGAAGAACACCAGATGGAGGTAAGTGGGCCACTATCGGAAGAACAGTTGGGAATGTTCACGGTGGAACAATGGCAGAAAGGGATGGCTCACACCACAATGGGGGTTTATCTGGCAGGGATCAGTGTGATCTGCAGCCTGAAAGGATGGAAGGACCCAAGAAAAACAATGTTCATCTGAAGGATGATGCAGGGCTGGGGTAGGTTAAAAAGAGGGACTGGGGACAATAGGAGGCCTACAGGGGAGCAGTGGCTAATAAAGCTAAAGAGGTGCTCCCGGCAATATGCAAATCAAAGGGGGAGGCCCAGCTAGTTCACATGATTTATGTGATAATGTTCACAGGGGCTGTGAGGGTGAGTGAGGTGGTAGGCCATGGAAAAAATGATGTGGAAGATGGTGTGGAATGGGAGGATGTGAGTTGGGGGACAAGGGAAATATGGATCAAGCTAAGACGGTCTAAGAGTAACCAAGAAGGGTAAGGGTGCATGATAACACTAAGAGGGCAATCAGAGATCGCGATATGCCCAGTACAGGCCCTGTGGGCTTAAGCCACAGGGCAGGTAACCAGGACGGGGAACCTTTCATGCACAGGGATGGAAAAAGGGTCACTGGCTGTCAAATTACGGCGCTGTTGAAAAAGGCAATGGAGTTTTGGGTGAGAACCCAGCTAATTACTCATCCCATTCCCTAAGGATTGGGCGGCCTCGAAGTGGGCGGCAATGGGTGAACCTGTGAAGGGCATCTTGGAAAAAGGTCACTGGTGGTCAGCCAGTTATAAAAGATACATCAGAGCACTGACATAAAAAAAAAAGGGAGAGGGGAATATAAATATATATATAATAATAAGGCAGGGGGATAAGGCAGTGGGGATATGGAGAGTACATGTAATTAACTACTTTTGTTTTTGTTGCACCCTATAGGTAGAGGGAGGAGCACAGAAGTCTGGATCTGTGGCCATTCCTATATTTACTGGGCAGGTAAGAGAGCAGAGATGAAAGCCGGGGGGAAGCAGTTATACCAGGATGCAAAGCAGTGTAGGTTGGTATGGCATGGCTTATGGGGGATGAGATGGGCACAGCTCCTCCCTGCTTTGAAAGAGCTCAAGGGACATTGGCCCAGTCCAGACCTAATCATTATACACCTAGGTGGCAACAACCTGGCAGGCAGACCATGGGTGCACACATATTTGCAGATTAAGAGGGACTTGGGGCAATAAGACAGTGGTGGCCTCAAGTATGCCTTGCCTGGTCGGATATAATACCAAGAAGGGTATGGAGACAGGAACACAGCCACAGGATGGTGGAAAGGGCTAGGAGGAAGATGAATAGACGAGTGGGGACACTGATAAGGCAGATGGGAGGACAGGTGATACTGCGCGGAGTCGAAGAATGGGTAGATGATTTCTACAGATCAGATGGGATACACCTGTCAGATATAGCAATAGATATGTTCAATGCAGAAACAATGTGTTTCATAGAAGAATGGAGAAGACGGACAAAAAGATAAAAAAAAAAAACAAAGGAAGGGGAGAGGGATACCCTAAGTTGAGGGGAAGCCAGTCATCCAATGCAAGCTGGAGACTGGCTAGTGGGGAAAAAAGGGGGGGAGAATAGGAGGGGGGAAGAAAAAAGGAGTAACACAAGAGGAAGAAGAAGATGAAGGAGAAAGCGGTCTCGGTTTTCACCGTTACCTAACAGAAAGGGAGAAGAAGAAGGCACCCAGGTTTTCACCTGGGGGATGGATAATCAGAAAGTGATTTGGATGGAAATAAATGGAAATTATGGCTATATGACAATAAAGAAATGGAAAATGAATTATGGATTGATGAATTTAAATAAATTAATTGCCAATCTGAGCACAACAACAAGCAATGGGTCTCTGTGTTTTTTGTGAGGGAAAAGGGGTGAATCCAGTACAATGGAGTTTGCCCTTTTAAGGGGAAGACCATGTTGTCCTGGTGTACCCCTTCCCTCCTGTAAGGAATGGTTGTGATCGGAAGGGGAAGGGATAGGGAAGGGGAGAAGCCAAGAGCCAGAACAATGGCCAGGCAGCAGGAAGGGGAGGGGGTAGGGAGGTACATAAGGGACAGCACAAGGGAGCCTCAGCCACTTTTGCTGGAGTTTTTGATCTCTCCCACCCACCCTAGAAGAAAAGGTAAGACAGAAAGACAGTCAAATTGGGGCTGTATGAGATTCTGTCATGGTGGAGGACAGACTCGTCCGCTAGGACGGTGGACTGCCAATGGAGAATGGCAGAGGAGGATAATATGGTATGGTCTGCCAAAGGTGGATGGCAGGAGATAATAAGGTTATGGACTGCCAAAGGTGGATGGCTGGGGATAATATGATTATGGACTGCCAAAGGTGGATGGCAGGCGGAAATCCTTGAAGTCTGCCAAGGAGTTGGGGGCAGATGATAATAATAAGGCTATGGACTGCCAAGGTGGATGGCAGGGGGGAAAAGTGGGGGGAGGATGGGAGGGGGGAAGAAAAAAAGGAGCAACACAAGAGGAAGAAGAAGATGAAGGAGAAAGCGGTCTCGGTTTTCACCATTACCTAACAGAAAAGGAGAAGAAGAAGGCACCCAGGTTTTCACCTGGGGGATGGATAATCAGAAAGTGATATGGATGGAAATAAATGGAAATTATGGCTATATGACAATAAAGAAATGGAAAATGAATTATGGATTGATGAATTTAAATAAATTAATTGCCATTCTGAGCACAACAAGCAATAGGTCTCTGTGTTTTTTTGTGAGGGAAAAGAGGGGAATCCAGGACAATGACTGTTTCATTGATCAAGGTAACTTTCTAGCATCCTCAACTTTATCTGGACAGATTCTTGAAGTAGTAAAAAACCCATTTACGTGAATGTTGCAATATTAGAAAACTTATGAGCACTTAAACAGGAATTAGAGAATTTAGGGGGATGTATTTCAAAATAGGGCACTTCTAGGTCATATGGGAAAACCAGAATCAGATTCCCAAGAGAAAGATAATAGGGGCTTTTCAATGCAATTGGTAAAAGAAAATAAAGCTATTCAGGTACACCTTCGATCACAATTTAACAAAGAACAAGAAGTATATGAAGGACCGGTAAATCATAAACACAAGCATAAAAACAAAAATGGAAGTCAAAAAAGACAGAAACAAAAAGAAAAAAACTTGAAAAGCACTTCACAAACACTAGGAAAGAAATAAAAAAATAGAAAATTAAAAGTAACAGGGAAAGTAACTAATACTTTAAGGAAGATGGATTCAGTCAAAGAAACAAAAAAAAAGGCTATGTATAATAGTCAGCATATAGCAAAAATTGACAAACGTGATAATAATCTAACAAAGCTAAATCTGGTATCCCAAATGGGGGAAGTCCTGCAGGGACAGTGCTGGGACCAATGCTCTCAGATTTTTATTGCCGATCTTGAGGACAAGGTAATTAATAATATAATCAAGTATGCAGATGACACCAAGATTAGCAGGCCCTGTGATACAGTGGAAGAAAGATTAATTGTACAAAAGGATATAAATGTGGATGCTGATTGGACCTTAAAATTGGGGTATGAAATTAAAGTTTGATAAATCTTGCATGTTGCACTTGTGGAGATTAAATCCTGCACACAACTACCAGTTATATGATAACAATATCCAGATGAAAAATATGGAAAAAAATTAGGTATCATGGCGGATAATAAGTGTAATTTCAAACAACATTTTACAAATATTATCGCAAACACCAACCGTACAATTTTATCCATAAAAAGAAATATCAAAAGTCGATCCAAGGAAGTCCTAATGCCATTATAGTTATCTTATGTAAGGCACCAGATGGATTATGGCACTTGTTTATAGAACCCTCACAATAAAAATTAAACAATTAGAATAGAAAAAGTGCAACAGAGATACACAAAACTAATTAATACTAATGTAGGCAGGTCATATGGCGAATGACTTAACAGCATGGGTTTACATAGTTTAGAGTTAAAAAGAAGAAGAAGGGGAGACATGTTTCTTTATGATATCATGAATGACCTTGTACTCATGACCGAACAAGAAATTGAATATAAAGGCTAACATTTCAATACAAGGGGCCACCCGTTAGAAGTTAAAGCGAACAGCTACAAATCAAACAAAAGAAAATTATTTTATACTGTAAGATCTACAAACCTTTGGAACAGATTACCTGAGGAAATTATAATTAGTAATAATAAAAATACATTTAAAAATAATCTTGATAAGTATATAGCAGCAGGGGAAAGATTGAACTATTATCTTATGTCCTAAGGAGCTACATATGAGCCTTGGCCTCTTTTGCTCCTCAATTTTCAAGTGATTCCAAGTGAAGTAAGGGCAGAAGTAAAAGAGAAGGCAGACAATAAACTGCAGGAAAATGTTACTGGGGCTGAAACAGTAAAAAAAAGGTATAGCCACTGACTTCAATGTTAGCAATAATAAAAAACAATCTGAGCTAATTAACTCAGGATTAAGCACAAAGAAAAAGATGATATTAATGAGTGAGAACATTAAAGAAGGAGATAGTGATACAGAATATTTGGTAGCCCATGACATGGTCGTTGGTGGTTGAGCACTTTTTAAAATGGTGACTCAACCCCAGTGCATGTCGACAGGGCTACCATGGAGAAACAGCGACTGGATGGGAGAGGTTCATGCATATAGTGACAGGACATCACTATATGTATACGCATGTGGGGGACAAGCGAGTGTGATGGGAGGGTTGGCCTGGCATGGTTGGCATGGGGCTGCCGAGCTGGCCCCATAGTGTGGTGGGTGGGTGGCAGTCTAAAGCTGCAAGAGTTCTGTGTTCAGGTCTGGGCATGCCTACATTTTTATGTGCCTGGACCGAATTTTGTTTTATCCAGATTTTGCACACATCCCCAACATGCACCCCCCTGGAGTTAAGAATCCTTTAGTAGGGGGTTGTGGGGTGCACAGACCCCCACATGAACATTTAAAACCTAAGTCCCTGGTGCCATTTTCCTGTGTACTGGGAGTGTACATTGCCAAAATAGATTTTCAGCGATGTACACTCACCCTAACGGCGATCGCCTTTGTGCGATTGCTGTTATGACATGGAACTGAATATTTACTGGAGGTCTATGATGTTAATAAATTATACCAAGAAGCCTTATCTGATCTAAAACAATTGGATAACAAATCTGCTTCACATGAAAGAAGAACAATCATGAATATATGTAACTTAGCCCCCAATTAAGAAATTCAGAGATTGTGTACTTCTCTATGTGGAAACTGCCCAGTTAGCAGAAAATGTTTGGAAATAAGAAGGTAATTTAATGAAGAAAGGGACTGCTATGTTTCCACCACAAAGGGTACCTATGGAGCCTATTGAGACAGAACAGAAAGTTCCCCAAAATATAAGTAACTTTGATCAGTGGAGGGACAGAATACAGAATACTATAAAGGAATATGAAAGAAGACCCAAAAATAGTTGGGTTATTAAGACGGTCACTCTTTTTGGTTGGGAGGTGTCTAATAATCAAATTTTTGGTCAAACAAAAAGAGATCTGGCATTTCCTTTGCTTGTGCTTTAAAAATAAATATCACTGGTATTACTTTTAGTGGGAAATGATTTATGGAATGAGAATAGCCCAAGGTCTAATTATAGTACTCAACTACTCGATGCTGAGAAACAGGACAACAGGGATGATATTTTTGAGCAGTTGCCATCAGTGTGAAATAAAGTCATACCTCAAGAAAAAACTACTGTAGCTCACCAACTGGACACCTTAATTACTATAGTCTCCTGGAATACTGAGGGCATTTCAACACAATTAGTGGATAAGGAAGCTGTGGGGTTTCTATGTAAGGCAGATATAATTTTATTAAAGGAAACATGGTGGGTGGATGAAATTCTTCCATTACTTCCACATTTTGAAGGATATGGCCTTTCTGCACAAAAAGATAAGAAATGTGGTAGACCTAAGGGTGTTTAATAATTTATATTAAAACAACATTAAACCTGAGGGTGACTAATCTAGATTGTTTAGCCACTTCTATGTTATCTCTTAAAATACAGACCAATAAGGGTATTATGATCCTTCTAAATGTTTATGTTTTCACTTTCAAGAAATAAATTGGATGCTTCTCCTTTTTGGGAATCTTTTAATTTATATTTATTAAAGATCTCTGAGACATACATTGAAAACCCAATAATTTTGTTGAGAGACCTTAATGCCAGAATTTATTAAGAGTTTCTGATAGGCCTTATGGATAATGAACTAATAGCAAGGATAAATGTAATCAAACAACATATTAGTTCCACTCGGTCAACTAATACCTCTGATTATAAACTAATAGAATGCATGAAGATTAATAATTTTTGTGTACTAAATGGAAGAACAACAAGAAATAAATCTGGTAACTATACATTTCTGGGACCCTTAGGTTCATTAATTATAGATCATGCCTGCGTGAATCTAGTGGCTATTAAATTAGTAATCTAAAAATAATTGAAAGGCCAGAATCTGCATGTTTACCACTTAAGCTCCAAATTGAGACCCCATTTCCAGTAGGTTCTAAAACTAATTATAATAATAGACCAAATAATAGACAGATAATAATTTCCCAAAGGATTAAATGGGTTAATCATAAAATTTTGGACATGACTGAAATATTTAATTTAGATTATTTGACACATCTCAAGTGTGATATTCTTAATGATACTGGCTTTCAGGAAATAAAAAATAAATGGAAAGAGATACATAACGACATAAGACCACTACTTAGTCAAAATTACCAAAAAACTTCAAGGGCTATCTCATGTTATATTAATTAATGTAAACAGGCAAAAATACAACTGAATAAAATGATTAGGAGATATAGAAGAAATTCACAGCAAATAACTTTAAAATTACTGAATAAATCCCGGAAGGAATATAAATGTATATCGGAGGTAAAGCAAAAGAAATTCCATATGCATCTGTGGTCTAAATTAAGGAAAGTTGTACTAAAAGAGAATGTGAAGTATTTTTAGGAATTGGTTTCCAAGGATTTTGGTCAGTTTGCTAGAAAGATACAAAGTGCAATTACACCAGAGACTTGGAAAAACTAATTTTAGCAATTTATATTTTGACCCTTTAGTTCAACCATTTATAAAGAAACCTATTTATAGTACATTGTACTTTCCTAGACCACTATACATCAGTAATCAAGAAATCATGAAGGCCCTGAATAAGATGACTTTGAACAAATGCCTGGGCCAGACAGCAGAAGTGTATAAGTATCTCCAGGAATGGTGGCTCCCTCTTTTGCATCTTATTTTTAAATGTTATGACCAAGGGGAACCATTCCCAGAATCTTGGAAAGGAAGTTTAATCTGCCCAATATTTAAAATGGTAACATGAATGATCCCTTTATTTACAGGCCAATAAGTTTGTTGGACACTACTCAAAACTTTTTACAAGGATAATACTACAAAAGCTGGAACACTGGGCTTCTGAAAATAATATATTAAACGAATGCCAAAATAGCTTCAGACATTCTAGGTAGGTAGGTAAAAACTTCATTTTTATACAGGAAAAAAACATGTCATTTGGACTTGGGGTCCAGTTTGCAAGACAGTCCTGTGCAAAATTTGTGCAAAAGTTACAGATTCAAAAACATTAAGACGTATTTGACATATCAAGAAAAGACATATGAAAAACTAAACAATAAATACAATAATATACATAAACACAGTTATACAATTAGTTTAGAAGCAGTTACAAGTAAAAAACATAAATTCCTTTATGGCTTGTGTAAATGATAAATGATCAGAAATTTCACGAATAGCTGGAGGAAGTGTATTCCAAGTAGCAGCACCCCTTAGAACTAAGGTTCTATCTCCAAATTTATTTGTTCTGATCTTAGGAGTAATCTTGTTTTGGTGAACTGAGCTTATTAATACCTTCTTATTACTAGTATTTAATAGAAAAGGAAGTTTTGAGATGAGATGATGTGGAAAGAAAGTTTTCATTGTATCTATTACAATTAACCATTGTCTGGTATAACCCAGTTACAAGGATTGCCATTCCCGTCTTGTCAAAAGTAAGCAATGATGTATCCAGTATCCACCCTTCAATACATATCTGGCTATACGATAACAGGTTTCATCTAAAAGATCTAAAAGTGATTTGTTAGCTGTTCTATATACTAATTTACCATATCTTAGGGTAAGTAAGAACAATTGTTCAGCTAGTTTCTTTCTGTCAAGCAATTTAAGATAATTTGTTGTTCTCCTTAAGACTCTAAATGTCTTATTCACATTATTTATAGTGGTTATAATATATTGATTAAATGACAAATGTTGGTTGAAAGTCACCCCTAAATGACAATAATGATCAACTATCTCCAATTCTGTTGAATTTTTAGGCGTAATCTCTAAAGGGATTGCATTTTTATGATCTTTTGAAGAAAAACACATTAATTTAATCTTCTTGGTATTCATTATAAGTTTTGATCTAGTTAACCACCCCTCAATTTTGGAAAAGTCTGACTGCAATTTTGATTGAAGTTCAGTGGCAGTGCAACCAGTGGCAACTAAAGCTGTATCATCAGCATATAGCCCAATGGCTATGTTGAAATATGCTTTGCCACCAGAAGTAATTTGTTGTTAAAAATGAGAAACAATGGGGTCCTAAAATGGACCACTGTGGTACTTCTCTAATAACTTCTCTTTTCCTGGACACACTGCCCTGGACCTCAACCCTCTGTGTGCGCCCATTTAAGTAAGATGGTAACCACTATAGAGGGCCATCAATAATTCCTTGAGCTTGCAGTCTCCTTGCCAATAAGGGATGGTCTACCAGGTCAAAGGCCTTCGAGAGGTCTACAAAGACCACTGCTGTCTCCAAGCCAGAGCCCAGTGACATACTGATCAAATCATTGAACTCCAGAAATGCTGTAGAAGTGCAGTAGCCCTTCCTAAATCCTGATTGATAAGGAGTTAATACATTATATTTGGTTAGATAATCAGATATCTGAACAGAGGCCAATTTTTCCAAACATTTAGATAAGATAGGTAACAGAGCTATCGCCCTGTAGTTGTTAATATTGCCATATCTCCTCCTTTATGAATAGGTTTTATTTTACTCTCTTTCCAGAGCAAAGGGAAGTGTTCCATTTGTAAACTATAATTAAATATATAAGCAATTGTTGGGGTGATGTAATAAGCTGCCAATTTTAAGAATTTACCTTCCTTCCCATCAGGGCCAGGTGACTTGTGTATATTAATTTTATGTAATTCTATGTATACATTTGGTATAATAAGTTTTTTAAATCTAAAGAAGGGTAATTTATTGCATGCCAAGTCTGAGTGTATTGACTCATCTTTAGCACTCTGAGCTAAAGAAAAATTATAATGTGATAGATCTATGAAAAAAATCATGTAATGCTTTATTGTATTATTACTCACCTTCAGTCTTATTTTTGTTTGTGAAGATCCCCCTCCCAGGTTTGTTAGTTGTTTAACTATATTCCGAAAGTTGCTTAGATCAGTACTGTTGTCAGTTTTATTCTTGTAATATAGTGCTTTTGCCTTTTTCATAAGTTTTTTTACATTCATTACAACTTTGTTTGAAGGATACCCAATCCTCTCCACATTTATTTTTCAAAGCTTTTTTCCAGATTTTGTTTTTAATCTTAATTTATTTTCAAAGTTTATCCTTAATCCTTGGTAGTTTTGGTAGTTTACATTTGGATTTTAATTTAGGGGCATGTTGGTCACATATTCTATTAAAGGTGTCAATATTCCACAGTAGTATCAATATCAGTAATTAACCTACAGTGTTCCCAGTTTTCCATTCTTACACTCTCCAGAAATTTAACTTCTGAAATGTTTCAGAAATCTCTAATCCAGTTTTGGATAGGGAATGCAGTATTATATGAAAACTGAGATCTAGGTAGGGTGATCCAAACCGGGTTATGGATTCCTAAATAGAGTAACAAAGTACCTGTAGCTTCTATCTGTATTTGAAATGAGGCAAAGATCAAATCAAGAATTGACCCATCAGTGGAAGTGGTTTTATAGTGGGTGGGTGGGGGGTTTTATATACTGTTTGAGACCCAGGGGAGTAGTTATCTCTTTTAAAAGTCTGTCTCAGGGGTTAAACCAATCTCATTTCAGGTCCTCAATTAATATCAATAGTTTATCTCCCACAGTTTCTGCTATTTTGTTTAGTACTTCTTCAATATCTTTTAAAGTTGATTTTGGGGGAGAATTAACTATGGCTATAGCAAGTTTAAGTTACTCCAAATATACAACCAAATGTTCTATATTCTTATCACTTCCTTCTAATAGGGTCCTTACAGTATGTGTCTAAGACTTCTTTTTATATAGAACATTATACCACCTCCTCTTGATTTTCTATCTGCCTTATGATTTGATACCCTGTGATACCAAGTGCACTGTCATTATGTTTTCCTGTTAGCAAAGTCTCACTCAAACCCATTATGCAAGGGGTCTTTTCATGTATCATAGCTGTCAGAGTATCCATCTTGGCAGCTATGCTTCGAGCATTATCATGTAATATCTTTACAGCTTTATTACTAACAGGACCTGGGTGTATCTCAATATCTCCCCGAGAATTACAAGCATACAACAAGCCCCAGAGAAATCAGTTATAGGTCTGTAAAAACATGAGAATGAATGGTTCTTAGGCTGCCTCCAGGGTTTAGTCTCCTCCAATTTGCTTGAAATGGATTTCTTCTACTATTATTACCAGCAAGATCCCAATTTAATCTAGATGGATGAATCCAGTTTCAAGTTGGCTTAGTTTTATTAGGTGTTTCAGAGACTGTAACACTCAGGAAGGTGCACAGAACCAAACAGCCTATCACATTATAGAACTACATTGTAAAGTAAATAGGGCAAAAACTAAAATCTGAATTTAGATTCGACAATTAGTATAAAAATAAATGAAAAATTAAAAACTTATGACCCTGGTGCTTGGCGCTATGATAGGTACACCAATTCAACAATACAGCACTGTTTTGTGCTAATGTACTTATTGTGGAAGTACGCTGAAATCAAAAAGAACAAATTATATTGCGATTTTATGGATTTAAAAACAACCTTAGATGCAGTAAACCGTGTCCGTTTGTGGAAAAAATTACAACTATTATAGATTGATCCAATTTTATTAGATACACTCATCAGACTGCACCAAGATACCTGGTTGAGGATACAATTTAATCAAGATGGGAATCTGGCTACATAGATCAAAATGAACCGTGGAGTTAGGAAGGGTTGTATTATTGCTCCTATGCTATCTAATATTTATATAATTTCCTTAATAGATAATTCAGAACATTCTGATTTTCATTCACTGAGAACTGGTAATAACAAACTTCCTTGCCTTGGTTATGCTGATGATTTGGTACTAATTTCAATCCCATTATTAGATTTACAATGAAAGCGGACCCAGTTTGCTTGTCAATGCAGAGAGGATGATTTAACCATAAATAAAGAAATAACTAATTTAATAATATTTGAAAATAGAAAGGAAAATTCCCCAGCCTTATTTATTAATGGTGAGAAAATAAAGACTGTAAAACATTATGATTACTTGGGAATCCGATTCTCAGAAAAATTATCATGGAACACGCATATAGATATTAAGAAAACAAAACTTGTAACTGCCTTTAATAGGTAAAGGGTATTTAGTAAAAAAATTGGGTGGGGGTTCAATGTTGGGATTAATTAAAGTCATTAATGCCAAAATAGTGATAAGCATGCTTTATGATGCAGAAATATGGACATATAATAATAACAATTTAAAATCTCTTCAGGTGATGATTACTAAAATATGTCAGTATATGTTAAAAGCTTCCCAATTTACTCCACCAGAAGTTTTGAAAAGAGAATTGGGTCAACATTCATTGGAGACATATCAAAGGAAAGGAGAATAGTATTCATCTTAAAGCCCTTTTTTTTTTGTCTTCAGAGAAGCTTCCCCGAATATGTTTGGAAGAAATAATAGATTACAATATGAGGGGATTCATGGCTCCCTTGATTCAAGATATTAACAAGATTTTGCTAACATTTGACCTGGATCAACGTTTATGAGTTATATTGAACCTTTGAAAGACATTATATTGGAAGTTAAGACTAGGGTTAGAGATCATGCCATAGCGTCAGATAATGAATGAATAAGTAAATTAAAAAGTTTTAAATGGTTTAAGCTATTAAAAGAAGAATATTTAATGGCTCTGTATTTAAAAATATAGGATGACCCAGAAGAATATCGACATCTGACCAGATTTAGATTAGAACTTTATGAGTCAAATTATGTAAATTTTGATAACAAAGACAAGGGGTCACGAATCAATTCTGTGTGGATCAACTGTAGATGATGACTTTAGACATATTGTACTTTTGTGTCCATTATATAATAGTCCAAGAAAAGAGCGGCTTGATCAAATAATAGGAACTTACAACTGCTCTTCAGAACAAATTCCAAAAAACTATTTACTACTACTAACAAAAAACTTTTGCAGCTGTTATCAACATTTTTAATGGAACTATGACTGTAACTTTGAGAATTTGTCTGTCCATTGAAGAATGTAATGACACTTATGAATGTCTGATTTTATTAACTTATGTGACCTAGATTTTGGAATTGTCATAACAAGTGCCTTATTTATAACTGTGAATGTCCTATGATTCCATGATTTTAATTGTAATGTCTCTTGTCGATCAATAAAATTATGTATTGTACTGTACAATATAAACAAATTATAAATCATGTTAAACGCCTTTGCTTTAGAACTACATTAGAACTATGTGCATGAAACATCCTCTTATGGTTAGAAGGGTACATGGTGTAGAATATACATGGATATATATGGTAGGAAGTCTAAAGAACACCATTATAGCTGTAGTTTATGCATATGGATATTTGTAGTCCTATCTAAGGTATAAGTTCCTGTCAAGCCTAGTGTGTCTTTCTTTGTGTATGTGCACTGATGTGTGTCCACTATCTTGAGGAAGAATAAAGATGGCCACTAAACATGTTTGCATGGTGTTCAAAGCACCCTCCAAAGTAAGAATTCTTCCTGATACTGCTTTGAGTTCATTTTCATTATTCTTAATTGCTTGCTTTGTGTTCTCCACCCTCATTTCAATAGCAGAACAATGAGAGGAAATTTCTGCAAGAGAACATTCAATTCTAGTAGTAGATTGATGGGCTTCTGCCTGGAACTCAGCCAGGAAGGATTGGATAGACACCAGTGTCAGTTTAGCCTGCAGTTTAGGCTTGGTGCTCAGGTCAACGTGCATCTGCATACCAAGAGGGGTTCCTGCTCCAGCCATAGCAAGACAGCTCTTGGGTCCCCATGCTGGAGCTTCTGTCCCAAAGGTTTTATGGGAAATAAATTTTTCCATTTGTGGTTGACTGAAAGCTCATCAATATCATAGGTATTTTCCACTTAAAGATGTCTATTTCAAGGTGTTTTTATTAGAGTATTCAGCCACAAATCGCGGAGCTCCAAGCAAGCATGTATTTCTCTCTGAAAGCTCAACAGCGCCCACTTTACAATCATTGTTTATCTTGAGCAGCTCCCCACTGAGCAAAAAAAGGTACTGATAACTCTTAGGATTGAGAAATCTAATTTACACAACTTTAAAATCTAAAAACACAAATAAATAAATTTAAATACAAATATGCAGCAGAGCTCATCCCTTATGTGTCTAACTAACTCGACTGTCAGGCCATGTCCCCCAAGGTTAGCCAAAATTCACCTGTGAATAAACATTACTCCTAGATACTTTATATTTCTTTAACCTCTTCTAACACTTTATTACCTATTTTCTCTCTTGCTGTCTCTGGTTGCCAGACACCAGTATCTTTTTTTTTTAAGTTTTAATTTCCATTTACATTTTTCAGCTTTCTATGGATGGCACAAAGCCAATGTTAGTGCAAAAATGGCATGATGCCAAATGATCATTATGCCTCAGAGTTCTCAGTGACCTAAGTTGGTGAATCAGAATGCCTCTCTAAAGAAAATGTTAGCATCCAAATCATCCCCCACCCTTGGACCTAATATGATCTTTTCTATACCACAGAACTGGAAGTGATGATGTGTCCTGTCATTACTTTCCATGAGATGTCTTGAAATGCATTTCCAGAATTGCCCTACCTCATGTTACTCCAAGTCTCAATGATAGTTTTGACATTATGCCATTTTCTTTACTAGTTTTGCCTTTTTTAGAAATTATATACATCTCTAATAAATCCCTATGTGCAATCCTCTTCTTTCACCTTCCCTTCCCCATCCAATGTTTGCTTCCATTACCCCCTTTTATTTTTTTTTAATTTTTCTCCTCTTCCTCCTTCTTCCTTTCCATGTTTCCTTTAAAGAGAAACACCAGTCACCAGCATTCTCCATGTTTATCCTACCTAACCAAGTCATGAATCACATGTTTCCTGCATCTCTGTAGCCATCTTTTTGTTTTCTTTTATTGTGGATTTTTTCCTTAGATTCTGCCCTCCCTGGTGTACTCCATGGGGTGTGGCTCCAGGTGGAAGCACTGTGCTCATCATTTAAATCCTCAGCTGCCACCAAGTGATGTGGAGCTCCACACTATCAGATGGATTCATTTGTGCATGTGCTGTGGTGATGTAGCAAATCATGAATGCACACTCGATCACAATATGTGCACATGTGCATTTGAGTCTGCAAGTCTGTGAGTGCTCTTTTCACATATTCAGACTATTGGCATTTACAGAACAAAGCTATGTCCCCAATTTCCTTCTCACTAGTTGCTGTTCCTTCCCTCTGTACTTGTTTAATCCTTGCCAGCTGCATCTCTGTATGCTGCTTGCCATTGCCTCTAGAGTCCTCCATATACATGTTGCATGACAGCTTCTCTCCAGTCCTGGACCTTCAGTGCAGAAATGCCTCCTGTGTTCTGACATGAACTACCATCCAGCCAATCTCTGTGCCATAATCATAAAGGTTTGTTCATTGCCTAAGGTAGCACCTGCTCCCACTCCAACCTAAATTATTCTGTCCCCCCTTAGGTCTGTGTGTGCCTTGTAAAAACTCTTGCTCAGTGCTGTCCTGGCTAGTGCCTTGGAGTGTTCATCACAACTGGAGAATGAATTGCACCAGTAGCTGTGGACATGGAAGCCTACTCATCTCCATTGAGAGTGTGCCATTGAGTTTGTACAGCAATGGCTGGCAGTGTTGATTTTTGCAGCACATCTACATTGCAAGGAGAGCTTTAAATCATTGCATTCTAGTGCCCCTGATGGTAGATCACCCCACCACTGCAAA
The DNA here is from genome assembly GCA_016271365.2 of Neoceratodus forsteri. Classification (NCBI taxonomy): domain Eukaryota; kingdom Metazoa; phylum Chordata; order Ceratodontiformes; family Ceratodontidae; genus Neoceratodus; species Neoceratodus forsteri. The sequence continues at coordinate 1,064,846,714 of CM057454.1, read as the reverse complement.
CTACCATGATCTGTTTACCAACTGCGCACTGCCATAACAGTAACCCAAACAAGACCTACTGTTTCCTGACTATTCATTGCCCATTGAGGTGAGTGCTCTACCTTTTTTGATCACCATGCTGCATTTCTTTTCACTGGTAGTTGTTTCCTGGATGACAATACTTTAGTACTGCTGCTGACAACTCCCACAGGCGGTACTGGTGGTGTTGTGGCATGTTTGGTGGCAACATAACCCATTTTGTCCCCTCTATATGGCTCCATTGTCACCACAATGCATGACAGCATCTGAAATGCAGTAATAGCCTTTCTTTTCTCCTTCCAATAAAAAGGCTTGTGTGGTAGGATGGTGTATGTGTGTGTGTATGTGTGTGTGCGCGTGTGTGGAGGTGGCACTGGTGGTGGTGGGTTTGGGGGACTCTGGAGACACACTCTTTCTTGTCTGTCACCCCACATACTAAGCCACATAGCATGGTGTTCTTGTAGAGTGCATACTTCTCTTGTAATACATTGCCTGCTGCTGTTTGATTGATCTTTTATTGGTGCAGCCATCCACCCTCAATCAGTACTCCCTAACTGTTATGGGCTTCCTGCAAGGTGAGCAATGGGAACACTGGTAGTTGCATTATGCTCCTGCCCTCCAAACAACCATATAAAAAAGCCATGGGCACTCCTGAAGCAGTCACTGTTAGTGTCAGTGAATACCTTTCACAGTGCACTTGTTGATGTTGGAGAAAGGTGCCGTGTGAGTCTACAAATGTAGCCCAATGGGCCAATAGCAAGTCAGGTTGGTGAAGGATGTGACTTTTCCTTTTTTTTTGCCTTTACACTGTCGCGTTTCCCCTCGGATTTACTGTGTCTTCTGGTTCATCACACCTATCTGCTAATGCTCGGTCACAGCCAACAGTGTGTCCTGCACTCCGGTCACCCTCCACCATCACAAAACATAAAACTGACAGCAACATCTACTGGTCACATCACAGTCACTTTCCTCCCCCCAACACCAGCACTCACACATGTCCAAATTAACACTATTACATCTCCAGTCATTTGCCCTAAAATTACTTCCCAAGAGAATTGCAAGCTCTGCATTTTGTGCGTGCCCCTCTCATTTCTGTCAGTCTGCCAAGCCAGTGCCCCTGAACTGTGGCAGCTGTGAAATCAGGCTGATTATGCAGTCATTCATGGGTCATGGCCCATGTTGAGTGCTGCAAATGTTTTGTTCATCGTCTGAATGAAAACAGACTTCTATGTCTAAATAAATACCCTAGATGCACACACCAAACCACAGCCAAGTGTGGTCACTTTTTACCTGGTGAACATGAAATGCTGCAAGCATGATTGATGCCCTGTAATCAATGAATAAATTAGTGTGGATGTTAGAAAGGTGAGACTATGATCTGATATGCAACACTATTAACCCTCATCAAAGTTGCATGCCATGCAGCTGTAGGTCCATACAGTACCACTTTCTGTGCAGTTAGCAATTGTATTGTAAATTTTCACTCAATGGTGCTCCATGACAGGCCATAACACCAGTCCAGCAAATGTCACTATAGCTCATAGGGTGTTTGTCACCTGACACTGTGCCCATCCAACAGTCCGAATCATACTTGAAATTTTCTCTGAGTGGTGCTCTGCTGCAGGTCATGCCATGATTTATACATATATTGCTCTACTTCATGTGATATTCGTCAACTGATGCTGTGAACATCCAACAAGTCAGCATCATACTTTCATAATTTACTGCCTCTGCCATCACCATTGTCACATCATGCTGTCTCCCGTCATCCTTCCATCAGTCTGCCCAGTGATGCCATGTTTGGAAAGCTCACATTTCTGCTGGTATTATCTTTAGTATGCATTAGCAACTAACAGCCTGCTTATGGAGTGCTGTGCTGAATAGTGTTATACTGCAACACATATAGCTCTGACTTTGATAGCTCGTGATTATTATTGCTATATGTTTGCAAGCAGTCCAAGAGTGGTCCCAGCATGTGGCTGTATCAGAATATCAATTTTTTGCACCCTATACAAATACAGTGTATAGACATACAGTATATGTATAACAGTGACAACACAGGTGCTTTACTTCACATTGGCTGCCTGTTACAATGCCACTGACTTGTTTTCATTTTCCTGAAAAAAACGAAGCAAGTGCTCAGATGCAATTTCAGTGACTGTGCCAGTAATTGCAATCTGTTTGGTTACTAAATACTTTTTAAGTTATTAAAGATAGACTGATAAATAGTAATCTAAAATCAATTTCTGAAAAAATGTATCTTATTGTAGTCAGAGTAGTGGCATGTACTGTGTGCTTTCCATGCTGCTATGGCACTTGAAATGAGCATCATTGGGCTGTTGTGATGCCAGACACTGTCACCAACTTATTAGCTCAAAGTGCCATAAAATGTAACATAACGGCATGGGCATACTCCTGTCACTAGATATTACACTGTGTTTTTCTAACTTTGTTATCCTTTGTTGATTTTTTAATTTTGTCATGCAACAGTTTGGTGTCACAGCTGTATGAACAATAATTATCTTCTAATTTCATGTGTCCCACTATTATTATGGGATTACATGTGACCGCTGACATTACATGAATTGATCACCTGTAAATAAGCATCACCTCTTTAGATAACATATGTTACAGCTAGGTGTCATTAAGTGTTATGTGCCATAGAAATCAGATGTAAGATTTGCATTCACATTTCTCATAAATTGCATATCTTGAAAGTACAGATTTTCTGACAAAATTCAGAAACAAGACGACTGACAATTACTATTTTTTCTTCTATAGTAGCTCCACATTAGCTAAAAGTGGCTGAAAATGGTACATAAAGGCACGGGCACAAGTGTCCCAAGACATTACACTGTGTTTTCCCACACAGTTGTCCATTGTTATTTTTTATGTTCATTGTGTGTACAAGCACAAGCAAACATGTTGATATGATAGTTGCTAGAAAGAGGTGGGAGGGGGCTGAGTCCAATGGAGAGTGGTGCTCTAGGGGCTGGTCTGTGGCAGGCAAATCAGCAGGCAGTGTCCTGATGACACTAGTTTTCTGAGGAGGCTGCTCTGGTCATACACTTCAAAGGACACAGCCGACACAGTAGCAGCATGGCTCAGTCCTTTGAAGCACAGGCAAACTGACCAGTTGGGTAAGCGGACCATTTTTTTTAGTCTTACCTTACTCCTGTGACCTGTCCTGTCCTGTCCTGTCCCATCCCATCCCAGCATTCCAACCAATATTCAACTGCTGCCGAACTGCATTTTCAGCATCTGCATTGCTCACAGCTCCTATTGCCGTACATGCACCTGCCATGCCAACACTCCACTACTGTTTTGTTTCTGCAGGTTCAAAAAGTTCTGATGCACAGACCAAGCTGATGTCAACACCCCAGGCAACCAGTCATGGGGTGTTTCTTTTCGTGCTCAGTCCATCATTTTTTCTAGCACTTCTGCCCACTTGAACCTGAACTTTACTGTCCCTCCTCAGGTCCATGGATGGTGCTTGTAAGCAGTCCCCCTGGTGCTCTGGACTTCACAGCTGAGGACAAGTTCCAGAGCACCAGGGACAAATTGCAGATTGCAGCCACTGCCACCCACATTAGAGGAGACAGAGAGAGAGGCCAAGGTGAAGATCAACAATCACAACATGTCACCAGTCTGTTTGGAAAGAAAATTGTCACTTGTCTTTTTTTTATCCTGAAAAAAATGGAAACCATCCATCCTTGTCCACTGTGTAACCCATCCCCAAACAGTATAGAGACATTGGGGGGTACCCAATCCCCCAGTGTCCTTACTTGTTCAGCAAACTGTCCCTGAAAAAAATAAAACTGGACTTCATCATTTTTTCCCCTTGAAAAAAAGACCATCCATCGTTATCTGTTGCACCATTACCCAATCCCTCCACACTCCATCTCAGGATCCACCACCCCCTACCCCATACCCCCTACCCTATACTTACCCACTGGAGGTTCATCCCAGTAATCTTCATTGGACTGCAAGCACATCTTCACTCTTTCTAAGCCCAACTGTGAACTGAGGTAAGCACTTCAATGCATTTCAATGGGGTTTTTGGCATCAATGTATTTCAATAGGATTTTCAACTTAGTGGCATAACTTGGCCATTTTTAATATCTTTGCCCCAAATTTTCAACATATTTTTTGAGGGCCCCACCTCATGAACAATGCAAGTGATGTTATCCAGAAGGTGGTTTTGCAGTCACTGCATGAAACCACCCTTTGGACAGGAGTAGAATATTTTCTGTACCATTGCTCATGAGGTGGGGTCATAAGAAGGCTATGTTAAAAATTTGGTGTAAAAATGTTGAAAAACAACGAAGTTATGAGCCTGCATTGAAATTTGCAAACACAGGCTCGTCATAACTTTGGCAATTTTCAGTATTTTTCCCCCAAATTTTCAATATAGCCATTTCTTCACAATACCTCATGAAGTTGACAACTGTCATTTTTCAAATCCTGGCAAAAATGTGTTTTTGCATCCAGAAAGGTGATTTCGCAGTTGCTGTGCAAAATGACCTTTTGGGACAGGAGTTGAAAATTTTCTCCACCCTTTTTCATGAGACGGGGTCATAATAATGCTACATTGAAAATCTGGTGTGAAAATATTAAAAAGCAATGAAGTTATGAGTCTGCACTTAATTTTGCAAACGCAGGCTCGTAACTTTGGTGCTTTTCAATATTTTGACCTCAAATTTTCAACATAGACATTTCTTCACAATACCTCATGAATGTAACTGCCAATTTTCATATCCTGGCCAAAAATGTTTTTGCATCCTGAAAGATGATTTTGCAGCCACTGCGTGAAATCACCTTTCACACAGGAGTTGAAATTGTACTCCGCCTTTCTTCATGAGGTGGGTAATAAGAAGGCTATGTTGAAAATGCAGTGTAAGAATATTAAAATCAATGAAGTTATGAACCCGTGCTTTAATTTGCCAATGCAGGCTTGTAACACCCCCCCCCCATATGACACCAGTGCACATGACGAACATTCAGCATTGACAAATGCTTGTTTACTGTTGTAATGCAATGGTGTGGTGTCAGAGCTGTATTAATAATACTTATTGTCTCATTTCTTCTGTCGCGATATAAAATCCAAGTCCTGGAAGCAATATTTAGGGGAAGTGGACATGGACATAGTGGCCATTACAGAAAAATGGTACACAGAAAACCATGAATGGGATGTAGCCATATCAGGATACAGACTTTTCAGAAAGGTCAGAGCACACTGGGTGCGCTGTGATGCATGATGCCACCAGATGAGTGTCCTCTTAACACTCACAGTAATAATTATTCCTCAATAAATGCACACCCTGGAGTGGATTATTGCATTCAAAACATGTGCTATGCTCAAAACCAGGAGAAGACAATGTAAAGTGTTTTTCTCCCTGTTTAAAAGGGGAAAAAAACAACTGTAGCCTTCCACCTACAAAAGTAGTCACCTACAAATATTGTATACACCTGTTTTCTTGTACATACAAATGTCAGAAATGGAGTACTGACATGATTTCTGACATTTGTTTTGCATAAAAGACTTTCTGCTACTGGCAAACCACTGTACTGTGTGCCACCACCCCACCCCCATGCTGTAAGCATCTTACATAGGACTGAATGCTGCAATCTGAGGACAGACATAGGCAGAGAGAGAGACACACAGCAAGGAGATTGGAGGATCAGTCAGTAACTGTCAAGACAGATAGTCTGCTGTGCCCGAACCCTCAACCTTGATAGTTGGGGATGAAGGAGTTGTAGTCTGAGATTCCAGCATCAGTGTTCAAGTAGTATGGCAAGGGAGTAATCTAGGTTGCAATACATGGAAGGCCAAGATAACTAATTTATGCAGACTGGGAAACAAAATCCCTGACCTGGAGGCATGGATAGGCAAGGCAGACCTGGACATAGTAGCAATGTGGATAGAGTCCTAAAAGTCAGGGTAGAAGGACAAAGGGATCCAGCTACCTCAAGATAGTATGGTTTATCATGGAGACAGGGACTCAATCACATTACACAAAGGCAATGGTTTTAGATTTCATGTGGGTTGACTTTGCTGAAATGGGAAAGTGTATTAGAGTATCCCTGGAAAAGGAGGAGTTAGGTGTGGGGTGGTTGAAGAGCAGTGGGAGGAAACTAAAAGGAGTCATAGTGTAAGTGACAAACCAATGCAACAGATTGGTTTCCAATGGAAAGAAAAGGAAGAAGCCACTATGGTTCTTGAAAGAGGTGTCAGACAAGGTCAGAGCTAAAAGGGTGAGTTTCAGGAAATATAAAAGTACCCAAAGGAAGGAAGACAAAAATGTGTACCTGGAGTGTTTAAAGTAAGTGGAGCAGGCTGTTATGAGTGCCATGGCATGGCCTAAAGAGGAATTAGTGCAGACGGTTGAAAAAAGGGGACAAGAGATTCTATAGATACATCAGCAAAAGAAGAAAAACCATGGGTTTGAACTGTAATTCTGAAAGGAGACAAAGGAGAGTTTAAGGAGGGTGGCCGAGACAAGACAGCAATACTTAATAAATACTTTTGTACAGTATTCACTGAAGAGGGGGAAGATCAGGGACCACAGCTGGGCAACAGATGCAAGAGTTCTGGAAGAGCTCAGAAAATTGAAGGTGGACCGAGCAATGTAGCTAGATGGCATTTACATGAGGATACTAAGGGAGCTGAAAACGGAACTAGCAGCACCACTGGCAACCTTATTCACCAAGTCACTCAACATGTGAGTGGTTAAAGGGGACTGGAGGAGGGCACATGTAGTCCCTCTGCACAAAAGCAGTAGTAGGGAGGAGGCATGGAACTATAGGCTGGTCAGCCTCACCTCAATGGTGGGCAAGATCATGGAGGCCACGCTGAAAGAAAGAATAGTGGCATACCTAGAATCCAAAGGTGCCCACAATCCAAGGTAACATGAATGCACTGCTGGAAGGTCATTTCAAACACATGTACTAGATATTTTTGACAGGGTAACAAAGGACATCAATCGGGGGGAGGGGAGCAGTGGACATTGCATACCATGATTTCCACAAGGCCTTCAACACAGTGCCACACTAGAGGCTGGATAACAAGATGGGTAGTCTGGGAATGGTGCACAAGGTGATACACTGGGTCAAGCACTAGCTAATGAACAGGAAGCAGAGGGTGGTAATAAAATGAGGTCCAATCCAGGGAGGGGGGTTGACCAGTGTGGTACTATAGGCATTGGTCCTAGGGCCAGTCAAGTTCAATGTCTTTGTTAGTGACATTGCATATTCTTGGGAGGGGCAAATTATAACCTGTTTGTAGATGACACCAATATCTGCAACAGGGTAGATACTCCAGACGGGGGTGTAGAAAATGAGGAGGTGCCTGGGGAAGCTAGAAAAAGGGTCTAAGGTATGACAATTGGGGTTCAATGCAAATAAGTGCAAAAGAATGCACCTGGGATGAGTGAACCCTGGGGAGAGCTACAGGATGGGGGGCTGACAATCACCAAGGAAGAAAGGGACCTGGGGGGTTATCAATTCAGAAACCTTGAAGGTGTACAAGCAGAGTACAGTGGCTGCAAGGAGGGCCAGTGGCATGCTGTGGTGCATAGGCAGATGTATCACTTTCAGAAGGGGAGAGGTGGGTACTGTATGCCACTGTCTAAAAGACTAGTGAGGCCTCACCTAGAATGCTGTGTGCAACTCTGCAGGCTGCACCATCACAAGGACATTGGCAGAGTAGAAGTGATAAATAAGAAAGCAACCAAAATGGTACAATGCTTGTACCACATAACATGAGGAGATAGTAAAGGACCTCAATATGTACTCACTGGAGGAGAGGAGTGCAATGGGGACTTAATTGAAAGATTCAAATGCATCTAGGGCACAAACAAGTTGTTGGGGGGTGGGAGTTCCTCAAAGATAGACAGAGTACTAGAATGAGAGGGCACAATATGAAACATTCCAGAAAACTGCTCCTTTTTTCCATTAGAATAATGTTATGCTGATAGCTTTGGATGGCAAAACATGATGAATAAACAGAAATATGAAAACACATGGTTCTCTGCATTTCATCCCAAAAGGTATCAATTCAGATCACTCACTGTGTTCAACTTTCAATCCCAAGAAAGCACAGAATATGTTTTCATCTACAACAATATTGATCTCCATTGAAATGGAATGAATGACTGAATAAATAATAAATATATACATGCAAAGAGTTAAACTCCAAAAATGTTTTCCTCGATGCACAATTGTCACCAAATTATTATTAATTTGCATATTCTGGGTTTGGTATACATGCTGTCATGGGTGTGAGATGGGTTTTCTCCAGGGGAATGGCTGATACCCATTGTAGAAAGGGTGGCAATTTGGGCCAAGTGGAGGACTGGCAATTGTCAGTGGTGTTGAGCAAAGGGGCTGAGTTAGCTGAATGGAGAACATGCGTGCCCACACACATACGAAGGACATGCTGGTGTGCCGGGTGTATGGTGTCAAAAAAAGTGAAATCTATGCAAAGCTGCAAAACTTGTAAGCCAAAAACACATAATACATTAATGGCAGGGATCTGTTCTCTGTTTCAGTTAAGTACCAAAAGCACCACAGTACTTTAGGGAACCATTTTACTTCAGAGCAGGAGCTCCAGATGTTGTAATGAACACTATGTGACTGTTGCTTGACACAGTTCAGAGGGGATGTGAGGAAAGATTTTGCAAGAGTAATGGTGGCACAAGCATGTAGTGGCACAATAGCATACATTAAAGATGCACAATCTGGCCTTATTATTAGATGCAGACATGGATACGATGGGTGGCCTGCCCATAGGGCACAAGATGATGAACTGGATTTGAACCAGGATAACTGACAGAAGGCAGAGAGTAGTGGTAAATGAGATCCAATCCGGTGAGGGGTGGGTGATGATTGTGGTACCTCAAGGATCCCTACTTGGGCCAGTAATGTTTAATGTCTTCATTAGTGACATAATGTAAGGGCTGTATGGTTGGGTCTGCCTATCTGCAGATGACACCAAGATCTGCATCTTGAGTAATATGATGGAGTAGAGAAGATTTGGAGGGACCAGAGGAAGCTCAAAACATGGTCTGAGCTGCAGCACGTGATTATTCATTCACAGAATTTCAAAATAATGTACCTAAGATGAGGGAACAGGGGGGGAGCTACACAATGGGGAAGTCACTGATGATGATGATCACACAATACTAATGGTACCTGGGGGTTATCATTTCAAAAGACTAGAAGGTTTCAAAGAGGACTATAGAGGCTGCAGTGAGGGACAGTGGCCTACTGGTGTGCCTAGGGAGAGGTATCACCAGCCACCAGCAGATGGTGGGAGGTAGTAATACCTTTGTGTAAAACAAGAGTGTGGCTTCAACTAGAGAACTGTGTGCAGTTATGGAGGCCACACCATTGCAAGGACATTGACAGGGTGGCGGTGGTCCAGAGAAGGGAAACTTAGATGGTGCCTGGCTTGCACCACAAAACATTTAAGGAGAAATTAAAGGACCTCAATATGTACTGGATAGTGGAAAAGAGGGATCAGTGTGACATGACAGAAACAGTTAAGTACTTTAAGGGCATAAACCAGATACAGGGAGGAGCCATCTTCCTCTCTAGGAGGAGTACAAGAATGAGGGGGCATGATGTGACATTGGATGGTGGCAGTTTAAAGATAAATGTGATGAAGTTTTTCTTCATGTAGAGGGTGGTTAATGCATGGATTAGTAGACCAAAGGAGTTGGTGGGAGCAGGACCAGTGTTGGGTTTTAAACATCCATGTCGCAGTTCTGGTGGCACAGAGGTCTGAGGAGCTGGATGCCTAGCCTTGCATCATGCTGTAAACCTGGGTTCAGGAACAAGTTCTGGTCACCTGTGCACTGGCGGGGGTTGAGAGGTGATGGGGAGGGTGAGAGCAGGATGGTGCAGCCAGAAGGCAGCTCCCCACTATCGGAGTTGTTGGTGTCCCCCCATAGTTCTGCTGCCATGGTGTGGTGTCCTGGTGGCTAGAGTAAATGGGAGGGTGAGGCAAGTAGGAGGTGGCAATTAGAGGTGCAACATGAGCATACCTCCACATGCACATGGATGCAGTAGGGCAACTGGCAAAAAACATTAGAAAAGCAGGGCATGACACCTCTCTATGATAAACAGCAATAATCATGCATGTGACAACCATAAGGGAATCTTAGAGGAGGAAAGGAGTGGTGGTAAGCCATTGACTTGATAAGGTCACAGACAGCAAACAAGTGTAGTGGTTATGGGCAGACTAAATGGCATGGGCAATCCTTATCTGCAGACAATTGATGTGTTTCTATGTTAATCATTGTCTGCAGTGGCACCTGCTCTCAAGAGATGGACGTGGACATTGTAAGTTACAAGAGTTGCTGGGGTAACTGGACATCCAGCATGCTCCCATTTGGTGTCAGAGTAGTTATGGTAACATGGGCACAGATGTCAGGCTACAGCACCTTGCTCATGTAATAACTCACAGCAAAGCTGATGTCTATCACAGAAATGTATAACATAGAAGCTGGCACATACCAGTTTCAGTTTGATAGTGGCATCTGCAAACTGGCTAGGAGGACTGAAGATGGAAGGCACTGCATCTTCCCTCAGTTGCTGCTTTGGCTGTTCAGTATCTGCAAACAGAAATGAAAGTACAAGACTGTCAACATTCTGTGAAAGACACTTCTAAAGTATTTTAACATGTGTAGTATCATGGTCCTTGAAAGAACTTATCATGAATGAACTTGGCAGATGGCATATAGAAATCAGCATCACAGAAGGGATCAGAGCAAACAACATGCTGTCTTGTGAACTGAAACACTGATGCAGCAACACACTGCTTCTGCCACTCTATGTCTGCTGGTATACAATGAAAACTAACTTTACGCCCCTTATTTTTTTTCCTGGTTCTGTTACAGCAACCAATTGCCATGCAGGTAGGCATTTTGAACATATGAAAATGGCACAGAGTGATTAAATCAGTTTTGTGCCTTGTGATAAAAAAAAAAAACAATAAACAGGCCCACTCATCGGCACAGCAGTTGGATTTCTGCTTGCAAAGCTGGTGACCCAGGTTCGGGAATGGACCTGGGTCATCGGAAGGCCAGCGAGGGGGAGAAGAATGAAGCATCCCATGGACTGCTCTCCTTCTCTGGGGGAGGGTGAGGAGAACATCTGGTGTATAATGGACCCCTGGCGGAGGCCGGAGTACTGCAGCAGCTGGCGTCTGGACATCCAGGGAGTGGGCAGACACAGGATGTCACTGCATGTTCCCACCCCCATGAAACATCCTCTAGGGGACAAAAAACACCACAGCCATCACCTAGATGATGGCTGCCTCATCGCTTCTAACTAGCTCCTAGGCTGGCTCCTCCAACCCTACCCGAAGTTCACGACACCTTGGCTGGTGCCATGGCCCCACCCTGGGAGACAAGCCAGAAGGTATGGGGGGAGTTGAGGCTCATGTAGGAGCGGGGGTGGTGAGGTCTGTGACTGGGCAGATGGTCCTGATACTAGCAGCAGGAAAAAAAAGCACACTAAAAATAAAAAAAAAAGAGACAACAAGCAATCTGTGCAGTTTTACAGTATGTCCTCCTGACAGCAACACCAACACAGCGACCTACATCACTGTAGAAAAAATAAACAATTTGCAGACAGGTTGCTGTGCTGGTGTGCCTGAGGCAGGGGCACACTGTCTTCCAGTCCTGCACCCCCTCCCCGAATCAACTCCAGCTCGGAGTTGAAAATCTCTAGTACGGGGGGGTGTGAGGGGCATGGCCCCCTGATAAACAAACAGAACATGGAGATATTCGGGATTTATGTCTACCACAACTTGCGGTCAACATAAATCCTGTCACTGTGATGCTGGTCGACAAAAGTGTTGTCAAACTGGCATTGTAGATCCCAGTTTTACAAAGGTAGCCTACTGTAGCACACAAGCTGTATGACGATTGCAGGTTCCTTCCAGAGTTGAGTATGAACTCACCTAAGAGAAGCAGCACTTATATGCACTGTCAGACAATTTCACAAGGACAATAGGAGTACAGAAAACATTGTCTGGCAGGATGTGAAAAGGTGTTTGGAGGTCTGAGAGAATGAAGTTTTTGATGTGTAAATTGGGGTAGTCTCCTGTCAGGATAGAAAAACAAAAGAAAGGCCTAATTTGAAATGAGAGTTAGGTCTGGCTACACTGTGAAGTAGTGTTCCCCAATAAAGAAGACAGGAAGTGTGCCCAACAGAAACAAGTTCTGTCTGAGCCACTACAACTGCAAATGCATTAACTTGATAATGGTGTTTCATGGGCTTAAACATAAGCATGAATTGCATTTAGTAAGGCCTACGATATCATTCCACATATGACCTGTGAACAAGCTGGGCAGCCTGGGAGTGAGTCACAAGGTGGTAAATTGGGTTAGGAACTGGTTGAGTGACAGAAGATGGAGAGTCATGGTAAATGGTGCTCAATGTAAGGAAAGGAGTGAGACCAGCAGGGTGCCACAGGGATCAGTCCTGGGCCCAGTCCTATTTTTTGTCTTCACAAATGAAATTGGGGAGGGGATGGAGAGGAAAGTGTGCCTGTTTTGAAATGCCACTAAGATCTGCAACAGGGTGGACGCCCCAGGAATGGTGGAAAAGATAAGGAACCTAGGAAAACTGGAAGAATGGTCTGAAGTGTCACAGCTAAGATTTGATGCAAAAAAGTGCAAAATCATGCATTTGAGTTGCAGGAACCCAGGGGAGGAGGATTATGGGGGAGAGCTGATGGTCACCAAACAAGAAAGGGATTTTGGGATAATCATATTGGATGATCTAAAAGTGGCTAAACAATATACCAAAGCTGTGGGGAGAGATAGTGGGATACTGGGGTGCATAGGAAGTGGTATCACCAGCAGAAGGAAGGAGGTGGTGATGCCACTGAGAAGATCACTGGTGAGGCCTCATTTGGAATATGGTGTCCTATTCTGAAGGCCGCATTTCTGTAATGTAACTTTAAATCACAAATGGGTTAAACAGTTCTATTTCAGATTTGTATCCCTCTCCCCTTTTGATCCCACTGGTTAGGCTTACTGAACGCAACCTGGAAATATCTTGGCTAGCATGATGATTCACCTACACAAGCTGCTTCTCAGTCCACATCACTGTCTTTTTAAATTTTTACTTCTTGTTGAAAATAGCAGTTTGCCACAGTAATACATAAGCTAAAGTCATGTCACCTACCAGAAGGTTTAAGACATACTGTAGCTAACTAGGCTTGAGGAAAGGTGAACATGATCAGGACCCCATAGCAACTGAGATGCATATGCAGCAAATAAGTCAAGATGCACTAATTTACCCTATAAATTTTAAGTATCACAGTCTGCATAATACACAAGGCTTACAGTGATGAATCTTCATATGGTTTGGCTGGTTTGGGTTCTAATGTTTATAATACAGGGATGAATAACTAGTGAAGAAATCTTTTCAATGGCTGCTAAATGTGGTACAGTGGCAGATGGTTGCAAAGGTATAACAGAAATTATGTCTATGAGGTATTGTCCAAGAATTGGATTATGTTTTTATAGAGACAGATTAAATTTAGGGTACGTGATTGTCCCTCTGTGAATCCATGCTGCTCTCTGCACTGAAATCACTGTTAGACATGTGGCTAAATTAAATCTTTAAATAGTGATTCTAGAATTTTACCCAGAACCTGTATTTATTAATTAAAAAAAATATTTTGAGGGGGTGCCCGGTTATGGATTATCCCAATATTTAATTTCAGTATTTTAGTGGAAACTTTGCACTCTGATTTTCTTATTCTGAATTTTTGTAGTATGTTGTCTGTATTTAGATTAATTCTGCTGGCATTCCTGGTAATGTACCGGAGCAGGGGACTGAGCTGTGATTGGGTTTGAATAAGGGACACAAATATTCATTACACTGCTTTGCTATATCCAGTGGATTTTTTACTGTTTCCACTTTAATATTAATATTTAATATTAATATACTTATATATATTTTTGTTTAGGATATTGATGTAACTGTACAATTGCTTGCTGTTGCCTTTGTCTACATCTGTTGCATTTGAATTCCATTTTCTTTTTGAAATGGTTACTTCTGCATTTATGCTTCTTTTAAAAATGTTTAATATTCTGACAATGTGGTTTTGACATGGCTTTTGTTTTCAGATATTGTATTGCATGTTAATGCTTTTTTAATTTTGTTGAGTAACTTTCTTCATATCCTCATTTAGCCATCTTGCTTGTCATCATTTGTTGTATTCCTTGATCCTTTTAATGTAAATTATTGCAAATGATAATATGTTGCCCTTTACAATCTGCCAAATATCATTTACTGTTTTGTTGTTTTAAATTTTATGCCAATCTGTTTCTTTGATGTTTTTTGTTGTTTTCTTCTTTTTTACTGAATCTAGGACCCTTCCCCTTCCTTTTTATCCTTTTCAACTGTTTTTCTATATTTAGGATCTATATTTTACTTGAGCCTTCAACCTTTCTCAAGTATTACTGGTACCATACGCTTTATATTTAACATCTTAAAATTGATGTCAACATGAATGTATAATGCTCATGTACCAGCTATTTACTAACATAGAAACATAGAATCTGTTGACAGAAAAGGACCTTCTGGCCCACCTAATCTGCCTTAAGGTCCCTACCTACTGTGCCGCCATGGATCATAACCGATCTCCAGCCTTAGCCTCCCCACCTCCATGCTCCAGCCTTGTTACCAAGGTCCCCTTATGTGTATCCAATGCATGTTTGAAACCTGTTACCATTATGGTACCCATTATCTCTGCTGGCTGACTGTTCCAGGTGTCCACTGCCCTATCTGTAAAGAAGTATTTCCTCATATCCCCTCTAAGTCATCCCCCTTCTAGCTACATATCATTCCCCTTTGTCCTTGAACATCTCTTTCTCAGCAGAATTGAACCTTCCTATACCTTATTGATACCTTTGACGTATTTGAATGCTTCTATCATGTCTCCCCTTTCCCTTCTTTACTCTACAGAGTACATATTTAACTTCCTGAGTCTTTTCCATAGGCAACAGTTCCATCATCTCTCTTCTTGGGTACAAGTTTAAAATTTCTGGCTACACCCCTGCTTACATGTATGATGTATCTTACAGCTGAGGTCTTAAGAGCTGGTGCCAAGTGAATTACTCCATACAGGTAAAGGAATACAGCTTCATCCCCAAGAGATACAAACTGAACATGTCACTTTATCAATCATTTAAAATAACACAAGTTTAGTTTCACATTCTTACTATGAGGGAAGCAAGTAAGATCAATCAGCATGGTTAGCAAACAATGAATTGACACCTCTGGATGCATGGGTGAGGGGATACCAGCAAAACAAGTTTCTCAGTTTGCTAATGGTTCTAAATTAAGCACTGAAACTTAACACAGAAAGAAAAGTCCCATAAAACACTATAGAGGAGGTTTCAGCTTGCAAAAAAAAAAAAAGAGGCAGTACTGGAGGAAGCTCAATTAAAGAAAAATATACGTGATAAAATCAGGAAAATATATGTATTAACGTTTTTGTGTTCTAACTTTATCTCAGCGTCTTTTTTTTGTTTAGTTCTGGCTATGAGAGGATTTTTTTCTAACTTTCCGTGGCTGTTCTATGGCCCCTTGGGCTGTCATGCAGGTTGTGTGTTTGTGTGTGTGTGTGTGTGTGTGTGTGTGTGTGTGTGTGTGTGTGTGTAAGCATGTCACTATTTAAAGTAGTTTTGTCTGCACTCCTGTTGCTATCCCTCAGTCCCTTTCAGTTTTTGCACCTCTACCAAGTAGAAGAAATGGAACAGCACTTTCTAGTTTGTTAGAGTAGACCATGAATGAAATGATATATGCAGAATTGGAATGGTTTATGTAAACTAGTCTGCAAACATAATGGAGCACAGCTATTTATAAAACAAATCTGAGATTGCTCCTCAACAATGCTGCTTTACACTCCCACCCCCCACCCCATTGCACAGCAAGGGACACATCAGTGTATGTGAGCAGCAGTTATTGCTGCCTGCAATCTGTATATAAACTGTGTCAGTTTGCCTAAAATCCTGCTTCCCCAGTTTTGACATGTCCAGTCAGGAGAAGCATTAAAGATGCACACTAATTGGTAGTACTGGACTTTGTCGAGCCACAGGTCACCAGATTAATACTGGAATTGAGAACAGAGCCAGACGCAAGGCAGTAATCACACAATGTGCATTCAGTGCTGGAACTGCACCACATGAACTGGTTTCCTGTGGGACATGTTAGTAAAATGAATTAAAATGATTTATATGCTGGCATAATAGGGATGGATATTAAGTTTTGCAAAGACTAGCCAGCAAGGCCAGTGACAGGAAAATCCACTAGCTACACATAGTTTTCAACTGGGCCCATTGGTGTACATAATGAAGTGTTGTCCTCTACAGTACAAGCATACATAGCTAGCTAAATAACAGTCTTATATGCCTGATTCAAAATGCAGCAGCATTTGGCTTGAGGG
The DNA here is from genome assembly GCA_016271365.2 of Neoceratodus forsteri. NCBI lineage: Eukaryota > Metazoa > Chordata > Ceratodontiformes > Ceratodontidae > Neoceratodus > Neoceratodus forsteri. The sequence goes on along the minus strand of CM057454.1, from coordinate 1,064,830,222 downwards.
ACACTACCAGTTTTGACCACTGGTGGAAGGTATGAAGAGTGACAGAATCTGGAATCCATCAGGGATGCATGATGATGGCTTGCAGAGTACAGGGTTGTGTATGCAGAACAGTCTGAGTGTCAAGGCAAAGTGTGCCAGAAAACAGACATTAAAAAACACAGAAAATGCATGTGAAGGGACAATTTTTGTAGTGTGATCGCTTCAATAATGCCATATACTGCCTGCAAACTGGTCTTATTCCAGTCCTTTTTACTGGGGCCTTCAACACTGAGTTTATATCAGAAAATTGTGTTTTGCTCTTTGAGGTGTAGTCGATTCCAAAAAATGAATGGCCATCAAGGGGGCAACCAAGAAGGCATCTCTGGCCAAACAACAAGCAATATGCACACATTGAATTGGATGCTGGGAGCAAGGCAATGACAGTATATGAAGCAGTCATTACAAATGGCACCGGGCCACTGGCCAAATACTTGCATATTCTGTATTGTATGAGGTGACTAGGGCACTAGATGGTGGCAAGGTGGTTGATGTCCTGTATTTGGACTTCAGCAATGCCTTACACTCTTTGCCCCATGGGAGGATGATGAGTAAGATGAAGAACCTGGGGGTGGGGGCAAAGTTGGTTAGATGGATTGGGAGCTGGCTGGCTGTATTGGGCCAGTACACATTTTAGTTTAGATGTCCCTGACGGAGAGTGCATGAAAATGTAACATTTCCCTATGTACACCTGATGTGCTAGTGAACAGTTTATGGTGATAGCTGATTTTACCATTCCATGACCAACCAAGCTAGTGAATGCAAAACTGACAGTACGTTCAACCCAGGAACAGGACAGCCATACTACAGGGGTTCCCAATGGGTTTCCAAAGGTGTATGAATGGACACAATTGTGATAGGACATGTATAAGAACACAAGAAAGTATAAAGCAGAAGAAGACCACATGATCTATCTTGTCTGCTGGCATTGTTTCAGGTTACTGGTTTTACATGAACACCAGTGCCCCACCCAGGCTCCCCCAGGCCCCACCTCCCATCAGGGGACACCTATGATGTGGTGAAACATGTTCTGGCAAGGAGAAAAAGTAAAGTAGCCATCAGTTGTAGAATTTTGGCAAGTAGAGTATTGTGCAGTGGTGTATAAGTATATAATTATTGCTAGGATTTGACCTGTGTTCATGCAAACTGAGGAAATGCATGTCAGTCATTCCCTGACATTTTCTGGTTCATGTAATTGCCCTAGGATTGTATGTGTGGATGTTGAGGTGGGATGTGTCTGACAATACACAACCAGTCACCTCCAAACCACTTTAGCATGTATTGCAAAGAGCTTTGGTACACTATGTGTACCAAAACTGATATATAAAAAGAAAGTGTCCATTTAATCAATTAATTCCACACTTTACAGAGGCAATTGGGAATTTCTGTCAAGGTGACTCAGATAGACACTGCTGGGATGCTATATCACTAGAAACAGTATGCAGAATCTACTGGTTTGTATGTGCTTGTTCTCGCTAGACAGTGCACATGAGTCACACCAAGCACCATGCACTTGACAAACTGTATCTTCCTGTATTTGTATACACACTTTTCATGGAAAGTGGTATGTAACAGTTATTGTATGCTGCCATGTCAAAGATGTTGCCACCTTGATACACACAGGCCATTAATTCTCTAATAGTTTATAACACACAGAGTTGGAATTCACTGGAATGTTGCAGCATTCTATGCAAATGATGCTATACTACTTTGTCCTAATATTCATCCAGACTGTGCTGGATAAAAAGTGAAGCATACATGAGCTGTATGTTTCACACAGCTTTTTACCCACTAGGGCAAGATAGAACAGAAACATAGTTGAATAAGGGGAATGCTGGGGACTGACATGGGCTAGACCTAATGCATGAGCAACCAGCTGGGCAATTGTGAAGGGTGACCATAAGGGAATCTAAATTAGAGCATGTAGTGCAAATAAATAAAGGGATGACAGAAACATAAAATAATGTCATTAATTATAAGACTGTGAAACAGACGTAGAGTTAAACAAATTGGCATCAGCTGATTTTAAATAATGGTGTTGTAATTATCAGACAAAGGAAAAGTGCCCAGGGTATTGGAGAGCATAGCACAACAATTTTGTGTATGTGAAGACTACAAAGCAATACAAAACCAGGCAGTTATGAAATGTGTGTGGTCACGTAATACCAGTAGAAGTGGTGGATGGTTCCCTTGTCATAACATGTTTCACTGAGCTGTCCTCTAATGTGCCATGCAGTGTTCCTGTCTTTTTTATAGTTTATGCATTGTCGTAATGCCCACACTCATCAAGGATTAGTTATGATGGCTAGTAGCAGGCATTAGGATGCCCATGTAAATGATGCATTTTAGAGTGTGCACTTTACCAATTCAGACGTATGTGGTGCATACCTGTAATTTAAGAGAACCACACAGAAACATAGAAAAGGATGACATCTGCGAACTACAACAATTTGTGCCTGTGTTGTCTGGGTACCCTTATAACATCCTGAGGCTCATTATCCTGACTCTTACTTGCCTGGGAAGTACTGCCTGACAGGTGAAGTATCCCAGCACTGTTAATCCCTGTGACTTCATGCCCAACAGTGTTACTGGAGGGTGGAATCAGATACTGACCTTACCGCTGCTGATGTTCCAGAAAGAAGCATCAGATCCAGAAGCTGGCTGAGCTGCCATGGTGGTGTGGAGGGCTAAACTGCTGGCAGCTCAGCCAACGTACCCTGTGAGGCTCAGGTTCTGGTCTGGGCTACAAACCTTTAGGAACTTCACCCCTGTAACTAACATATTTTAACTCCGAGGTCCACTCCCCCTAGGGAGTTTGTTATATTAGTTACAGGGGGTGTGGGGGAAAAGCCCTCCATATTGAGATGTCATTGTGGTAGTGGGATGCCTGACATTGTATTTTTGGAAATCTGAGTCATGTGGGATTTCTTAGCTCAGGACTGTAAACTCAGTATCTTCAGCGTCAGGATGCTGACTTTCAATCTATCATAGTATATCCATTGTCTCTGGCTGACTTGCATAGCATAGAGAATCAAATTATGTGGTTGGCCACATTAGATTGCTCAAGGCACACTTTTGAATGCTCAATGTACAGGTGTCTCTTGCAAATTCGCTTGCAATTTCATGGAGGTATAACCAGATCTGTTTTGTTGGAAAAAGGTACTGGGTGGTGTAGCTGACACTTGCTGAAAATTGCAGGCCTGATTATTCCCCCTACCTATGTTCCCCCACCCCCCACCACCATTCACTATAACCCAGCACCAATGAACAACCAATTTCAGGAGTGCACTTTCTGTACAGCACCCACAATGCCATCTGATCAGCTGTGTTTTATTTGTGGCCCACAAAACCATGAATGCACCAAGAAGCAAGTACAAGAGTATGTTCCTGTAAACAAACTTCCATAATGTACAGTGAACCCAACAACACCCCAGCCCGCATCCCCAAAACAATAGTGCTATCTATGACATGTAGTCTGCTGGTACACATCCTCCACCAGCCCCCCCCCCACTCCTACAACTCACCCCAACACAACCTGATTGCCGTACACTCTGGTCAAGATAGTGACTGCCAAGCCTCATCCCCAGTGTTAGGTGAGAGATGAGTAGGTGAGAGTTCTGATTCGAAGATGGTCACTGCACATTATGTCTGAGTAAGAGAGACAGCAGCAGGTACTGTAAAAAGCTTTTTGAAGGCTATAATAGGTATGCCATCGATACCTGAGGAGTCCATATTATAGTTTACAGCACTTTCCAGACCAACTTGTGAGGCCATATTGGATATTCTTTCTCTGCCCTCGCCTTTATTTGTTTTACCCCAGGGAAACCATAGCATCCTGTGGTGCAGAGCCTGGACTCATCTGAGAAAAGACAGAGGGTTCTGCAGATAACTGGAGAGGAAAAGCAAGGAAGATAGAAGAGATTGAGTTTTTAGAAACTTTAGAGCTCCCTTTGGTGTAACTCCTGGTTTTGTATTGAGCATTGAAAAGTGAATTCCACGAGTATTTGTAAAATCATAATTCTGTCTGGGAGAGAGTGGCAAGGGAACCAGGAGCTGACAGAAAAGAGAGGAAAAGGGAAGAAACAAATTCAACAGGCAATATGGGACCATTATTGAGAGGTGTTTGGAAAAGACATAAAGACCACAAAGAGAGAGGAGTAACACCTCTTGGACTATGCTTGTGGTCTGTGCCTGAAATTGTGAAGGCAACAAGTGCACACTTGCAGGCATACTTGAGAACGCTGAACTCTGAAAAGAAATTTAAAGAGGCTGCTATGACTGTTTGTTTGAATTGTTTTCACTGCACCTTATTTTTGGTGAAGATGATGAGTTCTGAAGGATTCAGGGAGCAGGAACAAGCTATTGCAAGTAGCTAGCAGCATCTAAAAGTTTAAAATTAGTACTTAAAGATCACTTTGCTAAGATAAAATATACCCCCAATTTTCTGCTCACTGTAGAAAACACAACAGAAAAGTTAAAGCTAGTTATAACTTGAGAAAGGAGTACTCAGTTTATTAAATATATGAGAATATAGCAAAATATCAATAAAAGGTTAAAACCAGATTAAATTTGGGCTAATTTACCTTGAATTCTTTTTGGCTCCTAGTGATGTCACTATGTCTATATACATTTACTCCATTCTGGCAGTTAGGAAGCGGGCTACTGCGCATGAGTGGCGTTCAGTAAGGAGATTCACCTTTTCCCTGTAAGTTACATGCAGTTACATGCGCTCACAGCACAGGAAAGGAGCAAGGTCTTTTACAAGCTTGATAAATGTTGAGAGTTGAAATTGAGCTAAATCGAAGCTCCTACAGACGTATACTTAGAAGAATTTAAATCACAAAAACCAAAGGTAATCTATGTGTGCTGCATTATACTGCTTAATACTACCTAACATTATTTAAAGGTACTAATTTGTGGTGCATTTTAAATCTAAACTAAGACAAGAAATAGTTGGTAATCTGGATTTGTTTTAATCTTAATCTTTAGATGTGTTAAACACTCACTAAAGGAAAACATTTAGAATATTTAAAGAAGGCAAGGAAGAAAAAAGAGAAGGCCACATACGTGAATGCAGGTATGTAAATTACAGTTATTTTGTATTTGTTCAGGTCCTAAATTAAGCTGCTTTTAGCCTATAGTTCTTAAAGTAGGGTTTTTATCAGGCTATTAAGATGTTACATTTTATTGACTTTACAAAGGTACATTTATAATTTTTCAGATTTAAGAAAGAAATATTTGCTAAAGAGGCTTCAAGTGGAAATGTGCATGTGATAAGAAAACAAGCATTCACAATGCAGTGCAACCTAAAATGACTTGAGAAGTGGGAAACAAGAAGCTGTGTCAAGCAGGAAGAAATAAGGAAGGTCATTTGGAAATGAGTATTTGAAAGGACTGTGATTTTTGTGCAATTCTAAGTGATTTATGTGTAAATAGGGTATTTGTCATACTGTTATTTTAAGTGTAGCAGATTTAGAAAACTGTAACCTATGGAAATGAATACAAGAGTGGCCCATAGGAAGAAGATAGCTAACCCTATAAGTTATAAGAACACAAATAAAACTGTTAAGAACAATATAGAAGAGAAAGCAAATAGAGAGGAAAGGAAAATTATGAGCTGTATCCTGGCCCCAGGCAATCATATAAGCCTGGTAGGAAAAAAAGGAGGTGCTGTACTTAGGATACAAAGCTCCACCCCCCCCCCCAAGTTCATCATCCATATAAAATTATCAGGAGAGAGATTTTACTCTGGAGACCTAAGACCACCAATGAAAACTATTAGGAGTTTAGAAAAGGAAAGACGAAGTGTTGAAGAAACTGGCAGTCAACACAAACAGTTGAAGTGACAATAGACCAGAAAACCAGAGTAGAGAAATAGTAGAAGACAAAAAGAAAGAAAATGATGGGGTAGTTGAGGAATCCAAAAAAAGGGAAAAACAGGACTTAAAAAATCATCAACAAACTATGGGGAAAGGGGGAAAATCTGTTAGAGATGTCTCACATTCAATTTTCTAGTGCATCTTTCTTGGGAGATTTTGAGGCATTTCTTACTCCCCTGCATATTAAGACCCACGTTAGATCCACCCACACAGTACCCACCAGATATCCCACGTATCATTCAGGGCAGCAAAAATATAGGAAAAGGAAAAATCTGGAAACTTCATAATTGTAAGAAATTTCTGAAATAAATAAAGCACATGATAGTAAAATATTACAGATACTATGAGAAATAAGAAATTGAATTATTTTGAATAATGAATTTTTAATTAGCTTCACCTCTTTAATGAGTGCACAGATAAATTAGGAAGGGGAAAGGCATTGTTACATGAAGAAGCAAAAAATAAGAGGGAAAACAACAGGCTCTAAATGATAAAAATAGAAATACTAATAAGGAAGAGATTAGAAAAACCACAGAAGAAACTGGTAGAAAAGAATTAATGAAACAAAGAAACTGGTATTGGACATTCAAAGTAAGAAAAGAGAAGTGGAAAAAACCAAAAGTCTTCTGAAAAAAAGTTGGAACATGTTGGGGAGAAGAGAGGGAAAAGGAAAGAGCTAAGAATATTGAAGAAAACAGAAAGATAGAATAGGAGACAGCTCAGATAGAAGAAAATGGCATCCTAAAAAGATATAGAGTTATGGTAGAATGCTCAGTAACAAGAGAAGGAAAGGAGAAAGAAGTGAATGGAAAAGATAATAGTGGTATAGAAGAGGCAAATAGTAGAAAGGGAAAAGAATATATAATAGAGAAAGGAGACATTTTACCCACAGTCTTTCTGAATGGCATCCCAAAAAACCAAAAATGAAAACCATATGAAATTAAAACTGGCAGTATATAATGTATGCAAAGGAATAATGGGTAATAAATTTACCTGAAATTAAATAGGTTCCAGATATAGATATTATGGAGGTAAAGAAAAGGGCTGGATTTGCCTGGAATTAAAGAACAAAAATATCAGGAAAAAGATACTAGAAGCTAAAGAACAACTGGAAGAACTAAGCATAAATGCAGATGTGACAATCCCTGTTGAAAGAACAGAAAAAAAGAGTGGTGCATAAGATACTGTAACAACACCAAAGGAAAAGGTAAATAAGATAAAGAAGTCTGAGAATAAAGTCCAGCAAACGATATCTAATTATATGAAATCTATCGAGAAAGAACATATGTTACTGTCAGAGGAAGTATATGAAAGAGTGATCAGAGGTAGACAACAGAGGAGACCCAGAATAAATAATAGTACCATTTTGGAAGAGACCCAGACATCTGAAATAACAGAGGAAGTAGTTATATTCTCATATGTAGAGGAAGTGATGAGTGAACATGAGGAGGAAGCTTTATATGTCACTAGTGAAATAGGAGATGAAATTAAAGCAGAAATTAAAGAAACAGCAGAGCAGCTGATAATACTAAATTGGAATATAGCAGGTGCATTATGCAAATTCAGAGACATTGGTATTGTGGAATTTATGCAAAAAGCGCATATAATCATGTTGCATGAAACCTGGGTAAATAAAGTAGATGATTGTTATTTTGAAGGCTACAAAGGGTGGCATATTCCAGCAGAAAAAGGAAAAACTAAATTTGGTAGACCGTCTGGAGGAACCAGTACCTTTATTAAAATCAATGCAAACCTGAGTTGTAAATGTACGTGGAATGACGGAAGGCATCATATACAGGTGCTGGAGATTTCTGAGAACAGAAGAGTCAAATGTTTATTGTTGAATGTCTATTTTCCACCTGATACTATTGCATCTCTTATTTCAGGGTGCATAAATACACTTGCAAATATAGTCAAGAATATTCAAAATCAATATCCAGGTATTATGATTTTGATACAAGCCTTGACTTTTTGGTGGGGGCTGGAAAACTTTGTTATACTGCAGACAACACAATCATACTCATTTTTCAGAACTGGGATCCTGGGAAGCCATAATATTGATTGAGACCTGTGAGGAAGGTTTGAAACACAGTTTTACTGATACTTTCATTTTTGCTTATTTGAATTAAGAAGAGGCTTGCAGGATTCAATTTCAGGAGTGTAAACTGTATAAGCAGAGGGAGTGAACTACTACTGAATTTGCTTTTCACTGTGATTGATCACTGGAGTAGAAACCTAGTATTTGTAAGGCTATTGTTACCCCTTTTAGAATCGTACTTGGCTGAGGTTTGATTTAATTATTATTCCTGGGTTCAGTGGAGGGATTGTGTATTCAACCCAGACAGAGCAGGCTATCTTCACAAAAAGGCCTGCTTATATCACATGTGTGATACTAGTCAGTCAAGTGCTTCTGGTTGGAGTTTTCAGTACTGCTTTGGAGATTGGGAGTTTAAACCCAGAGGGATTAAAATAACTGTTTACTGTTTCTTTCCTGGTGCACAGCTGACTTGTTTATGGGCTGATTGCTTTCAGAGCACAAATCACCAGGCTGCATTGGGGCTTGAGAGATTTACCTGTGCTTGACTCAGCTGTTTGATTTTTCTCTGCTAGTTCAGCAGGGTAATTTCTCTGTTAAATTGCTGTGTAAGTTATCATGCTGACAGGAAGTTCAGCACTCATCGTAGTGGTGGGTCAGAGCTTTTAGCTGATTGTTTTGAGAGGGCACAGTTTGGGCCCAAATCCCCCTTCTCCTCACCCCACCCACCCCGGTACCATTTCCTTTATACCAGGGGTTCTAACATCATTTCCTCAAAAAGACAAGCTGCATACTACTGTCATATCCTTTCCAGCACACTGCACTGACAATATAAGCATACAAATTATAAAATATATATATAGTTATATATAACAAAACAATAACTGGAAGGAGGAAAGAAAACCTTGCACAGGATAAACAGGAAGATAGACAGACATAGGGGGAGTATTGAATGTACCGTCTGTGGGGCAGCAGTCTTCCGGGAGTCTTTCTGGAGGCTCAGATGCTGCCCTATTTGCAGGCAACTCTCTGCCCTGAGGGAAGAGGTTGCCCATCTTCAGACCACATTGGACAATAGTAAAGGATCCTCCCCCACCCAGGTAGCACTAGGTCTACAACCACTGCCTCAGAGATTACCAAGAAAGCACAGCAGTTGGACCACAGTGGGCTCAGGGAGGGTGAGGGTAGTCGAACAGAGGCACACCCAGTCAGTTGTACCAATTCACAATCCATACACCATTCTGGTGGAGCATAGTGCCCCATGGATGCACCTGCAGAGGAGACTAAATAGGTAGTGGGCAACTGTAGCTAGGGAGGCCCACAGGAAGGAGGCAGAGGACACCACAGGGAAAGGAAGCAGCTCCTGGTGGGGGACTCAATTATTAGAGGGATAGAACTTGGGGGAGCAGGGAAAACTGAAGTAAGGTGCCTGCCTGGTGCCATGGCTTGGAGGGACATGAAGTGAATCTTCAGGATCACGAGAACAGCTGCTAGGGAGACTGAGCTGGATGTCATTGTCCACCTAGGGACAAATGACTTGGCTTAACATGAGATTAGAGCAGTCAAGAGGAGTATGTGGAGTTGGGGAGGGGCCTAAGACAAGTAGCACACACAGTATCCTTCTCAGAGGTGCTGCCTCTCTATGGCATGGGTGAGGTGAGGGTACTTCACACCATACAATTCAATGAATGGTTGAAAAAATGATGGTGTGGAGCACAGGGGTTTGGCTTCCACCTTGAGGGATACCAGCCTATACTGGCTGGATGGTCTGCATCTGTGCAGGAAGGGGACAAGTCTTCTGGGTGATTAGTTTAAATGCTTCATTGGCAAGCTTTTAAACTAGTCAAGGGGGGAGGCACAGATAAGCAGCAGGGAATTCCTGGCCTCCCCCTACAAAACAAGGTACTAAATGAGGAAAAGGCCAAGGTAGAAAGGTCAATGGGGAGCAGGACTGGGGTAAATAGAGAAAGCAAAGTCAATAAGGACAGGGATGTTGCTGCAAGAGGTAAAGTCATCAAAGAATGGAGAGCAATGAGTACCAATGCCCGTAGTCTGGGTAACAAGCTTCATAAATTAGTGGCCTTGATGGAGGAGGAACATCTGGATATCGTGGCAGTCACAGAAACATGGTATGCACAGAACAATGACTGGGATGTAAACATACTAGGATACACTATCTACAGAGGGACAGGGAGGGTAAAAGAGGAGGAGAAGTAGCTCTCTACATAAGGGAAGGAATCAAAGCAACAGAACAGAAGGGTAAACAGGGAGGAAAGGAAGCACTGTGGGTCAGTTTGTAGACAGGCAATGGCACCACAAAATGCACAGGGGTTGTATATAGACCCCCATCTCAGGGGGAGAAAATGGACAAGGAAAGATAGAAAGTATCCTTACAATGGCAGAAAAAGGGGAGATATTGCTGATGGGGGATCTGAATATGCCAGATGTTAACTGGAGTGAAGTTGCACCAGACACTTCTAAGAGTGGTGTTATTCTAGATGCTGTAGAGGAGGCATGCCTTACACAACTAGTATTGGAACCCATTCAATAGGGAGCAATCTTAGACCTGGTAGTCTCAAATGGAGATGGAGAGAGGATCACAGATATAGAAGTGGGTAGCTAACTGGGAACTAGCGATCATCGAACAGTATGGATCACGATAAACACAGCAGTAGAGTCAAGCCATACAAAGGCAAAGGTATTGGACTTTAGGAGGGCTGACTTTGCCAGAATGGGTGAGTGCCTAAGGAATGCACTAGCAAATGGGCAGGAAGGAGGGGTGGAAGAACAATGGGGAATAATCAAAACTGCCATCACACAGGCAACAAGCCTTTGTGTGAAGCAAATAAACAAAACAAAACAATGTAAGAAACCACTTTGGTTCTCAAAGAAGGTGGCAGTGAAGGTTCAAGAGAAAAAGAAAGCATTCAGTAAGTATAAGGAATCACAGAAGGAGCAGGACAGAGAATTGTATCAGTTAAAGCAAAAAGAAGCTGGGAGGGCAGTCAGAACAGCAAAGACCCGGCCGGCCCGGTGGTGCTGAGGGTTGAGGCAATGGACGCTACACCTCATGCCATGCTGGTGACCCGGGTTCAGGAATGAGCCCGGGTTGCTGGGGGTCATCAGGGGAAGGAGATGATTGAGCGTCCGGAGGACAGCTCTCATCTCCCGGGAGGGACAGGGGTCCCTGTACGGCACTCGGCTGCTCTCTGGTGGAAGCCAGAGACACAGCAAGCACCAAGGAGCAGAAGTAGGAGTGGGTGGAGTGGCAGACATCAGAATCAATGCCTTGACATCAGGGCACCTGCCACTTCCCATGAAAAGAGGAAAATGCATTTTGTCTCCGGTGGGGATGGAGCACTGGAGCTTGCCCCTGATTTGCAGCTGCCCACCTGGCACCCTCCCGACTGATGTTACTGCAGTGTCGGGGTGTTGGGACCCACCTCATCCCCACCCAGGGGGTTAAACCAAGGCTACATGGGTGAAGGAGGACTGACCAGGTAGGGGCGGACGGCAGAGGGATGACTCCTTGGTGCTCCTGAGGAGACCATAGCTGAGGTGGAGAAGGAGGAATAAATAAGAAAATAACAAAAGAAAAGAACAGCAATGGCCCAAATCGAGGAAAAGATAGCCAACTCAGTTAAGAAGGGGATAAAACCTTTTATAGATACATCAGGGAGCGAAGGAAGGCCAGGGGAGGGATAGTGAGGCTTAATAGAGGGCAGGGGGTGTGGGCAGAGGGTGACTGTGAAAAGGCAGAGATACTAAATAAATATTTTTACTCAGTATTCACAAATGAAGAGGGGGAGGTATCTAAACCAAACAATAGAAACACTCTGTATAAAGGAGTTGATACCAGCCCATTCGCAGAAGAAAGGGTTCTGAAAGAACTCTTAAAACTGAAGGTGGACAAAGCAGTGGGACCTGATGGAATTCATTCCAGAATTCTAAAAGAACTAAGTAAGGGTAGAACTAGTGACACCACTGACTAACCTCTTTAGCAAATCATGGGAAGATGGGGTGGCACCTGAGGACTGGAGGAGGGCAGATGTTATTCCACTTCACAAAAGTGGGAGCAGGGCAGATCCTGTTAGTTTAATCTCAGTGATAGGGAAAATGATAGAATCACTTCTGAAGGAAAGAATTGTTGAGTACTTAGAGGCCAGAGGAGCACAGGACCTAAGGCAGCATGGATTCACAGCAGGAAGGTCATGTCAGGTGAATCTAATAGATTTCTTTGACTGAGTGACCAAAGTAGTAGATCAGGGAGGGGCTGTGGACATGGCCTACCTACACTTTAGCAAGGCATTTGACACAGTCCCACACAAAAGATTAATATACAAGTTAGCCAGCCTGAAAGTGGGTCCCAAGATGGTAGCCTGGGTAAAGAACTGGCTGGAGAAAAGGACACAGAGGTAATAATAAACGGAGTCCACTCTGAAGAAAGGGTGGTTACTAGTGGGGTACCGCAGGGTTCAGTATTAGGACCAGTCCTCTTCAATGTCTTTATAAGTGACATTGCAGAGGGACTGGAAGGAAATGTATGTCTCTTTGCAGATGACACAAAGATCTGCAACAGAGGTGATACACAAGGTGGGGTGGAAAGGATGAGAAGGGACTTGGCAAGGTTGGAGGAATGGTCAGATGTATGGCAGCTTATATTCAATGCTAAGAAGTGCAAGGTAATACACCTGGGAAACAAAAACCCAGGAAAAGAGTACACAATGGGGCTTGAGATACTGACAACAACAAAAATTGAAAGTGACCTGTGGGTAGTCATATCAGATGACCTAAAGGTGGGCAAGCAATGTGAGAGGGCAGTAAGGAGGGCTGGCAGGATACTGGAATGCATAGTGAGAGGCATCACCAGTAGAAATCAGGAAACTGTTATTCCTCTGTACAGACAGTTGGAGAGAGACCACATCTTGAGTACTTCATGCAGTTCTGGAGACCCAGACTCTGCAAAGACATAAACAGGATGGAGGCAGTCCAGAGGAGGGCAACGAAAATGGTGCAGGGTCTGCACCAGAAGACATATGAAGAGAGACTTAAGGAGCTTAACATGTATAGCCTCAAGGAAAGGAGTGAGAGAGGGGACATTATAGAAACTTTCAAGTACCTCAAGGGAATCAACAAAGTCCAAGAGGGTAGCATCATTCAGAAAAAGAGGTGTGCAAGAACAAGGGGACACAATTTGAAGATAGAGGGGGGGTGGCTCAGAGGCAATGTAAGTAAGTATTTTTTCACAGAGAGGGTTGTGGATGCATGGAACGGCCTTCCAGAGGAAGGTGTGGAGTCAAAAACAGTGGTGGAATTCAAGAATGCATGTGACAGTCATAAGGCAATTCTATGGATGGAGGTAGGAAGAAGTAGGCTGTTGGTTAACTAGGATCTGCAGCTTATCCATTAGAGAAATGGGTAGACTGGTTTGGGCCAAGCAGTCCTTATCTGCCATCAAATTCTATGTTTCAATTTTTCTGTTTCTGTGATAGCAGGGAATTATAATGTGAGAGTAGATATTGAGCAAGAAGAAAAAGGAACAAGTTGGAACATTGATGATGCACTTTCTATTCCAATTAGAGTCTCAGTGGATAACAGAAAGAATAAACAAACTAACATACTAATTGCCAGCAGATTAGGCCTTATGGTCTAGCAAGTCTGCTTGAACCTCAGATCCCTAGTTGGGTGCCGAGGCCCTCCCCCCCTTGTGTTTCAGAAACCCCTATTATCCATCCCCACCCCTCTGGGCCAGGCCATCATCTGAGACATTTGCTTTCTGTGTCTGTCCCACCTTTTCTTGAAGCCCTCCACTGTGGATCTCTGAACCAGCTCACCAGGCAACGCATTCCAAGGGTCCACCACCCTCTCAGTGAAAAACCTCCTCCTCTTTTCCCCCTCACCCTTCCACCTTCCAGCTTCAAACCTTGCCCTCTGGTGACACCTCCCTGCTTTAGTCTAAAAATCCCATCCATGTTTACCTTATTTATTCCCTTGAGGTACTTGAAGAACTCAGTCATGTCCCCCCTGTCTCTCTCCTCTCCTCCAATGAACACAGGCAGAGCTCCTCAAGTCTGTCCTCATACATCAAATTCCCTAGTCCTCATATCATCTTAGTTGCCCTCCTGTGTACCATCTCCAGGAGCTGTGTGTCCCTCCTCAAGTGTAGTCTCCAGTACTGTACACAGTACTCAAGGTGTGGTCTAACCAGTCCATTGTACAGTGGAAAAATCACTTCCCTGCTCCTAGAGGTAATCCTCCTTACGATGCATCCCAACATCCTGTTTGCCTTGCTAGCCACTCTCCTGCACTGCTCAGAGTTATTCATACATGCACCACCATGACCCCTAGATCTTTTTCCCCTGATGAGGCCTCCAGCGCCTCCCCTCCCCTCCAAGAGTGTACCTGTGCTTAGGGTTTCCCCGCCCAAGATGTAACACCTTGCACTTGGTGATATTGAAATTTAATTTCCATGTGTGAACCCAGCTTTCCAGGGTGTCCAGGTCCCCTTGCAGGGCCAACCTCCTCTCTTCCCCCTCAACTACTGCTCCCATCTTGGAGTCATCAGCGAAGAAACTGATTTCACACCTTATACCCTCCCTGATGTCTGATATGTATGCATTAAACAGGATCGGACCCAGGACCAAGCCGTGCAGTACCCCACTACCTACCTTTCTAGGGTTTGAGAGCTCCCCACCAACCACTACTCTCTGGGTGCATCCAGCTTGCCAGTTTTCAATCCATCTGACCATCAAAGGGCCAACTCCCAACCCTGTCAGTTTCTCCACCAGACCATTATGGGGGACAGAGTCAAACACCTAGCTGAAGTCCAAGAATAATACATCCCCAGGCTTTCTCCTGTCCAGTTCTGATGTTACCCAGTCATAGAACTCCACAAGATTGGTTTGACATGATCTACCTGGCACAAACCCATGTTGCCGACTATCTAGACCTCCCACCTCCTCCAAGTACACCCCCAGTCATTCCTTTAGTATACTCTCCATTAATTTTCCCACCACTGAGATCAAAGTGATGGGTCTATAGTTACCTGGTACTTCCCTCGACCCTTCTTTATGGATTGGCACCATGTGTGCCTCTCGCCAATCCCTAGGTACCCTCTCTGTCTCAAGTGACCTGTTGAAGAGCTCCACCAGGGGTGCAGCCAGTGTGTTCGCCAATTCCCATAGTATTCACGGATGAATGCCATCTGGCCCAGGAGATTTATCTTTCTTTAGGGCCTTCAGGGCTAACCACACCCCCTTTCAGTGGAGATAGCATCATCTGTCCACTCCACCTTACTGGCCTTTTTATCCTTATCCTGATGTGACACCCCTGGGGTACCTCTCCCTCCCTCTTGCTCCATTTCTGTTGCTCCCCTGATCCCACTCACTACTGCTTCTATCCCCATCATGCCTTGCTTTGTAGATTTCCCATCCCCCTCCCTAGTGAACACATAGGCGAAGTACTCATTTAATACCTCTGCCTGGTCCCTCACCTCTTCCACCCACCCTCCTTCTGATCTCAATCTGCCGAGATGGCCCTTAGTTTTTCTTCACTCCCCAATGTAGCAGAAGAACCCCTTTTCCCCTCCATGTATCTCCTGTGCCAGCCACTGCTCTTTACTGGACTTTGTCCCCTCACCATCCTGGTGACTTTTCTAGATGCAAGATGTTATGTTTCCTTTTCCCTATTCCCTCTTGTTGTTTTATATTTTTTGTAGGCCACCTTCTTTTCTCTGACCACTACCTGAACCACACTGGACCACCAGCATGCTTTATATGACCTTGCTCCCTTACATTTCACCTTAGCGTAGATCCTGACTGCCTCATGAAGTCCCCGTTTTATGACCTCCCATCTCTTTTCCACATTTGTCATTGATGTAATCCCCTTCAAGTAATCCTTGAGAATATTTCCCATGCCCACAAAGTCTGCCCCCCTGAAGTCCACTGCCAGTGTCCTAGATGTCTCCCCCTTCCCCCCATGCTTATTTGAAACCAGACAGTATTGTGGTCGCTCCCAGTCAAGGGATCCTCTACAACCAGGTCCCTTACCAGATCCATATCTGCCAGAACCACATCCAGGACATGCCCTTCCCTTATGGGCTCCATCACAGGCTGTCCAACAGCCTCTGCTCCTTGGCCACCTTAGACGACATGGTTCACCAGTTTGTACCTGGCATATTAAGGTCCCCATCAACACCACTCCTTCCCCTTTTGGTCCACACTGGGCAATGTTGTTGTCCAGCAAATCATCCTGCAGAACATCACCCATCCTGGGGGGCCTATTTCCTACAGCCAGCTTGACCTTACCTCCTGCTGGGGTTCGTAAGGTGACCCATAAGGCCTCCATGTTTCCCTCTGCCTCTTCTACCCTAGCAATTTCAATGTCATCTCTAATGAACATAGCCACTCCACCCCCCTGCCCTCCTTTCTATCCTTCCTTAGCATAGTGTACCCCTGCACGTTTAGGTCCCAGTCATGGTTTTTGTTGGCCCATGTTTCCGTGACCACCACCACATCCACCCCCCAAACAGCTAGGCCTGGAACTCTGTCAACTTGTTTCCCAAGCTTCTGGCATTTACTAACACCACCCCTCAACCCTTATCCCTGATCCCCTTTGTCCAACCCCACCCAGGTTCCTTATACTTCCATCCTCCCTCATCTCCTCCTGAAACCTCCTCCCCCAGTCTGTTTCCTCTCCCCCCTTGGGTTTGAAGGCTACTCCCCTCATCTGGAGTAGAGGGCTTCTGGTCAGCCCTTCCATTATCCCTTCCCCCTCACAAGTTTAAACCCCACCTTTCTTGAATGTAGTCAGCCACCCCCTGTTTAAGGACTTCCTTCCCTAATGGGAAGCTGGAGAAATATTTTTAAAAACATTAAGCAGGTTAAATTTTCACATACTGAATGGGAGATGCAATGGAGATAGAAATTGGAATTGTACATTTGTGTACTAAACGGGAACAAATGTTCTAGATTATGGATTATGGAATTGTGGATGTGTTTTCTTATAAACAAGTACAACAATTGGAAGTGATAAATAATTGGATTTGTGATCACAGACCAATCCAGATATTTCTGGATGGTAGTATGTGTACATATAAGGAAGACATAAATAGAAGGGAATGAACAGATAACATGGAAATTAGAAAAATCAACAAACATGGTGGCAAAAAGTAAATTTAGAACATCTATATAACTTCATGCAAACAAAAGAGATTATGGAAATGAAACAAAATTGCATCTTACAATTAGAGGAGAATTTAAATGCTAAAGAGTCAGATAATAGGACAAAATGTATATGTTTGGTGTTCCAATTAATTGAACAGAACATTGTAAAAGAACTAGAAGGACAGCAAAACAGAAGTTAAAAGAAAAAGAATATTTATACAGCAGATTGGTTTGATGCAGAATATCCACAGAAAAGGAAATTATTACAAGAAGTGGGCAGAAGAATTGTGAAATGTAATGATGTGGAGAGCCATAAGGCATTGATAAACATACAATCTGAATAAAAAAATCTGATAAAGACAAAGAAAAGCGACTAACAAAGAAACATTTGGGATTAATTACAAACAGCTAGCAAAGGGAAAGATGGTAGTGCTTTCTGGAGTTTAGTAGCCCAAGGTGCAAACAACAGTAGATTTAATATTCTTGCAGTGATTTCCCCCTGAGAAGTGGATGGAACACTATGAAGGAATCTTTGATAAACAAAATGAAAACCTATGGATAGAACTAGACTTTTTAATAAAGGCAGAAGAATGTGATTGGATAGAGTTCACAAAAGAAGAAATAATGGAGGCTGTAAAATCTCAAAAGAAAAACAAGGCACCAGGGACTGATAATATTGGTGCAGAACTGTATCATGTAGATGTTGAATGGTGGGCTGAAATACTATTAGGTCTTTATCAAAACATGATAAAATACATGATCCTTCTAAATAACTGGAATGTGGATATGATAGTCCCACAACATAAAAAAAGGGTCTACAGAGAATCCAGAAAATTATAGACCTATTACCTTGTTAAATATTAATCAAAAAACCTTCTCTGCATTAATTTTGAAGAGGATCTAGTATTGGATAGAGGATAATAAAATGTTATCAACCATACAGGCAGGTTTCTGTAGGGTAAGATCAATGGTAGATCAAATTTTTACCCTAAGATATAGAATTGAAAAGTATGTAATCATAAAGAAGAGAAATATTTATGCAGCATTTATTGACATCAAGGCAGCTTTTGACTCGGTCAATCGTAAAAAAACCTGTGGGAAATTCTCATAGAAAAAGGAACGAGTGAGAAGCTGTTGAATATTATTAAGCTGCTCCATATGGATAATAACATAGTAATAAAGTATAATAAAGTAGGAAGTATAACAAAACCAATAAACGTAGATGTTGGTGTAAAGCAAGGATGTTTTTGGCACCAGCATTATTTAACCTGTATATAGATAAACTGGTGGAAGATCTAAAACAGGTGGAGAATTTCTCTCCCAAAATAAAAGGTATGGACATACAAATACATTTATATGCAGATGATGTGATTTTTGTTGGCTCAAACTCCATTAGGGCTAAAAAGGGTGACTATAGCTACAATAGATATATTAAAGAAACTGGATATGACATTGAACCAAGAAAAAACTAAAGTGATGGTGTTCAGCAAAAAAGAATCAAAATTAGAAAGTTGGAAAATTAGAAACATGCAAATAGAAGAAGTTAATACAGTTTGGCCTGGATATTCAAAGGGACTGCACATGGCACAAGAGAGTTGTGCTGGCGCAACCCCACACTGTGCCCTGGTGGGATATTGAAAAGGCCACCAGGCACAGTGCAAATCCTGATGTGCCGGGGTGCAATGTTAATGTAAGTGGCGCAGATGCAGGGGGTGTGCCCATGCATATGCAACATATCCCGATGTTCAGCCCAGGATGTGCAGCACATATGCTGGCACAACCCTGCATTACGTCACATAGAGGTGCTCAAAGTTGAGCCTGTGAATAGTAGGAACAACTCCTGGCCACCCAGAGGTGGGCTGCTGCATTGCAGAGCACAACACAGCAACTGCCCACCCAGAACACTGTCCACAAGCACCCATTTCTCCCTGGTGGTCTAGTGATACCCCCCTTCCTCCTGTTGCCGTGATCGCTGGTTAATAGCTCTACAAATTCCCTGGTGATCTAGTGGTACCTCCATCCATTGCCATGATCACAGTAAATCACCATTTGAAACTTCCCTGAGATCCAGTGGCACTCCCACCCTCCCACCCACACAGGACCCCTTGCCCACCCGCGCTCCCCATCATCGGGGTGGCTGCAACCTACCCACATACTGCCAGCCACCCACTGAATGACAGATACAGTAAGGGCTGTAAGCCCATTGGTCCACAGTGTGGACCAATGGACTTGCAAGGCACACAGTACTAAACAGTCCCAAATACATGAATGACTTCATTCACATATTTGGGACTGTCTAATACAGTATGCCCTGCAAGCCCATTGGTCCACACTTTGGGCCAATGGGCTTATAGCCCTCACTGTCATTCAGTGGGTGGCCGGGAGGTATGTGGGCGGGTTTCTGATGTCATACACCTTGGTAGCATTGGGACTGGTAAATTGTGCTGTTTTTTCCATCACATGACAATATTTGCATCTACTACATTTATGATTGCCTGCAGGTAAATCTGGTAGTCATGACTGTCTGTTATTTTCTATTGGCTGAAGACTATGTGTCAACATATCCGCCAAATTCCTTTCTCTTTTATAACTAAATCTAGGCACTGATTGGCAAGTCATACCCAAAATCAAATCTGAACTTATGATATTCCAATGTTTCATAATGATATTCCTTACTTCTTTGGACCTGTTTCCATCAGCTAATATTAATCCATATTAATCAATGGCAGAAGCAAAAAGAACAAGCATAACAAGCTTCAGTTAACATTATATGGCAATAAAATTCATGTCTGTGCTATTACTGAAACCTGGTGGCAGGATGAGGTTACCTGGGACAAATATGTCCCTGGTTATACACTTTATAACAAGGACAGATTTCAGTCCAAGGGTGGTGGTGTAGCATTATACATCTCCGTCTACATTCCCTCTGATCGTCTGGATACATCTACAGTAATTGGGCTGACTCAGAAGTCTTATGGATCAAACTCACCCCACCACAGGCAAAGGTCATTAACCTTGGTCTTGTGTATAGGTCACCATCTATTCAGGCTACAGAGGACACTATTTTATTAGATTTTATAACCCATTTAGTTTGACAGAGCGTGTTATATTACTAGGTGATTTGAATCTCCCTGGTATTAACTGGGACACACTAAGAGCAAAAACCACTATGGAGACCAGTTAACTGGAGATATTCAATCTGGCAGGTTTGGAACAATACTTATCCAATAATATAAGGGACAACCACATTTTAGACCTGGTATTAAGTAACTTAAATAACCATATTCACAACTGTATGGCATTGCCCCCATTGGGCTCTAGTGACCATTCTATGGTCAGTTTCCAATTTGTGGGCTCCTTAGGGTAAAATATGGGTCATACAAACATTTTTAAATATGATTCTGTTCATTTTAGTCAAATGAATAAGGGCCTAGTAGCATGGAACTGGAAATCTGATTTTGCCAACCAAACAGTTTCAGGAATGTGGGATAAGTTAAATAAAAAAAATCCACTCATTGGTCCAGAAGTATGTACCACAAAAAAACAAATACAAAGGAATAATAAAATCCTGCCCCCTTTGGATGACCTCTTTAGTTAAAAACTAATTAACAAAAAGAATAAAGCATTTGAAAAGACAAAACAGAGTAGTGATAAAATAGTCTGGGATTATTATAAAAAATGTTTAAAGAATGCAAAACAAACCATTGCCTCAGCAAAAGCAAATTATGAGTTAAAATTGGCTACCAGGGTTCAGGATAACTACAAAACATTATATTCTTACATAAATAACAAAAAATGACAAAACAGTAAAATTGGACCATTAAAAACCACAGATGGTACTTTAATAACCAAATCTACACAGATGGCGAAGAGGTATAACAATTACTTCTCATCTGTCTTCAACAAGTGCTCACATATCAGAAATGATACAGGTAATAAGAACTTCTCAGATCATAGTTTCAAACTAGACATAGCCAATGCAGCAACTAGACTTAGAAATATAGACCATAAAAAAGCACAAGGGTCTGCCGGCATACACCCAAGGTTGATTAAAGAACTTGCAGATATTTTAGCTAGCCCGGTAACTCATCTTTTTCAGAAATCTCTAGATGAAGGTGAGGTTCCTATGGACTGGAGACAGGCTGTGGTCACTCCCATTTTCAAAAAGGTATCAAGGCAGGAGGTAAAGAACTACAGGCCTATTAGCCTGACTTCTGCACTGGGTAAGATCCTAGAGGGGATAAAACACTGAATTATTGATTTCATAGGTCTGTTAGGTGCCACAGATTGTAAACAACATGGGTTCACCAAGGGGAGGTCATACCAAACCAATTTTCTGGAATTTTACAGTAAGGTTAGTAAAGTCTTGGATGAGGGCTACTCGGTGGATGTTGTCTTCCTCGACTTTGCCAATTCATTTGATAAAGTTCCACATGTTGAACTGGTTAGTGCTTTACTTGACCAGGGACTAGATATACATATAGTTTGATGGGTTCAGTCATGGTTGCACGAGAGGCATCAGTGAGTTTGTATTAGGGGTGAATATTCAGGCTGGGTGGATGTTACCAGTGGAATACCCCAGGGCTCAGTTTTGGGCCCTTGTCTGTTTAATTTGTATATCTCTTCAATGCATATACAGTCAGGGGTATGGCTTTCTAAATTCACGGATGACACTCACTTGGATTACCCTGTAAATAACCAGGAGGATAGAGACATTTTACAGGCTGCCCTCACTGATCTTGCACTATGGGCTCAAACCAAGAAATCATTATTTTACCTTGATAAGTGCACTGTCATGCACTTGCGGAAACATAACAAATAATTTAACTATACACTAGAAGGCAGGGCACTAAAAGTGGTTCTGGATGAAAAGGATCTAGGTATTAGAGTGAGTAATGGCTTTAACTTCAAAATGCAATGTAGCCAGGCTGTTAAAAAAGCTGGCAGCACACTCTATTACATACTTAAACACATTAAGAGTAGGGATAAAGAGGTCCTAGCCCCTCTATAACACTCTGGTGCACCCTCACATGGAGTATTGCACCCAGTTTTGGGACCCTGGCAACAAAGGGGATATTAGAGCTCTTGAGAAGATTCAGAGGAAGGCAACTAGAAATGTTAGGGAAGTCAAAGGTTTAAACTATGAGCAGAGGCTTCAACATTTGGGTATGTTTTCATTAGAGTACCATAGATTGAGGGGCGACATGTGCCTGATCTACAGGGCCCTATCAGACACACACATGTGGAAACAATTGGGCTTGGTACTGAGGGTCCAACCACAAAATACCCAAGCTCACCTATTTCAATTATTCAAGGACAAATGCACTACCAAAAAAAGAAAATTCTGGTTTAACATTAGGGTGACAGAGATCTGGAATATATTACCATGCTCAGTTGTGAATAGCAAAACTATGGCTGAGTTTAAAACCAAGCTTGATAACTCTCTTATTAGTAAAGGCATCCAGGGATATTCTTAATCTTAGTGAGCTTAATGGACTAATGTCTTTACATGCTCAGTACAACCTATGATACCTATGATACCTATGAAACTGTAATGAAATTCAGGCCCTGAAACTTATTCACTTTTAATTGTTTTGGTTGGTTGATCAATTCATCTCTATTTTTTCAATTTCACTTCCATTTCAGCCCTGTTTAACATTTCCTGGCAGTACCCCCTGTGCTGAAACCTCTGTCTCATTTTTCCACACTCAATTTGGAAATCTTTCTCCTCACTGCAATTCCTTTTGACTCTTAGGAATTGGGACTTAGGAATGCTATTTTTCAAATGCTGTGGATGGTAGCTAGTTGCATAGAGGACTGTGTTCCTATTTGTCTCCTTGCAGTACGTATTAGTCCAGATTGTACCATCTATTTTTTTAGAAATTGGCAGGTCTAGGAAACATATCTCACTCATGCTAGCATCATGAACTGTACATTTTAAATTAGGGTTGGTATCTTCCATCCACTCCCTAAATTTCTCCAGTTCATCTCTGCCTCCTTTCCACACCATTATAATGTCATCTATAAAATGCATCCAGAGATCTATCTTATGGTAAAAAAGATTAGTCTTGGGGCAATATACATTGTTTCTCTCCCAACATCCTAAATAAAGTTTGGCATAATTGGGGACAAAAGAAGCCCCCATAGCCATTCCATTTACTTGCAGGTAGTAGAGGCCTTGAATTAAAAATATATTTCAGCTGGCAGTATAGCCTAGAGGTTAGAGGAATGAGGTGTGAACGAGCTTGATACATCCAGCAGACCAGACCTGAGTTTGATTCTCACAACCTCTACTTGCATACTGTGTGACTCTGAGCAAGTCATTTAACCACCCAGTGCTCCCAGATAGCCCCTGAAAACAGGTACTTGTGCCCAGTGGGCCTTACCCAGTTACCAAAGACCAAAATAAAAAAAAAAATTAGCTTCAGCACCAGGTGGGCACTCTCACATAGAAAGACAATCAAACCAGGTTCAAAATCCGTACCAAAATCTAACCAGAATCTAGGGGCCTGAATTCCGTCTTCATGCAATAATTCCATTATCTAGTGCTTCATCGAGTAAACTATCCACTAAATGTTTGAAAGAAATTGTTGGATCCCCCTTCATCAGTTCATAATGGTCACTATTATTAAGTTGCCTAAGACATTCTTGAATATATTTATCTGTATCTTGTATAACCACTGCACCACCCTTGTCCGCCCTCATAATGGTAATAGTCTTATCTGCTTCTAATAGTTTAATTGTTTCTCTCTCCTTTTTTAGTAATGTTCCCATATTGTTTACTCTCCTGTTTTTCTTGAAACAGCTTTCTAAACTCATTCTCACATACTCTCTCAAATACTGAAACACTAAGATTATAAGGGGGCCAAAATTGGAGCGTGGTTTAAACTTTTGTAAATCTATATCCCGGACCATTATTTTATTATTTGTTTCTGCTTCTGATATCATACTTTCTCCTTCAATACTATAAGTAGACAGGTTTTCAGTTAAATCACTCCCCATACTAGATATTTCTGACTGATTATCAGCATTTTCAGGAAGATGACGAGCGTTTTCCATAGCTTCATTTCTACTCCAATAGGCTTTTAAGTTTAGATTTCTAGTAAACCACTTGAAATCCATAAACAACTCAAAGGGCAAAGTTTCTGAAGCTGGAACAAAAGTCAATCCTTTGTGTAGTATTCTTATATTCAAGTTGTTTAATGTTCTACTTGATATATTAATTACATTTACTTCTCCTTCATTGTTCTGTTGCCCCCCTTCCCCTTCCCAAACCTCTCCGTGGTTGTTCTTTTCTTCCCTCCATGATGGGTTCTTTTTGTTCCTGTGCTCCTTCTATTTGTCTGACACTCTGAAAGATGACAGTTCTCTGTTTTCTTAAATTCACATGGGTTCCCGGATCTGGGTTCATCGATGCCATATCTTCTTCGGAAAAATCCTCCAGTACTTCACTATCAGAGCCACTAGCACTTGTTGAGGTATAATTTGAGGTACTTGGGGAAGGACTTCATGATTTTAACATAGATTTTGACTGTTTTGATTGTTTTTTATTTTTCTTACTGTAATTTTTTATTATAGTTCCTTTTGTCATTAAAGTTGGATTTGGGCCATACAAATACATTCCATTGAGCATAGTCATTTCTATCCCTCTCATATTTTTCTCTCTTTTGTTCCTTAAGTTTGGTGTCTTGCTTGTATTATTTTTCTTTTAATTTTTTTTCCAGTTCCTGAATTTGAGGATCTCTTTTGAATTTCACTACTTGTTCTTCTCGCTGTTTCAATTCTTCCTGTAACGCTGGTTGTTGTATTACATAATCTCTCACCACACATTTAGTTAATACCGTAAAAACCTTCCTGTTTTGCTGCCTCCCAATCAGCTCGAAATTCTTCTCTTTCTTGTCTATATCCTACTTTTTTAGTAACCCTTAACCCTCTTGGGATTCTGTCAACTTTTAAGGCAGCCTCCAAATAATGTTTATGCCAAAAATGGCACCTCGCTTTTAAAGCTGTTAGTTCAAGTTGTTGAAAAGCATTACAAATTGTCTTTTCACCTTCCCCCATATTTCTATTAGTCACATTTTCATCATTGCCAACAACATCTGAAGACAAAATGCCTTCACAAAAAATCTCCATCTCACCTTGCATTTGAAATAGCAGGTCGTGCATAAGTCTGAATGTTTGTATATTAGTAGTAAGTTTTGCATTGTCATTTAATGTACAACATTATATTGTGATTTATAATGTAACTTATGCACTTATCTAGTAAGCAAGGCAGTGAATTCTTTGGAGTGTTTTTAACTTTTTACCTGTTTCACTTTCTTAATTAATATGTACTTTCACATTTGCACTATTTATGGATACTTGGTGAATCAGGCTGACCATCTGTGATGAAGTGCACCTGCGCAAAACTGGTTGGGCCATTTACTGAACTACATCTGATTCCCTGTGTGGCACTGAGATAAAAGCATGTATTTCTGTAAGTAAATAAAGAATATTTTACACCTGAATACAGTTGCTGTGTCCTATCTTTGGTTCTGCTGTTGTGTTTGTAGGACTTGGCACATCGCTGTTGGTGCAGCCTTTGTTGTTTCATGGTTACGTGTTTGGCCATGCTTACTGGCCACCTCTGTTTGTGCCTACTCTCATTTTTTGCCTCTATACATTTGTAGCTGTCCTCAGATTTAGAGGACTTACACCTAGGGAACAGTACATGTTGAGTTGTCAATGCTGTTTTTTCCAAGACTGGTGGCAGTAATCCATTTCTCAATGAGAACCCAGATGCAAGACTTTCTGAACACATGCCTCTGGTAACTGAAACAAACACTGTCTCAGATATCAAAAGTGCATTTACATCATTGGAAAAAACTGCACTATGAGCTCAATGGGTGTGTTAGAATTCATCAAGCTTGGAGGCATGTATGAAAGTCGGTAGGGTGCCGTGGGTCCTCAGAGTTTTAAAATGGCCATTTTACAGCCCTGAATGGGAGGACTTTATGACAGACTGGAAATGTTAGATGCAGTTTTAAACAGGCTCTGAAATCTTTCCTCCAGGAAAAATCTTATGGATGTACTATTTATTGAATTGCATTTATTATGTGGCTGAATCTGTTGGATTTTATTCTCTTATTGTACGGTGCCTAGATGCCTGAAAGGTGCATAAAAAATCAAGCATATGTATATATATATATATATATATATATATATATATAGAGAGAGAGAGAGAGAGGGCACAACTGAATAATGCATCCAGCCATGGATATCAGACAGGTCGTTCAAGTTCAATAATGAAATAGAGGACACGAGGGGCAGGGGCAGAAGGAGGCATGATTCATTTACAAGGAGGCCACAAGGGACCAAAGCCAGTGAAGAACAAGGGAAAATACATTTTATTAATTTGCCTGCAGTCCAGCTGTCACAAGCCCAGATCAGTGTTTTTAATCAAGGCACAAGTTTTGTTCTGATGTACAAACCCAGTGAGTTTGATGTTTTTCTGGATTTTAAACTAATTTCCAGGAAACTCAGCATCAAAGCCTTTTATGATGAACGAAACATGTGTCTCTGTAGACAAAGTGAATGTGCAACCCCTATGGGGACTGATGCTACTGCCAGAAATCGTAATGGAATACAGGCAAGGAATCACAAGGTTAAAGCCCTCATCTATATTTTATCCACGGACCAATACTACTGTGACTGTTTTTGAGACAGCATGCCTGACGGACACTGGCACACTGTCTGATGTAAAAAACAAAGGTATGTTTGTCAACACAACCACTGAGTAAAGGAGAGCTTTGGAAGATCAGGAATCCTGAAGTGACAATAAATCCAGCTAACAAGGGAGGGGCAGTACTGGTTCTAAATACATTGGATTATGTTAATGAAGTCCAGTGGCAGTTCCAGAATGAAGCTTTCTACAGACATCTACCAAATGATCCAATTCCAGACTTTAAGAGGGACAGTAATATGTACCCTGTACAGCATTTTCCAATGGTATTATTTCCCATAATATGCTTGATTTTTTGAAGATAATAATAATAATAACTTTGTTAAGCGCAATTCACAACATGTCAAAGTGCTGTACAAACATCAAAACTCTAAAGCATTTAAAAAAAGTATATCAAACACACTAAAATTCTTAACATCATGTGCAATATCACAAATATCAAAAATTAGAAATCAAAAATCAGGGAAAGCAAGCAAATAAAGATGGGTTTTAAGAGCAATTTTAAAACTCTCCACTGTCTGGCATGCTCATATCTGACGAGGTAAAGAATTCCACAAGGGTGAGGCAGCATAAACAAAAGCCCGTGCTTCTGAGGTCTTCAAACGGACCCTGGGAATCTATAGCAATCCCTCATCGGTTGAGCAGAGTGGTCCGTGGGGGCAGTAAGGATTCAGAAGCTCTTTCAAGGAACTCGGACCCAAACCATGTAGGGCTTTAAAAGTCAGTAAACCAACTTTAAAGGTGATCCACCACTGAACAGGCAGCCAGTGCAGCATGCACAGCACAGGAGAAACATGGCTGCGTCGAGATGACCCAGACAATAACTTGGCTGCAGCATTCTGCACCAGCTGCAGGTGGTGGATATCTACCCAAGGAAGCCCCAGGCACAGGGATTTGCAGTAGTCAAGGCGCGAGGTCATGAAAGTGTGGACCAGGGTTGGAAGATCACTGGACAGAACAAGGTGCTTAATCTGAGCTATGATCCTCAGAAGGTAAAATGAGGACTTGACCACAGCTGACACTTGTGAACAAAGTGTCAGTCCATCTTCAAGTATCGCCCCCAGATTCTGCACCTGTTCAGAGGTCAACAGTTGGGAGCCCCCAAGCCAAAGCCTGGTAGACTGCTCAGTAGTTGACCCCTCTGTCTGGTGACCTGGTTCTACCACTAATACTTCTGTTTGTTGGAATTCAAAATGTTGGAAAGATGGATCATCTAGTGGATCACCATGTACTGCCCAAGGTCTATAAATCTCTGGAATGTGTGCCGGGATGCCCTATAGTAACTAGTATTGGCTGTCTCACAGAGTCACTCTCATAATACGTTGATGCATTTATCAAGGAGGTTGTCACCACTGTGCTCTCCTATGTGAGAGATAGCACTGAGATAGTACAGGTCCTGGGGAACATCCAGATGGATCCACAGTGGCTCCTTGTCTCTATGAACATTGAGTTTTTGTATACTAATATTCCAGATGAAGGTGGACTGTAGGCGGTGCATACATGGCTGGACTCTGCTACAAATTTCAGTGATACACATGAAGATTTTCTGATTAATTTATGAGCAATTGTATTGAAATGTAATACTTTCATCCTTCAAGGGAAACATTATGACCAAATAATTAATGGCACAGTTATGGGAGCTACATTTGCCCCTTGTTATATGAACCTTTATCAGGGACAATGGGAAAAGGAGGTCATTTGTGCCCAGGAAGACAATCCATTATTTGTCTATATAGACTTATGGAAGTGATATATTGATGACAGCCTGATGGTGTGGCATGGGTCAGCAGAGGCGTTGGAACAATTTGTACATTATCTACTTTTGTCCAATCCAAATTAATGATCTGCTGTACATGCTGAAATGAATGAAATCATAATTTTAGACTTGTGTATTATTAAAAATGTGGATGGCACTGTAAAGACTGGCTTATTCTGAAAAAAAAATATCAGTAGGAACACTGTTCTACATGCTTCAAGCTGTCATCTGCACCACACCATCAGGAACATCCCTAAGTTACAGTTTATAAGAGTAGTGCATGACTGCAGTAATGTGTCTGATTTTCAGAAGCGATTAGAGGAAATGTTTGTCTGTTTCAAAGCGGGGGGTGAGATCGACAGCCAGGAACACCAGACAGGGGCCTATAGAGATGTTGATCAGTAGCAGCTCTATTACCTCTTGATGTACAGGGATGGTAGAATTGATAGGGATGATGTTCTCAATTTTATCACTATATTCAACCCCAACTCAATGGTTATTTGAAATACAACAGCTAAGAATTGGCACATAATTGCCACAGAACCACTACTGGAGGGTGAGGTTAGTATTTTTGTCAGGCATTCTATGTATACATGTATGACCAGAAGAAAATTTAAGTTAAAAACAGGAGAACATCTGAGCAACATGAGGTAGGGCAATGCTAAAAATGCATTGGCAAGACATTTCATGGAAAGTGATGATAGGATACAGCATTAATTAAAATTCTGTGGTATTGCAGACCTGCCTGACCTACAGTCCCTACCGTGGACTACAATCTTACAGTATAATCGATATCTGTATTTACTCATGCTTGCTATAATGTACTATGTAGTGCTATATTTGTGATCTTAGCACACCACCTACAGCTATTAGCCATAATGTTATGATCAGCATATTCTATGAATCATTCCATTGTTACCCATTGTAAACTGCTGCATGGTATATTTAGCCAGTAGGCTATTGCTTCAGATACCTGGCCAGTGCCACATGCTTCTCATTTCTCACTTGCATTTGGTAGGAGCAGTGAAGGCCCATAACACAGAGTATGATGACATCCTCATGCTCCAGCACCATGAGCTATTCACACAATTGAAACCAGTTTTGCAAAGGCACCAAGAGACCTTTGCCAAACACAAACATGATTGCGTGAGGATGGACACTCTCATACAAGTCACTGGTTGAGAACCACCCTGTCAGAGACAATATCCATTTCCTGCAGAGACAGAACCCTCTCTTAGGGCAACTATTGATTCCCTTTTGAAGCAAGGGGTCATTAGGTCCTGTGTATCCACAGTCAACTCACCCATCTGGCCAATGAAGAAGCCTAACAACAGTTGGAGGCTTACCATCAACTACAGGTGACTTAACTTTGTCACCCCCCATTGTGCACCTACCGTGGCATCTGCCCCGGATGTGCTCAAACTTCTGAAACCTGAACACAAGTGGTTCAGTACTCTAGACATCTCCAATGGTTTCTGCTCACTCTGTTTGACTCCTGAGAGCCAATACAAGTTTGCCTTCACCGTTGAATAGATGTCAGTACACGTGGAACTGCCTCCCACAATGATTCCACAACAGCCACTCCCACTTCCACATCCATATGAGGGAAGCCATATGGTGCATCTCCACACCAGAATGCCTCTTGCAATATGTGGATGATCTCCTCACCACCTCAGGCCTGGAGAAACACCTGGAGCTTTTAGATGAACTCTTGTTATTCCTACCAAGGGCATGCCTCCAGTACAACCCTGTAAAGGTACAATTTTGCCACCCAGAGGTTTCCCTTCTGGGCTTGCACATCACTGCTGAGGGTAGGAGCCCTGCCCTGGGCAAGGTCTAGGGTATTCATGATTTGCCACTACCCACTAGTGTGGCTACTCTGCAATGTTTCCTGGGTATGGTCAACTACTCCAGTGATTTTATTTGCAATTTTGCACAAAAGGTTGCACCCCTGTATGTGCTTCTGAAGAACTATGTCCCCTGGCCGTGGGGGCCAGAACACACAGCTGCTGTTGCTTATTTGAAGAAGGCTTTGGCCTCTGCCCTAGCTTTGGTCAACTCTAACCCAGAACTGTCATTCCATAACCTCCACCTCCGAAGTGCACATGTCAGCAGTCCTTGCTCAAATTGCAAATGTCACCCTCAAGTCCATTGCCTATGCCTTCCGGCTGCTTTCCCTTGTGCAACAGAAGTACTCTCTGTGTGAGAGGAATCTCTTGGTGACATTTTGAGCCATGAAACACTTCACCTACATTATGGGCTTCTTCCCTGTTATATTGCACACCAACCACACCCCACTAACTTCCTACTGACAGGCAGAATCAAGGGCTGGAATGTGTCTAGCACTAGACTCACCCATTGGTCTCTCCTTCTACAGGATCAAGACATCACTGTGCTTCCTGCCAAAATGCCCTCAATTTTGTCATATGGCTTCCTATACCAAGGAAAGCCACATGAGTGTGACCTAGAGCCACCCACCCTGCCAGAACCAGGCCCATTCCTGCCAGCCACCGAGTACACTCTAAAAGACCCTGCACTCTGCTGCATCTTTACAGATGGATTCTCTTCCTACCATGAAGGAGAATACATTGCAGCCTTTGGGGTCCTGGTCATGTATCCATCAGGTGACATCTTTGAGGTATCAAGGAAGTGCACCATCAGATCTTCCCAGTAAGCAGAACTTGCTGCAATAGCATGTGCCCTGGAACTCATCCATGAAAGAAAAGAGGACACCATCATCTCCTTGATTGCTCCTGAATGTTCAACTCTCTATCTGAATTTCTTCCTTTTTGGAAAACCCATGGTTTTAGCACCACTGTAAAATACAGGGACCTATTCATACACATTTTCAGCCGTGCTGAGCAATTTATTTTTAGGTTGTACATACACAAAGGTTAATGCCCACTCCAAGGCTGAACCTTTCCATGAGTACAATGATAGAGCATACACCTTAGCCAAGGATGGTGCTCGAGGCTCTACAACCCTCTACTGGGCCACACATAGTGGTCATCCACAAGAGGACCAAAGTGGTCCCTCTGGACCTCACTGCAGTTCAAATGACAGATCCAGAAATAAATGAGGTACACTGTATATGAATAACTCTCCAAGGAGACAAAGAAAGAAATGCCTTTGAATAACCCATTCAAAAGACATTCCGACAACCTTCACCTCTCTGCAGACCAGACATTGTTCCTGTACCACTCTGGTGATTAGAAACTTTGGTTTATTCCCAAAATACTTTGACCTGAATTCATCCATCAGGTCCATGATACCACTGCAGGTGGACATTGAGTGGTAGACAAAACTCTGCAGAGGTTGTAAAATGCAGGCTGGTGGCCTGGCATGGCAACAGATGTCCAACATTATGTGGACAATTGCATCACCTCTGCTCAGAACAACCCAATTTCTGGCATGAAAAATTCCAGATTGCTACCCCAGAGACAATTCAGCCCCTGGAATGTGATCCAAATTGATTTCATCAGATCTTTGCCCACCACCAGCAAGAGCAACAAGTATACACTTGTGATTACTGACCTCTTCTCGAAATGGGTTTGAATCCTTCCCATGTTGAGAAAACATGGCAAAGTCACTGCCAAAATCCTGGTAGAGCAGGTATTTACCAGGTGGGGCCTACCTCTCAAGGTAGACTCCGACCAAGGATCCAGTTTAACAGATGAGTTGATGCAAGAATGTTTGCAGTTACTGGGAGTTAGCCAGAAGTTTCACATTGCATACCATCCTCAGTCATCAGGACAGGAAGACAGAGATCCAACAGACAGATTAAGCTCATGTTGTGTAAGTTTGTAGATCAGAATGCTAAAGGTTGGGACACTTTGTTGACCTTATTCTTAATGGCAATCAGAGCTACCACAGCTGCAGTGCACAACCTTCGAGGTGATGACCGGCAGGTAAGTGAGACTACCTGAACATCTGTGGATTGTTCTGAATGCCGCTACCATAGCCAGAGTGTCGGTGGACACTTATGTCATGCAACTGAAAGACAATCTGATACAGGCACACCTTTTTGCTTCTCAGAATCTGGGCCAGGCCCAGCAGCAGTTCAAAATGTACTTTGGCAAGAAAATCAAAAATGTCAATTGGCAAGTAGGAGACCCAATAATGGTATTGAAATTCTCCACCCCTGCCCACCCATTTGCAAACAAATGGGCAGAACCATATGACATTATCAATAGATTTAGCCCTGTAGTCTACCAAGTGCAGTTGATGGACCACAAGAAACCCACTGACAAATGGTACCATGCCAATGACCCATAACTGTATAAGGGTGATTATTTCTCCTTCCCCTGGCCAGAGGAGGTAGATCTGTAGGTTTTCCCTCTCATTTTGTTTCTGTTTCAGAAAATGATGATATTTCTTATCTACTTTCTGCCACACATGCTGGCAAGCATGTCTGAACTCCCCCATATGGAACGAACACTTCTCCATATCCTGAACCCTGTGGATCCAGCCTACTTCCCGCCTGACATCCTACCACCTACAACTCAGGGGCGTAGTTTGGTTTTTTGATGGGGGGGGGTCAAAGACAGATAAAGTCCTGGTCCTCCCAATAAACAATAAATCAAGAGGCTAGGGGTCTGGGGGCAGCCTAGGCCCCTAGAAGCTATCAGGTTTTAGATGCATTCTGGTGCATTTTGAGGGTAATTTTGAAACATTCTGGCTGCTTTTAAAGATTTCTTTGACTTGCTGCAAACAACAGATATCACTACCAAAATGATTAACTTTACTGTGGCTAAGATCATCACCATGTTGCCCAAACTTTTTTGTTGGTCACAGGCTGAATTTAGTTAAAGATCATCTTACTTTCTGTCACTAACAATACATGTTTTAACTGCAAATAACACTACAAGAGCTAGGGCATTCCCTGAGGAATAACTTGGGCACACTTGTAAAACTGAGTGCCTGAGGCAATGTCAGGCTCAGACACTTACTAATTCTTGAATAAATCAGCAGCTCAGCAGGTCATTAATTCCCCAGCAAATGCTCTAGACTAGGTATTTTTTTCCCTTACAAACTGTTTTCAGTGCAGAAAATAAAATTACCTGTTTAAGCACAAGTAAGTGTGCATATGTTTGTTTAGGCATGAATCATTAAAATGATGTTGCAGCCTTTTCTGGAGCACAGGCACTTGAATGCCCCATGGAAGCAGCTGCAATGAGCTGCTGCCTCCCCGAGGCAGAGAATAACCCAGAAAAAAAACATACAGGGTGGGCACTAGCTATCTCACTTTTTATTTTTCAGTCACAATTTACCCAATGGAGCCCAGCTGAGATGCAATATCTAGTTTCCAGTAGGGTCCTGCTTCTACTCCACTGCAGTAGCTGGCTGTATGGGACAGAGCACTGTGAGAGTTTATGCGAGTGGTCCAAGGTCACGAGGCAAGTCTCTTGCTCTAGTGAGGTTTGAACCTCAGCCTGCAATTCCATTGTTAGCAGTCCAGCTTCTAGACCCCACAGAAAATGCAACAAAACTAATGACCTGTAAGGCACCCAACCAGACTGCTTACTGCTATGGGAGCACTCAGATAGAAGGCCTGTGCAGACAGGCTGTTGCTCAAAGGGTCAGTGATTGTTCTTCAACAAACCTTAGTACAATAAGGCTGCAAACTGCAGTGCTCCTCCCCCGACTACTTTTTCTTACAAAGTTTTAGGTCAATTTTTAATTTTTTTATTACAAAAACAATTGTGCCTATATTTGGTTTTTCAAATTTTTTTGCTGTCTCATGTTCCTTGCAGGCAGTGAAGAGGTCAAGGATTTCTGATGGTAGATCCTCTCAAGCAAACAGTGTTTTTACAATGCCACATTCAATTTGTCATGTTTACCAGTGTAATATACTGTACATATTTTTTTGATCATGATCCTATACTTCAAGCTGAAACATCATCACTTGTGATGGGAGTCTACACCCCACTATCCCCTGTTTATATAGATCAGAGTGCAAACCACAGATTACAAATTATATATGTTTCCAGATTACAGGATTCCACTACCAGATAAAATGTACCAAAAATATCACTTTTATGTATCTAAGTTTGTAAGTCCAAATAGTTCCACAACCAACAAAATATGGACCAATCACACTCCTCATTTAGTCCTGTGTCTGGATCCAAGCAGGCTAAGCAAGCAGCACAGAGTAGGAACATAGGAATGTGCCAACAGAAAAGGACCTCCAGGCACACCTAGTCTGCCCATTAGCCTAGCACCACTAGGCCTGCCCCTGATATCCCCCCACCTTTCAACAGCCCTCTGTATCTGTCCCACACCCTCTTGAACCCCCCCCACTGAATTTTCACCCACTGCTTCCCTAGGCAGTCAATTCCAAGAGTTCACCATCCTTTCTGTAAAGAAGCTCATCCTGATGTTGCCCCTGAACTTGCCCCCCTCCAGTTGGAGATCATGACCCTTTTTTCTGGGGCACTTTTTCATCTGGAAGGGTTTTCTCAGGAGCCATTTTGTTTATCTCTTTCAGGTACTTGATGGTCTCTATCATGTTCCCCCACTCCCTCCTCAACTCCAAGGGGTACATATCCATGTCCCCCAGACTCTCCTCATGCGGCAGGTGACTAAGCTCCTTAAACATCTTGGTTATCTTCCTCTGTACTCTCTCCATCCTCTCCACATCCTTCCTTTGGTAAGGCCTCCAGAACTGGAACCCCATACTCCAGATGAGGCCTGACCAGCTGGGTGTACAGGGGGATCAAAACCTCTTTCCTCCTGCTGGTGATCCCTCTCCCAATACATCCCAACACTCTACTGGATTTTGCCACCACTCTACCACATTTCCTGGCCACCTTCAAGTCCTGAGTGATGATGACACCCAGGTCCCTCTCCTCCATGGTAACTGCTAGCGGCTCACCCCCTAGCCTGTATTCCATTCTCCCATTCCTTCTTCCCAGGTGCATGACTTTGCATTTTACCATATTGAGGGATAATTTCTACTTCCTGGCCCACTCCTCCAATCTCCATAGGTCTCTCTGCATCCTTTCCAGTCAACCCTGTATGACCACTCTATTACCAATTTTGACATCATCAGCAAACAGGCTCACTCTACTCTCCATCCCCTCCGCAGTGCTGCTTATGTAGATGTTTAACAGCAGGGGTCTCAGCACCAACCACTGGGGCATGCTGCTCATGATTCCCACCTCTCCCGAGGGGACCCCATTTACCAACACCCTCTGCATTCTCCCAGCCAACTAGTTGTGCACCCATGCAATAACTACCTTACCTAGCCCTGGCCATTCCATTTTGTACACCAGCCTTCTATGTGGTAATGTATCAAAGGCCCTCTTGAAATCTAGGTAGGCTATGTCCACTGACCCGCCCTGATCGACCACCCTAGTGACCTCGTCAAAGAACACTACCAGATTCGTCTGACAAGATCTGCCTTTGGTAAAGTTGTGTTGCCTTGGGTCAAGCAGGTCACTTGCCTCCAGGTAGTCTGTAATTCTGTCCTTGAGCAGCCTCTCCAAGAGCTTGCCTACCACCAAAGTCAGACTCACTAGCCTGTAATAATTCAAATCATGCCTTCCCCTTCCCTTAAGCATGGGGAGCACATCTGCACATTTCCAGTCCTCCGGGACTACCCCCGTTCATCAGCACTCATTGAATAGATAGGTCAGGGGAGCCATTAGCTCCTCACACAGCTTGCGCAATACCCTAGGTTGAATCCTATCCGGCCCCAAGGCCTTGTCCACCCTCTGGCCCTTACTCTCCTTTGAGATCTCTTCTTACTGGAATGGTCCCACATTCACCCCTTGCTTCCCGATGGACCACTGATGGCCCCCCTCATAAATGCCACACTAAAATAACTATTCAGTAATTCAGCCTTCTGCTGGTCCCCCTCTACCTTTTCCTCTGTCTCCATCTGCATGCCCGGCAACCCAGTCCCCTCTTTCCTCCTCTCTCTTATATACCGAAAAAAGGTCTTGTCTCCCTTCCTGACCCCCTTGGCTATACTCACCTCTGTTTGTGCTTTAACATGTCTGACCACTCTCCCAACTTCCTTCTGCTTATCCTGGTAAGCCTTGCAGTCCAGCTTGCTCTGTGTCATCTTGTACTGCCTGAAAGCCTTCCACTTTGTCCTGATGTTTTCCCCCACTTCCCTGTTGAGCCACAGTGGCCTCCTTCTTGACCTGATCTTGCTTACCTTCTTTGAACAGTGGTCCATGGCCCCCATGATTGCCCCCTTAATTTTGGCCCAAATATCTTCCACCCCTACATTCCCCACCCACCCAGTGTCTGTCTAGTGTATGCCCTCATCTTTCCAAAATCAGCCCATCTGAAATCTAGCACCTTCACTTTAGTCCGATGGCATGAGGCCACTACATGTTTCATGAACCACACTGTGTTGTGGTCACTGCTTCCAAGGCTATCCCCTACTGTTATCTCACCCACCCTGTCACCATTCGTAAGTACCAGGTCCAGTACCGCACTCTCCCTAGTGGGCTCCTTGACCAGCTGACTTAAGAAGGCTATCTGTAGTGGGTCAACAATCACTGTGCTTCTGGATGAGGAGGTAGACAGAGTTTGCCGCTCCACATCCGGAAAATTGAGTTCTCCCAGCAGCAGCACTTCCCCCTTAGCCACCATCCTAAGTATCTCCTCGACCATCTGGCTGTCCACCTCTACAGTTTGCCCTGCTAGCCTGTACACAACTCCCTTTCACACCACCTTGCCCTTCTCCATGGCCAGCGAGACCCATAGGGCCTCAGTGTCCCCCCACCTGCCTTGTGTTTCCAATTTATTTATTTATTGAATTTTGGTGACCAGGTAGGCCCACTGGGCCCCGGAGGTCCCTTTTTCAGGGGTGACCCGGGTGGAACAGTACATGACATGAAGGACAATGGAGCAATATACAGCAATATACAACAATATACAGGCTGAGGTTTACAGTAAGCCACAGCTTTCAATCCATGAGGTTTACAGTAAGCAACTGCTTTCAATCCATGAGGTATCACTTTCGTATTTATGGGTCATGGATGTCATAAGTATCTAACTGCTTCTCCTTATGTGCATTTGCTCATGCTCCAGTGACATACAATTGATGAGACAGTACAGAGAGTTCGATAGGTAACATTCCTCTAAGATACATAGGGTATTTTTCTATGAGTGTGAGTTGGGGTAAGTGCAGATTGTGCAGTGGGTAGAGTTTAAGTATGGTAGAGAACGCTGACGCAGGTCATTATTTAGAGTTGGGTACCATAGCATAGGCAGTTACTCATTGACAGCAGTTAGGTCTTGAGTCTAGTGCGGAAGCTCAGTACCGAAGGGGTCTCCCTCACCTCCAAAGGAAGATTGTTCCAAAGGGAGGGGGCAGCATGTGCGAAGGATTTACAACCTGCCTTGGTCCTGACCTTAGGGACCTCTAGTAGCTTCTGACCAGAGGACCTGAGGTTCCACACACTTCATATTTCTGTGAGGAGTCCATTGAGGCTCGGGGGCATTGGCTGATTAGTTTTTCGCCAGGCAGAGTACAGGGTACCTGAGCCGAGCTTCAAAGGATGGCCAGTTGAGCCTCGCTAGGGCCTCACAGTGGTGGCTCTTTGAGTGGGATGAGGAGGCAAAGTGGACTACCTTATGGTATAGAGTCTGTAGTTTACCATATTCCAGTTTAGAGACTCCCTGCAGGACCGGGGCAGCATACGTTAGCGTGGGGAGCAGGACACTAGTAGCTATTGCAGTCCTAGCTTCGGGGGTCAGCTGTCCCTTGAGCTGACACAGTAATCCGAGTTTGGTGTGGATTGCTTTGGTCACTTGGTCTACGTGTTGCTTGAAAGTGAGACCTTGGTCGAGGGTAAGGCCAAGGTACTTTGTTGAGGAGACTACTTCCAGTTTGTTGCCCTCCAGGGACATGATTTGGAGTGATTGTGATCTATCTAGTCCGAGGGTTTTTGGGCCAAACAGCATGGCCTTAGTCTTATTGGTATTCAGGACCATTTTGTTCATAGTGAGCCATTCTCCATGACACGGATATCCTTTTGGAGGATAGGCCTAGGTCGCTCAGGTTGTCGGAGGTTTTATAAATAACAGCCATCCACATATTGATTACCTTGTTGTTCCCACAGTGGTTGTGCATTTCATTAATAAATAGTGAGAACATTAAAGGCCCTAGTATCGACCTCATGGACACCCTCCTTTAGGGATTGTGGTTTGGAAAGCTTATCTTGCCACCTGACTCTTTGGGTGCGACCTGACAGGTAGCTTTCCACCCATTTAAGGGTATGGTTATCCAGGCCTATGTGGAGGAGTTTATGGAGTAGAAGTCTATGATCCACAAGGTCAAAGGCCTTGGAGAGGTCCACAAAGACCTCCCCTATGTTGGATCCAGAGTCTAATTCTCTAAGTACATCAGTAGAGAATTTTGTTATGCCTGGATCCCCTCCCTCAAGTAGAGCACTATGCCCCCCTTTCCTGCCAACCCTGTCCTTCCTGAACAGTCTATAACCTGGAATGTTCCTGTCCCATTCCTGCCCATCATAGAACCAAGTCTCCGTGATCCCCACTATGTCCAGCTCCTCCTCCATCATGATCGCTGCCAAGTCTGGGGCCTTGTTTCCCAGGCTCCTGGCGTTTGTGCACATGGCCCTCCATTTATCCCCTTCTCTAACCCCCACCTTCCCTCTCCTAATGGGCTTTGCTTTGCATGTGACAGCAGATCTAGCTCCCACTGGTCTGCTTTCTTCTTCGGAGGGGCAGCTGTCCCCCCTGCCGAGTTCACCATTAGGTGACACTTGCAGCTCCCCTACTGTATCAGTTTAAATTGTAATGCTTTCTAAAGAATTCCCTTAATTTACCCTTGAGCACCGCCTTGTCCTGACTGCTGAGGTGCAGCCTATCTGGGGCATAGAGGCTTTCATCTTGCCAGAGTGCCTCCCACTGGCCCACTACCCCACAGCCCTTCTGTGCACACCAACCCGAGAGACAGCAGTTGAACTCCTCTATCCTCTGCTGCCTATCCATGCTATCTCTTAGGACAGGATGCACCTCCAATAACACCACTAAATTGAAGCACACATTGCTACAGAATCTTGATAAGGTCTCAAACCTCGCTTGCACTTCCATCTGGCTGTGCCTAGCTAGGTCATTCGTTCCCAAGTGAAACACCAGGTGGGTTCTCCTATCTTGCTGCTTCCCCATTACAGGATATAATGAATGATGTCTGCAGCTGTCATGCCTGGCAAGGAATTGACCCACACCTTGCTACCACTACTCCCCTTCCTCCCAGGTGATGCCCGTGACCATGGAATCCCCTACTAGCATGACCTTGTCCTCAATCTTGCCTGCCCCAGCCCCACCCCCAACCTGTTCCCCTGCTTCCCTAACCAACTTGACCATGTCCTCATCCTTGCCCGCATTGGCTCCTCACCCTACCTTGTCCCCAGCTTGCTCACCATTCTTGGGACCTGCTTTCCAGGCTGCAGTAACATTCCTCCTAACCACTGGCTCACTCCATTTTGTTTCCTCCATAGTACCCCCCCCCAGTGGTAGCCTCCCAGACCCTCTGCTTTTGACTCTGTGGTCCCGGCCCCTCCCTTAACCTCTAGCTTCCCATTCTCCCTGCCAGCGCCTGTCCCCAACCCCTGATCCTGTGTGGACACTGCTTGTGCTGTAGCCTTGGTCATGTCCAATCCTGTCTGCAGGGCTGTGACTTCGCCTCCTAGGGGAGACAGACACCTTGCTCCCTCCAGCTCCTTGTGCTCCCCAGGCCCTTGCACCCCCCCTCAGGTCTGGTCCTGTCAGGTGTGCCCCCCACTCTCCTCCCTCAGTCCTCCGGGCCTCCTTAGCTGATACCACCTCTCCCCCCTCTCTCCTTGGAGGGCACCCCACTGCCCCTGCCTGCTTGCCCTCTGCACCACCCTGGCAGATACAATTCTACAACTCCCCCACCTTTTCCTCCTCTAAACTAGCTACTACAGCAGCCTTGTCCTTCACAAAAGTAGTGGCATGAATCTATTCCTAAGCTCAATGCTCAAGTCCTTCCTATCCCCAGAAGGTACCCCCTCTGTAGCTCCTGATCTTGCCCCCACTTGTCTCTTTCCCCGAACCATCTGCCAGCAATTGCTCAACTCCCTGCCTTGAACCCCACCCCAACCAGTGCCCTCCTTTGCTCTTACCCTACCAGATCCCTCCTTTGCTCCCTGCACTCCATCCTTCCTGCCCTTGTTGCTGCATGAGTCACTGAGCCTAGGGATATCCTCTGGCTCCAACTGGCCTGCCACCTTGCTCCTCCCCATGCCCCCATCCCTACTTCACAACTTGATAATCCTAGTGCCTCCCTCTCCTTTGCATGTTCCTGAACCCAGGTTCAGCTACAGGACCTATTGTACCAGTCCCTCCTCCCCTCCTTTGCAGGTCTGTCTCTGTCCTACTCAGCCTTGATATCTCCTCCCGAAGTTTAGTCAACTGGCCACATGCCATACATCCCCCCATTCTCCAAGCCCAGCCCAGTATCATGGCAGACCCACATCCTGTACACTCCAACATCCTATAAAAAAGGTCAGCCCTAGTGGCCTGCAGTCCATGCAACACCATAGCCCCCATCCTGTGAAGGCCCCACAGGAAAATTGTAGCTTTCAGGTGTAGCACTTTCCCACCCCTCTCAAACTCACATACCCTTGCTTAGAATCAAGCCTAT
Source organism: Neoceratodus forsteri (assembly GCA_016271365.2). NCBI lineage: Eukaryota > Metazoa > Chordata > Ceratodontiformes > Ceratodontidae > Neoceratodus > Neoceratodus forsteri. Next base: position 1,064,788,979 of record CM057454.1, on the reverse strand, counting down.
ACTTGGCATAGCACCTAAAGTGCCTGTACTACTCAATTATCTATAAGCATAAACTCAGGCACCTTTGCTACTCAGTTCTCTGTGAGCATACACTTCAGGGTGAACAACACTTATTACCCAGCTTCCCCTAAGGTAGTACTGTAAACACAGAGGTATTCATGCACTTAACAGAGTCCTTATGAGCTTAAACTCAACTCATACCCCTTCACTTAGTTACAAGGCTACCCTTTAGTACTGTAAAAACAGAGGTATTCATGCACTTAACAGAGTCCTTATGAGCTTAAACTCAACTCATACCCCTTCACTTAGTTACAAGGCTACCCTTTAGTACTGTAAAAACAGAGGTATTCATGCACTTAACAGAGTCCTTATGAGCTTAAACTCAACTCATACCTCTTCACTTAATTACAAGGCTAACCTTTAGATAGACATGTAAGAGCCCGCCCCCCCCCCACAGTGTCCTCCACTGATCTGATCCCATAGCCAATGTTCCTCTTCCTCTGAGCGGTTCTTTGGTTGTTCATCCATCAACCACTATCCTTCACATGCCAATCAGGGTGGTTCCGCCCTTTACTGGCTCACACAGTCCTTTAAAAAGGGAGGTGGTGCGGCATGGGTGAGAGAAAATTCAAGTCCACTGTGCACTGCTGGGCCCTGCTTCATACTGTAGGCCAGCTGCAAGTTTCAACTTTGGTGCCCCTAGCTCTGATAGGCTCCTCGGTCAGGGAGCCTCCTTTGCCCCTCCCGGAGCACTGCCACTGATGCAGCTGAAAATCCTCCCTCCTGGCAGCCTTGTGTGACCGCTGATGTGGATCACAAAGTACAAGTACCACACTCTGCGCCGAGGCCAAAAATCCTTCCTCCTGGTGCCCTTGTGTGACCGCTGAAATGAATTGCAAAATTCAAATGTATGTTTGTTTATTTATCCAACATACTTCCCTATTTCTGAATCCCATTTTAACATTAGTGTCCCACTTCTCACCTCTCCTTGACTCCATGACAATTACATCCCTTTATTACACCACATGATTGCTACGGGGCACCAGAATGGGAGGCACTATTTACCTTGAGTTGTTATTCCTTCCACTTACTGCCACCTGGCTTCCAGATTGCTGTATCGAGCTGCTGCAGACAATCGGACACTTCCGGGCTGAACAATGATGCGCGGCGCAACACACATGCAGTACTGATGACCCCCATCACAAACAGAGTCAGTCAGACACAAAAAAACCAACATAGAGCCACCATGCTTCTTGCCAGCATGCACGCTCCAACAACTATTGCCACTCAGGCGTGAGTTTGACCCACTACCATTGGCTGCTTGCACTTCAATTGACTAAGGAAATTTTCCCTTGATTGGCTGCAATCACTGTTTTAATATATCCATTAACATTTAAAAACTGCAGTACAAAGGAGGGGACGGCAGACTCAGCGAACACAGGCATGTCCTTATCATGCCCAACCGAAACTCTTTTTGTGAGTGCAGATTCCTGCACCCAATGCAAAAAAAAAAAAACTTGGTGCTACAAAAGTCCCACTCCGATTGCTCTGCACATCAGAGGGGGGGCAGCTTGCCCCACCTGCCCCCCCATAATCTACACCACTGCTACAACTCCAACTAAAGGTGTAGCCATCAACCTCCCATCCACAACTTACTGTTCATGAAGCAAAAGATGCCTATCTGAATGCCATGGTGCTATCTCTAGATCAATCCACTCTACAGATGCAATGAAAGACTGACAACCCTAATGGATAATAGATCCCAGTGGCCCACCTCTCCCAAAGGAACTTTACAAGGCTGGCACAATACCCATATTTTCCCAAATGGAACTTTGTGCATATGCCAAGTCCAACAGCAACATACAGGTCTTTACAGCCTTACAGCCATGATGAATCCAGACTTTTGCACCAGATTCTCTAATACCATCATGCACCAGTTTTGTTCTAACCATTCCATTACAGCTGCAGCTCTTTTCCTTACTGTTCACCCTGTCCTGCTCTGTCTGCTTCCTTTCTTTGCTGAATCACACCCCCGCCTCCCGATTTAACATTTGTGTTCTCCTCAGACTCTTTTGTCCTGCCAGCCCTTATCTAAACCCCCTATTCTGTTCTTTTGCAGCTCCAAGAGCCCCAGATCAGGCTACTGACACCACACTTTTGTAGCCGCGGCTGGAGAAGCCAGCTGGCCGTGCACCCTCCACTGCCCCCCTAGGAGCCCTCAAGCTGGGTAAGGCTGCTCTCAGCCTTGGGAAATAGCTTTGGAGCCCCGATTGGACAGTAACTTTCTGGGATCACCACTGATTGGCTGCTGCTTTTATGGCTTTGTCTGTGATTGGCCACCCAGAAACTCTGCTTTCTGTGGCTTTTTTCCCACTTGTTTCTTGCTTGGGCGCCTCTGCTCACTCTTTACAAGCTTGATCTGAATTTTCTTCCCACACCACCAGCCCCGACCCCGGCCTCTATTAAATGCTCTTCCACTGAGAGCTAGGCCAGCCCTCTACTTGCCTATGGGACCAAGTATTATTTGCCATGCCCATCTTCTAGCCCTCATCCTTAGTTATCCCTGCCTTCTTACAGAAGTTGATACTGATCAGTCCTGTCAACCTCGTGCATGATGCCAGTGCTAGGAGATAACTCCCTATTAAAAATGCCACATGTGGATAGTCTTCTGTATAATTGCCTCATACTTCTAACATTCGCCCTCCTCAAAATTTCATTTACCAATTTACATCAAGGCCTAAACTCCTCCTTTGGTGACTACCAAATTCTGCCCTCTCTTAATAGACCATGGCAACACACTGCGGGGATGACTTCCTTATGGTCGTGCCCCTCCTCATATCAGGCATTGACCAAAGAACACGTGCAAACACCTCTGAACTTGTTGGCCATAACTGTCATCTATGCCTTATCCCTATCAAATTGCATTAATGCCCATAAAATGGCCACCACTAAACCAACCCATGCCAGACAAAGTAACAAGAGACTACTCAGTAGGCTAAGACACTAACTCAAGAAACTACTACTACTTCTCCTACTCTTATCTGGAAACACTGAACTAAACCCAGGCCCACCTGCTTCCCTGGACACCCCTGCGGACCTCCCAAAATACAAAGGTATCAGCCTTCTTCATGTTAATGTCTGTAGTTTACTGAAGAAGCTTGATCTCATACAGGCTTGAGCTCTACATGCATCTCCTGATTTCTTTGTGATTACAGAATCTTGGCTCACATCTTCGACCCCAGACAATTCTATCAAGATGCCGGGATACAATACCTACCAATGTGATAGACTGACTAGAGGAGGAGAAGTTGTAATGTAACCTCCCTGCAAATGGGGGTTCTTTGAAACTCCCTCAGAGCCTGTTTGGGTGCTCTCTACCAGGCTGGTGTCCTGCTCTTTAGCTGAATAATGAGTAACAGGGAGTGTTCTGAAACCTCCGTTGACTGGTTCTTTAAGAACTGCCTGTTGCAGTCGTGATTCCTTGAAAATGGAGGGGTTGTGGGTTGTATGCCCAAGACCCGCCTGGGCCGCTGCAAAGTAGCTAGCTTCTGGGGTCGCTAGTGACCCAGAGGGAGTTTTGCTGGGGGATGTGATTGTTTATTAAAAATAACGTAAACTGATAATGATAATGTAGTTGTTCTAACCTGCCTTCCTTTGCAGTAAGGACTGTTTCAGTTGTCTCCTCCATTTTGGTCCGGAACTGACGAATTGGACCAATTAGTACTTCGGGACTTTGGAGAGCTACCTGACCAATAGGAGACCTGCTTGTAGGGTGGAGAAGGCATTATGGGCTATAGCGCTTTTTTTGCACCACTGAGGGGCAGAGGATCGTTTGACTGACAGGTGTGCCAGCAAATGGATACGGGTAGCACCCGAGAGTTTAAGGAGATCCCCAGGCTGAGAAGGGGCAGATGCATTGTGGCTGGTGGGAAGAGAGGAGCTCTGTGCTTCTGTGCGAGTGGAGTGTTCGTGCGGGAAGCGCATGAATGCCTGCATCGGCTGTTTGTCCGCCATTGAGAAGGACGGATTGAATCCGCTGTGTGCGGTCAGAGGAGGCTGGTGCCAGCCCAGCTACCCACCAGGCTCGACCTGTTATTGAGGATTTGAGAATCTGCTGAATCGCGCTCGGTCCTCGGGAAATTGGAAGCCGCTGTTGCAGCACTGTAGTCGGCTGAGTCGGGTGATCCTTGGAAGCTGCTGCCTGGTGGTACCCTCTGGATTTGCCATATAAATGTGAGGAGGCTGGTGAACTTCAGGCTCAACTCTGTCAGTGGTACAGCATCCATTAGTTGCTGGATTCGTGAGTACTGAATCAGGGTAGCTCCCTGCTAAGTTGCAACTGTAGTTTCCAGTTGCTCCATTATACTGCTGACTGGATAACTGGTTCTCTTGCCCATCCTGATTGTTACCAGTATTGTTTTAAAGGTTATCTGTGTCAGGGCCCCAACCAGCTGCCACGGTGGACTAGCCATTAGGGCTTGGGTACCCAGGGACGGTAAACATTAGGGTCAGGCCTGTGCACAGAGCCCTAGGTAGATAAGTATAGTGATAATCTAATCAACTTGATTTTGCCCCTGTCCTTGTTACTTCCCCCCTAGAATAAATCCAATTGTCTGTTTTGCAACTACACTCTGGCTAGCTTGTGCATTTATGGTGTACTACTGTCTAGTGACTGTGATATAACTGCACCTTATTTTACAGGGTGTCTTCGGAGCGAGCTGAGAGGTACCAGGTGGGTGGGGAGCGTACTGGGGGAAAGTACTGCTCGTACCTCATGTGAGCCATTAGTGGGACACCAGGGGGGTTGCAGTAGCCCAGAGGGCTGTGACCGAGACAATCTCAACAGCATCGACCCTGACCTCTGGGTGGAGGCACCCGCCAACGGATCTGGGCCCCTTAACCTGTCTCTGGGGAGGCAGGCAGGGGTAGTAGCCCCAAGGGTAGCACCCCCTTGGGGTTACAAATTGGAGGCACCACTGGGATCAGTGTCCCCTAGTGGCCAAATGGGGAAGCACACAAGAAATGGAGAAAGTGGAAGGGGATATGTTGGGGAAAATTAAGCTGGGACCTATTAAAACCATGGTACACAGACTGATGGGGTGGGGTGAAGCCGAAGAACTGGACTCCCAGAAGATTGTGTTACTGTTAGATGTGCCTTTGGGAACCCCAACTGCTGATATCATTTCTGTAGCAGAGCGAGTAAAATGTTTGGGCAAAGTGGAGGTAAAAGGGCATATGGCTGATTTGCTTGACCAGACGCTGTAGGTGTTACTTTTGTGCAGTGTGGCCATCGACCCCGAGAAGGTACCTGCCATGATCTATCCAGAGGGTGCTTCCCAGGGATGGAAGCTAATTCATATTCGAAGTGGATCAGTCACTCCTGGGGGGTCTCCTCAAATGAATAGTTTTAAAGACAAACTGCTTAAATTGTTGGCCGTGGAGGGGAGAACTACCCAGGAGCTGCTACAAGCCTTAGATTTGTCCAGTGATGCTACCCCTCAGGGCTCCTCTGGCACCTCCACTTGTCCACCCAAGAGTTCTGTGTTGGCTTCCCTGCCCCTAGTGGTCCCCCCCATACAGCTCAATTCTTATCGTAAGTTAAAACTTTTCTCTGGCACAATGCCCGTGCCTCCAGGGGAGGATGACCTGGAGGCTTGGATGAACTATGCTACCCCGTTAGTCCAGGAATAGCAATGCTCTGAGGGGGAGAAAAGGAAGAGGCTGATGGAGAGCTTGTGGGGTCCCGCTTCAGAAGCCATTAGGTTCTTCCGGGCCACCAGTCCAGAAGCCACGACTACAGAGTATCTCTCTGCTTTAGAAGGGGTTTTTGGGAGTACAGAGACTGGTGAAGACTTATTATGGAAATTCAGGTCTGCTAAGCAGTGGAGAAATGAGAAACTGTCCGCTTTCATCACTAGAGTGGAGCAGGCCTTGCAGAAGGCCTATAGAAAAGGGGGGATCACTGCCACTGCCCTGAATCAGGTCCGGTTAGAACATGTTTTAAAATCTGCCAGATTTTCTAGTGTAATACTGTTGAAACTTAAGTTACATGATCGGCGGGCCACCCCGCCTGAATATTGCCAATTAATGAGGGAAAAGGGAGGTGGAGACTGATGAAGAGGGGTGGGAGCCATGTGTGGGGGTGGTAAACCCTAGCGGGACCCCTGAGCCTAACACCCCTGAAAAGATCAGCCTGTCTAGAGGGTCTGAGGGATACCCAGATTTTTCTGGTGTGGTAGGAATGCGAATTGTCTCCTCTGACCCCCATGTAGAGAGTGAGTTGAGGGCCGAGGTCAGGAATTTACAGGAACTGGTGAGGGACTTAAAGCAATCTGATATGTACCATGTTAGGTCCGGGGCCCCTGAGATAAGCCGAAATCAGACCCCCGGCCCAAGGGAGCCCCCTCACCCCTCTCAGGGCCCCCCACAAATACGGGGCCCACCGCCAAATAGTGATCTCCGGGACCCCAAGTTCTGCTACCATTGCGGAGAAGATGGACATTTTCAACCTGAGTGTCAGAGGGCGGAGAATTTAAGGAAAGTTAATCGAAGACTGATTAATTGGCATCGCCAGACCCAGTCTCGACCCCCCAAGAAAAGTTTTGTGACTCGGGCCCAGGCTCAGTTGACCCTCAATGCTGTGACCCCCAATTGGTCTGATGTGGTTGGGCCTTCAATGGAGACCTTGGTGTGAGTAAATGGGATTCCTGCTCGGGCTGTATTAGACAGTGGCTCTCAGGTAACCATCATGTTTCAGGACTGGTATCAGGCACATTTACCTGAGGTGCCCCTGCAACCTTTGAATGGTCTACATGTGTGGGGGTTGAGCGACAAGGCATATCCGTATTTGGGGTATATCCGAGTTTGGTTATCATTCTCGGCATCTGTGGCTGGAATAGATGAGCAGGTGGAAACTCTGGTTTTAGTTTGCCCACCCACTGGACTGTACGATGGGGTGCCTCTATTGATTGGGACGAATGCCCATATGTTTGGATGATTGGCCCAGTTGTGCTCAGAAAAGCAGGTGTCCAAAGCTGGGCAAGTTCTAAGAATACCCACTGTGCTCCAAAATGCAGTTGCCACCCAGAGGAGTGTTGGTCAGGAGGAACCTGAGGGCCCAGTGGGGTGGTGTGGAAAAAGGACCCGGCTCCAGTGATACTTGCCCCAAACGTCCAGTGTGTCTTGCATAGTGAAGTATGATTAGGGACAGATGTCAAGAATAAATTGTTAATGTTGGATGCACCTGGAGATGGAAGATTGCCTGAAGAACTGTTGATAAAGCCCAATATCTTGCCGGCTAGAGCTCATGCTTATGTCAAGAGAGTGATGGTTCAAGTGCATAATATGTCCGACAAGGAGATTCAAATCAGAAGAAGGTGTATCCTGGCAAGTGTCCATTGTGCGGATACCGCGGTGCTGCCAAGTAGCAAGGGTCCCGAGGCAGACTATCGGGTTACTCCTGATTTGTTTGATTTTGGTGACTCTCCGTTGCCAGCTGACTGGAGAGAGAGGATCAGTGAAAGGCTTGCCCAATGGGACCAGGTGTTCTCCCTGAAAGAATGGGATGTGGGATATGTGCAAAGGGCCGAGCATCACATTCGGCTGCATGACAAAAGGCCTTTCCGAGAGAGATCCCGGCGCCTGGTCCCGGCTGACATTGGTGATGTACGGCGGCATCTGCAAGAGATGTTGGTGGCCGGTGTGATACAAGAGTCCAGGAACCCTTATGCTTCCCCTATTGTGGTGGTAAGGAAGAAGAATGGGATGGTGCGGATGTGTGTAGACTATCGCACTTTGAATCGGTGGACCATCCCCGACCAGTACACCATGCCACGAACACAGGACGCCTTGGACTGTTTAAATGGCAGCAAGTGGTTTTCTGTGTTGGATCTCCACAGTGGGTACTATCAGATTCTGATGGCCCCGGGGGACCGAGAGAAGACTGCATTCATCTGCCCCCTAGGTTTCTATGAGTTCATTCGAATGCCTCAAGGGATTTCAGGTGCCCCAGCCACATTTCAGTGCCTGATGGAGAGAGCCATGGGGGATATGAATTTGCTCGAGTGCCTGGTCTATTTAGATGATGTTATAGTGTTTGGACGCTCGTTGGAAGAACACGAACAGCAGCTATTCAAGGTCTTGGATTGGCTGGAGGAGTTCGGCATCAAGTTGTCTATAGATAAGTGTCAATTTTTCCAGACTTCTGTAAAATATGTGGGCCACATAGTGTCTACTGAGGGCATAGAGACTGACCCTAGCAAAGTGGAGGCGCTGACTACTTGGCCCCAACCCAGAAACTTGAAGGAGTTGCAACGATTTCTGGGATTTTGTGGATATTATAGGTGATTTGTCAAGGACTATTCTCGAGTGATTTGTCCCCTCCTCAACCTCACTCAGGGGTACCCTCCTACACATAAAAGTATAAAAAAGTTGTACGATCCGATGCCAAGAAGGGGTATTTCCAGCCAAATGAACTGTTTGGGGACCGTTGGACTGTTGAGTGTGAGGACGCTTTCTATGACATCATATATCAACTCACCCATGCCCCCATGTTGGCTTATGCTGACCCGGCCAAGCCCTACGTTCTCCATACCGATGCTAGTCTTCAAGGATTGGGGGCTGTGTTGTATCAGGACCACTCAAATGGCCTGAGACCTGTAGCTTTTGCCAGTAAAAGTCTGGTCCCGTCTGAGAAGAATTATCCCGTGCATAAGCTAGAGTTCCTGGCTCTGAAGTGGGCCATTGTTGATCAGTTCCATAATTATTTGTTCGGTGCAAAGATATTAGCAAAGACGGATAACAATCCTCTGACCTATGTACAAACCTCAGCCAAGTTGGACGCCACTGGCCACAGGTGGCTCTCTGCCTTGGCCACCTACAATTATGCTGTTGAGTACCAGGCCGGCTTAAACCATATAGATGCGGATGCCCTTTCCCGGAGGCCTATGCCCCAAGCTGACTGGATCAGGTTGTCTGACCCCGATATAAGAGCTCTTTGCCAAAGTTTGACAAGGAAGATCAGGTGTCCCCCGATGCTGTGAACTGTATGGTGGATTGCTTGGGGCCATCTGAGAGCTGTATACCTGCTGCCTACTGTCATTTTTCCAGCCTGGACACTAGTTCACTGCCTCAGTTCGACAATACTAGTCTTCAATGGGCTCAATCCCGAGATCCTCTGATAAAACTGGGGGTGGAAGCCCTGCAGGCCGGGCGAGATGTGTCAAAATTGCTCTCTACCGACTTAAGAGCCACCTTGTTATATAAAGAAGTGCCCAAATTAAGGCTGATTAACCAACTACTATATCGAGAGACTGTACATAAAAGGGACCAGATTGTCAAACAACAGCTGGTGCTGCCGGTAGAGTTAAAGGAACTGGTTTTAAGGTCATTGCATAATCAGATGGGACATCTTGGTATCGCCCGAACTCTCAACTTGGTACGAGCCCGGTTCTACTGGCCAAAAATGAGTGCAGATGTGGAGCGGTATGTCAAGACCTGCAGTCGCTGTTTGCAGAGGAAAGCCTTGTCCCAGAGAGCTGCTCCTATGGTCAACATTACTACTAGCACCCCCATGGAACTAGTCTGCATTGATTTCTTAAGTCTGGAACCCGATCTGAAAAATATCAGTAATATACTGGTGGTTACCGATCATTTCAACTGGTATGCACAGGCGTCCCATACCAAAGATCAGAAAGCAACTACCATGGCTAAGATACTTGTTGAGAATTTCTTTGTCCACTACGGGGCCCCCCAGTGGATCCATTCCGACCAGGGAAGATATTTTGAGAGCCGCCTGATTAAAGAGATGCTGTCTTTGTGGGGGGTGCGGAAGTCAAGAACCACTCCTTACCATCCTCAGGGAGATTCCCAGCCTGAAAGATTTAACCGCACCTTACTTGACATGTTGGGTACATTGCAACACAAAGACAAACCACGATGGAGCCAGCAGATCAGTACCCTGGTTCACGCCTATAACTGCACCAAGAGTGATGCCACAGGATTTTCCCCATACCGACTGATGTTTGGGAGAGAGGCTAGGTTGCCCGTGGATGTGTGTTTTGGAGTTTCCCCCGATGGGGTGCAAGCTGAAAATCATCTGCAATACGTGCAGAAGCTGAAAGCCCTGTTAAACCATGCTTATCAGTTGGCCCAGACCATGGCGGCTAAAAGAAACCTGGCCAATAAGGAGAGGTATGACAAGAAAGTAAAGACACTGGAGTTAAGAGAAGGGGACAGAGTGTTGTTGCAGAATCTGGGACTGCATGGAAAGCACAAGATTGCTGACCGATGGCATCACCTCCCTCACATTCTTGTGGGACAACTGGCTGATTTGCCTGTGTACAAAGTGTGACCTGAAAACAACTCCAAAAATGTGAAAACTATCCATCGAAATCACCTGCTACCAATTGGGCAGATCCTGATTGAAGTTGAACCTTCCACTGCCGCTCCCTCCTGGCCGGTGACTAGATCTGCCACTAAGCAGAAAACTAAACCTGTGGATACTTCAGCAAGCCAACCAAGAGAGCCCTGTTCAAATCCTGCAGAAAGACATAATCAACAATTGGTGTCGGAGAACGATGAGGATGATGTTGAATACTATCCCTCTTATGAACTGAGCCAGTTGTTTTGGGGCAATCCCCTTGTTAACTCCGGAGATGAGGTTGGGCCTTCTGGACTGTTCAAGCCCCCTGCCTTGTCTCTGGGACCAATGCCTCCAGAGGATGAGCTGGGTAGCAGTAAAGCTCAAGGGGTGGGGTCTTCGAGCCTGGCTGAATTATCTGGCCTAGCTGAATTATCTGACTTTTCAGAAGAAGAGAGTGATATGGGGGAACCAACCAGTGATATGCCAGAACCGGAAGAATATTTTGAATGCCCTGATGGTTCCTCCTTAGTGTCTACACAGTCCTCAACTGAGCCCAGTGGGGTGGGTCCTGGGGTAGAGGGTCAGGCTCCCAATAGTGCTATGAGCCCTGGGTCCTCTTCCCCTGTGGAGATTCCTGCTACTAGCATCAGTAAGACAGGATTGGAATCAAGGTCTGTCTCTGGGTTTTCCGAAACCCCTAGATGTTCCAGTTGAGAAGTACGGCCTGTAGTAAAGTTGAGCTATGAGTCTCTAGGCCGGCCTGTGGACCTGCCCTTAAATGTGGTCCATAAGGGGGTGTATGTGTCCCGAGCTCTTTACCTAAGTTAACCCTGGGGGATGACTCTAGTCTGGTAATATTGCCCTTTGGGTGTGGTGCCCCTGTTTTAGGTGACCCGCCAGTACCTGAAATGGAGGGGTTCCCCCAGATCCGGGGCTGTGAGCAGGAAATAATGACCTGATTGGAAAAAAAAGAGGAACTGAGGGTTGTGTGTGTACATTGCTGTATAATCTATAGTGCGCTATAAATATTCATGTATGTAATGCAAAGTGTGATGTACTGTCTCTTAGACTGTGTGCCTTCAGGTGAACTAAGGGCAATTACTTGGCACGGATGCCAAGTTTTTCCAGGCCAGGGAGTGTGTAACCCCCTGCAAATGGGGGTTCTTTGAAACTCCCTCGGAGCCTGTTTGGGTGCTTTCTACCAGGCTGGTGTCCTGCTCTTTAGTTGAATAATGAGTAACAGGGAGTGTTCTGAAACCTCCGTTTACTGGTTCTTTAAGAACTGCCTGTTGCAGTCGTGATTGCTTGAAATGGAGGGGTTGTGGGTTGTATGCCTGAGTCCCACCTGGGCCGCTGCAAAGTAGCTCGCTTCTGGGGTCACTAGTGACCCAAAGGGAGTTTTGCTGGGGGATGTGATTGTTTACTGAAAATAACGTAAACTGATAATGATAATGTAGTTGTTCTAACCTGCCTTCCTTTGCAGTGAGGACTGTTTCGGTTGTCTCCTCCATTTTGGTCCGGAACTGACGAATTGGACCAATTAGTACTTTGGGACTTTGGAGAGCTGCCTGACCAATAGGAGACCTGCTTGTAGGGTGGGGAAGGCATTATGGGCTATAGCGCTTTTTTTGCACCACTGAGGGGCAGAAGATCATTTGACTGACAGGTGTGCCAGCAAATGGATACGGGTAGCACCCGAGAGTTTAAGGAGATCCCCAGGCTGAGAAGGGGCAGACACATTGTGGCTGGTGGGAAGAGAGGAGCTCTGTGCTTCTGCACAAGTGGAGTGTTCATACAGGAAGCGCTTGAAGGCCTGCATCGGCCATTTGTCTGCCGTTGAGAGGGACGGATTGAATCCGCTGTATGCGGTCAGAGGAGGCTGGTGCCAGCCCAGCTACCCACCAGGCTTGACCTGTTATTGAGGATTTGAGAATCTGCTGAATCGCGCTCGGTCCTCGGGAAATTGGAAGCCGCTGTTGCAGCACTGTAGTCGGCTGAGAGCCGGGTGATCCTTGGAAGCTGCTGCCTGGTGTGGTACCCTCTGATTTGCCATATAAATGTGAGGAGGCTGGTGAACTTCAGGCTCAACCCTGTCAGTGGTGCAGCATCCATTAGTTGCTGGATTCGTGAGTACTGAATCAGGGTAACTCCCTGCTAAATTGCAACTGTAGTTTCCAGTTGCTCCATTATACTGCTGACTGGCTAACTGGTTCTCTTGCCCATCCTGATTGTTACCAGTATTTTTTTAAAGGTTATCTGTGTCAGGGCCCCAACCAGCTGCCACGGTGGACTAGCCATTAGGGCTTGGGTACCCAGGGACGGTAAACATTAGGGTCAGGCCTGTGCACAGAGCCCTAGGTAGATAAGTATAGTGATAATCTAATCAACTTGATTTTGCCTCTGTCCTTGTTACTTCCCCTAGAATAAATCCGATTGTCTGTTTTGCAACTACACTCTGGCTAGCTTGTGCATTTATGGTGTACTACTGTCTAGTGACTGTGATATAACTGCACCTTATTTTACAGGGTGTCTTCAGAGTGAGCTGAGAGGTACCAGCTGGGGGGGGGAAGCGTACTGGGGGAAAGTACTGCTCGTACCTTGTGTGAGCCATTAGTGGGACACCAGGGGGGTTGCAGTAGTCCAGAGGGCTGTGACCGAGACAATCTCAACAGCATCGACCCCGACCTCTGGGTGGAGGCACCCGCCAATGGATCTTGGCCCCTTACCCTGTCTCTGGGGAGGCAGGCAGGGGTAGTAGCCCCAAGGGTAGCGCCCCCTGGGGGTTACAGTAATATATGTTAAGAACAAATTCACTGTCTCAGTCACTGGTTGCACTTTGAAGGCTAAATAATTTGAATGCCTAGCACTAAAATTATCCCTCTCCATTGAACAGGCACTCTTGCAGCATGCTATTGACCACCTTCTGGTGGCATGGCAGTCCAGCCACATCTCCAAAGCCTAATTGACTCAACTAACACTGAGTGCATTCTAATGGGGGATCTCAACCAAAACTGGAATGACAACAGCTCCAAGAAGCTGAAGGATCACTGTGATGCGAATGGACTGGCTCAAATGATACCTGCAATCACCAGACCCAACAGAAAAAACCCTGAACGTAGCTCCCTTCTGGACCTTATGTTAGTAAACAAGCCTTATAACATCTCGCATACCGGAGTGTTCTTCAATGACATAAGTAACAACTGTGCTACTGCCTGCATCATACATTCTCCCCAAATAAAACCGGGTGCTAAATTCGAAAGATGCCTGAAAAAGTTCTGCTTTCCTGAAAGACCTAAGTAACATCAGATGGCAGGACTTCTATCTAGCCTCTTCCCTTAGCAAAGCATTAAATATCTTTCATAGCCTCTTAATGGGGCTAATAGACAAACATACCCCCCCCCCCAATGCTGATCTGGTCTAAAAAAAGACCTCCTGGCTTGTTCTCTCCCATCCTGAAGAAAGTGCTCAAGGACAGAGATTACTGGTGGAAAAGAGTGAGAAAATCTCACTTGGAGGCTGACTGGCTAGCATTTTGCATCTCTAGAAATGCCTGAACCAAACTAATTAGGTCTGAAAAAGCTAGATATTTCCAAGCAGAACTAGAAGACAACAAAAACAACTCTGCCAAATTCTGGAACATCCTCAAAAAGGTTGAAGGTCATCCTACTGACACCTCCCTTCCAGCCAAAATTGTGTCCGATTAAACTACTTTTACGGACAGAGCTGCTATATTAGAGCAGCTCAACAATCACTTTTCCACAGCAGGGCTATCAACAAACTTAGCCCATTAGGGGACTGCACAGCTAGCTCTAATGCTGATCTCAATCCTAACCAACCACATTACTCTCCATTACTCTCTTTTCAGCTTGCATACAGTCATGTTTAAACAAGTAGAGGACCGCCTTTTGTCACTGGACACTAAAAACAGTGCCAGTGCAGACAATATCAAACCTTACTTCCTAAAACTTGGTTACTTCTACTTGACTACCCTCATCACCCATTTATTTAACACTTCCCTTTTTTATGTTGGCTTGCCGGGCTTGCGTGGCAGTCAACATATTGGGAGAATGAAGCTTTGGGGGCGCGGCTGCTGTTGGGTGAATGCAGGGCACGTATCAGTAGGTGCGTCCCTCATTCCCCAATAAGCCAGCATGCTAGCGCTGACACCAACATTATGTAAAGTGGACAAAACTTCTAAACAAAGTGCCTCTGCAATCAGAGACAAGCTCGTCATGCAGCGTCACTTTGTTTAGAAGTTATGTGCACTTTACTACGTGCCGTCCCCCCCCAGTACAGGGTGCCATGCTGGGAGCCCACCCCAGGGTGGCAACTGATGCCATGGCCAGTGGGGGTGCCCAATCCCCCATCAGCTCCATGCCCCCCCAGCCATCCTTCTGCCACTCTGGGAGCCCACCCCAGCATGGCAAACGTCCCGCGTCGTCTTTTTTTTTTTTTAAAACCTGCAAACTGAAAATGGTCCCATGGCGCTTCTCCCTGCCCCCTCCCACAACCCACCCACCCACTGCGCACCCTACCTCTCCACATCCCCCCACCTCATACTTACCTCCGGAGTCCGGCTCGACAATCTTCGGTGGACCGGGAACACGTCTGCACTCTTCAAAGCCAACCGCGAACTGAGGAAATGCCGGTAAGCTGTATAATGGGCTAGATAGGGTTTTTTCAACTTTGTTGCATATCTCAGGCATTTTTGGAATTTTGCACCAAATTTTCAACATGGGGTTTTTGGGGCCCCTCCTCATGAATTCTGTCACTGTCATGGCATTTATCGGCCTTGAAAGGTGATTTCGCAGTCAATGCGTGAAATCACCTTTCAGGACCCATTAACGAAATGACAGTTCATGAGGTGCCCTCTTAAAAAGCCTAAGTTCCAAATTTGGTGGAAAAAATCCAACAAATGCCTGTTTTATGAGTGTGCATTACGCAGTTGCTACACAGGCTCGTAACTTTGCGCATTCACAATATTTTACTGCCGGATTTTCAGCATTGTCATTTTTGTACACCTCCTTGTGAACAGTACAGCTGTCATTTTCCACATCCTGCCCGAAATGTGTTTCCGCACTTCCAGCGCACAATAGTACAGTCTCTGTGGGAAATCAGTGTTTGGGCCAGATTATGAAAATGACAGTGACACAGTTCATGAGCAGAGGACCTAAAATGCCTATGTTGAAAATTTGGTGATGATACTCCATAAAATAACTGTGTTAGGAGCATGCGTTGGCAGATTGCACGCACGCTGCACTGGCCGCGTCATTTGTGATATTTTCAGTCTGGATTTTCACCATTGCCATTTTTCCACACCTCTTGATGAACAGTACAGCTGTCATTTGACATATCGTGTCTAAAATGTTTTTCGCACTTCCGCAGAATAGTGTGGTCGCTCTGCGAAATCACTTCTTGGGACACTTTGAGGAAATAACAGTGACACTATACATGAGCAGAGGTGCTAAAATGCCTATGTTGAAAATTTGGTGCCAAATGTCCATAAAATGGCAGTGTTGCAAGCGTGCATTGCATATTTCCCACACACCCTAGTAACTTCTCAAATTTGGTATATTTACATGCCACATTTTCAACACTGGCATTTTTTTTTACACCTCCTTATGAACTGTGCAGCTGTCATTTCTCACATCCTGCCCAACATGTTTTTCCGCACTGCACTACCAAACACCCAAAGGGACACCCTAATGCTTGTCACTCTCTGCAGGGTGGGGGTGGGTTGGCATCAGTTCAATACTTCACTGCCATTCCTATGATGCATCTGTCTAACTCCTGCACCTCCAATGCCAATGCCAGCAAGCCAACATTCGGCATTGACAAATGCTTGTTTGATATTAAGTATACTTTACTAGATTTTTAAATCCAATATACAGACATCTCAAAAAAACAGGAGGTCATACAATGCTGGATATATATCTGCAAAACAGACCTTATAACCACAATAACATACAGCCATTATCTAGTAGTACTGTATTTTGATGTCTGCATCCCCCCACCCTCTTCTCACCAATCTAACCCAATCATCACCATCCCAATCCCCCCTTCCCTCCTACCCCCACTGCCACAAACATGAGCCTTAGTAATTGTAAATATATATCAAGAGAAAACCATAATAAAAAGGATGGCTAACTTATGGAGGGGCATTTTTATTTTTTATTTTTATTTAGTTTTTGTTAACTGGGTAAGTGCTCTAGCCAACAGGTGACTATTTTCAGGCACGACCCAGGAGGCACAGTAACAATACAGAGTACAGTTTAAATACAAAGAGGCACAGCAGCAATATAAAAGTACAGTTTCAAAGACAATGAGGCAGGGTTACAGGTCAAAGTGTGACAACTGATTTACAGTTTACAGGTAGCATGAGAGAACGGGTACTGGTATCAGGACAGACCTACTGTACAGGCAGGTAAGGGAGGGGAGAAAAAGGGGGTGGACATGGTGAAGGAGGGGGCTAGGGATCCATGAGAGCTAGTAGGGACAGCTCTCTGGCAGCATTAGCGGTAAGAGGCAGGGACTAGGAACCGGACTCGTGGGTCCGCCAACCGGTGAGAGGTATATAGACGGGGGGGTGGGATGAGAGAAGGCAACCTTGCAGCATCGGCGGCCAAAAGTAAGAAAAGTGTCCTGGCCACTGGTACTGTTACCGGGTATGGGAGCCGTGATTCAGTCAGGGGTGCAAAGGGAGTTTAATGGTTTTTGTGGCAGAAGGCTGTTGTAGGGGACTGGGCTCATGGAACCGCTGACCGGTATGCGAGTGGCCAAGAAGCGGGGGTTGGAGGTGAGATGCGGCAGAAAGAGCGTTTGAGAGTGCAGGAAGTGCCCGGACTAGCAGTTCTGTATCCGGGCATGGGAATGGTGCACAGTTGGGGTAAGGGGGGATTACGGCGGTCAAGCAGTAATGGAAGCTGGACGAGGCCCCCCTGTAGCGGGTCTGTAGAGGGGCATGGTAGCGGTGCATAGGAGGGTTGTAGGAGGGAAGAAAGAGGGGGGACAAGAGGGAAGTGGAGCTGGGCTGGCCATGCCGGACAAACCTGGGGAGGACAGTAGCAAGGGTAGGAAGGGGAGGCTGAAAGTAGGGACTTGTAACCGGACTCATGGGTCCGCAGACCGGCGGGAAGTGAAAATAGGCAACCTTGCAGCAATGGCGGCCAGGGAGAAAAAAGTGTCACAGGTTCAGTTACAGGGCAGGGAGTTGAGGTATCAGTCAGGGTGAGAAGGGACTTTGCGGCTTTAGTGGCAGAAGGCTGCGAGAGGAGACCGGGTTCATGGAACCGCTCGCCGGCTGGAGAGAGTCCAGAGGGCGAGGTTCGGGGGTGAAATACGGCAGATGGGTGGCTTCAGTGGCTGAAAGTGCGGCAAGTGCCCGGGATCATGGTTCTGTTCCCGGGTGAGGGATCGGTGCTCAATCGGGGTAAGGGGGGGTTACGGTGGTCCACCGGCAATGGATGCTAATTGAAACATCCTGGTGACGGGTCCATAGGGGAGCATCACAGTGGCACAATGGCAGGTTTTAGGTGGAAAAAATGTAGGAAGGAGGGGAGAAAAGGGAGTGGAGCTGGGCCAGCTGGGCCGGAAAACCAGGGGAGGAAAATAAAGGGGGTAGGGAGGGGAGAGGCTGAGTCTTTAACTATGCCAGTACCTAGTACACAGAAATCATCAGCTAAATATTTAAGTAACAATTTGAACAGCATTTTACAGACAAAACAGTGTGAAGGGCAAAAGGCAAAGTGCAGACATTATAACAGTAAGGTCTAATTACATATAACACATACATTGAATAGTGCAATAGGCTTCATAACCAAGAAGTTATTATCATTAAGAGTGCATAGGGCAACATATATCAAGAAGTTAGTGTAGTCAACCAATAGCTAAATAGGGTAAGTCAGAGATAGGAGGGAGAGTGGGGGCTAGCATGGGGGGGATGGGGCAGGAGCAAGGGGGGTGGTAGGACAGGCTCAGGTGGGGTCATAGCAGGCACATTGGTCCGTTGAAACAAGGTGGTCACATAGCCTACACTTAAAGAGGTTGTGTGACGATGTTTGTCTAAGATCGAGCAGCAGCAGGGTCCACATCTGTGGGGCAGTGTACCCGAACGCACCAGACCCTTTTGAGGTACGGCAGCGGGATACTTTCAGGAGGGATTTATCTGATGATCTCAGCTTACACGGAGAGAAGGCGGGCTGAAGCAGTTCAGTTAGGGATGCCGGTCTGTCAAGTCTAAGGATGGAGTCGCAGAGGCAGCCCAGATAGTAAAGTCTGGTGGCGGAGGGAGAGAGCCAGCCAAGGTCTCTATACAACTGGCAGTGATGCTTGAGCCGAGGGGCCTTTGAAGCATAACGGCATACATTGTTGAAGGTGACATCCCATTTTTGCAAGGTAGATTTATGTGCCATGGTCAGGATGGGAGCGCAGTAGGTAAGAGCGGGCAGGAGGAGCCCCCTGGCAATGTCCTGCTTGGCAGCAGGTGTAAGCATATAGCTGGTTCTGTAGGCAGCCCCCAGTTTGCAGTTCACAGATTTACATGTTTCTTGAATGTGCAGGTTTAGGTCCAGGGATTGATCTAGTAGGATGCCAAGACAGCGGAAAGTGCTGACTTCCTCGAGGGGGGATCCATCTAGGTCCAGGATTTTTAAAGGAGAGGAGCAGGACCTTATCTTGTGGGCAGTGCCCAGTAGCATTGCTTTGGTTTTGCTGGAGTTCAGGATAAGGCGATGGGAGTTTAGCCAGTGTTGAGCAATGTGGAAAGCAGAGGTCAATGTCGCGCTAAGTTGGTCAACATTATCAGAGCTAGCGTAGATAACCAGGTCATCTGCATAGAGAAGAGAGGCACAGGACACAATGTAGCTTGGCAGGTTGTTAATAAATAATGAGAACAGGAGAGGGCCCAGTATTGAGCCTTGTGGCACTCCAATGTTGATAGTGGTACAGTCAGAGATTGCGGAGTTAAGTTTGACAGCTTGGGTCCTATTTGTTAAGTAGCTTCTGAACCAGCTTGTGATGGGAGGTGAGAAGCCAAATTCTTGGAGGGTGGACAGGAGTAAGGGGTGATCCACGAGGTTGAAAGCCTTGGTGAGGTCGATGAAGATAGCACCAGTAAGATGACTTTTGTCCATGTTTGTGAGAGTATCTGAGGTGAATTTAGCTAGCGCAGTTGTGGTGCTGTGGTTTTTCCTGAAACCATGTTGTGCTGCACATAACAAGTTTGAGGTTTCAAGGAACTCAATGGTCTGAGTGGCTACAAGTTTTTCTAGGATTTTGTTGAGGACCGAGAGAATCGCTATTGGTCTATAATTTGAGATATCACTCTTGTTTCCCTTTTTGAAGATGGGGGTAATTCTTGCAGATTTCCAGATGTCAGGAAAGGTACCATTGGAGAGGGATAGAGTGAACACCTTGACTAGTGGATAGGAGATGAGATGAGCAGCTGTCTTTAGAAGGTGTGGTTCCAGTAAGTCAGATCCCGGGCTGGTGGTGTCAGATATGATGTTTAGTAGATTAAAGACTTGCGATTCGGACACAGCTTTGAAGTAGAAGGGCTTGGTTCTTTCAGGCACAGGATTATTGATTGGTGGGTTGGCTAGTGCACCAGTTGCAGAGGGCTGAGATGCCACAGGTGCAGGTGGAAGTGTAGATGTGTAATGGGACAGGTCAGAGAACATCTTATTGAAAGCACTTGCAATGGTAAGGCAGTCATTACAGTGAATACCATCTAGAATCATTTCCAAAGGGGTTACGGAACTAACAACCTTTTGAACATTGAATTTGAACTAACAACTTTTGTGTTGGACTGGATTAATAGCAAATTATAAAAGGGATCCCAAAGTTGTTTATATTTTCCCATTCTTTGGGTTAACCCAGCAATAACACATTCTGCCTGGATAGCAAACATAATTTCTTTATACCATTCAGTATAAGTCAGTGTAAGGGCATCTACCCAATGTCTGAGTAGTACTTTTTTGGCACAAACAAAGATCAGTGCCATATAGGCCCTTTGAGTACGGCCCTGGAGGGTTGTATAATCTCCTATAATACAAATTTCAAGGGTAAATTTATCTGTGCGAGCTAGTAGTGGATCCAGCTGGAATTTAATACAATTCCATAATGGGGAAACCTTATCACATGACCATAACATATGCAGCAGATCCCCCTGGACTTGCAAGCATTTGGTGCAGAGATTAGATGACAAAAATCCCATCCGGTATAGTTTAACTGGGGTATAGTACATATTGTGGATAATTTGAAATTGCATATATCTGTACCTGTCCCACTTGAAATATCTATATAGGTGCTTCCAAATTCTTAACCAACATCTAGGGGGTGCAGAAGTTGGAAGAGAGTGGTCCCACCAGTAAATTCTTTGTCCTTCTAACCCAGCAGACGTAATTTATAAAAACCTGTAAGCATACAAAATTAAATGAGTAGATGGAAGTGAATTAAGATATGGGAATAGAGCAGCTAGAAGGGGTGTAGACCACATCCCAGTGCCAAAATGCTGTAATAGCATGTGGGTAATCTGCAAGTACATTAAAACATGGGTCGGAGACAGGCTTCCTGGAATTGCATCAGTTTCTAGTTAATAACTAACTCCTCCACCCTTCCAATCCCCATGTTGGGCCAAAAAATATTAGGTCTAATTGGTTTACCGGAGATTAACAGGTTGGGATTACTGAAAAGGGGTTGTGTTATATCTTTATACCCATTGATTTTTAGTAAGGTATTCAGCTGGTGTTGTGTAATCAAAAGGGCATCAAGCCAGGATCCTTTCAGCTTTTTTGGGAGATTTTTCTTATTTAGAAAAGGAAGGGCTTCTGGAACCATAT
The DNA here is from genome assembly GCA_016271365.2 of Neoceratodus forsteri. NCBI lineage: Eukaryota > Metazoa > Chordata > Ceratodontiformes > Ceratodontidae > Neoceratodus > Neoceratodus forsteri. Next base: position 1,064,767,778 of record CM057454.1, on the reverse strand, counting down.
CGTGTAACACTCACTAGGATTTCTCAATTCCTAAACAAAGAGGGGAATAAGGGGAGTCAGATGAGTATGTTGACAGAAATATCCAGTATCTCAATCTGGTTAGATGTATTCCAAGATAATACAAATATAAGTTGGGAGCTTGTAGGCCCCCATCAAATTTTGCCCGAGTAAGCTTACCATAGTTTCTTCTTGATTTCTTCCCAGCCCACAAAAAGGAGTTAATGATTTTATGGGTCTGATTAAACTAAGAACTGGGTAAATCCCAGTTGTACATTTGCAAAGGGTATAGTATATGAGGTAATACATTCATTTTTACTATACTCATACAACCCCACAGCGAGAGGGGTAATAAAGACCAATGCTTAATATCATCTTGTATATGACTTAGAGTGGTATCAAAGTTAAGCTTTTTCTCTTTATTTTGGGGGAGGGGTGAAGGAAAATACCCACATTTTTAAGTCTGTCTGATCACCACTGTAGGCCCAGGTTAACTATCTCTGTTTTTTGAAAATACTGATTAAGAGGGAATACTTCCGTTTTATGCAAATTCAGTTTATAATTGGAAATCAAGCTAAACTGGGAGATTAATGTAAGTGCAGCCGGGAGGGATTGTGAAGGAGATTACATTTTTAACATCTCCCTGAAGCAGGACATGCTACCTGTGTCATGGAAAACTGCCTACATCTTACCTCTATTGAAGTCTGGGGATCCGAGCGACCTGAACAATTATCGGCCCATTACCATGCTATCCACCCTTTCAAAATTACTGGAAAAAATTGTCAACACCCAAATTAGGGAACACTTAGATTCACAGAAACTGCTAAACCCTGCACAGTCTGGCTTTAGAGCCAAACATAGCACAATATCTGCCCTTGCAAAAGTAACCACAGATTGGCAAATTGCCTTGGACTCTAAGAAGCATGGATTTTTGGCCTTTTCCTTGATCTCAGTAAGGCCTTCGATACCGTAGATCACAACATCTTGCTTACTACACTGAGCGATATTGGTCTCAATAGTCCTGCCATCAAATGGTTCACCATCTACCTCACCAACAGGTTACAACAGGTCAAAGCTGCAGGTGATCTGTCTCTACAAAAATCTCTTCTACGAGGAGTCCCCCAAGGCTCCATCCTGGGCCCAGTCCTATTTGCAATCTATATCAATAACCTGGACACACATCTCTACGCAGCTAATGTGCACTTATTTGCAGATGATACTTTACTCTACACCACAAATTCTTCCCTGGACTTTGCCCATGAGGACTTACAGCAAGACATTATCACTCTCCAATATGACCTTATCAAACACAAGTTCCTACTCAATGCCAAAAAGACTAAAGCCATGATTCTCTCACCAAAGGCAGCCTCTGGATCAACACACACATCTCCAAGATACTTACTCTTGTGGGTGAACCCCTTGAAATAGTTGATACCTTTAAATACCTAGGGTTCTGGCTGTATAACAAGCTTAACTTTCTGTGCCATCTGAATGAAGTCTCAAAAAAACTAAGACAGCGGTTAGGCTTATTCTACCCTATTAAACATCTGCTTACCATAGAAGCCAGAAAGAGACTAGTACAATCCACATTCCTACCTGTACTGGACTATGCTGACTTTCTCTACAATCATTGCCCCTCATCAGTGCTCAATAAACTCGACACTCTTTACCACAGAGCCTTAAGATTTATCCTTAACCTGCCTCTTCGCACTCATCACTGCCTACTGTACCAAGAGATGGGATGGCCCTCACTCTCAGCTAGGAAGAAAAGAAATGCTCTCCTCTGGCTCTTTAGAGCTCTGTCTGATAACCTTCCTGCATACATCTCGAGCTTCTTAGAACGTGCCATGGGATCTTATGGCTTGAGACACTACTCCATACTTTGTTTCCTGATTCCTAGAGTGAAAACTCCCTATGGCTTGGCCACAATCAATTTGTCACTCCCATCGCTATGGGATGCCATGCAAAGCTCATTAAAGCTTTCCTCACTTTCAGGTCTATTCACATTCAAAGCTCTGATAGCTGAATATCTGAAGGAAACATGCAGTTGAGTTAGGTGTCTATGAGCCCTTTACTTCTGGCTCCTCCCATGAATCCTACATTTCAGAATCTCACTCAACTCACATCCCTAATAAGGGATACCCAGCACTTACTAGCCTGTCTCCGCCATTCTTGGTCCTCTTCATCCTATCCCCTCCTTCCTAGCACACTTACGCTCTCTTCTTTCCCCTCCTTACTATTATCATGAAGGCACTAGCTTCTATTTAGTGGAGACAGCCTAGGATAGTCATCTCTTCTCTCTCCTGTGAATTGATTATGAATGGTAATCGCATGTACCTATGTCAGACCTGTATGTATAGGTCTATAGTGACCTTTACCTGTACAATGCTTTTGTTTCTTGGCTACCACATTTGTGATTATGTATTGTATTGTACTAATGTCCAGGACCACTTAGAAAATGAGCTTGCTCAATGGTGTTTATGCCTGGTTAAATAAAGTTTGATTGATTGATCCTTTACAACATCCAACAATAGAGTCAGGCCCAGCCAGTGGCCTGGCCACAACTTCCATTCCAGGGACTCTCATTAATAATGTTCAATTTATGCATGTTCCTGTTGTTTGGAACCTCACCCACTGGAACATGACTGACTTTGGCCACTGGTCCTTAACAAATGTGTTGATTTCTCAAAAAGAAAGGGTCACTGTGTATATGCAAGATATTGCACTTTTATTCAATGAGTCCCAAAATAAATTCAATGAATTCATCTTCCAAAATAACAAAGAAGCCTCAGAGCAACACATAGGCAGGAAAATCATTTGTTCAGCTTATGGTACCTTTGTTATCACTACTATCACCAATCTCTTCTGAGATCTGGAATCAGGGTGGATCCCAAATTTGATCCATGATAGACGTATGGCTAAATGGTATTGTCCCTATTGTAGAACCCTGTGATGCACTACCTGGTGGATGGATAGGACTGTGTCTTTCTCTTTAGCCACAGCATGGAACTTGGGCTATATGACGCATACCCTTATTGAAGACCCTGCTACATTACACACCAATGTTCTCTGCGGGGCACTATGTATGTTACGTTCAAGGTGTACCTTCCACTCTTTGACAAAGATTCTTCTGTCTTTGACAAGCTTTTGAACATCCACTCTGTGGGCCATCTAGAGGATAGCATCTATCCCGAATGGATCGACTTGCCTCCTTTGCTGGTTTTTCATCCTCAGCTGGATGCCAGGTTAGCCCCACATACTGACTGTTGTGCTAAATGGGGTTACCATTATTTGTGTAGATGTGATGTCTTTGATGTAATCACTCCTGTTTGTGGTTACTCTCTGAACTCTTTGGACTGGTCATATATGTTTGATGATGACCTCTTTGCTAATGAAACTGTTAATATCTCCTTTTGACAAGCCAAATGTCACTTTTGCTTCACAAGAAGTTTGACGACTCACCAGCAGAATAATGACTGCCTCCTTCACCTGCCATGTCCAGCTCACCAAGTGGTGACTTCCTCAGGTTCGAGTTTCCTACAATTCTGATGGACAATATTGTGTTGTGACCAACTACAAGACCTCCTATGGACCTCTTGTGTGCAACATCACTATGCCTAACTTTTGTATTTCAACAGCATACTGTCATTGGCCATATGGCTATCACCCACTGTTCCCACCCCAGAACCTGATTACATAGATAGTGACCCTGACTATCTGAATGTATTGCACAGTATTTACCAGTGTTTAATGTGCATATTGACCCTCTCACCCTGAATCTTCAAGCCATGTTAAAAAGAAAAGATACACACCTTATCCATATTAGTAACAACATTACCAAAGCAGGCAATTCTTTGAATTACTTATTCCATGATGGCAATCTAAGTACAGTTTTGTCCAACACTTGGTTGGAAATTAGTTTTAAAGGTTTTGTTGTTATTCAAATTTTCTTGATATTTTTCATGACCTACAGTCCCCAAAGTGGACCACCATCTTATAGTATAAGGCATATCAGTATTTACTCATGCTTGCTATAATGTACTATGCAATGTTATATTTGTAGCCTTAGCATGCCACCTACAGTTATTAACCATGAAGCTATAATCTGCATATTCTATGAATCTTTCCATTGTAACCAAAGTAGTTTTAGTTAGCATTTATTGCTGTGTACATGCAAACCTAATGGCCTTGGGTGCGAGCTGTCCACCTCACCCAACAATGGAAATGCTTTGTTTACCTTGCAGACAAGCTCATTACCAGATATTGGACACTCTTATCTCTGAGTATATAACTTTGTGTAAGACTGTTTTTCACTGAGTTTTCCTGAGATGACATCAGTTGTTCAGAGGTTCCAGACTCCCAGCTATGGTAAACTGTCCTTTTTACATGTATTGGGTAATAAACCTTTTGTTCTGCAATACCTGTCTCTGTGTCTTTTGCCATCAGGTTTAGATCCTGACTTGACCCCAACAGTATAGAAAAGGTTACATTACAACCTCTGGGGGGGGGGGGTAGATTTGGGTACTAAAATTCTCTGTAGAGAGACATTTTGAATTTTTAAGCTAGGGACATTGAGAACTCAGAGGCTTAATAATAATTTTGACTTAATGCCATTTTTGCACTTCTTTTTTCTTTTTTAGTCATTATTCATCACTAATAAACCCTGGTTCATAATCTCTTTTTCACCTTCCCTTCTCCCCTCCAATTTTTCCCTTCCACTACCCCTCCTGTTTTTGTCTTCTTATTTCTTTTCTTTCTTCTGCTTTTCCTCCTTCTTCCTTTCCTTGGGCTTGATTTTCAAAGGCCAAAGAATGATGCAAGGTTCTTGTGCCAGAAATGAATGATGCAAAGAGCAAGCCGTGTCTAAACTTGCATCATTTCTGATTTTCTAACACTGCTTGCATCAAAAGCAGAACTACCTCCGCCAAAGTGGCTTATGTCAAGCTTGCATCAAAAAAAATGGGTATGCCATGTCATAGTGGGGTTGGCATCAGAAAAATGAAACACCATCACCTTTTTGAGGATTTCAAAGGTCAACACTGCACCGAAGATGCATGCACTATTAGACCAGTCAGAACTAGTTTAACTGACACTGGAGCACATAAATGAAAGTGAAGATTATGTGGTGAGTTGGTTATAGAGCCAATATTCCCCTATAGGACTAGTTTAGAGCATTTTGGTGGCTTAACATGCCATTGCCTTGGCTATTTCATCCTCTGTATTTTTTTGACTCAGCTTAAATCATTCTTGCCCTGTGCATTGTCTTTTTGATGCAACTTGATTCACATTCTTGCCTTATGCATCATCTTTTTGATGCAGTTTGCATCATTCTTGCTCCATGCATCACTCATCTTTTTGACTCAGCTTGAGTCATTCTCACCCCTGCTCCATTTGTTTGAGGTTTAATTAAGCAATAATGCATGGCAGGGTGTGTGTTGTGCTGGGATAATGTCATGCCTGGGGGGATTGAGCATGAGGCTGCAGGCCGAGTGCATCCATTCACCCCTGAAGTGATGTTATCCCAGCACAACACACAACCTGGAGTGCATTATTGCTATTATAAAATGACTTGTTTGTAGAAAAAAGGAAATAAAGTTGAAAAATACATTTAAACTTCATTTTTGTCAGTTTTTGGAGTGGGTAGGGATACTGTAAGAAAAAATAGTGCTGGTTTATTATTTCAGCCCGCAGGTGGAGCTCATGTGATTTTCCTGCAGCACTGACTGCAGTTTCCATAGTAATCTGTATCAGTGCTGTCAGTCATTGTTGGTATTCCCAAATGCCTAGGCATTTATGTCTCATTTTTCCATGTTTTCACTTTGTGTTTTGCTCTGTTTATCTTTTTGTTTCTTACTCTTTCTTCTGCTGCTGTTTGTGTATCAGACAGTGCTGTCCCCTGACAGTGACACACACAACCCCCCCCCCCAATGGGGTCCAGTTCTGGAGGCCTTACTTAAAAAAGGATGTGGAAAAGGTGGAGAAGGTACAGAGGAGGGCTACTAAAATGATGGTGGGCCTTGACCACTTGCAGTTTGAGGAGAGACTGGCAGCCTTAGACATGTACTCCCTGGAAGAGAGGAGGGAGTGGGGAGACATGATATTTTTTTTTTATTTGAAATATTCAGAAAGACCGTTGAGTCAGAGAGACTCATTTACAAAGGTTCTACATCATACTAACAGTACATTACACGGTGACATGAGATAACAAAAAACAGGTTACATAGTTGTTTCAAAGTAGGCTAACAGAGAAAGTTAGGAAAATTTAGCACAGTCATGAGGGAAAAAAATAAAAACAACAATGGTACTGTCAGAGATATTCAGTAGGGGGCTGTTTGTCAGGTTACATAAATGCATTTGAGGTACACTGAGAAGCTGATAGCTAGTTAGTAAGGGCAAGGCAGATCAGGTTTCATGGGCAGTCACATTTATTTGAATCCTGCAGGTATTCCCTTAGCTTTGATTTATATGGACCCAGCCTTCTTTCCTTGGCTATATTGATAGGGAGGGAGTTTATCCCCTGAGACCTTTAAGTACCTAAAAGGGATCAACAAGGTGCCTACAAATGACCTATTCCAACTGAAGGGGTGCCCCATGAAGAAGGGCCATGAACTTCAGCTTGAGGGTGGGAAGTTTTGTGGAAATAGCAGGAAATACTTCTTTACCAAGAGGGTGGTGGTTGCCTGGAATGGGCTGCCAAGAGAGGTGGTGGGAGAGCACACATTAGGGGGAGTCCAAGAGGGCTTGGGACAGATATAGAGGGTTGTTTAAGGGTGGGGGAGAGTCCACAGCAAGCCTAGAGGTTGCTGGACAAATGGGCAGACTAGATGGGCCTAGTGGTCCCCTTCTGATGTCACATTCCTATGGTCCTATGTTCCTATCTTGTACAGGGATAACATCATGGCTCCAGTCCCAGGATTTTTCTTGGCCATTGTATAATTACAGTTTACTGTAGTAAAGTAGATTGTATCAGACTAATTGTGTTTAGTTCTAAACTGACATATTCTGTTACTGCAAATCTCAAAATCCCCTGCAGCTGACATCAAAGTAGTTGACAGCAGTGGGGATTCTATAGCCTGCAGTGCATGGCCACTATTACAACCATCTGCACAGTTCTGAGTCCTTTCTGAAACTACTAACACACCTGAGTTTCTTAGCTGCTGTCTGACAAAAACAACTGTCAGACAGGGGTGTTGAGGGGGCTGAATGACAGAGAAGTTACATGATTTATTTTGGTGGTGGTGTGATTCAAAACAGATTTCCACCTGTTTTGCAGGCATATACCATTAGGCCAGTGAAACATTTATGGCGACGACCATTGCAGCAACAAATCTGACAGTACGCTGTAATGGTCATGCAGCACCCCGACACAGTCTCTTTGAGTCTTGCACCCCCACCCTGAAATGATTATATTTAATTCTGGGGGGTTTGGGGGGCAGAGCTCCACACATGGGTGGTTCAGGGGGTGAAGCCCTCTGAAAAAACAAAACACTTTTCCTAACATCACAATGCTGACCGTGATTGCGGTTGACATAGTGCTGTCACTGTAAAGGCTTTTGACAGAATTCCTGTTGAAGTGGCTTGGGGGAACCTTTTGCAGGTCTATGTTCTAACCACAGGATCACATTCCCTTTCCAAATGGCATCAGATTCTTAGTCAGGTCTGTGAAGTTTAAAACACATGTCCAAAATGTTTTATAGATCCTGCTATTGTTATGATTAATCTTATATATTCATCAGTCGTGAAAATCATACTGTTGTACAACGTATTATTGTCAGTGTTGCTCAGTATCCCATATTGTAAATCTATTCATTACAGCTGTCACTGTTGTCCTCCAGGACAACCTTGGATACATAATGTTCTCATCCCAGAGTGGTTTTCCTAGTTAGGGATTCCAAATAAATATAACATGCTGAACCCAAAGCCCACGATAATAATGTTGTACCAGAGTACATGAAGGGAACAGTTATCCTTCATTTATGGATTCCTTTCATTTTCTTTGATTTGCAAATCATGGTGGCTTGGACTATATTCACCCTAGTACTTTTCTCTAAGTGATTTTGCAATTACTGCACTGCTTTTATGGTGTCCCAGCCCCCATGAGACATGTAGGCTTCATAATATGGTTTGGAATTTATGAGCAGAACATTAATTCATAAACTGTTCTGAAGTTTGCTCTCTTAGGGTTGTCCACATACTGTATGCAGAGACATTTCTGGGTTATTTTAAGATATTTTTAATCTTGCCTGGGAAGATGTAAATCACAGGAAAGCAAAATGCAAATAATTTTTGCTTTACAAGTACTGTACACGTTAGTATGGCAAGGTTTCTTAATTGGGTATTCCAAATGTGTTTCATATGAACCCACGGCAGTAAGGAACCACTAAGAATTATAAGTCATGCACAATACAATGCTATGAGGACTGGCGTCTGCCACAGTGCTATGAACAAGAAGTTAAATTTAGTCTTTAGAACACAGGTTGAGTTTTTGAGAAGGGTTGCTATATGCATGTGGTGTGTTATTCGATCAGTTATGTCCTGGCTAGTCTGTTCTGCGTCCCTTACCTTCTCTTGGGTTGTTTGTGACCTCCATGCACCTTCACCTAATATATACTAGTGACTTGAAAGCCTATCCTGGTTCAAGTAATTCTTAAATACCCTTTCTTCAGTCTTTCTTGACAGCACCACAATTGTTGCATATTTTACTATTTTTTTATTTCCTGTACAACCTCACTGCACATATTGTCTGTTAATCTCCCACTGTTTATATTACCAATAATTGCTCATTTTGCCTTCTCTTTTATATGTATATTCTGTCTCTGCCTGCCTGCTGTTTATTTTCACTTTTTGTCATTCATTTTGCCAGAACACTGTTTTATTAATATTGGCTATAATTTCCACTGAATGTATTTGCCTGCCTGTACCTCTTCCCCCGGGGTGTGCCTGGAAGTAAGCCTTGGCTCAGTGTACCTTTCCTGGTTTGTCATTTTTCAATAAATATGTTTTGGAGATAATGCATATACTTATTTTTTTCTTTCATTATAAATCATGGCATCATTCTTAGCCAATCAGGATTGTTTATTTCTAAACATGATAGATACTTGCATTATAGGAGCGTGGTAGTACCCCTATAGTTAGGGTTGAGTAGCCTGTTTAATGTTAAACCTCAAGTTTTGCACATTAATATCTTTTGCTCTCATTGAAGAAATGAATCGCAATTTTGCATGTGTTGTCTAGGAGACAAGTTATTGATGTGTGGACATTTTTGTGATGGCAGCTTGGAAGATTTCTGAGATCCACATGTGTCATTTTTTGAAAAACAAAAAACCTTTTTTCCTGTACTTAACATTGTTTTTTTTTTTTTCTCTTGCCTACAGGTAACATGGAAAGGATTTTTTGTCCCGCCATGTCCCAAGGAAGTGCCTTTGACAGGTATGGTGAAAAAATATTAAAGGGTTCCAGAGTTATTATTCACTAAAAATACCACCAACAGCTTAATCTGGTTCAAGGTCAGCTGGCATTCATCTGTATCTCCCTCACCTCAGGTCATGCCTGAAAATAGGCAAGAAATTGTCTAGTGCACTTATCCAGTTAACAAAAACTAACTAAATAAATAAATAATATCAGGCTTTAAATTTTAATGTTTTCCAACCTACATGTGCGCAGTAGGGTTTTTCAGATAATGTTCTGTGGCAAAAGTAAAAATTTGATGTCACAAATGCACCTTTTTGCTTTCACGTCACTTGATTGGCAAGACACCAACATTTTTTTGTGCTGTGCCAACTGCTATTTTGTTTATCTTTTCCACAAACCAACAAACATGGAAAATACATATGAGTACTGGAAGTTTAAAAAAAAAACAACATCAGAACCTAGCTAAACATGAGCCGTTTAGCTAGAGTCTGATGTTTGTTTTTGTCATTATGGCCAGAAATATGTTTTCTGGGTACCCAAAATCCCAGGTACCCAACTTAGCGAGAGGAGCACTTCCCCTGCATTCTCTGTTGAACTTGTGCTGTTGGCTGCAGCGTGAGGTGTGAGCTACTGAGCCACTGTTTCCCTGGTGTTTGGTGGCACTGCTGTTTCCCTGGTGTTTGGTGGTGCCCACTCTCACATCATTGCTGTCTCTGCCAATATTGCCCTGGTGTCTAGTGGCATCTCCACCCTTCCGATGACTATCCCCTTACTGATGCCCAGTTTCCCGGGTGTCTAGTGGCACCCACACCCACCAATCATCCTCCCTGTAAATTAATAAAATAACTTCATTCCATGGCATCTAGTGCCCCCCCACCTGCCAATTGGTGTTCCCACTTCACTGGTGCCTAGTGGCACCCCCTCACCCCAGATCACCCCTTCCTGTGAAGAAATTACATATTCCCTGGTGTCTAGTGGCACCCCCCACCCGCTGTTCACCATTGCCGAATTCCTTGCTGTCAAGTGGCACCGCCACCCCCCCCAATTACCATTGCTGAATTTCCTGGTGTCTACAGGCACCCCCCACCTGCTGATCGATGTCCCTGTGTTTTTGAATATATTCCCTGGTGTCTAGTGGCACCACCCGCCCTCCCATTTCAGGTATGTATGCAGGTAGGCAAGCTACTTTGAGTGCTTACAGGGTGAAAAAAAGAGCTGTTCTATGAAGGGAGTAAACTCTATGGCCAGGATAGTCAAACTGCACCAGACTGTGGCACAAGCCTGGGCGCAGATCAACTTTGTTGTGCAGGGGTGTGGCCTGAGCGATATTCAATGGAGCTGCGCTATGGTGCAGCAGCTTTGAATATCTCACCCTCGCCACCCCCACTGTGCATGGTGCAGTGGCACTGTGCCAGCACAAGTGGCCAGAGTGGAGCATGGAGATGCGCTGGCGCAAGTGCCATTGAGCCATGCACAGCACCAGCGATATTCAAAAGGGGACATGCAAATGGGGCCATAATATATGCAAGGTGCACAGGGGACCATTTGCATCTCATTATGGCCCCATTAGCATGCAGGTGCGCCGATCCCCAATGACTTGCGGCTGGTACCCTGCCAGGCAGCCGTCGGGACTGATGCCCCCTGCAGCCTGATCATGGGCATTCCTGTAATATAAAAAAATGTCCAATATCCCTGGTGGTCCAGTGGATCGCTTATAGTTCGATCGCGGGCATCACTATAGTCCCCCAAAGTCCAATATCCTGGTGGTCAGTGGCCGCACTCGAGCCCGATCGCAGGCATCATTAATAGAACCCCAGTTCAGCATCCTGGTGGTCTAGTGTACCCCATCCCACCACCCACTGAGCCCCACCGCCCGCCCCCTTAGCTGGCGGGAGGCAGCACCTCACCGCCTGCTGCCCCACCCGCCGACTGACAGCTCAGTAGGCTGCATGCCCATTGGTTCATGGCATGAGCCAATGGGCATGCAGTCCATATTGTATTTACTCAGTCCAGATATGTGAATGAATTTCACATATCTGGACTGAGTAGTCATGATATGTGCTGCACGCCCATTGGCTCATGCTGTGAACCAATGGGTGTGCAGCCCTACTGAGCTGTCAGTCGGTGGGCGGCGGGCGGCAGGCGGTTGGATGCTGCCACCCGCCGGCTGATGGGAGGGGAGCTGGCAGTGGGGCTCAGTGTGGCGTGGTGGGTGGGTGGGGGGTACACCAGACCACCAGGGATATTGGATTTGGGGCTTCATTAATGATGCCCGTGATTGGGCTCAGTGCAGTCCACTGGACCACCAGGGATACTGGACTTGGGGGGGCTATAGTGATGCCCACGATGGGGCATTGGGGGTGCCGCCAGGGGTGGCAGGAACTCAGGTGGCCACCTACAGGTGGCAGCTACTGCTGTGTTGCACCCTGCAATGTGGCAGCTCACCTGTGGGTGGCCATCACTTGTTCCTTTTTGTTTGGGTGTAACTTTGTGCAGGCGCAGGTAGGGGTTGCGCATGCATGACTCTGCACATCCCGGGCTGAATATCGGGTTGTGCAGGTTATGCATGGGCACGCGCCCCCACCTGTGCCTGCATACATTACTGATGCACTTCGGAACATTGGGATTTGTGCGGTGTACTTTTCCCTTTTGAATATCGTGCTGGGGCACATCAGTGGGTTGAGCATGGCGCAACACTGTTGCGCCATGTGCAACCCTTTTGAATATCTGGGCCAATATTTTTTGGGACATCTCCCCTCACCTATAATGAAAGCAAAGACCTTTTGCCACGGCACTGGAAGAGCTCTGAGAGAAACAAGAGGACTTTGTTTTCTCTTATTCTGCAGTTATGAGGATAAAGTCAGAGGGTGCCTCTTACAAGTTCTATGAAGTTGAGAAAGTCAAGAGTTTTCTGAGGGAGTGGGAGTAGAAGTGCAGCTGAGACTTGGCCATGGGTGATATATGCTTTCCTTTTGTTTAGTCTGCTGCTATGCTGAGTTAAAGGTACAATCAAGGTCTGTGGCTGTGGACTTTTCCTCTGGACTGACATGAAGGGACATTATAGCCTGGACTTTTGGGACATTCGTGGGCTGTGGGACAAGGACTCGGTAATTAGCAGCTTGAATTTGGGAGAGGGATAGATGATTGTTGCAGGCTGTCTCGATCCAGGACATGAATGTATGGGGGACTGCTGAGTTCAGTCTGTATGAATGTGTGAACTGTAGTAAGATTGGGGCACTCATGAGGCAGCCTGCTTAGTGGTAAAATAAAAAAAGGTCCATAGATGATTTTTTAAACTGAAAGAAAAAAGGTCCCTTGCCACTCAGTCCCCCCAACTCCCACTCTGCACCCACCTCTCCACATCCCCCAGTACACCTCCAGACACCCACACTCACCTGAACAGGTCCCAGGTTCGAGACCCACTCTCCCAATTGAAGACACTTCTTTCTGCTGGAAGCACATTTGCTGGAGCTGGAAGGATACTGCTGTCTTCAACTGCGAGCTGTGTGAGAAATTCTATATTGCACTTGATATCTGCAACAAATGTGCACTTTTGCTTAATTCTGTGGGAGGTGAAACTAACTACCCTTGGTAATTGCTTTTTATTCACATATTTATTTAGTGTTTAACCAAGATGGGGCTTGTAAACTCTGTTTATCTTGTTAGTAACTTCAGAAGGATTTAAATACTGCATTTGGGTAGGTCCTTGAGGTAGCTAGATTGTCTACTAGGATTTGCTGACAGTTAAACTATTTTAAATTTCAGGTGGCTGAGGAGTTGAAAAGCAACTTGCAAACTCTGCTTATCTTGGAAGTAACCTCATAAGTGTTTGAATACTACATTCTGGTTGTCCCTTGGGGTAGCTGGATTGACTACTAGGCTTTGGGACTGAAACTATTTTTAAATAATTTACTGGTGCGTAGGAGTTTGTGATAGTTAAACTCTTTTAACAGAGTTACTGGGGTTAAGGAGTGGTCACAGAAAAACCTGCAGTGTGAAACAGGAAAAGACAGTCTTTCAAGCAACAGAGGGTGGTGGATTAAGGTTTACATTTGTTTGTTACAATTCTTAAGATTTTCAGTGCAGGAAGAGTTTAAAGCACAGCTGACTTATTTTGGGGCAGACAGCTCTCAGAACACAAACCACCAGGCCTGTTTTGGGGCTGGGAAGGTTTACCTGTGTCTGACTTGGATGTGTGGATTTTTCTCTGATTGATTATCAGGGTATTTCTCTATCAAATTGTTGTGTAGGGCATTTTGCTGACAGGAAGGCACTCATTGCAGCAGTGGGTCAGAGCTTCTAGCTGATTGTTTTGTGAGGCACAGTTTAGGCCAACCCTTCCCACCCTCACCCCACCCACCCCTGGAAATAGTTCCTTTATACCTGGGGTTCTGACATCATTTCCTCAAGAGTGCAAGGTGCATGTCACTGTCATATCCTCTCAGCACACTGCACTGACAATATAAGCATAAACATTGTATAATATAATATATATTTCTACATTACAAACCAATCACACACACACAAAAAATGTGGGAGTAGTGCAATGTAATGGCTGTGGGCAGCAGTCTTCCGGAGTCTTTCTGGAGGCTGAGATGTTGCCCTATTTGCAGACAACTGTCTGCCCTGAGGGAGGAAGTTGCCCTTCCCCCAGGCCACAATGGACAGTAGGAAGGGAACCTCCCCCATCCAGGGAGCACCAGAACCACCACCACTACCTCAGAGGTTGCAAAGAAAGCACAGCAGTTGGACCACAGTGGGCTCAGGGAGGATGAGGATGGTGGAACAGAGGCACACCCAGTAAGATGCTACACACCACAATCCATACACCATTCTGGGGGAGCATAGCTCCCCTATGGATACACCCGCAGAGGAGACTAAGGAGGCTGAGGACAACTGTCACAAGGGAGGCCCACAGGAAGGAGGCAGAGGACACTACAAGGAAAGGAAGCAGCTTCTGGTGGGGGACTCAATTATTAGAGGGATAGAACTGGGAGGAGCTGGGAAATCTGAAGTAAGGTGCCTGCCTGGTGCCATGGCTTGGAGAGACAGGAAGCGCATCCTCAGGATCACGACAACAGCTGCAAGGGATTCTGAGCTGGACATAATTGTCCACTTAGGGACAAATGACTTGGCTCATCATGAGGTTAGAGCAGTGCAGGAGGACATTGCAGAGTTGGGGAGGGCCTAAGACAAGTAGCACACACAGTATCCTTCTCAGAGGTGCTGCCTGTCAAAGGCATGGGGAGGCGAGGTAATTGGCACCATGCAGTTTAATGAATGGTTGAAAAAATGGTGCGGAGCACAGGGTTTAGCTTCATTGGGGACTGGGGTTCCACCTGGAGGGACACCATCCTATACTGGCAGGATGGTCTGCATCTGTCCAGGAAGGGAACAAGTCTTTTGAGCAATCGGTTTAAATGCTTCATTGGAAAGCTTTTAAACTAGTCAATGCGGGAGGCACTGACAAGCAGCAGAAAAATCCCAGCCTCTCCCTACAAAACAGGGTACTAAATGAGAAAAGACCAAGGTAGAACGGTCAGTGGGGATGCTGCAACAGAAGGTAAGGCCATCAAAAATGGAGAGCAATGAGTACCAATGCCCGTAGTCTAGGTAACAAGCTTCCTGAATTAGTGGCCTTGATGGAGGAGGAACATCTGGATATCGTGGCAGTCACAGAAACATGGTACACACAAACCATGACTGGGACGTAAACATACCAGGATACACTATCTACAGGAGGGACAGGGAGGGTAAAGAGGGGAGGAGTAGTTCTTTACATAAGGAAGGAATAAAAGCAACAGAACAAAAGGGTAAACAGGAGAGAAGAAGCACTGTGGGTGAATTTGGAGACAGGCAATGGCACCACAATCCGCAGGGTTGATCACAGACCCCTTCTCAGGGGAGGAAATGGACAAGGAAATGATAGAAAGTATACTTAGAATGGCAGAAAAGGGAGATATTGCTGATGGGTGATCTGAATATGCCAGATGTAAACTGGAGTGCATTGCAGCTGCCACTTGAGAGTGCAGTTATTCTAGATGCCCTACAGGGGCATGCCTTAGACAACTAGTACTGGAGCCCACTCGAGAGGGAGCAATATTAGACTTGATACTCTCAAATGGAGATGGAGAGGATCACAGATGTAGAAGTGGGTAGCCATCCACAGGAACTAGCGACCACCATCGAACAGTATGGTTCACAATAAACACAGCAATAGAGTCAAGCCATACAAAGACAAAGTACTGGACTTTAGGAGGCTGACTTTGCCAAAATGGTTGAGTGCCTAAGGAATGCACTAGCAAATGGGAAGGAGGGGTGGAAGAACAATGGGGAATAATAAAAACTGCCATCACAGAGGTAACGAGCCTTTGTGTGAAGCAAATAAACAAAACAAGATGATGTAAGAAACCACTATGGTTCTCAAAGGAAGTGGCAGTGAAGGTTCAAGAGAAAATGAAAGCATTCAGGAAGTACAAGAAATCACAGCAGGAGCAGGACAGAAAACTGTATCAGTTAAAGCAAAAGGAGGCTGGGAAGGCAGTCAGAACAGCAAAGGCCCAAACCGAGGAAAAGATAGCCAACTCAGTTAAGAAGGGGGATAAAACCTTTTATAGGTACATCAGGAGCAAAGAAGACCAAGGAGGGATAGTGAGGCTTAATAAAGGGAGGAGGGTGGGCAGAGGGAGACTGTGAAAAGGCAGAGATACTAAACAAATATTTTTGCTCAGTATTTACAAAGGAAGAGGGGAGGTACATAAAACAAACAGTAGTAACACTCTGGATACAGAAGTTGATACCAGCCCATTTACAGAAGAAAGGGTTCTGAAAGAACTCTTAAAACTGAAGGTGGACAAAGCAATGGGCCTTATGGGATTCATCCCAGAATTCTAAAAGAACTAAGGGTAGAACTAGTGACACCACTGACTACCCTCTTTAACAAATCATGGGAGGATGGGGTGGTACCCGAGGACTGGAGGAGGGCAGATGTGATTCCCCTTCACAAAAGTGGGAGCAAGGCAGAAGCAGGAAACTATAGACCTGTTAGTTTAACCTCAGTGATAGGGAAAATGATGGAATCACTTCTAAAGGAAAGAATTGTCGAGTATCTAGAGGCCAGAGGGGCGAGGACCCTAGGCAGCATGGATTCACAGCGGGAAGGTCATGCCAGATGAATCTGATAGATTTCTTTGACTGGGTGACCAAGTAGTAGATCAGGGAGGGGCTGTGGACATGGCCTACCTAGACTTTAGCAAGGCATTTGACACAGTCCCACACAAAAGATTAATATATAAGTTAGCCAGCCTGGGAGTGGGTCCCAAGATGACTTGGGTAAAGAATTGGATGGAGAATAGGACACAGAGAGTAATAGTAAATGGAGTCCACTCAGAAGAAAGGAGGGTTACTAGTGGGGTACCGCAGGGTTCAGTATTAGGACCAGTCCTCTTCAATGTCTTTATAAGCGACATTGCAGAAGGACTGGAAGGAAAAGATGTCTCTTTGCAGATGACACTAAGATCTGCAACAGAGTTGATGCACAGGGTGGGGTGGAAAGGATGAGAAGGACTTGGCAAGGTTAGAGGAATGGTCAAATGTATGGCAGCTTAGATTCAATGCTAAGAAGTGCAAGGTAATGCACCTGGGAAGCAAAACCCAGGGAAGAGTACACAATGAGGGGTGAGATACTAACAACAACAAAATGGAAAGGGACCTGGGGTAGTCATATCAGATGACCTAAAGGTGGGCAAGCAATGTGAGAAGGCAGCAAGGAGGGTGGGGGATACTGGGATGCATAGGGAGAGGCATCACCAGTAAAAACAGGAAGTTATTATCCTCTGTACAGACAGCTGGTGAGACCCCATCTGGAGTACTGTGCAGTTCTGCAGACCCAATCTCTGCAAAGACATAGACAGGATGGAAGCTGTCCAGAGGAGGGCAACTAAAATGGTGCAGGGTCTGCACCGGAGGACATATGAGAGAGACTTAAGGAGCTTAATATGTATAGCCTCGAGGAAAGGAGGGAGATGGGGACATGATAGAAACTTTCAAGTACCTCAAGGAATCAACAAAGTCCAAGAGGGTAGCATCTTTCAAAAAAGAAGAGCAAGAACAAGAGGGCACAATTTGAAGATAGAGGGGGGGGCTCAGAGGTAATTTAAGGAAGTATTTTTTCACAGAGAGGGTTGTGGATGCATGGAATGGCCTTCCGGAGGAGGTTGTGGAGTCAATATCAGTGGTGGAATTCAAGCATGCATGGGATAGTCATAAGGCAATTCTGGGGGGTTGGGGTAGGAAGAAGTAGGCTGCTGGTTAACTAGGATCTGCAGCTTATCCAGTAGGTAGGGAAATGGGCAGACTGGGTGGGCCAAGCGGTCCTTATCTGCCGTCAAATTCTATGTTTCTATGTAACCGGCGACTGCAATATGAGAAACTAAGGTAAATGCGGTTCAATGTATTTCAATGTGGGTTCAATTTTAATGCTTAACTCTGCCATTTTTTAACATTTTGACCCCACATTTTCAACATAGCTATTTAGGGACCCCATCTCATGAACAATATGACTGTCATTATGCAACTCCTGCCTGTAAGGTGATTTCACAGTTGCTTGGTGTATTCACCTTTCAAGTGGGATTTACTTTATGACAGTCATACTGTTCATGAGGTAGGGTCCTAAGAAGGCTATATTAAAAATTTGGGGTCACCATATGTAAATATGTCACAGTTATCACCATTCATTACAATTTCACTACACACACCTGTAACTTTGAACATTTTCAATATTTTGACTCCAAATTTTCAACATAGCCGTTTTATTACCCCACCTCAGGTAAGTTACAGCTGTCATTTTTCAAATCCTTGCCAAAATGTGTTTTCACACCTGTGTCATGGAATGGCATTGGAGTTCTGCAGGATTACATTTTGGCTGGGATTTGAACATTGTCTGTACTGAGTACACAAGGTGGGGTCATAAGAAGGCTATGTTGAAAATTCGGGGTAAAAATATGTAACAATGCCAAAGATATGACCACTCATTGCAATTTCGCTGCACAGCTCATAACTTTGGAAATTTTAAATATTTTGACTCCAGATTTTCAACATAGCCTTCTTTTATGCAACACATTGTATGGCACAGCTGCTATTTTTCAAATCTTTGCCAAAATATGTTTTCACACCTGTGGCACAGAATGGCATTGCAGTTGCGCAGAAGTACATTTTGGTGGGAATTAGAATATTTTCTGTACTAGGTAGATGAGGTGGGGTCATAAGATGGCTATGCTGACAATTTAGTCATTTTTGTTGTATCTGTGGAAGCACAGGGCCTGGAGGGCCATGTGCTCCCTCACGCAAATAAGGATACACATTAACACAGACATCTTCAACAGATAAGGACCACCAGACCCATCTAGTCTGTCCATAAGCCCTACCCTAGTTTTGTTGCCTCTGACCCTACTAGGTCAATGGCTTGTTTCTCTCCTTCCCTCCTCTAGGGTTCCCTTATGTCTGTCACATGCATGTTTAAATCCCTCCACTGAGATTGCTCCCACCACTCCTGCAGCAGACTATTCCATGAGTCCACTACCCTCTCTGTGATGAAAAACTTCCTCACATTCTCCCTTAACCTGCCACCCTCCAATTTCATATCATGCCCACTCATTCTTGTACTCCTCCTATATTGGAAGATGTCACCCCGTGCACCTTGCTTATGCCTTTAAGGAACTTAAATGTTTCTATCATGTCACCCCGAACCCTCCTCTCTTCCAGTGAGTACATATTAAAGCCCCTCAGTCTCTCATCACATGTTTTCTGGTGCAAGCCCTGCACCATCTTTGTCACCCTTCTCTGGACCACCTCCACCCTACCAATGTCATTAGGTAGATGTGGTCTCCAGAACTGCACACAGTACTCTAGGTGAGACCTCACCAGTGTTTTATACAATGGCATCACCACCTTCCTCCTTCTACTAGTGATGCTTCTGCCTATGCACCCCAGCATGCCACTGGTCCTCCCTGCTGCCTTTGTATTCTGTTTAGATGCCTTTAGTTCATCTGAAATGATAACCCCCAGATCCCTTTCTTCCTTTGTGATCATCAACAATTTCTCCCCCATCCTGTAGGTCTCCCCAAGGTTCCCACATCTGATTATATTATCTCAAGAAGTATGGAAATAAATAAAAATAAAACTGTATTAATACCTTAGTTAGGGTTACAGCCACAATAGTAGGGAAATGTGGTGTTTGGGTTTTCAAACCTAACACCCCACCCCCACACTGCACACACCAACAGGCATTGGAGGGGGGTGCCTTGGGGTCAGTATCCCTAATGCTCACCCCATTCTCCTGTACTGTACCCATCTCAGCTTAGTTGCTTATGGAATGGGGTGAGTGTTAGGGGTGATGACCCCAAGGCACTCTCAATGCCTGTTGGTGTGTGCAGCATGGGGGTGGAGTGTCAGGTTTGGAAACCCTAATGCTACATTTTCCTACTTTTATGGCTGTAACTCTAACTAGAGAATTAATGCAATTTTTTGCAATTTATGTATGTCTATACCGCATGTGCAGTTACTGTGCCTCTTACAGTTATAAGACTGCATTCTTGAGTTCGAGTGAGACAACTGTGAAGTGCCACTGAGCAGTTTTGGCACACAAAGAACTTGAGAAGAAACTCTTATAATCAGAAGAGACACATGAACTATACATATATACATATTACTAATCATGTTTAACACCTTTTTTTTTAAATAATTTTAATTTAAAATCAAAACGTTTTATTTTGCAGATTATGAGAGAATCCCATTTGTTGGAAATAAAATGTGCCAACTGAACTTAGAACTTCAGAATTTTAGAACTAGGTGCATGAGACACCCTCTTATGGTTATAAGCAAGATCCCCTGTTTTCTGTGGTTCTGCAGCACATGGGGATTACCACAGGAATGAAGACCAGCAACAGAATTGTGGGCTAGCCGCAGAATTTGGGTCTAGCCACAGAAATTACACAGAACCTGTCATAGTAAGTTAGACAGAGACTGCCCCCACTTCTTTTTGCCCATTACTCTGCCTGTGTTTAGCTTTATAAAAATTATAATTCACCCATAACCATCTCAGCCTCTCAGACCCCCTCTTCCCAGCCCTGACAGCCCCCTTGGGTCACCCTATTTTTTTATTATAGTATCCCTTTCTGGTTGAAGGTGGCTTGATGATCTTTTGCCTTCCCCTGTGACTACTAATGGACCAGAATGCTTATTCTTCATAAAAGTAGTGCTTTCTGGGTCCCACACAGAGCTGTACTGGGCATGAGTCCAGCATTTGAGCCCACCAGTAATATGAAGTGGTAGGGTATCATACCACAGTGCATGACCAAAAAGTGTGCCAATATAAAAAAATGGAGTGGCTCCTTGAGGCTCTGGGTGGAGTATTTTTTTTTTAATTTTGTTGTTTTGTTATAATTCAAAGTTTACTTGTTTCCTTTTAAGGAAATTCCCTGATGTTTTAGCAAACCCATGTCAAAGTCATAATTTTTTGCTCAGTACATGATGATCATCTAAACATTAAAATCCACAACAAAAACATGGGTCGCCATGCTTGTTTTTAAATTACATTGGTGAAACTTATTCTCTCTTTATGGAAAAAATCCGGAAGGGGTCAAATTGTTTTATGTGGTTATAACATCAATATTTTAGATGTCAAGATGAGTGTGAAATAAAATGTGAAACAAGGACACATTCTTTGTCATGATGCTTGCTTTATTTTTTTCCACAAATGCAAAACTAAAGAGTAAATCACCAATACTATGGCACCTTCTTGAACTGATATTCCCCAAAAAGATGGAAATATTTGTATGTTTTTATGCATAAAATAATTTCAGACTCATTTCCTTTTCATAAAACTTTTTTTGATAGATGTAGATTATGATTATGAATATAGAAACAGATAGAAATATAGGGGCTGCCATTCTTCATTTGGTTATATCTGCTCTCAAAGTTACATTTTCAGATGTGGTTGGATCAGGACAAAAATAATTGAAACATCCCAATAAAAAATAAAACTTGCAAGAATGCTGTTCAGACAGTTCAAAAATACATGCAGAATGGTGAGGACTTTAACATAAAATAAACAGTGTAAGCAAAGACAGATATTTAGTTAAAGTGCCTTGAATGATACCAACTGCTACAACTGTGGGAACTAATTTCTGTGATGTTATCCTGTACCTGTATATATTCTTAGCTGGAAATGACATAATAAGATAAATCATTATTCTAATAAGTCTTCCACATATTTAAGAATGTACTTGAGCCAGAAAACAACCATGGACACTTATTTGAGAGAATCAGAAAAATGGGAATTTGAAACATCAGGGAACGTCTTTAAGGTACATTGACACAGTACAGAAAACAATGTCAGTAACATTCCTGGCAGGGATTCCTCCCTTTGATTGACAGACTACAGCAGTAACAAAATTCTCATACTATGTACAGTATAACAGCCAAAGTAGGAATTGCAGTAAATACTATAGACTAATAAGATGGGTAATACCAGAGTATTTGAATACTTAGTACATTTGTTATCTTAACTCATTCGGTCTTCATGAACTTAAATAATAACATATTCTTAATGTCTAAGTAAATAAGGCTATTATTAAGTAATGCTAAACCACATGGAGATGTGCATTTCAAAACTGTAACTCCACAAAAACATTGTAATAGATGTTCTGAAGATGCCTATCCATGACTAATATGTGCTTCTTTGCTTATTGACATGTGTAACACTATTTCTAGGATAGGAGGACACTAACCTCACTGTCTGTTCTAGCAAGTCACCCCATATACCCCTTTCTGTAGTTGCATGAATCTGCCTTAGGTAGTGCAGATGTGTGACAATTGGGAGGCACGTGTTGGGGGAAGGGGGCTGTCTTCTTCCATAGGACTGGGGACTGATTTCTTGAGTTAATTATTAATCCTAGGATGCCAGCCTACAGAATTGCCTAGAAACAGATGTTGTAGTATGTAATGCCCTTAAAGCATTTTGCAGTACTGGGACATGACATAGGGGCCAAACAGCTCCTGATAATATTCCATATTGTCAGTGACATTGTACTGAACTCTTTCATAGGTTGCCATTCTGCCTGGTTCTGTGAACTGCTTCATGATGTTAGGAGCAACGGGGTTCCACCGGTGATGCAGAAGAACATGTTAAGTGGATATTAAAGCCCTAAGGGTGCATCTGCTTCTCGCCTGCGGGGCACCCTATTCCTCATCACTTGTGGCCAGGTTCAGCATTACTAGACTGTCTGTTAGCATGATTGGGCTGCCAAGAATGTCCCTGACAGTTCTCTGAGCCCTGTTCCAGAATGCTCAGAGGGTAGGTCTTTCCCACAGCAGGTGGGTGATGGCTCCTTGCACTTGTGTGCATCTCCAGCACTTATCAGATGCTACCAGTCCCCAGCTACAGCATAATGTTCCTGTGGAGTACTATGCCATCCATGCACCATCTTGAACTAGGTGACCATATTCCTTGTGTCCCATGCAATGAGCCAGCTGTTCTGCCACACATCTGCTCTGTTTTGAGGGGAGATGTTCCTCTGAAGCTCTACACTCCATTGTGTTAGGGGGAGTCTCTGTATGGTCTGGCTGGAGATTCAGGAGCCCCTTGCATATATCTCTAGCAGAAGATAGTGCTGATCATTTGTGCCAGACTAGAGTATCCAAGGGCTGCTTTTATCCCAGCCTATATTGCAGCCCCAGGAGAGCATGTATGGTGTGTCACAGCTGAAGATATTGCCAGTGCTGTGTTCTGCTCAAGCCGAATTCAGTCTGAAGTTGTCCAAAGGTTGTTAGATATCCCATGCCTGGGTCTATGATCTGGAAAAATCCATGCAGGTCTTTATGAGACCAACTTGCCAGTTTTGGGTGTCTTGGCCAATCTGGACGTGTGGGTTCTGCCACAGGGGAAGTAGGGGTGTTTTTTTTGGCTCCCATTTAGATGTCTTGCTGTGTTTTCCCTCAGGCCACCTTAGTGGGGGATAGTGTGGAATGGGTAGTCACTGCCACTGGTAGTTTCATGAACATGACTGCACCATACACACCTTTCCCTAGTGTGTACACCTCACAATTGGCCCAATTAGGGAGCATGGCATTCCTTGTTACTGGCAGTGTGCAGGCCATTTGCTCTAGCAGGTGTGCCTCATGCTTTAGGCAAAAGTCGGGTAGCTTCCAACTCCCTTGCTCTGCAGTCCCTATTAACTTGCAATGGCTGAGCCTCTTAGGCCCCATGCGCCAGATGAAGGCAAGCATTTGTTTCTGTAGTCCATGAAATATGTTCAGACTGATATGAATGGGGAGTCTGTCTAGCAGATATTGTACTGGGGGGTGCTATCATCTTGTACATGTGCACTCTTCTCCAGTGTGAGAGGTGCAGTCTACTCAACCTGTCCAAGTCCTTCACCAGGTATTTCTCAGTTTGCTGGAGATCTAGCAGCCCAAGAGAGGAACTGTTCCATGCTAAATGAACCCCAAGTATTTGAGACACTTTTGAGCTGGTTGAAAGCCCCTTTGAAGTGTGGAAGTGTGGTAATATCTTCTTGAGAAGGCAGAATGAGAGACTTGGACACATTTGCCTTGCATCCTGCCAAGGTGCCATATCTGGTCAGTAAGTCAAGCACTGCCAGAAATGATTGCTTAAGCTGGCTTCCAGAGCAATAACATAATGTTGTCTGCATACATCAGGGCTTTATGCTCCTCCACCAGCTGAATTCCATGTATGGAGGTGTTCTGCCTTTAGCCTGCAGTAGGGGTTCCAGTGCCAGAATGAATAGCAGGTGCAATAGAGGGCAGCCCTTTTGGTTACCTCTCCCTAGCTGAAACAGTGTAGATGTCAGGCTGTTTGTGGAAACTGAGGTTGAGGCCCCCTTGTATAGGGTGTGGATACAACCTATGAAGTTGTCCCCTAGTCAAAGTGCTCTAGGACCCAGAATAGGTAAGATCATTTGACCTTGTCAAATGCTTTTCTCTGCATCGAGCGACAGGAGCAATGACTCTTGGCAAGAGGTTGTTGCTTTCCAGGTAAGATTCAGGAGTTATCTGGTGTTGTCTGTGGCTTTCATCTGTAGGACAAAACCAACCTGGTGTGGGTCTACTAGTGTACATTTGGTCTCTTTTAGGTGGGTGACCAAGGCTTTTGCATATGCTTTGCAGTCTGTTGTAATGAGGTATATAGGTCTGTAGCTACTACTGTACAGGCTAAAGGATCCTTGCCCTGCTTGGGTATCAAAGTTATGACTGCTGTCTACATGGAGGGAGGGAGTTGAGTTGACCCACATGTGTGGCTTCTAGTAGGACCTACCCCACTGCATAGTTCATGAGACTCGTTCTATCTCACCCTCAGTGATGGGGGCCTTCATGTATGAATGCATGGGATAGGCACAAAGGAACCCTAGCAATAAGAAAGAGAGGGTGAAAGCCAGAGATCAGGTAGGCTCTGCAGTATTGCAGTAAGTAGGGAAAATGGGCAGATTAGATGGATCAATCAGTCCTTATCTGTGATCAATTTCTATGTTTCTATGTAGTTTCTCATCTCTTGATTCAGTTTCAGTAAGTGCAGGGGATCACGGAAATGGGCAGGTTTCTGCTCAGTGGGCTGGACTTCTTGCTTGTACAAGGCCTGGTAAAAGTCCTTGAACTTGTCATTGATCCCTTTTGGGTCAGTTTTGACATGTCCATTGCTCATCTTGATACCTGCTATTTTTGATCATTCCTGCCATTACTTTAGCTGGTACCCTAAGAGGTGATGTGGCTTTTCCCCTGCCTCCCAGAAATGCTGTTTAGTATGGAAGAGAGTAAACTCTGCTTTCTGGTGCAGGTACTGTTGACCTTTTACCTGGTTCCAATTATGTTGGGGAGTAGGCCCTTCTTCTTGACTGGATCTGTCCTGTATCTATTTTCTAACTGCTTAAGTGTGGCAGTCATCTGTTCCAAGTCTTTGCACTTGGAGTGTTTGGTATCGGAGGCATAGCTAATACAGCGTCCTCGTATGTATGCTTTCAAGGCATCCCATCTGACCACCGTAGATGTGTCCTCAGCACAGTTTGTGTCAAGAAATAGCTGTATTTCTTGGGTAAGTGTTTTGCAAAGGAATTCATTCTTTAGAATGGTGGAGCTGAAGTGCTGCTGTTTCTGGGACTGCGCTTGAACATTCAGATGGAGCCTCGTGAATGAAACCAGAGGATGAACTGAAATATGGATTGTTTCAATGGAGGCATCTGCTACACTGTGTACCAGTGTTTTTGGGATCAGCCACAGATCAAGCCTAGAAAATGAGTCATGTGGGGTTGAATAGAAGAATTAATCACTTCTGTTACAGTGTACCAAGCGCCATATGTCTACTATACCTAATCCAGCCACCAGGTCTGTCAGTATATTAGATGCAGGTGATCTGAGTCCAGTCAGAGCCTTGTTTCTGCCTAGAAAGTCATCCATGATTGTTCTTGCCACCCCGTAGAGGAAGTGACCCTGTTGTGTGTGTTGCCAATATCTGTGCAATGTCCTCTGTGGAGTTAGGGCCATAGACATTTTACAAGGTTACATCCTGCCCATGAAATTGTCCTGTGACAATGATGTACAAGCCCTCCTTGTCCAAAAAGGTTTATTTCACTTAGAAGGGGATGGATTTGTGAAACAGAATAGCCACTCCCCTGCTCCTCAAGTTACATGAGCTACCAAAGACTTATGAGACCCAACTTATCTTAAGTTTCTCAGTCTCAGCCAATGTCATCTGGGTCTCTTGTAGGTAAGCTATGCCCACCCCTTCCTTTTTAAGGTGATTTAGGATCTTTCTATGCTTGATAGGGAGCTGATGCCCTTAATATTCCAAGAGATGCATTTAAGTGGGTGACCTGCCATGGTGTACAATGTATGAGGATCAAAGGGTTAAAACTAATACTATGTGAATGGCCCAATCAATGGTAAGGTGTGACCAGTCCCCCAGTAGATTTCCATATAGTGGTCCCAGATACTGTAGTGCACTGGCTCCCACCATTTATAAGAAGATGCAGGTAATAGAACATGCTCAAACTATCTGACCAGACATCTCTGTTAACAATTTTAAATAAGTGAACAAGAAAATCATTGAACAAACAAACAAAATCAACAAACAATAGTTTAACCTTGGCCCAAGCGTATTCCATCTGGCTTTTAGGGCCTTAGGTGTGGTGTAATAATTGTAAGACATTTTTGTGGCAGGCAAGTTTAACCTGTGTGGGGTTGTAGACCCCCAAGGCAGATGCCCTCTGTCCCATGCACCATCACTGATGAGAAGCATTGCAGTATGTGAGTGCATGCCCAGGGACAGTAGGTTCAGTACACACCAAGATCAGCTCAACCTACTGTTCCATATGTTAGAGCAGACTTACTTTCAAGGCACTGAAGTGCCTAAGTGTTGGGGAGGGTGTGGAGGCGAGGATGAGGGTTGGTCCCACTATCCATCCAAGCTGGTAGTGTGATGTGCCCTGTGCAGGTCTGTGTAGCCTTGTGGCTCCAACTGGGTGTGACTTACTTATGGGGACCATGCAGCAGTTAGATATCATACACAATAGCTATTACTCATCTCCCTAAGTCTGTGTGGACCTATGTGTGGGTAGGACGATAGACTGAGAGGGTATACAAAGGATGGAAATGATGGGACTCAAATACTGTATCATGTATGAAGGGCTGGTCCTTGCTTGGAGCTGCCTGCCCCCTAGGGAGTATATGTGTCCCTTCTCTGCCACCTCCCTTTAACCATTGCTATCAGCCTGCCTTCTAGGGTCAGCTGCATGCTAGGTGTGACTGTTTCATGGAAATTAATGGTTTTCTCACCTCAGGATTGATGAGAGGTTCAATGTGAGGGTGTTGCCTGGAGGTGACTGCCTCCGATACCCCTGTGACCTGGGCCCTTCACATAACAGTGATTGGGAGAAAGAGTGTTTCCTTTACTAATTGGTACTGCTGAGGCAGAGGTGCATTGCAGTACTCAGGCACCCTCTGACAAATCCTCTATTACTAATCCACTGCAATCAGTTAGGTGGGAGTAGGGTTAGTTGTTTTTTCTGCTAGTTTGACTCAGCTGCATATGCTGAAGTTAAATGCCTGCACATTTGAGCAGGCTTCAATATTAGCAGCCTCTGACAGCTGCTCCATCAGCCCCATTCATTGTCATTTTGCAGATGTAGTAGGGGCTCGGCGGGGGTTAAGCTTGTGTTGGAGCAGAACTGATTGAACAGACACAGTGACAGCTGAAGTCTGTTGTCAACATTGCCAAAACGGTTGGATATTTCATTGAGACTGGCCAAGTGAGAGGAGGGTAAGTCCTTAGTTATTCCCCCGCTGATACTCAGCCAGTTTCTGTAAAGTTCAATGCCTGCATGAACATGTGCACATTCGAGCAGGTTGTTTTGACAGCCCCCTGACAACTGCCCTGCTGGCCCCATTTGTTGTGATTACAGATGACTGAGGGGCTCAGCGGAGGCAAGGCTTATGGTGGGACAGCAGTAATTCCAGAAAGCCCACTGACATCTAGGATTTCTATTAGCAGTGGTCCAGATTCACAGCTGGTGTGCCCTAGAGCTGCTGCCCCCAAAAATCACACCTCACCTCACCTTGTTGTCCTTGCTGGTATCACCATCCCAAAACATCAGTCAGATGAATTAGATGGCTGAGAAATAAGAGTGGACAAATATTAGAGTGGATTTGATTTTTGCGATTACACAGCAGGCACTGGGTGGTCATGGAATGGATAGGAGTGTGGAAATCACTCTTTCCACCTTAATGGGAAGGGTCTACAGTATGGTATTGTGGCTAAGCTTTTGGAAGGGTTACTCAAGAGTCATTCAGGTCTGTGACCATGTCCCCTCACCCCTCCCCCCATCCATCAGTTTCATTTAAATGTACTTACAAGCAAAAAACAGTCAGTACGGGTATTTAACATGACAGTTCCAAAAGTTCTAGGGATCATCTTGAAGCCAGGTGGCCATCTTTATGTAGTTGCTGCACCCCCTTTTCTGAGCTGTGGTGCCTGAGTTTATCTGGGGTCACTGCCCTCTCTGCCCATGATCTGGTGTCTGTGGGCATTCTCGGGGGTTGGGGGACTTCCTCATACTTGGCTGCTGTAAACTTTGCGGTGTCAGTCTTTTATCAGGGGTGGAGGATGGTCTTGTCCTCTTTGGTGCCAGTTCACCC
Source organism: Neoceratodus forsteri (assembly GCA_016271365.2). Lineage (NCBI taxonomy): Eukaryota > Metazoa > Chordata > Ceratodontiformes > Ceratodontidae > Neoceratodus > Neoceratodus forsteri. The sequence continues at coordinate 1,064,739,167 of CM057454.1, read as the reverse complement.
AAGGAGTCTGAATTTGTAGCTGAGCACCCAGTGTCCTGGCTCTCCACGCAGAGGTTCTTGTCCTTCTGGCTGTGGCCAAATCTCTGCTTCTCCCTGCATCGCTGGCTGGACCCCTTCCCCTCGGAGACCTGCCAGTCCATAGTGTCAGAGTATCCTGGCTTAGGATCCTGAAAGGAATGTTGTAGATTCCATGCAGATCTGGTGGGTTGGTTCGATCTTGCAGACTGAGTTGTCCCCTCCTTGCTCAGGAGCTACTGTGCTTTATCTGGCCAGTTCCTGTGGATGTAGCTCTCTTCTTTGTCCAGAGTGTTAAACAGATGGGAGACCCCATTCATCACTGTGCCTAATTTGGCTGGGTACTGCAAGTGGTACTGTATGTTGAGTTCATGAAATATCTTTCTGGCCCCCATATATTCTTCTTGACATTGTGCCAGGTCCACCAAGTAATCTGCAAAGATATGGATTCTGTGGCCATTCCCAAAGAGTGAATCTTGGTTCCTCACTAGAGCCAGGATTTCGACTTGGTCTGTGAAATGCAGGAACCTTGCCAGCATGGCTCAGGGTCTATTGCCAGCCTTGGGAGGGGGTTCGTAAAGGATGGTGTTCTCAGTCAGTTTCTTAGGGCTGCCTCCAATTATTTTTTAGAAGAAGAGGGAGCTTGCTTTGAAGGAATGCATTTGTGTCCTTTTGTTCTACCCCTTCGGGAAACCAATGAATAGCAACTTGCTCCTGTGGCTTCTGTTTTCAGCATCTTCTGCCCCTATCATAGTTGTGCCACAATCTGCACAGGTTCCTAAATATGAGTCTTGTGGCGTGTATACTTCATCATTGATGTATGATAGTAAGGTTTCAGCATCCCTGGCTTTAGTTTGTAACTCTTGTATTGTTTTTTCTAGGTTGGAGACTGAGGAATTTTTTTTGTTAATCATTTTTATTGTTTTTACTTTAGACAAACATTACATGCAAGGATCACAATGTTACAGTGCAGTTGTAAGTACACACTGTACAAAGGGCTGGAACTATCTTGTCAAACATACATTTTACCTTAAGCCTTAACAAGGGTTATTGAGGTCCTGCCTAAAATGAGGGTTGGCAACATAGGAGTTGGTTTGCTTGTCCAGAGACCGGTGAGCCTTCTGGGCCTGACAACAAAACTGTAACCAAGGATCCCTAGATTGTTTCAGTGTCTAAGGCAACTGAGGATTTGAAGATTGATGTCTCCTTGAGGACCATTTGTAGCATGCCTTTGATTTCTGCCACATCATTTGAAGAGCCCGGAGCCGAAGCTGCTTCTGCCATTCCCACCACTTTCTATCAGCTGCTACCTTCAAAGTCAGATTCCTGCACAAAGTTATGGATTTTTGTTTTAAGATCCTCGCTATCACTAAGGGGTATTTTTATCTCTCAGTCATGATCACCTAGTTCAGTGCTGATCTGATGGATTTCTAAATGTATTTTGGGCCCTGAGACACAGAGGTCCTGTTTAATTAGTAATGCCAGTCCCCACACTATGCTTGCACCCCCCCAGGTGGAGTCTGTTTAGTGACTAAGATATGCAGGGTAGGCTTTTTTTGTTTGATGAGAGGGTAGCGTTATGTCTCAGAGGAGACATTACAATACTTTTAAGGGAGGAAGAGGCAGGTGATCTTCGTACAGTGTTGGACTGGATAATGACAAATTTAAAACTACAAGGTCGCTCGATGGCACTCTCAAGGTTATTCTGGAAGCTGGTGGGGCTGAGATGTGTGGGGTAGGTTTTATCTGTTTTAGAACCACCAGAGGGAAAGGTCTTGGTTGGGCAGATGGCAATTTGCCATCCTATTGTGGTTAAGCACAAGAGGTGGCTGTGGATGGGGCTGGCTGGTTGCCAACCTAATGGGTTAGTTGTGGGCCTGGGGGAGAAAAGTGTGAATTATAAAAAAAAAGGCAGAAGAACAGCTACATGAACAAAACTGTTGGGGGAGGAAAATAATGAGAGAATACTGGATAGGCTTAAAAAATTAAAAAGTGAAAGTCAAGGTAAGAGAAGTGAAATGCCAAAGCTGAAAATTATGGAAATAATGGAAGAAGCAAACTGAGAAATAGAGAAATCACAATAACTGTGCAGATGATTAATTTTTAATTGCTTACATGTTGCTTCAGGACAATATTATATTGGTTTGGTACAAAACAGAAGTGTAAATGAAGGAAACGTGGGCAAGGGAGGTTTTCAGCTAACCATATCTCAACTAAAAATGTCACTGAGGGACAAGTTGATTTAACCAAGGAGCAATAGTGCAACTTTAAAGTATTTTCTAAAAAGCATACATAGCTTGATCTTTCAGTACTGTAGTCAATGTATTTAAATAATTCTTTGAGGATGAGACTTACTTAAGTGAATGAATCCAGTTGTGGTTCTGTGTAACCGATGGCTTGACCGCTTACATTTACCAAGTTTTATGGCCAGCGCTAATGTGCTATTGTGTGTCAATGTTCTGTGATGAAATTGACAAACATTGCAAATACAATCCCTTTGCTTTCAGGGGTGGATGGTGGGGTTATGATTGGTGGGGTGGGCTACACTGGATTTTGAAAACTTGGATCATGCAATGCAGTTAATAGGGGAAGCAGGATCATGGTAGTGAGAGAAAGTGAATCTTGCTGTCCTTAGGTCCAGGGTGGAGGTAGGTTGCAAACAGCATCCTACCATTGAGCGGGAGGTAGAGAAGAGAGCATTGCTGTAATTTGGTCTGGGGAAGAGAGCATTGCTGCCATTATGTGGATTAAGAGGGAGGAGAGAGCATTGCTGCCATTAAGTAGGTGGCAGATGGAGAGAGGCACGTGATGGTCATCTGAGCAGTCGCTTTCTCTCTGGCTCCCACTCCACTCCTTAATAAAACAGTTTCTAGACTAATTTTAGTGACTCTAAAAGTAAATACTGGCATACCCTATCTTCAAAAACCCGCATAGAGCATCGTGGAACCAAAACCCTCACAGAATGGAGACTGAAATGCGAGACAACTTACCTCACCACACTCTGCCAACCACCCCGACTCAGGACAAGACCATGAAGCAATCAAAGGCATCTCCAGCAGGGGCAACTGTGGATGCTAACCTCCAGGGGGCACTTACTGAAGAGAAATTCCTGGAAGGTATCTCCCCTTTGAAAAAATTCCTAGAAACATTAGCCACATCTATCCAAGGCATCACCTCCTCACTGACATTACTGACTCAATGTACCTCGGATAATGAGTGTCGCATATCCTCACTTGATGACTGGAGGACAAGAACAAAACCTGAACAAACCAATCTGCGACACTGAATCAAGGCCATGGAAATTAAAATTGAAGACCTCGAATGGAGGTCTAGAAGAAATAACCTGCTGATCCTAGGTCTTCCTGAAGGGGAAGAAGGATCATCGCCCATCTTATTTACTCAGAAATTGTGTAGTAAACTTGAAGGCCCTTCCCCTAATGGTCCTGACCACAATATCAAATGAGCCCATTGATCTCTGAGGCCTGTACCAGCACCTGGGGCTCCTCCATGGCCTATAATTTTCTGTTTACTGAATTTCCGAGATAAGCAACATATCCTCGGTAAAACCCCAGGATATCAGTGAGCTGTTATGGAAGAGAAGGAGGATCCAAATAACCCAGGACTTGCCAAAGACTGTAAAGTAGAGAAGAACTGAGCTTCACCCGATAGTAGCTAAACTCATTGCATAGGGAATCCACTTTAAAATGAAATATCCTGCTATACTTCAGGTACTCCATGGGGATGACTGGCATAACTTTGAATCATCTGCCCATGCTACCGAGAGTCTGAGGAAGCTATATCCTGATATGTTTAAATGAAGGAACTGAGTGGAGATGCGTTGGAGAACATTGAGTCAATTAGTGAATTGTGTTGATGTAAATGCGGCATGCAATGCCCTGTTCCAAAATCCCATCGCAATTTGTGATCTGCAGTGGTGTTGGTGCTCTGAAACTGTCAAAGGATAAGGACTACCTGGCACAGCTGTCTTTAGTATATTAAAAATCACAAATATCAGTTTAGCCTTTCGTTTTAAACGATTTTCTGGCTAATTTGGGAGCATGTCACTGAAGTGAAGTGGACCATATTGGAATTAAGTGAATGAGTTTTTCATGTTTCATAGTCACCTCTCCTGAATAAGACCATGCTTGAAGTAGTTCCCTATCAGCTTTCAAAGAAACAGTAAGCAGTAGTCTTTTACTCGGAAAATTCGGAGCAACTACATATCGCAGCGCTTTGTTTAATTTGGAAGCTTCAGCAGTAATTCTCGTCCCTAAAGAGGATGGTCAAGAATTGATAGTTCCAAGACATAAGGGGGATTTATATTATCTGAATTTGCCTGCTATACAGATTACTTTATTTAATTAACTGATATATCCATTCCACTGAACAGTTCAGTAGCGTTCTGTGAGCGGGTGTGGGTAGTGACAACACTTGACACAAGTTTTTCTCTTAAAACTACACCAATTGATGTAGTGACTTTTATTAAAGCAAACAAAATAAAGAAAACGTCAGGAAAACAAGAAATAAACTTCATTCCAAAAGAAATAGCTCCAGATATTCTTCTCTGGAAAACAAAATGTCACAGAGTGGTACTAGCTCCCTCTCAGCATGACCACCATCATCTGTGCTCCACAACTTATCTGCCCACATACTGAGTCCCAGTCTTTTTATATGTTGAAAACCGTGACATCATCAATCATGCGATCTGCCCCCTAATCATGACATCACCAGAAATGTATAATAAATAGAGTCCACTAGGGGGCCTGCAGCCCTTAAGGAAACTCATTTTCATCTGAGCAGGCATCAAGAGCACATCTGAGCAGGCCTCAAGAACATACAGGTACCTCTTTGATTTCTTGTTTAAATTAACTTGAAAACAACATATATTAAGTGGTGCAAGACAACCACTCCTTTTTGATGTTCCAACCAGGCTTTGCTTTACTGCATCTTACTTAAACAGTATGAATTGTTTTCCATGCTTCCCTTTTAAAAAACTGAAAGGGATGTGGCTTACTTTGCTTACTTTCTAGTATTCGTTTAGCCAAAACAGTCAGCTAGGTTAGCCTCTACAGTACCACCACCTAGACAAAAAGTAGAAAATTAGCGGGTTAGAAAAGAGAAGAATACCACAATAGGAGGCCACCCCATTGTGGTAGAAAGGTGAAAAAGGTCAAGGGAGACCTATAGAGAAGACAAGTACTACTGCAGTAGATTTTTTTAGAAATAGGGTCCAGGGTAGAGAGGACTGTCTAGTGGTGACGGGGGGTCCACATAAACTGTCACAATGGAGGATTTGATTTTCTTTCTAGAATCCCTGGCAGGACTAATACGTACCGCATGAATGCAATGCAATAGTTAATTTCTTTTCTTTTTATCTTCTATTTGTGTTGTGGACTCCAGGAGAAGTCCCCTACTGCTTAATATGTCTAATTAGAACTATATTTACTGATGCAACCCCCTATGGAAAAAATGTTGTCACTTAATTTTGACTGCCTTTTTGAATACATAGAATGAAAAATTGTTTGTTGTACCCAACAAGAGTGGTATATAATTACTATGGGTTGAAATCTATGTTACAAGACTGTTGTTCAGTTATTAAACTTAGATAGTTTCTTACTCATATGGAGTGGGGCGGGGGAAGGAGTTAATGTTTGTTCAGGAGGATTGAATAACATTGCAGCCCAGTACCACATAGTAATCTGGTTTTACAGATCACAATGAGAAGAATGAGACTTGTTATTTTCTTTTTTTTTTGGTGGAAAGAAAATTCTTCTTTGTTGTGGGAATTTTGGGGGGCAGGGGATTTGTGTGAGGTTAAGGTATCAAACCAAAGAACCACAAGGGTTTATCCAGTTTCAAAAGACCTGGGGACTTTCTACAAAGAACTGACACGATATGAAACACATATCATGGAATGTTAAAGGGGTACGTTCTAACAATAAACGGCACCAGATATTAAAACACTTGCAGATACTACAATGGCACATAGCTTTTCTCCAAGAAACTCATCTCTTGACCTCAGAGAATCTCTTTCTCAGACACCAATGGGTAGGACAAAGTTATACAGCTGGAAACTCCACCAGTCAATGAGGAGTAGCCATCCTCTTCCTAAGGGGATTACATTTCCAATTAAGCATGGCTATCAAGGACCCTGACAGATGATATATATTTTTTTTATTTAGTTGTTTAACCAGGTATAGCAGATATATTTTCCTCCATGGGACTCTAGACCACATATAATTACTCATGGAATGTGTCTATGGCCCAAATACCCTGTCACACAACTTTTTTTCTGGTCTAATAAATGTGTTTTCCCACTTTATATATCTCCCCTTAATTATTGCAGGTGACTGGAATATTACTATTACTTCTAAGTTAGACAAATCGAATGGCTGAGTCATTAAACCATCCTCTACACAACAATCTTTACAATAACTTATAACCATGGGAGGCCTCTGTGGCCCCTGGAGGACTTTTTACCCTACAAGCCATAAATATACCTTTTACTCTTCAGTACATAAATCTTCCTCCCAGATTGGCTACTTTTTAGTTAGCATTGAAACCCTGCCCAATATCCCTGATGCTGGAATAGCTCCCAAAGTACTGTCAGATTATTCTACAGTTTGGCTTATATATAATCCCCATCCAAATATCAGAAGGGATAAAATTTGGAAACTAAACTCACAACTCCTCAAAGACCCTTGGGTCATAGATAAATTGCAGTCCCTTATCCAAAACTTTTGGCAATCTAACATAGGCTCTATTACTGACATAGAAAAAATATGGTGGGCTTTAAAAAGCGTACTCCATGGTGAATGTATTCGGATTGCATCTACCCATAAAAAGAAGAGGGAAGCTTCTCTATGTGTCTTACTAACACAAATAGAGGCATTAGAACATAGTCCAACCTTAGAGACCTCTGAACGAGAGCAGATTGAGCTCACTAAATTAACACATCAATATGCAGATTTGCTAAAGGAAAAATCTGAATATGCATTAATAAAGACACATTCCACTTATATAGACCAAGGAGATAAAGTGGGGCATTTGCTGGTCATGAGGCTTAGAGAACAAGAGGCATCCCATCTAGTAAAGGTTATCTCCTCCCAGCTTGATGGTACCCTTAAAACCTCCCCAGTAGAGATTGTCAAAGAGCTGGATAATTTCTATTCACAGCTGTATAGTCCTTCCCCAAATACTCCTTCAAAAGTGGATATTCAAGAATATTTGAGGAATATACCACTTCCGCAGCTATCCCACGAACAACAAAACATCCTAACCTGGCCAGTATATCTCAATCAGAAATCTTAACTGCCATCCAGGCTTTTGCATCAGATAAATCTCCAGGTCCAGATGGATTTCCTGCCAACCTTTACAAAGCTCTGGTGGAGGACTTAATTCCCATTCTTGCTGAAGTTTTTTTCTTTCCTTTGTGAAAAAGGCGTATCTGACCCCTCTCTCCGGATGGCCCTTATAATTGTCCTACCCAAACCTAATAAATCCCCAGACAAAATAACCAGTTATCATCCCATATCTCTCATGAACTGTGATATGAAAATTATGGCTAAAATTTTAGCCACCAGGATAATGCAAGTTTTGGAGAGACTTATAGGGCCTGAACAGGTAGGGTTCATGAAGGGTAGATCCTCTATGGATCATCTGTGAAAGTTGGAACATATCTTCTCTGTGTCCAGAGACTCCTATGACCCAATAGCCTTGGTGTCTCTGGATGTGGAGAAGGCCTTTGATAGGGTGCATTGGGATTTTCTTTTTCTGACAATGGAAAGAGTTGGCTTCCCTGCAAATTTCATTGTGTGGATACAGATCCTATACTCTGACCCAAATGTTAAGGTACACTGTAATGGTATTCTTTCAAAGAGATTTTCCTTTCACTCAGGAACTCATTAGGGATGATTCCTCTCCCCACTTTTGTTTAATATTTACTTATAGCCCTTAATTAGACTTCTGAATTCCTCCCCACAAATTCAAGGTATCACATTAGGCCCCTTTGAGGTTAAAATTTCAGCTTATGCCGATAACATTCTTCTACATTTATCACACTGTCACTTCAATACCAGCTGCTCTCCATATCATTTCCCATTTTGGAAGGTACTTGAACTATAAGCTAAATTTGGACAAAACCACCCTTATGCCCTTAAATCGTTATGTACTCCACACAGACTACATACCACCTGGACTGGGATGGACACCTAAACTCACCTATTTAGGGGTAACTGTTACACAGAGACAGGCCTTGAGAAAGAGGTTAAACCTGGATAACTTAGTGGTAATCATTGCACAAAATTTAGACAGATGGAACATACTCCCTATGTCCCTACAAGCCAGAATCAATGTTATTAAAATGAATATCCTCCCCCACATTTTTTATCCTATACACATGCTTAATCTCTATATTCCATTCACATGGTTTAAAAAATGTCATGCATTAATATCTTGTTTCCTCTGGGAAAAAAATGCCCACACAGATCTTATATAAAGCTGGGCACTCCCAAACATTTGGGGGGGGGGGGACTCAAACTACCAAATCTTTATTTATATTACTTAGCTAGTCATATTTCAAAAGATGCCCTCTGGACTTTAGGGCCAGCACCTATGAACCCCTCAATGTATGTACCCATCTGGCTATTGGTCAAAAAGCAATTGATTAGGTCAACTGGAATCTCCCCAGAGTCTATGTACTTTGTGTCTCTGAACAGATTACCTCTACAACTGAGACATACAGTTATAGGCACAGCTGTCAAAGTATATACTCAACTCTGTAGATCTATGAAATATAAAAATATGCAGGATATTTCCCAGCCAATATGCAGAAACCCAAACTTTAAACTTCAGGGTATAACTATCTGTATACCAGAATTAATAGGGAAGCATGTGTCTGATCTCATGTGGGGGGGGGCGAATACCGGAAAGCTCTTCACTACCTCATGATCTTCGCCTCCCACAAGCACAGATTTTTAAGGTATATCAGATCCACCACATGCTGATAGAATGGTTTGGGACACTAACCAAGGAGATTTTCTCTCCCTTATACAATCCCTTGCTTGGTCACCCCATTCGGTCTCACATTTAGTGACCTTTATCTTCATCTGTATTTATCCTACAATAACTGATGAATCTTATTATTGGGATAGGGCACTGCCCACATTGCCCAAAGAATGGGACCACATTTGGCTCAATCTCTACCAATATCTAACAAATGATAGGCTACACCTCACCCAATTTTACATCCTGCATAATATATATTTTATCCCAATGCACCTACATAGAATGAAAAAACTTCCTTCAGCAATATGTACCAGATGTGCATCTGCAGAGGGTATGCTGTTTCATATCCTGTGGGAATGCAGTAAAGTAGCCCCACTATGGGAGAAAATAAAGAATGCAATGGACCCCCATTGGGATTAACAGATTTTTTCCCCCTGAAATTTGTATTGTGGGAACCCTTTCATTAATCCCTATCAGAGAGAGGAGGTTCCATATGTCCTTAATTTCCTCAACGGTCAAGCGATTGGTTTTACTCCACTGGCTTGATCAAGATGAAATGTCATACTTGGAATGGCTAAAAGAAATTTTGTACAGCCTAAGGACTGAAAAAACAATAGCTACTCTCAGGGACGACCCTCAAGTGTATAACAAGAAATGGAGCAAGTTGGAGACTCTGTTACTGGTGCAAACAACCCCTTAAATGATGAATGGACCACAAACCCCATATATATATAATGTTGCTACTCTAACAATGGTTAACGATGTCCTTTGAAGGTTTATTATGATCATTGCATACTCAAGATAGGGATTCTTCTTGTACCTCTGGTATCTTTGGAAGGGGGAGGGTTAAAAAGGGAAAGGGAAGGGCAGAAGGGGAGGATGTATTTGTAGTGCTTGTGAAGCTATCTCTTTAAATGTGTCTGGTCCTTACATGTCATGTAACACTGTATATGTTAAAAATAATAAAGCTTATTAAATTTCAAAACAAGTAGGCGGCAGATGGGGAGGAAAAATATTTTCTTTGTTAAAGTAGGGGGGACAGGTGAGAAGAAAGCAGACAGCATTTCAGCCTTTTGGTCTGGAGTGGAGGATAGAGGTTTGTTGCCATTTTTCCTAAGGTAAAAGGGAAGTTTTGCCTAGCACAGAAACATGGGCAATAAGGCTACAGAGACAAAAGAAAAAGGTGAAAATAAAAATACCTAGCTGAGTTACAATGACAGGCCAGTGGTAATCAATGTTCCATGATGGCAGTCAATGTTCATTTAGGATCCTGGAATCACCCAGGCCACTTTAGGACAGCCCATGCTTACTGGGCACTGCAGATGTTAGGGCTTTCAGGCTTGGGCAGGGAAGTGCACATGAAAGAAAATGAAGAAAAGTTGATGCCAAGGTAAGGAAGATGGCAACCAAGCTAAAGATTTATTCAAACTGGGAAAACCAAACAAGAAAATAGTGAAACAGAAAAAAAAAAGAAATAATAACACTGATACTGCAGATGCTTAATGTTTTATATTTTTAATGTATGGCAGTTTTTTGGGGTGGCAGTATGAGGAGACTCTGTTTCCCCTGAAAGCCCAGCATCCCTAACTGCGATTGTGTATGAAGCCCCTGATAGGTGTTCATGGAGGAGGGGAGTCTTGGGTGCTCTATGGCCAGTCTACATCACACTCTTTTTTGGGGAAGCACTATTCAGCTGTGTATTTCATGCCAGCAGGTTGGGAGGGGGGTGCATGTCAGTAGCAATTAATGTTGCATACAATAATGCTAAGCCCTCAATAGATTTAGATAAATATGGAGATCCAGAACAGCTACTGAAAAGCATAAAACTGGATGTTTGAGGGAAATCATGTAACTTTTATTTATGTGGCAGGGGTTAGGAGTCCTCCTCATAGGTAATCCGTGCTGATTTCCCCCAAACTGAAATGCTGGCTTTGCATGATTTATTTATTAATGTGACACAGAACTTTTAAATCTTGCTGCATAAATTGACCTAACAGTTTCATAGACTTTCAGAGTCCCTGCTACAGAATTACACCTACAGTGCTGCAGAGAACAGGGTTATAAGAGTACCTGGAAAGTGTAGAAATAAAAAATCCTGATTGGCTAAGAACAATGTAATTTTATTAGTTTATTGATTGACAAGTTATGTCTTTACAATACAATACAATACAAATTCTGTATCATTTAAAAGATACATAGTTGTTAAATTATAACCTTAAAACAATAACAATTACTATACAATGTACAAACCTCTTCTACTTCATGAATGTCCAAGGTGGTAACATAGTATCATAATCAAAATCAGAACATAATACTTTGCAAAGTTATTCAATTTTTATGTATCTTACATGATATGCAATTTCTTTTTCTCTATGATCTTAAGAAAAGAAATTACTGAGTCCTAGATCTCCATCGAGTTTGAGTTAAAAAGATGTGTAGACAAGTGATAAGGTTCCAATTCTAAAGAGGCCAATAAGTCTCCTAAGAATATCTGTATATTTATTAAACAAAGTACATAGGATCAGAAAGCGTGTTAAATCATCCTCTCCTCTTTGACACTTGCATAGACACTGAGAGCGTTCTTTCTTGAACATACTGTATGTCTTAATCTTTGACTATCATGATATTCAAAATTATATTTCATAAAAAGTTTCCTATGTTGAGAATGTTTGAGAATGTTTAAATATGTCTTGAGACCGAAATACTTTTTATTGTACACTAACGACTTACTGATTTTAAATTGAAGACAAAGACCTAGTTCCCTTTGTATAAACATTGACTGTAGTCTATCTTTTATAACAACCTTGATTTCATTAAAGGGCTTGAGGAATACTTCAGCTAAGCAGTTTAATAACCTATGTGGTTTAATGATTAAACTAATAGACCTGGAAAATGTGTCTGAGAGTCTAAATACTTTATGGTTTCCTCTATGCACATATGGGGTAATCTCTTCCCTTCCATAGCATATGCTTTCAACCAATAAATAACCATTCTTTCCTGAATGAGGCACTCCATGGGTAGTTGCCCAAATTCTGCCCTTACTAGCCTTGTGGTAAACCTAGAGGTTTCTAATAATACAAATTTAATGTTTTTCTCCATCAAGCCACTGACCTCCACTCCCCAGATTTCGGCTCCATATAAGATCTGGCTCTTAATTTTAGGATTTATCAATTTGACACATCGTTTAAAGAGCAACTGACACCATCTGGCCAAAAGAGCTACATTGCAGATTTAGAATAAGTATACCCCAAGTAAATCTCTTACCAAAATTTAAAGTAGAAAAATTCAGGAGAAATAAGTTAACAATTACAAGTGAAAGAATTTATAATAGAACAGGAAGACTTACATTACAAAATGGTTTATCTAAACATTGGAATGAGTCACCATATGAACTGAGAAACGTGCAGAATCCCACCACTTTTAAAAAACTATTATTTAAGCACCTTAGTCTAAAATGTAAATGTTTTAACTAACTTTTAATGTTTGTGTCAATGTTGAATGTTAGTTTGTTTTAAAGGAATTTCAAAAGTTTTATGTATGGAACACAGATCTTTGTTGTAAATGGGGGGTCATTCCCTAACAAATGTTTTCTGTATAAAAATAAAATTTTATGAAATTAAATGAAAAAGCTAGATTTCTGCGTTACTTCATTTTAAAGTTGTGAACTATTTTGTAACCCTGATTTTGCTACCTGTTCAAAACAGCCTGCATCAGTGAATAGCTGCTGCTGATGTCATCTCAGGACCTCACAGTCTAGTATTCCCTGTCAGCAAGCTTATAGGACCTGTTTCTTCAAAGTTGTTAAAATCACGTGCAATGGTTTTCACAAGTAAAACAGGCAGCACCTTTCAGTAAATATTGTTTTAAAAACTGTGTGTGTTTCAGGTTTTGCAACAAAGCTGACAATATTTTGTTTATATGCCCTTTTGTTGTGGTCCTTTTTTCCAGGGTTGCTGGATGCTTGGTTAAAGCACACTGTTGTGAGGTTTGCACACTGAATAAGTTGCTGATGTGGTGAAAGGCTGAGATCATTCACACCTATCATTCAATTGAAGTAATTTCTAAGAAAGGTAAGAAAGGCACTTTAAAGCAATTATTCCATCCCTTGTCAATGGGGGTGGGAGAGGTAATGCTGTTCTGAAAACCTACTTGGAGTTTCTAATTTAGCCAGCACAATGTGTTCTCCTTTGGGGTTAATGTCTCCTAATGTTTAGGGATTTCTAATACCATGGCAAGAATGGACCCCACTCTTTAGCCAGGGCATATTCAAAACTCAAGAAATTAGTACTGTATTAGTCTTTGATGTTTGATGAGAACACTCTTCTCAGCACACGCAGTGTCCCCAAGATGGCTTCCTTTTGAAGTTCGTAAGGTGTCACATGTATTGGTGGCATATTTAAATGTGCCTGAAAGTTCTTTTTGATTAGTCCCATTGCTCCAAGCACTATTGGAACAATTTGTGTGTCCTTGTTCCACATCAGTTTGGTTTCTGACTGCATATCTTGATATTTCATGATTTTGTATCTCTCTGCACGCAGGACATTGTAGTCACTAGAGGTGGCTATTTTAATCAGCAATGCTACCTTTGTTCCCTTTTCTTGTTTTACAATATTGGGTTTTCTTGCTTCCACTTTCTTGGCTGTTGGCACTGGGTGATCCCATGTGATCATTACTTCTTCATTCTCTGTGATTCTCTGTGGTTCATGTTTCTAGTGTCTCTCTGCTACCTGTATATTATAGTGTTTGCACAGTTTCCAATGGCTCAGTCTTGCTACATTGTTGTGTCTTTCGGCATACAGGCCTTCTGCCATAAGTACTTCACATCCAGCCACTAGATGTGCAACTGTTTCTAATTCTGTACTACAGAACCTGCACTTGTCTGTTTTGCCTGATTTTTCTAAGGATTGTGTGAACCATCTTGTGTGTAGCCCACAATCTTGGGCTGCCATTATCAGTTTCTCATCCCATGACCTAAATTCACCTCTTTTTAACCACTCATGGGTCAGGGCTTGATCGACCTGTGGTTGTTCCAGTAGCTCCCTGTATTTTCCACTATAATTATGGTCTTTCCAATTGTTTTTTTTTTCTTTTCTGTTGGTCTTTGTCCTTATACTCCTTTTTCTGATTCTTTGCACTTTCTGTTGCTGACTGTTCCTTATCTACCTGTGGATTGACATCAATCTCTGCTACCCTTCTGCAGGTTTCTCCTAATTTGATGAATGAAGTCATCTTAGGCTTATTTTCTTCATGACACAAGACCTTGACTATATTTGGGTCCAAGGATGTCAGTAGGTATGTTCTCCCTGTTAGGCTGTTTTGATGTACATTCAGATTCTTCTATGTTCTACTCTAAATTAAAAAGATAATTTTACTAGAGCCAACACTTCCACCCCTAGTAGGAATTAACGCATATAAGACCCCTATTGAAACATATTGTAAAGCAGACAATGACAAACAGCAGTGAAGTTACCAACATTATGATACTAGCAATACAGTACAACTTCCTAACAGGCACAGTAGAGTAGCACTCCAAATTACTTCAGCAGCCTGGAGGCATGCTGACTCAGCATCCAGCAACCCTTGAGAAATGGATCACACCAAAAGGCATTATAAAGTACAATTTTGTCAACCTTGTTACAAAACCTGAAACACATACAGTTTTTATAGCAATGTTTTTTGAATGGTGCTGCCTGTTTTACTTTAGACAACTATTGCACATGATCTTCAGTTCAGGTCAGTTTATTGATTGACAGGACAGAATTGTCATTACAAAATATTGCACAATACATTTTAGCATACATAAATATACATATAACATTCCACATTGTTAAAATCCATAGAGGTACAATTACCAATAATTATACAGGGAAATTAAGTAGTACAATTAAATTGGAATTTCTACCAGTACACTCATTCAGATGTTTATAATTAAACTATTGCCCATGTCTATATATCTAAGATTTAGTAACACATATAAGTGTCACCTTTATAGTAACCTATTCCTTAATTACAATATGCAGTATCTTATGATCTATCTTTTTACAGAACAATGCAACACTTTCTAATATCTCAATATTTATGGATTTCAATAATGCATTCACTTGATATTTAAGTTCCATGTCTAAAGTTGATAATACACTACCCAAATACAGATTTCTTTCTTGAATATAAAGAGGTCATAAAATCAATAGATATAATAGATTGTCTTCTCCAAGCTGACACTTGCAAATTTGTGCAATATTTTTTATCATAGAACCCTCTCACATGATCTTTAAAAATTTGGAGAAACAGGTTCTATAAGCTTTCTAACAGGGAATACTAGACTGTGAGGTCCTGAGATGACATCATTTGCAGCACTTCACTGACACATGGTTTTGAACAGATAGTGCAATTAGGGTTACAAAATAACTCATAACTTTAAAACGAAGTAGCACAGAAATCTATTTTTTAGTATGAGATTTACTGGGGGTGTGCTTATTCAGATTCTGCAATGTTGCACTTTTCATGTCAGAGGCTCTTTAATGGAATGCCCCCCAAATTTATGTGCAAAACTCACAATTGTCTGGATTGACTTTTTGGTTTTAATTTCTTTTTTTTTCTTGCGCTTACCCCAAGACATATTATTTGTGAAAATGATTCCCAAGTACAATTTTAAAACTCATAAGTGCACACTAGGACAGTAGTGCTCAAGAATATCACAGTTACTCCACACACCAAAAAATTCAAGCACTCACCTGCTCAATAGAGGGACACCAAACTTAGAAGTTGAATAAAGTATTCATTTATTTAATCCACAGATAGACAGACATGTCCTGCTTGACATGTTTTGGATCCACTTGTCCTTTTTTCAAAGGCTAGAGATGCTGTAAGACACATTGCACTTAAATACTATTAAAACACCATGGGCTTGATTCTCAAAATGGGCTAGGATTTGCACAAGCTGTAGCAAACAGCAGTTTGTACCAAAGTCCAGTGTGCCAGGGACCCTGCACCAGATTCTGGTGCAAGAAGGGTTCCAGTGCCCAAGTCCCCAAACCTGCAGCATCCTCCCCCTTGCATCAAATACCTGGTACATGGAAGGGTTTGCAGCAGGCTCCTTGTGCCAGAGCAAGCAGTCCCCCATCCCCAATCCCTGAGGCTGCTCAATAGTGATATATGTAGCAGCCCCATTCTCCCTCCCTGATGCTGATCCTACCTGTATTAAATAAGGTTAAGACACCCACCTACCCCATTCCCAATCCATGATGCTGTCCCATGATGTAAGTATAAAATATAATGTAAACACAAGCCTGGTGATCTAGTGGCCCCCTCCCCAATCACCAATGGCCCAGACTACTTGTTATTAAATCAAAATATATCAGCTGTACATGTAGCTGCCCCCAGTCCCAGCATCCCCTTCAAACATATTGAATAACAACCTGGTGATCTAGTGGACACCCCTTCCCTGAACCCCCATGTTCCTAACATATTTCCAGCACTATGCACCCTCCAATGTAGCCTCAACCCGAGTTTCAATCACTCTTATGTGGAAATAGACTGGTGGTCCATCGACTCCCCACCCCCCCCTGCAGGTTGTGTCTCGCTGCCCCACTCTCCATCCCCAAAGAAGCTGGTAGCTGGCACAGCCCATCATTCACAACTGCAGCCAGCTACCAACTGAGCTTGCAATGAGCACTGTATTCAGTACATGATCATTGACTGACAGCTCAATGAACATGAACTGAATACAGTACAGCACTTATTATGAGCTCAGTCAGCAGCAGACCATGGTGGTGAGTGGTGGGCTGTGACAGCCACCAGTTTCTTCAAGGATGGAGGAGCAGAGTGGTAGGACACAGCCTACAGGGTGGAGGGTGGGAGTCCACTGGACCACCAATGCTGATTTCCACAGAAGATGTAATTGGAGCTCAGGTGGGGGGGGGGGGGCTACATCAGAGGGGGCATAGTACTGGAAGTTATGTTAGTGACATGGAGGTTCAGAGAGAGGGGTCCACTAGACCATCAGGTTTCAACTTAATATGTGTTTGTGGGGGATGTTGGGGATGGGGGGTGGCTAGATGTGCAGTTTATATTTTATGATTTAATATACAGTAGTCAGGGTTATTGGGGATTGGGAAGGGGGTGGCTGGCTGTTTTGTAATGTATAATCCTGTAGTCAGGGCATTGGGGGGATGAATCACCAGGGTGGTCATAAATGTATACATTATTGGGCATTTCAGGGCAGGGGAAGGGACTGCTAGACCACCGGGGTGGATAACAAATTAAACTTATAACAAACCAGCATTGGTGTATGTGTATGGAGTGGGAATGTGGCGCATTGCCAGTTTTCTCCAGATGACCCTGGCTGGTCAAGGGGTACTTAGAAAAATGTCCTTGGAGTGAGTTTTGAGAATCCCATTTTCAGGGATGTGGCAGCTTGCATCTGCCACACGCCCACTAGCACCATGTTGCAGCCCATTGTTGGGTGCATAGGTGGCACAAGCCCAAATTCGAGCAGACAGCCTGTGATTGATGCAGGCTGCCTTTGTGAATAGCACAGGGGGGCAGTTTTTGATGAAAGGTGCCACTTGCACCATTTATGTTTGGCGCAGGTGCCTTGTATCTTTATCGGGGCTTTGAGAATCAAGTCAAATGTGATGACTTGACATCATAGCGATAATTAATGGTGATAGT
The DNA here is from genome assembly GCA_016271365.2 of Neoceratodus forsteri. Lineage (NCBI taxonomy): Eukaryota > Metazoa > Chordata > Ceratodontiformes > Ceratodontidae > Neoceratodus > Neoceratodus forsteri. The sequence continues at coordinate 1,064,721,473 of CM057454.1, read as the reverse complement.
TAAAAAACTTGCCACACTAATTAACATTAATTGCCCCTTAATCACCATATTCACTTATGAAAAAAGTTAAAATTATCACATATAGAAGACACTGTGCATAATACATTTACATACAAAAAGTGTTATGTTAAAATGGGGTAAACCAGATAAGGGGAGTATTGGAAGGCAGAAATCTGATAACTATGTACAATATAAATACACTCAATAGTGCAGAGCATGTTCTAGAAAAATTATTTAATTCATACTGGTAACCAGGAATTACCAAGAGGGTCCAAATATTGTTCTCACTATATGGTTTCTTAGCTTTATACACAGTAAAAGTCCTCTTAGAACAAATCAATTGGAGTGACTGTAATCTATCTTCAAGACTTTTTCAGATACGGTTGTACATCGAAATGTGTGTTAAGTCCAGGACTCTGATTAGCTCTCAACATTAAAATCCAGAAATTTTCTCATAGAGCATAAGATTGTCAAATTCCCCTTCCCTAGGGTTGCAGCTCACTTTATCTGTAGCTGTAAATGTAAAAGAATGCATCACATTGTAATTTGTTCCATTATAGGCATTGCAGTGGCATAAGTGCCATCTTTTCTTCTAATAGCTCTAATGTGCTCCCCCATTCTGATTTTAAAACACCTAGTTGTCTTCCCAGTGTAGAATGCTGTGCAGGAGCAGGTAGCTAAATATAAAACACCTTCTGTGCTACAGGTTATGCACCGCCTGATGTCAAATGGTTTGTCTACATTATAACTGTCAAATTTCTTAGTTTGGTTCACATATTCACAATAAATACATTTTCCACATTTAAAATACCCATGTATCTTATTCAGTCAAGTTGCTTGGGGTCTGTTGCTAAAGTGGTTATGCATAAGGTAGTCCCTTAATATTGGTACTCTCTTGTAGCACATCCAAACTGGTTCTTTGCTAATATTCTTTAGCTCTGCATCCGTGGTTAGAACGTGCCAATGACATTTCAAGTTATCATCCACTAGTTTTCTCTGTGCAGAGTACTTAGTTACAAAATGAAATCTGTTATTTTGTCCTTGATTTTTCTCTTTCTCCTTACACACACACACACACACATACACACATACACGCATATTTCAAAAGCAGGATAAATTCTTCGCATAATTTCTTTCTTTCTTTCTTTCTTTCTTTCTTTCTTTCTTTCTTTCTTTCTTTCTTTCTTTCTTTCTCTCGTTCTTATTACACTGTGGAAATGCTTGTAGTCAGCCATGGCCTGTTCTGGATTTCAGTGGCTGTCTAGTGAGGCTCCACCCAAAACAAAGCAACACCAGGATTAACCAGATAGATTTTTAAAAATAGAAAGGCAGGATCAACCAGATAAATACTGTTAAGAAAGTAATAACTTACAGAAGTGTGGTCCAAATCTTTGGTAGTGGAGAAACTGCTGCCAAGTTTATTGATATGTTTGGCTTGCCCACACACAGAGTAAGAGCGAATGAGATGGCACACTAAAGAACAGTGACACAAACCACCGTAATAACCCATTCGACAGGTTATTATGGTATTTAAAGCACAGCTCTAGTCCGTGTATTAAAGGGGGTCACCAGTAATTATAATAAACTATTGATCTATGGTAGAGTGATGAGGCATGAATCCTGCTTGGGCTTCATCTATTATGCTATTTTCTTTTATCCAGTCTAACAATATATTTTTTATTATCCTAGTAAAAAGTGTTTCTGTATTATCTATTAGGCTGATAGGTCTACTGAATAACAAGCTGGATTTTTTTCCATCACTTTTTTAAATAAAGGGATTATAATACTTTCTAACCATGTTTTACAGATTTCCCCTGTTTTGTTTATGTATTTAAAGACTTTATATAGGCAAGGAACACAAATATCAAACTGGTTCATAAATATATCTATGGGCACTCCGGTCAGTCTTGGGGCTTTGTGACTTGAAAATGCAAGTATTTATTTTCTGATTTCTTACTGAGTGAATTCATTGTTTATACTAGATTATCCTTCCTTCAGGTATTGACTAGTAATTTAACTAATACTTGGATCATATAATAATTCTTTGAAATGTTTGATCCATTTGTCTGGCTCAATATATGCTTCTAACTGTTCAGAGCATACCTCCAGATCCTTTGACACAATCATCCAGAACTATTTGTTGTCTTTGTCCCAAACAATTTTTTTCAACTTCTTTCTAGATATGTAGTCTATATTTTTCTCTCTGCATTTTAGTGGTTTTAATATAATCTTTCCTTAATCTATTTAACAAGGAGGGGAAGGGAGGGGTGGGTGGCAGTCTATGTGAGGGACAAGATCAAATGCACAAGGAATGAGGGTGAAGAAAGGAGAACAGAGGCAACCTGGCTGCAGCTCTTAGACTCAAGGGGTAGAAAACTGAGGTCTGGTGCAGTATACAGGCCACCATCCCAGTCTGAGAAGACTGACAGGGAATTAGTGGGGCAAATCAGAAAGGTATGTAGAAAAGGGAAGGTGGTCATCATGGGGGATTTCAACTTGTTGGGGGTTAACTGGAGGATTCCAGTCACCTCCAGCACTAGGGAGTAAGTGCTCCTGGACATGATCTAGGAGGGTCTCCTGACACAGTTGGTTAGTGTACCTACTAGGCTAAAGAATACTTTAGGTCTGGTATTGTCAAATGGGGAGGTAGTAAGGGAAATAAAGGTAAAGGACCCACTATCCAACAGCGATCACCAAACAATGTGGTTTAATATCACAATGAGTGTGGAGCCAGAGAAATCAGTTACTCAGGTAGTAAACTTCAGGGGGGCAGACTTTGGGAGGATGCAGGAAGTACTGAAAGGGATGCTGGGAGCATAAGGCAGGAGATGGATGTGGACCAGAAATGAGATATTATTAAATTGGAGATTGCAGAGGCAACAGAAGCCCATACTAAGACACAAGTAAGAGGAGCAGAGCAAGAAATCCATGCTGGTTGAACAGCAAAGTAGTGGAGGTGGTGAGGGCAAAATGAGAGGTGCATCAGAGGTATAGGAGGATGGGGAAGGAAGTGGACAGGGAGGAGTATGCAAGATGGTCCAGGGAGGTGACCAGAAAAGTGAGAGAAGCCAAGGCCCAGAGGGAGCTGAGATTGGCACAGGGAATTAAGGGGGAGGAGGGAAAGACTTTTTCAGATACATCAGGGAGAAAAGGAAGTGCAAGGAGACAATAGTGAGGATAAAAAGGGGTGGGGAGTGGACAGAAAAGGGTGAGGAGCAGGTGGAAGCAGTGAATGAATACTTTTTCTCAGGGTTCACAGAAGAAAGGAGGGACCACTACCACCATGGGCTGGGAGGGTGGGGATGGGGAGAGGAGGTGACAGATGGAAGAAATGAGACAAATATAGTCCTATAGGGACTGAGGGCACTGAAGGTAGACAAGGCACCAGAGCCAGATGGTATCCACCGCAGGGTGCTGAGGGAAATGGCGGAGGTGTTGGCGGTGCCACTGGTGGATCTGTACAGCACCTCACTAGAGTCGGGATGTGTGCCACTGGACTGGAGGATGGCACATGTAGTACCATTACACAAGAGCGGACCAAGGAATGAATCACGTAATTATCATCTGAAAGTCTCAACTCCAAAGTGTGCAAACTCATGGAAATAATGATAAAAGAAAGACAGGTGTCGTACCTGGAGGACAATGACCTCCAGGATGTGAGGCAGCATGAGTTCATATCAGGGAAGTCTTGTCAAACCAACCTGATACAATATTATGACTGGGTGATGGGTGAGCAGGATAAGGGTCATGTGGTGGATGTTCTTTACTTGGACTTCAGCAAGGCCTTCGATTTGATGCCTCATGGGTGGCTTTGGGGAGAAGTTAACTACTGTAGGGGTAGGGGCAAAAATGATGAACTGGATTACAAGCTGGCTGAGTGGGAGGCTGCAATGGGTAGTGGTGAGAGGGGAGCTCACAGCTCCAAGGCTGGTGATGAGCGGGGTGCCACGGGGCTCTGTGCTGGGGACAGTATTATTTGGGGTCTTCATATCAGACATTGCACACTGGGTGGTGAGCAAGGTAAGTCTGTTCGCTGATGACACCAAAATCTGAGCAGTGGCGGATGAAGGGGAGGGATGGAAGCAGTTGCAGGGGGACCTAAGCAAGCTAACGGAGTGGTCATAGAGGTGGCAGCTGGGGTTCAATGCAAAGAAGTGTAAGGTTATGCCCTTTGGGGCCAAGAACCCAAGGAGAGAATACTGGCTGGAGGGGGTTAAGCTAGGGATCACTGAGGAGGGGAAGGACCTAGGGGTAATGATAACAGGGACCATGAACAACACTGCCCAGTACAGGAGAGTAGCTGTAAAAGCAAACAAAATGCTGGGGTGCATAATGAGGGGGTTTTCATCCAGGCAAAGAGAAGTGATCTTGCCCCTCTATAGGTCGCTGGTAAGGCCAGACTTAGAGTATTGTGTGCAGTTTTGGAGGCCATACCTAAAGCATGATATCAGGCTACTGGAAGGGGTGCAGATGGGGGCAACAAAGATGGTATGTGGAATGGAGGGGAGAGACTATGACAGAAGGCTGGGAGACCTGAATATGTACACCCTGGAGGATAGAAGGGATGGAGGGACATGATAGAGACATTCAAGTATCTCAGAGGAATCAATAAGGGTGGGGTAGACAAGGTCTTTAAGCTAAGGAGGGGGAGGGACACCAGGGGGCACTGTCTAAGAATAAAGGGGCCAATATTTAGGAGGGAAATGAGGAGACACTATTTCACAGAGAGGGTGGTAGCAAAATGGAATGCACTACTAGAATGGGTGGCATCATGTAAATCTGTGAACAGCTTTAAAAAGGCATGGGACAGGGAACAGGGGAAAGTGAGGTTGGGGGAGGTATGGTGTGGCAGTGGGATGACTAAGGGAAGGGAGTGGGGCAGCTGAAAACTAGGGGTACTAGCTGCACACTCAAGCAGACTTAGATAGACTGGGTCATCTGTTTCTGCTGGCACATTTGTATGTTCGTATGTTCGTAATTTCCTATTAACCTTACTTGGATGGTTTCTGAACAATCTTATTTGATTATTTAACTCTTTTTTTTTTGCCATCCTGCACTCCTTATTATACCAGGATGCCCCTTTTTTGGGGCCTGTGCATTTATGTAAGTGGTCCTCTCCCTGTGGAATTCTCTACCTCGTCAGATACGTGAGTGCACGACTGTGGAGAGTTTTAAGAAGGCCTTGAAGACACATCTGTGGCATAGCTCCTATCCAGAATGAATATTTTAGAAATGTATTTACTCTGTTATTTGGTTATACTATTCTGTATTTTATTGCTTATATATATATAATTACTGTACAGCACCTTGGTTTTTGAAAGGCACTTTAAAAATAAAGTTTATTATTATTATTTTTTTTTTCATATATTCTTGTCTCCTTAGTTTATAGATCTGCGATATGGTTAATAATATTCTCAAAGACTGTTAAACATTGTGCTTCCTCTTGTGCATCCTCAATAGCCTTAATTTTTAGTGTTAGTCCTCGCTCTTCAAAGGTCTCCCTAAAATGTTTGTTGTTGATTTTTTCCCAACTGATACATGTTTTCTTCCTAATTATTCAGAGTGAATTTGTTTCTTTGTCATGGATGTCTACATTAAGCAGTTTGATCTTTAATTCTAGTGGAGCATATGGGCTTTCAGCTTTTTTCCCCACTAACATATCATAACAGTCTGGAATCATATTCATACTGACCCAAGCCATATTTTATTTTTATTTATTCAGTTTTTGATGACCGGGTAAGTGCACGAGACAAATCCTGCCTATTTTCAGGCACGACCCGAGGGAGGGGAATGCAGATGAATGCCAACTGACCTTGAACCAGATTAATCTGTTGCATTACTCTGGGGCTCAACTGGAGGTGTGGGATTCTTATTCTTATCAATCACTGATGAACCATTTGTACTTACATACATGCAATTTCCTAATCTATTTGATGGAAGTCTTCCATTTAATAATAGTACTTTTTTGTTTGATTGTATTTCTCAAAATTTCCTGCTTCTATCATTAATGTGTTTGTCTCTTGTATTCCTAAGATAAGAAATGTGATCATTTTTTCTTCCTGCCATAAATTCAGAAATATCATCGGTGGGTTCTATGTACTGTCCCACCCTTGCATTAACATCTCCAATTACAAGGATTCTAACATTTGGGTTATCCATAATGAATTTATCTATAATATTTCCTAAGAGTCCTAATATATCATGTTTGCAAAGCTGGTTATTATATGGCTGTGCATATATGTTTACAATAATTGTTTCTTGATTATTCTCAAAATTCTAATTCTCTGAATCTTATCACTTCCAATGATAATTTCCTGTGTATTTATACCTTCTTTATCTTTACATAATATTAATAACCCACCTAAATTTCTCCCAGTTGTTTTGCGAATATATAATAAGCTTTAAAGCCACTTACATTAATCTCTGTATCACTCCATGTTTCTTGTACACACACATCCAAATCACATATGTATTTAAGAAACTCTGGATCAGGGAATTCATCTTTAAGTCCCAATGTATTCCAAGACAACAAATTAAATGTATTACTCTGGGGCTCAACTGGAGGTGTGGGATTCTTACTCTTATCCATCATTTTATCCTCAGTCATAAGTCATACTGTTGTATTATTTTCTAAAAGTACATATCTGTTTGAAGTCTCAGCCAAGTACATCCAAGAGGCAGGATTTAAGATGATTTTTTTTTTTTTTTTAAATGTTATGTTTATTGGTTTTCATACAGGTAAAAACCAGAGTACATACAATAATACAGCATCAGATTTTAGTTGTACATCACTTCAGAATACAGGATAAATAATCCCTTATGTCCTTTAAATGCTTAGTATATTCTTTTGATTAAGTCTGAACAACCATGTAGTAGAAGAATTCTAATATTTTAGCTGGATAATATTGTAGAATTGAACACTCTCACCTAGTCTGTGTCATAAAGGGACTATGCCAACATTTCCGCTCCTAGCAGGATAGCAAATTATATAGGTGGAGGATTGGACATCTTAATAAGGATATTGCAGTGGCTGACTTGCACCAGATTTCCTTGACTCAATTAAGTTGCTTCCCTCCTACCATTAGAGTCACATTGTTGACCCGGTGAGGAGACATGCATAACTTAGGGCTATATTTTACAGTTCACAAATTGAATGGGGTGTTTTCCCAGTGTATAACAGATCCCTAATAAGCAGGAATTTATTCTACTAGTTTGAGAAATAAACAACCAACATGGCTGACCTTAAAACAATAGTCCTATATAGGTAAAAATAGGCAAAAAGAGGGTAAAGCCATGGTAATATTATGACCCCCTCTAGATCTCAACCTCAGGTAGACCGAGATCTCTCCATATTCCTATATCTGGGATATAAATCTGAGTCCATTAGAAAGTCTCATTAGAATCAGTCATTGGAATCACTTTCCTGGTTTGAGTCCCCCTCTTTTTCAGCTGAAGCCGTCTGGGCTGCAATAAGCTTAGAAGCAAAGGCTGTTGCAGCATCTGGATCAGTTAGGATATGAGTCTTACCGGCATGACGGACCTGAAGCCTTGCAGGAAACACCAGCTGTGCAGCAATCCCATTTTCAAGTAGTTGTTTTTTTGTAAGTTGTAGAGCCTTCTTCCGATTCTGTGACTGTGAAGAAATATCCGGAAAAAAGGCAACTTTACTGCCCTCCCAGATTATTTTGCCTCTCTGTCTAGCATTTCTAAGTAGGCGAATCCTTGCTTCTGGGTTCGAGAGTGTGACTATGGCAGTTAACGGCCGGGCGCTTCCCGGTTCTTTCATTCTTGTATGCATAGGAATTGCAAGCGCTTTAATTATTGTAACCCGACCCTCAGGCAGCAAAGTCAGGTCCGTAAAATCATTCTCGTAACTGCTGCAGAGATTTCAGTAGCACTGGCATATCTGGGAGGAAAGCCCTATCATTACATTAGGCTGTCGTTGCAAGTTCTCTAAGGCCTCAACTTTAGCCCTAAAGAATGTAAGGTCTTTTACAAGCATGGCATTTTGTTCCCGTTGCCGCTCAGCCTCCGCCTGCAGTTCACTTATATTAGTGGCATTCGTCTGCACCTCCGTAACTAGCTCGGTAAAGCATGCTTCCACTGCTGCCATGCAGCGGTTCGTCTCCTCCCCTGTCGCCTGTATTTTTTGTAGCATCGCCATCAGTTGGGGATTCAGGGCTTCATTTGCTGATGTAGTGGGTGTTCCCTTACCAGGTTCTTTTAGGCCCTTCGGTGCGGAGAGAAATGGGTCGAGCTTTGACATAGCCTGTCTATTGTCTTTCTTAGGGCTCATATCTCCGTTCCAAGCTGTTCCCACACAATATAAAGGGTTCAGAAGTCCTCAAAGTGTCCTTAAATCGTTGTTAGTTGAGATTCTAGGTAAGCCAGCTGAAGAGCCTTAAAAAAGAACTGCAGCCATGTTGGTTGCTCCACAGCACCCCCTTAAGATGATTTTGATTGTTTTTTAAATCATGTTATCCTCACAAATGTATATACCCAAATGATCCAGCTTATATCCTTTGGAAAGCAGGAGATGATATATTTCTTCATTATTCATCCACACTGTTATCTGACCATTCTTTTCCCATCTGATCACATTGCCAAATGCAGCTCTTAAGTTTGAGATCTTTAAAGTATTCTGCAGAAATCCCCCCCCCTTTGATTTTATATTTTGTTTAGTTTCATTATAAAAATGGTTTACCCCAAAGATTGATAAAGTTCTGATCTGAGCCTCTCCCAATAACCATCCCATATCATTATAAAATTCAGGGAATAAAACTGGAAGTGTAACAACATTGTCCACTTCAATGCCTATGCATTTTAGTTTACTCTTTCAGTACTCAAATATTTTAAAGATGTAGAACCAATTAGATATTACTATAACCAGTTCTTCTGGTATTGGCTGATTTACTTAGGTTTTGCACAAAATATCTGTTCCCTTTTAGGATAATGGTAAGAAAATCTTTCAGTGCTGTATTTAGCTTATCTTCAGTCTCATTTTGTAGGATCCCCGATGTTAATAGTGGTAAAGAAAAATCCAAGTTTAGAGTTTTTCTTAAGAATCTCTGGAAGCTTTCTGATGTTTTTATCACCTTTGGGGGCTACTGAATCAGTATATAAACCATTACTATTCTTGTGTACTTCCTTTTATGGATCAGTTTCTTTTGTATTCATACTGTATTTTCAGAAGGGAATTTCTGCAGTTCCTTCACTATGAAGGATTCAATATTTCCTGCCTGAGTATGTATTAATGGTCTTCCCTTGGATTTGGGTTTATTCTTTCTTAGGTCCCAACAGTAGAGGCATGTAAGAGTGGTCTAAACACTCACCTGTTTAAGCTGGCTTTCCCAGACTAATCAGAGTTGTTTTATAATTTTAGACTGTATTTATTGATCATGCTAATTACACTATCTGTTATTTTTTTATTGTATTTATGCCTTGTAGCTTGTTGATTATTTTGTTTTACCCTGTCTGTTTATTTTTTAAGGCACCCAGAGCTTCTGGGATTGGGCTTCATATAAATAAATGTTACCTTACCTGTTACCAAATGTTATCTTATCTGAGTTACCTTATTAGTCCTATTAATTTTGTTTCTTGAATTTGTAGATTCAGTTTCTTTCTGTCATCTGGCTTGCCTTTTTTTGAATTCTTCTGTTTCTTTGTATCATACTAACATACTAAAATGCCAGCAGAATAGGCCTAATGGTCTTTCGTGTCTGCTTGTTTGGTCAGCCCCTACCCTGGGAGCTGACCATGCTGCCCCCTCACCCTCTCTGACTTCTCCCTTCCCAGTTCCGGATATTCTCGTTGCACTGGATTTTGCTTCCAGCACCCTTCCCCTGTACCTGTCCCACCCCCTCTTGAATCATTCCACCATCTCTACCTCCACCAGCTCCTTGGGCAGTGCATTTCATGGCTTCACCACCCTCTCAGTGAAGTAGCACCTCCTTCTTTCTCCCCTGAATCTCCCCTTACAGCTTCTACCCATGCCCTCTAGTTGCCTCCCCTCCTTCCTTCTAAACACCCCAACTGCTCCTCCCCTATTTTCCCCTTCATGTACCCGAAGACCTCTATCATGTCCCCCCAGTCCCTTCTCTCTTCCAGTGTGTACAAATTTAGCTCTTCGTGCCTCTCCCCATAGGTCCTGTCCCCCAAGCCCCAAATCATTTTGGTTGCCCTCCTCTGGACTCTCTCCAGGAGTTCAATGTCCCTCTTTAAGTGTGGCCCCCAAAACTGCACACAGTACTCAAGGTGCGGCCTCACCAAGAAGTTACACAGAGGGAGTATCACTTCCCTCCTTCTGGAGGTGATCCCCCAGTGATGCATCCCAGCATCCTGTTGACCCTGGCCGCTGCCCTCCAACAAGTCTCCAAGTTGTTCATCTTGACATCCACCACCACCCCCAGGTCCCTCTCAGCCATCGAGACTTGCAGCATTTCCCCTCCCAGGGAGTACACTTGGCCCAGGTTTCTGGCCCCCAGGTGCAGTACCTTGCATTTCCCTGCATTGAACCTCAGCTTCCACTTTCTAGACATCTTTCCAGAGCCTCCAGGTCCCCCTGTAGGGCCACCATTCCCTCCTCCCCATCCACCACCACCCCCAGTTTTGAGTAATCTGCAAAGAGACTCATCTCACTCCTCATGCCTGTTCTTTTGTCAGAGATGTAGGCATTGAACAGAAGGGGCCCAAGGACTGATCCCTGTGGGACCCCACAAATGACCCTCCCTGGGCATGAGACTATCCCACCAACTACGACCCTCTGGGTCTGGTTCTGGAGCCAATTGCCTATCCATCTGATCATCTGGTTTCCCACTCCCATTTCTCCCAGCTTATCCAACAGGACCCTGTGAGGAACAGAGTCAAATGCCTTGCTGAAGTCTAGAAAGAGGACATCCACTGATCTACCCAGGTCCAAGGCACTTATCACCCAGTCATAGAACTCCACAAGGTTTGTCTGACATGATTTCCATGGGATGAATCCATGCTGTCTATCGTCCAGGCACCCTGACTTTTCCTGGTCCCCCCCAGCCTCTCCTTGACAATGCTCTCCATCACCTTGCCCACCACCGATGTCAGGCTGATGGGCCTGTAGTTCCCTGCCATCTCCCTTCATCTCCCCTTGTGGATGGGCACGATATGCACCACTTTCAAGTCCTGGGGTACCAACCCTGTCCTCAGAGAGATGGTGAAAAGCTCTGCCAGGGGTTTCGCCAGGACATCCGCCAGTTCCTTCAGCACTCTGGGATGTAATTTATCCGGCCCCAGTACTTTCTCCATCTTAAGGAACCTTAGGGCTTCCCTCACTCTCTCTCTGCTGTGATTTCCACCTCTGCTATCTCGTCCCCCTGTTAAGCCTTCCCCCCTCCTGCCAGAGATGACTCCCCCTCTCCCCAGACCTGCCAATTGGTAAGAGTCCCCTCCTCCTCAGTATCACTATCTCCTCCCATGTATGATGCAGCCCCCCATTCTGCTTGGTAAAAACTGAGGTGAAGTACTCATTTAGTACCTCAGCCTGCTCCCCTGGGTCTTGTGCCCATCTCTCCCCTGTTTTAATCCTGCTAATCTGCCCCTTCACCCTTCATTATTCCCCAATGTATCTAAAGAACCTCTTGTTCCCTCTCCGAATTTCCCTGGCCAGGTTCTGCTTCTTTCTTGCCTTAGCTGCTGTCACCACCCTAGTGGCCCTTCTAGCCAACCACTCATACTCCTCTCGGTCCCTTTCAGTCCTTGAGCACTTAAATTGCCTATAGGCTGCCTTTTTTCCCCTCACCAGCTCCTGGACATCCCTGGTCCACCAGCAGGGTTTTCGGGCCCTACCACATTTTTGTCTTACTCTTGCACAGGTGCTGGTAGCATCCTGCACCCCTCTCCTGATGATTTGCCACCTACTGTCAGCATCCATGTCTGGCCCAATCCATTTCCTTAAGATCTGCCCCCCTGAAGTCAGTTATCTCCATCTTTGTGCAGGCTTCTACCCCTCCTAGGTCCGGGCAGAACCAGATCATGGCATGGTCGCTCCCCGCCAATGGGTCCCTTACCTCTAGGCCCCCAATCTGGTCACTGTCTGCCAGGACCACATCCAGTACTCGCGTTCCCCTGATCAGTTCCTCCACCTGCTGAGTTAGGAACACATCCTTGAAGACATCCAACAAACTCTGTTCCCTGGCCATCGAGGATGTCATCCTTTCTATCCCCCTTATCTTTCATTCCAGCAGCCTCCATTGCCTCTTTTATTGCCTACAATGAGGCTTCCATATTATTATTTTATATTTTTGGGTTATTTATTTTATCCGTATTGCCGATTGGTCAGCTGCTACATAGCTGAGCCCCCATTGGCTAGCTCAGTCCCCCAGGTTTTTCTCTCTCTTTTGCCTGCTCCTGAAGCTCTTCTGCTGGGGAAGGTTCTGCTCTGAGGCTCCCTCTCATCAATGCTCATTTCTGGGCTCTCTGCTCTGTAATTTGGACTCTCTGCTCTGTAATTTGTCCTGCCCATGCTCCCCAGCTTTGATCTCTATTAAATCCACCCAAACCCTTCCCTGCCAATCTACTCTTGCGCTGATTGGCTATTTTCCTAGCCTGTCTCAAACCAATCTGAGCTCCTAGCTTAACAACCTCTACTAAAGGACACAGAACCCTCCTCAAACTAGCTTGAGCTTCTAGCCTAACTACTTCTACACTATTTTAGCTTCTCTATTTCCATTTGCCTGCCTCTGCTGGTTGAGCCTTCTAGCCTATCCAACTCTCCTAAGGGCATAGAACATTATTTCCCCCTATAGGGGGCATGCCTCAGACAGCTAGTATTGGAACCCACTCGGGAGGTAGCAATCTTAGACCTGTACTCTCAAATGGGGACAGAGAAAGAATCTCAGATTTAGAGGTGGGTAGCCATCTGGGAACAAGCGACCACCAAACAATGTGGTTCATGATAAACACAGCCATATAATCAAGCCATACAAAAGCAAGAGTATTGGACTTTAGGAGGGCTGACTTTGGGAAAATGAGAGAGTGCCTTAGAAAAGCACTAGCAAATAGGCAAGAAGGAGGGGTGGAGGAATAGTGGGGAGTAATCAAAACAGCCATCACAGAGGCAACAAGCCTTTGTGTAAAGCAAATCAATAAAACACAACAAAGGAAAAAAAAATGCTATGGGTCTCAAAAGAGGTGGCAGGGAAGGTTAAGGAGAAAAGGATAGCATCTGTCCAGGAAGGGAACAAGTCTTTTGAGCAATCGGTTTAAAAGCTTCATTGGCAAGCTTTTAAACTAGTCAATGGGGGAGGCACTGATAAGCAGCAGAAAACTCCCAGCCTCTCCCTACAAAACAGGGTACTAAATGAGAAAAAGACCAAGGTAGAACGGTCAGTGGGGGATGCTGCAACAGAAGGTAAGGCCATCAAAAAATGGAGAGCAATGAGTACCAATGCCCGTAGTCTAGGTAACAAGCTTCCTGAATTAGTGGCCTTGATGGAGGAGGAACATCTGGATATCGTGGCAGTCACAGAAACATGGTACACACAAAACCATGACTGGGACGTAAACATACCAGGATACACTATCTACAGGAGGGACAGGGAGGGTAAAAGAGGGGAGGAGTAGTTCTTACATAAGGGAAGGAATAAAAGCAACAGAACAAAAGGGTAAACAGGAGGAGAAGAAGACCGTGGGTAAATTTGGAGACAGGCAATGGCACCATAACCGTGACAGGGTTTTATAAGACTTCTTCTCAGGGGGAGGAAGTGGACAAGGAAATGATAGAAAGTATACTTAGAATGGCAGAAAAGGGAGATATTGCTGATGGGTGATCTGAATATGCCAGATGTTAACTGGAGCGCAGATTGCAGCTGCCACCGAAGAGTGCAGTTATTCTAGATGCCCTACAGGGGCATGCCTTAGACAACTAGTACTGGAGCCCACTCAGAGGGAGCAATATTAGACTTGATACTCTCAAATGGAGATGGAGAGAGGATCACAGATGTAGAAGTGGGTAGCCATCTGGGAACTAGCGACCATCGAACAGTATGGTTCACAATAAACACAGCAATAGAGTCAAGCCATACAAAGACAAAAGTACTGGACTTTAGGAGGGCTGACTTTGCCAAAATGGGTGAGTGCCTAAGGAATGCACTAGCAAATGGGCAGGAAGGAGGGGTGGAAGAACAATGTGGAATAATAAAAACTGCCATCACAGAGGTAACGAGCCTTTGTGTGAAGCAAATAAACAAAACAAGACGATGTAAGAAACCACTATGGTTCTCAAAGGAAGTGGCAGTGAAGGTTCAAGAGAAAAAGAAAGCATTCAGGAAGTACAAGGAATGCAGCAGGAGCAGGACAGAGAACTGTATCAGTTAAAGCAAAGGCTGGGAGGCAGTCAGAACAGCAAAGGCCCAAACTGAGGAAAGATAGCCAACTCAGTTAAGAAGGAATAAAACCTTTATAGGTACATCAGGGAGCAACGGAAGACCAAGGGAGGGATAGTGAGGCTTAATAAAGGGAGGGAGGGTGGGCAGAGGAGAATGTGAAAAGGCAGAGATACTAAACAAATATTTTTGCTCAGTATTTACAAAGGAAGAGGGAGGTACATGAAACAAACAGTAGTAACACTCTGGATACAGAAGTTGATACCAGCCCATTTACAGAAGAAAGGGTTCTGAAAGAACTCTTAAAACTGAAGGTGGACAAAGCAATGGGGCCTTATGGGATTCATCCCAGAATTCTAAAAGAACTAAGGGTAGAACTAGTGACACCACTGACTACCCTCTTTAACAAATCATGGGAGGATGGGATGGTACCCGAGGACTGGAGGAGGGCAGATGTGATTCCCCTTCACAAAAGTGGGAGCAAGGCAGAAGCAGGAAACTATAGACCTGTTAGTTTAACCTCAGTGATAGGGAAAATGATGGAATCACTTCTAAAGGAAAGAATTGTCGCGTATCTAGAGGCCAGAAGGGCACAGGATCCTAGGCAGCATGGATTCACAGCGGGAAGGTCATGCCAGACGAATCTGATAGATTTCTTTGACTGGGTGACCAAAGTAGTAGATCAGGGAGGGCTGTGGACATGGCCTACCTAGACTTTACAAGGCATTTGACACAGTACCACACAAAGATTAATATATAAGTTAGCCAGCCTGGGAGTGGGTCCCAAGATGACAGCCTGGGTAAAGAATTGGCTGGAGAATAGGACACAGAGGTAATAGTAAATGGAGTCCTCAGAAGAAAGGAGGTTACTAGCAGAGTTACATGAGGTTCATCAATAGGACCAGTCCTCTTCAATGTCTTTATAGCGACATTGCAGAAGGACTGGAAGGAAAAGTATGTCTCTTTGCAGATGACACTAAGATCTGCAACAGAGTTGATACACAGGGTGGGGTGGAAAGGATGAGAGGGACTTGGCAAGGTTAGAGGAATGGTCAAATGTATGGCAGCTTAGATTCAATGCTAGAAGTGCAAGGTAATGCACCTGGGAAACAAAACCTAGGGAAGAGTACACAATGGGGGTGAGATACTAACAACAACAAAAATGGAAAGGGATCTGGGGTAGTCACATCAGATGACCTAAAGGTGGGCAAGCAATGTGAGAAGGCAGCAAGGAGGCTGGGAGATACTGGGATGCATAGGGAGAGGCATCACCAGTAGAAAACAGGAAGTTATTATCCCTCTGTACAGACAGCTGGTGAGACCCCATCTGAGTACTGTGTGCAGTTCTGGAGACCCAATCTCATAAAGACATAGACAGGATGGAAGCTGTCAGAGGAGGGCACTAAAATGGTGCAGGGTCTGCACGGAGGACATATGAAGAGAGACTTAAGGAGCTTAATATGTATAGCCTCGAGGAAAGGAGGGAGGAGGGGACATGATAGAAACTTTCAAGTACCTCAAGGAATCAACAAAGTCCAAGAAGGTAGCATCTTTCAAAAAGAGTGTGCAAGAACAAGAGGGCACAATTTGAGAGATAGAGGCGGCTCAGAGGTAATTTAAGAAGTATTTTTCACAGAGAGGTTGTGGATGCATGGAATGGCCTTCAGGAGGAAGGTTGTGGAGTCAAAATCAGTGGTGGAATTCAAGCCTGCATGGGATAGTCATAAGGCAATTCTGGGGGGTTGGGGTAGGAAGAAGTAGGCTGCTGGTTAACTAGGATCTGCAGCTTATCCAGTAGGTAGGGAAATGGGCAGACTGGGTGGGCCAAGCAGTCCTTATCTGCCATCAAATTCTATGTTTCTATGTTTCTATGTTTCTATAGCATTCAGTAAATATAAGGAAACACAGATGGAGCAGGACAGAGAACTTTATCAGTTAAAGCAGAAAGAGGCTGGGAAGGCAGTCAGAATAGCAAAGGCCCAAACCGAGGAAAGGATAGCCAATTCTGTTAAGAAGGGGGATAAGACCTTTTATAGGTACATTAGGGAGCGAAGAAAGACCAAAGGAGGGATACTGAGGCTTAATAAAGGGGAGGGACTCTGGGTAGAGAGACAGTGAAAAGCAGGGATACTGAATGAATATTTCTGCTCAGTATTCACAAAGGAAGAGGAGGAGGAGGTACCTAAACCAAACAAGAGAAACACTCTGAAGACGGGGGGCGATACCAGTCCATTTACAGAAGAAAGGGTTCTGAAAGAACTAATAAAATTGAAGGTGGACAAAGCAATGGGGCCTGATGGGATTCACCCAAGAATTCTAAAAGAACTAAGGGTAGAACTAGTGACACTGCTGACTACTTTCTTTAACAAATCATGGGAGGATGGGGTGGTACCTGAGGACTGGAGGAGGGCAGATTCCTCTTCACAAAAGTGGGTGCAGGACAGAGGCAGGAAACTACAGACCAGTTAGTTTGACCTCAGTGGTAGGGAAAATGATGGAATCACTTCTGAAGGAAAGAATTGTTGAGCACCTAGAGGCCAGTGGGGCACAGGACCCAAGGCAGCATGGATTCACAATGGGAATATCATGTCAGATGAATCTAATAGATTTCTTTGACTGGGTGACCAAAGTAGTAGACCAGGGAGGGGCTGTGGACATGGCCTACCTAGATTTTAGCAAGGCATTTGATACAATCCTACACAAAAGATTAATACACAAGTTAGCCAGCCTTGAAGTGGGCCCCAAGGTGGTAGCCTGGATAAAAAATTTGGCTAGACAACAGGATGCAAAGGGTAGTAGTAAATGGAGTACACAATGAAGAAAAGAGGGTTACTAGCGGGGTACCGCAGGGTTCAGTATTGGGACCGGTCCTTTTTAATGTCTTTATAAGTGACATTGCAGAGGAACTGGAAGGACAAGTATGTCTCTTTGCAGATGACACAAAGATCTGCAACAGGGTTAATACACAACATGGAGTGGAAAGGATAAGAAGGAACTTGGCAAGGTTGGAGGAATGGTCAAATGTATGGCAGCTCAGATTCAATGCAAAGAAGTGCAAGGTAATGCACATGGGAAACAAAAACCCAGGGGAAGAGTACACAATGTGGGGGTGAGATACTTACTACAGCAAAAATGGAAAGGGACCTGGGGGTAATTATATCAGATGACCTAAAGGTGGGCAAGCAATGTGAGAAGGCAGTAAGTAAGGCTGGGGATACTGGGATGCATAGGAAGAGACATCAATAGTAGAAAACAGGAAGTTGTTATCCTCTGTACAGACAGTTGGTGAGACCCCATCTGGAGTACTGTGTGCAGTTCTGGAGACCCCATCTCATAAAGACATAGACAGAGTGGAGGCTGTCCAGAGGGGGCAACCAAAATGGTGCAGGGTCTATACCAGAAGACATCTGAAGAAAGACTAAAGGAGCTGAATATGTATACCCTTGAGGAAAGAAGGAGAGAGGACATGATAGAAACTTTCAAGTACCTCAAGGGAATCAACAAAGTCCAAGAGGGTAGCATCTTTCAGAAAAGGAATGTGCAAGAACAAGGGGCACGATTTGAAGATAGAGGAGGGCGGCTCAGAGTAAGGAGGAAGTATTTTTCATGGAGGGTTGTGGATGTCGGAACAGCCTCCCTGAGGAGGTCGTGGAGTCAAGAACAGTGGGGGAATTCAAGAATGCATGGGACAGACATAAGGCAGTCCTAGTGGGGGGTAGGAGGAGGTAAGCTGTTGGTTAACTAGGATCTGCAGCTTATCTGTTAGGTAGGAAAATGGGCAGACTGGGTGGGCCAAGCGGTCCTTATCTGCCTTAAAATTCTATGTGTCTATGTTTCTTTTGTGATGTTCCTCCTAGAGGTAACTTGCCTCTTATCCCTGTCGTACCTGCCTACCTTTGCCCCCCTAAATTGTACCTCAATCTACCTAAATCTTTCCCTGTTCCTACAGGTACCCACTAAATCCACACTACCCCTTTTATCTACACCCGTATCTTATACACCTCCATTAAGCATCATGATGATAAATAGGCAGCTCTACACGTACCCTCTCCCCCCTTCAATTACTAATTTAATCTTTGTATGCTTTAAGGTGACTAGGTTTCAATACACCCATAGAATCTGAGTGCGCTTTACGTCCCACTTAAAATGGCAGGCACTAAGACTAGCTTAGCTCCTCTTAGGTATTGTACTATTAGGTAATGTACACCCCAACCCAGGGCCTGTATCGCAATCCGATGCCCCACATTCAAAACATTGTGGCCTTACCATAGCCTCCATCAACATATGCAGTCTGCTGGCTAAAATTGACTCTCTCCATGTATGGGTCTCCCAACACCAACCCAACATCTTCTCTGTAGTGGATACCTGGCTCAACCCACGCATCCCAGATTCAGCCTTTCAGCTGCCAGGTTACACAACATTCAGGCTCTACAGACTTGGTAAGCATGGTGGTGGCTATGTAATATACCTATAGAAGCACCGCTGGGGGCAAGCATTGCCACACATTACTTCCTCCTGCAACACCCAATTACTCCCTATAAAAATACTGTTCAGCCCTAACTGGAAATCACTCACTGTGGTACCTGTATATATCCCACCTAAGGCACATGACAATGGTTTCAAGGTTGTCCCTGACTTTCTATCTGCCCACTCTCAAAACTCTGAAATTTTATTGCTGGGAGATTTCAACATAAACTGGATCTCCCCTGAGGCAGGCCCATACAAAGATGCACTAGCCTCAAGCAATGTCACCCAGCTAGTAGGTACTCCCACACATGGTAAACTACCACACTGGCATTAGTACCCTACTTGACTGGTTGGTCACCAACCACCCAGAAAGGATCAGCAACATAGCAGTACTCCCTGATTACCTCAGCAACCACTCCCCTATCCTCTTCACTTGGTCAAATAAGTCACCAAAAGTTTTTGCCAAAGTAATCACATCAGGGCTACTAAAAAAAGGGAAGCTTCATGTGCTAAAAGCACATCTTAACAGCCAAGACAGGAACTCCCTAAACAACATGTCTGATGGTGATGCTGCCTTTGAATGTTTTTTTCTATAAATTTAACCATTCCTGTGATATATATGCCCCTTTCACAAAACGAAAGATTAAGGGCTCCCAGAACCCATGGATCTCCCCCCAGCTTATTGATTTGATGAAACTCCATGATCGGCTTTGGTCCAAAGCCAGAAGTTCTAGCTCTGCTATAGACACCCAGAAGTACAAGGCTGCCCGGAATAGCTACATGGCTGCAATTTAGAAAGCTAAATGTCAACACTTTAGAAAAAGAGTTAGAAAACTCCTGGGGGGAGCAGCAGATGGTTCTGGGATAATATTAAGTCCCTATCTGGTAAACCTGACAAAACACCTCTGTCCATAATAAATGTCAATGGAATTCCTTCCCAGGACCCCTTCACTAATGCCAAAACCTTTAATAAGGCCTTCACCTTGTATACTGCCACCGGACGTCTTCCTCCCACATAGGGAAAGCAATAGCCCCAAAAACACTCATACAGGCTCACCTCCTTCTTTCTACCTTAAAATAGTTACCCCTTAGAAGCAAAAAAATATATCCTGAAGGTCCTCGGTAAATCAAGAACAAGCAGCGATATGCTAGACCTTAGGCTCCTCAAACTTACTCTGGATGTTACTCTCTCTCTCTCCCCTCACCAAAATCCTAACTCTATCCCTCATTACAGGAAGTTCCCTTGAATTTGGAAAGCAGTTGTTGTCACCCCTGTGTTCAAAAGCAGTGATAAAGCCAACCACACAAACTATCACCCCATCTCAATACTTCCCCCTCTCTCAAAAGTGTTGGAATGCATTGTCTCAGATCAAGTCACGATTACCTTGGCAAACACCAACTGCAATGCAGACAACAGCACAGCTTCCAGAAACAGCATAGCACCACAACCGCTGTTATGAAATTTACTGGGTACATTCATACAAAGATTCATACTAAGGTAAGGTCAAGAGAGAGAAGGCAGAAGCCCATAGTGCTCTTATATTGAATCACTAAATAGTAAGAGAGATCATACCCACTACCTATCAGTTGATCTAAATAACATTTAAATATACTTTTAGTTTCACTTATGACAACCTGAAGTGGCAATTTATTACATGGGACAATAACTCTAAGAGTGAAGAAATATTTTCGACTGATGTGCGAGAAAGGTTTCCTTACTAACTGCAAGGGATGACCCCTTGTATCGTGTGAATAGATTTAAAAATCCAGTCTTAGTTCACATAAAATATAGGGATCTTGAATAATGTCATATAATAACATAAGATCACCCCGAAGATGAAGAGTGGAAAGAAGCATAAGTTTTAAAGTGTCTAGTCTACTCTCATAAGAAACAGTATGTAGCCCAGAAATTTTTTTTGTAAATTTTCTTTGAACTGTTTCTAATAGATGACCTTCAGCTTTTTTGTAAGGACACCAGAGCTGAGAAGCATATTCTAAATGTGGTCTGGCATGTGCTTGATACAACGGCAACAGCACCTCGTGATCTCTAGATCTGATGTTACGTAAAACAGACCATACAACCTTATTGGTTTTATTGATAATGCAATGTTCGTGTTTGTTATGAGACAGATTATCTGAGATAATAATTCCTAAATCCCTTTCATCGGAAGTTTTTTCAAGTAATGATCCAGCCAATGAGTATGGGAAATGCAGGTTTTTGGTGCCTAAATGCATTGCTTTACATTTGTAAATGTTTAAAGTCATGTCCCAGTTTTTTGCCCATGAGGTAATATAATCAAGATCATTTTGAATAATAATTATAGACTGAGAAACAGAGGCACAAGGTCCACCAATTTTAACGTTGTCCACATATTTTGTAGTAAATGAAGAACTACCTAAAGTTAAATTTTCAATAAATGCTTGGAAAAGACAGGGGCCCAAAACTGAACCCTGGGGCACACCACTGGACACATTGCCCTTATCTTTTTATTTTCCTGGCAGGGCCACTGTCAGTCCTCAGCCCTGGTCATGGCCCTGGGACTCCCACCATCATCTATTTGCCACTGACTCCCCCAGTTATCCACGGCTTATCCCCCGGAGAGTGGGGCCATGGCAACAGTCCCCAATCTGTGCCGCGGAACTAGTGACTGGTCGGGGGGAGCAGTGATGATGGCTAATCAGAGCCCCAAGGAGGGTTTCATTGAGACAGTGGCCTCCACCTGCCTTCTCCTTTTTCCTGTATTCTTGGAGGTGGGAATGTGCAATGACACCAGCATCCACCCCGCTGCCCATGAAATGAGTACCGGAGCATGAGTATCTCCCAGCCTCCGCCAGGAGTCCTCAGTGTGCCGGGGACTTCCCCACCCTCCCTCCAGAGAAGAAGAGCCATCCATGGGATGCTCCATCCTTCTCCCCCCGGCTGGCACTCCAATGACTTGGGTCCATTCCCGAACCCGGGTCACCAGCTTCGCAAGTGGAATCCAACCGCTGCGCTGGCGGGCTGGCCACATTGCCCTTATCAGATTTTGCCCCATTGATGACAACCTGTTGGGTCTGTTTTTGCAGCCAATTATTCATCCAGTTAACAATAAAGCTGTTTATATTTCATTTACAAAGTTTAGTTATTAAGGCCCAATGTGGCATGACATCAAAGGCCTTGCTAAAATCTATAAAAATGACATCACAAGGCACACTCTTATCAAGGGAAGAACCGATATGTTTATAGAAACATATTAGATTAGTTAAACAACTTCTGCCGCTTTTGAAACTGTGTTGCTCTGGATCATGAAGATCAAGGATGGGAGATATCAAGTCTTTAATAAGGCTTTCTAAAAGTTTACCGACAGACGAAGTCAAACTAATATAGATAGTTTTCCCAATTGTTTTTGGGGCCTTTTTTATGAATAGGAATTACATCTGCTTCTCTCCAATCATGTGGAACATAATTATTGGCCAGAAAACATTCAAACATTATTTTTAAAGGGTCAATGATAGTATCGGCTAATAGGAATAACAGATGACCGTCTATATTGTCTGCACCTGGACTGTATTTTCCTTGAATGTTAATAATTTTTTTCTTAATAATGTCTGTGGGAAAACAGACTGGTGAAACATTATCAGTTTTGAGCAGAGCTTCATCAGAAGTGTTTTGGGATTTACTAGTAAACATTTTACAAAAATTATTATTAAATAACTCAGCCATACTTATAGGATCATGGATCAAGATATTGTTTTCATGTAAGGGACCCACTTGGCATGTGGGTTTCTTCAATTAATTAATATATGAATAGAAATGTTTACTATTAGTTCTTTTAGCATTTGATGCCAAATTGTGTTCCCACCTGGATTTGGCTTTTTTAATTATATTCTTGCATTTTTTTTTAACATGAATATATGAGCCCCAATTCAAAGTAGATTTATTTTTAAGATATAACATATTTTTTTCATTTTAACCTGATAATTCTTTTTATTGATAGATTCATCCATTTTGGAGCTTTTTTTATGATTTACGGTTTCGAACTTAGATAGAATATATAAATCTCTCAGATGGCAAACAATGTCCTTAAAACTTTCCCAACAGTGAGCAGGGGAAGAACTTAAAAGTACTGACTCCCAGTTAATTTTCCTAATAATATGCTTCATAGTTGTCAAAATCTGCTCTATCATATAAATATATTATGGTGGGATTAGAATTATAAACATAATTATTTATAATATTGAAGGTGACAGTGTTGTGATCACTTTTCCCTATGGGGTCACTAATGTGGATGTTATCCAACACCAGATCATCGTCCAGAGTACAAGGTCCAGAATATTGTTGCATCTAGTTGGAGTAAATATGTTCTGCTTGAGGCATAGCTGGGAGCATGTATTCAATAATCTATTTCCCAAACTGTTATTAGCCCTTAGATTCAGCCAATCTTTTTCACCCAGATTGAAGTCTCCGGTGACAACAGTATTCCCTAAGGAGTTTGCCTGTTCGATTTCACTTAATATAGCTTCTAATATGTCCACTGGAGAATTCAGAGGATGATAGCAAGAACCCAAAATAAGAACGTCAGACATAAAAAGAAATTTCTTGACCCAAATGGTCTCTGTTAGTTTATCATGCTGTTTGATACTCTTAGAAATATTTATTGAATTTAGTTGATTATTAACAAATAAAGCAACTCCTCTGCCTTTTCTATTAGTTCTATTGTGTTTGTAATTGGTGAAACCAGGTATATTCATTTCCCAAGATGACCAATCATCACCCCAAGTTTCGCAAATTGAAATTATATCAATATTATCTTGGCTACATTTTAATTCATCCAGTTTTTGATTCAGGCACCTAGCATTGAAACTTAAACAATGCAATTGTTGACTTTTCATCTTGCAAGTGGCAACTGGTTTTAGAGATGGTGACATATCCACCATCTCACCCCCAGAACTCAGTTTAAAAGATTATTAACTGAAAGTAACTGTTTTCCCAGGATAGCATTTCCATGCCTGTTTAGGTGTAGACCTTCGATACAGTATAATTCAAAATGATGTTCAGATTCTTCCCAATGGGTTATGCAAGTAATGTTTTGTTGCAGACACCATTTCCTAAGCCATTCATTTCTGACTTTAACATTTTTATTAAGGAATGGTGAGAAACAAGGAATAGGTAAAATCTCAGTAAGACAATTATTGCAACCAATGCCGACCAGCTTATTAGTCATTGCGACAAAATCTTCTTTTATTTTTTTGAACAGAATCTCGAAAAATGTTGCTAGCACCCACATGTATAAGTGCAATAGGGTTATTACCACAATCCTTCATAATCTCAGACAGCATTATAGTGAGATCAGATATCTTAATGCTGCTAAAGCTGGAACTAGTCCTGTTTGCTTTGTCAGGGTAACATATTGTCCTTTCTAAATATTTAGTTAGAGAATCACCTAATACACAAATGTGTTGTTTACAAGGGTCATTCAATTTGTGATGGTTGCTGGTCAGTGCTGGGATAGTTAGGTCAACTGAAAAATCAATAAGAGGTACTTCGCTGGCTCACAAATTATTAATAAAAGGAGGAGTAGGAGTAGAACCAGAAGTGTTAATACGAGATAGGTCACTAGAGTCTGTTAACCCGGTTGGGGCTTCTGTAGTTACCTCTGCAGCATTAAAAGAAAGGGTGGAAATGGTATCAAATCTATTAGATAACTTGGTACTAAAATGTTGAGCCTTCCTACCCTTCCTAATGGCTCTAGTGCCTTGTACATTGAACCAATTATCATCATCATTATAGTTTTTATCAAGAAAAAAATCATCTTCCCTAGCTCTTTTTCTTAATTTCTCTGAAGTCGACATAGTGGATTGCTGGAGACTGTCAGTAGCTTTCTGAGGGGAGAGATCAGAACAACGAGGAATGATTGATGTAATAACACTAACACATTATGTGCCATGGTTGACATCATTGGGTGGTGATGCAGTAGTTGCATTGAAATGTTTGTCCATTTCTGATTGACTGTTTTCAAGTGCTGCTAAACACAAATTGAAACACCTAACCATGCTTTGTAATTTGATAATTTCCAGGCATTTGCTGCACATGTAAGGCTGGACTGGTAAATCACCTGAAGTTATTGTATACATTTTGCATTCAGTGCATTGTAAGCCAATACTCCCAGTTGTTGTTTGAATAGTGGAGTAACTACTAGCAGCCATTTTATTTGGGTTTCTAGATATACACCAGAGTAGAAGTCTCACACTCACAAGGAGTGTCTCACAGCATGGGAGAACAGAGAAGGTGTTAGAGCTCAATAAAAGCACTTGCAGAGGGGGTGAGCAATAAATATCATGTGACCTGGAAGTGTATCACTGGGTCACGACTCCCTCAGTTAAAAAATGCACAGAACTGTCAAAAATTAACAAATTTAGTTACTCCCTAATGCTCAAAAAGACACAAGAGTGCCCTAAAATCAAAAAGCAGTTAAAACTGCTTTGTTAATGCAGAGCTGTAGTTCCCCCCACCCCCGACTGTCCTGGACTACTGGTGCTGCAAATAGCTTCCTGGTATAAGCTACAACATGGACTGCCAAGAAATGATTTGTTGCTCTTGTCTAGCACAAACACCACTGGCTCCTTTACTGTCTCACACCCTCGAGGAGTGTCTCACAGCATGGGGGGGACAGAGAAGGTGTAGAGCTCAATATGGCACTCTTGATCATGGGCTCTTGGTGGGGGCTACATCTACTGCCCTCACCAAATGCTTTGATACAGTTAATCATGAGCTGCTTCTAAGTGAATTATCTAATATTGGTCTCTCCCTGGAATCAGTGGCCTGTTCAGGAGCTATCTTCAAGGGAGAGTTCAGAAGGTAAAAATAAACAATGTCTGCTCTGATAATCTCCATGTTACCACTGGCGTACCACAAGGATCCATCTTAGGGCCCCTGCTTTTCAGACTTTTTCTAAACCGACTCCACCAAGCAGTAGATGATCAAGTATTGCTTTATGCAAATGACAGTGTGCTCTACTCTGCCCATACAGACCCTGTGGTGCTTGAAAGCTGGATGAAGGCCATTTTTGCCTCTATAGAAAAATGGTTCACAGACTCAAAGTTACTCCTGAACTATAAAAAAATGAAAACTATGATTTTTGCCGCTGCCCACAACAAGCACAGAAACCACCCTGTTCAAATTGTTAGTAACCTCAACTCTCTCCTTGAAATGGTAAACCACTTTAAATACCTGGGGGTAACATTAGATACAATGTTATCCTACTCCCGACACATAGATCTAATTGCAAAGTCTGAAAACCAAAACAGGGATTACTATTGTGTAATACACACTGCTTTATTAATGAAGCCTTACAAATCGCAGTAACTAGCTCCGTGCTCTCAGTCATTGACTACGGCCTTGTGGTATATGGTGCTGCAACTTACACGACTCATAAAAGGATGAAGACCGCTCTCAATAAAGCATGTAGGCTGGTTCTGGGAGTGCCCCGATTAACCCAAACATGTGAGTTATATGCCCAAATTGGGTAGCTCAATCTGGACTGTCATATTTGGTACCAAATGTGCCTGCTTTCCAAAAAAGCTACTCTTGGGCTAACCCCTCCTGACGTATGGGATCTTCTCAATCAACATTCCTCCTTCAAATGTACCAGGGGGTGGAAAGAACAGATCTTGAAAGTCCCTTTCCTCAGAACCACACAGGGCCAGCGATCCTTTGAATATTAGGCCCCAATACTGTTAAACTCCCTTGATGAAGACCTACAGACGGAAACAAAGCTGGACCCTTTTAAAACTCTGCTTCTTGCACCCCTTTCCCAGGCCAGTGTTTGTGACTGCGGCACCTAACTCCTCCCTTTTAACCTCCTCTCAAACACTCCTACCCTCTCTCTCTCTCTCTCTCTCTCTCTCTCTCTCCCTCTCTCTCTGCCAATTTCTTCCACCTACCCCACTTTTTAATGCTTCAGTCCCTTTCATGCTCACCCTCCCTTACCTCACTCCTTTCCACCCTCTTCCTCCAGCACCCCTATGTTCTCTTGTGTCCCCCCCTACATAGTTTAAAGTCTTTGCTACATTCCTTCCCCTCCCAAACAATCTACCCCACTTCCCTCCCTGGTCCCCTCCTTACACCCCCTCTCCTCGCCACTCACCCACCTTAAGATCACCTCCCTCTCTCCCATATCACCACCTTTATTTCCTCTCCCTTATCTCCTAAGATGGTCTCACACTGGCACCCTATTCTCCTGCAGCCCCACTAGCACGTATGGAGCCCTAGGCCTCCTCCCTAGGGACAAACACCTGATTGCACTTTGATAAAAGGATTGTTCCTTTGGAATCAACTCTGGCCATTTAAGTTTACTACATATTAGACTGTAATAACTGTTTAACCTTGTATTAACCTTGATTTCTGCTCTGACTGTAATACTGTGTACCCTATCGTTCAGCTATTTCTGTTTTGTTACACC
The DNA here is from genome assembly GCA_016271365.2 of Neoceratodus forsteri. NCBI lineage: Eukaryota > Metazoa > Chordata > Ceratodontiformes > Ceratodontidae > Neoceratodus > Neoceratodus forsteri. The sequence goes on along the minus strand of CM057454.1, from coordinate 1,064,694,208 downwards.
TCTGTTCTACTGACTTGTAATAATTGCTCCTCCTTTGTTGTAACTCTGTTTGACATGGAACCCTTGTAAATGAGCCTCTGGCTCAAAGGTATTGCCTAGACTGGAAAAAATAAATAAAGAAATTTAATTCCTAATCTACTCTCTTACCCTTATTCTTTCCTGTTACTCTCCATTCTCCCATATTAATGGTGTTTCCTTTCTTCAATTCTTCACATATACTATTGTATCTATTATTTTTCTGTGGAAGCATGATTAATTTCATGTCATCATTATTGGAAACAGCTGAATCATTTATATGAGAGAGTTATGTCTTGATCCTTAGGAGGATTCTGACACCAATTCATTTCCATGTTTACTTTAATAATCTCCTCTACAACCTTCACAGGTTTTAAGTCTTCTAAGATTTTGCATTTTTATATACACTTCTAGTGTGATCTTGGCACCAGTCTGTTTCATTATTCAGACTTATGTTCTCATGTCTTGTCCCCTATATATTGAAGTTTTCTAGGGTTCTTTTATTTTCAGAGCATATACCTTTAATGAACATCATTTCCTGCTTCATGTTGATTAATTGCTCAAATAGCATTATATTTGCTGTATAGCGGTCTTTAATAGCTAGTGCGGTATCTTTTGAAATTTTCCAAATTTTTGGAAGAAAGTGGTCTCCAAAAAGGGAAAATTATCTATTTTCTTTATAAACCCCTCTTTAAACCCCTCCTCTTTTTGGTTTATTCATGAACTATTTTCTGCTTTCATTCCTGTGGTAACAGCTATTTCTTCCTTCCAATTCATTCTAATAGACTCTTGGATGTCACCATCTGTTTTATGTAACATTTCTAAGTTTTCAAAAAACTTCCGAGAAGTCAAAATTAAAAACTGGGCTAATACTCAGATTCTCCTTTCTCATAGGTTGGTTGGGGGATGAGTTGGTATTCTGATTCATTTTCTCCTTCCCTTCTGTTGCCCCATCTTCCTCTTTGTTTCTAACTTAAGTACCATAATGGGGGTAATAAGTGTGGAGGTTAATTTATTTTTCCTCCTCTGATTGCCTTTCCTCTTGCCTTTTTTAAGAAACCTTGGGGATGTTTGTATTTTATTTAAAGTGCAGAGTGCTATTTGTCTGAGCAATTTTGGTGCAAACAGTCTTCGACTGCCCTAATTGCCTTGATTAATCTCATTTCCCATTTCATCATCAGGTCCATCTTTAATAACATTTCTTCTGCTCCTAGTTTCAACTGGCATGTTCTCAGCTAGTTGATGAATTACCAGTAAGCCTGATTAATAATTGGAGGTCACCACCTGAGGTTCAATGGGTGGGAATAACCACTCCCCCTTTCCCTGTTTAAACCCACAAGCCCAGCTTAGCATCACTTAACAGCTTTGTTTCACACTGAGCTAGGCATTGTGGGCTTCTGCTGCATGCTTTTGCTTCCTCTACTTTCTCTGCAGTGGTCTCTGCTGCCCTGGTTGCTGCCTCCTGCTTCCCTGCTTCTCTCCTCCCCTCCTGGTTTCTTTATTCCTTTCTTGTTGGTACTCCATTTCTGGGCACTCCTTCTCTTCTCTTCTCTTCTCTTCTCTTCTCTTCTCTTCTCTTCTCTTCTCCTCCACCTTCTTCCTGCTCCAGTCTTTTTTTGTTCCTGTCCCCCCTCCATTTCCTGCTGCTCCTGCCCTTGCCTTTGCTCTGTCTCACCCGCATGTGTGCTCTGTCCATTTCCTCTGCCGCCTATCCGCCCCCCTTGTTGCTTTCCTTTACCATACCTCTCAACCTCTTACTCCTCCATCAGGTGCAAGGCTTGCAAACAACTCAGGGATGAGGACCCAAAATCAGGTTCACATCTTAACAATTGATAAGGCTGATAGTCTAAGGGAAGTAGCACAAGAAGCATTTTCTGAAAAAGACCAAGTCTGTAACTTTACTGTTTTCCATTATTTTGTGCTTACCATCCTCACTGTTCAGTCACAGTACCAGAAATATTCAAGGGACAGAGGAACTTTTTTAGACTAAATCAGGGATGTCCCAGAATATCAGGGACAGTTGAGAGGTATGCTCTATACCTTTTTTGGGTCTTGCTGCCTCTTCCAACTATGGCAGTCTTTTCATTCCCCTCCATTCTGTTCTCCTTACAGTCTTTGGCTGCACTTCATGGTTCCTCTCTGCTCCACTGCATTTCTTAAAGCTACACTAACCCTATTTATCTGCCAAGAGTTAAAGCTGTACTCTCCTTTTTCTTTCTCCTCCTGCCACCTCTGCCCCATCAGCTCATGCTAGTAACTAATTGTATAATTTTTTCCAGACTCACATGGGGTCTGGTCGCTTTATTTTCCTGCTGTAGCTACATGGAGGTTACAACTCATTTGCTTCTGCACCTACGTGGATGTCGCAGTAGCTTTATTAGTCATATTTATTTAATTTGTCCTTTACCTACCAGGAGGTCACAGGGCTTATTAATTTATATTCAAATATTACATTGTTCTGTACCTATGTGGAGGTCACAGGGCTTATTACTTTATTTTCAAAAAATACTACATTGTCCTGTACCTACATGGAGGTTACAGGTCTTGCTATTTTACTGCATATTCTTTAATTCATTGTTCTACGCCTACATGGAGGTAACTTTAACTTTATTTGCTGTACCTATGTGGAGGTCACTGGCATTTTTTTCCTTCTTCAGTCTATGATCTACATTGCCCTGTACCTACGTGAAGGTCACAAAGCCTGCTACTTTTTTTTTCTACTTTCTTTATCCCCCCACCAACTGACCCCCTTTCACCAGCCACCCCATCCCCATTACCCCAGCATTCACTGAGTCTTACCTCTTTGCTTAGAGGTGCCAGCTGGCCAGGTGTGGCACCTGTGGGGAGCTGCATCATTTGCTGGTCAGTGTCATTTTCAGTCTCTGTGCTTCTCCCGACCCCAAGTGCAGAGGTACAGTGGCAATGATGCCAGTGGCCAAACTGTGCATGCCTCTGCATGCAGAAGACTAGGCGTCTGCTTTGCCTCCACCCCCATTCACTGTAGAGTCTGTGTGCCAGCCTTCAGCCACTGTTAGGGGTCAGGTAAGCACTGGCTTTAGAAACTTTCAAGTACCTCAAGGGAATCAACAAAGTCCAAGAGGGTAGCATCTTTCAAAAAAAGAGGTGTGCAAGAAAAGGGGGCACAATTTGAAGATAGAAGGGGGCGGCTCAGAGGTAACTTAAGGAAGTATTTTTTCACAGAGAGGGTTGTGGATGCATGGAACGGCCTTCAGGGGGAGGTTGTGGAGTCAAAAACAGTGGTGGAATTCAAGCATGCATGGGACAGTCATAAGACAATTCTAGGGGGTTGGGGTAGGAAGAAGTAGGCTGCTGGTTAACTAGGATCTGCAGCTTATCCATTAGGTAGGGAAATGGGCAGACTGGGTGGGCCAAGTGGTCCTTATCTGCCATCAAAATCTATGTTTCTATGTATGTTTCTTTAGTCCCACTTCTCCCTGGGAGAGGAGAACTGCCCTCAGAACACTCGATCCTCTCCCTCCCTGGCTGACCTCCAGTGACCCGCTTGCACTGTAAACACAGGTCACCGGCATGGCAGAAGTTAAGGCAGTGATGCCTCAGCTCTCCACACCACTGGGCTGGCCCCAAAGCCTGCTAATTCACTGCATATTCTTCAATGTGTTGTACTGCGCCTATGTCACAGGGCTCACTACCATACTGCATATTTCATTTATATTGTCTTGCATCTGTGTAGCAGTTGCAGGGCCAGCTACCATCTGCAATACTTTGTGGACTTTTAGCAATCCCCATTGCTATCACCTCTTCATGGCCTCAAGATGATTTCAATCTTCCTGACTTTTCCATCACATCACCATTGTTTGAAATGTACCCTATAGTAGCTACCACTTTTACATGGGGGCATCTATGGACCCTCCAGGCAATACCCATATTTCTGACAACCAGTATACTGTTGACATTGGTAATAAAGGCAGATCATTGTCACATTCTATGATGCTGTTAGCATGAGGACTTACTTGGATTTTTTTTGCTTACTAAACTCTCAATTCATGGTTTTCATGGCCCAGGTTCTGTTAACACTGCTGCAGACTATTTATCAAATTTCCAGTTTCAGGAAATCCAACTTCTACATCCAGCACCAGACTTAATCATAACTCACCCTTCTTAGTTCAAAGATATAATCATGACTTAAAGTTCTATTCCAACCAAGAATAGAAAATGATGTGGTCTGCTTAATCTTTGAATTTCCTTTCAGGCTATATCTTAGCATGGAGAAAAATACTGTACACTACATTTTGGACCATACAGCCGATTCCATCAGGACCTGTCTCTGCAACACATATTATCATTCTTTACCTACTGCAATCACGATCATAACCTTTCTCATGGCACCAGAAGGCAATATTTATCAGGCATTCAGAGTTTTCTTGCTCAATTGGATCCCACCATTATATGACTTGATACTGTGGAAAAACGCACCTCTGGTGAGAGGTTCCTGCATAAATATACCATATTTTTATTGTGTTTGTCAGCTTTGTGCATTACTTAGGGTAGTCTCCTTTGGTATAGGGTTATTGTTGACTGCAAAGGATTGTGTGGTACTGGTGGTATATTAGACCTCAACACCAGTGCTCCCCCTAGATTTCAACTCTTTTGCCTCATACCTGGCAGTGATCTTCAAAAAATTGTTTTTAGCCCCTAAAATAACAGCAGGACAAGCCTTTTTAAAGGCTTTATAACATTTCTGGCATTACTTTGTTTAGCGCGAAACCGGAAGTAGCGCGACTCGCACTTCTGGTTTCTCCTTGTTATAAAGACCTGCTCTAGCGAGCGGGGTGAGCGTGCGCGGGGCCGCGCGCGGAGACTCGCGCAGAGACACGCACGTTTTGGCACGTGTCTATCGTGTCCATTGTGTACGAGGGGACATGAAGGTAAAAATTAGGTTTGTTTGACATATTAAGAACAAAATAGGCATTTACATAAACCTGTCATTTTATGCTCCCTATTCAAAATGAAGAAGGCAAATAAATATTGCACGACATGCAAAATGTACGCCCCTTGGTAAACAAACAACTAATTATACTTGTGAAAAGTGTGTTTTAGTTGGAGAACTACAGGAAGAAATCATACGACTACAACCTAAGATGTCTCTGAAATCAGACATCAAAGCACTAGAAGATTATATTGACCAAATGTCAATCCTAGTAGAAACAAACACCTCTCCCACTAAAACTATGGATAACAACAACTGCTTGGTGTCCCATTTGAACACTCCACATGCCTTTGATTTACACCATCCAATGGTTACCTCTACCCCCTTAGTCTTAGCGGCTAGCTACCAACAGTCAAATATCAGCAAGGTTGATTCTTGGACTACGTTACCTTGCACAAAATTACAGAAAACAGCTAATAAACCCTCCCCACCTCCTGTTTCTTATCCAATCCCCACACAAAATTCCTTTGAACTTCTGTACAAATTGATTGATGAAACTGTGTCAGTAAGTCCAGAACTGGGTACGAAAAAAGAAAATAAATTTATCCAAAACAAGACCTTAGGTGAACAATTGTCTGCTGTTAAAACTCTTTCTCAGACCCCCACTTTAACAAACCAGGTGAATTTAGTTAGCAAAAAGGAGGTCTTTGTCTTGGGAGAGTCCATCACAAAATATATAGGCCGTATTGTCTGTAACCCTGATAAACAACATCGCGCTTGCTCTAGTTATCGGGGGGCTAGGATTTCAGACATTACTTCAATGGTCAAATCAATCTTACAACCAGCTGGAGAAAACCCACTAGTGGTCATACATGTGGGAACAAATGACATCCCCAAACTACCTTTGCAACAAATTAAACAGGACTACATCTCTTTGTGTAATTTACTGGTGGAATGGGGTTGTGATATTTGCTTATCTGAAATTCTACCAGTCCCTAGAGCCTCAGAACAAATTACAGCCAAAATAAAAGCTTTAAATGAATGGTTAAGAAAATGGTGCCTAAAACAAAATATTTCCTGTTTGACACACTGGGAGGAATTTCACCACAATCCACCCCTTTTTTGTTGGGATGGTTTATACCTTAGCCGAAGAGGAAGCACATTATTGGGATGCAAAATAGTTACCTTCATTCATTCACATTTAAACTGACAGTAAAGGGTGAGTTTAGGTTAACCACCAATACTCTTAACACTGGGACTACTTTTTCAACTCATAATCTTCTAAATATCTTATCTGTAAATGCACAATCTTTAAACACTGTAAAAATTGCCGAACTGGAACTTAGGGCAAAATCTCTGGATCTATCCATATTAGCTATAACAGAAACATGGGGTAACGCTAATAAAATTTGGACTACAGAAATTCCTGGATATAAACATTATTTTAAAAATAGACTTGACAATAAGATAGGTGGTGGGGTCAGTCTTTATGTCAGGGATAACATTATTTCTTATAAATCCACAGTATGTGTCCGGTCCGAAAGTGTATGGGTGTACATTCAACCTAAAGGTTTTTCCCAAATTCTGGTTGGGACTTGCTATCGTCCTCCTTCATTAGATCTTAGCCAAAGCTCACAGTTATTTGATGAAATCATCCAGCTAGCCAATAATGGCTCTGTTTTAATTTTGAGTGACTTCGACTTACCCAATATAAACTGAGAAACTTTAATGGGTCTAAATCAATATGATCATAAATTTCTAACAACTATCATTGATCTGGGGCTCTATCAGCTAGTTAAGGAACCCACCCGAGGTAGTAACATCTTGAACCTCGTCATAACTAACATGGATATCCCTGTGAAAGACCTACAAATATCAGAACATCTTGGAAATAGTGATCATATGTCCATAATTCTCACTATTTCACTAAATGAACGCCCAGCAATAAAGAAACAAAAAATCAAACAGTACGATCGAGCAGATTTTCATAAAATAAATCATTACCTAGGATCACTTGATTAGGTTAATATTTTTTCTTTACTTAACACCGATGAAGCTTGGGACTTCTTAAAAACACAGATTCAAGTACTTGAACACCTGTACGTTCCATAAATACATAAGTACAACAACAAAGGTAAAATTCCACCATGGTTTAATAAATCTATAAAAAAACAAATCTCATGTAAACAAAAGCTTTTTTCATTATTAAAAAAATGTCCAATAAATCAAAACCAAGAATTTAAGTAAATATAGGGAATCAGTTAGAATATTAAAAAAACTAATTCTCTAAGCTAAAAGAAACCTAGAATTTCGTATTGCTCATACTAATGACTCTCATAAAGCATTATATGCTTATTTAAATAGTAAAAAGAATTCCAGTAGAACTATTGACCCACTAAAAATTAATAATACAATAATAACCTCTGACTTAATAACTGCTTCCTCACTTAATAATTATTTTACATCAGTTTTTGTTCAGGACTCATCCCAAATCCCCTTTGATAGATCTTCACTAGGCTACACTGAATATATGATTTTGCAGAATGATATCCACAAGCTATTAACTAAACTAAAGAAATCAACAAGCCCTGGCCCAGATGATACATGTCCCAAATTTCTTTTGGGAGTTAAAGACACCATAGCCCTACCTCTTACTATCATTTTCAATAAATCTCTTCAGGAAGCAAGGGTCCCCCCAGACTGGTTGACTGCAATAGTAACCCCCATATTTAAACAGGGTTCCCATTCTAATGTTGAAAATTACCATCCCATTAGTCTGACTTCTATTCCATGCAAATTACTGGAAAAAGCAATTAAAACACTCCTTGAAAAAGAATTGGAATCCTTAAATATAATTGATATAACCCAACATGGATTTAGAACAGGTCTATCATGTACTATGAACCTACTATCTTTCTACAATCATATTAGTATGAACCTTGATTTAAATATTTAATCTGACGTTATCCTACTTGACTACAGTAAGGCATTCGACAAAGTGTCACATGCCATTTTAATAAACAAACTTATTCAATTAGGATTCTCACCAACATTAGTCTTATGGATTAAAAACTGGTTAAGAAATTGTACTCAGAGGGTTCGGGTAAATGGCACATTGTCTGAATTGAGTAGGGTGACAAGCGGTGTCCCCCAGGGGTCTGTCTTGGGACCCGCCCTGTTTAATATTTTTATAAGCGACATGAAAATTTGTTCCTCTAACATTCTCATGAAGTTTGCTGATGACACTAAGCTTGGGGGAGTAGTAAACAATACAGCCAATAAAAACACATTATTGGCTGACCTTGCGTCAATTGAATATTGGGCTTCTATAAACAAAATGACCTTCAACATAACTAAATGTGTAGTTTTACACTTGGGAAAAAATAACCCAAAACAGGTATACACTTTAAATAATATGATTATTAGGGATTCCAGCATTGAAAAAGACTTGGGGATCTTGGTAAACAATAAACTTTCTTCTACTTCCCATTGTAATAAAATAGCTAATCAAACTAATGCCCTCCTGAGAAGGATAAAAAATACATTTATTTCTAAATCTGAAGAGTGTATCATGACTCTCTATAGATCCCACATTAGACCCTATTTAGACTACGGTCCCCCTTTTTGGAGTCCATATTTAGTTTCAGATATAGACAGAATTGAATGCATTCAACATAGAGCTACAAAAATGATCCCATACTTTGCTCACTTAGACTACAATACAAGACTGCAGAAGACAGGTTTATATCCACTTAAACTGAGAAGAATAAGAGGTGACCTTTTACAATTATTCAAGATTATTAATTCACCTGCTCTGGTGAAGCAATGTGGCATATCATTTTCCACCAGAAAAATCGTCCCCAGGTTACATAATAAACAATTAGATATTGGTAAATGCAAAACTAATAAGAGACAAAATTTCTCTTCCATAAGAACTCCCAGGTTATGGAATACTTTACCTCAGGATATCGTCGATTCAATTACTGTTACGATCTTCAAAAATAAACTCGATAATTGGCTAATAAAATAGTTTTACGGTAATGATCCACATATGTGGAGGACAATCACGATGGGCCATGGCCTTCTTTTGTCCTTTTAACCAAGTAATCACCATGGGCTTCATCCTTTCCAAACTCTTCAATTAAGCTACTATTGACTGCTAAACCATCTCAGCAACAAATTACTTAATTTGCTTCAAATCAAACCATTTGAACTTCCTCAAACATCAGTATATCTTCTGCAATTTGCCTCACATTCATGGATTTCTTCACCCAAGTGAATTTACTGTATGCTCATCATCTGTTTCTTCTTTTCTTACTGTAGCATTTTTGAAGAAACAAGGCGATAACTACATCCTTCACCTTCCATCTTCCAAGATTGACAGTCTATACAAAAGAGTCATCCACAAGATCCCAGCACATGTGATCAAGCAGCTGGGCAGATGGACATCTTCCTGTTTCAAAACATACATCTCAAACCATGAGCAAGAACTCTGTTTAGCTTTTTAAACGATCTCCTCTTAGTATGCCCGGAGGAAGGGTAACTTGGTGGCCATGGTTTCTCAGAGGGTTCCTCCTCCAAAGGGGAATTTTCTTCTCCTGTGTGGTACTAAGTACACTCTATGATCTGGAGGTGCTGTTATTCATAACTTTCTTTTTGGGCCTCCATTCCTACTAATGGCCTCTACAGAGGGTGGGAATCAGTAAGGCCAAACCAGTATAAGTTAAGGATGCACCAAACACAACATGTAAATGCACAAACACCACATTATTCCTGCACATTGAATTGGAGGTCTACGCCCAACATTCAGTGGGTGGGAATAACCACTCCCCCTTTCCCTATTTAAACCCACAAGCGCAGCTCATCATCGCTCAGCCATTTCAATTTCATCCTCCTTCCTCCCCACCTCTACCTTCTCTGGCACTCTTCTTGCCCTTCACTCCAGTCTTCCATTCCTACTAACTGCCTTTACTGAGGGTGGGAATGATTATGGCCAAACCAGTATAAGATAAGTATGCATGAAGTACAACACATAAATGCACAAACACCACATTATCACGCAAATTGAAATATTGTTTTAACTATTGTAAAACTCAATAAATATCATTATAAATCAATAAATATCCATGGATATCAATGTAAGTTTCAACAAGTGTCACAGAATAGCAATATAAATAACAGTATAACAAGTGTCAGTAAATAACAATGGGCACCAGCAATAAATATCCATAAATAATGTATAGAGAGAAAGGGAAAGGTGAAATGAGGTAGAATGAGGTAGCACAGATAAATAAGAAAAAGGATATGTAGAATCTATCTATCTTTATATACTTATCAAGACAAGCTTTGATAAATCCAATTAAATTTCAGCTGTGTTACCAACGTTACCAAAAGTTCATTAAATAAGCAGTCTTGCTTTAATATTGTACGGGCTATCTCAGCATTGTAAAGCCACAGACTGGTGAATTTTGCACCACTTTCATTCACTCGCTCAAAACCAGGGGCCTCTCTGTGCTTCTTTGTGGAAGTCCTGTCTGGATCACCCTTTAAAATGCCTAAACTGTAGCACAAAGTCTTTCTGCCACCTGTATCCTCCCATCTCAAAAGGTCCCACGGGGACTGTGGAAAAAGTCTTCAGTGATTCCACTGGCTAGTCATGAATTTGTCCCATGGAAGGGTAGCAACTAAAATATTGGGATAAAAGGAGGAGGTATAAATAGTGCACATGTTAAGGTACAAAATAAAAGGCCAAAGGAAGAGAAAGGGGAAACTTATCAGTCACAAAAGACCAGATAAATTAGGTGCTAGAATCTGACACCGCAACACAACCTGAGTTACTATTCAGTAGCTTTTCTGAATTTGAAAAAAAGTTCAGACTCACCATCTTGTCGAACAGACTGTTCCAAGGTTTCACCATCCTTTCCATAAAGAAGTACTTCTTCGTGTCCCTCCTGTACCTCACTCCTCTTAATTTCCATTCATGTCCATGTGACCACCAGTACTTATACTGGCTAAAACATTTCCTGCAGTTCACTTCGTTAATTCCATTGAGGAATTTGAAGGCATCTATCATATCTTCCCTCTCCCTTCTGGTATCCAGTGAGTACTTATTTACTGCCTTTAAATTATCATCATGGGATCTGCACTGCTGGTCCTGAATAATTTTTATTACACTGCACTGCATTGTCTCCAACCAATCCTTGTCCTTTCTGAGGTGAGGACTCCAGAACTGATACAGTACTCCAGATGAGGCCTCACCAGGGATCTGTAGAGGGGAAAACATTATCTCTTTTCTCCTGCTATAAATACCCCTCTTGATACATGCCAGCATCCTGTTAGCCTTGCTGTAGGCCTTGTTGCACTGACTTGTTTGTTTAAGGGAGTTACTGATAACTTCTAGATTTCATTGTTAGTCTGTAGTGCTAAGTCTCTCCCAACCTATCCAGTACTCTGTCTTGAGTGTCTTTTTACTTTGGTGCATTGCCTTGCACATTTTGGCATTGAATTGTAACTGCTAGATTTTTGACCACCCCTCAGGCTCTTGTAGGTCCTTCTACAGATCTCTCATTCCCTTTTCACTATTCACCCTCCCATATAGTTTTGTGTCATCTGCAAAGAGACACTATCTGCCCTGGAGTCCTTCACTTGTGTCACTAATGAACATTTAAAGAGGATTGGACCTAGGACACATCCCTGTGGCACCCCACTCATAACCTCTGTATCATCTGATTTAATCCCATTGACCACCGCCCTCCATTGCCTCCCTTCTAGCCAATTACCCACCCAGTTCACTATGGTTTTAGCTGCACTCAGGTCTTCCATCTTCTTGATCAAGCTCTGGTGCAGTACTGAATCAAAAGCCTTGCTGAAGGCCAGCTCCATGGCACTAAGCAAAGGGGTTTACTTGGCATGCTGGAGACCCGGGTTCACATCCTGAGCCCAGGTGCTAGCAGCAGAGTTCAGTAGGGGAGGGAGTTCACAGCATCCATTGGAAACTTTCATAGCTGAGGCACCTGGTGGTGATATGTGGGCATGTGTGGAGCATGGAGCCTCAACATGCCCCTTGTGAGCTCCAGGTCACCCCTCACTGGCTGCTGCTGATAGGGGTGGTGGAAGAGCTAAAAACCAGCAAAACTTTACCACCCTGGCCAACTGGAAGACGGTGGCCCCGCCTCCCCAGCTGCAAAGCTGGGAAGCCCCCGTTGTCAACTCCCACCCTACATAGATGCAAGGAAGTGCTCATGGGCACTCCAGTCTACCCTCCCTCTGCCTCCCCAGGCAGGGAGACCCACTCCAGCAAAGGGATACATTGGGTCAACCAGGTGGGAGCGACAGGATGGCAGATCAGGTGAGGCAGTTGGGGCTAGGGCTGGCAGCCTGAAGGAGAGGCTGGCTGGGGACTTGCTGGGGTAAAAAGAAGATGAGAAAAAGCCTTGCTGATGTCAAATTACAGTAGATCCACAGCATGGCTCTTGTCTACTTCCTTTGTTTCCCAGTCAGAGAAAACTATCACGTTAGTCTGACAAGCGCTTCCTGCCATGAAACTGTGCTGTTTACTATCCTGGAGTCTGTTGCTCTTCTAGTAGTCTACAAGGTCCTCTTTGATCAGTGATTCCATCAGATTCACCACAATATATGTCAGGCTGACAGACCTGTAGTTCTCTGGTTGCTCCTTATTCCCTCCTCATGTAGCATGCAACATCTGCCATTTTCCAATTCACAGAAATTTCCCAGGCCTTAGTGAGCTGTTGAACAGCCCAGCCAGTGGTTCAGCCAGCTCTGCTACTAATTCCCTAAGTATCCTTTTATGTAGCCCATCTGGTCCCAGGGCCTTATCTATTTTAAAGGCTACCAGCCCTTTTAGGTCCCTTTCACTAGTAAGCAAAGGCTGTCTCATTTTTGGGACACCCTTAGTGTCTACTTTGATGCTGCTGTCTGGCATGGACCTGCAGTCCTCCTTAGTGAAAAAATGAACAAAAGTAGTCATTCTGGATGGTAGCCTATTGCCCATACTCCTCTATCACCCTACCCCCTCTCTACTAGATGTGTGATTCACCCTTTTTTCTTTTTAACTAATATATCTAAAATACTGTTTTTCTCTATTCTTGACCCCCTCTTCAATATGTAGCTCTGTGCTCTTGCCTCCATTATGGCCCTCTTTGTCTTCCTATTTTACTATAGATTATCTTGCTATTCTGCTTCCCTCTACTTTTCTTTGTGTTTGTAGAAGGTCTTCTTTTTGGCCCTAGCTACTTCCCTGATCCTAGCTGAGAACTCCAGTGGTCTCTTAAACTTTTTTATTTGTACACCTCAGGATGCTGTCCTGCTAGGTGTTGGAAAATGGGTTGCTGTGCAATAGCTCATCAGACTCTTTGGCATCCATCCCCACAGCTGTGATTAGCAAACCTAAGATCACACCTCATGATGCTCCCAGGTCAGGTGTCTGGCTGCAGTAGGTATTACATCCTGACATAGCGAAGATGTGGGATACAAAGCAATGGTAAAACACTTACTAATGGAAAAACAAAGTTCAGTGTTATTATTATTTTTACATTGCAGTGGCACAGCCATTGGCACAAACAAGGGCTGGCATAACACATGTGATCAATATATTTATTATAGCCTTCAACTGTCAGCACTTTCTTCCAAAAGTGTATTATGCCCCTGAGCATAGTTCATTTTCTTCACATGTCTCCAAATGTAGTGTTTGATCTGATGCCACAAAATCTTTATTGGGTTTAGATCTGGTGATTCAGGTGGCATCCTGACCATGTGCACTTCCTGGTACTTCATGTACAACCCAGAGGCTGCATGATTTAGGTCAGTGAAAGAAAGGAAGGAAGGAAGGAGGGAGGGAGGTAAGAAAGAAGGAAGGAAGGAAGTAGAGGGAGGAAAGGAAAGGAAAGGAAAGGAAAGGAAAGGAAAGGAAAGGAAAGGAAAGGAAAGGAAAGGAAAGGAAGCTCTGCACTCACAAAATAACAAGCAGGCTCAATAAGTCAGTACAAAAAAAGTGTTTATTCCAGCACCCATGGAGTCCTGTTCAGAGTGCAATGCCATAGCACTTCAACCCAGTTGGGTCTTCCTCAGGGGTAAGGTACAATTGGAGAATAGACAACTGCTCTTTATAAATTGCCAATTTAAAGTGACATAGAATAAAACATTCATACAAAAGTATAAAAAAATATCACAAACAGGAACAAAAACTTCATTAAGGAAACGTTAAAGACACTGCCATAATTAAGTTACAAATGTCAATGCATTGAATTCATTACATTCATTACCAGTGCTAAAAATCCAAAAAATACATAGAAGGGGAGCAGAAAGCAAAAAATGATGAGTAAAATAAAAACTGGGAGGGCCACTTGTTTGCATTGACTTGTTGAGCCTTCCTGTTATTTTGTGAGTGCAGAACTTTCTGTTCATTCAGTTTTGGCTGGTTGCCTTGTTCCACACTGCCTCCCACATCTCTGGAGTGCACCTTATTTATCTTTTTGTTCCAGGTGTTTAGCTTTCTGTGGCAGTAGTGGGGAACACTAACCAGTGTTTTGGAAGGAAGAATCACAGTTACTTCTGCAAGCTGTTTTCTGAGACCATTTGTCGCCCTCACCCTGAGACTTTTGAGTGGACAACAGTTTATTGTGACATCTACCCCTTTTTTTTAGCACGTCCAACTTTGCCAGTTGATAGCGACTCATAGGGGAAGGAAGATTTTGACTGCAATGCTTGGAGGACCCAGAGGTTCTGAACAGATGAAGGGAGCTACAAAGACATTTCATTTTTGAAGATGGTAATTCAGAACTAGAAAATATGGTTCTAAAAGATCTCTTTGTTCGGCTAGAGAGGAAAAAGAATTGTGGAGTTGAACAATTATTATAATAGGATTACATTAGAACGTTATTTGGAGTTGAGCATTCCCCCAGAAGGTTAAGGATTGGCAAAGCTCCCTCATCTGATTTGATGATGATTGGAAAAGAGACTGGGGGGAGGCTCTGACTGACTACACTAATACGTTAATGACTGCCCTCATTAAAAGGGATACTAAGTTTCAGGAAGCTGCTAACACAGCTAGTAAGGCTATACAGACTCAATTAAAGCCATTCAGATAAGCAGTACTTACATTACCTGAGAAAAGCATATTTCAAAAAAGTCAACAAATATGATAATGATTTAATTTAAAGAAAGCAAAATAAGCTAGCCAGAGATACTGCAGACTTTTGTACAAAAGAGTTTTTTGTGTGGGAAAGAAGAGAAATATCATGCAGTAGGGGGCACTCCCAATCAAGAGGGAGAAAACCCACTTACAATTCCAGAAACAAGCAATTGGAGAAAACAGTTACCATACAGGAAACTGCTAGTGAAGTGTTTTAATTGATGCAAGCAGTTCAGCAACACAAACAACCTCTAGATCAGTGCCAGAATATTTTTATAGAATGATGGTAACAAGAAAACCAAATACAAAGCACAAACACAATTATACTCAAAAACACCACAGGGCAGACAAGTGAAGTGAACCAATAAATAAAATATAGAGAACACTAAGGAACAAGCTATCAACATAATGAATCTGACTAACATTAATTGAACTGAGGCACAAATTCAGTTTTGCACAAGTGGCTTTCCTTCATCCCATCCCCTAAACCTGACCTTTTCAAGCTGAGGGTGGACATTTTTAAACTCATCAGAAAACTAAAATTGAGACATTATCTTGGCAAGTCTAAGGAAAATACACCAGACAAAGAACAAGCAAACACGGGTTTGTGTGAAGAGGAGCAGAATGTGACTGAATGCAAATCCAGCAATAATGTACCATATGAGGGGAGTTCTGGTAATGTATCTGAGTCATTAAGGACTAATGTTTGGGACTATTGTGACTCTGCTACAAATTTAATTGACCAAATGGACATTTCCGGACTAATAAATGAATTATTTGATGATATCTCTTATATAACATCTACTAGATGGGACTGTAAAAATAAGTTCAGATCAACATCTCTCTTTTATCAGCAAGTGTTTAGCCCTGCAATTACTACATTTGAAAGAATGTTAATTGATGATAAATTGTTCACTAATTTACTAATTGGTTTTCATAGAAATTTGAATGCAGAGGAAAGTAGAGCAGTGGTGCAGTTAGAAAACATGCAATGGGTTATTTTTAAGAGTTCAGATAGTGTCATTATGCAGGAAGACTTCGATCTACAGAAATGTTTGGATCTTTTAAATGTCGAATCCAATTATGTAAAACTTGGATCCCACCACTTGTTTTCAAAGTGATTTATGGGAATTTATTGATCTGGCAGTAAGATGTGGGTGGATAACTAATTGGGAAGCATATTTTATTAAAGTGAATCATCCTGTTATTCCCATATTCCCACATTTTACATCTTATCTAAGATATACAAAGACATCAGAGATCACTCGTGATGACCTATAGTGTTGAGTGTAGGGTCGTTAATGCAGAACTTGTCCATTTTGTAGATGGTTTTCTCCATCTCTACATTTTTGAATTAAAATTACATGTAAGGGGCAGTATGGCGCTTTTGAGTAAACTTAAGGGACTGATCTGGGATGCAAATTATAGTTGGGTTACCATTGATGTGTGTAGCTTCTATATGTCCATATGGCATCACCAAGGCTTGGAGTCAGTTGACATTTTCTTCCCAGATCAAATAGACATTCTTCGTACTTTTTTATTAAGGGCCTTGGAGTTTATTTTAACTAGAGATGCAGTGAATTTAAATTTTGCAGGCAAAGTGCCTGTGAAGTGTGCACTTCGTATTGTCACTCCACTATGCAGAGTGGCCAATATGAAAGGCTCACTTCGCCTGGTAATAATTACTTCACGTTGTCTTCTGCCTTAACTTGAAGTAAGGTGAAACATAGAAACATAGAAGCTGATGGCAGATGAGGACTGCAAGGCCCATCTAGTCTGGCAATTTCTTTTTCTACCTTATGAATGTGCCATAGGCCTTTACTCTGTCAATGGCCTATCTATTCATACTCATCTGTATCGCTGCTTTATGCCTATCCCATGCCTGTTTGAAGTCCTGCACTGTATTCGTATCCACCACTTCCTGAGGTTGGCTGTTCCATGCATCCACCACCCTTTCTGTGAAAAAGAACTTCCTCACATTACTCCTTAATCAGCCTCCCTCTAATCTCATGCTGTGTTCTCTTGTCCTGCTATTTTTTTTATATTGAAACATGTTAGACTCTTTCACCTTGTTAATGCCCTTAAGGTGTTTGAATGTTTCAATCATATCACCGCTCTCCCTCCTTTGCTCTAGGGTATGCATATTGCGCTCCATTAATCTGTCCTCGTGTTTTCTGATGCAGTCTCTGCACCATTTTGGTTGCCCTTCTCTGGACTGCCTCCATTTTGTTAATGTCCACGTGAAGGTGTAGCCTCCAGTACTGCATGCAGTACTCCAGATGGGGCCTAACCAGTGTCTTGTAAAGAGGGATTATTACCTCCCTCTTCTGACTTGTGATACCCCTACTAATACACCCCAACATCCCCATAGCCTTATCTACTGCTTTAGTGGTCTGCTTGGATGATTTCAGGTCATCTGTGATGATGATGCTACAAGTCTCTTTCTTTCCTTGTGACTGCCAGCAACTCCCCTCCCAACCAATAGGTGGCTTTAGGGTTTCTCTTCCCTATGTGCATGATCTTGCACTTCTTTGCGTTAAACCCCAGTTGCCACTCTTCTGACTATTTTGCCAGTTTATCCAGATCTCTTCTCATTCTGCCCACCCCATCTGGATCATCTACTCTGTTGCAGATATTGGTGTCATCTGCAAACAGACAAACCTTACCCTCCAGTCCATCTGCAATGTTACTGATGAAGATATTGAAGAGGACTGGCCCTAGAACTGATCCCTGAGGTACCCCATTTATGACTTGCATCTCTTCTGACTGAATACTGTTTACCACCACTCTCTGTTTTCTGCCCATCAACCAGTTTGCAACCCAGTTGAACAACTTCTGACCCATCCCATGCCTACCCAGCTTGTTAATCACTCTTCTGCATGGAACACTATTTAAAGCTTTGCTGAAGTCAAGGTAGGCAACATCAACTGCTCCCCCTTGGTCCACCACTCTGGTTACCCAGTCAAAGAAATCTATGAGATTAGCTTGACAGGATCTTCCTGTTGTAAACCCATGCTGTCTTGGATCATGTGCTCCTATGGATTCCAGGTGTTGTACTATCCTTTCCTTAAGGAGTGCCTCCATAATCTTGCCCACTACTGAGGTAAGACTGACTTTTCTTTAGTTCCCTGCCTCCTCCCTGCTACCACTCTTGTGGAGTGGGATCACATGAGCCCTTCTCCAGTCTTCTAGGTCCTCTCCTGTACTCAGAGACTCACTAAACAGTTCTGATAATGGCTCTGTAAGTTCCACCCTTAGCTCCTTTAGTGGCCTGGGATGTATGCCTTCAGGTCCCATTGCCTTGCCCACCCTGAGCTTATCGAACTCTTATAGGACCCTTTCTTTTGTGAAGGGACTAGTGCATACCTCCTTCCCCCCTGTGTCCATGGTGTTGAGCTGTGGGCCCTGCCCCACCTTCTCCTCAGTAAATACTGAGCAGAAGTATCTATTTAGGACAGATGCCTGTCCATGGTCCTCCTCCTCACCCTCACCCTTATCCCTTTTGATCTTAGCAATACCCCTTCCAGACTTTCTCCTTTCACTAATGTAGCTATAGAAAGTCTTTTCCCCTTCTTTTTCTGTTCATGCTAGTGTTTCCTCAGTTTGGGCCTTTGTCTGCCTTACTGTCTTCCCTGCTTCCCTTAGGGAAGTTTGGTATGCCTCCCAATCTTTGTCCCACCACATTCCCTTATACAATATTGGCAGCCCCCCCCAACACACACAGTCATCAGAATTAATGTGCATCCACAAAATGCTACTGTCTTTTGTCCAGAAAACACCCCAGTGCTGACAAAATGAAACTTAGAGCACAACAAGAAATGCAAAGTCTCCTAGAATTAATGGTGCACTCAGACATGTGCACAGTGGTCACACACAGTCACTAGAATTAATGTGCATCCCAAAATGCTACTATCTTGTGTCCAGAAAACCCCCCAGTGCTAACTAAGTGAAATGAGAGTGTAACAAGACATGCAAAGTCTCCCAGAATTAATGGCACACTCAGTCATGCGAGCAATGGTCACACACAGTCACCAGAATTAATGTGCATCTTCAAAATGCTACAGTCTTGCATCCAGAAAATTCCCCAGTGCTGATGAAGTGAAATGAGAGCGTAACAAGAAATTCAAAGTCTCCCAGAATTAATGGTGCACTGCAAGCACACAGACAGATTAAGACTGTACTGTGCACTCAAGAGATGCAGATGCAAAGGCAAAACACCTAACCAGTGCTCACAAGTCACAAATCCAAATCTGGAAAAGACTACTTTTTGGCGGTTGGGGGGGTAGTGCATGGCAGTAACAGTCCACTGCCAGTAAAGATGCCACAAAGCAGTACAAAAAAATTCATGCATGTGCCGTGGATAGCAGGTTCACACTGCTGTAATTATTCTCTGTGGCACAATAAAACGTGTCTGATTTAACAGCATGCATCACACACACACTCACAGACACACTACAAGTAATGCATAGCAAATTGAAAATCTTTAGTAATATAACCAAATGTTTTTAACAAACTGAAATTACACACTGCTGCATCACAACAATCAGCAAAAAAATTTCAAGAAATACTGAAAATAGTACTGTGTGTACATTATCCCAGTTATGCAAGAAAAATGCAACCAAAACAGAAAGTCAAAACAGAAAGACTGCTTTTTTCTCCCAGTTAATCTACCTACACCACAGATACACCCCTCTTCCAAAGCACACTTCACAGTACCCAGACTGACTGTTCTAAATTAACATTCAAAATCCACAAACAATAAACACTCAATGATATGAGCACAGAAGGGTTTCCTGCAATTGATATACTAAATTTTGATAAAAAAATAACTCAAAAAGGCATTTTTAACAGCTTTTAGAAGTTCTGAATCACATAACTCTGAGAGCAAACTGTCTCCGACTACCACTACACACAAATTACTCAGAACTGAGGCTGTACAGAACAGACTATAGTCCATGTGACCTGCAAACCCATGAATCACTGCAGAATTCACCTTGGAACTCAATAATAAGGTGAAGTGATGTGATGTACATTGATTTCAATGTGCTTTGCCTTAAAAATGGTGGAGAAGTGGTTTGGGGAAGGCGGATTAATGCAAAGTCATTGGTTTCAATGGACTTCACGTTCCTCATTATGACACAAAGTACTCTGCTTCCTGTTGTGGATAAAAATGCAGTGAAATTAAATTCCGCTGGTGAACTGAACATGAAGTGGCCACTTCGTGTTGTCACTCCACTATGCAGAGTGGCCAATAGGAAAGGCTCACTTCACCTTGTAATTATTACTTTGAGTTGTCATTCCATCTTAACACGAAGTAAGGTGGAGTGACAACAATACTGGCAGCCCCCCAGTGCCCCCACACATACAGTCACCAGAATTAATGTGCCTCCCCAAAATGCTACTGTCTTGTGCCCAGAAAACTCCCCAGTGCTGATGAAGTGAAATGAGAGCACAACAAGAAATATAAAGTCTCCGGGTATTAATGGCACACCCAGTCATGCACGCAGTGGATGTGGTCACATCATGCACAGACACCTAAATTAATGTGCGTCCCCAAAATGCTACTGTCTTGTGTCCAGAAAATTCCCCAGTGCTGATGAAATGAAATGAAAGCATAACAAGAAATGCAAAATCTCTCAGAATTAATGGCACACTCAGTTATGCACACAGTGGTCACATACAATCACCAGAATTAATTTGCATCCCCAAAATGCTACTGTCTTGTGTCCAGAATTGTGTTTGGGGTATATTTTGTAGGAATCTGTTTTTGTATTATTGGGTAGGATAATGTGATTTGGGTTTGAGTGTGTGTGAATTGTTTGTGTTTGTCGTTTAATTATTGCACTTATTTATTGCTGTTTGCTGCTAGTTAGCTCAAGGTTATTATGTGCTGGCAGAGGCTGTCAGCGGACAGGCGCTACTCTCCCACCAGGCTCAGGGACCTTCACCCTTTTGACTGTTCTCCTCTGCCTACATAGGTATATGGGTGTTATCGAGCATTTTGGATAGCCAGGAGGGGGAGGAAATGGTGAGGAAATGGGCCTGGTGGGGTTGTGGAGCAGATTGGGTGGATTAGGGTGGTGGGGATGAGGAGATGCCCTGGTGCAAAATGGGTCCAGAAAAAGGGACCACTCTGTCTGGTTCCCATACCAAAGGGTTCCACCCTGAGGAGGCAAGTTGCCTGGTCAACCTCGGTGACCTATCCTACTCAGGTGGTATGCAATCCCAGGGAAATCGAAAACAAGACAGTGATCATTGCTCATCTTGTTGATTCTGTTGACCTGGCTTGCATCACCAAGACCTGGTTGGAAGAAAATGCTGGCCCAGTTCTGGAATCAGTGATTCCAGCTTAGCACTTGGTGACCCACCACCTGAGAGAGGATCATGGGGACAGGGTAGCCATTTGTTTTAAATTGGATCTGGACCTTGTAGACATCCCCGTGGGAAAAAAAGATACTTTAGACATCCCCGTGGGAACAAAAGATACTTTAAGTGTATCATGGGTGCAGGTGCAGGTTGCAGGATACTTCTCATCTGTCATCCACCCAGTGGCAAGAAGGAGTTTGTGCAGGAAGTAGTGGACTTCATCATTTACCTGGTATTGGAGTATCATAGATGGATAATTCTGGGGGACTTCAATGCCTGGGTCAATGGTGGACTCTCACATTTTGGACAAGACATCCCCAACTGATGAGCTTGTTGGGCCTGACACAGGTATTTACCTCTTCTATCCATAGTTATGGACACTCACTGGATCTGGTCTTCCTACTGGGGATGGAGATCATGGACTTGGTTGTGAAGCCAGTTGGGTGGTCGGACCATCACATGATAAGTTTCAGATTCAAGGCCCTCCAATAGACCTGCTCCCATGGAGATGGTCCAGTACTGCCCTTTAAGGGGTCTGACTCCAGAGGGTCATATGGTGGTGCTGGACCTATCAGATATACTGAGAAGAATCAGGGAGCTGGGGGAGCTGGTACTAACCTATAATGAGGCAGTGGCAGGTGCCCCAAATTCTCTGGCTCCTGTCCATGTTCGACCCCTCACTCTCCGCTGGAAGTCCCCCTGGTTTGATGGGACATTGAAGGAGCTGAGATGTAGGGATCGAGGGTTGGATCGGTAATGGTAAAAATCAGATCTGGCAACTAATAAACTTAAATTGATAGCTCATTATAAGGACTATCAATTGACAATCTCTTGTAAGAAGGCAGAATTCCTGTCCAATGAGATTGCTGTGGCAAGGAATCGACCTGTTCAGCTCTTCCACACTGTCAACAGGTTGTGAAATCCAGCCTGTCTTCAGCTGTGTGGAGCATTTTTGCAAGTGAAGTGCGATAAGTTTGCTCAATTCTTCACCAATAAGATTGCCACTATTAGGTCCGAGATCTGCTTGGCACCCTCAAATGGGTATTGCAATTGTAGACTAGAGGTTGCAGGCCCTTGGCCTGTCTGGTCCAACTTCAGCCAGTTGGTGATCGTGGACATTGTGTGGGTCATCCAGAGTATGCGCCCAACCTACTGTAGCTTGGACCCATGCCCAATGCGCCTCCTGGTGGGGTGCTTTGAAGTCATCATCCCTGTCCTTGCTGAGATTGTCCGCTGCTCATTGGACACAGGGGTGTTTCCATACTCCCTGAAGGAGGCAGTAGTAATAGCTCTCCTGAAGTAAGCTTCCCTTGACCAGGACTGCATAGCCAACTACAGACCTGTCTCTAACCTGCCCTTCATGGGCAAGGGTATTGAGAAGGTGGTTGCAGTGCAGCTGGATGACCACTTAACATCTCACAATGTCTATGATCCTCTACAATCTGGATTTAGGAAGAGACGTAGTACCAAGACTGCTCTGGTTCAGGTACTTAATGATCTCTGAATAGTGAGAGATCGGGGGATCCATTCCATCTTGGTTCTCCTTGATCTCTGCAGCATTTGACACTGTAGATCATAGGGTGTTGTTGGAGCACCTGTGGATACTCTGTGGACTGTCTGATACTGTCCTCAGATGGTTTTGATCATTCCTCGCTGGCGGGACTTAGAGAGTGGTGTCAGGAATTTATTCCTTGACCCCTCTCCCCCTATCATGTGGGGTTCTGTAGGGCTCCATGCTATTCCCCATGTTGTTTGCAGTGTACATGCTGCCATTGGGAGACATTATAAGGTGGTATGGTCTGAGTTTTCACTGCTATGCAGATGATACTTACCTCTACATGTCCTTTGTGTCCGAACAAGGTAGTGGGACCTCGATCTTCATCAGCTGCCTCACTAAACTCCAGGTTGGATGAGTGCCAACTGGCTGAGGTTGAACTTGGGCAAAACTGAGGTGCTGGTGGTTGACCCAGGTCACCAAGGTGTGGGGTTGTTGGCAGATCTACCCTCTGGGCTTTGGCTCAAAGGTGACCAGCTCCTCACCTATTACTAGGTGTGAAATCTGGGTGTTGCTTTCGACAGTAGCCTGACATTAAAATCACAGGTGACTGTTGTCATTAAAGCCTCTTTTTACCACCTGAGGAACATTGCTCGGATTAAGTGCCTGGTTCCACCTGGTGACCTTCCAACACTGGTCCAAGCCTTTGTAACCTCTCACCTTGATTACTGTAATGCCCTATACCTGGGGCTACCGGAGGTTGATATCTGCCAACTGCAGCTTGTGCAGAACACGGTGGCCAGGTTGTTGACTGGTTTATCGAGATCTAATAATGTCACTCCTGTGCTCGACAATCTGCACCCACTGTCTGTGCATTGGCAGATAACCTTCAAGGTTGGATTACTGACCTATAAAGCCCTACATGGATAGGGACCACACTATTTGCAAGATCTTCTCTGTCCCTACTGCCCACTCTGCTCACTCCATTCCTCTGATGAGGGATTGCTAGAGGTTCCCAGGGTTCAGCTGAAGACTTCGAGGGATTGCTCTTTTGCTTTTGTTGCCCTGACCCTGTGGAATTCTGTACCTCATCAGATCAGAGAGGGCCTGATTGTCAAGAGTTTTAAAATTGCCTTGAAAATGTACTTATTTCTTTTAGCTTTCCCTTATGTTAGTCTGAGTTAGCTACAGTCATCTTCTTATTTAGGATTGTGTTTTCAATTTCATACTTGTTTTTATTGTTATGATCTCTTGTACAGCACTATAATCTCTGTAACAGCTCTTAAGAAAAAACAATTGATTGATTGATTCGCCTACTGGGTCAATTCACTGTATATAAGATGGCACATGTTAAAACCACACAACACAGACAGCGTGGGTGGGAATAGCAGTGGGGTGCAAAACCGCTAAATGGTCTGTGTGCAGTTATGCACCTTGTCACTGTTTTCAGGCAGAGGATAAGTCCTCTGCTGGGAGGAGTGTCCACTGAGCAGCTGCCGTGGTTCAACAGGATGACCCACAGGCAGCAATGGAAGTGGTCCATGTGTGGACTGGATATTGAATCCCGTTCCCAGTAACATGCAATTTTTCTTTATTTCGTACTTTGTGCGATTTAAGTGTCCACCCCACAAGTTGATTATTTCAATTTGGGGATATAGGTGTACAGACCACATAATGGGGGGGTGGAGCCCCTGCAAAACATAAAGAAATGCCGCTGGCAATGTATCCTAATGTACTGATGGCACGGTATATTGCTGCGGCATTCTATTTTGTGACATTATGACCCCGTGCCGTTAATTTATGCTTCTATCCCCTGGAATGTGTGTTGACATATTACTACCTTAAAAACATTTTTATTCACTGTACATTGCAAAATTGTCATTGTAAAAAGTGCTGTGCTGTGTAATATCCTGATAAGGGTAGGCGTGTGTTTTATTTTTGCTTATACAATACTGTTTGATTGTTTGAAAATAAAAATTTTCAAAGGAATCAGACTTCTTGGTTACTCTATTAACAAAAAAATGTTTCTTAAGATAATATTGGGTTTGATACACCACAGCTTAAAAGAGGGGGGAGGTGTAGAAATGTAACAATAGTAAAAACTGGGGTGGGATAACATGGGCTAATGATAGTTAAAGAGCAGGGGCCTGACATTAAAAACTTGGCAAAGCAAAGTGCAAATATTTGCGCTGTGCCTTGCCCTTGCCAAGGTGCACAAAAATGTTATATTCAGTGGACTAGCACATCGGCACTCTTCCTCTGAATATAGGGCCATTGCAGCCCAGTGCTAAGCCACTTAGCACTGGGCAGACATGACTCCCAAAATAGGGCATCATAATGGCTTGTGCTCACACTAAATTTCCTATATTCAAATGGACCCATGCAAATGAGCCCATTGGGCAAGCAAGGAGCAAAGGGACCATTTGCATGTCCATTATGGGACCATTTGCACGGGTAGCCAAGAGATTTAGCATGACGCAGCCCCCCACCTGCCTGTTTTAGCAAGCTATCCCAGGTGCTAGTGGTCACTCCCCGCCGATCACCAGCCAAATAATAAAAAATAGATATATTTCCTGACATTTAGTGGACTCCCCCCTACCTCCGATCTGCCAGTGTAGTAATCTGTACCCATCCATTGTGATCTAGTGGTACCCCCTTCCTATACTGAAAACACCCATATACTATGTACATATATCCCTGATGGCCTAGTAGACCCTCTACCCCCACACCCTGGCATGTACTGACCCACTACCCTGCTCCCCCAGCCCTCCGCTGAGCTGGCAACCAGCATAGCCCTCCACTCTCCACCATGCCCTGCCACTACTATATGCAGTATGTGCTCATTTAAAGCTCAAATTAGTGGCCAGCTGTGGTGGAGAGCAAAGGGTAGTGCCAATTGTTGGCTCTAGGGAGGGATGGAGGAAGCAGAGTGGTGGGCCAGTACTTGCTGGGGGGTGGGGGTCTACTAGACCACTAGGGACAAATATATGTAGTATATGGGTGGATCAGGATAGGGAAGCGGGACCGCTAGATCACCAGGGATGGGTACAGATTACGACACCAACAGATCCTGAGTTTCAGAAGCTGCTGCTGCTGGCGGCCATTTAGCACTTGTGAAAACTTTTAGTATTGTGCTGTGTCACATATGCATGAGGGAACCCTTATTTATATGGGCAAAGCACAATATTTCACATGATGGCACTGTCAGGGGTGCACCCCACATATCTGTCCTTTGAATACGGGCATACCCCCAGCAGCTGGCACTATTCCATGTTAGCTTGGCAGAAACCAAGTTTGTGCTGCGCTAACCTTTTGAAAATGAGGTCCTTGGTTGTGTAAATTCACTGATAATGTCAAAGTAGGAGACATTGTTAGTAAAGGAAATGAAGTTTCAAATTTTCTGCTAATTGGGCAGCAGAGAAAAAGTTAAAGTTCAACCTAGAAAAATGTGGGGTTATGCCAAATATTACATAATCCACTGTGTACTTCAAACTATCAGTCTAGAAAGAGATCTTGGAATCCTATTAAATAACAAAATGAGGTTTGATGATCACTGCAGAGATATCATAAGTAAAGCTATTAGAACCCTTGCTTGTATATCTAGTAACATTAGGAGTAGAGACAGAGAGGTTTTCTCCCTCTTTACTGTACACTTGTGAGGCCAAAGATGGAGTACTGTGCCCAGTTTTGGTCTACACTAGGCAGAGGACTGACTAAGAAAATGGCAGGGGTGCAGAGGAAGGTGATGAAAATGATAACCGATATAGAGGACTGAAATTATAGGGAGAAACTGAGGGATTTAGACTTGTACTCCCTAGAGTATAGAGATTAGGGGTGATATGGGCCTTGTTTATAAGGCGCACATGGATGGAGTCCTGTGGAGTTCATAGCTATCATAGGTATCATAGGTATGTACTGTACAAGCTATATAGACTTTCGTCCTTAAAGCTTGCCTCTTAAAAACCTTGAGCAGGTAATCTTTTTCCACTGTTAAAGAACTCATCCAGTCTTTTTTTTGAAGTATCCATAGTTCTACTGTAACCACCTCTAATGGAAGTATGTTCCACATGGGGACCACCCTCTGACTAAATCAATGTTTCCTTTTTAGCAGGTTCCATTTACTCAGTGTTAGTTGTAACTGATGCCCCCTTGGTTCATATCTGGAGTTCTTTGGGGTCAACTCTAGTTCTTCCCACAATGTACTGTCTTGCATGGCTCTATATAACATGCACATATCTCCTCTTGTTCTTCAGTATTGCAGGGTGTAGAAGTTAAGTGTCTCTAGTCTCTCTTCATATGACATATTTGTCAGTCCGCTTACTGCTTTTGTTGCCCTTCTCTGGATATTCCCCAATTTTTGGATGTCCCCCTCTTTTATAGGGTACCCACACCTGAGTACAGTATTCCAGGTTTGGTCTCACCAGGGCTCCACAGAGTGGCATTGAAGCCCTACTATCCCTGCTTCCTATGTGCCTTAGTATGCAGTTTAAGGTTTGGTTTGCCTTCCTAGTTATTTTATCACAGTGTGCACTGAATTGCAGATCTGAACTGATTATGGCTCCTAAGTCTCTTTCTTCAGTTGTTTCCATATTTCTTATTTTATAGGTGGTTCATCTATTTTGCTTCCCCATATGTATTACAGTGCATTTAGCCATATTCATTTCTAATTTGCTTGTGACAGTCCATCTGTAAATGTCATCCAGGGCTTCTTGTAGTATCATGCTATCATTGTCTTTGTTAGTAATAGTCCTACCCTGCAATTGTCCACAAATTTTGTTAGCCAAACATTCTGATGATCTATCTTTAATGATGTAACATAAATATTGAAAAGGCATGATCCCAGTACGGAGCCCTGAGGGACTCCACTGGTCTCCTGAGCCCACTCAGATAGTTGTCCAAGTACTATTACATTCTGCCTTCTCATTCCCAACCATGCCCCTATCCAGTTGGTTATGTTATGTTCAGTTTTAAGTCCCTGAGTGTATTTAGTAATTCTGCATGTTGTAGCTTATCAAATGCTTTTGAGATGTCCAAGAAGACTACATCCACTGAGTTACCTTCATCTAGTGCTTTGCTTACATATTCGTAGAACACCAACAAGTTTGTTACCATGATCTGGCCTTTCTGAACCCATGTTGCACTGGTTCCTGTGAGTTAGTCTGTTCCAGGTGTAAGAGTATCTGTTCTTTTAGTATACCCTCTAATATTTTCCCCATTAAAGAAGTTCAACTCACTGGTCTGAAGTTTTCATGTTTTATTTTTGAACCCTTTTTCAGTATGGGCACCACTGTAACGTCCCTCCAGCACTGTGCCACCTCCCCTCTGTCCAGAGAGACCTGAAAGATATAAATAAGTGGTGGAGCTATATATTCTGAAAGTTCTTGGATTACCCTAGGATGTATTTCATCTGGCCCTTGTGATTTATTTATATTAACTTTTCGAAGTCTATCCAATACTTCCTCCACTTTTATTTTTATGCATCCTGGTTCTGATTTATTACCATCTCCTTTGTATTCTGTAGTACTTTTGTTAAAGACTGAGCAGAAATATTTCATTTGAATACCAACTGTTCCTTTATTATCAGTTGGATATCCCACTTTATTTATAAAGGGGACTATATTATTTGGGCCCTTCTTTTTATTGTTAATGTAAGTATAAAATGTTTTATAATTATTTTTGACTTGTGCTGCTAACTTGATCTCATATTCTGATTTTGCCTTTTTTATAGTCCTCTACTTCTCTGACCATATGTCTGTATTTCCTTAACATATATACGTTATGTCTGTTTTTGTTTTTTTTATACCATTTTTTGTTTGTTTGTTTTATTAGTCTCTTTAATCATGGGATTAACCACCCAGGTAATCTAATTTTATTACTGCATTTAATTTTCCTTGGCATTTATTTGTGTGATTAATTCCTTATTTTCTCTAACATGGTCTCTCACATTTCATTTAATGATTTATATTTGAAGTCTTTTGTCCACTCCCACAGAGCCATACTATTTTTCATGGAGGTAAAGTTTGCCCTACTGAAGTTTAATACACTAGTCTTACCACTCTTTGTTTCTATTTGTAGGTCCTCGATTTTAAAATATACTGTCTGGTGGTCGCTATTCCCAAGTGGGCTATCCACCACTACCTCATTTATAGTGTTCCCATGTCTGTTAAAATGATATCTAGGGTATTACCTGCTCTAGTTTTTCCTGTACTTTTTGCTCAATTCCAGCATGCTCTATTACATTTAAGAACGGTTTCTCGGTTCCTGTAGTACCCCTTAGTTTTTCTAAGTTAATACCTGGCAGGTTGAAATCCCCCATGAGAATTACCCTTTCTGCTGGATCTGTATTTACTATGTGGTTTAATATCAATGTGTCACTGCCTGCTGCTGATAAGGGGGCCTATACAGTAGTCCTAATTTTATTTTAGGTGAAGCATGTGGTATTAATTTTACCCACAGCATCCCTAAATTGTCCTCCTCTCTTTTAATTTCCTCACATTTTATTACAATATCTATATATATATGGCTATGCTCCTTCCTCTTCTGTGCACCCTAGACTTGAAAAATAGGTTGTACCCTTCGATGTTTTTATCCCACTCATCATCCCTTTCCCACCAGGTTTTGGTTATTAATGCAATCTGAATGTTGTTGGTAACTAATAATTGCTGAAATTCTTCAAATTTATTTACTATGCTTCTAGCATTTATTAGGACACCTCTCTATCCTTCCTGTACGTCACTGTTATTCACTTGTGACTTTCATACCTGCCCCCCCTTTGCCAGTTTAAATGGAATGCAATAACATCATTCATTTTTTTGCCCAGTATTTGGGCAACAGCTCAATTTAAGTGCAGTCCATCTTATTGTATATTAACGTATTACTGAAGGTGGTAGCATTATCCATGAACCCAATGTTATTTAGTTTACAGTAGGACCGTAACCCCATATTCATCCTATCTAGTTCTACTTTCTTGTGTCCATGTCTTCCATAGACTGGAAGTATGCCAGAGATGATTATTTCCCCCTCCTTGTCTCTGATCCTTTTAACTATGTTTTGATAGTCCTCTTTAAAGGACTCCTCTTTGCGGTTCCCCACATCATTAGTTTCTACATGTAATATTACTGGGGGGATTCCATACCCTCCATTAATCCATCTAGCATTTTATCTATGTTGACTATTTGTACCCCTGGGAGCATGCTCACTGCTGTATGCATTTTCCTTGCTTAGGCTTAGATACAAGGACAAAAGGGACAAAAGAGGTCATGATAGACAATTAAAAGGGGAACATTTTAAGAAGAAAGTAAGGGGATTGTGGTTCAGCCAGACAGTTGTATCTGTATGGAATGGTTTACCTGAAAAAGTAGTATACTATAGTATGGCACTTTTTAAAACAGCCTTTGATTCAGTTATGGCTAAATCTAAAAAGCAAGCCTATATGGCTTACTCTTCTTGACTTGAAATGCCCTATTCAATTCAATTCAATTCAACTTTATTTTTAAAAGGCGCTTTTCTTAAAACCAAAGCGCCTGTACAATTTCAAAAACAATAAATACAATAAAATTAAAACTAATATAAATCATTAAAATCTATGCTAAAAAGGTGGGTCTTCAAAGCTCCTTTAAAACTAAGGATGGTCAGGCAATTTCGCACCTGACGAGGTAGAGAATTCCACAGGGTCGGTGCCATAAAACTAAACGATCTAGCACCAGATGTTTTCAAATGAACCCTGGGAATCTCTAGCAATCCCTCATCAGTGGATTGGAGGGGGCGGGAGGGACAGTAGGGGCAAAGGAGCTCTTTCAGGTAGGTAGGTCCCAGATCATGTAGGGCTTTATAGGTCAGCAAACCGACCTTGAAGGTGATTCGCCATAACACTGGCAGCCAGTGCAGTCCGCGAGGCACAGGCATTATATGGCTGGATCTAGAAGATCTAGTCAACAACCTGGCTGCTGCATTCTGCACTAGCTGCAGACAGTGAAGTTCAACCCCCGATAGCCCTAGGTATAGGGAGTTACAGTAGTCAAGACGGGAGGTAACGAAGGTGTGGATCAACGTTGGAAGGTCCTCTGGAGGAACCAGGTGCTTCACCCTGGCAATATTCCTCAGATGGAAAAAGGAAGTTTTGACCACCGCTGACACCTGAGATTTAAGCATCAGATGGTCGTCAATTATTACGCCAAGATTCCGCACCTGATCTGAGGTCGCCAGCTGAACACCTCCAAGCCATAAGCCTGATGGTGATCCATCCGGCAGACCCACCTCACAGCGGCCTTTGTCCACGACCAACACCTCAGTTTTCTCCGGGTTTAACCTCAGCCAACTCCCATTCATCCAGTCTTGGATTTCTGCAAGGCAGTTATTAAATACTGACAAGGCAGCATCCTGGCCGGGCACAAAAGACATATACAGCTGGGTATCATCTGCATAGCAATGAAAACCCAAACCATATCATCTAATAATCGCTCCTAATGGCAGCATATACACCGCAAACAACATAGGCACTAAGATAGAACCCTGCGGTACCCCGCAGGATAGGGACACTGATGCCGAGGAAAAAATTCCTGACACCACTCTCTGAGTCCTACCCTCGAGGTAAGATCGAAACCATCTGAGGACAGTATCAGATAGTCCACAGATAGACCGAAAATGCTCTAACAGCACACCATGGTCAATAGTGTCAAACACTGCAGAGAGATCAAGTAGTACCAAGATGGATCGGGTACTACGATCTCTCGCTATTAGGAAGTCATTTAGTACCCGAACAAGCGATGTCTCGGTACTATGCCTTTTCCTAAATCCAGATTGGAGAGAATCGTAGATGTTGTTGGTCAGATTATCCTCCAACTGCACTGCAACCACTTTCTCAATAACTTTACCCACAAAGGGTAAGTTAGAGACTGGGCTGTAATTTGCTAGACAATCTGGATCTAAGGAGGGTTTCTTTAATAGAGGCTTAACTATAGCCTCTTTAAGGGGATCTGGAAAGATCCCCCTCTCCAAAGACTTCCAGACTATCAAAGACAGGACTAGGCTGATTTTATCCACACAATCCACTAAGAGGGGTGTGGGGCCAGGGTCCAAATCACAGCTACTCGGTCGCAGCACTTGAATGATCATCACAACATCATCGATTGTGGGAAGGCTGAAGTCAGACCAACTAAACTGGGTGTTCGACATCTCCTGCCGACCACCATCGCTCCCATTGGGGAGGGAAGAGCGGATATCCGATCTGATTTTGACAACCTTATCTGCAATTAAGAGAGCAAGTTCATCACACCATTCTTGAGATAAGGCTCTTCTGGGCTGAAGACAGACTGGATTGCACAGTCTGTCCACAGTCTGAAAGAGCTGAGCTGGTCTATTCTGTGCAGCCGCTATCTCTCTGGACAGGAATTCTGCCTTCTTACGAGAGATTGCAGATTGAGACACCACATAATGGTCCATCAAACTAAACCTGTCATCATCAAGACCGGACCTCCGTCAACACCTCTCCAGCCTTCTTTCAACCCTCCTCAACTCCCTCATGGTCTCATCAAACCAAGGAGACCTGGGTCGAGGAGTGAGAGGATGAACACGAACTGGTGCAATAGAATCCAGGGCCCCTGTCACTGCCTCATTATAAGCATGTACCAGGTCACCTGGGTCTAAGCAATCTATCGGTAGGCTTGATAGGTCCAATACTGCCATCAGGTCATCTGGAGATACACCTCTCAAGGGGCAGTATTGGATCATCTCCAAAGGGGCTGACCTAACAGGGGTGGCCTCAAAACTGAACCTAATGGGGTGATGGTCAGACCATCTGACCAGTTCCACCACCAAGTCGGATATCCCCATCCCCAGAAGGAACACCAGGTCCAATGAGTGTCCACCAATAGGGGTCGAGGAGGAAACAAACTGTGTGAAGCCCAATGATATCATCAACTGGAGGAAGTCTTGACCAAATCGAGAGAATTCATCGTCGACCCAAGCATTGAAGTCCCCCAGAACCAACCATCTGGGGGACCCCAACGTCAGGTTGACAATGAAGTCTGCGACTTCCTGCAGGAAAACATTCTTGTCACCTGGTGGACGGTATACGAGAAGTATCCTGCACCCTACACCCTCACCCAGAATACACTCAAAGGATCTGGTGACTCCTGCCGGTACCTCCACCAGGCCCAGTTCTGACTTAAAACATATGGCAACACCCCCGCCCCTTCGATCCTGCCTTGGGCGGTGTATCACCGAGTACCCAGCTGGAACTGCTGCGGCTAAAACTGGCCCAGCATTTTCATCCAGCCAAGTCTCGGTGATGCACGCCAGGTCAGATGACCCAACAAGATCGGCTATAACAGCCGCCTTGTTTTAATAGACCTGGCATTGCATAACACTGCCCGAGTAGGATAAACCTCCGATGATGACCGCACTACCTGCTGACCCTGATCAGAACCCTTGGGTATGGACACAAGGCAGGGAGATCCCCTCTCCTGTGCCCATTTCACCCCAGGGTGTCTCCTTGACCCCACTATCCCTATCCGCCCACTCCTTTCCATTCCCCCCAAGGCCCAGCACCAACCCTCCGTCTCCCTCTCACAATCCCCAGAGCCCTACACTTTCTATAGACTCCCGGTGACAAAGGGGGACAGGAGAAAGGATGGAGGTCCCTGAGCATAGAGGGGGAATAATACCTGACCGTCTTATTATCGTTCCAGCACATAATTCACACCACAATTAATAATAATAAACCCTACTCAACTTATATAAAACAAAATTACAAATAAAAACTGAAAATGCAACACTAAAAAATCATAATATAATACAAAATCTATTAACAAATTTAGTGCTGTCAGATTATCAAAATGTATTATTTTTCTACCCCACCCACAGTGCTCTCACCACTGCAGGGAGAGGAGCTTACCACCTAAAACCACAAAAATTGGCCCATCACTTTAATACCCATTAATAAGTACCCTCATTTTACCCAAAAGCAGAGTTCAAGGTCTTTTATATGTCCACACTTCTGTGCTCTCACCACTCAGTATGGCTCCAACATTTATCAGTCTCCTCTCACGAGACTGATAGTTGTAAATGAACTCAGTTATGGTTAAGTTTCCTAGTGGTCTCCCAATAATTAAGACACAGTGGCTACAACAAAAGTAATTCAGGGATACTTCACCAAGTTCGAGCAATCCACGCCAATCCATACAGTTCCAAATATAGTCAAAATATTCAAAGTTCCCAGTAGCCAAGATCCTGGAGGCAGCAAACGAGCAGACACCACAGACAACTCATCTATAGGTTCCAGCTCCACCCGACCCTCGCTACGATGAGGCAGAAGGAACCACCCTCCAATAGTACCCCTGCCTCACCAAGGAAGCAAAGCAAACCCCACCACCCTCCGGAGGCAGGAAAACCAGCCCCCCCCGTCTGGATCAGGGAGCCAAAACCTCCAAATTATGTGGACAAAAATATTTTCTTCACTGCCATTATTCTGCCTTCCACTTCCTTATTCTGATGGTTCCACACACATTGAAAGCCAATAACCTCTTTCCTATGATCCGGCAAAAATTATATCCTGAAACAAAAACTGCAGTTCGACCATTGGGTTCCAACAGAGAGGAGAACCGCCACCAAGCCTCCAGGCTACAGGCCATCGACTTCTCCAAAGCATCCAGGTAAACCAACACCTAGCACACCACTCAAAATAAGCTGTCCACGACAAGCCACCAGGGAATTCCACTCAGGTCAGTCTCTCCAAGAGCATCTCAATTTTGAATAACAAAGCGTTAGTAGTCGCGGTAATAAACAGCTGCTAGCGACTACAACAGCGAGCAATACTATAACTCAGAAATAATGATAAAGCAAAATAAGCAATACAATTTAATAAAAAACAATAAAATTATAATGAAATAAAAATAATCTGGGCCAGAGGCCAAAGCTCATAGATGGCAGCCCAGCGTGGCCGCCATCTTACATCCTATGAGTCCTATGAGTAATGTACAATATCTTTAAAAGTGGAAATGGCTACCAATGCATGTAAGAACAATCCAAGGGCTATAGAACCATGATACCTTCGGTGCTAGGCTAGTGCTGAAAACTAGAGATGTGCAAAATTGATGAAATTCACTCTGCAAAAATATCTGCAAATTTCAGCAATTTCGTGGAGCAGAGGAGTACAAGTCATCTTGTCATTTTCCAGGTGGCTTTGCTAAATTCCTGTCTAAAGGTGTACTACTGCGCTCACCAGAGCAGGATGGGGTGCAAGTCATGGGTTTTGCTGATGCAATTCAAACTTAAATCCACATGAAAACCTGACTGCACTCCAGAGCTAGCATGCAAGTGTGAGCTGCTGTAGCAGACTGCAAATAGACAGAGGACATTTGAATGAACGCCCCAAACAAATGTATTAGCCCAAATGCAAAAGCATCCAAAAGTACAGCAGCACATGTTTGGAAGCTGTAAACCATTACCCAGGTGCCCCAGCACTTCACTTGTTAGAGCACCCTCAGGGGCAGCCACCTGGAATACCTAATGACCTTAAATGCAGTTCAAAACCAGTGACATCATTGTTAGGTAATTTCACCAACATTTGGAAAAAAGTGGCATAAGGTAAAAACATCCTCTTTTACACACAAATATTACCCTTAGTGCAATTAAAATAGGGAACAACTATTAACAAAAGACTGCTGAGGAAAAAAATCATCAAAGCATATTCTTGATTAAATTAAACAAATGTATTTTTTAAATGAGATAAGAGCAGAGATGAAAAGAGAAACCCAAACTGGAGTTGGGAGCATGTCACATTAAGCACTGAGCCAATACACCTAAAACAAAGACATCAAAGATAACGAACGTGAATGAAATACAGTGTCAGCACACATGGCTACCAGCTAAAACACTGACATGTAAAAAATCATGTAAATTGCACCAAAAAAAAAAAATACCACAGGAACCACAAATGCAAAAACAATCCCAAATCTGACTTTATATTCTGAAGCCAAAAATGCAGAAAAGTAATCAAACCTGCAAAGACAAACTGTAAGCAATTCCCTTCAAATATTCATCTGTAGATCTGGAACTCTACTCTGAAACAATACAAAGAATTATTTTTCAGACACTCCACGTGGAACTCAAGCCACCAACCCCTACACTAACCCACCTAAACACCCTACCCAACAACATGCCCTTCCCACTATGCCAAGTAATCAACACAGCTCCTGAGCAGAAAAACTCCACACTTCACACAGACACAAATACCTGAACATGCTTATGGGGAATCTGCCACCACACCCCATCCTAAAATATGCCAATTCCAGTTCACACTACAGCTTATCATGCTAGAAACACCTTACAGCACAACAGCTAGCTATGGCAAAACCAACAGCGGCATGATTAACCATGCACTGATTTTCCATGTGCTGTTATTGACACACTATTACATGGTCATGCACATTCCTTAGACATATTCACCAGGTACCATCACATTAAACCACTGCCATCTGGGAAGCTTATTTGTATACAGGAGTTTCCTGCACTCTCCATATCCCCAGGCTGAAAGAAAGATAATTAACAGGAGAGGAATTAAAGAGAGTTAAAAGGAGAGGAATTAATTAATGCTGTCCTAGTCATTCACATTTTCATTAACCCAAAATAAGCATGAATTAGTTTATCAAACATGACGTGGTCAGAAAATAATAATTGCTGATCTTTGAACATAAAATCTAATGTCTGGGGATAGGATGGGTAGGAGGGGAATGTTTTCAGCTAAACTGTATGCCCCAAAGATGGCATAGAAACAATTGTCATCTAGAGGAAAGGTTTTAGGTCCCATTCCAAGTTCAGCCCATAGGGAGTTAAGGCCTTAGGGGTGAAAATCCAGTACCTGTCCCTTGTTAAAAGTCTTTGCAGTTTATCTCCTCCTCCTCCTCCTCTTCTGCCAATTTTGACCTGTTCCAAACCCATGAAATTTAATTCCTGCACATCAGTGTTGTGATGAGTTAAGAAGTGCTCAGCCACTGGGCTATCCAGATTATAGAGGATTGTGTATGATCGCTCATACACAACAAGGGTATTTTTCACTTGAGAGGTTTCCATGGTAACTGAAGACCGCAAGAGCACAGCTCGAGAGGTCTTGTTACCATGAAAACCTCGAGAGTCAAAAAATACCCTTGTTGTGTATGAGCGATCATGCACAGTCTTTCATAGTGTATGGTCGTTCATAAAAACACTGCCCTTACTTTTTTTGAGTTTCTTGTGTGGTTAACGGTTCCTTCCAGC
The DNA here is from genome assembly GCA_016271365.2 of Neoceratodus forsteri. Classification (NCBI taxonomy): domain Eukaryota; kingdom Metazoa; phylum Chordata; order Ceratodontiformes; family Ceratodontidae; genus Neoceratodus; species Neoceratodus forsteri. The sequence continues at coordinate 1,064,657,020 of CM057454.1, read as the reverse complement.
CTGTTTCACTACCGCAGCCATTCTTTACGCTTCGCCTGTCTCCCGATCATGCATGCACACTCAGCTTCCAGGTGTTATGCTGCACTAGCTACGTCGCATGGATTTCCATGCTCAACAGCATTCTACCACACACTATAACATTATTGCTGTCTCTTACATGCTTCTGAATTCTCAGTTTCAGTTGCCTCACTGTGCAACCAACATAGAGTACATTGCAAGGACACCACATAGCATAAACTCTGAATGTTGTGGCGCATGTAATAAACTGCCTGACTGCAACAGTTCTTTCACAATTTGGCAACTGAAAGGTTGATCCTTGTGTGCACTTAGGACACACATTACAGTTATCATATTTGAACATACCTGGTGGTTTGACTGGTATACAGGTTACCTGTGATGCTGTGGAAGAATTGGCTTTGGACATGTTTATATTTAAGATTGGACCCTCTAAGAAATGTAATCCAGGGTTTAGTCCCATTGAACACACCACGCAACCTGCTTGGGTGCTCAAAAGTTATTTATTTATTAAAAATGCATATATTTATATTTTACCTTCTCACTCAGTCCTTTATTTCATTGCATTTTTATTGACATTATTTACATGTGAATATAATCATAAATACCTCCATATAAATACACTCACATTTCAACTTATGTTATTCTATCACACACCTTCTATGTAAACACAGTCAATCCCTTATCTTGTCTTTCTAGGGCTCAGATGTGTACCCAACACACTTCTTCTGCTGAAAACCCAGTCTTTCCATCTTATTGCCTCTCTGGACTCAGATGTTCTACCTGACCCCCAGCTTCGGGCCTCTGGGATGACTACCCTACAAGGTGTGCAACATGGCTGGATATAGAACCAGCCTGTGCTTTGTATGTTTACCATTTCTTACCCCCTGTGCCCCCTACGTCCTCTGCCAGTGATTCTTTCCCTCCCCATCTTCTTCCTCCTCCTTTCTCTATCCCATCTCCCGCTCCTGTGATGGACGATGACCCTCCATTCTCCATTCCTTCTCTGATTCCTCCAGCACCCTTTCTAGCTGCAAATTAAAAAGATCAATGCCTACTTCCGATACGTGCACCCTGTCATGCCTATAATACCCTGAATACTCATATGAAATATCCATTTGAGACATGTATTTTCCCCCTGCATCTGCAATAAGCACTGTCATCCTCCTATTCAACCTTTTTCTGGCTTTCTCTATTGCCCCGATATCCCATGCCTGCCTCCATATTCTCCTAGGTATAATCACCAACCAACCGATCGTCACCTCAGGTCACCAACCTCTAACTGTCTTCACATCTCATCTAATCTCTTGCAATAATTATACCCAGGGCCATTTCCTCAAGTCATCGCCCCCCCCCCCAAATGCAGCAATAACAAGTCTGGCATGGATCATTTCATAGATACATAGACAGTGTCGGCAGATAAGGGCCTATGGCCCACCCAGTCTGCCCATTTGAGCTTGTAAGTTCAGTTTGTTTTCCTAGAAGTCTGTTTCCCCTTACCCATGACCTCTAGAATTCCTTTATGTCTATCCCATGCATTCTTAAATCCCGTGATTGTTTCAGCCCCCACCACTTCCTCTGGCAGGGTGTTCCACTTGTCCACCACCCGTTCTGTGAAGAAATTCTTTCTCATGTTTCCTCTGAATCGTCCTCCGCCAACTTCATCCCATGCCCTCTAGTCCTGGAACATCTTTTCGCTTAAAATAGTGTTTTCCTGCACTCTGTTTCTCCCTGTAAGATACTTGTATGTCTCTATCATATCCCTCTCTCCCTCTCCTCCAGGGAGTACATGTTCAGTTCCTTCTACCTGTCTTCATAGGACTTGTGATGCAATCCATGCACCATCTTTGTTGCCCTCCTCTGAACCTTCTCTACCCTGTCTATGTCCTTACGTGAGGTATGGTCTCCAGAACTGTACACTGTACTCCAGGTTGGGCCTCACTAGTGTCTTGTATAGCGGAATTATGACCTCCCTTTCCTGCTGGTGATGCCCCTGCCTATACATCCCAGCATCCTATTTGCTTTACCTGATGCCTTGTCACACTGTTTCCCTACCTTGAGGTCATCAGAGATGACAACCCCGAGATCCCTTTCCTGCTTGGTGCATGCTATATCCTCACCCCCCATTTCAATTTGAGTTCCTCCAAAAGCAGTAACAGCTGTGCCCATCTCATCCCCCTAATCCCTTTCCAAAGCCTGCTGTTTTCCTCTGCTACCCTCCATAGCTGTCACCCATCAGGTTTCATTTCAGCTTGCCTTTCCACCCAATACACAAACGAATGCCCCACAGTCCAATCAATCCTCTTGTGAGCTGCATCTGAGGGGAAAAAACAGACAATGTTATTACTGTACTTCATTTCTCTAATATATTTTTATATCAGTTCAACCTCTTCTGTCTGCCCAATTCCTTAATTTCCACAACCAACCCACCTCGAGCAGCCAGCTCTGAGGCCACCCCAATCTGGAATAGCACTTGATTGCAGGCCTATTTACCTCCATCCTTGACTGCTGTTGACACTCTTGGAATGCTTTCCTCACCCCTTCATATGCCCTCAAGGTACTCGCAGACCAAGAGCTGCTGAACAGCAACTGGGCTCTTTCCATCCAATCTCCCATAAGTGGGATGGGACCAATGTTCTCCTGGCAGCCACCCCTGGTACCAACAACCTGAAACTGTCCAACTGAAGATGAGAAAAGCTATCTGCCATCTCAATCTTTACTCCTGCAACATGTCTTGCTTTGAAAGACAGATTCAGCCTCAAACCTTCTAGTGCCAGCTGCCTGATCACCCTTATTAACATCTCCATGGACCCCCACTGCCATTTAGCACTTCCACCACAGCTCAATTGTTGCACCAAAATACTATCTTCTGATCTTGCAGCCGTTTACCCAAATTGATCACTGCCACCTATATCAGTAAGATCTCCAAAAATGTGATGTCCCTCAATAATACCCTGTTATCCCAGTCTATCGGCCATCTATCTGATATCCATTCCCCTTTAAAATATGCCTTATCCCAAATGCCCCTGCCACATCCATGTATAACTCAAAATTTGTATTGAATAACCACTTTTCCTGCCAGAATGTGCCCCCATTGTACTGTTGCAAAAATTGTTCCCCTACCTCCAAATCCTTTTAAAATACCCAACCAGTGATGCAGCATTCTCTTCTTCTCCAAGGTCCTAGCCAGCTGACGGGTAAAAATCCTCCCTGGTGTAACTGCCTAGTGTAAAATATGTAGCTGCCCCAACAATTGTTGTGCTATTGACAATGGAACACTCCACTTACCCTTCACCAGAGTGATCAGCTCCTTTAGCTTCATTACTTTGCTAGCTGGGACCATGAATATTCACTGCTCTGCATCCACCTTGATCCACAGGAACACCAACTTATGAGCAAGTCCCTCTATCTTCCCCTCCACCAAAGGTATCCTTAATATTTTACACATCTTGTGAACCCCTCACAGCATCTCTGCTGTTCCATCCTCTCCTTCCCCTATCCGAAGAAAATCATCAAAATAATGCACCACCCTCTTGTGCCCATACTTTCCCTCAAAAACCCATTGGAGCCAAGTGCTGAACATCTCAAAAGTAGCGCATGCTACTGAACACCCCATTGTCATCATCTTATCAGAGTAATACTGGTCCTCAAATTTAAAACCCAGCAGGTCCCAATCCCCCCCCCATATTGCAGCAGCCAGAAAGTGGCATCTATATCCATCTTTGCCAGACATGTCCCTTCCACCACCCATATAATTTCTACTGCCTGATCCAAAGTCTCGTAGGACACCACCCTTGGTCATCTGCTATCGAGTCATTGACTGATTCCCCTTCCAGTTGAAGGACTTGGGATGTGAACTTCTAGTTAACAAAAAGTTGTTGGTAGCAGCTTGTTTTCTTTATCCTTTGACATTACCTTATTGTTATTGTTATTGTCCACCAACAGAGTCACATCAAAGGAATCAGTTGAGTTGAGGTCCAATCTGTATGTGAAGTGTAGATTTAACTTGCTGTTATTAAGCCATTCTAAAAACAGAGCTGCTTTAGGTTCAGAACCATTTCAAACACAGACTGTATTATCAATAAATCTATACCACATAAACATTTTTTCAGAAAATGAATTGTTTTTTTGGAGTAATACTATATCCTCCTCCTAAAGCCCCAAAAATAAATTTTCAAATGGTGGAGCCATAGATGCCCCCATTGCAGTGCCACACTTTTGGAGATAATATTCATTGTCAAATTCCAAATAATTTTGCATGAGCACAAACTCAAGGCCTTTTATTATCAAGTCAATAGGCATAACATCTTTAAGTGGGTCTCTCAATGAATAGTATCTACAGGCTGCTATACCATCAATATATTGTATTGATTTATATAGCAATTCTACATTAATGGCCAGCCATTTGTATTCAGGTCTCCAAGAAAAGCCTGAAAACTTTGCCAAGACTTCCATAGTATCTCTGAGATGTGACCCCAAGCAATTTACACTTCTCTACAGGAACAAAATAAATAAATTTGCAAAGGTTGCCATAAGGGAACCCATCCCATATGTGACTGGCCTACTTGGGGAGTGGGTTGGAATGTTATATATTTGGGGTGAAATATACATGATAGGGAATTGTGGAAGTAAATACTGCTATTCATTTTCATCTACTGTATTTCACCCAAACTGCATGCATTGTTTAATAAATTAATCAATTCCTAATTGCATACAAACACTGAGTTGCCTTCTTTTCATCTGATAATTTTTCTTCTGATAATAACTCCAAGACCTTTTCTCTGTAATAATCCCTACTTAGCATAATTATGTTCTCCTTTAATCTACGGGCTTGATAATTATATCACTTAAATTCTGCAGGTCTTTTAGTGCTTTTCTTTCTTCAAATGTCATATTCTGATGTTTAACCCCTGTATTACCTTTCAATAGTTTATTCAGTTCATTAAACGCTGTTTTTTTTAAAGTATTGATTACTGGATTCAGTATTTTGACAAAATTGGGATTTCAAGATGTACATGTTCTTTTTTAGCTTAAAAAAATCAGTCTTATTGACACCATAGAGATTCATAAAAATATTACCTTCAGACTCCTGGTTTAGTTCATTAAATAGTATGTCCATAGTAAAGAAGTTCCTCTAATCTAAAGTAGTCCAATTTTCCATGGAATTTGGAAGTTTAGTATCCTCAGTGAAGGTTCCGGAACATCCAGAAGTGTTGCATTAACATCCCTCTTTGGGCTAGCCTTTTCAACTCCAAGTGGACTAGTAAAAGATGATCCACCCATGATGTTATGCTGTATAGGATTCTTGATGAAATAATCCATTAATTAACTTTTGCTAAAAAGTTTCTCTAAATTAATATTTATTTGAAACTTGTAAAGTTTAGAGGAAGGGACACATGAAAGGCCTTTCTGTAGAACTCTTTTTGGAGTTTCTAAAAGTTCAAGTGATGTCAAATTGATTATTTCCCACTCTATGTTGAGGGTTGCCTGTATTTGTTTTTCCTATCCACTATTTTTCTTCTCCTTGTTTTCTCATTCCTTTGCTTTCTGGGACAGGGGGGCATGATATAAACCTTCAAGTACCTCAAGGGAATAAACAGAGTCCAAGAGGGTAGCATCTTTCAGAAAAAGAAATGTGCAAGAATAAAGGGGCACAATTTGAAGACAGAGGTGGGAAGGCTCAGGGGCAATGTGAGGATGTATTTTTTTCACAAAGATGGTGGTGGATGCATGGAACGACCTTCCTGAGGAGGTTGTTTGGTCCAAAACAGTGGGGGAATTCAAGAATGCATGGGACAGATATAAGGCAATTCTGGTGAGGGGTAGAAGGAAGTTGGCTGTTGGTTAATTATGATCTGCAGCTTATCCGATAGGTAGGGAAATGGGCATACTGGGTGGGCCAAGTGGTCCTTATCTGCTGTCAAAGTCTATGATTCCATGTTTCTGTGTTTTTGGATGGAGTTATATCTTCTTTCCATTTCACTTTGTTTCCTGAGCCCTGTTTGGAAACAAACTCCATGCAAAGAGCTGGAAGTAGCAACAGTTTTTTCCCCTGCTGTCTTCATTACAGGAGAAGTAAAATTTCTCCATTATTAGAATGTCTAATTTATTTATTTTTTGCCTTATTATGGTTTCTTTGTGTTCATGATCTGGATCTCCTCTTGAAGATCTATTATTTCGGAAGGGGTGAAGTCAGAGGTTCAATGTGAGGGATTAGCTCCTCCCACATCCCAAATAAAGGTCAGCCTCTCCCGGCAGCTCTCACTTAGCACATTATGAAAAAGGCTTTCCCAGCACTCTGGGCTCCTGTGTGGCTTGCATGTCTGGGCCTTCTTGCATTTTTCTGTTTCCTCCTGCTCTGTTTTTCATTGCCTGTTTTTTTTCCTCATTGCTTGTTTGTCCTTCTCCTTTCTCTCCTCTTGCTATTGTTTTCCTTCTCCCTCCATTCCCTCCCTCTTCTGTTCCAGTTCTCTCCATTGCGGTCCTCCCTAGCTCTTCCCTATTTGTTCCCCTACTCATTTCTTCCTTTGTCCTGTTTTCAGTCCCCCTATCTTGTTTGTCCTGTGTTTTTGCTTGTCATCTTCTGTCCAGCTTCATTTCATTTTTGGGCCACTGCTCAATCTTTACGCCAGTTTTTTGGGGGTATGATATCACCCCCCAGTGCTCCGTTTCAAGCTGTACCCACAGATTAGGCATACATCTCCCTAACCATTGCATCTGTGTTTCCTGTATCTTTAGCTGTTTTTTGTTTTGCTGGATTTTTATGAGCTTCTTTGTGTTTTCCCCCTTTACAAAGCACTGTGCCCTACAGTATGAAATATTACTCCAGCAAGCAGCAAGTAAGTCTAACTTACATATTCCTTGTGGTAAACACTGCAGCTCATGATTGGTATTGTCATTTTATTATGGCTTAATTACCTGCTACCTCCCTGAACTGACTTTTCTACCTAAGACTGTCACTGTAACCTGCTCTTGCGCATGACACTCAAACTGTTCCCCTGCAGCACTTGTAAGAGGCTTTCACTAGTACTTCAAGCAACTGCACATTGCGCACTGCCTCAGATGGCGGTCTGTAATTGTACTGCTTGTTTACTGCATTGGTTGTTTATCTACTCTTGCACCATGACCTCAGTCCCTCATAACATCTCACCTTGTTTTCACCACCATTTCCTCTCTGTTCCAGTTCATTGCTAGGTGCTGCATGGAGTTCTCCTTTTCATTTCATTCACATACTCCTGTATTATTGGTACCCATTTGCAATGTAATTTGTTAGTAGGTTCCTGCCCATGTTTTCTGTTACATATTTTGTTACCTCAGGCACCACCCTGTTCTAACATCCTGCTGGTCTCCTCTCATTGTATTTTGCAAGCTATATGCACCCTATTGGAGGCAGTATAGTGCAGTGGGTTAAGGCCCTGAGCTGCAGATCTGGAGACCGGGGTTTGAATCCCATAGCTGCCTAGGTGCATACTGTGTGAACCTGAGCAAGTCACTTAACTTTCTTGTGCTCCCAGGTCACATATGGAAACAAGCTTCAGCTTAGTGTGCTACTCCTGGTTAAACAATGTTCCCTTTCCCCCCAATGTGTCCTGACATTTCATCTTGTATACCTTCCATGTGTTTAATCTTGCCTCCCTTTCAGCTACATACATGTTGTCCTTCTCCTGTCATTCCCATTATCCCCTCTCTGCTTATCCCCCTCCTCTTTCTACTCATCTCTGATTGGCTTACTGTCTACTCTGCAACAACCAGATGCTCTTTCCTTGCTCAGCTCATCCAGCAGTCTTACATCTTCATTCCCTAACTCTGCCTAATGGGGTATCGAGTGAAGGCAGCCTTGCCCTGTCTACCAGGGACGGGAGTCCCGTTCCTTGTTTTTAGTTTTACCATCATTCTGGCCTATGATATCATTCAATAGTCTCTGTCCCTAGCTCTGCTTAGAGGGGTACTGAGTGAAGGTGGGCTTGCCCTGTCTGCCAGGGTTGGGAGACTGTAACTAATTTTTCAGTTTTCTACAATCACTCCATCCTTCCTGTACCATCATTCAAGGGTCTCCGTCCCTAGCTCTGCTTAGTGAGGTATTGAGAAAAGTTGGGTTTGCCTTGTCTGCTGGGGTTGGGGGCCTGTACCTTGTTTTCAGTTCTATCATCAATTATTCCTATACCATCATTTATCAGTCTCCGTTACTAGCTCTTCTTAGTGGGGTATCAAGTAAAGGTGGGCTTGCCTGTCTGCCAAAGATGGGAGCCAGTTCCTCGTTTTCAGTTTTCTACCATCAATGCATCCTATGCCATCATTCTGTCAGTCTCAGTTCCTATCAATACCCTTAGGAATTTTGGACAACAGTAGGATTGCATGTCTTCCAAGGCTGGGGGGTTCATATCATCCATATGCATTTTCTAACCTGCACATTCTCTACCAGCAGCATTGCCTTTTACTCCAGCTGGGTTTTCTGGATCCCTCGGATAGTACTACAGGTCTACCATCGTCATTCAACCCTGGATTCCCTCTGTTTGTCAGCCTTCCCTCTCCTGTGCCTGGGCCTCTTCTTTGATTTCATACCTCCACTGTCAATGAATGGTCCTCTATGGTGTCCCAGTCTTCCTTCATGACTCAATTAGCCCCTCCATGGGTCTCAGACTTGATTACTCCTTTGCTGTTTGGAAGGTTAGCATCTCATTGCTGTGTTTCACCTGCCAGTTTGTCCTTTTCTCAGTTCATCCATGGATGCTTGATTGGTGTCCTTGCCTCTTAGCCTCCTCCAGTTTTGGATCCTGTAATCTGCGTGCTTGCTGCTGCCCTGACTCTTCCCTAACCTCCAGGTCTCATGGCCCCATGACTCCACTTGCCAGTTCATCCTGTGACCCTCTATGTTTAAATTTGTGGCTTGCTTCATAGTTCCACCTTCTCCTGCAGCCAACTCCTTCCTCTTCAGTAGTTCTTCCCTCTGGATTCTTCTATGGATCTTGAGAATTCAGCCTTGATGCCCCTGCTTACCTGGATATTGGTGTTTTGTCTGCTCTGTGGTTGCCCAGTATCATTTTACTAACTTTGGCTTCTCCTTTGGGAAATTTATGTCTCCATTCAATATTTTGGACTTTGCAATGCTTGGGATAGCCCATTGCCGTTAGACCCCTGGCATCTCCATGCTCTCCTCCCATGCTTTCCTTTATTATCCTCTTTATTCTCCAGTGATGGATCCTATATTTCTTCTTCTACTACACTATGCACTTCCAGATGGCTTTCCTGAGTCCTGTTATTCATCAGCTATGTCTTCTGTGGATCGATCATCTCAATGCCACTCCTGGGATATTTTTGGGCCTGCTGCTTCTCCCTGGCCCTTGTTATCTCCTAGACTTCATCTGTCCTTGATATTGTTTCCTGGATTCCCTCCATTGGCACTTCTGCTGCATTTCCTTGACTTCTCTTGGACCAATCACCTTTATGTCCTGGTGCATTTCTATTCTGCTGCTGCCACAGCTCTGAGCTTTCTATGTCACCCTCAATATCCACATTTGGACAATTCCTCATGTTTGCCACCATCCAGCACTCAATCAGCCATTTGATTACATCTCCTCATTGATCTGCCTTATTCTCCTCCCATGGCTGGCATTGCTGCTACTCTTTGGTACTCCAAGGATTATCAGTTCCTCTCACCATAGGGTAAATCCTTTGTCTAGTTACATCCTTCCACCTGCACATCTTGGACTCAGACAGTATGAAAGCTCAGTTACAGTACCTCCCAATAATCTCTACAAGATCATTCCTCGGCACCCTGTAGGATTTGGACCATATAGAAGCTCTTACCTCTCAATCTACTCTACAGGATCATTTTCAGACATCTTATTAGATTCAGACCATATGGAAGCCATTACATCCTAATTTACTCCACAGCTTCCATACTTTAATGACGTTCTCTTCAAATCAGTCCTCTTATAATGGAAAAATCAACTTACTTCACTACTGGGAAACCTCAACTGCACAATAATCTCAATTCCTCAAGGGAGGTGTTTTGTACCTTACCTATGAAAATTGGCACCATTGGTTATTCAAATTGCACCATCATATCCATTTCTTGGTAGCAGCAAATGCGATTTAACCACGTAATCCCACGTGTATCTTCTTAGAATAGCTATTGGATGTTCTTTAAGGACCCTTCTTCATTCTAAAGTCTCAGACTATGCTCCAATGTACATTCAATGCATAGCTATTCTGCTACCTTTGCCAATTCTGAATTCTGCTCATTGACCTCCAGCCATCATAATACTTCATACAGTCATCTACATCTTCTCTTCATGATTTGCTAATCATGCCAATTACCTTCCTAGAAATCTTTTGATCCCATCAGACAGTATCCACTGTTCATACTCAATCCAGCAGATACCACCACCTAGGGCAAGCCTTCATCATGAAGCTCATGCAAAATTTACTTGGTTATCTTGTTATCACAGTTTCACATGCAACAATTCCATGTCACGACTATGCAAGACTATACAGTTGACTCACTCTCTGTGTTATACCATTTCCAATAGCAGACATTGCATTACACCATCAGTCAATGGTCTCAGTTAAGACTCAGATAAGACTTCTCCTTTTTCTAGCATTCCCACAACATGTTGGAAATCAGTCACCAGCAAGTCTATAATACATGGGCTACTCAAGTTCCTGCCTCCAAGATACTTACACTTCAGCAGGTAACACATCCATTATCTTGCATGTTGCTGTCCTTGCTGAATATTTGCTCTCATAAACCAAGTACTAGCATTTCTAACTCATCATCATGCCTCAAAACTTCAAACAGAAAATGTTATCTATACCTTTCAGGTAACTAGTTATTGTCTTACAGCCTACTTCATCCTTGCTTTTACTGTTTTATTAATCCTCCAGGTACACTCTTCAACTAGGTATCCAAAGAGCTTCATTCACTCAGACTCCTCATCTTCTCTCCATAAATGCTCCCATAGTAAAACATAATGAATTTACTGAACTCGAATCCATTTGATTCTGTTTTGAACATCATGGTTTCTTCTGCAATTTTGTCTAGACTTCGTTGGATTCCTGCATCCTGAGGATTTACTATCTCATCATATTCAAGCAGTTCTAAGAACCTTGTCCAACATCTGTAAAATCACTGACCTTTAAAAGTGGCTGATCATTCTATCCTTTTCTTTTCTTCTTCAACGTCTGACAGATTACAGTCTATCACGTCCTCTATGTACCGATGATAAATTATCACCTAATACCACAAAATAATTCCTGGATCTCATCTAAAACTTCCTTCACCAGTCAGACTTAATGCATTTTCATCATCTACACATTCATCCGGATTGGATCTACTTCTTCAACCTCACGGATTGATCGTCCTACACTCATTGCCAAAAGACTCTGAAAATGGACTTCATCACACTATGAACACTACATCCTAAACCAGAATCAGAAATCAGCTCAAGCATGTAGGATCATCTCCTCATAGGTTGCCCTATAGGATGGGCAGATCAGTAGCCATGGGTCCTTAGCGGTTTCCTCCTCCAGGGTTTTTTCCTGTTCTGCATGCTACTGGTCACACTCTCCATGAGTTGGAGGAGGTAATCTTTTAAACTGCTAAATTAAATCTTTTTGGACTTTCTATTCTCTACACACTACCTGGTGTATCTACCAAGGGAGCGAATAGAGAAAGGCCAAAGTTCAAAATTCATAAGTATACACAAGCACTACACTATTCACCATATATTGAATGGGAGGGCTGAAGCCCAAGATTCAATGTGAGGGAATAGCTCCTCCCACATCCCAAATAATGGTCAGCCTCTCCTAGTAGCTCTCACTTAGCACATCATTAAACACCCAACATTCTCGCCTGCCTCTTCCACCTCCTCCAGCAGTCTGCTCACCCTTGGTGCTGGGCCTTCTATTCCCTACATGCCACCCGGCTTACTTACCAAGGGTGGGAACAGAGAAAGACCAAAGTTCAAATTCATATGTATACACAAGCACCATGCTGTTCACCAAACACTGAATTATTGATTTTAAACCTTGTCCACTGGAACACCCTGCCCTCCTGATAGTCAGCAGTGTCTCTTTCCATCTTTTTTTGTTTTCTATTAACTGGTTCTTACTCATGTTTGTCAAGCTTTGACTGGAGATCTTTATCATATGTTGCAAATTCAGGGTTATTAATCAATTTTTTTAGTGCCTTTTCACCCTCTATGATTTATTTAGTTAAACACTGGTGCAGGGCTGTGTCCTTTTTAGTTAAATGTTTAATGAACTTTCTAGTACATTCCAAGCCTGCAGCCTCCCACTCCTCTTTGTCCTCAAAATTTTCAAGCCCACCTGTGCATGTTACTGTGAACTGCAAACCACATGGTGCAATATTTAATTCAAAATTCTTGTCAAGGCTACTCATATTGGAAGCTAAATTAAGTTCTTGAAATAATTGTTTCTCAAGAGTTACAAAGAGTGCTTTTGACTCAACAAATTCAGAGCTTTGGCTTGCGTTGGTCCATGTATTGATTCTGAGCTTTGCTGTTTCCATTTTATGATGCTGTCCATAACAGTTAAAAAGACAGGTGGAGACTCCTTACTACTGCTATCATTAGATTCATCACCAGAGCTCATAGCAAAGGTTCATTGTTCTAAATTGCAGTAGGTGTCTCCTTAGAAACAGTCCTCAAAAAATAAGTAAACTCACTTACACACTAGCTCTCAGGTGTGGTCAGAGTTTCATTTGGATTTAGGATTTGCCAAATTCACCTGGCAAATGGCCGATTCAACTGGTGAACAACAAGGTGAATTGAGTGAAAAGTGAGGATACCACCCTCCCATACCTACTGCTGGCACCCTCCTCCCACTCACCCCAGTGAACATCATGCTATTGCTTAAAAAAATAAATCCCATCCACCACCCCTACACTAAATGCACCCCCCAACTCCCCCCACCCGACTACCTGAGGCAAACTATATTGTGCAGAAACACTCAGATCACCAAACCCCCAGACCCCCACCCTCCCCTACCTCCACCAACAAAATGAACCTGCAAATAAAGAAATTGTCCTGATGCAGAGCATCTGCTTTTGTTTGGTGGTGACATCTTTGCTTTATGGACATACTGGAAATTGCCAGCAGCAAAGGTCATCATGGTCTGTCTAGGGTGCTTGAGATGGCAGCTAGCTAACTATTCAGCAGCTGCCCCACCCCTCCCTTCCCTCCTTCACCCTCCACTTTGCCCTGTCCCACCCCTTCTTGAAGCATTTCACTGTGTTACATGCCACCACCTTAGCTGATAGTGCATTCCACTTTGTCACTACCCTCTCTGTAAAGAAATGCCTCCTCACCTACCTCCTGAATCTACCCCCCCAATCTTATGTCATGGCCCCTAGTGTCTCTCCCCACCCTCCTCCTGAATAGACCCTCTGTGCCTGTTTTGATTATTCCTTTCATGTATTTGAAGGTCTTAAACCCCCTGTCCCTCCTCTCCTCCGGTGCGTACATGTTTAACTATCTTAGTTTGACCTCATATGGCAATTCCCCCAGGCACTGAATTATCTTTGTTGACCTAGGCTACACCCCCTCCAGCAGCCTAATGTCCTTTTGTAGGTATGGGTGCCAGTACTGCATGCAGTATTCCAGGTGGGGTCTAACCAACGATCTGTATAATGGTAGCATAACCTCTCTTCTTCTCTAGTAAATGCAATACACCATAACATTTTGCTAGCCATTGCTGCTGCCTTTCTGCATTGTGTGGAATTGTTCATTGCTCCCATGCTGAGCACCCCCAGATCCCTCTCCTCTCCTCTCCTCTTCTATTACCTCCAGCTGCACCCCCAAATGGTAGCTTCTCCTCTGATTTTTTTGTTCTGAAGTACAGCACCTTGCATTTTTTTGCATTGAACCCCAGCTGCCATCTGTCAGGCCATATCTCCAGCCTTGCCAGATCCTCCTGTAGCCCCCACCACCCCACCAGTCATCCACCATGTTCCCATCTTGGTGTCATCTGCAAATAGGCTGATTTTGCTCCTGATGCCATCTGAGATGTTGGCAATAAATATGCCAAACAACACTGGGCCCAACACCAACCCCTGTGGAACATCACTAGTCACAGACTTAGGGGCTGAGTATTACCCACCTACTGCTACCCTCTGCTGCCTATCTTTTAGCCAGTTCTCCATCCACCCCACCAGTTTTGCTCCTTCTCCTGTACCCTGTAGCTTGCTTCCAAGTCTCCCATGTGGTACTGAATTGAAGGCCTTATTGAAATCTAGGTACAGGACTTCCACAGCATGGCCCCCATCAGTTTGCCTAGTTACCCTGTCATAGTATTCTATCAGGTTGGTCTGGCATGACCTACCCTTGACAAAGCCATGTTGCCTCCCATCCTGCACCCCCTTCACCTCCAGTAGTGCCACTAGCCTCTCCTTTAGGATTGTCTCCATTATCTTCCCCACTATGGATTTTAGACTTACTGGCCTACAGTTCCTCAATTCATCCCTGAGTCCCCTGTTATGGAGGGGAATCTCATGAGCCAGTCTCCAGTCCTGCGATTTCCATCCTGTGTCTAGAGATGACTTAAATAAGTCTGCCTAGGGTCCTGCCAGGACCTCTGCCAGCTCCTTCAGCACTCTCTGATGTACTCCATCTGGCCCTGGTGCCTTGTCTACCCTCAGTGCCCTTAACCCCTCCAGCACCCTCCCCACTGTGATTTCTCCATCCTTCATCTCTCCCCACCTGTTTCTATCCTCCCTCCTACTATGGGCAGTGTTCATTCCTTTTTTTTTATAAAGACTGAGCAGAAGTAGTCATTAAGCACTTCTGCCTTTTCACCCCTCTCTTCCACCCATCCCCCTCCTTCTTAATTGTTACAATTTGGTCCTTACTGCTTCTTTTCTCCCTGATGCACCTAAAGAAGTCTTCCTCCCCCTTTTTTATACCCTGCACCAGCCTGAGTTCCTTTGCTGCTTTGGCTGCTGTTACCCCCTGGTCACTTCCTTTGTTTTTTTTCAGATATTCCTCCATATCCTCCTCTCTCCCTGATTTTCTGTATCACCTGTAAGCTTCCCTTTTCTTCCTCACCAATTCTAGCACCCCTTTACTTATCCAGCTGTGTTTCTTTCCCCTAGCCTTCTTAGTCTGGGTCATACAGCAAGTTTCTGTTGCCTCCACTATCCCCTCTTAGTTCCCACATTTGTTGTTTGTCCATACCCAGTTGAATTTTGCACAGAAATCCCTGTACCACTTCCCTCATTATCTTAAAGTTGCCATTTTTGAAATCCAGCACCCTTGTACCGGATGCCACCCTCTCTTTAGCCATCTGTAACTTGAACCATACTGTCCGGTGGTCACTCCACTCTAGTGGTTCCTCCACCCTCACGTCCCTCACCCACTAACTGTTCATCAGTATGAGGTCAAGGACATTCCTTTTCCTAGTTGGTTCTTTCTCCAACTGTACTAGAAAGCTTTCCTGGAAGGCATCCAGCATTCCCTTCTGCTCTTTGTGATATGTTTGTTCCACTCCACCGCCGGCAGGTTGAAGTCCCCTACTATCACCACTCCCCCTTTCCCGCAGTTCCTCCTGATCTGATCTGCCAGTACCCTGTCCATCCCTTCAGATTAAGAGGGTGGACTGTACACCACCCCCAGTCTTAGTAACCTATTTTTGGGCTCCTGTAGTTGCACCCACAGTGCTTCTGTATCTCTCTCTCATATCTCTCCTCCCATACACATTTTAATTCCTCCTTTACGTACAGTGTCACCTCTCCTCCTTTTCCCTAGCCTTCCAGGGAAATCTTTACCCCATAACCATTGTGTCCTAGTTATGGTTTTGGGTGGCTCATGTCTCGGTTATAGCAACCAAGTCCATGCCCTCCTCCTCTAGGAAAACCTGCAGTTCCACCCCCTTATTCCTCAGAATCCTAGCATTTAGTGTTACCAACCTCCAACCCTTGTCTCCAGCCTCTACCCTCCTCTCTCCCCTTATGTCTGTATCCTTAGTAGTTGCCTTCCTCCTTACCTTGCTATCACAGGGGGTTAGCCCATTTGGTTTCACATCACTAGGCTTCTGAACACCTGTATCCCTTCCGCTACCCCCCTCCTAGTTTAAATGCTCCACAATGTGCTTCCTTATCCTTGTCTTTAGTACATTTCTTCCATCTTCATTTAGGTGCAGTCTATCTTCTGTGTACAGATGGCTGTTCTCCCAGGTCCCCACCCCACCCTCCTACCAGTCCGTACTCCTTTTCCCAACACCAGGCCCTCAGCCATTCATTAAACTCTTGAATTCTCCCTTTTCTTGCCATACTTGTCCTGGGACTGGAAAGTACCTCCAAGAAGGTGATAGATTTGCCTGCTCCCTCACACAAAGGTCCCAGTTTCTCAGACTTCCTCTAAAGCTCCCCTGCCATCCCATCAGCCAAGTCATTCATCCCCCGGTGTATTATTAGGTGAGACCTTTCCCTTCCCCTGCTTGCATACCTTAGCACAGATTGTCCCACCCTTTCTGCCTTCATTCTTGACATGGCTTCCACCCAAATTCAACTGTGCCTCTCCCCTTTGCTGCCCCACCTGACCCCTCTTAGTATCAAGTCCCCAGACACCAAGACACCTCCCTTCCTCCCCTCCCAGTCTTCCCCTTCTCCTCTCCTCCTTCCTCCTGCACAATGTTCCCTCCAATTGTTGCTTTTTCTCCCCCCCATGTTCTCCGTTGTACTCAACCCTTCTTGCTCCAATTCATCTATTTCTTCATCACCTTCCCTAGCTGTTTTGTTCTTTTTACCCATGGGCTGTGCTTCCCCTTCCTCCTTCCCCTCCTTTGACTCCTCTGTTAGAGGTCTGCCCCCATCTTAGCTTATTGCATTGCCAACTCCCTTTACTCCTTCTCCTTTTCTCCTTGCACTTTTGTCTCCAGTACCTTTGTCACCCTCACTACCTCCTTGTCCTGACCATCCCCTGTCCCTCTTATCCCGTCTATCTTTTTTCTTTTCCTGGATGTCTTTTGTGCTTTCCACATTTCTTTCTCCATCCAACCTAATATGCCTCTTCATCATCTTTGACAAATCCCCCATTAACCTTAGAACTTCTTTCTCTAGCCTCCCCAGCCTTATACCATCTGGGCACCTCCCTATCCTCCACAGGATGTCCATGAATACTGCCCCTTCACAGTTATTACACCCCATGATCCTTCCTCCCCTGTGACTTCTGTTCCCCCATCCCTGATTCCTTTGCCCTTCCCCTTCACTGACCTCATTCATGCCTGCTTGACTACCTTGTCCCCTTCCCAGACTGACCCAAACAATCTCCATGGCCCCACTACCGTTTCCTATTCTTTGTTCCCTCTGCTCCATTCTCCTTCTCTTGGTTCCTCGTCTTTCTATCTTGAGCCTGTCTTTTGTCAGCACTATTTCCCAGCTCCCCAAGCTCCTGCCTCACAGCTTTCAAGTCCAACCCCCAGTGACTTTTCAGTATTTAAAAAAGGCTGGAGGAGATGGGGGGGTCTTTTTCCAAACCAGCCACAGTGCTCAGCCAGCAACTGTTAACTACAGATTTAAGCTACAACTTCAAAAACGCCAACAAAACTTCCAAAATATCTCAGAGATAAATAAGCTCCCAGAGACAAACTCACATCCTATTCTAAACTCCCCTCAGACAAAATGCCTCAGTGAACAATTAAAGATAGATTTAAACTTGAGATACAAACAAACTTGATTGGCTACTCTCTTACTGGGCAAAGAACCACTCCCCCACAGTGCTCAGCCAGCAACTGTTAACTACATATTTAAGTTACAAATTCAAAAACAGCAGCAAAACTTACAAAGCCAAATCATCCACAGTGCTTAGCCAGCAACTTTTAACTACAAATTTAAGCTACAAATTCAAAAACACCAGCAGAACTGACTTGTGTGGCTTGTTGTAGCTCTTTACTTGATAGAAGAATAAAAGCTGTAGTTGATTGTTAATAGGCTTGTCTGTGTTTCAGCCTCACCACAGTCTGGCTGATCATACTGCTTGCCTTTTGTAAGTATCTGGGCCTGCTGCTTCATGTGCATGTTTTAAGCTGACAGCAGTTAATTACTGTTGGGTTTTATGCAGCTATATACAAATAACAAGTTACAGCATAATAGACTGGATTCCATGTCAAATCCATTTTTAATTAAATTGAGCCATTACATTCCCTGACAACTCAATAGGCACTACATTATCATAGCATTATACCAAGTAAGCATCTGTTCAGGCTCATTTACATCTGATCCCTTTCTGGTTTCCAGTTTACTATGGTCCTGATGAATATGTCTTATCATTGCTTGCAGTTACTCTCAACACCATTCTACTGACTGTTCTTTCTACTTGCTTTTGTTTGTTTAGCCCTCCTCCCCCTTCTATGACAGGCTTTGCTGATTTTTTTCTGAACTACTACAAACATAAGAGCATATGAAAATAACAAGCAGAAGAAGGTCTGCTGGTCTATTGAGTCTGCTTGATTGCTGAGCCACTGATTCAGCAATTACTGTGTGCCTCACCCACCCTCCCCACCAACCTTGACCACCCCCTGAACCCTGCCTATCCCTCTTGAACCCCCTATGATCTTTTGAGTTATGACCTCAGATGAGCGTTCATTCCACCCATCACCATACACTCTGTAATGAACTGTGTCCTGACCTCCTTCTTAAATCTTCCCAAGCTAGCATATAGCAGTGCCCCCTTGTGGTCTTTTTCCCACTGAGAAAAAAAGAGGTCATCTATATCCACCTTGTTAATACCTTTCAGGAACTTGGTGGTTCCAATCATGTCCACTCTTTCTGTTCTCTTTGAGTTAGTAGATGTACAACTGGAACAAAGACAGAATAGGAAAGATAGCAGAGAGGGAGAGGGAGCGGGAGGTGCTGATTCACTTAGGTACCAACAATCCTGTGAATTGGACTGTGCAGTAAATGAAATGGAGTTTTCAGAGGCTATGGGACAGATTAGAGGCCTCATTTGTTCATCTGAAGCAGTGGCACTGGCCAGTGCACAGGAGAGCCCAGAGGCATGGAAGAAGCCCTGCAGTCCAGCATCTGGCATGCAGTTGGGCCAAATTCCCTGCTTCTCCCTCCTACCTGCTTGTTCCATGCACTGTGCAACATCCGGGGGGGGGGGGAGTGTACTAGCAAAGCTTGGTCAGGAGGAGGAGGAGAGCATAGTATGCTGCACAAAGGATTTGCTAACTCATCCTTGCTTGCCTTTGCACATGATGTCTCAGTTTCAGAGTGCAAACCTGTGCCACCAGCATGGCTGAGTAGTCCCCTATCAGAGGACACCATGGTGCTAGACCTTTGGTGATAAAAAAAATGATTAGCCCCCGAATAGTGTAAAATGCAGAGAAATGTGTATCCAGGCACCAGTACATAATTATTTGGGGGTATTTAGGAAATGTATATACTGTATGTATTTCTCACACAGCCCTTATACAGTATTGTAACATGACTAAAAGCAGTAACAACAAAAACAAGAAATCCATTGGCTAAAACTAGTCACATGTGAAAGACTCAGCATGGCATTATTTAACAAATAATACAGTGTGAAGAACTTCCCCTAATCACCACCACCCAAAACAGCACTGTTTGTAAAACAGATACCTAACATACTTGCACGGTAAGTCTGTATACCAAACAGAGGAAGCATGTCATGAGGAGGTCAGCAAATATGCAAAGTGCAGATACTTCAATGCTGAACAAAAAAGCACAGCATAAGAGGGTCCTTCGAAGTACGCTATACAAGTAATAGCCATGCATGAGGATCGCCTAATTATGTTCTATTTGATTTAAAGGACCCATTGTAGCACTGTATACAAAAGATGTGTTAGGCAACATTAGTATATAAATAACAATGTCTTCAGTTTCTAAAAAGTACAATAAAAACTCTCATGCCAAAAAAAAATGTTGAAATAATTTATTCAACAATAATATCTATATTCTTTATATGACAATATGTCCCATAACCATGTTACAAGCACATTAAACCACTCTGAAGGAGGCATCTAATGGGTAATTAATGCATGTTAGGGCCATTCCCAACCATGCATTAATTCCCCATTAGATGCCACCTTCATCATGGCCTAATGCTTATTAGTCCTGTACAATGCTGTGACATACATGCTGTATTAAGAATGGGCTAAAAATAGTGTAGAATAAAAATAAATGTGGCAAAACAACTGAGGGGGGATTTCCCTGGTACATTTCATTTAATTTGCTGTCTGTGTTAGCAAGCCCCCGCAAACTTAAAACTCAAAGGTCACCTATCTGTGACATCTAGGAATGCAGTAATGTTATTGGTAAGTACAATACACTACAGTTCAATATAAAAAGAATTGCTGGCTTTATTATCAGTTCTTCATTTACTTAACTGTGCTTTATCTTCTTTGAGCTAGTGGATTTTAGTTGTAATACCGTAAGGTCAGACACTGTAAGATTGTAAGTTGTTACTGTTGTTACTTTTATTAACATGATACATTACACCAAACAGTTAACTTTGCAACTGTGTAATTACTGTATGAAAAATGTTTCACTGTTTCCAAGTTCAAATACAACATTTCCATTGATGTACCACCATGTTCCTGATAACTACATTTGTACTTCACTTGAAGCAACCCTAGGTTTAATGTCTCGATTCAGTCAGTGATGTTGATGAATGTACAGTATATTTTAGTATCCCAACATTTTTCACAAGTGGTTCTGCTACTGCTATTGGTCTTCATAATACATACAGAGTAGTTTACACTGATAATGTTGCCAGTGTCAGGCAGACAACAACAGAGCCAGGGATTGGATCACAACTGAGGGGGAAGGGTGATTCTCTGCAGCTGAATAGAACAGCATAGCAAGAGACCAGCGGATTTTGCTTTTTGCCCCATTCAGTCATTAAGTGCACCCAGATTGTTTTAAGTGTTCACAGTTTGTTGGCATAGTGACCATCAGGCAACAGTGTGGTAATGTAAAGTGAGTGAAGGAGACAATGGATTTGCTTAGACGATTTTAACTCCACCCTAGAATGTGCAAAATAGTGAGGATCCATTTACAGCAATGGTATGCAGGTGGAAACAAAACTTATTTTTTCAATCATGTTCAGTTCTTCACACTGGTGATAGAGCACTTACAGAAGACAGGACATAAATAAAATCACACAAACCCATGTTAAGTTTGCTCTCTGTATTTCTAATAAAGCAGTTGTGTTTGTTTCACTAGATGCAGTGAAAGCTTGAGATTTTGTGTTTTTGTTTACCAGATATCAGAAAATGTAAATATGGTTGTTACTGGAGCAACCAGTTTGATTGTCCAATAAACAAACAAACAAATAAATAAAGCAGTGTCAGAGGCTCAGCAGGTAGCACACTCACCTCTGAGGCTGGGAGATCAGACGGCTTTGGGTTCTATCCCCACACCAGGCACTTGGATTAATATCCCAATACTGACACTGCAGTGCAACATGGGGGGGGGTGGGGGTGGGGGGAGATGCACTCTTGAGGTGCTGTCTTTCGGATAAGAAGGGCTTTATGCTCTTAAGAATCAGTGGGACTGATAACATTCACACAGTTTTAATTAATTCTGGCTGGTCTGAGTGAAGCAATCAGGGAATGACATAGCCATTAAGTTTATTAATGGCATAACAGACTGGAATCCCAATGGTCCAACCACCAAGTCTAGCTGTGTTTACTATATTTAAAGTGTATCTTCATTGAGCATAATTTTTTAATTTGTTTTCTTTGCATTACCAGCAACAAACTGTGACATTTTCAGCTGGCTCTCCATTAGGTTTATAAATGGCAAAACAGACTGGAGTCCACACTAGCATTGTGACAGGTGGGACGAGGGTAGGCACATTTACTATAATCATCAAAAGTTTTTTTTTTTTCTGGAACTGTTTTATAATGGACGAGAACGGTGTCTGTCACATTACTGATTAAAGATCATTGGCAATGATGCAATAGAATTTGAACTGTTATAATTCAGAAAGCACATGTCTGCTCACACAAAAGTGCCAGCACATCACAACAAACTGGCAATAAGCAACAGGCAGTATGATCCATACATCTTTTATTCCAAAAAGGTATTAATAGCACACTTACAAATAAATGCAGTTCACAGGCATCCATCTGCTTTGTGTTCTCTAAATGTTTGCATTAGCTTTTATTTTATTAACCAACAGACAGATAGGTGGATGTTGTGTTTAGATGATCTGTCAAATCCTGACAACTTATCATACCAAACTGGCACTGAGCAGTATAAAAACATGCTTATGGATCTCCAATCCTGTTTAAAAATTGATTTAATTTTCTTTAAAGTTTTACAAAAACATTCACAGATTTAACCAATAGGATATCATAATGCATGTTATAAAGTTACTCCTTCTGGAGCACCAAGAATCTAAACGGCGATTCGTGTGGGCCCTGTTTCTCCTGGCGCTCCAGCTCATCAACCTGCAGTCTCAATTTCATCCTGCCTGTGTCCTGTATTGGGTATCATGAGTAATCATCAGGGTAGCTCCCTGCAACAACAGCTAAATCTTAAGTGTTGTCATCTGATTGCCTTGTTGTCTTCCCTTTCACAAACTGAGTCCTCCGGCTCCAGATTACAAATAGTGTGTGTTGTGCATGATTCTTTCCTCCATCGCAGGTCCCCAACCAGCTGTGACACTGGCCTACCCCGGGCAGCGTTCCTGGCTAGTCCACCTCTTCCCCAACTGGACACCCAGCATGTGTGACTGTGTAGGGACTCTGAAGTGCATGCATAACAGTTTGACTGATACAGCCTTTAAGCAAATCAACCTGATTACGCCCCTCCCTTGTTCAAGTCCCCTGAATAAATCAGACCTAGCTCTTTTTGCATTTAACCTGACTGGTTCCAGTTTGTGTCGAAAGTACTGTACTGTTGCTATCTGCTGTGCATAACTTTGTTTTACAGAAGGTCTCCAGGGTCGAACCTGAGGAACCCACCATGGTGGTAAGTGCAAACAGTGTGGGTAATTGTGTGATGAATAAGGGTCATTGCATAAGTGATTACTGTATATTATTCAGAACAATAACAGGGAAAGAGGGGAATTACAGTGTCCCAGAGGGCTGTACCCAGGTTAGCTTGACCACTAACAACCCTGACCTCCAGGTGGAGGTACCCATTTTAGTACCCAGGCCCCTTAACCTGCAACTAGCCAAACAAGCAGGGGTAGTAGCCCTTGGGGTAGCACCATCTAGGGGCTATTCAAGTTATTACTGAGGCACCACAACCCACCCCTCACAATAGGTGTGCACTTCAGGTGGCTTTCAGCACTCAAAGAGTTATTGATGCTCCTCATGATAGCAGAGCTATTTCTGAGCATACAGATGTTTAAAATTGGACACTAACTTCAAAGAAACAGTCCTTAATGCCAAACATGATGCCACTATTCTTAACCAATTTATTCTTGTGTGTACCGCAGAACTGACGATTGCACAAGTATCCAGCGATACATTAAAAAAACACAAAACATTTCTTTTTATTTTATTTGTGTGTCTGTGATTTCACTGTTTAAGATATCTATAATACAAGAAGCTGCGCTACTGCCAAGAACTGAAGCAGTGGGGAGATGCTAGTGTACATTACAATTTATAGAAGGGCTTTCTTTATGCGCTTAAGGATCAGCAGGACTGGTAACATTCACACAGTACATTTCACATGAAGCTGTGTTTTAATTTTGCACTCAAATGTACCTGCTGATTTACAGAGATTTAATCATGCTCCTCATAATGTTAGAGCTATTTCTAAGCATGCAGTCTTTTAAAATTGTACACTAACTTCAAAGAAGCAGTCCTTAACCCCAAACATAATGCCACTATTCTTCATCAGTTTATTCTTGTGTGTGCCACAGAACTGACAATTACACAAGTTTACAGCAGTACAGAAGTACAGAAAAAAACACAAAACATTTATTTTATTTGTGTGTCTGTGATTACACTGTTTAATATATCCATAATACGGGAAGCTGCACCACTGCCAAGAACTGAAGCAGTGGGAAGAAGCTACTGTACATTACAATTTACAGAAGGGCTTTCTTTATGCACTTGAGGATCATTTATTCTGGCTGGTTTGAGTGAAGTGATCAGGGAATGGCATATCCATTAGGTTTATTAATGGCATAACAAACTGGAATCCCAATGGTTCAACCCCCGAATCTAGCTGTGTTTACTATATTTAAAGTGTATCTTTGTTGAGCATAATGTTTTAATTTGTTTTCTTTGCATTACCAGCAACAAACTGTGTCATTTTTAGTTGGCTATCCATTAGATTTATAAATGGCAAAACAGACTGGAATCCACAATAGCATTGTAACAGGTGGGGCAGGGATAGGTAGGCACATTTACTAAATTCAACATAAGTTTATTTTTTTTCAGGAAGTGTTTTATAAAGAATGAGACCAGAGTCTGTCACATTAATGATTAAAGATCATTGGCAATTATACAGTAGAATTTGAACTGTTATAATTTGGAAGGCCTATGCCTGCTCACATAAAAGTATCAGCACATCACAACAAACCAGAAGTGAACAACAGGCAGTATGAACTATGCATCTTTTATTCCAAAAACCTATTAAAAGCACACTTATAGAGAGAGGGCTATTTCTGGGTGTACAAACTTTTAAAATTTTAAATCAACTTCAGAAAATTGACTACCCTCCCACTGGCCAATATTGGTGGAAAGAAATACAGCCACATTCAAATTTTATCAGGGTTTACTGTAGCAGAGTTCATGTTGTGGAAGAGTATTGCTTCAGCACAGTTTTAATTTTTTTCAGGACAGCAGGAGAATGGGGGAGGGTGGAGGGACAGGGAAGAAGAGGACTGTGGGGACACCTGCTGGAAATTTGAAACACGCAAGGGGAGATTAGCTGGAAACAGTGCCACCTGGCACATTTAAACTGCCAAAAATGGAAATCAATTAATTTAGCACTTGTTTACTGCAAATACAGTTACCATCCTACTGATGTGGTAGCAAGGCATACCTCAGTACTGCCCTCAGTACCGCATCTGCTGAGGTATACCAGGCTACTGAGCAAACTATTTGGTAACAACCACTGCATACACAAAGGCTAGGTAGGACCTGGAACATCTTATCAGCTGAGATAGTCATGACTATGAACATACTTGATAAATATCCTAGATCTAGTACTGACTAACAAGGAAGGGATCACAGATCTCCAGGTAGAAGGTCACCTGGGGGCCAGTGACCATCACATGGTATGGTTCAATTTGGCTGCTACATCTAAATCATCCCATTCCAAGGCAAAAATATGGGACTTCAGAGGAGCTGATTTTGATAAAATGGCCAACAGAGTTAAGCTAGCCCTGGCAAAAAGAAACACAGGTGAGGGGGTACAGGCAAAGTGGGCAAGCATTAAGCATGCAGTACTTGAAGCAACATCCCATTGTGTTAGACAGAAAAGGAAGTGCAAAGAAGAAGGAAACCACTTTGTTCTCAAATACAGTAGCAGAAAAGGTCAGAGCCAAAAGGCTGGCCTTCAAGAAATATAAGGGAACACAATGGGATGAAGATAGGGAGGCATACCAAACTGCCCTAAGGGAAGCAGGGAAAGCAGTAAGGCAGGCAAAGTCCCAAACTGAGGAAAAACTAGCACGAACAGTAAAAGAAGGTGACAAGACTTTCTATAGATACAT
The DNA here is from genome assembly GCA_016271365.2 of Neoceratodus forsteri. Classification (NCBI taxonomy): domain Eukaryota; kingdom Metazoa; phylum Chordata; order Ceratodontiformes; family Ceratodontidae; genus Neoceratodus; species Neoceratodus forsteri. The sequence continues at coordinate 1,064,631,341 of CM057454.1, read as the reverse complement.
TAGTGAAAGGAGGCAGTCCAGAGGGGGTATTGCTAAGCTTAATGGAGAAAAGGGAGGATGTGAGGAGGAGGACCCTGTAAAGGCATCTATCCTAAATAGATACTTTTGCTCAGTATTTACTGAAGAGAAGGTAGGGCAGGGCCCACAGCTCAGCATCGTGGACATAGGGGGGAGGGAGGTGAGCACTACTCCCTTCACAAAAGAAAGGGTCCTACAAGAGCTTGCTAAGATCAGGGTGGATAAGGCAATGGGACCTGATGGCATACATCCCAGGGTACTTAAGGAGCTAAAGGTGGAACTAGCAGAGCCATTAGCAGAACTGTTTAGTGAGTCTCTGAGCACAGGAGAGGTCCCAGAAGACTGGAGAAGGGCTCATGTGATCCCGCCTACAAGAGTGGTAGCAGAGAGGAGGCGGGAACTACAGACCAGTCAGTCTTACCTCAGTAGTGGGCAAGATTATGGAGGCACCTTAAGGAAAGGATAGTGCAACACCTGGAATCCATAGGGGCACAGGATCCAAGACAGCATGGGTTTACAAAGGAAGGTCCTGTCAAACTAATCTCATAGATTTCTTTGACTGGGTAACCAGAGTGGTGGACCAAGGGGGAGCAGTTGATGTCGCCTACCTTGACTTCAGCAAAGCTTTTGACACTGTTCCACATAAAAGATTGATAAATAAGCTGGGTAGGCTCGGGTGGTCAGAAGTTGGTCAACTGGGTGGCAAACTGGTTGACGGGCAGAAAACAGAGACTGGTGGTAAATGGTATACAGTCAGAAGAGATGCAAGTCACAAGTGGGTACCTCAGGGATCAGTCCTGGGGCCAGTCCTCTCAACATCTTCATTAGTGACCTTGCAGATGGACTAGAGGGTAAGGTTTGTCTGTTTGCAGATGACACCAAGATCTGCAACAGAGTAGATGATCCAGATGGGGTGGGCAGAATGAGAAGAGATCTGGATAAACTAGCAAAATGGTCAGAAGACTGGCAACTGGGATTTAATGCAAAGAAGTGCAAGATCATGCACATAGGGAAGAGAAACCCCAGCCACCTATAGGCTGGGAGGGAGTTAGCAGTCACAAAGGAAGAAGAGACTTGGGCATCATCATCACTGATGACCTGAAATCATCAAGCAGACCTCTAAAGCAGTAGGTAAGGCTAGGGGTGTTAGGGTGTATGAGTAAGGGTATCACAAGTCATAAGAGGGAGGTAATAATCCCTCTTTACAAGACACTGGTTAGGCCCCATCTGGAGTACTGCATGCAGTATTGGAGGCCACACCTTCACAAGGACATTAACCAAATTGAGGCAGTCCAGAGAAGGGCAACCAAAATGGTGCAGGGACTGCATCAGAAGACATATGAGGACAGATTAACAGAGCTCAATATGTATACCCTTGAGCAAAGGAGGGAAGAGAGGTGATATGATCGAGGCATTCAAACACCTTAAGGGCATTAACAAGGTGAAAGAGTCTAACATATCTAAATATAAGAAAAATAGCAGGACAAGAGGACACAGAATGAGATTAGAGGGGGGCCGATTAAGGTGGAATGTGAGGAAATTTTTCACAGAAAGGGTGGTGGATGGCTTGAATGGCTTACCACAAGAAGTGGTGGCTATGAATACAGTGCAGGGCTTCAAACAGGCATGGGATAGGCATAAGGGAGCAATACAAATGAGTATGAATAGATAGGCCACTGACAGAGCAAAGGCCGATGGCACATTTATAAGGTAGAAAAAAGAAATGGGCAGACTGGATGGGTCTTGAGGTCCTTATCTGCCGTCAACTTCTATGTTTCTATGTTTCTATGTAAATGCTTTTTCTGTAATGGGAAATTTTGACCTGTCTCTGTGGGTAGACAGAGGAATGGGCAAATCACCTTCTTCTGTTTATACACCAGTATGATTACCAGTATATCAACGTAAGTTGAAAAACCCATTGACTGACAGTATATGGCATTTACCTTCATTCCTCAGTTCGCAGTTCGGCTTTGCAGAGTGCAGACGTGTCCCGGTCCAGAGAAGATCATAGTCACTGACCTCCAGAGGTATGTATGTGGTAAAGGGGTGTAAGGGGAGGTGGGTGCACAGAAGGAGGGTCACTATGGGGGAAGGGGTGGTGGGGATGATGAGGGACCATTTTCTTTTTTTCAGGTAAAAAAAGAGATTGAGGGATTGTTTTCTTTTTTCCAGAAACATTTAAATAAACACATTTCAGGACACTGGGGGGGGCTCCCCAGTGTCCAATAGTACTGGTGGGGTTGAGGCAATAAAGGCTGATATGGGGATTGGGTCCCTCCCCGATGTTGGCACATTTAAAAAATAATGGGCTGCAGGAGCGATTATTCAACACCAGGGTGGGCATCCCAGTGTCAGAAAAAACATAAATAATACCAGGGGAAGGAGATCAGAGGGTGGGGGGCCTCTAGACCCAGGAAATTTATTTTATAAGTGAGTCAGAGGTCCACTAGATACCAAGGAAAACAGTACAAGGGTCTTTAAAAATCCCTTTTCGTAATCCCTTTTCGCCAGCTGATCTAGCAAAAAGGGATTGGATGGTTAAAAGGGATTGCAAAAAGGGATTTTAAAGTTTAAAAATGCAATTTTTAAACAAAAAATCCCCAAAACAAAGGCATGGGTGGCTAGAGGACATCACTCTCGCCAAAACCCATGTCTTGTTTTTTACAAAAGACTTCACTGGGGCAAGTTATAAGGTTTTATTTTCTCTCCTTGCAAAGTGAGAAAACAAAATGGCATCCAATGAATGGGATTTTCTAATGAAAAGGGTTCCCTTTTTGCAGTCCCTTTTCATGAGCTGTTTGTAACCAGGAATCCTTGATCGAAACTGTGCATCAATCCCAAAGACTGAACTAAGCATGCTCAGAACCCGAAGTTTTAAAATTTAATAACTCTGGAATGGATTTATATTTTTTCACCAAACCAATGCTGGAGTGTTCCTTAGGATAACTTCTTTCTACCCTGAATATTTCAGGCCAAAATTACAATCAGCATGGTCACAGTGTGATGAGAAAAAAACTGGGGAAAATGTGGCAAAAATTTGCAACAAATGAGTATTTTCACAATTCTCTGCCTGAAATCCACAAATACGATCAAACTGTAACTTGGCAGATCAAGAGATCTACCACCCAACACCATCTGTTCCAAATTTTGGGCAAATCTGTTAAACGGTTGCAAAGTTATTAATGTGCAAATTTGGGGTTTAACATTAAAGTTCCTGTTCAGTCCTAACTATGGAGGCACGACTGCACCTTTATAATGTGTGTGTGTGTATATATATATATATATATATATATATATATATATATATATATATTCTATGCAAAAACTTTGTTAATGCATCATTTAGGTTAAAACACAAAAGTCAGGAAAAGAAAATCTTTAGGTTGCCCTTCCCCGGATCCGCCCATCATCCCAAGATTGACAGTTGACGGTGTGTGTCATTGAGGTTGTGAGGCCTAAATGTCACCCTATTACATCTGAAATTACATTCACAAGCCACAGTAAATAAGAATGGGGTGACATGGTTCTATTCATAACACACTGGCTCAGGAGGTATTGGCCACCGACCACCTTAGGGCATAATGAGGCCCAATGTCACAGGCGGAGGACCTTATAGCCACTGGAAGGTCCAGTATTGGCCAATACTGCCCACTCTGGAGGGTATTATTGCTCTTAAAAAATGGGATATAGGTGACATTTTTTAAAAACTGTATCAAAATAAAATAAATAGAGAAAGATAAATTAAAAAAAAAATGAAAATTTACTTCTGAGGAAATGTAGTCCCTGCAAAAAATGACCAATGGAGGGTGCTTTTGGGTTTCTTGTATATACTTTTCTGAGTGTGGTGGCTTGCTGCTTTCTCTATCCCCCCCCCCCACTACACACATAGGAATGCGGTGTGCTTAGCTCTATATGATGACAGTTTTTTTTTTCAGGTTTCAAATGTGGCGCTAAGCTTCAGTGCTAATTTCAAATCATGCAGTCAGTTCGCAGCACAATCTGGAATGTACGAAATTAAGGAAAGATGCAGTACTGAAAAAAATAAAGTTTACTGCTGTTTCTTCATTTTTCTTTGTTTAAATAAATAAATAAATGGAAAACTGTACAACCTGACAGGGAGTAGCATGAGCTCTGCATGCTTAGCACTGTAAGAAACCGCTGCTTCAGTGTGGCCAGGTTTTTTAAAATTGAAGGAGTGAAATTCCTTTTAAAAAGAAAGTACACTGAATTATGGCTTGAATTTACCCGTTTTTTTTTCTACAATTTCAGCTCAGTATGGACCAGGGTACAATATTTACAAATTCAGTGGATTGGGCTGAGGAGGAGTGTTAGTGGTGGGCCTGGGGGCGGGCAGTTGCACTGCAGCATGAGCTCCTGAGGAGGTGTGGGAGGTCCATGGCGTTCCTGGGTGGTGTCACATTCTGGGAAAAAAAGAGATGCTGGAAAAAATAGATTGATTTCTGTGCTTTTGTTTGGATCAGCAGTTCTGTTTTCAGCAGGGACACTATGCAAACTACATGGATCAGACAAGTGGGCCCCTTCACCCAATAAGGTATCTCATCGGCGCAATTTCTTTCTCTCGCTCACCGAAAGACACTACCCCCTCCAGCCAGTGCTCAGTAGTTAATTGAAAGCTGCCTCAGGAAACCACACACAAGCTCTCTGTGCCCATTTTTTACTACTTTTTTTTTAATTATTTTGCCATGCCCCGCAATTCTGTGTAGTGTTACTCGTGGAGAGCCCCGCTCTCTTGCTCCTCCCTCCTCCAGCTGTCTGCCCGCTCGCTCCCAAAAATGCAGCTGCTTCAGATTTGTAAGGATAGCAGCTTCATTGCCACCACACAGCCCTCCCAAATGTATCCCAATTTAGTCCTTTATGTTTTAAAAGTGTCTGTTACCGGCAAGCAAGACAAAGAAATGGCGGCGATTTTCAGTTGCATGAGTCTCTTGTTAAAAATCAATGGACCTTCCATCTGTATTACCCTGCTCCACAATGCCACAGTCTGCCTGCCACTGCTTACTGTGCCTTGCAGTGTAAAATTAGAAATGCTATTACACAAAAGAGAATAGCCACGGCGCCATAAAGCGGTGTCCCCTCACATCACAACTGTGGTTAGATTCGTGCCACATTTAAAATCCAAATTTACCTTTTGAATTGCAACTCTCCTCAGTTAGGTACTCGAAAACCTACTCAGCTGATCTACACCATGGTCGCCGCCCGCCAACCACCTCCGCTCCTCTCCTGATGTACCTACTCCAGAGCATGGCCACCCACGTGCCACCTCCACTTCACTCTGAATTTCTAATTTCATTCATATTTTCAGTTGGAGCAATCCACAGTAATATACCCGAAAGCTAAATGTAAATGCAAGGGCAAACCAAAAAAATGAACATCTGTATACCAGGCTTCTTTCTTTTTCTCACAGCTCACCCAACCACCACCACTTACTAAATTACAATCAATAAACAAGTAAATATAAAAAAAAAACTAAAACAAAGGCAATTTAAGTGAGTCCTACCCTGTATCTCTGTGTGTGGTGTGTGTGTGTGTGGGGGGGTGGGAGTCATGCAACCATAAGTTACCTCTAGGTGGTTTACTAGGACAAAAGTCCCAAGGTTTAAAAAAAAAACTACTATTTCAATGCAGGTGGAGGAACTATTTTATAATAAACTAATCAAACAGCTAAGAGTTTTAACAGTTAACAATAAAATTTATATTTTAAAAAACATTATTTAATACAGTTGCCCATTTTCTAAGCAAAGAATCTCGTGATCAAAGAATTTGCAGGCTCATGATCAAAGGATTTAAAATGCTGTATTTCAAATATTACAAGGAATTGCAGTAAACCAACACCATGGTTCCACAGAACGAAGCCCCCTGAGCAAAACCCACCCTCATTTGACTTTCTAAGGCACCCCTAGGCTGAGAAAATAGATTTTTTAATTCAGCCATCTCGTCCCTCGCTCGCGATGCATGATTGCGATCAAAGAATCTCACGATCAAAGAATTTGCAGGCTCGTGATCAAATAATTTGCAGGCTCACGATAAAAGAACAAAAAAATGCTGTAATTCAATAATTACAAGGAATTGTGGTAAACCACCACCACTATGGTTCGACAGAATGAAGCCTCCTGAGCAAAACCCACCCTCATTTGACTTCCTAGGGCACCCCTGGGCTGAGAAAATAGATTTTTGGATTCTGCCATCTCGTCCCTCGCTCGCAATGCACAATCGTGATGAAAGAATCTCACGATCAAAGAATTTGCAGGCTTGCGAGCAAAGATCTTTAACGAGCCACAATCAAAGATTTTAAAACCTTATAACTCTATTTTTGTTACCATTTTGGATGAAACCAAAGGCATGGCTTGATAGATTGGAGCCCCCTGAGTAAAATTCACCCAAGTTTTACTTCAGGAGTGACCCCTGAGCTATGATATTTGTGTTTTTATGATCGGAAATCTAAAATCAAGATGGCGGACCTCGAGATCAAAGAATTCTCAGGGAAAAAGATTCTTGAACCAAGAGGCTGCAAATTCTTTGACATCCAGGTGGGATGAGATGGCCAGAACCCTATTCTTTGTTCACAAAACATGCATATAAATTTTCCCATTGACTCATAATAGGAACTTAAAAGTGGTATAACTTTTGAAAGCCTAAATATTTTTTCACCAAACGAAATGTGGCATGCTCAGCCACCAAAGCTCTTTCAAATAAGCCATCCTGCAGAGCAGCATGCCACATGATGGCCATGCAGGGCCACGTACAAAATCCCAAAAGCTGCCTCCAAAAATCGATAATTTTGCATTTTTCAGCATTTTGGTGCTCAAAGACCGTAAGTCTGACCGAAACAGAATTTGGCAAATCAAAACATCTGCCACGCCCCACAACGCTTGCCAAATTTTGGGCAAATCCATTGAATGAGTCCAAAATTATTAATGTGCAAAAGTTTGAATTTAACATAGATGTGACATCTCAACCCTAAATATAGAGGCGCGACTGTGCCACTTTAATATATATGGGTCTGTTCATGAAAAGGGGTTACCAAAGTGTGACATGAGGGTCAAATTTTCAATTTATTTCTAGATTACATTTGGGATGCATTTCAATATATTATGACCCAAGTATGAAAAAGAAACATATTGGGAGATAAAAGTCTCACAGGTTCCTGATATAAAAGAACTGTATTGTGGTGAGCGTAACAAGTGACACCACACACCGTGGTGAATGTAACTCCTGATACAAGACATCTATTTTAGTAGTGAAAACTTTAATAAACAGATGTAATGAGTTATATTAAAACATGAGAAACAAATATTTATAAGAATTACATTACCTTAATTACCAATTAGATGTTTTGCACTATGTACTGTGGCAAGTGTAACAAGTGACACCGCACTTATGTTTCACTTACTAAAACTGTACTAAACATGCCTAACAACTAACATAAAACTGCTACTAATTGACATTCTGCTATAAAACATGAAAACATTTGACAATTACATTATTGGCAAGTGTGATGCTTAACACCACATACCGTGGTGAATGTAATGAGTGACACCACACATTTGATTCAGTTTTACAGAGTTTTAGTTGACATGCCTACTAACTAACATGCTGTCAATAATAACTGACACAGTGCTACAAAAACAGGAGAAATCTGACAATAATAACAGTACTGACAGGTGCGAAGTTTGACACCACAAACCGTTGAGAATGTAACAAGTGACATTACACATTTGTTTCAGTAGGAAAAAAGTTTACTGAACATGCCTAATGGCTAACATGGTACTACCAATGACTGACATAGTGCTACAAAGCCTGGAGAAATTTGACAACATTAATGTTACTGATGGGTGTGATGTCTGACTCCATACACCGTGGTAAATGTAACAAGGTACACCACATTTATGTTTGGCTTACTAAAACTGCACTAAACTTGTCTAACAACTAACATACTACTATTACTGACTGACATACTGCTATAAAACATGAAAAAATTCAACAGTTACATTACTGGCAAGTGTGATGCTTAACACCACATAATGTGGTGAATGTAATGAGTGACACCACACATTTGTTTCAGTTTTAACAAGTTTACTGAACATGCCTCATGGCTATCATGCTACTACTAATAACTGACATAATGTTACAAAACCAGGGGGAATTTGACAATAATAACAGTACTGGCAACTACGATGGTTGACACCACATATCGTGGTGAATGTAACAAGTGACACCACAAAGAAAATCCATTTTAACCCTCCACCCCATATACACAGTATACTCCCTATTACAACTGATACCCAGCACTTAACTTAGACATGCAGTTGTCACTGAAATATGCTCCCTGAAAATTTGCCCCAAAATCAGTGAATGATAGTAACCAAAGCCTACCTGTGGTGAATGTAACTGCAGCCCTCATTGTTGCATGCGGTGCTTATCTTCATGGAATGTAGCCCTACAAAATGGAGGAGCCACATGCAAACGGGTTTTTAAACACAACTCAGCTCCTCCCTCTGTGGTTGCTCCTTTGTTCTGATGGGCAGGCTATGACTTTGCAACTGTCACAGACTGATGGGTAAAAACATTGGGCTTGATGTGACTCCAAGTAGAGTGAGGGTCAAAGGTTGCTGTCCCTTCTGTAGGAAAGCTAGATCAAGCAGTAACACAGTCAGTTATCTCAAGGAGGCAAACTAGGAGAGCAGCCAGATAATCTTTTGAAGTGCTAATAGCACAATTACAGGTTTGGGGGCCAGGCGGGTGAATGTAACGTGCTGTGACACCAACTGTTACATTCACCACAATAAATACAAAGCTGCACAAATTAAAAATGGAGCAATATAGTGGGCTAAAGAGTACAGATAATAAAAAACACAACTCCAGATTAGTAATCAGAGTTATTTTATTAAGGGAAAACAGTAAATAAAGCTTGCAAAAACAATTAGTAAAACATGTGTTTTTGCTTGTCACACTTTTTCAGGTAAAAAAAGGAGCAAAATGGAGCAGGACACCCTATCAAAAAAAATATGGATACCCTAGAATTCTATAGTTATGTTATTTATCTGAACATGTAGCTAGCATTCAGATTTAGTCAAAAACATATGCCTGACAGTTCTTGATTTTTAAAAATGTGGTATGCACTGTATGGTGGGCATTGGAAACCCCTTTTCATGAACAGACATATATATATATATATATATATATATATATATATATATTATATATATATATATATATATATATATATATATATATATATATATATATATATAACTTCATTAATGCACCAGTTAGGATAACTAAACTCCACAAAACTAGGTAAATGTTACATTAGGGTTTCCAACAATAACGTCACACCCCCAACCTACAAGCAGCAAAAGGAAAAAACATTAGGGTTTTGGGTATCTGGTGTCTTGGCAAATCAGTGGTGGTATCTTGCCTGGATTTGTGTACCATAATGCTCCCCCCTCCCCCAAGAACATAGCCTCCAGCCTGAAGCACAAGGTACAGATCCAAGCCAGTGCCTCATAGTGATACTCTCTTCTAAGGTATAGAAGTATGTTGCACCAGCATGTTGCCAACACAATTTGTTGTAGCTTTCTCCACCAAGGCCATGCAGGCCCTGTATGAAGAAAGGAGATCATGTGTGATGTTTGCTCAGGGAAAGGGGTTGGCATTAGGGCTGAGAACCCCAAGGAAGATTGCACCACTGATTTAACAATATTCCAGAGACTGAAAACCCTAATGTTTTTTCCTTTTGCTGTTTGGAGGGTGGGATTGGGGAGTTAAGGTTGGAAATCTTAATGCCACATTTTTCTACTTTTGTGGCATTGTTACCCTAACTGGTGTATTAACAAAGTTTTTTTGCAAAGAAGTTCCTTTCTTATTGAGATAGTGGAATCATATCCTCATTCATGCAGGTCCCTTAAGGATTTGATGCCCTGCACCAATGGAAGACTTTGTCTGCCTACAAGAGTGCATGACCCTTGTAGGCCCTGCACTTCAGTGAAGTGACGGATGTGAAAAAATCATGGAGCTGTCTGGTGGGCTGCAGAAGCACAGGGTCCTGTGGTCCTTGTGCATCCATGTGGCAGCAGATACAGATACACAGTGCAATGAGTGCATCTGCCAGCCAATGCACAGGGCCCTCTGTGACCCAAGGGTGCAAAGGTACAGGGCACTATGCCAAGAGGATAATTTTCAAATCCCCACCAAAACATCATTCTGTGGCATTGAAACGTCATTCTGTGCCACAGGTGTGAAAACACAATATTTGAAAAACGACTGGTGTCACGTTCAGGTTCATGAGATGGTGTAAAAAATGGCTATGTTGGAAATCTGTGGTCAAAATATTGAAAATTACCAAAGTTATGAGCAAGAGTAGTAACATTTCAATGTAGTTGTTCAATACAATGTAATGTTCAATATGGTAACTTTGCCATTTTTACATATTTAGACCCCACATTTTCAACATAAACTTCTTATGACCACATCTCATGAACAAGGATGATAAAAATATTCAAATACCACCTGAAAGGTGATTTTTGACAAGTGACCACAAAATCACCAATTAGGCTTGATTTGTATAATTCCACAAACATTGGTCACATGAGATGGGGTCCCTTAAGAGGCCATGTTGAAAATTTGGGGTTAAAATATGAAAAATGATGAAGTTATGCATCAAAGTTCAAAACCCCTTTGAAATACATTGAACCATACTTACCTTAGTTTCTCATATTGCAGTTGACAGTTCCATCAGCAGTAAGTGTCTTGGAGCGGAGAGTGGATCTTTGTCCTGGGACATGTTCAGTTGAGTGAGGGGTTGTGGGGGTGTTGGGGGTGGTGGATGCTCGGTGAGAGGTCTGGATGGGGTGGATCAGATTGGTGAGGGACCATTTTCTTCTTTACAGGTTTAATTAAAAAAAAACATTGAGGGACAGTTTTTTTTATTACAAGTAACATTAATGTGGGGACAGTGATCAGAGGGTGGGGGGTGACATTGAACACCAGGGAAGAAACGTACTTAAGGAGACAGCGATAGCAGGGTCATGGATGCAACTAAACACCAGGGATACATTATATCAATAAGAGATGGGATACATTATATCAATAAAGGGGTGGTGATCAGAGGATGGGAGGCACCACTAGACACCAGGGATGTATTATATCAATAAGGGGATGGCAATCAGCGGGTGGGGGTGTGCTACTAAACACCAGGGAAACATTATATCAATCAGGGGATGGTAATTGGAGGGTGGTGGGCACCACTAGACACAAGGGATACATTGAATCAATAAGGGGATGGTGATCATAGGGTGTAGGGTGCCAGTAGACATCAGGGATACATTTATCAATAATGGGATGGTGATCTGAGGGTGGGGAATGCTGCTATACACCAGAGGAACACATTACATCAAGAAGGGGCCTGTAATCAGAGGGTGTGCGGTGCCACTAGACATGAGAGAAACATAACTTGTGCAATGAGATGACAATGGGAAGGTAGGGGGTGCCACTAGACACCAGGGAAACATTACATAAGGAGATGGCAAGGGGGGGGAGATGCCACTAGGCACCAGTGAAATGGCACCTCACTGCTCTCAGAGCAGCCTGCAGAATGAGCTCCCGATTTGGCTGGAGAACTCAAGGAAGTCCTGCTGTTCTTATACAGAGAATGCAGGTGAACAGCTCCTCTCACTTTAAGCTGGGCACCCTGTATATTGGGGGCCCAGAAAACATATTGTTGGCAATTTAAAAAAAAAATAAACACCAGAATCTAGCTAAAAGGAATTTGTTTAGCTAGGTTTAGGTGTTTTGTATTTTAAAAAGACATTATTTTTATATACTTTAAATGTGTGTAAACTTAATCAATAAAAAGAAAATGGTGACCATACAAAAAAGGATTTTTTTCCTCACCAGAAAGGATTGGCCCCATAAGAAAAGGATCCTTTTTTCATATGGATCAATTTCTTTTTTGATTCCAAGCAACAATTTAAAAGACTCTATTGAACATGCTCAGAACCAACATTTTAAAATTGAATAACTTTAGAACAGATTAATATTCTTTCACCAAACCAGCAAAAGGCACATCTGTGGGCCAAGCCCTTTCTGCCCTGAAACTTTCAGACCAAAATTGCAAACTGTCATGGTGTGGGATGATGACAAAGAAACAGTGAAAACAGCTATTTTTTTATGGTTTTTTCACTCTCCACATCTCAGCATCTGCACATCTGACCAAAATGAGGCTTGGCATATCATGAAACCTATGCCTTGAGACCACACATGCAAAATTTTGTGCAAATCCAGTGAACGGTTGTGAAGATGTTAAAGTGCAGAATTTGAAGTATAACATAGAAATGCAGTAACGAAAAGAGCTGATCTCGAACACATCACCCAAAGTCATGACCACAGAAGTTTCTGTTACTTCAAAGTTCCATCATTTTATTCAGATAAATAACATGAAAAGCAACATAAAAATACCCAAAATGAACACCACTAGGCAAATCCTACATTTCAAGCCTGTAATTTGAAGTCATCAACATTGGGGTGCCCAGTCTCCGGTGTTGGCGTACATAACTTCCTCCCCTGACCCAGCAATCTGGGGCACTGGGGTGCCCATCCCTGCTGCCCCAAGTATAATGACAGCACTGGGGTGCCCAATCCCCAGTGTTAGAAGCACTTTTACTAAAATAAAGAAAACTGTTCTGCAATGTATTTGTCTTTTTTTAAACCCTGAAATAAAGAAAATGGTCCCTCATTGTTTGCCGATGTCCCCCCCACTCAGCACTCAGCATCCAAAACTCCTCTTTGTCCTATCCTTACCCAGCCATGATACAATGTCATAATCCTCTCTGGGCCAGAGACACATCTTCACTCTTCTATGCCGGACCGAGAACTGATGAAAATAGATAAGTGGAACATAACGTATTTTGATGCATTTTGAAGTTTTCTTCATAACTTGGTCACTTTTACATATTTTTTCCCCAAATTTTCAGCATGGACTTTTTGATACCCCACCTCATGGCCACTGGCAGTGAAATTATAGTAATCTGGCTCGGAAGGTGATTTCATGGTTTATGTGTGAAATCATATTTTTGGACACATTTAAATAATTTCACAGCACTTGCTCATAGGTGGGGTCCCAAAAAGGTCATGTTGAAAATATGGTCAAAACAATATGTAAAAATGAGCAAGTCATGAACATACATTGAAATTTTTCTACGCTCACTCAAAACTTTGGTAATTTTCAATATTTTGACCCCACATTTTCAACATAGCCAAATTTTCACATCATCTAATGAATATTACAGCTGTTGGGCTAGATTCACAAAATGGCAGAAATACCTGCATCTGCAGGAAAAATCCAGTGCAAGTGGATTGCCACTTGTAGATCCACAGGTCGATGCAGTTTTTCTGCAGCTGTGGGTATTTACAGATGTGCAGCTGGATTATGACTGGTTTCACAATATATGGCAGCTTGAGGGTGGTGTTGCCAGCGATATCCCCACAGCTGTGGAAAACTGTTATGGCTGGTGGAACCAGCCATAGCATCTGCAACAAGTGCTCTGACTGTGATTGGCATTTACTGCTGGGATTATAGTCCACAACTGGCATTGCAGTGCAGGACTTTTTCATTTATGAATCTAGTCCATCGTTTTTCATGTCCTGGTTTGTTTTTGCACTACATTTCAGTAAGAAAAGGAACATTTTCACCTAGCAGGTTCATGAGGAGGGATCATAAAAGGCTATGTTGAAAATCTGGAATACAATATTACATATGAACATACTAATTTGCCAGCAGAAACATTCCACATGGTCTATCAAATCTGTTTGAGTGTGCAGCTAACACCCTTACCTTGCAGATGCCCCACCTCCTCATCCCCCTTCACAACTATTCACCCTTCACACTGTTCCATCCCCTTTTGAAGCTACCCATTGTCTTACAGGATCCCACCTTCTCTTGCAGTGTTCCATTCTGCCACAACCCTTTCCATGAAAAAGTGCCTCCTCATTTCCCTCCTATATCTTTCCCCATCCAATCTAAGACCATGCCTTCTCATGTTCCTCACCCTCCTTAGCTTAAATATCTCTTCAGTACATATCTTGTTTATCCCTTTTAAGTACTTAAAGGTCTCAATCATATCCCCCCAATCCCTTCTCTCCTCCAGGGAGTACATATTCATCTCACTCAGCCTCTTCTCATATGGCCTGTCCTCCAATCTCTGGGTCATCTCCATCACTCAGCATTGTACCCCTTCTAGTAGTCTTACATCCTTCTTCAGTTATGGGCATCAGTACTGCATGCAGTACTCCAGGTGTGGCCTGACCAGTGACCTGTAGAGAGGCAGGATCACCTCCCTGCCCCTGGAGGAGATTCCCCTTGCAATTTATCCCTGCATCCTGTTGGCCTTTGCCACTGCCTTCCTACACTGCTCAGTATTGTTCATTTTCTCCTTTACAGCCACCCTTAGTTCATTTTCCTCCTCAGTGGTACCAAGCTGAACTCCTCCCATCTGATAACCCCTCCCTGGGTTCTTTGCTCTGAAGTGCAGTACTTTGCACTTTTTAGCATTGAACTCCAACTGCCATGCTTCTTCCCACTCTTCAAATTTGATCAGGTCATCCTGCAGCTCCTGCCATCCTGCTATGTGGTCCACCACTGCCCCCAACTTGATGTCATCAGCGAACAGATTGATCTTATTCCTGATGCCATGAGAGATGTCTGCTATGAATATCCCAAACAGTACTGGCCCCAGTACCAATCCCTGTGGCACCCCACTCATCACAGCCCTTGGAGATGAGAGCAACCCCCCACCACTACCCTCTGCTGTCTCCACTGCAGCCAGTTCTTGATCCATTTAAACATCTTAGTCCCCACCCCCACATGTATTAACTTTCCCCCCAACCTCCCATGTGGCACTGAATAAAAGGCCTTGCTGAAGTCCAATCCAAATATATGAAATCCACAGCATGTCCCTAGTCCAATTCCCTTGTTACCCAGGCATATAATACTCAACTAGGTTAGTCTGACAGGATTTTCCCAAGACAAACCCATGTTGATGACTGTCCTGGAGCCCATTGCCTTCAAGAAAGGACACCAGCCTCTCCTTCAGGATTGTCTCCATCAGCTTTCCCCCAGTGGATGTTAGGATTTCTGGTCTGTAACTGTCTGGTTCATCCTTTGGGCCACTTTTATGGAGGACCAAGTGGGCCATCCTCTAGACATATGGTATGCACCCAGTGTCCAGAGAGGTATTGAATAGGTCCACCAGTGCCCCAGCCAGGACCTCTGCCATTTCCTTCAGCACCTTGGAATGTATGCCATCTGATCCTGGTGCCTTATCCACCATCAGAGCCCTTAGATCTTCCAATACACTGCCCTCAGTGATCACCCCATCTGTTACCCCCTCCTCTGCCCACGGTCCATACCCCCTGCAGTAGTTGCCTGCCCTTCTCCCTCATGAATACAGAACAGAAGTACTTATTTAATGCTTCTACCTATTCCACCCCTTTCTCTGACCACCCTCGTCCTTCCTGATCCTCACTATCTGGTCCTTATAGCTCCTTCCCTCCCATGTGTATCTGAAGAAGTCCTTTTTACTCATCCTTGATGCCCTGTGCCATCCTCAACTCCCTGGAAGCCTTGGCTGCCCTGACTCCCCTGGTAACTTCTTTGGACTTTTTCACATACTCCTCCCTATCCTCCCCCTTCCCTAATTTCCTGTATCTCCTTAATGCTGCTTTTTTGCCCTCATCTTTTCTAAGACTACTTATTCAGCTTGGTTTCTTAGACCTTCCCTTTTTGCTCTGTGATTTGGTACAGGTCTCAGTAGCCTTCACAAGCTCCATGTTGATTTTTTTCCCATTTATGGTTCGCATCCCAGTATGTCTGAATTCCTGTCAGGTGCCCTCCTTAGATTTCACCCATCCTTCCAAAATCAGCCTGTCTAAAGTCAACCACCCTGGTCCCTGTACTCACCACTTCCCTGCTCATGTTGAGTGTGAACCACAACGAGTGGTGGTCACTTCCAGCCAGTGGGTCCTCCACCCCTACCTCCCTTACAGCCTCCCTGCTGGACAGTACTAGATACAGCATATTTCCCAGCCTAGTTGGCTTAGTAACCATCTATGCCATGAAGCCATCCTGGAAGGCTTCTAGGAGTATCTGTTCCCTAGCATTCAAGGTGGCTGGGACACCCCAATCCACTCCTGGTAGGTTGAAGTCCCCCACGATCACTGTGTTACCTTTCCACACAACTTCCGAATTTGCTCTGCTAGCTCCCTGTCCAGGTCCTCCCCTTGAGCTTGTGGCCTGTATACCACCCCCATCCTGAGAATCCTATTTTTTATGTCATGGAATTGCATCCACAAGGCCTCTGTTCTACCCTCCTCCCCCTCTTCCCTTGCACACTTTATCCCTTCCCTCACATAAATTGTCACCCCCCCTTTCCCTTTGCCTCTATCCCTCCTGTAAATCCTGTAACCTGGGATCATCAGGTCTCAGTCCTGGTATTGGTTTGCCCATATTTATGTGATGGCCGCTATGTCCACCCTCCCCTCTGCCGAAAGAGCCTGTAGTTCATCAGTTTTGTTCCCCAGGCTTCTTGCATTCAAGGAGACAACCCTCCAAGATGTTCCCTTTCCATCCTTACCCATTTCCTACCTATCTTAACCCCACCCTTTGACCCTTCCCTGATTCTGTCCCTGTTTGTATGGGAGGTAAGCTTGTTTGTCTCCCCTCTCCGGAGACCCCGCATCCCAGATTCCCATTCACCATGCCCAATGACTAGTTTAAATTTACCTTTGTTGCTATGTACTCCTCTATCCTCTGTTTTAACATCTCCTGCCCTTCCCTACTCAAGTGTTATCTGTCCTCTGTGAACAGATCATTATTGTCCCAGACCCTGCCCCAACCTCCTACTATCCCATAACTCTTGGATCGACACCATTCCCCCAGCCAATTGTTGAACTCCTCTATCCATCCCTTCCTCACCGTATTTGCATAGGGCACTGGGGGTACCTCAGAGAAGGCCACTGATCCCTCTACCTCCTCACTCAATCTTCCCAGTTCCTCAAACCTCTCCCTTATCACTTTGACCATTTCACCCACCAAGTCACTTGTACCCACGTGCACCATGACATGCAGTTTCTGCCTTCCCCTCCTTATGCACTTGAGAAAAGATTGTCCTGCACTATCCGCCATCAACCCAGGTACAGACTCTACCCATATGTGACTATGTCTTTCCCCTTTACTTGCCCATCGGACCCCTTTTAGTATGGAGTCTCCCAACACAAATACAATCCCCTCTTCATTTTCCTTTCCTCCTCCAATAAATTTTCCCTTGTACCTGCTTTGAGAGTCCACCCTGCCCTGCACGTTTACTTCTCTGTCCTTCTCTATCCTTACCCTTGGCATCATCCCAAGACTCCACACCTGTCTTGCCCCCTCCTCTAATGCTCCCCATGTCTGACCTTCCCCCTCCCCCCTCAAAACTCTCCCATGCTCATCACCTTCCCTCCCCTTCACATTGGGTACCCTTCTCTCATCTCCCTCCTCCGCTGTGTCTGCTGTGTCTCCCTTATCCACCCTTTTAGCTGGACCCCTCTTCCCCTTAACCTTGCCCCCTTCCTCTGGCTGATTGTTGTCCCGTTGGCATTCACTACTACCCCATCCTCTTCCTCCTGGTCCCTCTCGGAGATCCTTTCCTTCCTCATCCACCATTGTAGCCAGCACCATGAACTTATTTCCTGTAACTGCTGTACTTCGGAGCATTGGTTCCTTCCTACTGTCCTGAGACTCCCCTTTGCTACTGGCTCCTCTGTACTCTTTAGCCTCATGCCCCAACCTCTTCCACTCCCCTGGTTCAGAGCTCATGCTACTTCTTGGTCCTGAACTCTTGTTACTCTATGGAGGTGGCCATCCTGCTCCTGTTTTATCCCCCTCCTCCCTTCTTCTCTAATGCCCTACCAAGCCACTGCACCTCTGCCTCCAGTCTCCACAGCCTCTGGCAAATTGGACACCCCCCTAACTTCCATAGTATGTTCATCCAAACAGCTGCCCCACATCTATTACAGCCCACTATTCTCCCCATTGTTGTCCCCCTATCATCCTGCTTCCCCCTGTACCACGCTCCCTTACTCTGCCACCAACCTCCCCATGTTGGCTAGTCCGCCCTATTGTAACCTTCACTAGCATGTGCCATTTTCATACTTCCAGTTCCTACCCTGTTGCCCCTAAATGTCCGCAGTACTAATCACAGTGACAGGGTTCCCATTTAACATTCCTTAAGATTCCTTAAATCTCCTTAGATGCAAGTATTGTAAAAGAGTACCTCCCACACACACGCACAAGTTTACTATAGTTTGAAATTCTGGAATAGAGTTAGAAAATCAAACACAATACTTATTACTTACTGTATCCCCAGTCCCCCACTTTGCAGCCCTCCAGTAATTCCTGGCCCTGAGTGTATGTTCCCTACCATTCACCTATTCCATTCCACTCTGCACACTTTATACTGTAGGCCAATTTCAGAGATTCCACTTAACAAATATTCCTCTATAACAATAAAAAAAAACACGGTAAAAAAACAACAGTCCCTTCCTAAGACACAGTAAGATGCATATCTACTACTATCCCAGAGCTACAAGGTAAGATGCATATCTGCTACTAACAGTCCCTTCCTAAGACACAGTAAGATGCATATCTACTACTATCCCAGAGCTACACAGTAAGATACATATCTGCTACTAACAGTCCCTTCCAAAGACACAGTAAGATACATAGCAAGATACATATCTAAGATCTAACATATCAATAAGATACATATCACTTAGAATCACTTAGAAATGTGGAAAGAGTAAAAGGCCAGAAGCCCATATCCACTCCTATCCCTTCACCCGTAATAACCTAGGGAATGTTCATGTACTAAAAAGTTGTCTAGTCTTTTTTTTAAATCTATCTTTTGTTGTGCTAATAGTAACTTCAGTCAAAAGAGAATTCCAGGGATTTATAACTCGCTTTTTTGTGTGGAATCTGTTTCTTTTCAATTGTAAGGGATGATCTCTAGTGTCGATTTTAATCAGTTTGAACTCGATGCCCATGTTGGCCATAAGTACTTCATCATTTAAGACTTCCCTAGTTAGCATAAGGTCACCTCTAAGCCTTCTTTTTTCTAGCATCATTAATCCTTGTTTTTTTGTCGCCATGTATAGGTAAGTGTATGAGCTCCTTTGATATATTTAGTGATTTTTCTCTGTATTTTTTCTATTCTGAGAATGTCTTCTTTTTATATGGACACCATAGCTGTGATAAATAATCAATTATACAATGAACCTCTCACAACAACCAATCACAACAGCAGGTTGGCACCTTACCACCATTGTAAAATCTAGCATTACCAATGGAAAAGGTGCCAGCCAGCCGGATCTTCAAAAAAATCATTCTGACCCCAAAAATCACAACATAACAGCCTCCATGTTACTTGCCCACTAAACTGCAATTGTGCCACACTCAGACCATGGTTATGTGCTCTCCCCCTCCTGGCTACACACAGCTCTTTGAATAATAAATCATATATAAATGTCTGAGCACCAATAAAAAAAAATGCCCCGACTCACTTCCTTACATTTTCATAACTGCATACACATACTACAACTGGGAAATGCAAGTGGCCCATTACCAACTCGCGCCACGCACAGTTTCAGCTACACTGCCCCTTCAAACATAGCACATCCACTAGCTAACCAGTATTCAAAAAAATCTGCTCTACCTCCCAAACAAAACCATCACCAAACTCACACTGCAATTTTGAACTCTCCCCCTCGTCGCTACTCACAGTTACTCCCTACTTGATTGACCCACTTCAGTTGACATCTGTAAAGAACATATTTTTCTTCACTGCAAGTGTCCTGTAACCACATTTCAAAACCACTAGAAACCTGAACCTGAGGGCATCCTGCAACACGAACGATAATGCTTTCACATTTTGCTCCATTTTCTTTATCCTTCACTGCAACTATGGCAGATGGCTGACGCTCTCCTGTTCATTCCTGCTGCAAAAATCGACAACTCAGAAGAAGCCAAATACACTGGACTATTTTTTGTAGCATAACAACAAATTAAATAAAAAGTTATAAAAAATGAAAATAATTATTTTTCTCTTCAATTTTTTCACCAAAAAATAAAAGCAGACATTGTATAATCACAATAAACCACTCCAGGGTGTGAGTGATGCCGGGATTTACCCACGCCTGGATGATTTGGTCACTCAGCCTGAAGCCTCATGACTGAACCATGCCAGGTGTGGGTAAACCCAGCATCACCCACACCCTGTCGTGGTTTATTGCTTAAATAAGGGGCCAATATATGCTTTATACAGTAGAAGAATGATGGTTTCTTCTTTGGATTTTATATTATGTATAACTGACCACAAGTTGTGGTTAGCTTTATTTATGTTTTCTGTTATTTGGTTATCGAAATCAAATGAATTTTGTATAATGATACCTAAATCTTTTTCTGATTGTGCTTTTTATAAGGGTTGATCATAGAGTCTATAAGTAGTTTGTATATTTGCTGAACCAAAGTGCATTTTTTGGCATTGAATAAGTTGATATGTCTACTACTATCCCAGAGCTACACATCACTCTATAACATTAAAAGAACATTCCCTTACATTAGGACACACTAGTGAATGCACATGGTTGTGCTATCCACCAGTCCCAATGCAGCACCACCCCAATAAGTGTGGATGAGCTAGGGGCAGGAGGATGGGGTGGGGTTTTAGGCCAACCTCAACACCTGTGAGAGTCAGTCAGTCTCTTACACAACAGCACACCTCAGCCCCTTTCCTCAGGCAGGAACAAACACATCCCAGTAGTTCATGCCTCTTCAGCCTCCAGCTCCAAAGTGAAGCACTTAGCTAAAATGGCTCTTGACTAATTGCTCCCCCTTCCCAAGTCTAAATCTGCTTGCATTCCTAACTGCCGCAGACTGAATTGAACTCAAAATACAGCTCCAATCCAAAACAGCACTGATTAAACACCCAAATCCATATCACCTTCTCAGTACAAACTAGTTGAACAACAAAAGCAAACTTAAAAATAAATACTTCCCTTTAGTTTAGCCTCCCATAAACATGAGGAACATACACTGCAGTTCATGCCTCTTCCACCTCCAGCACCAATATTTAAAAACCTCCAGCTCCAATATTAAAAACAGCAAAGTTGTAAAGGTATGTTGTCATTTTTTTATGCACACCTATAACTTTGGTAATTTTCAATATTTAAACCCCAGCATTTCAACAAAGTCATTCTTTTATACAACTTCATGAATCAGACAGCTTTTATTTTCAAATCCTGCCCAACATGTGATTTCGCACTTCTGGTATGAAATTATATTTTGCCCAGACTTTGTTGAAATTTGGGGATCAAAATATCAACAACAACAAAATTATGAATAACGTTGTTTTTGGGGATGTCTGTTGGTCCACTGGGGACCACATTACATTTGTGTTCCAGTGATCTGAGTTCTGGTGTGAGCAAAGTGAAATGGCCTAATGTACCATGGTTGGGGAGGAAGGTGCTGCAGCATGCAGCACTGGTCCCAGCCTGGGGAGGGACAGAGCAGTGGTCTAACACACAAATGACACCTTGTGGTTGGATGGGGGGTCCTTCCCTCACAAGGTGTTGGTATGCGTGTCAAGACCTGGTGGGTCCATGCACTGAGTCAGGACTATCTTCAATATTCTATGTATTTCATTTTGCGCAGGTCCCAAAGTGCAAATGATGATACTATTTCAGTACTAGAAAAAGAAGGGAAATTCATTGCAAAAAACTATGTTAGTGCAGCCATTAAGATTGAAGAACACAAAGCACACGAAGTAGGAAAATGAAAAAACATTAGGGTTGTGGCTCTCCGGAGTACTGATGAATCAGTGGTGGGGCCTACCTTGGCGTTGATAACCATAA
The DNA here is from genome assembly GCA_016271365.2 of Neoceratodus forsteri. Lineage (NCBI taxonomy): Eukaryota > Metazoa > Chordata > Ceratodontiformes > Ceratodontidae > Neoceratodus > Neoceratodus forsteri. Next base: position 1,064,609,360 of record CM057454.1, on the reverse strand, counting down.
TTCTCACCCCTTCACCCCAGACCATAACCTCCTTTCTGAAGCACAAGGTACAGCACCAGTACCTCATAGTAATATACTTTATTTTTTTTTTATTTATTCATTCTTGGCTTACAACACCACTGAGCACAGACAGCTCATTTACAAAGGTTCCACAACAGTGTGGAGGGGAGACAAAACATACAAAGGAGGAAAAGTACAATGTTTCCAAAAATAGTAAAATAAAGTGAGCAAATATATATATATGTATGTATATAGATATACCCACACTCAGTTTTATCATTCTAATAGGAGGAAAGCATAGATGAGAGGGGGGAAGGATAAAGATGGGAGCGAGAAAGAAAGAAAGGTAGGAAGTGACAGCCATAGGACTTGTCAAGACTTGACAAGATCTTACTTTTCAGAGGTAGAGAAGTGTGGCTTGCCACATGTTGCCAACAAGAATCAGTCATCATTTTATTCATGCAGGGCCTTGAAGAAAGGAGATGATAGTAATAGTATTAGTCTTTTTGTATTTATGACACCCTTCCCTGGAGGCTCAAGGTACCATTACAATACAACAGGGCAAGACATAAAACCATAAATACATATTACTCATCTACTTTAAAACCACAGGAACAAATAAACAGATAAATCAATATACATACATGATTCAAAAACAATGAAACAATTTAACAATTTAGGATATGCTTAGGGGTAAAAGTTACTAATACTCCCCAAATGCTTGTTGAAATAAATATGTCTTCAAGCCTCTCTTAAAGGCCTCCACTGAAGAGCCACCCTCAAGGTTCTAGACAGAACGTTCCAGAGGACCAGACCCGCTACCTGAAAAGCCTGGTTCCCCAAAGTATTTAACTTAGCCCTCAGAACCACCAGAAGGTCCTCTCCAGTGAAGTGGAGCAGGCGAGCAAGGATGCAGGATACAGCAGCTCAGCCAGGTAGTCTAGGCCCAGCCCACATAGGGCTTTATAGGTTAACAATCCACTTTAGAAGAGATACCCAACTTCACCAGCAGCCAGTGCAGATCAAGCAATGCAAGAGAGATATGGTATGATCTAGAAAGGCCCATAGATAACCATGCAGCTTTGTTCTACAGCAGCTGAAGGTGCTGCAGTGTTCCTCTGCCAACCCCAAGGCAGACAGTGTTACAGTAGTTTAATCTGGGGACACAAATGCATGTACCAATATGACCAGATCATTGGGAGGGATAGGAGAAAATGTCTAACCTTGCTTGCACAGGGGAAGGGGTAGGCATTAGGGATGACAACCCCAAAAAGCACCCCAACACTGATTCACCAAGTCTCAGGAGACCCAAAACCTTACTTTTTTTATGTTTTTCTTCTTTTTGCACTTTGCATTCTTCAACCCTAATGTCTGCATTAAAGTAATTTTTTTGCAGTGAATATGCATTATACAGGTGTGATCACCCCTGCATGTTAGAGTTCAGTAAGCACTTTAATGTTAAACCACAATGTTTGCACTGTAATACTTTTGCCCCCATTCAACCGATTTACTTGAAATGTGGCACTGAACATAGATGGTGCCAGGATCTCAGTAACCTGAGAATTTTGTTGTAATTAGTTTATGGGGGGCAAAGTTACATGGGGCAAAACACCAGAAAAATACTTCAATTGAGAAATTATTTTGCTCACATATAACTAAACAAACTCTGGCCAGATCTGATAAGGCTGCATAGGAGGAATCTAGGGTAAAAATATTGAAAATTACCAAAGTTACAAGCCTGCATTAGGAAAATGTTACATAGGCTATACATTTGTTATTTTGCAATATGTGCACACCGCATTTTCAATATAGTCTTGTTATTACCCTGCCTCATACAGAAGGACAGAACAAATGTTCAACTCCTGCCTGAAAGGTGATTTTATGCAGGTACTGCAAAATCAACTTTTGGGATGAGAACACATTTTGGGCCAGAGTTGAAAAATAACAGTGGTCACATTCATAAGGTGCTGTAAAGCAATGGCTGTGTTTTGAATTTGCGGTCAAAATATTGAAAATTATTGAAGTTTATGAGCCTGCATTTGCAAACATCAGTGTAGGCTCATAACTTTGTTGTTTTTTAATATTTTTACACCAACTTTTCAACATAGCCTTCTTATGACACCACCTCATGAACAAGGGTAGATTATATTTTCAGCTCCTGCTCAAAAGTTGATTTGTCACAGGGTTTGTGAAATCACCTTTCAGGATGTAAAAAAACATTTTGGCCTAGACTGGAAAAATACCAGCTGTCACATTCATGAAGTGCTGTAAAGGTATGGTTGTGTTGTAAATTTGGGGTAAAAATATTGAAAATTACCAAAGTTATGAGCTTGCATTTGCCAGCTTCAACAAAGGCTAATAACTTTGTTGTTTTTTATTAGTTTTACACCAAATTTTCAACATAGCATTCTTATCACCCCACCTCATGAACAAGGGCAGAGACAGTTTTCAAGTCCTGCCTGAACTGTAATTTTGTGCAGGGACTTCAAAATAACCTTCTGGAACAGATTTGCTTTATAACAGCTCCATTGTTCATGAGGTGGGGTCCCAATAAAGGCATGTTAATAATGTTGGACAAAAATATGAAAAAATAGACAAGTTATACCAGTAAATTCAAAACACCATAGAAATACATTGAATCAGATACCTGTTTGTTCAGTTCATGGTCCAGCTTTGAAGAGTGAAGATGTGCCTGCAGTCCAGAAAAGATTATGGAGTTGTACCCCCGATGAGTAAGTAAGGGATTGGGGCTGCAGGGTGGAGGGTGCTGAGTGGGAGGATCAGGTGGGGGGAGGGCAATGGCTGCAAAAGACATTGATGCACCTTTTTTTACAGGATAAAAAAAATCAATTCAATTCAACTTCATTTATAGAGCTCTATTCACATTGATCATAGCGCTTGACAATAAAACCTCAGTAAATATCATATTAAAACATATAGTTCATCCAGCCATCCTACAGTGAAAATCAATAGTCTGGAAAAGCCAGGTCAAACATGTGCATTTTTAGAGCAATTTTAAAGCTCTCCACAGACAGGCACTCATGTATCTGATGAGGTAGAGAGTTCCACATGGTAGGGGCCACAAATGAAAAGCTCAGGCCCCAGATGTCTTCAACCAAACCCTGGGAACCTCTAGCAATCCCTCATTGGTGGAGTGGCATGGTCGGTGGAGGCAGTAGGGATGCAGGAGCTCTTGCAGGTTACTCAGCCCTTGTCCGTGTAGGGCCTTAAAGGTCAGCAAACTTTGCAACTTGTATGTTTATATACATTAAATTTAATAAAAACTATTCTATGATAAAAAAGGTCAACAAACTGACCTTAAAGGTGATCTACCACTGAACTGGCAGCCAGTGCAGAGCACAGGCATGACATGATCTGGCCAAGGCAGCCCCATCAACATCCCGGTTGCTGTATTCTGCACTAGCTGCAAGCGGTGAATGTCAAGCCCAGGTAACCCTAGGTGCAGGGAGTTACAGTAGTCAAGGTGGGATGTCACAAAAGTGTGGACCAGAGTGGGAAGGTCATGAGGTGGAACAAGGTGCTTAATCTGGGTGATATTCCTCAGATGGTAAAAAGAGGACTTGATGATGGTTGACACCTGAGAATGAAGCATCAGCCCATCATCAAGAATAAGGCCCAGATTCTGCACCTGTTAAGATGTCAACAGCTGGCTACCACCAAGTCAAAGCCCAGAGGCAGAACCAGCTGCCAGCCCCTCTACCCAATGACCCAGATCCACCACTAGTACCTTGGACTTGTCCAGATTCAACTTCAGTCAGTTGGCTTTCATCCAGTCCTGGATCTCAGCTAGGCAGCTGTTAAACACCGAGACCGCACTATCCTGCTCTGGCACAAAGGACAGAAAGAGTTGGGTATCATCTGCATAGCAGTGAAACCCAACCCATACCACCTTACAATGTCTCCTAATGGCAGCATGTACAACGCAAACAACATGGGCAACAGCACAGAGCCCTGCGGGACCCCACATGGCAGAGAGGATGAGTCAGAGGAAAAAATTCCAGACACCAACCTCTGAGATCTGCCGGTGAGAAAAGAATGGAACCATCTGAGGACTGTACCAGACAGGCCACAGTTCATCTGAAAATCATCCACAGATCATCCGCAGATCATCCGCAGGTGCTCTAGCAGTACCACATGGTCCAACAGTGTTGGTAAACATGGTAAAACTGAGGATTCCTGCAATAGGGGATTGGGCACCTTCAGTGCTACTGTTATGTTTCTGGGGTGGGAGAGTGCCCTCCCACATTGCTTGCCCACCTTTAAGTCATCTGATATGCCTACCCCCAGGTCCCTTTCCATTTTTGTTGTTGTTAGTATCTCACCCACCATTGTGTACTCTTCCCCTGGGTTTTTGTTTCCCAGGTGCATTACCTTGCACTTCTTAGCATTAAATCTAAGCTGTCATACATTTGACCATTCCTCTAACCTTGCCAAGTCCCTTCTCATCCTTTCCACCCCACCTTGTGCATCAACTCTGTTGCAGATCTTTGTGTCATCTGCAAAGAGACATACTTTTCCTTCCAGTCCCTCAGCAATGTCGCTATAAAGATATTGAAGAGGACCGGTCCTAATACTGAACCCTGCTGCACCCCACTAGTAACCCCCTTTCTTCAGAGTGACTTCATTTACTATTACCCTCTGTGTCCTATTCTCCAGCCAATTCTTTACCCAGGCTATCATCTTGGGATCCACTTCCAGGCTGGCTAACTTGTATATTAATCTTTTGTGTGGGACTGAGTAAAATGCCTTGCTAAAGTCTAGGTAGGCCATGTCCACAGCCCCTCCCTGATCTACTACTTTGGTCACCCAGTCAAAGAAATCTATTAGATTCATCTGGCATGACTTTCCTGCTGTGAATCCATGCTGCCAAGGGTCCTGTGCCCTTCTGGCCTCTAGGTACTTGACAATTCTTTCCTTCAGAAGTGATTCCATCATTTTTCCTATCACTGACATTAAACTAACAGGTCTGTAGTTTCCTGCTTCTGCCCGGCTCCTACGTTTGTGAAGGGGAATCACATCTGCCCTCCTCCAGTCCTCAGGTACCACCCCATCCTCCCATGATTTGTTAAAGAGGGTAGTCAGTGGTGTCACTAGTTCTACCCTAAGTTCTTTTAGAATTCTGGGATGAATCCCATCAGGCCCCATTGCTTTGTCCACCTTCAGTTTTAAGAGTTCTTTCAGAACCCTTTCTTCTGTAAATGGGCTGGTATCAACTTCTGTATCCAGATTGTTTCTTTTGTTTATTTTAGGTACCTCCCCCTCTTCATTTGTAAATACTGAGCAAAAATATTTGTTTTGTATCTCTGCCTTTTCATCACCCTCTGCCCACCCCTCCCTTTATTAAGCTCCTCACTATCCCTCCCTTAGTCTTCCTTCGCTCCCTGATGTACCTAAAAAAGGTTTTATCCCCCCTCTTAACTGAGTTGGCTATCTTTTCCTCAGTTCAGGCCTTTGCTGTTCTGACTGCCTTCCCAGCTTCCTTTTGCTTTAACTCATACAATTCTCTGTCCTTCTCCTTCTGTGATTCCTTGTACTTTCTGAATGCTTTATTTTTCTCTTGAACCTTCACTGCCACCTCCTTTGAGAACCATAGTGGTTTCTTACATCATTTTGTTTTGTTTGTTTGCTTCACACAAAGACTTGTTACCTCTGTGATGGACTGGAGGAGGGCAGATGTGATTCCTCTTCACAAAAGTGGGAGCAGGACAGAGGCAGGAAACTACAGACCAGTTAGTTTGACCTCAGTGGCTGTCCTTTTCTCCTTAACCTTCCCTGCCACCTCTTTTGAGAACCATAGCGGTTTTTTCCTTCATTGTGTTTTATTGATTTGCTCACACAAAGGCTTGTTGCCTCTGTTATGGCTGTTTTGATCACTCCCCATTGTTCCTCCACCCCTCCTTCTTGCCTGTTTGCTAGTGCTTTTCTGAGGCACTCTCTCATTTTCCCAAAGTCAGCCCTCCTAAAGTCCAGTACCCTTGCTTTTGTATGGCTTGATTGTATGGCTGTGTTTATCGTGAACCACACTGTTTGGTGGTCTCATGTTTCCAGATGGCTACCAACTTCTAAATCTGAGATTCTTTCTCCGTCCCCATATGAGAGTACCAGATCTAAGATTGCTCCCTCCTAAGTGGGTTCCAATACTAGCTGTCAGAGGCATGCCCCCTGTAGGGCATCAAGAATGACCCTGCACCCCCAGTGCCAATGTTACATTTTTTGGGGGGTGGGGAGAGTGGGGTGGTGGGTGCTGAAAGAATGACCCTGCTCCTTATCTGCCATTCTAAGTATACTTTGTATCATTTCCTTGTCCATTTCCTTCCCCAAGAGGGGGGTCTATATACAACCCCTGTGCAGATTGTGGTGCCATTGCCTGCCTCCAAATTGACCCATAGTGCTTCTTCTCCTCCCTGTTTACCCTTGTGTTCTGTTGCTTTGATTCCTTCTCTTATGTAGGGAGCTACTCCTCCTCCTCCTCTTTTACCCTCCCTATCCCTCCTGTAGATAGTGTATCCTGGTATGTTTATGTCCCAGTCATGGTTCTGTGTGTACCATGTTTCTGTGACTGCCACGATATCCAGATGTTCCTCCTTCATCAAGACCACTAATTCAGGAAGCTTGTTACCCAGACTATGGGCATTGGTACTCATTGCTCTCCATTTTTTGATGGCTTTATCTTCTGTAGCAGCATCCCCCACTGACCTTTCTACCTTGGTCTTTTTCTCATTTAGTACCCTGTTTTGTAGGGGGAGGCTGGGATTTTCCTGCTGCTTATCAGTGCCTCCCCCTTGACTAGTTTAAAAGCTTGCCAATGAAGCATTTAAACTGATTGCCCAAAAGACTTGTTCCCTTCCTGGACAGATGCAGACCATCCTGCCAGTATAGGCTGATGTCCCTCCAGGTGGAACCCCAGTCCCCAATGAAGCCAAACCCCTGTGTTCCACACCATTTTTTCAACCATTCGTTAAACTGCATGGTGCACAGTACCCTCATCTCACCCATGCCACTGACAGGCAGCACCTCTGAGAAGGATACTGTGTGTGCTACTTGTCTTAGGCCCCTCCCCAACTCTACAAAGTCCTTCTGCACTGCTCTAATCTCATGATGAGCCAAGTAATTTGTCCCTAGGTGGACAATGATGTCCAGCTCAGACTTCTGTGCAACTGTTCTCGTGATCCTAAGGATGCGCTTCCTGTCCCTCCAAGCCATGGCCCCAGGCAGGCACCTTACTTCAGTTTTCCCTGCTGCCCCCAGTTTTATCCCCTAATAATTGAGTCCCCACCAGAAGCTGCTCCTTTCCTGTGGTGCCCTCTGCCTCCTTCCTGAGGGCCTCCTGAGACAGTTGTCTGCACCCCTTAGTCTTTCTGTGGGTGCATCCATAGGGGAACTTTGCTCCCCAGAATGGTGTATGGATTGTGGAGTGGAACAACTGACTGGGTGTGCCTCTTTTCCACCACCCTTACCCTCCCTGAGCCCACTGTGGTCCAATTGCTGTGCTTTCTTCGCAACCTCTGAGGTAGTGGTGGTGGCTCTGGTGCTCCCATGATGGGGGAGGTTCCCTTCCTACTGTCCAGTGCGGCCTGAAGATGGGCAACTTCCTCCCTCAGGGCAGATAGTTGTCTGCAAACAGGGCAGCATCTCAGCCTCCAGAAAGATGCCCGGAAAACTGCTGCTCCACAGCCATTACATTGCACTACTCCCCACATAACTGTCTACCTTGTTTAGGGTTTTTTTTTTGTGTGTGTGTGTGATTGGTTTGTTATATATATAGAATAATGCATATGTAGGTGGATGATATGAAGTTTTCTTAAACACCCAAGGTGTGTGATCATAGAGAAACCTTGAGAGCGAAGCTCGAGAGGTTTCACTATGATCATACACCGAGGGTGTGTAAAAAACTGAATGTCAACCACCTACATAAGTTTTCTTTTTTATAATAACTGGTGCAAAAAAGACTACCTTACATTATGGTTATTAGTTCGAGTCGGGTAAAGTAAATCACGATCTCAGGAATGAAGTAAAAAAAAAACTCGAAAAAATAGATTTTTTTAAAAAGTTTATATTGTTTGTCAAGTCCTTTCACTTCAGTTTGTGTTGTTTCATCATCTAGATGGGTCGGGTCTTTACAGTCACTGTGGAACTGAGGTGAAAGTTCATGCTGCCTGTGGACACAATATGGGTTGGGAAAGTGTGCTTTTAGTAGAGAGTCTTCCTGCTTGGTAAATACTAAAATTCAAGAAAAGAAAAGGATTACGCTTTGTTACTTTGCCCTGTATGTTTTTGTTTAAATGGAGATCATGCTGTGAGTTAGAGTCTGTGATCGGAGAACCATCTGTTTAATTTGTCTGAACTGCTGCAGGCTTCTTGGCATGAGACAACCCGAGTTTTTTTGTATCAACCTGTGGGTTGATATGACTTTTTACAATACTCAAAAACGGGTTGATAATGGGGGAAACCAGTTATTATATAGAAATATATGTATTTATATAATGTGTATGCTTATATTATCAGTGCAGTGTGCTAGAGAGGACATGACAGTGGTATGCACCTTGCCCTCTTGAGGAAATGATGTCAGAACCCCAGGTATAAAGGAACTATTTCCAGGGGTGGGTGGGTGAGGGGTGGAAGGGTTTGGGCCTAAACTGTGCCCTCACAAAACAATCAGCTAAAAGCTCTGACCTACCGCTGTGATGAGTGACTTCCTGTCAGCAAGATGCCCTACACAACAATTTGACAGAGAAAATACCCTGTTAATCAAACAGAGAAAAATCCAAACATCCAAGTCAGACACAGGCAAACCTCCCCAGCCCCAAAACAGCCTGGCGACTTGTGCTCTGAAAGCAGTCAGCCCCAAAACACATCAGCTGTGCAGAAGGGCAGACACAGAAAACAGTATTCAGCCCCTGTGAGTTTAAACTCTTCCTGCACTGAAAATCTTAACAATTGTAACAAAAGTAAAGTAAGGTCCACTTCCCTCTGTCGATTGAAAGACTGCCTTTTCTGATAATTCTAAGTTCCTTATTTCACCCTTCAGTTAGAAGTATCCTCAACCTGAAGAATATTAACTTTCCAAAAGAATCTGCTTCAAACCAAAGACAATTGTAAATTGTAAGGTTCACCTCCCTCTGTTGTGAGCACAACTCGCTTTCTTGCAAATCTTAAGTCCAGTGTTGCAGCTTCCAGCCAAAGGTAGCTTCCTAAGATAAAAAAAAAACAGAGGATTCCTGCTCTGGGGTTTGGGCACCCCCAGTGCCAATGTTACTTTTGTTGGGGGGGGAGAGTGGGGTGGGTGCTGAAAGGGAGGGTGGGTTGATTGGGGGGAGGAAAGTCAAAAAAATAATATGTCCAAGTTATGCCAGTAAGTTCAAAACACCATTGAAATACATCACATACCTGTGTTTATTCAGTTCACAGTCCAGCATTAAAGAGTGAAGATGTGTCTACGGTTCAGATAGGATTACGGTGTTGGACCCAATGGGTAGTAAGGGCTTGGGTGGGGTGCAGGGTGGTGGGTGCTGAGGGAGGGTCGGTGGGGAAGTGCAATGGCATAAAAGACATTGATGGACTTTTTTATTTACAGGATTTAAAAAAATGGAGGATTCTTCACTGGGAATTGGGCACCCCCAGTTCCACTGTTACATTTCTGGGGGAGGGGGTGGTGTGCGGGAGGAGGGTGTGTGGGGAGGAGAGTAAAAAAATAAATAACTGTGCATGCGTGGTAGTGGATGGAGTGGTACTTGGCAGTAAGAGGAGTTGTGATCAAGACACTGGGGGATTGGGCACCCCCAGTGTCACTATTATGTTTCTGGGGGGTGTGGGGTGGTGGGTGCTGAGAGGTAGGGTTATGTATTTCAGCGGTCATGGACTGCTGAAAAGGAAAACAAGAATAGTGTGAGCACGGAGTGTTCCACAGATGTGGAGGCAACTTTTTTTGTCACTCCAACATGTGCATTCACAAGGAATGCAGGAGTTATTTTCTCAAAGCAAGAGATCTGCAGGGCTCTGCCCTCTGTAGCCCTAAAAACTAGGGCAATTTGAAACCTGCAACTTGCAGATTTGACAGAGTTTGGTCCCAAGTATGTGCTGTTGTTGTCTGTTGTCTTTATGTCTCAAAGTTAAATAGTTTTTAAAAAATATAACAATAAATATTCTGTTTATGAGCATTTGCAGTTTAAAAATTAGCATTCTAAAGACAGCTGAATTTTTAAGACCACATGAAGTCATGTGGTCATATTATGGAAATGTGCTTGTTTATAAAGTGGCATGGACAGTTCCCTGTCTGTGTATGCCATTCTGCTGCTTTTGCTCAGCAGGGTGTTGCTATATATCAGCTCATAGCCCCACCCCTGTTGAGCATGCTGTGCATGTGTGTGCTTTTTTTAAAGTGGAGTGTCCACCATTAGCCACATGAGTGGCTTTATTTACTTGAACTGGACACAGGAGCATATTCCCTGTGCCAGTTTAATGATTAAAAATGTAGTCCAACACCAGGGTGCCCATCCCTCTGCTGGTTTGTTCCCTCCTTCCCTCCATAATGTTACCCCCCCAGTGCCTGCAATTTATACTTGCCAACACTGGTGGGCCCAATCATCTCTATCAGCATAGACAACTTCCCTCCCCCTGACCTTGCAGTCTGGGACACCGGGGAGCCCACCTCCATTGCCCTGAAGTGTCATGCCAACACTGGGGTGCCCAATCCCACAGTGTCAGAGGTATCTTCCCCCCTCTATTTTTCACCCCACAATGGGGTGCCCAATCCCTAGTATTGGAAGTACCCTTAAAAAAGAAAACAGTCCAATGATGTCTTTTGCCTTCCCCAAGAAACAAAGAAAATTGTCCTTGTTGTCTGCTACTGTCTCCACCCCTCACCCCACCCCCACTACCCCACTCAGCACCCATCACTCCATACATCTCTTTACCTTATACTTACTCAGCCAAGGTCCAATGCCATAATCCTTTCTGAACAAAAGACATGTCTTCGCTCTTTGATGCCAGACCAGGAACTGAAGATAATAGGTAAGTGCTGTATAATGTAATTCAATGCATTTTGAACTTTTCTTCATAACTTGCTCATTTTTTCAACTTGTTGCCCAAATTGTGCCCTTGCACAAGAGCAGGAGCAAAGAAGAGGCAGGAAAATTACCGCCTTATCAGTTTAACCTCCATCATAGGGAAAATGATGGCGTCATTACTAAAAGAGAAGATAGTGGCATACCTGAAAAATACCCCAAAAGTGGACCCAAGGCAACACGGCTTCACAATGGGATGACCTTGTCAAACCAACATGATCAACTTCTTTGACTGGGTCTTCAGAATAGCGGATCAGTTAGGGGAAGTGGACATTGCATACTTGGATTTCAGCAAGGCCTTTGACACCGTCCCTCACAGAAGGCTAACAAACAAGCTGGAACATACAGGAGTGAAACAAAAGGTAGTTAATTGGATCAGCAACTGGCTAAATGATAGCACCCAGAGAGTGCTAATAAATGGATCTCTGTCGAGAGAAGGTAGGGTAACAAGCAGCATCCCACAGGGGTCAGTGCTGGGACCTATATTATTCAACATCTTTATAGGGCACCTCGCAAATGATTTGAAAGGGAAAGTTTGCCTGTTCACAGATGATACTAAGCTCTGCAACAGAAGGGGCAGCCAACATGAAAGCTGACCTTGGGAAGTTGGAGAAATGGTCCAGGGCTTGGCAGCTGAAATTTATTGCCAAAAAAGTAAGGTAATGTACTTGGGTAGGAGGAACCCAAGAAATAAGTATACACTGGGAGAACACCAACTCAAAGAAACACAGAGTGAGATCTTGGCATAGTGATCACTGACAACTTAAAGGTAGGAAAACAGTGTGAGAAGGCAGCACAGAAAGAAAATGGCATCCTTGGCTGTATTAGTAGGGGCATTACTAATAGGAAGTGGGAGGTGATCATGCTACTCTACAGGTCCTTGGTAAGGCCAGACTTGGAATACTGTGGCTAGTTCTGGAGACCTCACCTCAAAAAAGATATTGACCATTGTCACAGAGTCACTCTGTGAAGTGTTAAGTGCCCTAAAACTTCTTGTAATTGTCACTGCATTTAAAGCTTTCTGTGGTAGGAAAACCCCAATATGTAAAGAAAATAACAGAAAACAGTGTTGGGATCCTGATTTAAATAGTGCAGTACAACATGCGGGCAAAGCCTGGGGGGGGATGAAGCTGTGGTGGGTTGTGAATTCAGATAGGTTTTGGGTCTGGAGGCAGACTCCAGGGAGCTCTGAAAATTGCTCCAAGATGTTGGATTAAACTATCAGTAATCTTTGATTTCTATTGTCGTATCAGTTTGCTGTAACATATGTGTCCTGATTTGAGTTAACTTTTGAAGAAGAAAAATAAATTTGAAAACTTAAAGACTGTTTGTGTCGGACTATCAGTATTGTCCGCTTGCTCAACTGTGCCCTACTACATCTGGTGGCAGTGGTGGGATGTACTGGCGGTACTGGTGCTTTCCGGTTTTTTGGACGCTGATTGCAGAATACAGATGCAGAACAGACTCATGATAGCCCTAGTGGTGGGATAGAGATTGGTCTGTACAAGGCCTGGTGGATTATTAATGCTGCAGAACAGAACAGAAGAATCCTTGATCCATGGGGTTGCTACAAGGTCTGTAATGGATAAGCTGCATATTCCCATGTTTGTTGGCCTGAAGTCTGAGGTACGACAGTTGGCTATGGTGCCAGTGGAGATGAAGCCGTGTGGTGATGGTGGCCAAGGTGAGGCAACACATAACCAGAGGATGGATCAGATCAGCCTGATACGCTTTATGTTTGAGAGATGGATGGATGCTGAGAGCCATTGGAGAGAGGCTGAGCTGAGGTATTTGGAGCTCTAGGACTAGTTTTAAGACACCAGGGATTTGTACAGGGAAAAAGGGCCTGAGAGGTTGGAATCAGAAGATGCCTGTGCAGAGTGTGCTGATTTGGTGTCAGCGTCCATCTTTACATCCACACCCTTTTACAACCATTGGAGATGGTGCAAAGAAGAGCTACTAAAATGGTGCAGGGTCTACACCATGAGACATATGAGGTGTGACTTGGGGAGCTAACTTTATACTCCCTTGAGCAAAGAAGAAACAGAGGTGACATAATCAAAACATTTAAGTATGTGAAGGGGATAAACACAACTCAGGCATGTAATCTATTTCAGCACAACACAACAGCATGTAAAAGGGCCCATAATTTGAGGCTGGTGGCAGGCAGGTTCAAAAATAACCTCAGGAAGTACTTCTTTATGAAGAGAGTGGTGGAACCTGGAAACAGCCTGCCCCAGGACCTGGTATCATCAAAGACGATTAGAGATTTCAAACTTGCACAGGATAGCTATTGAGGACAGGTTATATTACAGGCAACATGGAGGGTAGTCTTTTTGGGTAGACTAGATGCCGACATTATTCTTATGTTCTTAATTTTCAACATGGACTCTTTTGGGACCCTTTCTCATGAACAATGGCAGTGAAATTATGTAAATCTGGCCAAAAAGGTAATTTCACAGTCACTGCAAAAAATTACCTTTTAGGCCAGATTTGAATACTTTCATTACCTTTGTTCATGAGCTGAAGTCCCAAAAAGGCCATGTTGAAAATTTGGTCAAAAAATATTGCAAAATGACCTAGTTATGAGTGTGCATTTTTCCATGCTCACTCATAACTTTGGTAATTTACAATATTTTGAGCCCAAATTTTCAGCGTAGCCATTTTTTTCACACCACTTCATGGGCCAGATATTCAAAGCTTAACACTGTGTGCTAACCGTTTGCACAGGATTAGCGCAGGGTTAGCATGGGGCTGCCATATTTAGCGCATGCTAAACGCAATAGAGCCGGGCTAAAACATAATGTATGCAAGGGGCAAAGTGGAGGGGCAGGAACCTGCATATGGGTGCAATGGGATATTCAGAGACATAGCACTGCGCAATGCACCATTGCGTGACACATAGCACAGTGCTACTCACCGCCTATAAAAGGGAGACCCAATCCCAGGGCAATACACAGAGGAGGGAGTGGCCAGACCAGAAAGTGAAACAAAATGGAAGTTTTCAGTAATACTGTAGTGCTGCACCTTATGGAGCAGGTTGTGGAGGAGGAAGAAAGGAAGCAGGCTCAACAAGGCCCATTACGCAGACAAAGGAGGAGATATGATGCACACAGATGGTACAGGCCCAGAGCCTCCTTTGAGATGCTGCCTGATGGCTACATCATTGGCTGGTACAGATTGGACAGGGGAATGTTGAGGCAGTTATGCAAACTCCTGCATGAGGAGCTGCAGCCGAACACCAGGCACAGCCACGCCATGTCAGTCGAGGAAAAGGTGATGGCAGCGATGTGCATCCTAGCCACTGACACATTTCAGCGCCCAATGGGGGACACCATTGGGGTATCACAGTCCACCACATTGCGCCTCCTGACCCACTTCCTTGATGCTCTCCTGCTACATGCTGGTGAGTTCATAGTATTCCCCAGCACAGCAGCAGAGCACACAGCAACCATGCAGCAATTCCATCGAGTTGCGCACCTACCCGCTGTACTTGGTACCATTGACAGCACCCATGTCCCCGTCTGAGCACCACCTGATGATGCCAGTTACCTGTGTGTCAATAGGAAGGGATACCACTCAATTAATTGCCAGGTGGTGTGCAATGCGACTGGACGCATAACCAATGTCTTTGCGCAGTACCCTGGCAGTGCCCACTATGCCTTCATCTGGCACCAGTCATGGCTGTGCTGGGCATTTGAGGAGGGCAGGATTCCAAGTGGGCATCTAGTTGGTGAGTATGGGCAGCCACAACAGGGTGGCAGCACATGGGAGGGGGGGCTAGGCAAGGGTAGCCGTGGAAGGGGCGGGGTAGGGAGCAAGGGTGCAGAGCAGCAGTGGGAACTGTGCAGGACAGCAACACTAACACCTGATTTATCTCCACAGAGGACAGTGCCTATCCTCTATGACCCTGGCTGCAGACACCGGTACCTAGACCAGCAACAGTGGCTGAGGAACAGTACAGTAAGGCACATGCTGCTACAAGGAATATTTTAGAGAGGGCCTTTGGGATGCTCAAAATGCGGTACCGTTGCATAGACCAGTCAGGCGGTGCCTTACAGTATAGCCCTGAGAAGGTATGCCATATCATCCTGGCCTGTTGTATGCTGCACAACATGGCACTGAACCATGGGACACATGCACCTGAACCTGAGGTACATTTTGACAGTGAGCCAGAGCCAGGGCTAAGGGGGATAGTAGAGCAAATCGAGAGTCGGGATCCGTGCATGGTCCGCCGGGCCACTGAGCATAGGAGCAGCCTCATCGAGACACTAAAACAGGGTGGATGGTGAGTAAGCATAACACAGACAAATAATATGGTATCAACAGTACATTTAATGGTAGTGCAGATACAGTACAGTGTAAACAGTGTAATATATAGGTGATGTACAAGTTGCCAGTGCAGTGATGTGATGTGGTGCGGTGTGTGTGATGTGTGTTGGCCACCACCATACCCCTCAACCATAACACAGTATGAGGAACAGTCCTCCAGTTACATCACAGCAGTTCCCTGTTCCAGAGTGTGAGGACCTGTGGGCCGCGCACCCTGGCCATCCTGTGCAGGTGCAGCATTAGCATCCTGTACCTGTGGCAGGGGTTGTGTCTGGCATTGGGCAGTGTTTTGTGGATGTGAAGGGACCTGTGGGGGTGGCTGGTGGTGCACTGGCCACTGCAACTGTGGTCTCACAGGTGACGGAGCATGCTGCTGGACCAGCCCTGTGGTCATTGCACTGTGGGACATATCCAGTGGCAACACTGTGCGGGCAGGGGAAAAGCAGGGCAGCTGTGGGTACAAAGGTGGCATGTGTTTGAGAATCCCTCACCCCCAAGTCAGGCATGGTGCCATCCCCCACTGTTCCAAAACCTTTGGTGCCACTAACTGCACCCATAACCAGCAGGACAGGCTCCTCCCCTGCATCCCCTGAGCCGTGGTCAATCGTTACAGTCAGGATCACCACCTGCTCTCCACCCAGATCCTCTACCTGGGCATCCTCCAGTGGATTCAGGGATTCCAGGAATGCTGTATCCTCTTCTTCTGAGGTTCCTGCACATGCCATTGCCTCATGATGTCTGTGAGTGGACATTGCACTAACCGTCATGGCCACTGTGGGTCTACCTGTGGCAGTCATGCCTGCTGTGGAAGGGCACACCTCTCCTGTGTTGTCATCCTCCTCCTCCTGCACCACTGTGCCTGGCCCCACCTGGGACATGGCCAGCTGGGCATGTAATGCTGTAATGGAACAGACAGATGTGAGTTACCGCTACTGTGACCAGACCACCCACTCCCACCCCCACTCCTAACATTGCCACATGCACTCCCAGCAATGTGTGCCCCACAGCATGCCCATGCAAACCCCAGTGTGCATCCCATGCAACTGCAGCCTGTGCCCTAGGAATCCCCTGCACCATGGCACACATGCACTCATGACATGTGACTGCCAGCAGATGACCACCACTGTGCAGCCCCAACACCACTCTTACAATGGAACATACCCATGTGAGCCCTATGCATGCACCATGACAGTGGTGATGTGTGCCTCAGTCCCCATGATGTTGCTGTCCACTGAGTGGTGGATTCTTGCCACGAACTTACCTGCCCTGGGTGGCGTGAGCGGTGTCTCACACCCACCACCTTCAACCCCCCAACTGCCACTGGCTGCAGGGTAGAGGCTACTATGGCCATCAATGGGTCCCAGTCCCACTGCTCCATTGGTTGTGGTCCCCCACCGGTCTGCAGTCTGGCCCTGATCCATTGTGTCTCCTCCTCCTCCTTTGCCCTGCATAGCAGATCATTCCACCACTTCCGGACGGCATCAGTGCTACAGCCACGACCACCTACAGTGTTTACTGCTGTCGCAATCTCCTCCCACATCAACCGAACAGTAGCATCTGTTGACTTGTTATGGAGTAGGACCATCTCCCGCTCCTTCACAGCATGTACCAGGATACGCAGCTCATCCCCTGAAAACTTGTGGGCCCTGAGCTGCTCCTGCCCTGCAGCCTCACCTCTGTAGGACAGAAGGCAGGGAAAGGGTTATACAGAGTTGTGAACAAACATTGCACAGCTGCAACAGTATCATACAGCTATGGTGCAACACACAGCCACTATGCATGCCCCCAACCCCTGAGGAATGCCAACAGGACATGCACGATGCACCTCAGTGATGTGGAGTCCTGCAGGCCAGCACAAGTGGAAGCCAGCTGTGTGTATGTGCAGCACACAGTTGCGCTGCCCATGCTGCTGCCTATGACATGTGACAGGAGGCCTTGGTGCATATGTTGGCATGGACATTGATGCACCGCAAGGCAATCACAAGGCCTACAGCCACAGATGGTGTCTAGTGTGCACATGTGTGGAACTGTGAAGCCATGGCTGTAAATGCCTGACCCATGGTGTCCCCCCCGGCACATCCACTGCCATGCTGGGTCTGTGCACACCCAGCACCATGGAACACATGCTGTGGAACCATGGGTTGCATCCCTACAACAGGGCTAGTTGGCTGACCATGACACATGTTCTGCTATGGATGTTGCCTAGGCACTATTGCATGTGCCAGAGCATGTATCAGTGCAGCCACAGTGCACACACACATACAGGTGTGGTGGGTGTATAGGTGATCCTGGCACAGCTGTGTACAAGGCCTGTGTGTGATTCACCATGTGGAGCAGTAGTGGGTACTGTAAAGCAATAGGACACTGGGGTACTGCACCCCCAGCATGTGTGTCAATGCATGTCATGCAATGGCCTGGATGTGCACACTGTAGATGCACTGGCCTGTCATGGGGGTAGACACCCTGGACCTCAACAACGTTGGTACTGCCCCTGCCCCTGGCTGCACAGCACTGTGCACAGACAGACACCAGCCAGGACCGCAGTGTAGCAACTCTAATAACTGCATGAGTCCTGTCTGCTGTGACCCATGTGCACACATCACACAACACAACACAGGGGTGGGGGGTGGGCTGATCTGATGCAGATGTCAGTCGGTGACATGGGTGACAACATGGGTACCTGTGGCAGTCTTCACACTGGATGACATGTATCCTACAGTCACAGTGGACTACTGATGCACTCCACAGTGCAGCCTCCACACTGCTGATCACATCCCACTGCCATCTACAGTACCACAATGTGCAGTCAATCAAGCATGGTCTCCACAATGGATGTTGGACAGTGCTTAACACTGGTGGGGAACCACTACCCACAAATGGGCAGCCAAGAGTGGCAATGGGCCACCCAGCCCCCCCAGTACCACCATGTACAAGCCCAGCCAGACTGCACCAGTTAGTACTCAGCTGCGATCCCAAGGCCATTCCCAGTACTCCATTGTTGGATGGATCACAGATACCGTAGCCTGACACATACAGGCAATACAGGAGCAACCTGTACATGGCCAGGACATTACAGTCAAACATGTGGTACTGCTACACCTGGAGTCTGGTTCTGTCCTCTCAGACAGACAGGTGGCTGGCATTGTCTGGGTCAGCCTATCGTCCATCCAAAACAGTACTATAATGTATGGGTAGCCCTGATTACCCACTGACATCCAGCAGATTACAACCCTGACATCCCACTGTTGTGATGTCAGAACCATATGAACTAATCTGAGCTATGTCTTAGCAGTGGGTTAACAAAATGGAATGCCACTGTTAGCCAGTATTCTACACACCTGGAATGTGCTTGGATGCCTCAGTACAGTATTCATATAACATTCCAGTTGTCACAGTGTACTGTCACTGAGTCTAGCAAGCTCTATGTCTGATAGGGGTTAAAACTGGTACTATGTTGGCCCACTGTCATTCGGTCCATGTACCCTAATAATGTGTGTACCTACACATACATGTGGCTGTACTGCAGATTCATTACTAGGGTAAGGCTCACTTACATGTGTTGGGGGGGATTCCCATGATGAATCCCATCCACTATGACAATGCCTGACATACAGATGATAACCATGGTGTAATCATCTCTTCTGGTGCTAGAGCAATTGTTCACCTCTCGAGCTGCACTCTTGAGGATTACCAATGCCCTAGCAACCACTCAAGGTGATTACACATGGTTATCACCTGTACATCAGGCATCATCCACTATGCAGTGTATAGTGGAATGCTATCATGCATGGTATTCCATGCCTGTAATATGCTGATAGTGTATAGTGGAGTGTTGGTCTGTAGAGATTTCCACCCCTTTCACAATGCTGTTCTGCCACAGTTCCAAGGTCATGGAATGCTGTTCTACCCTACGGTGGGAGAACAACATCCTAGAACCTCTAGGGACTGCATGTGTTGGTATCAGTTTGACAGCAACAGATATAACATAACACAGATTGCACACAGTACTATACACTAGTAATATCAGTGGCTCAGCAGGTAGCACACTCACCTCTGAGGCCGGGAGATCAGAGGGCTGTGAGTTCTAGCCCCACACAAGGCACTTGGGTTAAAATCCTAATACTGACACTGCGGTGCTGCATGAGGTGGGTGCTGCACTCCTGAGGTGCCATCTTTCTGATGAGATGTTAAACTGAGGTTCAATCAGCTTGTTCTGGTGGTAGTTCAGGTGGATGTTAAAGATCCCATGGCACTTCTCGAAAAGAGAAGGGGAATTTTATTAGAAAGAATATACAATACATAAAAAAAACGAAAATCTCAGAAACAGTACAAAAATAACATAAAAGAACCAAGGCACATTTCAAAACTAAAAATCAATCAGGTTAACAGCCAGAATAATCAGTACATGAACTGTATAACATAAAAGAGATTAGGTCATTCTATCCATGAAATATGTTTCCAATAATTAAGATAAAGGTGTCTATCAAATTTGTCATAGTCTACAAGTTTTTGTCTAACTATAGCTTGTTATATTTGTTTAATTAAAACAATATTAGGCCGGCCCACCGGCACAGTGGTTGGATTTCTGCTTGCGACGCCAGCGACCCAGGTTCAGGAACGAGCACGGGTCGCTGGAGGGCCGGTCGGGGGGAGAAGGATTGAGTGTCCCATGGACAGCTCTCTTTCTCCAGGGGGGAGGGTAGGGGACTGGTCCGGCACCTGCTGGCTCCTAGTGGAGGCTGGGAGTATCACAGGATGCATGGCCCAATGCTAACTGGGGGAGGAGCGGATGTTGGCATATGCCGTGATGTCACTACGCTGCCCCAAA
The DNA here is from genome assembly GCA_016271365.2 of Neoceratodus forsteri. NCBI lineage: Eukaryota > Metazoa > Chordata > Ceratodontiformes > Ceratodontidae > Neoceratodus > Neoceratodus forsteri. The sequence goes on along the minus strand of CM057454.1, from coordinate 1,064,589,116 downwards.
CAGAAAAAGGCAAAATTGCTTGCTGGCCACTGGATGATGGCTCTTTGTTCCCTGAGTGCCTCCAGTGCCTTCCCAGGGCCTCCTGCTCCTCAGCAGCATCCCCAGGCCCTAGTAATGTGTGCTTGGGCCATCCCCTCTCAGAGGAGGGGGACCCGCCCAGCGAAGGGATACGGCGGGATATCCCAAGGATCAGCTGCCATATGAGGACCAGAGGAGGGCTGAGTAAGGACAGCGGGTCTGGAGGGAACCTGTGGAGCCTGAAGGAGTGGGGGACCAGCGAGCACGGGGGGGGCGGAAAAAAAAAACAGTATTAGGAATAACAGTATTCTGTAGAGAAAACTGACACCTAGTTTGCCACATATAATATTTTATACAAACAAATATCAGTGTTAATGTACTAGAGTGATACCTCCCCAAAAATAAACTCCAAGTATCAAACTCTGGTAAGAAATGTGGCACACAATATTCCATATTCAATGAAATGTCAAATCTGCCCAAAACCTAACAGCAAATGAACACTGTAAAAAAAAATGTTCCTGTGTTTCTACCAGACCAGTACTTTCTGGTCTAATACACTGTCGTTCAGTAATGGGTTTATGTTTCAAATTACCTTTAACCCCAAGCTTGCCATGACAGCTAAGCCATTGTACATCCCACATGTGTAATGGAATTCTTCAGTCAGTAAGGGTTTGTAATGCTGGTGATATCTTAGAAGGGGGCACACAGTGGAAAATCAAGTTGTACAAAAAAAACATTTCCCATCATTTCAGTATAAAAATATTTTCTAGAAATACCCTGTAGCTGAGCTTTTCCTAACTTTCATTCTCGCAGTTTCTTAATTGCAGATACTGCAAAACCTGGTCTTTCCATTGTTGCTGTTAACGTCGGTATACCTACCCCCTTCCATTTACTCATAAAATTGTGAAATAAATTATGAGTCCAAACAGTCCAGGGACGAGGATCAGTAGAATCAGAAATCTGAAAGGAAGATAACATAAAAAGCGAATGGTAAGACACTAACGGATTAATCATCCCTATGCCACCCTGTGAAATAGGTAAATAAGTGATGAAAGCTCACTTAATGAGATTTGACCGACTTCCCCAAACCATTTGAAAAAAAACAACTAAATAATCTAGTTTCTAATGAAGTCAGAATAGGAAAAATGTAACAGATGTATAAAAAAACAGGAAGTAAAAATATTTCGATAATCATGACTCTTTTCTGTTTTGAAAAATCCCATGATTTCCCTTGCTGGAACTTTTGTTCTCCCACAACTATCTGCCTTTCCCAGTTTTGGTAGGCCATGTCCGGCCCCCACCAAATAAATTCCTAAAATCTTAGCTGTAGTAGAAACAGAAATAGTCCCAATAGTCAGGTCAGGCGTAGCACCACCTATTGCGAGGCCTACGCATTTCTCATAATTTAAAACAGTACTGTTTAGAGCAGAGAATTAGTCAAATTTCTGTAATGTAGCCTGTCCTGAGGAAACATCTTTAACCAATAAGCAAATATCATCAGCATAAACTGATATCTTTTGTGCAGGGATAGATAAAGAGGGAGTCAGCCCATATATGAGCTGATCGTAAACAATTTCTCTAACAATAGGGTCCAGGATAAAGGTACATAACAGAGGGCTAATGGGGCACCCTTGTAGTATGCCTTGCCTCAAGCTGACCCCTGTACCCATTAAATTATTCACAAAAGGGTATAGTGTTGCATTAGTATACAATAATTTGATGTGGTTAATAAATTTAGGGGATATGCCATATTTTGTCAAAACTTGAAATAAAAAAGCATGTGAAACTCTGTCAAAAGCTTTGGACTGATCTAAAGCTAGTATGTACCCAGACAGTTTATTTTGGATCCCATATTTACAAATGTCCCAAAGTAAACATATATTTTGCTGAATTGACCTCTGAGGTATAGAACAGGTTTGAGCAGGATGAATCACTACCTGTGCAATGGTCTGTAACCTTTTACAAAGAATAGAGGAGAGAATCTTATAGTCAGTATTGAGCAGACCAGTGGTTCTCAAATGGTGAGGCCAGCCTCCCAAGGGAGGCCCCATACTGTTCTAGGGGAGGCCCAGTGAAGTTTGAGAATGTACAGTACTTATATTTTAAGTTTTGAATGTTCTGTGTGAAAGGAACAAGCAAATTACATATGGATAATGGCAGGTGAATTTCTTTACTTATGCCTAGATTGGTGACCAAGAAAGGCCCTGAGCCAAAGCTTGTTTATACTGTAGGTGTGTAGTTACATGTGCATTGGTGACTAAGAAGGCACACTGAGTCAAGGCTTGTTTCTACAGTAGGTGTTTATGTGCAAATTAGTGACTGGGAAAGGTACACTGAGTCGAGGCTTGTTTCTACAGTAAGTATTTAAGGTATATGTGGTTTAAGGCTCTGAGCTGCAAATCTGGTGACATCCAGCAGACCAGACCTGGGTTTGAATTCCACAGCTTCCACTTTTTTAATTTTTTTTATTTTAGTTTTTGTTGACCGGTAAATGCACTAGACAAATCCTGCCTATTTTCAGGCACGACCTGGGGGGAGGGGAATACAGATGAATGTCAACTGACCTTGAACCAGACTAAGCTGTTGGTGCATACTGTGTGACCCTGAGCAAGTCACTTAACTTCCCTGTGCTCCCAGGTTGCTTCTGTAAAAAAGCTTTCAGCTTAGTGTGCTAGTCCTGGTTAAACAACTGAAAAAAGAAAAAAATATGTAAATCGGTATCTGGGAAAGGCACTCTGAGCCAGTGCATGTTTCAGGTGTGACCTCGGTAAGGGTACAAGAAGTTGCTTAACAGGGTAAGAGGGGGGAGAGATGATGTGGCTAGGTTAGTTGTTCCAGATAGAGAAGAAGAACCATAATAAGGGTCCAAGAGTCAGAATAGTGGAGTGACAAGGGTAACCTGGGGTGTGGGGTTGGGGGTGGAGATCAATAAGCCAAATAAAAAGAGAATATACTCTGTCAACATTATTAGTCTCACTTGATTCCTGGTGTACTGTGCAAAAGTATGATTATTTTTTTTCTAAGGGAGGCCCAAGATTTTTTGCAAATTTGAGAAAGGCTCAAAATCTGTTCCACAGCTTGGGGGAGGCTCACTATCACAAAGTGTGAGAACTAGTGGAGTAGACTGATCGGTCTCCAATTACCTAAATCAGTGCAGTCACCTTTTTTATTCAGAAATGTAAGCACTGCAGAATTAAAACTGTTAGCCTCTGTTCCAAATTGCAAAATATCATTAAAAAAGGAAGGCAGGATGTCACTAAGATCCTCTTTAAATGCTTTATAAAACTCATGTGTAATACCATCCTATCCAGGTGATATTCCAGTTTTTAAGCATTAATGGTGGAAAGGACTTCTAGCTTAGAGATGGGTGCATCCAATGTACTCAAGACAGAAACAGGAACCGTGGGAACAGAAAAATGAAAAACATCATTCCATTCAGTAGTCGAACAAAAAGGAGTACTAAAAATTGATGTCAAATGTTGGTCTATTACAGCCAACATTTCCACATCAGAAGTTCTGACATGGCCAGCTGAGTCTTTTAAACCTGTCATAATTTTATTTTCTAATTTTTGTTTACAAGCAATATATGGATCCCTAAAAGGCTGTTGCTGTGTACCAAAACGCATTTCGGCAAACATAGAGACAGCCCTATCATATTGATATTGCCTCATTTTTCTCTTGGTGTCCTCCAATTGTTTTTGAATGTTGGGGTCTGCTACCTGAGGGTTAGACAGTAACTTATAAAACTGATTCCGAAACTGTAGATATTGTAAATAGTCAGAAGTACTTTTATGCATGCCATAATTGATAAAGAAATCCTTTGTAACAGATTTGGGGCCAGATATTCAAAACTTTGCCCCCTGGGCTAAATTAGCACTGCTCGGTGGGCAAACTTAGCCCAGAGCACAAAGCAAGCAGTATTCAAAAGGAATAGCCTGGGGCAAACAGCTTCTGAATATGGCATGGTAATGAGGCCGGGCAAACTGGGCTGGGAGTGCAGGACAAACTTAGCCCTGGAATAAGACAGCTGTGAATATAGCAACCAGGAAGTGCAGACCACAACAGCAACAAAGTGCACAGCAATGTGAAGGTAGCTAGAGGTGACTTATGTGACCAGTGTATGTTCCAGCAAATGCGTGGACCTAGTACAGCTGCAGGGAACAGCCTATGGGAAAGCACAGTGTGCAAAACAGTACAATAGTCCCCGAACCATTAGTGCGGAGCTAACGCATTTGGGATTAGCACGGCACTAAGCTGTTTGCCCGCTGTTAAACACTGCCATAGTCAAAAGTGACATGCAAATGAGCCTACTTAGGTAGTCTCTGGGCAAACATCCAGATTAGCATCACATTATGCCCTCATTTGCATGCAGTTTGCCCACCGTTACTGCAGGGTCCCACAGAGCCAACTGTAGGTCAGTCTGGAAGTACAGGAGCTGGCCAGGTCAGACCGCAGCTCCACCTGTAAGTCTGTCTGGCAGTGCACGATGTTAGCAGCAGGCGACATGTAAACAGTACAGTACAGCATAGCATATTGTACCCCAAGGGACAACACAGCATAGGCACAGGTGGTGGTGGAGCTGCATGCAACTGTCACACTGTAGGGCATGCCACAGTGCACAGCAGACACTACAGTAGCAAAGGGGCCAGTAGTGTGAGGAACACAGCACTGCCTATGGTGTGCAGAGCAGTGATGCTGACTGCACTGAACACAGTGAAAGGCCCAACTTGCAGGTGTTTACTGACAGTGGACATTACTGTTACGCTGTTGTGTGTTTAACAGATGCTACAACTGTGGCATGGGATGCACAGAGTGACATATACAGTACATGGCCAGATGTGTGTGCTGTGGCTTCTGTACAATTATGCTGTAAGTGGCTGGGGGGGGGCACATAGGATCTGACAAGCACACAGGCAGTGGGGTATTCCCACTACTGGCCCATGTGCACTGCATGCTGTGTCCCAGTCTTGTGGCCACACCTGGGCTGTGGTGAGGTCTGGCCACCCGTACACCCTCCACTCAATGGCCACCATGACCACAGTGCTGCCTGTGTGTGCTGGCATCTGTTGAGCACCACAGACGTATGGTCTGCAGGTGTCTGCTGTATGCCCACACTACCATGATGTCCCCTGTGGGTCCAATCACCCCTTACTGCCTGTGCATGGCTGGTACCTATGGCAGCTGTTGGCATCATGGTGGTGCCATCAGTGAGCAGCATGTGTCCTCCATGTCTGGCAGTTTCTAAGATTCATACTCATATGTTAGGGTCATGCAAGCCACACTAATGCCACGCTAACATTGCACAAAGCAACAGTGTCATGTAAAGCTGTTTGTCCAGGGTTAAGACCAGCTTTTCCTGGGCGGTAATTTGTACAGCGCTGTGGGTTGTGCTAAGTCACGCTAAACACCTTAGCACGGCACTAGTCGCTGAATATCTCATTGCGCATGTATGCATGTTCACTTTGCCCCTAGCATATCATTATAGTTTTCCTGGCGCTAACGTGGTTTACGTGTGCTATTTGACCATTTGAATATAGCAAACCCACTCTAATCCCACGCTAATCACACGCAAACATTTTTTACCCAGCGCAAAGCTTTGAATATCTGGCCCTTTGTGTCAAACCACCAGGAAGACCAGTCATCATACATATCTGCTACCAACTTCCTGGACTCTAACAGATATTTTAATTGTGTCAGGACAGTCTCATTTTCCAACAAGTGTGAGTTCAATTTCCATCTCCTCTGTACAGATGGAAATCTAGGTGGGGATATGGCAAAGTCCAAGCTGACTAATCAATACCCTGTGATCAGAGAATTCACAAGGGTGCAGAAAAAAAATCCTGTGCAACTAAATGTTTAGAAATAAAAAAACAATCGATAATAGTAGAAAAGGAAGCTCTCTGATATGTACACTGTGCAGTCTTATGTAAGGACCTATAAGTATCTACAAGACCTGCAACCGAAACTGTGTTAAGCAGTGCATGGGAGTCACAATATATTTTCTGTTGCACATTATCCTTAATACGCAGATCTAATCTGCAATTCATATCACCGCCCCAAATTACATGTTTGGAGGTAAAAAGGTAGGGTTTGATCAGATGAAAGAGATCGACCCTAGCAATTTTAATATGCAGAGCATAAGTATTAATTAATCTAAGGGAATAACCCTTATAAATGCAATCAAAGGACCATGGCCCTACCAGGCAACAAATCAATGAGCCTATTGACCTGTACAGTTGTATGATTAAAGAGAATCCCCACCCCATCGGCAGTATCTGGTCCAAATGACCAAAAAGAGGGACCCTCCCACCAAGCTTTTTTAACTTGAGTGACATCAGACAAGTCAGAAAATCTGGTTTGTTGTAAAAAAATGATATCTGCCTGCAAATTCTTGCAGTACATCAAACAAACCAGTTTTCTTCTCTAGTTCTTGATGCTACAGCAGTTTAGAGATACCATCTTTAGACAGGCCATAGAAAATTATGGTGGTAGCAAGGGTTTGTCCTGTTTTCTTCTTTTGCCTTTCTTTTTTCTTAGTGTCAGGGAGGTCTCTTTCTCCCTCCTCTTCCTCCTCCTCCAGCTCCATTTCTGATAAGACCTCTGATCTAGAGGAGGCTTCGGAGCCAGAATCCCCTTCTAAATCAGCAAGAACTTGGAAAGTATTTTGAGTAGCGCATATAGTTTTGCCCCCTTTCTGAAAGTCAGGAACAGGTGGAGGCATAGCAGTAATGTGAGGAATCAACTGTGAGGGGCCTGGTGCAGAATTTGCATCCTGCTCTTGGGTATCAGTAGGTGTGCCTGTCTGATCCTGGGCTGCAGGACTAGGCCTCGGTATCTCCTCCCCCCCATCTGGTGGATGTGAAGTGGAATCATGTGATGTATACTCCACGCCCCTAGCATCCTGATCCCTCTGTTCTTGTTCCCTAGCTGAGGTACCAGTGCTTGAGGCCTATATCTCTCCTGGGCTTTAGTTATCAAGTGTTCCTTATCAAGGCCCCCCTGTCGATTTTGTCCTGCCCAAGGACACTGATGATATGCATGACCTGCCTTGTCGCATAAATTGCACTTAAAGACATTCCTGCAAACTTCACTGCCATGATCCATTTCCCCACATAAAGCACATTTAACTTTATCACAGGCACTGCTTAAATGGTGCCTGTTCCCACATTTATAGCAGGCCTTAGGTTGCCCAGGGTAAAAACAGACGCCCCTGTCCTTCCCTAGGAAAAAACTATTGGGGATATGAAGAACATCATTCTCAACAATGTGCAACTTAACCTTGATGCGCCAAGCCCCTGTCAAGATACCTTCTGTGTCAATAATGGGCTCAGGAGGCCCCAGAACAGTGCATTTCTTCTCCAGCCAATACTGTATATCGCCCACATTGACCCCCTTATTGCGAAATGTCACACTGACAGTTTTAAATAAAGGCTTTGTGATGGGAATTGCCCAGAAAAGGAGCCATAGCAGTAATGCCTTACAGGACTCATATTTATGCCAAAATCTATCAAGGCCTGAAAAATGTTTAAAACTGATGTCAAAAGTGTCCTCTCCCCATATATTAGTCAATGCATAAATGTCCGAAATCATAAAGTTCATGGAGTCTTTCAAAAGTTTTTTCACAATGAAAGCTCTATCAGTGCGCTCAAGCAAACCTCCCCAATATCTGAGTCTGACAGCATTTCGTCGAGGAGCCTTCTCCAATTTATTGTTATGAAAGAGATCCGAAAATCTAGGGCTTTACCTAGTGTCCGCCCCATGTGGGGAATGAGGTGGGGATGTCCATGGGGGGGCCTCAGAAGATGGAATATCTGCACAGTTCAGCGCCCCAGATTGAATAGTAGGACCGGTACTCGAGTCATTAGCATGAGAAGGAAAAATATGCTGACCTGAAGAAGACACCCTTTGTTGCTCTTTCAAAGGAATGTGGCATTCTGAAGATGAAGGGGAAAAGAATTAAATCCAATTTGGGTCTGGGACCCTGAATCCAGCCGGCATGTGTTAATGTGGATTCCTTCAGCCAAGGCTGCTGCACATCAGGAATAGGCGGTTGCATTCTAGTGGTGTCAGAGTTCTCAGTCAGTAAGCGTACTTCCTCATTCCATCTGTCAGCTGTAAGGATGACGCGCTCCACGTCAGAGTCTTGGTGTTCACTTGACAACCATACCAGTGGAGAATCCGTCGATGTAGAAGTAGCCCAGTCCAGTGGTTTGTCAGGATAGAATAAGTCACTATCAGCGGTCAGGATCTTGCCAGCACTCAATTCAGTTTGCAAAGCTCCTGCTACATGGTCTTGGGCATGCAAATCACTGCATAACATCTCCTGCTCATTTCGTGGTAAGCAATCCTCTGACAGCTCCATCTCAGTCACATCAACAATTTGCAGAGCTGCAGTCTGCACAATCTTCTCCTCCACTTGTCCAACAGCGTCTTCCATTATTGCAAGCAGCACAGCATCTCCCCCTCAGCAGAGTAGGGGAATTTCCCCAGTGCCGTGGCTAATTCCCCCTATCACTAGAATACCACCAGCAGCTTAATCTGGTTCAAAGTCAGTTGGCATTCATCTGTATCCCCTTCCCCCTGGGTCATGGCTGAAAATAGGCAGAATTTGTCTAGTGCACTTACCCGGTCAACAAAAACTAAATTAATAAATAAATATGAGTCAGAGCAGAGCTATGCACAACCAATGTGTCCTGCCAGGTTGGGGTTCCAATTCCCATGGACCTCTCGAGCTCTGCTCTCGGGGTCATAGGGCATCAGAATCTGTCTGTGGCAGAACACACTGGTGCTGCATAGTTGCCCATCAAGTATCCCCTATGTGCTGCTGAAGTAGTGCTGTCATTATGATGTTCTGCTGCAGTAGTGATGTCACCACTGCTGCAGGACCACATGGCATGCTGGCACAGTGTTACAGTCCTCATAGTACCTCTGTGGTGTCAGTAGCCTAGAACCGCTTGAGACATCACATGTCAGTGTCAGTATGGAACAGAGTGCAGAGTAACACACTGCACACTTGTGACATATTACATCTATACAGTATATCACATACATGATGCCACTGTTATGCACAATCTGTGTTCTGTCACCTTGAGCATCTGTGCTCTTGAGGTCACAGGGACTGAGAGCCCCACTGTGGCAGTACATAGTGGTTGTGCAGACCAGCCCATACAACAGGCAGAGCAGACATGTGTTACAGGCCTAACCTGGATGTCTGCCACATCCAGTGCTATCAAGCCATGCACACGTGACATGGGGATGACCAACAGTTGTCAGCATGGTGATCACACATAACATTCATAAACAGCAGCCTCATCCAAGGCATAGTCAGTTAGCAGTCATCTGTATCCCTCTCCCCCAGGTCATGCCTGGCAGTAGGCACTCCCCAGTCAACATAAACTATATCACAAATTTACTAATATGTCCCTGGAAATCTACCTCTGTTAGCTCACATGCAGTACACACCTGGCTAGCCCTGTGATTGCTCCAGTGACATCCTGCGTGCTGCAGCAGTAATCCCACATCAATATGTATTACCTATCAGCAACACAGGTGGAGCTCTGTTAGCCCTTATACAGCACAGCCGGGTAAACAAGCCTGTTAAGCATGCTAATGGGCCAATAATGATATGCTAATCACCATGTTAGCACCATGCATACACAGTGACCATAATCTGCATATGCCATTTGGAAATGGCAGATGATAGTGCCGGGTAAAGCATTTAGCACCGGGCAAAGTGTTCAGTGCCGGGTAAACCATATAGCGCCAGGCTATCTCGGTTGTGCTTAGCGCAGCGCAGTTACCATAGTGCCGTGCTAGGGCTGATAGCGCAGATGCAGCACATGCATGGGTCGGGCCAGTCTGCGCAAGAATGGCCACACTATGTGCCTTAGCACTGCACTGATCCTGTTAGCATGATGGTGTTGCGCATGCCTAGTACATCTGCACCAGGGTCATGGCAGGGTCAAACATGCGCATTGCGCACACTTCCGGGTAGCGCAGCACTATTGCATAGTTCTGCATGGTGCTAGGCTGAACTGTTTGAGAGTACCAGGGTGTGTGGGCCATCTGTTGCCAGTACAGTAATACCTTTCCCTCCCGTTGAGTCAGCCATGTCTGAAAGACATAGGCAGAGGGCAGTGGTGGGCCATGACAGGCACTGGGATGTTGTGTAGATGGCCAACCTGGTGCAGCTCACACAACAGTGGCATAGGTGCCTGTTCAGAGAAGTCCAAGAGGGTGACCACCCCCATAGCCATGTCTGGTCTTCAATTGCCCATTATGTTTCCTTGCACGCATGTGCAATAAACATAGTGCCATCATCCGAGTTTTTGGAGGTGTGGCAGCCCTCTTCCAAGTCAGTCAGTGTGTTTGCAGACACGGCCGCAGTTCTCCAATGCCTGCTGGAGCTGTCTATGACAGCAGTCCAAAATGCAGGGGAGTACAGTTGAAATGGGGAGCTAGACTTCAGTGAGCAGTGATAAGATATCGCCTGCTCATGCGCTCCCCTACATACCACACACATGCACGCGCCTGCGTGCTTTCGCCTCCACGCACTCACTGTGAGCCGGCGGGGGGTGCCCAATTCCCGGGCCAGCTCCACTGGCCCCCTCAGAGTACAGGGTGCCATGCGGGAGCCCACCCCAGCATGGCAACAGATGCTATTGCCAACGGGTGCCCAATCCCCATCGGCTCCACGCCCCCAGCCATCCTTGTGCCATGCTGGGAGCCCACCCCAGCGTGGCAATGTCCAGCGTTGTCATTTAAAAAAAAAAAACAACCTGAAACTGAAAAACAGTCCCTCGCTGGCTCTGCCCCACCGCGCCCACTGGGAACCCCACCTCCCCACACACCCCCACCCCATACTTACCTCCAGACTCCAGCGCGGTGATCTTCGGTGGACCGGGAACACGTCTGCACTCTTCAAAGTCGACCGCGAACTGAGGAAATGCCGGTAAGCTGTATAATGGGATAAATAGGGTTTTTTCAACTTTGCTGCATATCTCAGGCATTTTTTGGAATTTTTGCACCAAATTTTCAACATGGGGTTTTTGGAACTCCTCATGAATGCTCTCACTGTCATGGCGTTAATCGGGCCCGAAGGGTGATTTCGCAGTCACTGTGCAAAATTACCTTTCAGGACTGAGTAACAAAATGACACTGCCACTGTTCATAAGGTGGGCTCTCAAAGTGTCTATGTTGAAAATTTGGTGGAAAAATTCCTAAAAATGACTGTTTTACCAGTGTGCATTGCGCAGTTCCTACGCATGCTCATAAGTTCACAAATTTTCAATATTTCCACTCCAGATTTTCAACATTGCCATTTTACCACACCTCCTTATGAGAAGTACAGCTGTCATTTTTCACATCTTGCCCAAAATGTGTTTCAGCCCATGTAGTGCACAATGGCGCAGTCGGTGTGCGAAATCAATGTATGGGACACATTAAGAAAATCCCAGTGACACTGTTCATGAGCAGAGGTCTTAAAATGACTATGGTGAAAATTTGGTGAAAAAATTCCTAAAAGTGACTGTTTTACGAGTGTGTGTTGCGCAGTTCCTACGCATGCTTGTAAGTTTGTGAATTTTCTGTATTTTCACTCCAGATTTTCAACATTGCCATTTTATTACACTTCCTTATGAACAGTACAGCTGCCATTTTTCACATGTCACCCCAAATGTGTTTCTGCACATGTAGCGCACAATGGTGCAGTCAGTGTGCGAAAACAATGTTTGGAACAGAGTAAGAAAATCACAGTTACACTGTTCATGAGCAGAGGTCTTAAAATGGCTACGTTGAAAATTTGGTGACAAAAGTCCATAAAATGACTGTGTTATGAGTGCGCATTGCGCAGTTTCCATGCACCCTCATAAGTTCATGACTTATGAACAGTACAACTGTCATTTTTCACAACATGGCCCAAATGTGTTTTCACGCTTTCAGCGCAGAGATGCGTGGTCGCTGTGGAAAATCATTGTTTGGGACAGATAAAGAAAATCACAGTGACACTGTTCATGATTGGAGGTCCCAAAATGCCTGTGTTGACAATCTGCTGTAAAAAATCCCCAAACTAATTACATTACGGGTGTGTGTTGCACAGTTTCTATGCATACTGGTGACTTCACCAGTTTTTTTAATATTTTTACTGCAGATTTGCAACATTGCCATTTTTTACACCTCCCCATGAACAGTACAGCTGTCATTTTTCACATCCTGTTCAGAATGTGTTTTTGCACCTGTGGTGCTAAATGCCATAGTCGTTGTGCATAAGCAGCTTTCCGCTAACAAACTGATATTGCCACTGTTCATGAGGTGGGGGGTCACAAAAAGAAATGTTGAAAATTTGTAGTGAAAATACCAACGAATGCCTGAGGTGTTAGGGTTTCCAACCATAATGCCCCACCCTGTAGAGAATGACAGGCATCAGGGGTGTGACTTGGGATTCTCGCCTGTAATGCTCATACCATTCCACACCCTGCAGCCAGTGAGAGGCATTGAGGTATGCCTTCGACTCTTCGGCCCCAAAGTTCACCCCATTCTTCTATACCACACCCATCTCACTGTATTTCCTGATGGAAAGGGGTGCGCATAAGGGCCAAAGACCCCAAGGCACACCGTGACACTTGTCAGTGTCTGCAGGGTAGGGTGTGGTGAAATGGCATGGCCGTTATAACTGACAACCCAAAGGCACACCCCAATGCCTGTCACTCTGTGCAGGGTGGTGGTGGGGTTGGCTTCAGTTCAATACTTCACTGCCATTTCTATTATGCAGCTCTGTAACTTCTATACTACCAATGCCAATGCCAGCAAGCAAACATTCGGCATTGACAAATGCTTGTTTACTATGGTTCTTTGCTTCAGTATGTTACAACTGCATGTGGGACAGGTCCTCACAATGTGATACAGTTAGCTTTTGTGGAGTACACTGAGGAATGTTCCTTGTCATGTGGTACTGTTGAGAGGTATGTGTCTGGATGTGGTGCACACCACCACTACTGCTGTGTCTGTGCCATGACACTTACCACCGGCTCATGTACATGTACCCTGTACTCAATTACATGTACCCTGTAACCTAATTGTATTTGTCTGACCACAGTGTGACGTGGCACCTCTGTTGAACGCCTATTGTTTTGCAAATCTATGCTATGTAACCAAAAACACAATGTATGTCTTTATGTGATGAAGTACCTTTGGAAACGAGCCTCTGGCTCAAAGGTTGTAAACTGATTCTTAGAAATAAATAAATAAAAATAAATAAATGTGATAGATCCATGGCATTGGTGCCCTGCTGTGCTGCACACTGTCAAAGGTGTAGGCAGCATATGCTCTGTAGTCGGTTGTGTACAGTCATGCTGTGCGCATGTCACAACCCGTATACCTTTCTGTCATCAATGAAATTCTAATCTGTAGTCTTTTTGTTGTTGTATGCCACTGTGGCGTGTCAGTGTTTCCACAACTGTTGTTGAGGAGTTAGATACTTGTATATCCTCATTATGGGTTAGAGGACTCCTCTGACTACATTCTACCTTGTTGGTGAGGGGGTATCATCCAGAGGGGCTGTGTACATATCATGATGGGGGGGACTGTTGCAGCTTGTGTGTACAGGATGGCAATGTCAGACTCCACCCCTGCACACATTGGCCATGCACTGTGCATTCTGCAGTGTCCTGTGTCCTGTGCTTGGCATGGCTTGGGTGGTGCACTGTGCCTGGGTGCCAGTTATGCATGTGTTGTGCCACACCACCAGGGTCAGGGGTGGTCTTTAGCATACCGTGGTGGCTGACATTGCAGTAATGCTGCTGTACCATCTTCCCACTGCAAAGAGCAGAGAACATGCCGGAGACAGGAGCAGTGACCAGCAGGCCTACAAGAGGCCCACCACGGACAGGCAGGGGGTGCCATCAATGCCGCAGCACACGGAGGAGATCAGTGATGGGGACAGAAGTGTGTTGCATGAGTACTGTTTGCCATTGTGCATTTCTGCTATGTGTCTGTGTCACCACTGCAGGTATTGGAGTGCTGTGTCTAGTGTCGTGGCACAGTCAACTGGGTCATCCAGGTCTGATGTGATTTAGCTATGTTGCATTTGGATTCCCAGGGTGCTCACTTAGAGGGACCCCTTAGCCATTGTGGCTACAATATGTACAGCCACATGGGGCTACAGTGTTCACACATGACTATGTGCTGGATGGGGGGCACGGGATGCTTGACACCTGTGGCACCATTCAGCGCACCCATGACTGTTACATCAGTGGGGCCTGATATGCTGGCTGCATGCATTTGTGTTGTCTTCTGTGCCTCCAGTGTCTTGCCTTCTGCTGCACAGCCTGTGACATGGCTGACTCTATGTATGGTCTACTGTTGCAGTCACTGCCAACGTGCACTGCTATCTGCCTTGTACTGTAAAGTTGCACTCAGAAGGTCAGTGAATACAAAGAATGTATACATAATAATGGCCCTCAGAGCAGAAAATGAGCACTTGGAATACTAAATGCCTTATATCTCGCATGGCATAGAAAAAAAAAGTAAAATCTCATATTATTTACAACTTTCCAGGCTAGTTTTGCACTCATCCCCCTAGCAGGGAATTAAGCATTTTTCCAAAAAAATGTCTATATCTCGAACTGTTTTTGAGATATGGGCCCCGAAAGGTGTGGGGGATGCCGTAATGTTATCCTATGGGACAAATTGTCAACTTCAGAGTGCCATAACTTTACAGCCCTCTAATATTTTGCCACCAAACCACCAAAAGGCACATCTGGGGGATCTTGGCTTTCTTCCCTCCAAATTTCAGCCCGAAAGACCAAACTGTTCTTTTGCAGCAGGGTGGCAAAGATTCCCTATTGTTTTGGTCATAGTGTCGCAAAGTACTTTCGCAAATCATGTCACTTTTGCAAATGAAATCATGAAAGTGTTGCATATGTGAAAGTACTTTGCGTCACTACTTTTTACAAAAATTTAAAAAACATATTTCTGGGGTGTTTACCCCCCAAAAAAGATGTGGCTAGCATCTTCAAGGGTCGACTAGGTGAACAAAATAAGAATTGTGTCCCTAGAGGGTCCCAAATGTAAATGCCAAGCATTTCTGTGACCACCAACTGAAACAAGATGGCCAATTTGCGACACTACACGGGTCATTTGAGAAAGTAAAAAGTGCATTTGCGACACTTTCGCTTATTTTGTTAACTTTTCCCATTGACTATAATGGGAAACTTGTTTTTTGGATAACTTTTGAATCGTTTAATATTTTTTCATGAAATCTTTGAAAGGCACATCAGGGACTATGGCTGCATGTTCCCTAAAGGTTTTGGACCAGTCACGTAAACCGTATGGGCTGTAGGTGTGAGCAAAGAATGTGCAAAAAGTAACTTATGCGTTTTTGGTGCTCTGTAGCTCCACAACTGTATATCCAACCATAACAAAACTTGGCAGATCCAGAGATCTATGGTACCAGACTATGCATTCTAAATTTCAGGCAAATCCATCATACAGTGGCAAAGTTATTAAGCTGCCAAATTTCAGATTTAACCTTAAAAGGGGTACCCAACCCTAACTATAGTGGCACTACCGTGCCACTATAATATATATTTACAAAACGAGGGACAAATGCAAATCCAAATCCAAAGTTCTGATTGAATAAAACACATCACATGACCATGTGTATATCAGAGCATGGCCACACACCTGCACATTTACCGCCCTTCAAAATAATTTTGCCATTTTATAAGATAGATAACCCACTCTTAGGTGTGCATTCATGCTCTGATATACACACGCCTTGGATGGTTGATGCACACCAAGGTGTGTGTGTATATCAAAGGGCGACTGCACACCAAAGAGTGGGTTATCTATTACATATACATATAGATATATATATATATAGATATATATATATATATATATATCTATATATATATATATATATATGTGATGGGCAAAGTAGCTTTAATTTGCTCCTGAGTGATTCCGCGGTGTCAAGGCGAATTCTCTGAGTACTTTGTGTTATTAATGGGTAACACGAAGTCCACTGAAAACACTGACTTCACCTTCTCCTTCACCTTACTCCGCCTTCCCAAACCACTACTCCACCAATTCTTAAGGCAAAGTACATTGAAAACAATGCACTTTGCCTTGTTTTTAAGCTCCAAAGGTGAATTTTGCAGTGATTCATGGGATTTCAGGTCACATGGGCTCTAGATTGTTCTGCACAGCCTCAGTTTTGGGTAGTGTGTGTAGGAAGCTGTAGGAGACAATCTGCTCTGAGAGCTCTCTGTGATTCAAACCTTCAAAAAGCTGTTAAAAAAGCCTTTCTGAGTAATTTTTTTTGTTGAAACTTTAGTTCATTGATTATAGGAAACCCTCCTATGCTCATATCATCAATCGTTTATTGTTTTTGTATGGATTTTGAATGTTAATGTACAACATTCAGTCTGTTTACTGAAAGACAGTGAAAGTGTGTTTTGGAGGAGGGGCATATCTGTGGTGTAGGTAGATTAACTTGGAGGAAAAAGACAGTGCTTTCTGTTTCGGTGATATTTTTCTTGTATAACTGTGTTAATGTACACAGTAATATTTTCAATATTTCTTGCCATTTTTTTGCTGATTGTTGTGGTGCAGCAGTGCATAATTTTAGTTTGTTTAAAATGTGTGGTTATATTACTGACGTTTTCAATTTGCTGTGCATTACTTAGTGTGTGTGAGTATGTGTGTGATGAGTGTCATCAAATCAGATGCCTTTTATTGTGCCACATAATTTCAGCAATGTGAAGCTGCTCTCTACTGCAGCTGTGTAATGTTTGTACTTCTTTGCGGTATCTTTACTGATACTAGTACTAGTGACTGTTACTGCCGCGGTGCCTAATTTTAGTTTGTTTAAATATGTGGTTATTTTACTGAAGTTTTCAATTTGCTATGCATTACTTAGCATGTGTGATGTGTGTCATCAAATCAGACACCTTTTATTGTGCCACATAATAATTTCAGCAATGTGAACCTGCTATCCACTGTAGCTGTGTGATTTTTGTACTTCTTTGTGGTATCTTTACTGGTACTAGTACTAGTGACTGTTACTGTAGCTGTGCAGTACACTGCCCCCTTCCCCCCCAGTGGCCCTCCCCAACCGGTAAAGGTATTCTTTTCCAGATTTGAATTTCTGATGGTGAGTACTGGTTAGGTGTTGTGCCTTTGTGTCTGCATCTCTTCAGTGCACAGCACAATCTTAATCTGTCTGTGCATTTGCATCTCTTTATGGCCCAATCTCCATCTGTAACTTAAGTCACAGTTGTTTATTTGGCTTCCCTTCAGAGTACTGGACAGGTGTGGTGCTTAATTCTGCATGAACATTGTACTCATTAGTATGCATTTTTAAGTCAGGACCACCATCATCATGAGTCACTCGTGATACGAATCACGTTCTTCATCATCACGGTCACAAATCATGACTCATGATCATTCACATTACGAATCACAACATTAATTTTTTTTCTAGTTACTTAGATGTATTGTAAGCCTATTTTGTAGTATCTCTCCAGGCTTCATCACCCCACCTTTGTACTCATTGATACATGTTTTTAAGTCTGGGAGTTTTAAGCTACAGCTCATCAGCAAAGTATAGCTGTAGGCAGTAGGCATTCATGTTTCTTCATCATCACGGTCACAAATGCAGTCACAAATCACGATTCACGATCACGTCATAAATCACAACATAAATTTCTTTTAATAGTTACTTGGATGTATTGTAAGCCTGTTTTATCGTATCTCTCCATGCTTCACCACCCCACCATTGTACTCATTAATGTTTGTTTTTAAGTCAGGGAGTTGGATAGTGTCTGCAGTACATACACAGACTGGAAAGAAGATTGACTGCACACATGCAGTTTAGTACAGTATGCTTGCACTGCTCAGATTACACAGTGTCATGCATGCATGCAGAAGACAACAAAAAAGGGCATAATTACATACAAGAATTGGGGATGGTGGAGGAATACATTTTATAACACAGCAAGGAAGGTGTGGGGGACACATGGTGTGAGGAAAAAAACATAATGTGGGATCCCATGGTGATCCAGCACCAGTTCCAGCATGGACATAATTTGCAACTGATGTCCCTCTAAGTGATCCAGCCACTGCTCCACAGCACTCACCCTCTCGTTGTTATCCTCAACAGCACTCCAGAGAACTGCCAAGTCAGCCTGTGTTACATGCAGTTCTCTGGGGTCCACACATTCTACAGGCTGACCTGCTGGTGATGGTGGGGTGGGGGTGCTGGTGGAGCAGCAGGTGCTGCTGTGGCCCTCCTCTTCTTAGGGATGCCTCAATGCACAGCTGCACCCTATGCCACAGAATGGCCAGCAGGTGCAGCATGGTCTGTTCTGTGGCAGCCTGCCACTCCAACTGCTGGTGATTGAGCACATGGGTGTGCTGGCCACCAGTCCACAGGTGAGTCCCCCCCGGGGACCACGGCACACCTCCACCTCACACAGGTGGCACTTGACCACACTGCTGTCCCCCCCACACAATCAAAAAACTACCAAACAACAGAGGTGCAGGGAGGACCAGGCACAAGCAAGGGATGGCCAGATGAACTGGCAGCTGGCTGGTCATGGTGCTGAACAGGGATGGGATCCACACCTGGGCCTGGGGGAACAGGCACATCCTGCTCCAGAGGACCTGGTGCTGGACTTGGTGGTGGT
This sequence comes from Neoceratodus forsteri, assembly GCA_016271365.2. Classification (NCBI taxonomy): domain Eukaryota; kingdom Metazoa; phylum Chordata; order Ceratodontiformes; family Ceratodontidae; genus Neoceratodus; species Neoceratodus forsteri. Next base: position 1,064,570,409 of record CM057454.1, on the reverse strand, counting down.
GGTTCAACTGCCTCAGAGTCAGGACAGGAGGCGGTGCTGGTCCTGCTTCTGGGGGAGGGACACTCACAAGTTTTGAGCAGTCCAATAGGAATGGGCGCCCATGCCCACCACACATGCGCATGATATGATACTTACCATTACCATACTCTCCCAGAGCTGCCCCCACCCCAGACATTCCCTCACCCTGGTCCATCTCTCCTGCTGATCTCCCTCAGTCTGAGCAATCACTACTCACACTGTCACACAACACACACATGCAGTCACACAGACACAGACAAACAACTAACTACTTATAAAGGTAAGAAAAATAAAATTTACAGAAAGAGCAAATTAAGTAAAAAAGAGTACAGAAAAGACAAAAACATGTAGCTTTTAAAAAAGCTTTTGGGTCTAAATCAAAGTTTAAATCTCCTCCTTGCTCTGATCTCAAAGTATCGGCAGTCACAAAACACTCTACTCTCTCTCTCCGTCTGCACAGGAGAAAGTACAAGTGTCTGCTTGTATGACACTTTCTTCCTTCCTAGCTAAAAAGCATGTGACTTACAGTACTGTAAGCCATGTGATGTGTGGGGGGGACTTCCAAATCTGAAACACCAAGTAGGTCACTTAGAATCATAATGAGGAACGCGTTGTCCATTAAAAACAATGACTTCGCCTTACTTCGCATTGCTATTCCACCTTAATGTGAACTGGTAATGACAAGGCAGAGTGAGCACTTTGCATTGCCTACTCCACGTAGCAGAGTGAAAATGTGAAGTGCCCACTTCACGTTCTCTTTGCTGGCAGAATTTAAATTTGCTGCATTCTCTCTCTCTCTCTCTCTCTCTTTAGCAAAAAACTCCGTTAATGCATCAGTTAGGGTTGTTTCCACAGCAACAAAAGTGTGGAAATACAGTGTTAGGTTTACCACTCCACCCCCCACCCCCATGCCCCCATCCTCAAACCCCTAACTTCGCATTCCCCCCCCCACACACACATGCAAGCGGTACAACACACATCCATCATCATGGTCCAGCAACTGTATGAGTTCTGCTGCCATCAGAGTGCCTTGTGGGTATAAATGCATGCTGGGCAACCATGGGAGATAGGCCACAGTAAGCATTTTTCTGTTACAAACATCAATAACAAGATTTAAGCAGATGCCTATATTTCAATTGTTGAGAAATGATGAAACACACAGTATGTTATCTATAGATAGCTGTATTGGAAATAAGAGTTTGGATAACCCTAGCAACAGTCAGTGGATGTTTGCATATTTTTTTCTGATAGAGTGAGTCAGTCCTAATAACAAATGGCAATAATAATAAAAGTAATGTTTTGTAGTATAATTTACAAGCAACATGTGACAGCAACGGTTGTAACATCCAAAGCTAACCATAACATGTTGCTAATGAGTATTTCCAGTTAACGCAGCAGTATTTCGATATGTGATGGTGCTAGTTTCATACCTAAGCAGCATCTGAAAAGTACTATGTATGTGTCAGCTGTGTCTGCCCTGCTACCTCATGCCTATGTGGTAGCAGCAATACCTGCAGCGAGCCAATCATTGAATTATGACACATAAAAATCAATATTTAGACATTTTGTGCAGAATAAGTTTCACTTAATGAAAAAGATATGACAGCTATGCTCTTGACATGGGTGCCTCTGCTGCTGCAAGCAGCCAGGCGGGTCCCTTCTGTCCACTGGCTGCCTTCCTCACTGTACTGCCCACCAATCAGCAGACCGAAGCTTCACTCTTGACATGGGAGCCTCTGCTGCTGCAAGCAGTCGGGCGGGCCCCTTCTGTTCATCGGCTGCCTTTCTCGCTGTACTGCCCACCAATCACCAGACCGAAGCTTCACCCTTTCTCATGGGTGCCTCTGCTGCTGCAAGCAAATGGGCGGGCCCCTTCTGTCTGCTGGCTGCCTTCCTCGCTGTACAGCCCGCCAATCACCAAACCAAAGGTACGCTGCAGAAGCTTGACTGGCCAGAACCATCTACTCTGCCTGCTGACAGGCTGCTACAGTTCTTTATTCCTTTGCTACTGCTCTTTCTTCTGGACTTTAAGCTAATGTTGCATTCTGATTGTGGTACTGGTTAAGTATCTTCAAATTGTCCTGTGAATCCTAACTTAAACGTGAACCTAAACCTGTTTACAGCAATTTTACACTCCAAGGGTAGTTTGAAGTGCAAGTTCATTTAGGCTGCAGGTTTGTAGATTGTAAAGTATTACAGCTCTCTTTGTTTTAAGGTCCAGTGGTAATCTACCCTGGATCAGAAATTAAGTTTAAGGTGATACAGTTTTTTCTGTTTAGACCAGATTCCATTTGGGTCACAGTTGTAAGCTTTGCCCTGCAAATAATCCAATTTATCTTTCACTTTCTGTCCTTCTGTCTCCTTCCTGCTTGAATTTTTGCATCCACCCCATGCCCCACCTCCAGCCTTTATTAAATTCTCTTCCTCTCCCCTCGGCACCGGCCCTAGCAATCTTCATCCTCCCCTCCCACTAATATTGCAACTCCTCTTAAAGATACAGAGTGCAGCTATTAGGCCTAACACTTGTCCTGTCCTCCCTTTAAAGACATTTTCCTATTTTCACCATCTGCTTGTCTATCAGCTTTGTTTAGCGCCTGCTCTACTATCTACTTTACAGTTCCATACCTGAGCTTCCTCCCTTGCTACCCTCAACATAGCCCCAATAATTTTCAAGTTGCCTTGGCACCCCTGACCTAGCTAAAATGCCCTATTTTAACCTACATTTTATATCTTAAACTAGATCCACTGTCCCTGATTGGGCTCCCAGTGAGTGGCCGCTGCTAATCCTGCCAGCCTCCCACACCTCCATCCTCCTGATGACCAGGACACCTTAAAATCCAATTAAGAGTCCCGGCTTCTCCGGGGTAGCACTGTGCGGGTTTGATAAGCTGCCACCTGCTGCCACCCTCCTCTAATTGGACTGCTGCTCTCCGCTCAGCCACTGTTTGGCCCTGCCTTTTCTCTGCTGGATTTTTAGTCTCTGGGCTTCGGCGCCCTCTGCTTTACATTGACTTTTGCCGAACATTTGCATCTGTCCCCGCTCCCCACCTCCTACCTTTAATAATTAGGATTTGGCTCCACCCACTCGACCTTGGTATCCACCCTGCTTGAACCTCATTGGGCTCATTTACTTGGGACCCCCCTCCCCCCACCACTCCCTCTCCCTCTCCTTGCTTCACCTCCATGGGCTGGCTTTTGCCCTACTGACCCTCTCGGTTATTCTCTACACATCCTCTAAGCACTATGGCTCTGCCCCTTCTGTCTCTTCATCTCATTCTCTTTTCCTCCCTGCTTCCACTGTTTGTCCTGCCTGGAGCTAGATACCCCTCTCTTCTTCTAGGCTACAGGATTGACCTTATCTACACCCACTCTGGTACCCTTCCAAGTGAGCTTGTCTATACTCCCCCATTCTCCTATAGGGATGGCTGGCAACACCCGAAGAACCATGATAGGGTGGTGTAAGTTCTTCTGTTCCCATTCTCAGCACTGGCTCACTGGCGGTTCACCTTCAGGGGTGGTGATTGGCTTACCCAAGCTGGCAAGCCTTATAGATGTACTAGGACCAGAATTCTAAACTAACTATCACCACCCTATCAAAGATATTACTTCTGTTACTGTTATGCTTGGTTAACATTGAGCTAAACCCTGGTCCTATCGCTACCATTACATCCCCCTCAGATGCTGCTCATCTTAAAGGCATGAGTTTCTGGCATGTTAATATATGCAGCCTCCTAAAAAAGTTCTCCATGATTCAGGTGTGGGTCAGCCTTACTCATCCAGATGTTCTGATAATCTTCGAATCTTGGCTTAGGCCAGCCTCTCAGGACAGGGAGATTAATATTCCATCTTCCCAGTTATTCAGAATGGACAGGCTACTAGGGGAGGTGGTGTGGTGGTCTACATTAAGGAAAGGTTTACAACATCCTGCCTGGATTCTACTTCTGTCAAAAATGAATTAGAGTGTTTGAACCTGAAGATGGATTTATCTACTTCCCTTGCCCTCAGAGTGATTGATTGCTATAGAGCACCATCTGCTGGTACACTCCTTCTTACACATCTTGGCTCTATTATGGAGAAAGAGAACCTTGAAACTATCATCCTAGGGGACCTTAATTTGGACTGGTTATCAAAGTCTGCTTCACCCTTAAACACTTTCTGCAATTCCCTTGGGTTGGTGCAACTAATTCACAAACCCACACTTCCAAACAAAAAGAACATGAGCAACAGCACACTGCTGGATGTTATTTTAGTCGATAAGCCTCATCTCTTTTCACATGCTGGAAACTTCTTTGCTGATGTCAGTGAACATTGCTTCATTGCTGCGGTCAGATCACTGTATCATACAGGACCAACAGCTAAATTTGTTACAAAAAGGTCCAGTTGTAACTTTGATGTGGCTGCCTATGTCTGAGATTTGGAACACTTGCCACATTGGCAAGACTTCTACTTAGCTAACACATTTAACTCGGCATATGATATTTTCCATGATATACTCGTTGGGGCCCTAAATATGTTTGCCCCATGGTTAAAATTTGTGTAAAAAACAAAACATGTCATTGGTTCTCTGCTGAGCTGAAAGCTGCATTGCTTGGTAGGGATATGTTATGGAAAAAGCTCACTGGACTAATCTTGACTCAGACTTGTATCAATTCAGAAGGGCATGCACTGCTTGTACGAAAATGGTCAGAGATGCTAAGGCAGAATTTTATCTTACCAAATTGGATTCTGCAGCATAGTGCTCCTCCAAATTCTGGAGGACAATCAAAGAAATGTCCTGATATATGCCTGGTAATTCCTTGCCACCTAAGATTACAACTGGGAGTACTACTATCAACGATAAACTGGGAATCCTAGATGCATTTAACAATCATTTTGCCACAGCTGGTCTTGCTTTCAATAATTCCCCTGCATCCCTGTTCTGCTCCTAATTAAGTGTCCCATGCTCAGACTCTCCTGCCCTGGTACCTGGCTTCTCGTTCCACCCGGTCTTTCTGAAAGAGGTTGAAGACCTCATTCTCCAATTGGATAGTAAGACAAGTGCTGGTGCTGATTCTTTGGATCATTATTTCCTTAACATCGCCTATCATGTCCTAGCTGTTCTTATCACCCACTTATTTAACATCATTGTCCCAAGGGCTTATTCCCCAGATCTAGAAAATTGCTCATGCCATCCCCTTGTTTAAATCAGGGGATCCCCGTGACCTTAACAATTATAGACCAATTTCCCTCCTCCTAACTTTGTCGAAACTTCTGGAAAAGATTGTCAGCAACCAACTAAGGGACTACCTCAAATCCAATAACCTACTAAACCCTATGCAATCTGGCTTTAGAACTAAACACAGCACTATTTTGGCTCTTGCCACAGTAACAAATGATTGGTACCGAGAACTGGACAGCAGAAACTTTGTCTGTGCTGTATTTCTAGACCTTAGTAAGGCTTTTGATACAGTGGATCATAGCCTGCTTCTCTCTTTTCTGAAGAGTATAGGCCTGGACTCAGTTTCTTTGCATTGGTTTACTGAGTACCTTGTAGGACGGGTGTCAACAAATTAAGGCTGAGGGTGAGCTATCTCCACTCAAACCTCTACTGAGGGGAGTACTGCAAGGATCCATACTTGGTCCCTTACTATTCACTATCTATGTTAATAACATTGATGAGAGTACTAACAAGGCCAACATACACCTGTTTGCTGATGACGCAGTTGTATATATAAGTCGTCTGACACCTGACGCCCTTGTGCTGACCTCCAGGAGGAATTTAACCTGCTCTGGAACCAGCTCTTCCATAAAAAACTTCTTCTAAATGTTAAAAAAACAAAAGCAATGTTGTTCTCACCCTATTGCCATGTGATAAATCTGGCCAGCTCTGGAGCACTATCTCGGATTACCACAATTCTTGGGAGAGAAACTGGAGTTTGTCTCAAAGTTTAAATACCTAGGTGTGTGGTTAGACCATAATCTATCATTCACTGAGCACATCAAGGACCTCATAAAGAAGTTAAGGCAGAGGCTGGGGCTATTATTTAGAATTAACCAGTTTCTTACTAGAGATGCAAAAGTGCACCTTGTCCAAACTAGTTTTCTTTCACTGTCGATTATGCAGATTTCCTTTATTGTCAATGTCCCAAAGCCTTGCTGTTTTTTAATTTATTTATTTGGATCTAGGATTACAAATACACTTGAGCCAAGGCTCTTTTACAAAGGTTCTACATCAGATAATACAAAGGGGAAAACAAACATTTCAAAGAACAACAACAGTGTGGTGATTACAGACAGGTTGAGTATTAGGACCTTCGGTATAACCATGGGGGAGGAGAGGGGAAAATGATGAAGTAGCCTGAGGCATTTGTCAAAACAAAGAATTAGTAAGGAAGTGTAGTTTTTCATGGGGGGTGAGGGGGTGAGAAGAGGTGAGAGGATAGGACACGTGGGGGAAGGAACAGGTAGGAGGTGTGGAGGGAAGTATGAAGGAAGGAAAAGTGCATCGGGGTATATGGTTGCAGAGTGTGGCTGGTAGGACTGGTGTGAGGTTGGGAGCCACAAGCTAGCTTAGATAGTGATCCTCAGTTTCAGGTGCAACAATCACAAGAGCTGGTGGTAGTGAGATGGTGCCGGAGTCTGGTTTTGCACATCTCAAGTATTGTGGCTGAGGAGATAGTATGGCTGAGGCCATTTAGCCAAAGTAGAACTTTGTAGGCAAAAGGGCGTTGGCCCAGGCTGATGCGACAGTGGGGAACTTTCAGGAGCTGCTGCTTTGATCTCCGAAAGCTCCGACGACTGGAGCTTTCAGGTAATAGGGCTAGGATGCCAGGGGGTGTGAGGCCAAGGTGGATTTTCTTCACCATAGTACAGTTGAGATACTTGATGTGGTTAGATAGTTGGAGCCAACCAGTCTGAGCATACAGGTCACAGGTGTGGGTGAGATGGTGTGCACCAGTAATAAGTCAACAGGCCTTGTTTAAGACAACTGATATATGTCTGAGGGTTGTTGTCATGGCAGAGTTGTAAATGATGAGTCCATAGTCTATGACTGAGACCACAGAGCTCTGTACGGCTATCTTCAGTGCATCAGGGGTGAGATATTGTCTGTGTTTATAGAGTAGACCAAGTCGTGTATTAGCGGCTCTGGCAACATTGTCAACATGGGCCCCATATGAAAGGCAAGGATCAAGCAGAATCCCTAGATATTTGAAGGACTGGGCCTGTTCAAGGGTGTTACCCTTTGGGGTGGAGATAACCAGCTGGTGTTACTTGTGCGGATTATGGGAGCTGTGAAAAAGCATAGATTTACTTTTCTTGTGATTAAGCACTAGCTTGTGTTTGTGGAACCATGACTCAATGGTGCTGAAGCCATGCTGGAGACTACGTTGTAATGACGAGGGGTCTTTGTGTGATGAAAAAACTACTGCATCATCTGCACACAGTATGATGTGCTCAGAGCAGGACTGGGTTAAGGAGTTCAAGAAAAGGCTGAAAAGGAGGGGCCCAATATGGACCCCTGTGGGACACCAGAGCAGATGGGCAGGGTATCAGAGAGAGTGTTGGCAATTTTTACTCTTTGCCTCCGGAGTTCTAGGTAGCTGTTGAACCATAGTGCAGAGTCAGGTGACAGACCGGTCTTCAGTAGTTGGTCAGTAAGGAGCCCATGGTGGACAGTATCAAATGCCTTGGAGAGGTCGATAAAGACAGCCCCAGTGAGAAGGCCATTGTCAAGGGAGTTGTGAACTGCTCCGGTGAACTCAAAGAGGGCTGTGGTGGTACTGTGTCCTTTCTAGAAACCGTGTTGTTGGGCACATAGTATATTGTATTTATCCAGATGGTCTGTGAGTTGTCTGCCACGATCCAGTCAAGGGCCTTAGAGAGCAGGGATAGTATTGCAATAAGGCGATAGTTTGAGTGACTGGTCTTGTCACCACTTTTGTGGACAGGGGTCACGATCGCAGTTTTCCATCTGTCCAAAGCCTTGCTTGCAAAGTTGGATATGCTTTGCCACAGGGCCATCTGGTTTATTACTGGTCTCCCCATCTCTGCCCATCATTGTTCCTTGTACAAAGCCATAGGGTTGTCCTCTCTTATGTCTAGGCATAATAGAAATGCAGTCCTTTGGACTTATAGAGTCCTCTTAAAGTGGCTTCCACAATATATAATAGACTGTCTCCCACTAAGTGAGCCAGGGACATATGCCCTAAGAAGCGCATCCTACATCACATTATGTATCCCCAAGGCTTCCTCTCGCTATGGCAGAGTGGCCATTAGTTTTTTTTTGCCAACATTGTAGAACAAAATACAATAATTATTGAAATTAAGCTGCCTCTGCAGTATGAATGCCTTTAAATCTCTATATGCTCGGTATGTGTGTGAGCCATGCAATTGCTACCCCAGCCCCTAATTTTAGTCTGAAGTATCAGGCTGCTGCCCTCTGTGCATAGTTGAATTTATGATCGCTTGTAACCTTTGGTGACCTTAACTCTGTGAGCGCCTTATGTCTTAAATGTGTTTCCCCCTCTAGAAATCCCTGTAGGGTTATTATCTCTTCATGGCTTTCACAGCTGCTACACCTTACTCGCCCTGCTGTCTTTTACATATTGCTTAATCTGTGGCTTGTATTTCCCTACCCTGTACAATTTAACTGCCCTATTTCATTTTCATATTCCCTTTCCACTGCATTCCACTCTTACTATCTCTTTCCTTTGTCCTCTAACTCTCTTCCTTGCTGTAGACTAGTCCTTCAGGGACTCCCTGCCACTCAGGCAGGAGAAATGCGGATACCGGGTGGTTGTCACTTCCATAGCCACTGCCTGAGACACCCAGACTAGCTTACTAGCGAGGTGCGGCATTGCTGATACCCAATCAGAACATGAGCGCTTTTCTGCTCTGGCATCTGATTGGCTCTTGCAGTCTGCTCCTGTGTCTTCCTCAATATTAGGCAAAAGTCTGAGCTTCTGTCTAAAACTTGCACAAAAAAGAGCTGTACTTACTTATTGCCTAACAGTTATGACCTCTATTGTTTCCTGTTCAGAGTGTCAGAGTTGGGACTCTGTTTGATTACACTCCTTTCTGAATTTCCGTGGTTGGGCCAGTCTTTAGGCATCAAGGAATACCCAACTCTGTTGTCCTGCTGTTTTTGGTCCTCCCACTGGTTCAGATGTTCCATTGTCCATGGCCCAGTACTTAATACCGACCCCTTCATCCATCCCCTGCCAAGGATATGCTTTACACAGGCTCCTTGCCCATACGCAGGGGAAACACGGTCACTGGGCTGTCGGCACTACCTCTACTGCCTCCTGAGAACCTAAGCTTGGACTCTCCATTAGTAAAGCACGGCATTAGCAGCCATCAAATCAGAACGTAAGTGCACTTCGGCATTGGCATCCAATTGTTTCCTGCAGTCTGCTTCTGTCTCCATTCTAAACCAAGCATAAATCTGATTTCCATGATGAAATTTGCCAAAAAAAGAGCTGTATTTACTTTTCTCCTTGACTGCTAACACCCTTATTCTTCTGTTTAGAGTGTTACATCTAGGGACACTGTGATTACACTACTTTTGAAATTCTGTGCTTGCGTCAGCTCCCTACATGAGCAGTCGATCACTTCTCCTTACTGAAATTCCTACTAAGCCTCGTCTTATATCCTTCTTAAATATTACAGAAGCACTCTGAACTGATAAGACTGATGTAACATTGAGTACTTACTTGCATTAATTGCATTAATTGTTTTTTTACTTGTGTTGTTTGGCTGTATTGTAAATATCTCTGTATGCATTGTACCATTTGACCCAGAGCTAACCAGGTCCATCTTGTAAATGAGCTTGCTCAATGATGTTCAGCTAGATAAATAAAGATTTTGATTGATTGATTGATTGAATGATAATGTGTCATCATACTGTGCTGGTAGTATAGAGTCGATCATACTGTATTTGTTTTTCATTGCATAGTGTTATGTGAAAGGAGTATAGTGCTGTGATTATTGTGCTTACAGATGTGACTAACTGGTATAGTGTCTTACAATCTTGCATGTGTCTTGCATATATGTGTGGGGGGGTTGGGGTAGGGGAATGGGAAGACAGGGATTTGAGGATGGGGGCGTGGGTTGGGGTGGTAACCCTAACACCGCATTTCCACACTTTTGTTGCTGTGGAAACAACCCTAAGTGATGCATTAATGGAGTTTATTGCAATGAATTTCCCTTCTGTTTGAGAAAGTGTAATGTAAGTGGTATGTGTTAGTGGGAGCTCGAGCCCTCCGGGCCCTACGGTCCCTTTACGTTGTCCATTTTTTGCATAATGGTATGTGTAAGAGGAAGCGGAGGCCCTCTGGCTGTGCGCTCCCACTATTCATAAGTATGGAGCCATACAGTAGCCCTGTAAGGCAAGGAACCCTTGTAACACTAATTTGCCCATATCTCGGGAACCATAGCAGCTAGAAAAAATAGAAACATAGACTTTGATGGCAGATAAGGACCTCTTGGCCCATCTAGTCTGCCCATTTCCCTACCTACAGGATAAGCCGTAGATCCTAGTTAACCAACAGCCTATTTCTTCCTACCCCCCACAAGAATTGCCTTATGTCTGTCCCATGCATTCTTGAATTCTCCCACAGTTTTAGACCCCACAATCTCCTCAGGAAGGCTGTTCCATGCATCCACTACCCTCTCTGTGAAATAATACTTCCTCACATTGCCCCTGAACCGCCCTCCTTCTATCTTTAAATTGTGTCCCCTTGTTCTTGCAAGTCTCTTTTTCTGAAAGATGCTACCCTCTTGGACTTTGTTGATTCCACTGAGGTACTTAAAAGTTTCTATCATGTCCCTCCTCTCCCTTCTGTCCTCAAGGGTAAACATATTAAGCTCCTTTAGTATCTCCTCATACGGCTTCTCTTGCAGACCCTGCACCATTTTAGTTGCCCTCCTCTGGACTACCTCTATCCTGTCTATGTCCTTGCGGAGATGGGGTCTCAGAACTGGACACAGTACTCAGATGGGTCTCACCAACTGTCTGTACAGAGGATAACAACTTCCTGTTTTCTGCTGCTGATGCTCTCCATACATCCCAGTATACCCCAGCCCTCCCTACTGCCTTCTCACGTTGCTTGCTAACCTTAAGGTCATCTGATATGATTACCCCTAGGTCCCTTTCCTTTTTGTTGTTGTTACTACCTCCCACCCATTGTGTATTCTTCCCTGGTTCTTGTTTCCAGGGCATTATTTTGCACTTCTTTGCATTGAATCTCTAGCTGCCATACTTGACCATTCCTCCAACCTTGCCAAGTCCCTTTCATCCTTTCCATGCCTCCTTGTGTATCAACCCTGTTGCAGATCTTTGTGTCATCTGCAAAGGCATACTTTTCCTTCCAGTCCTCTGCAATGTCACCGATGAAGACATTAAAAGGACTGGACCAATACGAACCCTCACGGTACCCCACTAGTAACCTCTCTTTCTTCAGAGTGGACTCCATTTACAATTACCTTCTGTGTCCTGTTGTGCAACCAATGTTTTACCCAGGCTACCACCCTGGGACCCACTCCCAGGCTGGTTAATTTGACTATTAATCTTTTGTGTGGGACTGTGTCAAATGCCTTGCTAAAGTCTAGGTAGGCCATGTCCACAGCCCCTCCCTGGTCTACTACTTTGGTCACCCAGTCAAAGAAATCTATTAGATTCGTCTGATATGACCTTCCCGCTGTGAATCCATGCTGCCTTGGGTCCTGTGCTCCACTGGCCTCTAGGTACTCAACTATTCTGTCCTTCAGAAGTGACTCTATCACTTTCCCTACCACAGAGGTCAGACTGACAGGTCTGTAGTTTCCTGCCTCTGTCTTGGTCCCACTTTTGTGAAGGGGAATCACATCCGCTTCTTCCTCCAGTCCTCGGGTACCACACCATCCTCCCATGATTTATTAAAAGAGTAGCCAGTGGTTTCACTAGTTCCTCCTTAATTCTTTTAGAATTCTGGGGTGAATTCCATCAGGACCCATTGCTTTGTCCACCTTCAGTTTTAGGAGTTCTTGCAGAACCCTTTCTTCTGTGAAAGGACTGGGATCGACCCCCTATCAAGAGTGCTTCTGTTAATTGGATTAGGCACTTCCCTTCCTCTTTTGTGAATACTGAGCAGAAATATTCGTTCAGTATCCTGCTTTTCACTGTCCCCTCTGCCCACCCGTTCATTCTATTCAGCCTCACTATCCTCCCCTTTGTCTTTCGCTCGCTGATGTACCTATAAAAGGTTTTATCCCTTCTTAACTGAGTTGGCTATCTTTTCCTCAGTTTGGGCCTTTGCTATTCTGACTTCCTCCCTGCTTCCTTCTGCCTTAACTGGTACAGCTCTGTCCTGCTCCTTCTGTGTTTCCTTATACTTCTGGAATGCTATCTTTTCTTCCTGACTTTCACAGCCACCTCTTTTGAGAACCATAGTGGCTTTTCTTTCATTTGATTTGTTTATTTGCTTCACACAGGCTTGTTGCCTCTGTGATGGCAGTTTGATGATTCCCCATTGTTGCTCACACCTCCTTCTAGCCTGTTTGCTAGTGCTTTTCTGAGGCACTCTCCCATCTTGCCAAAGTCAGCTCTCCTAAAGTCCAGTACCTCACTTTTGTATGGCTTGACTCTGTAGCTGAGTTTAACATGAACCACACTGTTTGATGGTCACTTGTCCCCAGATGGCAACCCACTTCTAGATCTGAGATCCTCTCGCTGCCCCGCTTGAGAGTACGAGGTCTAAGATTGCTCCCTCACGAGTGGGTTCTGAAACTAGCTGTCTAATGCCTGCCACCTGTAGGGCATCAAGAATGGCCCTGCTCTTGGATGTGGCTGCAGCAAATGTGCTCCAGTTAACATCTGGCATATTCAGGTCTCCCATCAATAGTATCTCCCCTTTCTCTGCCATTCTAAGAATGCCTTCTATCATATCCTTGTCCATTCCCTCCCCCTGACATGGGGGTCAGTACACAACCCCTGTGCAGATTGTGGTGCCCTTTCCAGTCTCCAAGGCGACCCACAGTGCCTCCTCTCCTCCCTGTTTACTCTTTTGTTCAGTTGCTTTTATCCCTTCCTTTACATAGATTGCTACTCCTCCCTCTCTTCTCCCCTGCCTGTCTCTCCTGTAGGTTATGTAGCCTGGCATGTTAACATCCCAGTCATGGTTCTCTGTGTACCATGTTTCTGTGACTGCTACGATATCCAGGCATCCCTCTTCCATCAAGGCCACCAGTTCAGGGAGCTTATTGCCCAGACTACGGGCTTTGGTACTCATTACCCTCCATTTCCTGATGGCCTTACTCCCTTTTACCCCATCCCTGTCCTTCTTGCCTTTGTCACTTTCTCCATTTACCCCTGCCCTTCTCCCCTATCGACACCTCTATGTTGGTGTTTGCCGCACTTACTAATGTGATTATTTGGGGGGAGCTAGGATTTTCCTGCTCCTTTCCAGTGCCTCCCCCCTTGGCTAGTTTAAAAGCTTGCCAATGAAGCATTTAAACCTATCACCTAGGATCCTGGTTCCCCTCCCGGACAGATGCAGCCCATCATGCCAGTATAGGCTTGCATCACTCCAGGTGGACCCCCCAGTCCCCAATGAAGCCAAATCCCTGAGCTCCACACCAGTTTTTCAACCACTGATTGAATCCCATGGTGCAGAACACCCTAGCCTCTCCTATGCCATAGATGGGCAGCACCTCCAAGAAGGTTACCTTGTGTGCTACTTGACTAAGGCCCCTCCCCAATTCCACAAACTCTTCCTGCACTTCTCTAATCCCTTTCTTAGCCAGGTCATTTGTCCCTAGGTGGACAATGACATCCAGCTTCCTCCCCTGTGCAGCTGCTCCAGCAATCCTGAGGATTCGCTCCCTGTCCCTCCAAGCCATGGCGCCAGGCAGGCACCTTACCTCCATCTCCCCTTCCTCCCCCAGTTCTACCTTCCTAACAATGGAGTCCCTAACCAGGAGTTGTTTCCTTCCCCTGCAGGGTCCCCTGCCACCATCCTGTGGGTCTCCTTTGTGGAGGTTCCCAGCATCCTCCTTGGTCTCCACTGCGGGTGCCTCCATAGAGGAACCACACTTTGCCAGAATGGCATAGGAATTGTGGAGAGGTACAACTGGAGGGATGCACCTCTGTTCCACCACTGTCACCCTCCCTGAGCCCACTGTGGTCCAACCGCTCATCTTTCTTGGCAACCTCTGAGGCAACGGCAGTGGCACTGGTGGTCCCTGGATGGAAGAGGAGGTCCCACAAATCCTGGTCAACTCAGCCTGGAGATGAGCAACCTCCTCCCTCAGCCCAGAGAGATGCAGATGGGACAACACCGCATCCTCCAGAGCATCTCCCGGAAGACTGCTGCTCACAGCCACTGCACTGCACCACTCCAATCATGTCTTATTTCTGGCCCTTAACTGTTTTCAATTTTACTCTTTCCTCTGTTTTTTTTTCTCTTTCTCGCCTTACTTTCTGCCTGTGTGCCCTTTAAGCTCCTGATTGTCCTGTTCTGAGACAAGAATATCCTATATTTCTCAGTGGACCACTTTACTTGCTCAGAGGCAGACCTCCAGCAGCTAGAGGGGGCCGGAGAGCTACTCATGCCCTTCTAGGATGGTGGGTCTTTGGTGGGTCTGTGATCACTCACTTCCTGCTCCCAAACAGGAAGTTCCTGTTGTCAGTCAAATCCTGTGCCTATAAAAATAGAACTAGCTTTGGGTGAGGGGCTGGAGGGGAAGGAAGGACGGCAATATAGTCCCAGCAGAGAAGTCTAGTCACACAGCAGTCCTTTCTCCTGGTATCTTCTGCCAAGATATTAGCAGAATCTTTCTAAGGCAGTCTTTAAATGTAGCTTCCTTCTAGCTAAGCCACTCCCCCTACTTACTAGATCTTTCTACCAGTAATTTAAACCTCACAGCCAAACAAAATATTCAAGTGTGGTTGTAATCATGAGAGTGAGTAGTTCTCTCAACATAAAGTCAACTGAATCCAGATCTCACATTGTGTCTGAGATAGGGGCAACAAAAAGCGCTGTGAATGCTAACTCCGTGGATGCAATAGTGGGCCTCAGACATGAAAATGAGCTATTGGAACACTAACTTCCAAATATCTCAGTAACCGTACAAGGTAGAAAAAATTTTCAAATTTCATGGTTTTCATGGCTTTCCATCCTACTTCTGCATTTAGATTCTTCTAGGGAGACTAAGAATTTGTGTGATGAAAAATCTGTATCTTGAACCATTTTCGAGATACAGGCCCCGAAAGGCGGAACTGGCGCCGCAATGTTTTAATATGGGAACATTTCTGAACTTCGGAATGCTGTACCTTTAGGCCCCTATAATGTTTTGGCACCAAACAACTGAAAGGCACATCTGTGGGACCAGGGCTTGCCACCCCACAAATTTCAGCCCCAAAGACCCAACCATTTTGTTGCAGGAGGATGGCAAAGATTTGCAGTCATTTTGAGAATATTTTCGCAAATTACTTTTGCAAATCACAAAAGTTTAGCAAAAAAAATCATAAAACTTTCCCATTTGTGAAAGTATTTTACAAAAAATACTTTTTTCTCAAAGTTGGAAAAGCCATTTCTGGGGAGTTTAACCGCCCAAAAAAGATAGGGCTAGCATCCTCAGGACCCCACTAGGTAAACACAGCAATCAGTGTTTATCTAGAGGGTCCCAATTTTAAATGCCAAGCATTTTTCTGTGTCACTAACTGTAAACAACATGGCTGAATCATGAAAGTAAAAGGGCCATTTGAGAAAGTAAAATGCCATTTGCAAAAGTTTCATGATTTTTGCTAACTTTTCCAATTGACTATAATGGGAAATTTGTTTTTTTGAATAACTTTTGAACAGTTTAATATTTTTACACCAAATCTTAGAAAGGCACATCGATGACCAAGACTGCATCTTCCCTGAACATTTCAGACTAAGCAGCCAAATCATGTGGGCTGTGGGCTGTGGGAGCGAGAAAAGAAAGGTGCAAAAAGTCTGTATTTTTGCACTGTTTGGTGTTCTGTAGCTCAACAACCATAAATCCAACCATAACACAACTTAACAGATCTAGAGATCTATAGTACCAGACTGTGCTTGCAACATTTCAGGCAAATCCGTCTTATGGGGGCAAAGTTATTAAGGTGCAAAATTTGAGGTTTAATACTAAAGTGATTACTCAACCCTAACTATAGCGGCACTTATAATATATATTCTCAGCAAAAAACTTCAGTAATGCATCAATTAGGATTCCCGCCATCAAAAGTTGGGAAATGTGGTGTTATGGTTTCCAAGCCTAACACCCCAAACACCCCACCCCCCACCCTGCACACACCAACAGGCATGGGGAGTGCTTTGGAGTCATCAGTCCTTACCCTCACCCCATTTTATAATACACAAATAAGCTGAGATGGGTACAGTATACGAGCACATTTACCTTAGTTTCTCATATTGCAGTCGTCGGTTCCAGCAGCAAAATGTGTCTTTGATCAGGAGAGTGGATCTAGAACCTGGGACCTCTTCAGGTGAGTGAGGGTGTGTGCAGGTGTCAAGGAGATGTGGAGAAGTGGGTGCACAGTGGGAGATCAGGTGGAGAGTGCAATTGTGATCGGCAATGGACTTTTTTTAATTTTACAGATAAAAAATAAGAAAAGACATTGAGAGACGGTTTTCTTATTTTCAGCAGTTTAAAAACATGGGAGGGTGGAGGGATGTCATTAGCCACCAATGAAAAAAACAGACAGACATCAGGGATAGGGGAAGGAAGGAGGGCCACACTCAGCAGTTTACAAATATGGGAAGGTGGAGGGATGCCACTAACCACCAACAAAAGAAACAGATGGGCACTTGGGATCAGGGCAGGAGGGCTACTAGACCACCAGGAAATTAAAATAAAAAATAAGAAGAAGAATATCGGAGAATGGGAAGGGAGGCCCACCAGACCATCAGGAAATGTAAATATAAAATATAATAGCCACCAAAGAAAAAACTGGGCATCTGAGATTGGGGAGGGAAGGCCACTAGACCACCAGGAAATTTACATAAAGAATGTAATACTGTACCAACGTCAGGGACTGGAGAGGAAGGGCCACTAGACTAACTAGAAATGTTTTCCATGGAGGTTTTACTTACAAATGGTAAACACCAACAGTTGTGTTTACCTAATAGGTGTCCGAGGAATCTGCTTTTGTGGTCAGTTAGCCCAAAAACTGGGCAGAAATATGTTTCCTTTATTTGTAGAGGTTTTGGTGCTGCAAGTTGGGGCAATATTTGCATGAAACGGGGGGTCCACCACAATTTCTTTGAAAATAGTACCTCAATTTGTGGCATTAAAACCTCCTTGGATAAAATAAAAATATTTTTGCTATTTTTTTTTTCAAACTGACCACAAAATCAGATTCCTCCGACCCAATTAGGTAAACATAACTGTTAGTATTGACCATTTGCAAGTATTTTTTTAAATATTTAAATTTGTTTGCCTCACTAACTGAAAACAAGATGGCAGAATCTGAACAGTAATTCTGCATTTGCAACAATAAATACCGCTTTTACAGCAACAAAACAGTTGTTTCACATGGCACATCTAAATTTTCCCATAGGAAATAATGGAAAAATTGAAACTTTAATAACTTTTAAACAGATTCATTTTCTTCATCAAATCTTCAAAAGGCACATCTGTGACCCAAGACCAGTATACCCTACACATTTCAGACCACAACCGCACACAGTTTCTGAGAAATGGTGTTGCAAAGAATTTACATTAAAATTGTAATTTTCACATTTTTTTGACACTCTGCATCTCTGCACCCACACAACCAACCAGGACAAAACTTACCACATCAAGAGATCCTTGGTCCTCGAATTTGCATGCAAAATTTCATATGACTCAGTCAAATGGTAGCAAAGTTATTAAAGTGCTAAATTTTGGGTTTGACATAGAAGTGACCATTGAACCCTAACAACAGGGGTGCAACCTCACACCTATAAGATATATATATATATATATATATATAGAGAGAGAGAGAGATACATTGTAAAAAAACTTATTCAATGCACCAGTTAGTGTTAAAGTGACAAAAGCAGGGAAATGTGGTGTTAGGGATCCCAACACCCTAACCTCACCATGCAGGCATCAACAGGAAAAAACATTACAGTTTCACCTCTCATGCATCTTTGCAAATCAGGCATGGGGTGCACCTTGGGGTTGTTATCCCTAATGCTTATCCCATTGTATCAGTATATAAGCTGAGATGGGTAGTGTATATAAGAACAGAATGAATATTAGGGTTAACAACCCCAAGTTACACCCCATGCCTGATTTACAAAGACACAGGAGAGGTGAAACTGTAATTTTTTTCCTGTTGATGCCTGCAGGGTGGGGTGGGGTGTTAGGGTTGGAAACCCCAACCCCACATTTCCCTACTTGTGTCACTTTAACCCTAACTGGTGCATTAATGACATTTTTTTTGCAATGAATTTCCTTACTTTTTGAGATAGTATAATCATATACTCATTTACTTGTGGGAACACAGGGCCCTCTGGGCCCTGCACTTCCATTCCCTTCATAGATGCATACATCTATTTTGCTGTGGAATTGCAGGACCTTCTAGGTCCTGTGCATGTCCATTTCTGGCAAAACAGGAATTTATTTTCTTGGTTGTACGGCTTGTTAAACAAGAGACCAACTTATACTGCCCTTGTATAACTCTCTGGTGAAGCCACATCTGCAATACGGACTTCGTTACTGGTGCCACAGTAAGGCATAGTATGAGAGATTTAGGGCACTGAACATCTATTCAGTACAGAAAAGGACAGAGAGAGGGGACATGATTTTGGTTTCAAGTACTAGAAACAGATAAATAACATGGATAGGGAAGCACTCCTTAACTTAAGTGGTAACTATAATATGAGAGACCACAGTCTTAAGATGCAGGCAGGGAGATGCAGGAGCAAACTAACAATGCACTTTTTCAAACATAGGGTTGTGGACACTTGCAATGCACTATGCTTCAAGAGGGGCAAGAATAGCCATAGAGGAAAGTATTCTCCATGAATAGTAAAGACAGGAAGCATTGGAGGGATGAGGAGGTGGAGCAGATCCAGTACATAAACCTCTAGGCACTGCAATAGGAGCAGACTACATAGACCAGAATGCCTCCTTCTCTTGGCTTCTTCATATTTTCATATTTTCTATTTCACCAACCAGAAGTTAAACTTTGAACCACATTTTGTACTTCACATAGCAGAAATAATAGTTTGAACTACATGTTTTGGTTTGTGAACCAAACAGTACTTTGCAGCAGATTGTTTGCTTCGAGAACCAAAGGTACTAGTTGGAACCTCATTTTCTGGGTTGTGGACCAGAATATCAAGGTAGAGCCATTTTTCTAGTTTGCAGACTAGAATTAGTAGTTCAAACCACTTTTCTTGGTTCACAAACTTGAGAATGTTTAGATCAAACCAAAAAAATTGGTTTGAACCAGAAATCGCTCGTGAGAGATCAATGATGATAATATAAAATTTTGGCAAATTTTCCCATAAACAAACTATAAAGTCTTGCTTAGGGAAAACATTGTACATCAGGGATGCTATTGTTTCACTAAAACTATCCTTTTATAAGTGTTTTCCAACTTCAGTAGTAACAGAAATAAGGAAACAAGATGACGGCCATCACAAACCAAAAAAAGTGGTTTGGTGAGACCTATTTTTGTTTCTTGATACATAATTACTGCAAACCAAAAAACACTCTTGTGAACCAGAAATTTCTGGTTCATATCAGGCATCTATCCAAAATCAATTTCTAAATCCATATAACTCAGGAGCCATTTATTATTTTTTTCACCAAACCTTCGAGAGGCACCACGTCAGCACAGACAACATGAACATTGAAGGTTTCATGCAGAAATTCAGTACCATGTAGTCTGTACATGAGAGCAACAAAAATACAAACAACCCATGTTAAGTATAGGGAAAATGTGACCCTTTTACAAAATAAGGGGTATCAAGATCTTGGAAACCGCACATGGTACTGTCATGAAACTGTCCTCGTTTTCACAACATGGCACTCCCAGGGAAAATGCTAATTTGTGGGATAGTCCAACAAACATCTGCCAAAGTTACTAAACTGCAATGTTAGGGGTTTAACATTAAGCCCCTACTCAACCCTAACTATAAGGGTGTTACTATATATATATACAGTATATATATATATATATATATACACACACACACACCTATAGCGAGAGAGAGAGAGATAGATAGATAGATAGATAGATAGATAGATAGATAGATAGATAGATAGACAGACAGACAGATAGATATAATGGGCTGGATATTCAAAAGGGTTGCGCCATGCGCAAGTCCAAAATTGCACCATTCTGCCATATTCAGCAGGAGGCAGTTGCACCACTGAAAACAGGCTGAGCAACAGCGCAATGCAAATGAATGCATGCTGAACTGGAGGAGGAGGAACCATGCATAAACTGCACAGCCCGATATTCAGCGGGCTGTGCAGAGTTGTCACAGGCGCAACCCCAACCTGAGCCTGCACAACTTTGAGCCAAAAAAGAGAGCAGTGGGGCCACCCACAGGTGAGCTGCTGCATTCGGGATGCAACACAGCAGCTGCCACCTGTGGCTGGCCCTCAACCCTCCTGTGCCCCCTGCAGCCCGATCATGGGCAAGAGTAAAATCCCCACCACCACCCCACTGGCCCAGTCGCGAGCATAGCTTTAATTCCCCCACCAGCCCGATTGCAGGGTAGCAATATGTCTCCCCGAGCGTATCCCTGGTGGTCCAGTGGACCGACCTCCCGATCGCGGGATGGTGAAAAAACACCCCACCCCAACACATCCCTGATGGTCCAGTGGACGAAACTCCCAATCGTGGGATTGAGTATTAACCCCCACCTCCGATTATATCCCTGGTGGTCCAGTGGACTGAAGATCCCAATCACGGGATGGGTGTGCAAACAACCCCCAACACATCCCTGATGACCTGTGTCCCACCCACCCACCCACCCACCAGCCCACCACCTCCCCGCAGCCGCGGGTGGCAGCATCCATCCGCCTGCTGCCCACCCACTGACTGACTGCCGGTAGATCTGCATGCCCATTGGTGCAGAGCAAGAGCCAATGGGCATGCAGCCCATACAGTACCAAGACGGTCCAAATTTGTAGAATGAACTCATTCTCAAATCTGAACTATCTTATATGATATAAGCTGCCGCTAATGGCTCTTATGCCAATGTCTGCTTCCGAGCAGTCAGCTCGGCGAATGGCGGTGGCAAGCCCGGAGTGGGATGCTCCACCTACCGGCTGCAGGGGGTGCAGGGTGGTGGGGCTTCGTGGGTGGGTAGGGTGGGGACACTAGGTCACCAGGGATGTGTTGGGGGTTGTTTGCACTCCATCCCGTGATCAGGATCTTCTGATCCACTGGACCACCAGGGATATAATCGAGAGGTGGGGGTTAATACTCGATCCCTGTGATCGGGAGTTTCAGTCCACTGGACCACCAGGGATGTGTTGGGGGTGGGGTGTTTCTTTCTACCATCCCGTGATTGGGAGTGTCGGTCCACTGGACCACCAGGGATGTGTTGGGGTGGGGTGTTTCTTTCTACCATCCCCCGATTGGAGTGTTGGTCCACTGGACCACCAGGAGTATGTTCGGGGAAGAGACACATTGCTGCCCATGATCAGGCTGGTTGGGGGGATACACTATGCCCGCGATCGGGCCAGTGGGGGGTGGTGGTGGGGATTCCACAATGTTTTGCCCACGATCGGGCTGCAGGGGGCGTTGGTCCCCAATGGCTGCTGCCTGGCAGGGTGCAAGGCGCAAGTCCTCGGTGATCGGCGCACCTGCATGCTAATGGCATGTAAATGGGGCCATAATCAGATGCAAATGGCACCCCCTGTGCCTTGCATGAATTATGGACCCATTTGCATGTCACCTTTTGAATATCGGGATTTTGCGCATGGTGCAATGGTACTTGCGCCACCGCAAGTTGAATGCTCCACTTCGGCAATGTGTGCTAAGTTCCACTGCTTACGCACAGTGGCTGTGGCCAGGGTGATATTCAAAGGGTTGCTCCAATAGCGCCAAATCCTTTGAATATCACTACTCCACACACCTACACAACTATTTTTGCCCAGCGCAAGAGCTTGTGCCTAAGAATAGCGCAGTTTGAATATCCAGCCCAATGAGTATATATGCATAGATATATCTTGGTTTTAGCATTTGCATTAACCAAGGTAAAAAGACTATTTAAGGGAGGTCTAGGAAGTACTCCATATATAACAGAACTCCAGACATAAGGTAGGCCTTTTTAGTTCTAGTCTAAGGGTACTAGGCAGACAGAGGAAGACAGAGGAAAGTAAGTTATTAGCAATGGTCTAGGGGTTATCATAGGATCAGTATGGAGATGAGGTCCAGTACTGAGGTAGCCAGTTGTGGGGACTGTAAAGCATTCTTCTCCTGGGTTATGCTCTGGAGGAGGGAGCACTGCTCCATTTGCAGGACCTTTAAGGAGCTCCATGCTCAGCTGGTAGCATCAAGAGATGACATATCTCAGCAGCAGCACCATCTCAGGTGGGGTCCACCCCGCTACACCCCTACTCTCCATAGAGGCCTAGTGACCCAATTGGCTGGATGGTGGTGGGGAAGATGAAGGGGAAGGGAAGGAGAAGGGCAGCAGGGGCAACCACAAGAGGTTCAACAAACCTCACACATCCAGACAGCAAATCACCTTTCATCCCAGAAGAAGCCTCAGATACCTAACTTCATCGGTGGGGACTCTGAGTCCATCAGGCGAAATGGGAAGGATAACATTTTGTCACCCAGGGTGATGGGCTGGAGGAAGTCAGCAAGAAGAGTCTTAGTGATTGAGGACCCAACTGTAAGGGGAGTAGAGAGGATGGTAGGCAGGGAAGGGAAGGGGACCGAAATGGTTAGATGACTTCCTAGTGCATCAGCCATCTGGGATATAGACAGGATAGGGAGGATGGTGGAAAATGGAGAGGGGAGCCAGGGGTTCTGGTACACTTTAACACCAGTGATCTGGTTAACCAGCCCATTGAGACAGTGAAGCAGAACTTTAAGAGACTGGGGGACAGATTGAAGGTGCATTAGCTGACACTGCATTTGCTTAATTGCAAGAGCTTATAGTCACCAAGCAAGAAAGAGATCTAGGGCTCATCATATCTGATGACCTCAGGGTAGTTGGGCAGTGTAACAAAGCAATAGGAAAGGCTAGCAGGATTCTGGGATGCATTGGGAGAGAGATTTCTAGTAATAGGAGGAAGGTGGTGCTGTGTGTTTAGTTCTGGAGGTGGCACCTTCACAAGGACATTAAGGCAGCAGTACTACGAGTAAAAAAAAAATACGCTATTTTGACAGTTTATTACCTGTGCCCTGCTAATCATATACCTGGTACTCTTTCTCGCCAGCATTCTACTATCGCCATTAATTTGCTCAGTTATTCTCTGCTTTTCTTTACATGTCTGCCACTAAGCATGTTGCACTGGAACCACCTCTGCTGCCAACTGCACATATAAATGACTTGCAGGGACATCAGAAATGGTCAGCAGAGGGACCCTCTGCTGTTTTCAAAAGACATGATGTGACCTGTAGAAAAAGCACACAGAAAATTAGTCAGCCACCATATTTGTTGTAGCGCTACAACCATTCAAATATCTAAAAAACTAAAAATGACTGGAAAAAAACATTTACAGGTATGGAAACTGGAACTTTGGCTGCATGCTTACAGCCAAAAAACAGAATTTTGATAACTCACTTCCTGATTTCGTAGTACTGCTGCTTTAACTAGTGGAATCGGTACAGAGGAAGGCAATCAAAATTGGGAGGGGCTGCATGAGAATCCATATGACGAAAGGCTGCAGGAACTTAACATGTACTGTCTGGAAGAGAAGCGCAAGAGGGGACACAATTGAAACCCACAAGTACCTCACTGGAGTGAACAAGGTGCAGATGGATGGTCTATTTTAGAGAAAGAAAGGTACTAGAACAAGGAGGCATGCAATGGAGCTAAGAAGGGTAATGTTTAAGAGAGATGCGTTGAAATACTTCTTCATGGAAAGGGTGGCAGCTGAGTGGAACAGCCTGCCAGAGGAGGTTGTGGGGGCAAAGACTATGTGGAGCGACAAGGATGTATGGGACAGGTACAGGGGCATATTAGGTAGAAGAACAGGGGAGGGAGTGACAACTATGACCAACTAGGGTCAGTGTGATGGAATAGGCAGGGACAAGGGGTAGACTGAATGTGCCTAAAGTTCCTTTTCTGCCCACAAAATCGATGTTTCTATGTAAATGGCTTCCCTGGCCTTTTCCAATGTCCTTCCTGTGTGGTATAAGGAAATGGGAATGATAGAGTAAAGAAGGAAGAGACTGAGGAGTTTAATGGGTGGTTGAAGGGATGGTGTCAGGAAGAGGGGTACCACTTTGGGGAGGCTTTGGGGACAGGAGGCTCTTCAAGGGTGATGGCCTTCACTTGATGACAGTGGGTGACAAGTGCTGTGGGACAGAAATTTGACATTTACATTGGACAATTAACCTGACTGTGGTGAAGATGGAGGCTAGAGGAATCACTGAGATGGAAGAGTGGGTCAGGAACCTAGCTAGAGTTCCGCCTGAACAAGGGACTAGTAGCAGTAAGGTGAGTAATGGTAAGGTTGAAGTTAAAAGTATGCTACAGAAAAAGGCCAATAACTGAGGGAGGGCTGACAAAGCCTGCATTCAGCATCACAAATAAAAAATTAAGGAGACTAGGAAAGAATGAGGGAGAAGGAAGAGGAAAAAGCAGTAGGGGATCAGGAGAAATATGGAAAGGGGTCTGCCTTAAAGATAGGAGTCTGGAAAATAAAATTAGTGAGTTCCAGGCAATGGTGACAGACATTGATATAGACCTAGTAGCTATCACATAATCTTAGGCCAAAGAGAATAATGATTGGGACCTGACAATCCCAGGCAACACCGTGTTTAGACGGGATGCAGAAAAAGCTAAAGGAGGAGGCATAGCTCTAAATGTCAGGAAAAACATAGAGGCAGTGAGGATGGAAACCGGGGAGATAATGGAAAAACAGAATCACTGCGGGTTCAGCTTATGGCATCCTCAGGCAAGAAACTACAGAAGGGGTGATCTATAGACCTCCAGGACAAGGGGAAGAGAGCGAGAGCTAAGGAGCTTGGGGCAGAACTAGAAAGGGGTGGAAAAGGGGGAGGTGGTGGTGGTGGTGGTGGGAGAGCACCCCACAACAAAAGACTCCAACGTTTTATACTTGCATGCTTTAACAAGAAGCTAAAGTTCTAAATCTGAGAGAGTTCTATATATATTAAAATCATTCATCATCTTAATCAGATATCACACATGTATTCCATATTACATAATTAAATGTGACCCCACAATTTAAAAAAGGCACCATAACAACAATGTGATAAAATACATACCATAACAACATACCATACATACCATAACAACAATGTGATAAAATACATACGTTTCTGCGGAAGGAACTGGAAGGGGGACAGGATCAGATCTACAGTACAGTAGCTTCTTGTTTTACATTGTTTTTCATGGATTCTACTTGGTAGAATGTTTATTTTCTTTCTTACTACTAAGGGGCTAGCAGGGTATTGTTTGGGGCTGTTGGAATTTTGAAACCTGTTTTGGTAGCTAAAAGTGGGCTCATTTGTTTGATTTACGGTGTGGCAGGCTGCATTTGTAGAGGCCTATTTCTTCTCTTTTAAACATAATTGGTGTAATTTAACTGGTCTGTTTCTTTGAATTGGAGACCTATATCTTATAATTCCAAACCTATTTTGACGTATTGTTGGTGAAGCTGTTTGAATTGGTGTCCTGTTTCTTTGGGTAGCAAACCTATGTTGGGGCTTTGAGTAGAACTGATTCATTGTTGCTGGCTTCACTAGCTGCAAAGTTTTGAGTGGGGGAAGGGTGCTAATTTGTCTGGCCAGGTCTCACTCAGCAGGGAGGCAGAGCTGAATCAGGTGTGGAGTCAGTGCTTTGGCTTCTCAGAAGGAACTAGAAGGGGGACAGGATCAGATCTACAGTACAGTAGCTTCTTGTTTTACATTGTTTTTCATGGATTCTACTTGGTAGAATGTTTATTTTCTTTCTTACTACTAAGGGGCTAGCAGGGTATTGTTTGGGGCTGTTGGAATTTTGAAACCTGTTTTGGTAGCTAAAAGTGGGCTCATTTGTTTGATTTACGGTGTGGCAGGCTGCATTTGTAGAGGCCTATTTCTTCTCTTTTAAACATAATTGGTGTAATTTAACTGGTCTGTTTCTTTGAATTGGAGACCTATATCTTATAATTCCAAACCTATTTGATGTATTGTTGGTGAAGCTGTTTGAATTGGTGTCCTGTTTCTTTGGGTAGCAAACCTATGTTGGGGCTTTGAGTAGAATTGATTCATTGTTGCTGGCTTCACTAGCTGCAAAGTTTTGAGTGGGGGAAGGTGCTAAGTGTCTGACTAGAGGCCTCAGCTACCTGATTGTTTCCGGAGGACTTGGGCTGGTCCACCACCCAAACCCCTCACCCCACCCACCCATGGTCAATTATTCCCTTTGTACTAGGGGTTCTGACATCACTTCCTCAAACAGGCAAAGATTTGCACCTGTCATAACAGAAGCAGACATCCAGGAAAGGAACTGCAGCAAGTGAAGAGGTGACTGCTCTCTCAGTGGAAGGAAGTAAATGCAAATCTAGGCGCTTTCATTATTACTACTTCACATAGTTATGCATTGGGGAAAGGAGGGTAGGAGTTGAAGAAGGTTGTGCAATGGCTACTTAAAGTATTTTTGAGTGTGGATAGGAATATAAAAAGCAGTTGCTCAACATATCTAAGCGTGTGCAACAAAGGAGGTAAGGGACATAAAGAGATGTTTTACACTGATAGAGGGGAGGTGGGGACTTGGGGAGTGTTGGTATCCTGCATCTGGAAGGGTGGGGGGTCGCTGGTGAGCAACGACAGCAATGGGTAGGGTGGTAGGCTGCAACAACTGCGGTGCACAATCTTTCTAAACATTGCCTGGAGAGTGGGAGGATGTTTAGTGTGCAACCACATCAGAAAAACTTAGAAAGGAGATTGAGGGTCTGCAGGAGGAACTAAGACAGGCAAGGCAGATTGGGGGTGGGTTTAGCCCAATACTGGAGGGAGGAAGAAGGGAGATGAGGGAGGGCAATTTAAGCCAACAGTGGTGAGGAGAGGCTCAGAAGAGGAAGCAGAGACAAGGGCCCAGGCCAGGAAGAGCGATTGCCGGAAACCAGGTCAGGAGACAAAGTCAAATGGAAAGAGGCAATAGGGACTTGTGAGGGAGGCGAAGAAGTGGCAAAAGTCATGGAGTGGAAAGGAGAACAGGTTACTATGCAGAGAGAGGGCAGGCATTTGTGAAGGATCTTCAGAAAATAGTTTTGCACTGCTAGAGAGGAAGAAGGTGGAGGAGGAAGTGATGAAATTAGAGGAGTAATTGATAAATGCCTGGACCGAACTGGAGCGGGGAAGTTCTGCTGGGAGAACTGCAACAGGGGTAAAGGGCATAATATGTGCAGGAGGAAGAGAGGAGCTGGAAATGAGGGAGGGATGAAAGGAAGCAAGCAGGAGCAAGAGGGTGGAATCTTGGTGCTGGGGACTCAATACTAAGAAGAGTTAGAGTGGGGTAGCAAGGCAGAGAGGCATAGTCGCATTTGGGTGGAGAGCCATGCCAGGAATGACAGCGGAAAGGGTGGGACAGTCTGTTCTGAAATATGCTAGAAGGGGTAGGGACAAGCCTCATTTAATTATACATCTTGGGACAAACGACCTGGCTGACAAGACAGTGGATATAGTCAGAGGAGGTTTGAGGAACTAGCACAATTATGTGAGGGGCAGGAAGATCAGTAACTTTTCAAAGATACTTCGGTGCAAAGGCGAACACAACAAAAAGCTGAGAATAGAGGAATTTAACAGATGGCTAAGAACCTGGTGTTGTGCTAAAGGGCATGGGCTGTTGGGGGTGGGAGGGACCTGGGAGGACAGTAGTCTCTATGCCAAGGACAGACTACACTTGAGTGAGAAGGAAAGAAAGTGTTGAAGCAGAGGATGGAAGAATATATAGAGGAAGTTGGGAGTTTAAACTAGGAGTGGGGTGGCAGTTGGGAAGAGATATGCAGAGACCACAGGTTGGGAAATCATATGAGCTTACCCCATAACAGTGACAAAGGACAAATGGCAAATACTATTGGTGATGCTAGGAAAGGAGGGCAGGATGGGAGGAGGGGAAAGGGTGGAAGGTGGTTACCCTTAATGCTAGGAGCCTTGGGAGAAAACTGCAGAGTTGCAGGTTCTCATGGCAGAGGAAAGATGGACATTGCAGCCATCACGGAAACATGGCCACCCAATATAATGACTGGGACCTGTCTGTACCAGGGTACAGGTTATTCGTGAGGACAGGTGACTGGGAAAGGAGGGGTGGCACTATATGAAGGAAGGACTGAAGTGTGTAAGGAGGAAGGAGGAGGGTAGTACAGAGTCACTTTGGGTGCAAATCCAGGATTCCAAGAATAAGAGTCTTAGAATGGGAGTGGTGTACAGGCCACCATCTCAGATGGAGGAGTTAGACAGGGAACTAGCGGGACAGATCAGGAGGACCTGCGAGAAGGGTAGTGTGGTGATTGTGGGGGACTTCAACATGCAGGAGTGGACTGGAGCACCCAGCAACCAGGAACAGAAGGAGCAGGTACTGCTGGATGCCTTCCAGGACAGCTTCCTGCTGCAAATGGTCAGTGAACCAACCAGGTTAGGGAACACCCTTGACCTGTGCTGGCAAATGGGGACTTTGAGAGAGAACTTACAGTGGAGGAACCGCTGTCAGGGTGACCACCACTCCAGTATGGCTCACATTGGATATGGGCAAGGAAGGAGTGGAATCTGGCACAAGGTGCTGGACTTCAGGAGGGCTGACTTTGGGAGGATGGGGGAAGTGGTAAAGGGTGCCTGGCCAGAATTCAATCTAGTATGGATACTAACCAGAGATGGGAGCTCATAAAGTTGGGGATAGTGGAGGCAACCAAAACCTGCTGCAAAGCCCAGAGCAAGAAGGCTAGGGCTAGAAACCGAGCTGGTTGAGCAAGGAGGTCATGGAAAAGGTAAGGAGGAAAGAGCTGCCTTTAGGAAATACAAGAAAACAGGAGGGGAGGACAGAGAGGAGTACTTGACAGAATCGAAGGAGGTGACAAGGCAGTAAGGCCAAAGCATCTACGGAACTCAGGCTGGCACAAGGCATTAGAAGGGGAAAGGACTTCTTTAAGTACATCAGGGAGAAAAGGGCTGTAAGGACCACATAGTAAGGATTAGGAAGGAGGGGTTGGGTGGAAGCAGGGTAAGATAAGGCAGAAGCACTAAATGAGTACTTCTGCTCAGTATTTACTAAAGAGAGAGGGGGTGACACCCAAGATGGGTGAAATGGCAGACGAGAGGGGAAGTGGTGACAGATGGGAAATCATGGAGGGCAGAGTTGAGAGGGTTTGAAGGCATTGAGGTGGACAAGACACCAGGCCCAGATGGCATCCACCCAGGGTACTGAAGGAGCTGGCAGAGGGTCCTTGCAGGACCCACTGAACCTATTTAATGCCTCACTGACCGAGTTGTGTACCTCAGGACTGGAGGATGGCTCATGTGGTGCCCCTCCACAAGAGTAGCCCCAAGGATGAACCGGAAACTACAGACCAGTGAGCCTCACATCCATCTTGGGTAAGCTAATGGAGACTATCCTGAAGGGAGGGCTGGTGGCCCTCTTAGAGGCCAAAGGACTACAGGACAGCAGACAGCATGGCTTACACGTGGCCGATCCTGCCAAACCAACCTGGTCAGGTTCTATGACTGGGTAACTAGGGCAACTGGACAGGGAAATGCAGTGGATGTCCTGTATCTGGACTTCAGTAAGGCATTAGACTCAGTGCCACATGGAAGGCTGGGAAGGAAGTTAGTAGGCACAGGGGCAGGTGCAATGCTGGTGAGATGGGTAGGAAACTTTCTGCAGGGAAGAGGCAACAGAGGGTGGTGGTGGGTGGGGCTCACACCCAAGGGCAGTGACGAGCGGTGTCCCACAGGGCTCGGTGTTGGGACCAGTGTTGTTTGGGATATTCATTGCAGACATATCATGGGACATCACAAGCAAGATCAGTCTGTTGCTGATGATACCAAGGTTGGCGCGGTGTTGATGACCTAGGGGATGGCAGGGGTTGCAGGATGATCTGGCAAAGCTTGAAACCTGGTCAGACACCTGGCAACTGAGCTTTAATGCCAAAAGTGCAAGGTGATGCATTTTGGGATGAAGAACCCACGGAGGGACTTACCAGCTAGGGGAGTGCAGCTAGCCCAGACAGAGGAGGAGAAGGATCTGGGTGTGCTCATCACAGGGTCAATGAACAACTCGGCACAGTGTAGGAAGGCAGCTGCAAAGGCCAACAAAATGCTGGGTTGTATTGCAAGGGGTATATCCTCAAGGAGGGAGGAGGTGATTCTGCCACTGTATAGGTCATTAGTTAGACCACACCTGGAGTACTGCGTGCAGTTCTGGCGTCCTTATCTGAAGAGGGACATTAAGTTACTGGAGGGAGTGCAGCGCAGGGCAACAAAGATGATCAAGGGTCTGGGGGACTTATCATATGAGGAGGTTGAAGGAGTTGAACATGTACTCACTGGAGGAGAGGAGAGACAGGGGGGACATGATTGAAACCTTTAAATACATGAAAGGAATAAACAAGACAGGTACAGAGGGGCTGTTCAAAGTAAGGGAGGGGAAGGCCACCAGGGGCCATGATATGAGACTGGAGCGAGGAAGGTTCAGGAGGGAGATGAGGAGACACTTTTTTACAGAGAGGGTGGTGGCTGGGTGGAATGCGTTACCTGCAGAAGTGGTATGCAGTAGAACAGTGGACTGCTTCAAACGAGGATGGGACAGGACAAGGGGGAGGGTTAATGAAGGGGAAGGGTGGAAGGGAGGGGCAGCTGCAGAATAAGGGGTGCTAGCTGCACATTCGAGCAGACTTGATAGACCTCTATGCCTTTACCTGCTGGCAAATTTCGTATGTTCGTATGTTCGCATAACAAGCCCATTAAATACTCCAGGGTTTAATTGATTATATATCCTCATATTCAAAATTCCAATATTCAAAAATAAATTTTATTAAGTTCTTCAGATTTGTTAAGAAAAAAGAAAGAAGGGATGAATAATTGTTAGGCTAACACAGCCAATTTTAATGACTACTTCTGCTCTGTATTCACAAGGGAAAACAAAGGGTGTCTGCCAGAAAGTGGCATTAAGACAGCTATAAGGGATATCTCTGAGATGAGGTAGCAAGTATTTACCAGAAGAATGGTTTGCAAAGAGATAGCAGCCCAAAACATAGATAAGGCCCCCATGCTAGACGGGATACATCTGAAAGTGCACAAAGAATTGGCAATAGAACTAACTGAACCCCTGGTAGAGCTGTTCAGTAGCTCAATTCAGACAGGGTAGCAAAAATATTTCTGCTCCATGGGGGGAGGGCAAGGAGCAACAAGCTAACTACAGACCTGTCAGTCTTACATCTATTGTGGATAAACTGATGAAGACGCTAGTCAAAGAGGACCTCAAGGACTACCAGGAAAGTAATGGACTCCAGGATAGTGAAAAGTACTGATTCATGGCAGGGAGTTCTTGTCAGACCAACCTGATAGTATTCTTTGACAGTGTAACAAGCGTAGTGGATAGGGGACATGCTGTGGATTTATTCTACTTTAATTTCAGCAAGCCGTTCAACTTGGTGCCTCATAGAAGGTTGTTGAAGAAGCTAGAGGATCTGAGTGCAGTGAAGGATGCAGTTAGCTTGGTGAGAAACTGGTTGGAAGGGAGACAGCAGAGGGTTGTCATTAATTGAGTCAAATCAGAACAGAGGGGGTTCACCAGTGAGGTGCTTCAAGGATCAGTTCTGGGTCCTGTCCCTTTCAGTATGTTCATCAGCAACATAGGGAAATGAATACAGGGCAAGATATGTCTCTTCACAGATGGCACTAAGCTCTGTGGCAGGGTAGACAGCAAAGAGGGGGTTAGGGAGATGCAGAGACCTGCAAAGACTAGAGAGTGGTCAAGGGTTTGGTCATTGAAATTCAGTGTCAAAAAGTGCAAGGTGATTCACACAGGGAACAAGAACCCCAAGATAGAATAGTAAATGGGGGAGATACAGTTGGGCACAACCTCTGAGGAACGAGACCTATGGATCATCATCATCAGTGACTCCCCAAAACAATCAAGCCAGTGTAATAAAGCCTACAGTAAGGCAAACAGGATGCCAAGGTGCATAGGAAGGAGTATTAACAGCAGAAGGAAAGAGCTATTACTACCTCTCTATAGATCACTGAGGCTGCCCTACCTGGAATACTGTGCCCAGTTCTGGAGTCATCACCTAAGGAGAGATGAAGACAGGCTGAAGACAGCACAACATAGGATAGCCAAATGATTCAGGGCCAGTGGGGCATATCTTATGAGGATCATCTCAGGGCACCGAACATGTACTTGCTGGAAGCCAGACAAGAGAGGGTAGATATGATAGAGACTGTCATATTTCTGAAAGTAATGAACAAGGAAAACTATTAGAAACAATTTAGCATAAATAACAGATCAAGAACATGTGGGTACAAGTGAAAATTGGGAGGGTGGAGGTTCATGAAGTAAGTGAGAACATTTTATTTTACAGAAAGGGTGGTGGAACCATTGAACAATATGGTAGTTGATGTGGTGGATGCCAAACCAATCAGTGGTTTCAAACACAGCTGTGACAAAGAAAAGGGCTTAATGATGGTTCATGGTAGTAGCAGTAGTGTAGGGAACATGGGGGTGAACAGTGTGGATAACAACCCTGTGTGTAGATAGGTCCCAGGGTTGTTAGGGTTTTATGGACAGACTGGATAGACCAATGTCTTTTTCTGCCATCATTGTCTATGTTTCTATATATAGATATTATTATACTTGTGGGATAGCACAAGTATAATTAGGGTTGAGCAGCCTGTTTATTTTTTTTAACTCTTTTTTTGGCTCTAGCTGCAGGCAGGGTAGTATCCCCTTTTCAGTCCACTCACCTCTCGCCAGCATCCCCCATTGGCTGCCATGGTCATAGGCCAAGTAGCTTGCCCCCTATCAGTGGGGCTCCTAATGGAAAGACTGTAATACACCTTTGAATCTGCCCTAAACTTACACCACCAGCATCAATTAGCGGAGGCAGCAGACTTCACGGTACACTGCCACACAAGGTTTTGCCTTGTGCCAGACCCATGACATGGATGGGCAATGACATCAGCACATGGGCATGCATGCTCCCATGCATGCCCCACAGATGTCCACCACTGCCATCTCAATGTTTTGAGATCCTTAACTTGGTGTACACCCAGCCACCCCGGATGTCACTTGAATGATGGGAGCCAGCATACCCCTCCCCCCACCCCGATGGTGGAGACTTCTCCCTTGGATATTCATCCAATCTCCCTCAGCAAGTCCTTTGATGCATGTCAATAAATTTAGAGCCAGTCAATGAAATCGCACAAACTTTTGCAAGCACAATCCAGGTGGCATTTTGCATGCACAATCCAGGGGCTAAGTTCTTGAAACTTGGCAAATTTCAAGATGGACACTCATCTAGATTCTGAGTTCTGGAAGTTTTAAAATCCTTGAGCATGCACTTTTGGGACACATTTTTGCTTGTGCCTACAGCAGAGAAAGTTTGACATTTTGTTCTGAAACTTTCAGGGTAGAATGGACGTGGCACCAGGGTGTGCCTTTCAAAGGTAAAAGGAAAAAATATTAATTAGTTAGGGTTTTGAATTAACCTTCTGATGCAACCAAAGAATTCTTCTTTCATGAGCCATTTTTAGGTTGTAACAAGATGTGTTTTGTTGTGGTGAGGATGGCTGCCATTTTTGTTTTGGAAAACACATAACAATTATATATTTTTGAAAAATAAACACCTGAACCTATGCAAACAGGACCCATTTAGTTAGATTCTGGTGTCTATTTGCCAAAATCTACCCCAGAAGTATCTTTTCTATGAATCCCAAAAATCTTGGGTGCCCAGCTTAGTGAGGGATCACATAGCACATCTAAACAATAACATTAAAAGTGGCATGGATGCCAGCTCCCTCACTGGAGCCATTTTTGTTGACCTCTCCAAGGCTTTTGACACTGTTAACCACATACTGCTCCACTTCAAATTACCTACCTTGGGCTTCTCCCTTTATGTATCCTCTTGGTTTGAGGGCTAGTTCTCTGGGGAAAAAAGCAATGTGTTCATTTCAGCAATGCTGTCTCATCCCTCATATCATAAGAATGTGGGTGTCCCTTAAGGGTTCATGCTTTCTCCCCTGTTCTTCTCAATTTTTATAAATCAACCTTGCCTCTGTTCCATCTTGCTGCTCACACATCATGTATGCAGTTGATATTGTTCTGTATATTAGCTCTCCCTCCATCTCCATGGTTCATTCTCAGCAACAGGAGGATTTCTCCTTGACCCAGTCATGGCTCATCAGAAATAAATTAATACTTAACTCCTAAAAGACCCAAGCCATGCTATTCAGATCATAAGCCAGAATTCAGTCTTGCTCTGCACCCGTCTCTATCCCTTATATGGGTGGGTCCATCTCTCCAAGGTGACAAATTTCAAATATCTGGGGATTACCTTTGACTCAGGCCTGGACTCCTCCCTCCATACTGTATCTCCCAGACCTCCTGCTTCCCACCTACAATATGGTCTGATTGTCTATTTCCACGCCTTCAAGTCAGCCCTTAATAAGTGGAATTTGTTCTGTAATAACATCTGTCGCTTCTCTTTGTCTTCCCCACACCTCACACAACATTGCTCCCAGTACACCTCGATGGGTTGGCTGCCCCCCCTCAGGTGTCCAATCATACTCCCTGGGCTGCTTTACTAATAAATTACTTAGATCACCTGCCCCACCCATATTCTCTTAGATACGTGGACTTAGCTCTTTTACATGTCCCAAAATGTGCATCCAAGATGAGGGAACAGGCCTTCTCTGTCTTGTGCCTAAATTTTGGAACTCTCTTCCCCTTGAAATTCAGAGGCTCCCTCACACAGGCTCCTTAAAAGTGCCCCACATAGGTAGCTGCTGGTTCATCAGCCTGTCACTGTGCTGAATAGATCCTAGGCCCTAATGTTCTTTGCTTAAGTCACTTGATCTGGACTCCTGATCACAGGTTTTACTTGCCATGTGAAATTGCATGTTCACCTCGATGTATGGTTTAATATCCTATTTTGTTCTATTCGGCTGCATATATCTCTGTATCTCAGTCCATGATTGTTCCATGGTTTTATTATCTATAAATAATTAGCTGTTACTGAATGCTACCTGTATTATGTATTTTGTATTCTTGTCATGATATTGTTTCCCTCTTGTACTGTCCTGGCTCATACCTGAAAATAAGCATTTATTTTTCTGTTGAGTGCAACTAAACAATTTCCGGTTCACACATAAAAAAATACTGAAAGCCGGCTCTGTGGCACAAAGCAAAGGGGTTTGCTTCACACGCCTGTGACCTATGTTCACCCCAAGCCTGGGTGTCAGGAGCAGAGACTGGCAGGGAGGGAGTCCAGAGAATTTACTGGATGCTTCCCTCCCGGGGGGTTGGGCAAGGCCTCTGGCACCTGTGGTGCATTGGTGGACATGCTAGGGGGGCATGTAGCCTTGACACACCCCCTGCACATCCTCACCACAGGTCACCACTGTACTCTGGCCAAATCAGGGTGGGGGATGAGCAGGGAGAAAAAGAGAAAAAGAGCCACCCATGCCCACTGGATGACAGTGGCCCCACCTCCCCTTGTCGTGAAGCTGGGAAGCTGCTAAGCTGCACCTCTGCCTGACCAAGATGCAAGGAAGTGCCTACAGGCACTTCTATCTCCCCTCCCAATAACCATGGTGCGTCGGGGGGGGTTCCCCCATTTTAAGGGATACATCAGGACAGTCAGGATGGATGGTGGTAGCAGACAGCAGAACAGGAGAGCAGCGATGGTGGAGATGACCACCCAAAAGGAGTGTGTGGCTGGGTTGGCAGAGGGCAGATAAAAAGAGCAAGCAAAAAAAATACTGTAATTGCTTGACTGAAGCCCCGAACCCCCCATTGCTTGCATATGTGCTCTAACTACAGTAACAGTCTGCAATTCAGTTGAAATAGATATTACATTTGAAAGGGCTACCAGAGGCATTCCACTTCTACATAACTCTAACAAATGCTTTACTAAGGAGTACTTGCACACAGTGCTAGTGATTGGGAGAAACACTAATAGTCCAGCATTCATGAGGATTATCATTCATGACTCTGTAATATTCTGGACCCATTGGTGATTATAGTATGTCAAACTATGATATACATACTTCTGAAAACAGAAACTTGATGGCTACAAGGTGCAGAACCCTATAGTAGAGTGAAATCTTGGTACCCATTCTTGGATGGAAAGAATTCAGTTGTTAAAGAAAAAAAAACCTGCAGCTGAGCATAATTGTAATCAACAAAGGGTTCAGCACTACACATGCACTGTAACTGAGACAAACTGATCATCAGCTTTACTTTTAGCAGGTCCTGTGTTGAGTACAAATATAACCCAGTCACCTACCAAGTCAGTGAATAGCAATGAGTTTGGTGTTTCCTAGTTAGCAACACTTGTTCTTCAGTGGTACTCAAGCAATAACAATTTATTTTAGAACTACATACTTCAACTTATCACAAATCATGACTTGCTGAAGTAGATCGAAAGAGCACAGTTTGACTGGCATTCTGAAAAAGCACCAAAGTGAATACATGTTGTAAGTGTAACCATTATGTGATACCTGCAGCTTATAAATGAATGGTGTACTATAGAACTGTTAACTTCACACAATCAACTGCAGTGCTCCATTAACACAATTAAGTTTTCACTGCCAGGTACTTATTACATTGTGTAATTCCCATTAATCAACTTCAGGTTCACACTTTGTCAAGAACTCATTTAAACACTGAGATTTATCTGTCTAGTTGCAATTACTGACCAGACCATTCCAGCTTTCTTCCTAGTATGCCAGACTACTGTGTACTGTGATCGTCCTGAGAGTCTACGCCTTGCCTCCCAGTGCACCTGCTGAGCTGATTACTAATCTCTTCCAGGACACCCACTCCTTGTATGCCTTCCTGTAGAGCTGCTCCGTGATGTGACTGTATCAGTGGCTCCACTACCCAAAAGTGGAGAAGCATGGTCTGCAAGTAGTTGAGGAGGAGATGGCCCGGGATGCATTGAGTGTATTAGTGTTTCAATTCAGACTGCTTTTTTGTTTTGATTTTGCTTTTGCGAGAACTATAGGCAATTACCATTTCATTCTGTAAGACATGCCACTTGGAGCACATGAGGAACTGGGTATATATATGCTTTGAAATAGGCAGGCATGCAACAAATTTTGGGGTCATGAAAGCAGTGCAGTACTACACTGCAAAATACAGCAACACAAATAATAAAAGCACAATCAGGAGAAAACTTAAAGCCAACCCTGACCCCACTAAAATGCTCACTGATTTTTCAACACATCCATGAGGGACACCCACACTGTTTATAGACGAGGTGGAACATTTGGCTATCAGCTCATCTTTGTGCTATCATTCAATTGTGTGAATATACTGTAGTGAAGATATTTTGTCAGCAAAATAAAACAGTTCTAAAGCATGTAAGAAAACTTATTAAGGGTTGCACATAATACCTTAATAAGATTCACTCTTTGAAAATGTGAAAATAATTTTTAATAAAGTGTGAGATGTTGGATGTAGGTGGGGAGTATCCAGGATACAGTCACCTACAGTATTACTGGTTTAGATAATGAAACATTGGTTTAAACTTTTACAAACAATAAATCATTAATAAAAATGCAAATCAATCACAACCAGTTCCTCTAAAAGAAATAGAATACTTTTTGTTTGAGAACTACTGTACCTGAGTGGCCATACCCAACTAGTGTTTATGCAAAGTACTAACTCAGATCTAGCTAACATTAAGATGGATGCACTGCAGGGCTCTATACTCAACCCTCTACTGTTCTCCATTTGTGTATGTGATCTCCCAAGGCATGGAGGGGGGTGACATCTTCACATGTATCCAGATGATAGCATGCTTTACTACAGTGGACTGACCAAGTCCCACTTCAAGGCAGTCTTCCAATCTGACTTCCAAATGATATCCTCCTGGTTCTTTGACAATCCCTTTATCCTACTGTAAATGCAACCAAAACTAAGGCAGTGGCATTTGACCCCCAGAATGTGGAGAGTCATTCAGTAGAGTATCTCAGTATCTACACACAGTGCAACCCAACTGAGCAAATCAATGTTTTAAATATTTGACGGTTGACTTAGTTCCACACTCACACAAACTGGCCACTGTGGGGCCCAGCATCAGCTTTCTATTCAGGACCAAGCATTGGCATTGCCTAAGTGCACACATGAAGCAGGTGGTCTCCTTCTTCCTGCTCTGACCATCAACCATAGGAACATCATAAACAGATCCGCAAATAAATCCAGTCTTCGAGCCTTACATTGTCTGCATAACAAGCTGTGGAGATTCATAATCTTGTCTAACTTGACCACCCACCACTGTACTCACCCTGACAATCTCAACTGGCTAAGTCCTTGAGGCATATGTGGCTATTATTGGTTCTCTTCGTTATACAATTGAGTGCAAGGAAGAGCCCCTGATTATCTC
Source organism: Neoceratodus forsteri (assembly GCA_016271365.2). NCBI lineage: Eukaryota > Metazoa > Chordata > Ceratodontiformes > Ceratodontidae > Neoceratodus > Neoceratodus forsteri. The sequence goes on along the minus strand of CM057454.1, from coordinate 1,064,531,658 downwards.
TTAAATGTTTTCTACACAACTGAGAAGTGTGCTTGTTCAACTCATCTACAGTGCCCAGCTTTAGAACTCAGAATGAAACCTGATTCTAGTTTAAATGCCTTTGTATATTTGTCCCCAGATTCCCAGATGAAGCTCTCCTCAACACTGGAATTCCCCCAGCCTACAAGCATTCAGAACCAGTGTCTCCCACCTCCAAATCACCCTTTGACCTGTTTTGGTCCAGTGATGCCCACACTTTGACATTGTACATAATACCTTTAATACAATATCTAGTTATCCATACTACTGTCCCACCTACTGTACTGTATGTCATCTAGCTATTAATTGTTATATTGTTTGTATCTTACTTGCTTTTACATTACATTTTTACAGTCTATTTGTATATTGTTTGTAACTACTTTTCTTTTGTGGTAAGTTATACTGCAGTCTGCTATTGTCCTCCCTGGGACCCCCATGAAAATAAGATGCTGCATTTCATGGCAATATCCCCTTTGGAGAAATCTCAAATGAATAAACAAATAAATATCCTTGTATTATTTACCAAAGTTATCCCCCTCCCCACTAATTTGGGGGCTTTCCTTAAGTGTCTTCCTGGGCTCTAGTAATGCCTACTAGCAGGCAGCTGTCCTGCATACCATAGATAGTAAATCCATAGTTATTTGTTAATCCTGTTGATTTGAGTGAGAGTGCCATGATGTGCCTCCACGCCTGTCCCTTTAAGACATTAGCCAGTGTATATACAGTCAATTGTCTGGCCTGGATCTAAGTGCTTCAAAGCTCATGACTGGCCAGGCACCATTCTAATTTGCTCCACTCTGCAGTTGATAGTGAAGCAGAGGGAGCTCTAGCTATTACTGTAAATGTTTATATCTAATCTGCTATTATATTTGAATTGGAGTGTTTGCTTTAACCTGCCTTCTTGCAGCTTATTCCTCAAAATGGGGGGTCACCATGTTTGGACTGGGACTTCCAGGTATTTGGACCAATTGGGACAAAAGAGGCCTTTAAGGGGTCCTTAGCTCAGTTACCTCGTGGGAAGGAAAACTGTAGTTCTTGTAGTTTTAAAAGAAGGCATCTAAAATGACTAATGAGAGCACCAGAACTGTGATTGTCAGCTCCACTAGCTAAGCAGATCACTAGAAAACTGGACTAGTTAAAGAACTGTTAGAAAAAAGAGTTCAGTTGCTTGGAGAGCCGACAGAGTGAGCAGCTCGAGCCATCAAGAGGCAGCTCCAGAAAATGAGCTGTGGAGATTTGGCAGGGAAAGGCCTGACCTCCTTCCTGCCTTTGTTTCCAGCATTGGACTGCTTGATAGCAGTAATCAGATTAATCCAAAGCTAATCTTTAAACTGTGGCAGTTTGCCCGAGACTGAGAAATGCAACTTGAGATATTAGACTGAGAGGAACTCCTGTGAAGTGTTCGGCCCAAGAGTTGTGTGAGAGACAGCTTTGCGAATTGAAAGATTTGCTAAGTGAATCTACTGAAATAGTGAACCAGCCTGAAACTGATTTGAAAGGTAGAGAAATTAGTGCCATTTTCATTAAATGTGCCGAATGTTTATTGTATGTCAAGGCCTACAGTACTGTTCAGGGAATCCTGATTGCCAGAAAGGAGCCCATCTTAGCCAGTGACTGAACTGTCTGCCAGTTGGAGGTTTTCTCCAGCAAACAAACTGAACTTTGCCAGAAGTGTTTATCCAGCCTTGAACCTATGCCAAACTTGGCCCAAGCCATCCATTTCTGCACCAGTGACTGTTTTCTTAGTGAGAGACCATATTGGGGATCCAGCCCCTGGGCAGCAAGAAATCACAGGATGTGGCCACCTGGAGGGAAACACCATGAAGCAGAGGTGGGTGATGCAGGCCCAGCTTCCCCATGCTCTTCAATTTCCAGCAGCAGGTCTTCATATTGCCAGACCTTTCGCAACCAGCTGGTGTCATGAGTAAATTCAGGGTAGCTCCCTGCAACTTTTCTTTGAATCTTTCTCTGGTACCATTTGATTGCTCCAGTGTGTTTAAGGGTTACCAAGGACTGGGCCAACGGGCCCTGGACACAAATAACCAAAGCCTTTTTTATGCATGTTTAAGTGCCTTTTCTTTCCATAAAGGGCCCTAACAGCTGCAATGCCAGCCACCCTTGAGCAGCAATTCTGGCCAGCCAGCATAACAATCTGGGTACCCAGTGTTGTCAGACTGTTTACTGAAGGACTAGCGTGCATGCATGCATAATAATCTGAATCAAATCAGTAAAGCAATCATTCCTCTAGATTCATGTCCCATCCTGGTTCATGTCCCCTTAATAAATATGATTTGCTGCTTCACGTTCAAACTGGCTTATGAGCATATTGTTAGTTGGTGTACAGTACTGAAAGTGCATGCTTGCCTTGCTAACATTGTTTTACAGGGGGTTCCAGGGGAGTTGCTGAAGACCAATTCCTGATGGTAAGTGCAAGGGGTGTGTGCATATTATTAATGCTCATTGTTAACTGTGTGGAAACTACTGCAAAGGGTTATCTCTTATTACAAGGTATTTTGGTCACTAGGCGGGTTTGTGGTGGTTATAGCTTCCCAGAGGGCTATACCAGGTTAGGTAGATACTCCCACTATTATTTTTCTGGGTGGAGGCACCATAATACTGAATCTAGGCCCCTCAACCTGTGGTAGAGGCAGGGGTTGTAACCTTAGAGATAGTGCTGCCTAGGGGGGTTACACCAGTACAAGCAATGAATGCAAGAAACCAATCCAGGGCTTAGATTAATCTGGTATTCCAGGTTTGCTCCAATAGAATTTGGTTTCATAGGTAAAACTCACATAGAAGCATAGAAACATAGAAGTTGTCGGCAGAAAAGGACTGCTAGGCCTATCCTGTCTGCCCATTTTCCTACCTGTAATAGTGGCCAGTGCCAATAGTTGATCACCTGCTTTAGCTATTCCTTCTCATCTCTATGGCCCCCTTATTCCTGTTTCATGCATGTTTGAATCCTACTACAGTGCTTGCTCCCACCACTCCCTGGGGCAGGCCATTCCATGCATTCACCACCCTTTCAGTGAAATAGAACTTCCTCCCATTTACCCGTATACGGCACCCCTCTAACCTAATGTTGTGACCTCTTGTTCTAGTACTCCTTTTATACTGGAAGACGTGTTTCCCTTTCACCTTACTTATACCCTTGAGATACTTGAACATTTCAGTCATGTCTCCCCATTCCCTTCTCTGTTACAGTGTACACATATTGAGGTCCTTTAACCTCTCCTCGTATGTCATATGTCTTATGCTGTAATCCCTGCACCATATCAGTTGCCCTTCTCTGCACCATCTTCAGCCTGTCTATGTCCTTACGAAGGTGCAGCCTCCAGAACTGCACTCAGTATTCCAGATGAGGCCTCACCAGCATTTTGTATTGTGGAACCATTACCTTCTTCCTTCGGCTTGTTATTCCCCTCCCTGTATACCCCAACATCCCACTCACCTTCCCCACTGCCTGCTTGGTGACCTTCATGTCATCTGTGATAATGACCCCCAGATTTCTTTCCCTTTTGATGATTGACAGCAGATCTCCCCCCATCTTGTATTTCTCTCCTGGGTTTCTACTCCCCATGTGCATGCTCTTGCACTTCTTTGCATTTTTATTTATTTATTTATTTAGCTTTTGTTGACCGGGTAAGTGCACTAGACAAATCCTGCCTATTTTCAGGCACGACCCGGGGGAGGAGAGGTACAGATGAATGGCAACTGACCTTGAACCAGATTAAGCTGTTGGTGGTATTTTTTAGTGAATGAGGAAATTTGGCCAGGACACGGGAAATTCCCCTACTTTTCGATAAGTGCCATGGGATCTTTAACATCCACCTGAACTACCACCAATCCAGGCAGATGGGACCTGGTTTAGCGTCTCTTCCGAAAGACGGCACCTCAGAAATGCAGCACCCCTCTCATGCTGCATTACAGTGTCAGTACTGGGATATTAACCCAAGTGCCAGATGTGGGAACTGAACCCACAGCCCTCTGATCTCCCGGCCTCAGAGGCGAGTGTGCTACCTACTGAGCCACTGACACTGCTAAACTTCAGTTGCCACACCTCAGACTATCTTTCCAGTTTCTCTGGGTCTTTTCTCATTCTTGCTACACCCTGTGGCATATCAACTCTGTTGCAGATCTAGTTGTCATCTGCAAACAGGCAAACCTTCCCATCCAGTCCTTCTGCAATATTGCTGATGAAGAAATTGAAGAGGACTGGCCCCAGAACTGAACCCTGGAGTACTCCACTGGTCACCTCCATATCCTCTGACTGGGTTCTATTTACTGCTACTGTCTTCCTCCTGTCACTCAGCCAGTTCCTAACCCAGTTCACCACCTTGTGGCCCAACCCCAGACTCCCCAGATCGTTGACCAACCTTCTCTGCGGAATGGTATCAAAGGCTATATTTACAGAAGACATATAATGAAAGTAATATAAATTAACATGAAAAATTATATACATTACTATTACAGAATATGCACATTCTTGGCCAACCCAACTTATCACATCACTGTGCTAGTATCCTGACCCTTCTGACCATTCTCCACTTGGAGGCTATTGATTTCACTGATGGCAGTGTCAGTCTGGTTGAACTTAGAAATTGTAGTGCTAAACTGTTTTCCCTGATTTCAGTATGCCAGATTGTAAAGTCACTGCCTATTAACCTAAAGGAAGGAATAAACCCAGGGGAGCTAGGGCAATAACATGGAGGGTTATGAATCCAACCATTGACACCATAACTGGCAGAATACTGATCCAAGAAAGCCTCTAATAGTACTGTAATCATGTCATGGCCTGTGTTTGTTAATGCAAACACTAGAAAAGAGTTTTAGACATGGGGTAAAAGTACTTACTGTAAATACAAGCTCTAGATAGATGTCAGTGAGAATCAGGTATGAAAACGGATAGTAAACATTTTTGCAACTCTGCCTACTTGCATGTCCTTGATTATCCTGGGTGGTATCTTCTCACATTTTAGTTTTAATTAGCTTTCCTTATCAGGATTTAATTCGTACTTATTCAGTGTTCTGGGTACTATATGCATTGACGCATTTCTCATCCTGCTTTTAATTTTCCTTTATTGCTGTTTTTGACTTGGAGAAAGCAATATCTCATGATCCTGATGATATCTGATGAGACTGGTGATTCATCTCTGTCTAGTGCTGTGCTGACACAAGGCCATAAAGATGTGTCAGATAACCAATAATGTGCAGAGAGGTGCACTGTTAAATTATCTGCTGTCTTACACAATTCTGTTTAAAAAAGAAAAATTAAACAGAAACACCTAGTGAGTCCTCTTTATTTCAAGAGCAAACATAGAAGCCACAGTTAAGGCTCTGAACTGCGAACCTGGAAACCTGGGTTTGAATCCCACAGCCCCCACTTTCATACTGTGTAACCCTGAGCAAGTCACTTAATTTCCTTATGCTCCCAGGTCACACCTGTAAACAAGCTACAGTTTAATGTGTCTCTCCTGGTTAAAAAAAAAATTATGGAGGTGCAATATTAACAAACTTTTAAATGTAACCAATGCCCCACAAATCACAGTGTCCCTATTGTATGAAGCAAATTCCAACTCTTTGCTGTTAAGAATGGAAAGGTTCTCTGGCCTAAATTGTGTCATCCTAGGAAAAGATATGCACTTCTGCACTTTGGACCTTGGATTGTAACTGTTAATTGGAAAATGCAACTTATCATGTAAAATATGGGTAATAGGTCAAGTCATCATGGACAATCCGCTCCACTACAACTTGCGTCATGCTGTTAGCTCAAGCATCAATAGGATCCCTGCTCCATTCATTCACAAACTGTGCCCCCTGGAGTTTATTCTTATTAAATTTATGTTGTGCGGGAACTGTCAGGGAATGATTTGTACAGAGAGCTGATTGACACCGGAGGTAACAGTTTGGGGCGAGTTGTCACAGAACGGATTGACCAAGAAAAACTGACATGTAGCCTAAAATATGTGGGGGCAGCACAAGGAAATTCTGGCTCAAATGATCAAGGATACAACAATATCCACTGCTAGGATACTACAAATGCCTGCATTTATGCATTAAAATCTCAGTTAAAAAGATAAGAATTGTCTAGGTACAAACATGTGGTAGCATCCCCCCACCGCACCCACACACACACACACACACACACACACTGATATGGAAAAGAGCATCGGTGTTTGACGTCGCCGTGACGCTTTGTCAAGACGTTATCATTATCCCTAAACCATTCATTTACAGCCCAAGTGAATAATTAATTAATTAACTAACTATAACAGTACACAATAAACATATCTAAAGAACCATGCAACCCTAAAAAGCATTTCATACACAAAGAAACAATATATACAAAATGTACAGCATTGCACTAAAAAGTAAGCCACTAAAACAGATGTGTCACAGCTGTCTATATTTTTACTTGTGTTTATCACTAGCTACAGGGGTACGTTTTTTATGGAAGAGTGTCAGCTGGAACTGATCATTTATTCAAGGGAGCTGGCTTGCTCTAAGTTTGTATTGCCAAAAGGTACAGACTACAGACTATGCTATAGAATAATTTGTTGTCCAAATCACCCCCTCTTGGACCAAGAGTTACATGTTCCAATCCTTTAAATTTAAAGGAATGTCCAGGACCTGATTTTCTAACATGCAGACCTAAAGCATTTGTTTTATTTATTTATTTATTGGAATATTTAGATACATCTTTGAGCAGAACTCATTTACAAAGGTTCCATGTCAGAAAGTACAGAAGACAAGATAAACAGGTAGTGTACAGCATACATTTGCACAGTAGTAAGTGGAACCAGACATAGGTTCCAAGCTTATGTATAATAGATAGAGGTTACAACAATTACTTATAGTTACTATATACATGTGTACTATAGGTGTTCAGGAGCAGGGGGCATTGCCTTGTCTATTGTTAGAACTTCAAACAGGAATAGAAAGCTACTTTGTCAATATATTCCTGAATTCAGGGCACAGCAGTGAGATGTAGCCTGTAAGGGTCAGTTTAGTAATTGCACGGGTATATGAATTGCTGGGCAAGATTTATTTTAGGGATGATTTGAAATGGTACAGTTTGGGCAACTCTAACAGTGTAGGGGGAGTTCATTTAACCAGGCTGATGCTTGGTAGGGTAAAGACCGCATACTTTTACTGGTCCTACAATGTGGGATGTAGAGGGCATTTCTTGCAGTACTCCTTGTAGAGTGGTGGCTGTAGTGGGTGTGTAGCAGAGTCTGGAGATAGGCAGGTGTGAGTCACAGTAGGGCTTTCTTCCCATTAGGCAGGTTTGGAATTTTATCCTGAGATCTAACTGCAGCCTTTTGATGTACTGATAGAGATTGCATGTGTTTGTGAGCCTGTAAGCATCTAGGACAAAATGACAAGACTTATTTAGGACAGTTCTGATTCTGTTAAGGTTAGTGTCCATTACAGCTCCATAAATTACCAGTCCATAGTCCACAGTGGAGAGAACCAATGGGGCTACAGCAATTTTTCTGGTCTCAGATGTCATAAAGTGCTTACGTCTATCGAGCACCTCCAGTTTTTTTGCTAACTGTACTAACTACATGGTCTATATGCTGGGTGTATGTTAGTACACTGTCTAGGTGCATACCAATATATTTAAAGGTATTTATCTGTTCTGGGACCTCTCCAGCCCGGTTGTAGATTGTCAGGGGTAGAAGTTTATTTTTCTCTGTTGGCTTGTGAATAGCACTGATTTAGTTTTTTTGTGATTCAGAAGCAGCTTAATCTGTAGGAACCAGTGTTCCATGGTAATGACGTTTAGATGCTGGGTTTGATTAGTAGCTTGCTGCTTAGCGTTACTGGTGTAGACAACCGCATCATCTGAATATAGCAGGATGCATGCATCCACACAAGTTTTAGGTAGGTTGTTAATGAAAAGGCTAAACAGTAGAGAACCCAGTATTGATCCTTGAGGAACCCCTACCATCACTGCCTTGGAGTCTGATAGGATTACACTAACTTTTACTTTTTGGGTGCGATCTGTCAGATTGTTCTGAAACCAATCTACTGTGTCCCTAGCCAGGCCAATCCATGTGAGTTTTTCCATCAGTAGTGTGTGGTTTATGAGGTCAAATGTCTTGGCTAGGTGAAAGAAGATTGACCCAACCATTTTGCCTTTGTCCAGTGACTCATGTAGTAAGTTGATGAATTCAACAAGGGCCAAAATGGTGTTGAGCTGCCATCTGAACTTGGGCTGCTGGGCGCACAGTAGGTTGTACTGGTTCAGGTAATTCACCAGCTGGTCTGCGACTACCCATTCTAGTGCCTTGGAGAGTGGGGACAGCATGGAGATTGGTCTATAGTTTGTGATGCAGGCTTTGTCACCACCCTTGTGTACTGGTGTGACTACTCCAGATTTCCAGAGGACAGGGAATTTGGAGTTATGGAGGGAGAGGTTGATTAGTTTGGTGATTGGAGTTGCCAGGATGTTCATTGCTGAGGCTAGTAGTTTTATGTCTATTGTGTCACTTCCAATCCTGGTTTTGTTAAGCACACGCATTACATATTTAGAGGTATCTGTTACCGATATTGTTATAAAGTAGAATTTGGGGTGGTCTAATTGTGTGGGCATGGTAGGTGTGGTGCTGTGTGAAGCAAGAGATGAGGTGTTATGGATGTTATGCTGTGTGGCAGAGTCTAAAGTGTTGAGGTAGGAGTTAAGGTTGGTGAAGGCTATGTTAAGGATGATGGCAATCTCCTTGATTAATCCGAAGCTAATCTTTGAACTGTGGCAGTTGGATCGGAGATGTGGGAGTTGTTTTGTGTGATCAGATGTGGTGTGTTCTTGTCAGGGCTTCCAAGGAGTTCCTTTAGTTATTCCCAGAACCTGCTTTGATGCATCTCAAGTGTTCAAAGATTCTCACTTTAAACTTATGCACAGTCTTCCCTACGTAATAGCTGCCACATGTGCAAGTTGCAAAATAAATAACTGCCTCTGTAGTACAAGAAATTAACAACTTTATCCTACATTGCTCACCTGTGTTAGGTGAAATAAAATCTGGTCCCACCTGTGTGTCCTGAGACGCCCTCTTTTGTTTTCTTAAAATTGTGTCATGTCAATTGAGAGCAGACTTTTCAGCGCACATCAGTTGGGCACCATCAATTCAGCTCAGGTCAGTTTAGTGCCAGTACAGCTGGACACATGACAATTCAGCCTGATAGCTTCATATAATAAGTTCACAGCCCGACTGCCTGAAAATGGCATTTCTCTGTTGCTTTTTAATAGTCTGCACACCCGCCCGCATGCCCACCCATACTATACCAGTAATATACTTTCATACATGTGACATGTCCAAATTGCTTAAGAGGGAGATTTGGGTCAAATTAGGAGGGAGATTAGCCTGCTAGTAGGGAGATGCTATAATAATGAAAATATACAATGAGACTGGCTACCTTCGCCTCCTGAAGGAAACTTGCGTTGTGGGAGATGTGTACATTGTTCCAACACATCTGACGTTAATATTTTTCATCATCCAAGATCAGGGAAAAGTTATGAGATCAAAACCTTCATCAACTGCAACACCCAGGGGGTCATTTATATGTTGACTTGTCCTTGTGGATTATGTTATGTGGGCCAAACTAAAAGAAATTTGAAATTGAGAATTGGTGAACATAAAGGAGCCATTAGGAATGCAAATATGGATTATGCGATGGCACGTCACTACCATGAAGTAAAACATGGATCCCCAGCTCCACTGAGATTTATTGGTTTGGAGAAAGTGGAAGTTGGATTTCGAGGTGGAGATCTGAATTCAAAAATTCTGCAAAGAGAAGCCTTCTGGATCTTCCAATTAAATGCGATGGTTCCCTATGGTTTAAATGATGAACTCCCATTATATAGCTATTTATAGTTAACTGTAGTATTTGTGGACATGACCTGTGTCGTGCTCTGTCCACAATAGGGGGATATGACTTTTCCGGCTCTGTCCCCGTTTGGTGTTTTTGTTCAATATGTTATTTAATTCCTTTTTGGTTTTTATTTGTTCATTATCTTTTGTTTTGTCACTTTATTGTTCTGGGTATATGGTGGCACTTATGTAGCTTTCATGGCTATGACTTTTCGTGCTCTAGCCTTGATTAGTGGGGATTATGACTTGTCCGGCTCTTTTCCCCTCTTTAATTATGCAGCACTTATGGAATTTGATAATTTATTCTATGTATGTTTAGTTTTATTAATTGTAGGTATATGGAGGTATGTGTTACATGGTGTCTTTTTTGGTCTGTCCCTTTAACAGTTTTTCTGTATTTAAGAGGACACAGAGTATCCAATTTACGCTCTGAGGAAGACGTTTTAGTTGATACGTAGGCGTGACGTCGGTTCTGACACTTCGTTGTCTCTTCCGGGTATCGGTTTCGGTGGAATTCGTGGTGAGCAGAGCTTTTACTTATGGAGCACCATGTATCTGCGACTGACCAGTCCTTCTAGCCCTTGAGTGGTATGTTTGCTTTGTTTGCATATTTTGAAGGCTTTTTTCACGATACGCACTTGCGGTTTTGCTGCCAGTTTCAGGCGTTCTTTGGGCCACTAAGTACTGCACATTTGAAAGTTTTTTGACTGGTCAACAATATCTGTATTGGTGTTCTCTCTGCTCCCCTTTTCCTTTTTTGCTTTGTGCAATATTTGCCTTTTTTGCGATACCCTTCTGTGTTCTCCTATTGTTTCATGTGGGCACTTGAGAGAACTCGATCAGTTTTTAGCAAATTTTTGCAATAAAGCTAATAGTGATTATAGCCTTTAAGCTGCTGACCCCTTTGTTTGTTTTTTCGGAGATGCTATAACGTCATGAGTTTGTCCTTCAATGGCGTCAAAAAAATAAGAAAAAAGTCATTACAAAAATTTTACGTATTTCATTTTGTCAAGAATAAGCACTAAAAAGAATAAACAACCATTTATATATAAGTTATCAGATACATTGTTCATCACTGATTTAATTTTTATGTGTCTTATCTGCCCAAAAAACATGGATATTTTGGACAGAATTTTACTTAAGCAGGAGATTTTGTTTCCCAGGAGGGAGGGAGGGAGGGAGTTCGGTCAAAAAAACAGGAGTCTCCTGTGTAAAGAGGGAGATATCACATGTATGTACTTTAGTAATATCAATAAAGCCTCGAGTCCACAGCTCATACTGTATCTGTAATATCCCCAGTACACTACCATCCCTAGCTGAACCAAACCACCCAGTCATTTTGCAGTACTGTAGGTAGCAGGTAGTGGTGGGCGAAGTGGGCTCAATTCGCTCCTCGAAGTGATTCGCAGAGCAAAAGATAATTCACGGAGTACTCCACAACACGAAGTGGAGTAATTCACCTTGTAATGGGTAACACGAAGTCCATTGAAAACAATAATTTTGCATTACTCCGCCTTTCCAGACCACTACTTCACCAATTTTAAAGGCGAAGTGCGTTGAAAACAATGTACTTGTCCTCACTTCACCTTGTTTTTAAGCTCCAAAGGTGAATTTTGCAGTGATTCATGGGATTTCAGGTCATATGAGCTCTATATTGTTCTGCACAGCCTCAGTTCAGGGTAGTGTGTGTAGAAAGCTGTAGGAGACAGTGTGCTCTGAGAGCTGTCTGTGATTCAAACCTTCTAAAAGCTGTTAAAAAAGCCTTTTTTAGTAATTATTTTTTGCTCAAACTTTAGTTCATCGATTTTAGGAAACCCTCCTGTGCTCATATCATTGAGCAGTTATTGTTTGTGTGTGGATTTTGAATGTTAATCTACAACATTGAGTCTGTGTAGTAAGAGACAGGGAAAGTGTGCTTTGGGGGAGCGGCGTATCTGTGGTGTAGGTAGATTAAAGTTGGAGAATTTCTTTGTTTTTTGGTTATATTTTTGTTACATAACTGACTGTGTTAATGTACACACAGTAATATTGTCAGTAACTGTTGAAATTTTTTTGCTGATTGTGTGTTGTGTGGCTCTGGTGCAGCAGTTCATAATTTCAGGTTGTTTACAATACGTGGTATATTACTGAAGTTTTCAATTTGCTACGCATTACTTGTAGACAAATTGTGTGTGTGAGTGTGTGTGCGGTGCATGACATCAAATAATACACCTTTTACTGTGCCACAGTGTAATTGCAGGCACAGCAGTGTGAACCTGCTATCCACTGCAGCTGCGTGATTTTGTACTGCCATTGTGGTATCTTTTGTTTGTTTTGCTACTTGCACTGCTGTAGAAATCTGAAGTCAGTGCTTCCCCCACCAGCAAAAGGAATTATTTTCCAGATTGGATTGTTTGTGACTTCAGCACCACTGGTTAGTTAAGGTGTTGTTGAACCTGTGAATTTGCATCTGTATCTGTTGCTGAAGCCACAGCTGTTTTTTGGCTTCACATCCAGTGTCCCCCCACCCAGAGTGAATGTTCCAAAATCTAAATTTGTTTAGAATATTGTTGTTGATCCCCCAAAATGAACACAAAGAGACATGCAAGCAAAGCTGTTTCTCGCCATGGCACTGCTGCCAGTGGTAAGATTGTCTGTGGGCATGGTAGTATGCAGATGCAGAAGTGCATTGCTGATGTGAGGAAAGGTATTTCTTCGACAATGTTTTTTATAGCCCAATCAGTAGCTTCACTCATAGTTGGAGGAGATGATGTTGTCCCAGCCGGTGGTGTTAGTGCAGTTGCTGGTGGTGGTATGAGTATTGCTGCCTCAAGTTCCACTTCTGACCAGTGTACCGTGTCCAAAAATATAGTGGAGTGTGAATTAATGTGAGTTAGTGGCAGTGTAGATGATGTCATACTTCCCAGTAACATCCCAGTAACTGAACATGAGGATTCTGATAATCATGTCAACAATAGCATACAATGTGACATTTCTTACACCGATGTTCAGATCATGCATTTTCCATGCAGTGATTCACAGTGTGGTGAAAAAATATCAGGTGATGGTGGTGTTGATGATGGTGATGAATCTGATGATGATGTTGCTGTGGTTGCATTTGCAACATGCAGGCCACATGCCAGCATCCAAGCAGAAGAGGTGGATGTGAGTGATGTTGATGGATATGATGATGATGATGATGTAATTGATCCCAGTTGGGAACCGGAGAAAAATAAATTCAAGGTGCCTGTGTCTGGGTCTGTTTGCATTAACTCCCCCCCCCCCCGTAAAAAGTTGTGATTTACCAGTTTCAGTTGATGGTGATGATGATGATCCAGTAATAATGATAGGTAGTCGTGGTGGTCAGTTGCAGTCCAAGTGTGTCCGGCCCAAACAATAAAGTAGCACACCCCCCACTTCATGGCTTAAAAAAACGGAGTCCAATAAGCACCATCAGAGACATGTTAAAACTAGAGCATCATAATCCCTTGTTTGGGATTTTTTGTGCAAGATGCAAATGATGTGTCAGTTGCAATCTGCCAGGTTTGCCATGCCCGTGTGAGTCGAGGTAAATAGGGGAGCCATCTGGGCACAGGAGGACAGCATACGCATCTTAAGAACAGGCACATGGCACTGTGGACCCAGCACAAAATGGCAGCTAATACCACAGTGGGGCATTCACCCTCATCATCAACCATAATGAGCATGTTATCTCCTTCCATGACTGTTAAATCAAGTAGTAAATTAAATGTGTGCAGTAGTGATGAAATAAGAGCAGAGGATTACTACAGGCATGACGAGGTGGAGGAGCATAATGATTTTGAAATGTTGTCCAGTGCTGGTGAGAGTAGCAGTTTTGGTGGTGGTGGTGGTGAATGCAGTATGTCTAGTGCAAGTGGTACATCAACCCCAGTTGGTAAATGTGGCAAAATAACTGCATTTGTGGGTTTGTCATCATTACCTGTGTAACCGTCTTCATTAAAACGTCCATACTCCACCCCCTGCCATTAGCAGAGCAGAACCGTTTGTCATCACACCCCATGTAAAACGTTTAAGTCAGTCCACATTACAGAGTGTTTTTGTGCATAAGATGAAGTACCCACCCAATCATACAGTGTCACGTGAACTTAATGCTGCTGTAGTGGAAATGCTGTCAATTGATCTTTTGACCTTCTCCTTTGTGGAGAATTCTGTGTTCTGGCAGTTTGCTGCATGTTCCTGTCCAAAATGGAAGGTCCCATCCAGGACATATTTTCGACTCATGCTGTCCCAGAGTTGTACCGTACTGTGTCCGACTCAGTAAGACATGCCCGTCAACATTCCTCCTCTCCATTCATCCATTTAAGTATGGATATGTGCACAAGTAGCAAAACAGCGGGGAGTTCATATTTGTGTATAACTGCAAACTGGGCACAGGTGTCGGGGGGCTGTTTGTGCTGTTGGTAGTGTGAATAATCAGTGCAGTAAGGTGGAGTGTTGTGGTAACAATATTCCAGGAATTCGACAGCATGCAACGATTGTTATGCACAATGTGACCTGTTCACACACTGGTGAAAACATGTTGGACGTCAAACTAACTGAAATTGACAAGTGACTGAACCCCCATCTGTGAGAGCTGGGTTCACAGCAAGTGACAATGGGTCAAATGTGGTGAAATGCATCACGAATGGTGGCTTTTTTCGTGTTCCATGCATGGCCCACTGTTTAAATCTTGTAGTGCAGGAGTTTCTGCAGCACCCTGATGTAAAGGAAATGCTGATGGGTGCATGTCATATCTGTTCTCACTTTTCACGATCTGCAAAGGCCTGTGACCAGCTTCGGCAGTTGCAGATGTGAAACCGCCTCCCTCAGCACCGCTTGAAGCTGAAAGCTGTCACCCAGTGGAACTCCACTTTAAACATGGCAGAGAGGTTGTATGAATACAAAGCCATCTCAGAATAGCTTGTCCTGCACACTAGCTGTGACAGTTCTGGGGTCTCCTTGTCTATGATGATTGAACAGTGGCACCTCATGGACTCTGTAATAACAATTTTGTGGCCTTTTGAACAAGACACACAGGCAGTGAGTGGCTAGTCTGCCTCCATTAGCCAATCAATTCAACTGCTGTGGGTGCTGAGGCAGACATTGGTGAATGTACAGCATAGCCTTGATGTTACAGGAGACAGTGCTAGCAGTATGTTGCTGAAACACATTGTGACAGAATTTGATCAGAATTGTCACATCTTGAGCATTCAGCGTAGTGACAGCTTTGCAATAGCAACAATGCTGGACTCACGATACAAATGTGAAATTACCTCAGTACTGAAGGGAGGGTCTGAACAGGTAAAAAATGTCAGTGGGCAACTGGGGTGCTTGGTTCATGGGGCACAAAAGTCACATGCCAAGGTCAGCAAACCTTAGCAGCATAATCAGGCTGAAGGTGCACCTGGAGGAGTATCAAGCATATCCAGCAAGGGGAAGGGGGCTGCAGTTCCAGGTGGTCTGTCATCCAAAGCAGTTGGTGTCAACCCACTTTAGGAGGCTTTGTCCCAAGTGGGGATTTGTGAAATAAATGATTCAGGAGAACAGGATGATGCATCAACCACTGGACTTAGTGCGGCACAGAGGATGGTTGAGTCATATTTGGCTGAAAACAGGCATCTGTTAGTAATTGATGATCCTCTTTTATACTGGAGCAGAAAAGTCAGTGAATGGCCAGAGCTGACTGCAATGGCACTGAAGTACCTGACATGACCATCCTCCAGCGTAAGTGTCGAGAGGGTATTCAGCTCAGCAGGCGCAATAGTTAGGGATCGTCAGACAAACCTTTCTCCTGCAAATGATTGTTTGCTAACTTTCATAAAAATGAATGAGAGGCACATACCACCACAGACTGCACCTCAATATTCATACCCCGGCCTAGTCATGATTTTGATGATGTAGAAATGGACCATCCTGGTGGCACTGGCAGTGGCAGCATGAAACGGCCTACCAGTGATGTAGATGATGACACAATGGACAAAGAATTTCCCAGTGGTCAGACTTCAGACATAGATGACTGTGAGGGCAGCTTTCTTTATGAGGATGATGACGAGGTTAAGGTTGGCAGGTTTTAACTGAAGTTGTTAAAAGGCTGTCACATTTGTTGTATGATACATGTTTTCTTTTTCATACAGTTCAATGGGTGTGCCACTTAGAGTGTGACTCAAATTCCATATGTCATGTCACATTTGCAACAGAGAGCACAATATATTCTGGCCCCTGTACCACCACCATAAGACCACTGCTATCCACTGCCACTACAGGGAATGACTTTGTGTGCCCCCCGGACCACCACCACCACCATGACCGCTGTTAGCCACTGCCACCACAGGGAATGACTTTGTGTGCCCCCCCCCCGGGCCACCACTATAAGACCACCGTTAGCCACTTCCACCACCACCAGATGCAGGAAGATGTCAGAGGGAATGTCATCATGTGCCAGAGCTATGACCACCAGCACCCACCACCAGTGTCATTCTGACAATGTTTTCCCGTTACATTGACCATGCCAAGGTGGAGGGAGTCGAACAGGAGACCACATCCATCAGCTACAGGTACAAGGCTTCTTAATATTAAAACTGTAAAGTGAGTATGTGTACTAATGCTTTTATGCTATTCAACTTCCTTTAGCTATGTGTTTTTTTTTCTGTTGCTTTTCTAAGCTGCAATGGTTAAATACATATGGTAAACTTATTTTGTTTTTTTTAACAGGTTAACAAAAAACGACTCTCCTTGGTTCAAAGTCAGTATCAATGGTACTGCAGCAGTACCGTACAGAGGAACCTATGGAATATCCATTTCAAATCCATAGTGGTAAGTGTATATATATATATATATATTTTTTTTTTTTTGTTGTTGTTTCATCTGTTCATTTTGTTTTTTAAAAGAATGCAACAAATCCAACTGAGGATTCATAAACTAGGAGACATGTACATCACAAAAACTATTTCTGCAACATATCATGCACTGTATTCCAAACTTGCAGCTGTGCAGCCATGACAGTGTTGAAAAAGTTAGACACATTGGCCCAGATATTCAAACTGCAGCAGGCTGTGGCGCAAGCTTGGGCGCAGCTCATCTTGGCTGTGCAGGGGTGTGGCCTGGGCGATATTCAAAGGAGCTGTGCCATGGCTCAGCAGCTTTGAATATCGCACCCTGGCCACCCCCACTGTGCATGGCGCAGTGGCACTGTGCCAGCGCAAGTGGCCAAAGCGGAGCATGGAGATGCGCTAGCGCAAGTGCCATTGCGCGATTCACAGCACCCGTGATATTCAAAAGGTGACATGCAAATGGGGCCATAATTTATGCAAGGTGCACATGGGGCCATTTGCATGTCATTATGGCCCCATTGCATTCCATTTGCATGCAGGTGCACCGATCCCGACGACTTGTGCCTGGCGCCCTGCCGGGCGGCACCGTCGAGACCGAATCCCCTGCAGCCCGATTCATGAGAATTATGTTTAAAATAAATTCCCATCCTATATCCTTGAGGTCCAGTGGAGCGCTATATTCTTAACAAGGGCATGTGTAACAAAGAAAACCTCCAATATCCCTAGTGGTCTAGTGGCACCCCCACCCACCCACTGAGCCCCACCACCCTGCTCCCCGGTCAGCCGGCGGGCAGCAGCACCACCCACCTGCCACCCACCACCCGCTGACTGACACCTCGGTAGGGCTGCACACCCATTGGTTCTGGCGTGAGCCAATGGTGAGCAGCCACGTACTACATTCAGATATGTGAATGAATCATTCACAATATCTGGAATGTGTACAGTAGGCTGATGCCCATTGTGGCTACGCCAGAACCAATGGGCTGCAGCCTAACCGAGGTGGTCAGTCGGCGGGCAGTGGGCAGCATGGTGGGGGTGCTGCCGCCCGCCAGCTGACTGGGGAGCCGGGTGGTGGGGCCAGTGGCGGGTGGGGGTACAACTAGACTACCAGGGATATTGGAGGTTTTCTTTGTTACGCATGCCCGCGATCAGGCACATAGCGGTCCACTGGACCACCAGGGATATTGGACGAGGACGTATATTGTGACAGATGCCCACGATCGAGCAGATTGCGGTCCACTGGACAACCAGGGATAATGGACGAGGACATATATTGTGACAGATGCCCACGATCGGCAGATTGCAGTCCACTGGACTACCAGAGATATTGGACGAGGATGTATATTGTGACAGATGCCCACGATCGGGCAGATTGCGGTCCACTGGACCACCAGGGATATTGGACAAGGACGTATATTGTGACAGATGCCCACGATCGGGCAGATTGCAGTCCACTGGACCACCAGGGATATTGGACGAGGACGTATATTGAGACAGATGCCCGCGATCGGGCAGATTGCGGTCCACTAGATGACCAGGGATATAGGACGGGGAATTTATTTTAAACATATGCCCGCGATGGGGCAGAGAGCAGTCCACTGGACCACCAGGGATATAGGATGGGGAATTTATTTTTAAACATATGCCCGTGATCGGGCATGGGGGGTGCCGCCAGGTTCAGCTGGAACTTGGGTGGACACCCATAGGTGGCAGCTGCCGTGTTGCGCCCTGCAATGCTGGAGCTCACCTGTTGGTGGCCATCAGTTCCTTTTTTTTTTGGCTTAACTTTGTGCTGGCGCAGGTAGGGGTTGTGCATGCATGGCTCTGCACATCCCAGGCTAAATATCGGGCTGTGCAGGTTATGCATGGGCACGCCCCCCCACCTGTGCCTGCATACATTACTGATGTGCTCCGGCGCATCGGGATTTGTGCCGCGCACTTTTCTCTTTTGAATATCACGCCGGGGCGCATCAGTGGGTTGCGCATGGCACCCTTTTGAATATCTGGGCCAGGTTGTGTTACTTGACAAGATGTGGTTTTGAAATGTAACTTGAGTTGAGAACCAGGGAGACTGGCACAGTGTATTTGTTACTAAATTAAGTTGTGATTGATCTGCTCATTGCAGCGTGACATCTTACTATCTGTGTTAATAATCCAGATACCTGTGGAACAGCCACAGCTTAAACATAATGTGTTACTGCTGCAATCAAGTTGTAATAAGTCCTTCATTTCTTTTTTTAGGAAATGTCCAGATGCTTTGTTGTGGCATGGTTGCCTTATCCAAAGAAATTCTTCACATCAGCCCCCCCCCCCCAGGCTGGGGCAGACATGCAACACGCAGAAGTCATTTCAGTCGATGATCATCATTACCAACCAGACTCGAGAAGGATGCAGATGAAATCTGTGAAGAAGTAACCAAATAAGAAACCACTAATGAGACCTACCTGCAAATTTGCTTCCCCCGCCCCCCCAAAAAAATACTTAGTTTCATTGGCTTGAGACTTTTCCATTTCCAATTTCAATGCAAAAAGTTCTCATCAAGCACTGGAATGTGCACATCAACAGTATCTGTGACCTGTGATACAAAACAGTATAATGAGTACATGTCTATATAAGTCAACCCCCACCTAGAAAATGCATATACAGTATATATATATATATATATATATATATATATATGTATTAGAGGCAAAAACTCTGTTTAATGCATTAGTTAGGGTTGTTCACAGCGACAAAAGTGAGGAAATTCTGTGTTAGGGTTGAAAACCCCTTGGACCCCGCCCACCCCCCAACCGGCATTGGGGTGCGCATTGGATCGTCAGCCCTAACTCTCAACCCAAGACATGTGTAAAGCAGCAGAAGTATAGGAGAATGGGGTGAGAGTTAGGACCGATGATCATGTCCCCTCTATCATGTCCCCTCTCTCCCTTCTTTCCTCAAGGGTATACATATTAAGCTCCCTTAGTCTTTCTTCGTATGTCTTCTGGTGCAGACCCTGCACCATTTTAGTTGCCCTCCTCTGGACAGCCTCCATCCTGTCTAAGTTCTTATGTCTATGTCTATGTATAAAATAAAAAGATGTCTCTCTGGTGAGATCATGTGGTGCAGAGTGCTGAGTAGCAGCTCCCTCAAGAAGCTCCTGCCTCCCGATTATTAATTTATCTCTTTCTAACATTCTAATCTACTATTTTCTCTTGTTTTTGAGATTCAACGCTGTGTAATAGCTGTTGCACTCTGGACTGGCTATGTCTAGGGCGGATGAAGGCTTACATGAAGAAAGCCCCGCAGAAGCATATCCCTCCAGCAACTCCTGAGAAAGCCTCTAAGAAATCCAGGGCCTTGGGTGGCTCTGGGCCTGACCCTCTGAGCCAAATTGGTGAACAGGAGCCTTTAACGCTTTCCAGGTTCCTTCAGGAGTTTAAACCCTTTCGAGAGGAAATGAAGGATATGGCAATGGATTTGAAATCGCTATCTAGAAAGCTGGATGAACTCTCGCTATCTATGCCTGATAATACAGCTCAAATTGTTTCCATTGAGAAAAAGCTTAATAGTCTCGACCCTGACCTTGTCTCGATGCACCAGAAATTGTCTCGTTTTGAAGCTAAGCTCGAGGATGTAGAGGGTCAGAGCCATAGAAATAACGTGGTGATCCTTAGTTTACCGGAGGTAGAAGAAGGCCAATATATTGTGGCATTTGTTCAAAAGCTGGTTGAGCGAGTGGCTGGCCCATCTCCATTCAGCCCCAGCTACATTATAGAGCATGCTCACAGAGCTTTACGGCCTAAACCTTCCCTGGAGGATCCCCCCCGCCCCATTTGTGTGCCGGTTTTTGAACTATTTGGAGAGACAACATTTCCTCCAAAAAGTACAAGCTTTGCAAGAGGTTCGCTGGGAAAATACAAAGTTGAGAATCTCACAAGATCTACCTGCCTCGGTTTGCTTGAAACGCAAAGCGTTCCACCCTATTGTTTCTAAGTTAATCGCAGCAGGTTTGAAGTTCAGGATGGGTTACCCGGCCAGACTACAGATCTCAATCAACAGATCCTGGAAAAGCTACAAGGACCCTGAAGCAGCTTTAATGAGTCTTAAGTCCATGTTGCCAGATCTTTTCAAGGGCTCTTGAATGGATGTCTTGCAGTATGGAGTACTACACGGAGTCGAGAGCTTGAACTTTAGTTTCTCCTCTTAGGGAAATCTTCTAAGCGTGAAGACTTGGGGAAATTGCATCTGCTGATTTGGACTGGGGGGGATCATCACATACCGGCCCGATTTTTCTCTTTTTTTCCACCTCACAAAGGGCCCACGCTGGTCCGAAGCAGTGGACACTTGGGTTTGGGGCCTTCTTAAGGGGGGATTTGCGTGCCAAGTCTTGGCAGTTACATTTGTTGGGGGCAGAAAGAGTGTAATTAGATTGGTTGTGGACTAGTTTTTCATGTTTCTCACTTGGATTGGTACTAGGATGGTCCTGGGCTTTCTCCATTCCTGACTCTCATTTAGTTAGGACAGGAAATCGGCCACTAGAGGGCATTCCAGTCATAGGGGACTTGCGAGGAAGCACAACTCGAGGAGGATTTAACAGTGCTTAACCACTTTGTTGACGCGCAGTACTCTCAATTTTGCAGGGAGGCCCTGTGCATTGGATGGTGGGTTGTTGTGGGTAGAGGCGTTTGCTATGCCTTCCCCTCCGGTGGAGTGATCCCATTTTCTCTTTTCTCTATTCCCGCTCTCAATATGTGCTGTAGCTATCTCCCCCTTCAGGGGTTTCTGGTCTGGTTTTGGGTATACCTGGCTCACCTTGTGTGGCAAACAGGGTTTCTGTTTCCTTCTCGACTCTGTCTTGGTTACCACGAACACTTGGGTGGTATATGTGTCTCTCTGTGGTCCCTTTAAAACAAATTCTCTTATGCTTACGTTCTGATGGGATCGAGGTGTAAGCCCAGGACTGTTCTCTCTCATTTGGGGTATAACTAGCAGTGTTTGGATTCCTTAGATTGTTATCTGAGTGTAACAATGTTAACTATCAGGGGTTATTATCGTAGGGCGGGACTAGAGGGAATAGAAACAGTACTGTACTGAACGTTGCTTGTGACAGTTTGGAGGGGGTGGGTGGGTTTTGGGGTATGGTTTGAGGTGGGGGGATAGAGGGATGGGTGGATTTTTCCTTGGGGGGGTTAGGGAGGATGGTGGGTGTTACTGCAGTAACCCTAGGGATACATTTACAGGGGATATATATCCCGTGTGCTGAGTGTAATTGTTTTACTCCAACTACTTTTTCTAGATGGCTAATGAGATAACATTTGCGACTTGGAATGTTAAGGGGATCAGAAAGAAACACAAGCAATATCAGGTTCTCAAACATTTAAGTTTATTCAGTTCGCAGATAACTTTTTTACAAGAACCCCATTTATTAGAAGCGGAAGCTTTGTAATTAAGGAGGCAACAGGTGGGATCGATTTACAGTGCCCAGGGCACCACAAATAGTTGCGGGGTCATGCTCATGATTAACAGGAGTACTCTGTTTGTTTCCACCCAGGTTATCAATGATACCGGGGAAAGGTTTATGCCTGTTAAAGGTACCCTCTGGTCTGTCCCAATTTTACTGGGCTGTATCTACTGCCCTAACCTGGATGATCCAGGATTCTTCATGAGGCTTATATCTATCATTTTCCCAATGCTTCCCATTAGAATTATTTTAGGTGGAGATTTCAATCAAGTCCTTGATCCTAATTTAGACAGATTGGGCTGCAGTCCGGGAGGGGCCACCCTCGGGCAGAAGGCATTCAAGGATTTATTAGACCAATGTGGGCTCTGTGATGCCTGGCGTGGTTTACACCCGGATTCTAGGGAGTTTACCTTTAGGTCTATGGCACATGGCTCGCAGTCCCGCATTGACTACTTACTCATTTCTCAGTGCCTCCTGCCTGGGGTGAAGACCTCCTTGATTTAACACAGCCCAATTTCCGATCACTCATTAGTAGTATGCAATTTGGTGCTGCTTAATTTACCCAACAGGGAAACTAGATAGAAACTCAATGACCAACTCCTCAAGGATGTTAAATATTGTAAACTTATAAGGGAGCAAATAGAATCCTTTTTTTCATTAAACCCTTTAGATAGTTCAAACCCTGATATCTTGTGGGGGGCCTTCAAAGCCTTCATGAGAGGAATACTTATTAGCATGGCAGTTGGTAGGAAAAGAGCGCGGGAGAAGGAACTAAAATCCATATTAACCCAGATTAGATCCCTGGAAGTTAACCTTCCGGCCAATCCTCTAGTTGAGGATACACGAAAACTCCTGGAGCTAAAGGATAAATACTTGGAGCTACTTCGAGACAAAGCGGAACTTGCCATTATTTGTACCAGGGCTAGCTACATTGATCAGGGGGAAAAAGTGGGACGTTTATTGGTATTGCGTATTAAACAATAGGAATCAATGAGATTTATCCTTCCCATCAGGTCAATGGCAGATGGCTCTCTTAAGGTGTCTCCCACTGAGACAGCTCAAGAATTTGCTACTTATTACACAAATTTGTATAGCGACATGGAGCACCCTCCTTGTCCTGAAGACATAGAGGGTTATTTAAGGGATTCCCATTTACCCCCTCTCACTGGTCAGTGTAGAGATGCTCTGGTTGCCCCTATTTCCCAGGAGGAAATTGCTAAGTTTATTCGTGAACTGCCAGCTGACAAGGTCCCTGGTCCAGATGGATTTTCCTCTTTATATTATAAGGTCTTTCAAGACCTCCTCTTGCCAATACTTGGTCATTTATTTCAGCAAATCCTATCTGGGGCGGAGACAGATCCACATCTCTATGAGGCCCTGATTGTCCTGCTTCCTAAACCTGATAAAGATCTTGAAATGGTTCAAAGTTAAAGACCTATCTTGCTTTTAAATCAGGATATTAAAATCCTCTCTAAAATTCTGGCTAATAGGCTGGCAGTGGTTCTTCCTGGGTTAATAGGTACAAATCAGGTGGGATTTATGAAAGGGCGCTCATCTTCCAATCACTTAAGCACCTTGTCGCATGTCTTCTCAGCTACCAGGGATGTGGAGTTCCCTGTGGGCTTGGTTTCACTGGATGCCGAGAAGGCATTCGACCGTGTGAACTGGAATTTCTTGTTCTGCACTCTGGAGGCCTTCCACTTTCCCTCTCTGTTTATTTTCTGGATCGCCGCCCTTTATAAAAATCCCACGGCAAGAATTTCCATGAATGGGGCCTTTTCCCATCCCTTCTCGCTCCATTCAGGTATGAGGCAGGGGTGCCCCCTTTCTCCTCTATTATTTAACTTATATCTGGAACCTCTTATTCAAAATATTCTCAATAATGATTCCATACAAGGGGTGAGAATTGGGCGGCATGAAATTAAAGTCACTGCGTATGCAGATGATTTGTTAATACTTCTGTCCCATCCAGTATCCTCCATCCCAGCCTTGTTAAGGGAAGTAGCAAGGTTTAGCAGTCTGTACAATTACAAATTGAATGCCAGTAAGTCCCTATTTTTCCCATTAAATCACAAAGTTTTCAAAAGTGATATCAGCCCTCTTGGTTTATGTTGGACCCCTAGGTCATTCAAATATCTGGGTATAAAACTTTCCCGTAACCCCCTAGCATGGTTTAAGGAGAATCTGGATTCCCTATTGCAGGTGATTACGCATGACCTTGAGAGGTGGTCTTAACTTCCTATTTCTCTATGGGGCCGGATCAACATAATTAAGATGAATATATTTCCTAGGATCTTCTACCCATTGTCCCTTCTCAACACCTTTATTCCTTTACTCTGGTTTAAAAAGGCACATGGTGTCTTCACTAGATTCATCTGGGCTGATAGGTATCCCCTTTTGGCTTATCATAAGCTGGCAGCCCTAAAATTGGAGGGGAGTTGCGAATTCCCCATCTGGCTATATATCACTGGGCTAGTCACCTTGCGAAATGCTCGAGATGGGTATCTCCCAGCCCAGAAGAAGCACAACCTACTTGGCTCAAAATAGAATTGGATGCAATCAAGGAAAAAAACCTGGACCCTCTCTCGTTATTTTTCCTCAGGTTATCCCAAGTAAGTGTGACTGTAGAATGTCCCATGATAAGGACCTCTCTAAAGGTTTACTCCCAGATGTGTTCTTTTTTACAGTATTCTCCCCATTTGGACCTGGCCCAGTCTATCTGGAACTCTCCATCATTTACTATTAACAAGATTCAGATTTCCCAATTTTGGTTGCCTCAACTGGGAGAGGGGAAGCTCCTGGCCTTTACTGATGGTGGGGGGCACTGGTTATCAGTGTAAGAGATGGTTAGGAAGTTTCTCATCCTGGCTTCTTCCTGCTTTAAAGCTCTGCAACTGAAACACTTACTTGTAATTACCCTGGGTAGTGCTCCCCCTTCCCAGAATATCTCTTCTCTGATGTCCGAGGTAGCCCCAATTTCTGGCTCTCCTGGTGCAATCTCTAAACTATATCAGGTTTTGTTTCATAAAAAGTTTGGGGGTTCATTTGGGCCATCAAGATTCTGGAGTAATTTTTTCCCTCACCTTCAGTTGGATTGGCACTCTCTCTGGAAGTCATGTCATAAATTCATTTCTCAAGATAGACTGCGCCTCATGCAATACCACGTATTGCACAACCTATACTATACCCCCGCCAAACTCCACAGGTGGGGCTACCTAGACTCAAACAAGTGCAATAAATGCTTACAGGAAGAGGGCACACTTTTTCACATGCTTTGGTCTTGTCCAAAAATTTCACCTTTATGGGTTTCAATCAAAACCTCCTTAGACCCCCTGTTGGGCCTCCATGAATATTTTACTCCAGAGATTTGCTTGTTAGGGGACCTGTCTTCTATTAGAGTTAGGGTACGCAAATTCCATATTTCCATGGTTGCCCTTTCGGCTAAGAAAATAATTCTTTGTCACTGGAAAGACAGGTCCTCTCCTTCTCTCCAGGAATGGGTAAGAGAAGTATTATCTAACTCGCACAGAAAAAGCAATAGCCAGCCTTCACAATAGTCTGGCAGCGTATACTAGAATTTGGGATCTCCTTCACTCACTAATCTCTCTGGTTCCTAGCTAAACCTATTCTAGGGTTATTATTCCTGCATGGCTTTAGGTTAAGCGCCCAGCATCCACGGGTATCAGGATGGGTTACTGCAGTAAGGGGAAGTTTGGGGAGGTGGGCAGCTTCTTTTTTACAATGTATAAATGAGTCTCTGTCATTTTCGCTGTATTCTGCCTTTTATGGTGGAAATTGTATCAATAAACTTTAAATTATAAAACAAGGGGGCCATGTGATGGCAGCTTGAGCTAAAGCAACAGTTCCTCTGAGCTCCGTTCTTTACTCCTCGATTTTAACCTAATAACTGGTTTATAAA
This sequence comes from Neoceratodus forsteri, assembly GCA_016271365.2. Taxonomy (NCBI): domain Eukaryota; kingdom Metazoa; phylum Chordata; order Ceratodontiformes; family Ceratodontidae; genus Neoceratodus; species Neoceratodus forsteri. The sequence continues at coordinate 1,064,505,573 of CM057454.1, read as the reverse complement.
AGCGAGACTTACCCTATCACAGAAATCCAACAGCAAGATAACTGTAATCTGATGTGTGGGATCGAGTATTGAATGGAGGTGTACATGAAAAAAGCATTACAGAGACGATCTCCACCGCTTACACTGGAGAAAGACAAGACCGCAAAACGACCTCGACAGCAAGCTCCGAATTTGCCAGAAATGTCTGCAGTATCTACAGCACTCTCGGAGGAGAAATTTTTGGAGATAATGCAGCTGCTGCAGACAGCAATTTTGACAATCTCCGAAGAACTTCAAACAATTAAAAATTCTGTAGACTCCTTGTCAAGGAGAGTTGGGGATTCCAAAACTAGAATTATATCCTTGGAAAGAAGAGAGGACAAGGCTGATCTAGATTCAGCTAACGCTGGACGCAGACTTAAAAAGTTGGAGGAGAAGATAGAGGACTTGGAGGTGTGCAGCAGATGGAATAACCTGGTGGTAATTGGCATTCCTGAGAAACAGGAAGGGAATGCAGCAATCATATTTATACAAAAGTTTTGCACTAAAATAGCCGGTCCCCCTCCAAATGGAGGAGATTATGTGATCGAGAGGGCCCACCTAGCCCTGCGTCCTCCGCCAGCTCCTGGTCAGTCCCCGAGGCCAATGATTTTTAAGCTGCTAAATTTTATTGATAAGCAGCACATACTTAATAAGGTGAAAGAAATCCAAGAAGTGACCTGGGAGGGCAGGAAAATTCGAATTGAGCAGGATCTTCCTCATTCAGTGCAATTAAGGAGACAAGAACTCCATCCTGTTGTGTCCAAGTTGATCGCCACAGCAAAGCAGTTCAGGGTCAAATACCCCGCAGTCCTGAAGGTTAAAAATGAAGAGAAAAGGATTTCTTACGATTCCCCTGCGCAAGCCTTGCAAGGTTTAAAAAAGCTCTTTCCAGACCTGTTCAAGTGATGGCAAGTCGGCATGCAATAATAGCAATATAAGTGCCTGTTGTCATAGAGTGCCCCCTCTGAATATTTTGCAGAGAATCTTTAAATACATTGTAGTTAAGTATTCTGGCATAAACTAGATGCAAATCATTAGAAGAAATGATCGTTAGAGCTGTACTTAAGTATGATCCCATGATTTCTCGAAAATGTACCCATGTTTATTCTGAAGCTTTGTCTATGGTGCCTGAAGAGGTATCAATAGTGGGGGAAATTACTGACATGGCCAGGAACTTGTGGGCTGTACCACCTTAGAACAGCTTGTCCACATCCGTCACATCTACCAGACACCTACAGTTTCTTACCTTCACTTGACGTTGCGGACTGAAACATGAGATGAATGGTAAATTAAAAGAAGCTAATGGCACAAGCTGACATGAAGAGCTGCAGCCTCTATAGTAGTATATTCCTCACCTGCATACTACGGGACAATGCAGTGCGAGACATTGTAAAATAGTTACATGGGCCAGCTTCATCTGGACTATAAACTCAATTCGCGGGAATAGAACTCAGCGCGATCAGCTATGGGGAACTGTGCCGCTTTGAGATGATATTGGATTAAGTCTGGTTATGTACAACTTCTTTTGACCTTACAGTCACCTAAATCTGCACCTACCTTACTATCATTTTTGCCCTAGGAGACCGATGGCACTTTGATGGGGGCAGTTAGATCGAGCAATATAGACCTGAACATAAATCAGTACTGTATCTGATATAGTCGCCCCGCAGGTTTTAGGGAAAGTTTAACACTATTATACCGCGTAGAATCTAACATTCTAGTATATAGAAATAGTAGAGTCATTGATCTTATTTCTTCTCCTTTCTTTAAAATGTAGAGTTCTTATAAGTAGCCGAAAGGTGATAACATAACATAGATAAGCTACTTATTTCCATACTGATTACATGTACATTACAAGAGACTTGCAAGAACAAGGGGACACAATTTAAAGATAGAAGGAGGGCGGTTCAGGGGCAATGTGAGGAAGTATTATTTCACAGAGAGGGTAGTGGATGCATGGAACAGCCTTCCTGAGGAGGTTGTGGGGTCTAAAACTGTGGGAGAATTCAAGAATGCATGGGTCAGACATAAGGCAATTCTTGTGGGGGGTAGGAAGAAATAGGATGTTGGTTAACTAGGATCTACGGCCTATCCTGTAGGTAGGGAAATGGGCAGACTAGATGGGCCAAGCGGTCCTTATCTGCCGTCAAAGTCTATGTTTCTATGTTTCTATGTATACTAAGTTCTCCATGTTGGTTAGAGATGATGAGTACATATATAGATGTTTGCTATTATTATTCTCTGATAATTATTGTTACATCTGTAGGCTTTAATAGATGTATGCCAGACACAGGAAAGCATTGGACATTCAAGGTGCCTGCTTGTAATATAAACAAACGCTCCCCCCTTTTTTTTTTTTCTTTCTCTAATTCTCCTCTGAACAGTTGTTAGCGGTGGGGTAAGGGGAAGGGGGGACTCCGGGGAACAACGTTGTTAAGTTGGAGTCTGCTCTATTGTATAAATCATGTGGCACAGCATGGGTGGGAGTACAGTGAGTTGGTACTGGGGGTGTTGCATTAAGCTGTGGGTTATAATTTGTAACTCTAATAGATATGGAGAGATGGGTAGTAGCATTATTATGCTGGGAGGGAAAAGGACTACACACTGTCAACTTTGAAGGGTTAAAGTTTGTCAGGATGCATTCTCGCTTTCCAGTTGGACTTACCATGCTACCTAGATGGTTTGGAGTAAAGAGCCAGGAGGGCAACTTCAATATGGGTTTATTCTGCTAATTCACCCACTTCTGCCTTTACACAATCACTTTAGAAAATTAATAATTATCGTTTTGTGAGCTGGAATGTTAAGGGAGCCAAGGATAGGGTCAAAAGACAGGCTATTTTAAAGCACTTACAACAGTTACGTGCACAAGTAGTTTTTTTACAAGAAACGCACTTAAAAAGGGAGGACGCGCTCCTCTTTAGAAGACTATGGGTGGGTCAGGTATTTAGTGTAGGAATCTCCACGAGTAAAGGGGAAGTAGTGATTCTACTGGCTAGGAGTGTTCCGTTTAAATTAGTTTAGGAAATATGGGATCCAGAGGGCAGATACATAATTATACATGGATCCTTGGAGTCTTGTCTGGTTCTCCTTGGTTCAGTATATGGACCAAATAGTGACTCTCCTTCTTTTTTTGTGAATCTACTAAACATAATAGTGACTAACCTGCCCAAACTTACAATATTGGGAGGGGATTGGAATTTAGTCCTTCAGACAGATCTAGACAGGTCTGATCATATGCAGCGAGGCCTATCCCCAGCGCAGAGAGCATTGAAAGATTTAATGTATAGTGCTGCATTAGTTGATGTGTGGAGAGTTTTTAATCCTTCCGAAAGGCAATATACCTTTTTTTCTGCTGCGCATAAAACATATTCCCAGATTGACTATTTACTTGTAAGCTCCTCTGCAATCCCCAAGGTTACGCAGACAGGAATTTCAGCCAGGGTATTGTCTGACTATGCTCCGGTTGACATGGAATTCAGGTTGGGGCAGGGGGCAAGCACTTCCCTCAATGGCGCCTGAATAGCCAGCTATTAAAAGATTCAACCACTGTGGGATACATCATGGAACACATTGCCTTCTTCCTTAATTGTAATCAGGGGACAGTAGATAAATATGACTTAATTTGGGCAGCCTTAAAATACTCCTTGAGGGGGGAATTTATCAAAATGGCCTCCAATAGGGTTAAGAATCAAAGAGCTCAGCTAGATGTTCTTTTAACATCTATTAAAAATTTAGAATATGGTTTATCACGTACCTCCCCTGCAGAGACATGGACTAGATTATATCAATTGCAAGCACAGTATGCAGGTTTAGTATCTCAGAGGACTGAGCTATCTTTACACAGAACCAAAATGAAATATCTGGACATGGGAGAGAGGGCAAGCAAGATGCTTGTGATGCGTATTCACCAAATGGATTCCTCGCAATTTATTGCTGGTATCTGCTCCGAAGAAAGTGGCCAAATCTGTACCGACCCCCAAAAAATAACGGAAATGTTTGGATCTTATTATCAGGATTTATACACAGTGGCCCCATCCTCATGGCCCACCGAAGTGGATATAAACTCATATCTTAGTTCTGTGAATCTGCCTAAGGTCACTGTTACAGAAGCAGCCCTCTTAAGTGCCCCAATTACTTTAGGAGAAATCCAGAAGGCCATCCAACAGATACCATTGGATAAATCCCCCGGACCGGATGGTTTGTCAAGTAATTTTTATAAAACTTGTCAAGCAGCTATAGCACCTGTGCTAAAGGACCTTTTTACTTATTGGTATAATAATGGGATATCAGATCCCAGTTCTCAAGAGGCTGTGATTTCCTTAATTTTAAAGCCCGGGAAGGATCCACAAAACCTCAGTAGTTACCGCCCTATATCCCTATTAAATACTGACACAAAAATATTGGCCAAAGTACTGGCTAACAGACTCACTAAAATTGTAGGTAATCTAATAGGACACGAAGAGGTCGGATTCATGGCCGGAAGGTCATCTCACGACCATGTGAGAAAGCTGTTACATCTCATTGCGACTGCTAGAGACTCTGAAGTTCCAATGGTGCTGGTCTCATTGGACGCCAAAAAGGCGTTTGATAGAGTCTCCTGGGACTTTCTGTTTGTCACTTTAACTTCTTTTGGTTTTCCGGAAGAATTTATAAAGTGGATTAAGGTTTTATATTCCTGCCCCTCGGCCAGAGTTAAATGAAATGGGCTATTGTCCCCCCCCTTTAAATTAGCTCAGGGTACTAGGCAAGGATGTCCCCTGTCCCCACTACTCTTCAATATATACCTAGAGCCTTTGCTTCTTAGAATGGCAGGTAATAATAACATAGAAGGTATCCAAATAGGAGAAATGAAGTATGCTTTTTCGGTATATGCAGATGACATCTTATTGCATTTAGAGAGGCCAGGTATTTCAGTCCCTGCTGTCCTAGAGGAAATTGCGGAATATTCTAAAATATCCTATTATAAGTTAAATCGAGCAAAAACGAAGATAATGCCCTTGAATTATAGAGTGAATAAAGCGGCGTTATCCCTGTTGGGCCTTGCTTGGGAAACGAAGTCTATAGATTATCTAGGAATCAAGATCTTAGGAACTTGGGACTATAATGCTAAACAATATTGATAATCTAATTAAAACAATAGATATGGACCTGGAGAGATGGCGATTACTCCCTATCTCTCTATGGGGCAGATTAAGCATAATTAAAATTAATCTACTACTGAGGATACTATATCCTTTGGGAATGCTGGGCGTATACCTGCCAAAAATGTGGTTTTCCAGGCTGCAAAGCATGCTAAATTCCTTTCTGTGGAACAAGAAGAGTATCCGTAGGTCTTACCTAAAATTGACAGCCCCGAAATTAAGGGGAGGCCTTGCAGCCCCCTCTTTTTTTCTATATTATATCGCACAACACGTGAGTAAATTGTCCTTCTGGCACAAAGAGATAGAACATACAGTATATTCCCCTCTTTGGCTACCTATAGAAAGATATTTGGTAACCCAAGTAAAGTGCTCGTTGAGGGCCCTTTTATATGTTTCCCCATCCTACATTCCCAAGCCTCTTAGAAATAATCCCGTGGGTTGGTCAATAAAGGCTTCTCACCAGGCCCAAAAATACTTCGCAGTAAACTGGTATCAGTCCTCTGACCAGCCAATCGTTAATAACCCACATTTTAAGATTGATGGCACTCCAATACCCTCTACCTTTTGGCCTCAGCTGAATCAATGTAAAGTCTCAGAAATGTGGATGAGTGGGAAACCGATTCCCTTTGCTCAATTACAAATCATTATTGGTGCTTCTGATAATGAAGCCTTTAAATATTTTCAAGTTAGTAAGGCCCTCACCTCGTTCTCCCTGATGGCCCCATTAAGGGACTCAGGTGAGAGAAATCTAACTACACTTATGCAGATTGCTTACCAATCACATGCAGTGTCTAACTTATATAAAACTCTACAGGACTGGGACCATAGATTACCATCTGGAACTTGTCCCTACTGGATAAGAGAGCTAGGTATCCCTCAAGATACTAAGTTATGGAACAAACTTTGGATATCAATGTATACATTTATTAAGCAAGATAGACTTAGATTAGTCCATTATAATATTATGCATGATATCTATTTGACACCAGTTAAGCTCTTTAGATATGGGACATTAGCTGCATCAACGTGTAGCAAGTATAAGAGGGACACCGGTTCCCTTTATCATGTGTTATGGCAGTGTCCCTATGTAAAGACATTCTGGCAGTCTATTAGTAGTACTTTGGACCCTGTCCTTGGCTTAAGAGAATTATTTATGCCTGAAGTCTGTTTAATAAATCATTTTCCAGCTGACACCCCTAAAAGCAGGAGAGCACACATGACACTCATTACTGCAACTGCTAAACTTATAATAGTGAGACACTGGACAGAGGAGAAATCTCCCACGATATTGGAATGGTACAGGCAGAGTGTCTTGGCACTACAGCTGGAAAGGCATATCGCACTTATGCGAGATAGAGTTAATGCTTTTACCTCATTATGTGGCAGACTAGAGACTATCCTGACAATTTAGAAGCCCAATTGATGAGGGATTTCGCAGATGTTACATCTATATGATCAATAATTGTGTGTAGTCGGGGGGATGGGTAGGGGGGAAGGATTGTTTTGTATTGGTGGGTTTGCACATGATGTTTCATTTGTTGGATCAACCTATGTATCTACCTTGGTGCTTAAAACTAATAAAGCTCTCAATAAAAAAAAAAAAAAAATTATAAAACAAAAAAAAAGATGTCTCTCTGCAGCTGCTGTCCACTCTGATTTCAGAGTGGGTTGCAGTCAGAAGCAGCTGGAGAAACAAACATTTCCCTTTATTTTTTTCCTTCATTATGTTGTTTGCACGCATGTGCAAGAAACATAGTGCCATCATCCGAGTTTTCAGAGGTGTGGCAGCCCTCTTCCAATTCAGTCGGTGTGTTTGCAGGCGTGGACGCAATTCTCCAATCAACGCTGCAACTGTCTATGACAGCAGTTGAAAATGCAGTGGCCGTACAGTTGAAAGGGAGAGCTACACTTCAGTGAGCAGTGATAAGATCACATGCTCACGCGCACTCCCCCCTCACACACTAAGCACACTCGTGCCTCATGCTTCCCACGCACACGCTTGTATAGCCGACAAGGGTGCCCAATCCCTGTTGGCTGTGCTGTGCTCCCCAACACAGTTCTAGGTGCCACGCTGGGAGCCTACCCCAGCGTTGCAGCAGTCTGTATGGCCAATGGGGGTGCCCAATCCCCTGTCAGCTCTACTGTTCCCCCCCCGAGACTATTGGATGCCATGCTGGGAGCCCACCCCAGCATGGCAACAGGTCCTATGGCCAACGGGGTGCCCAATCCCCCATTGGCTCCACTGCCCCACTCCCAAACAGCCTTCCAGCTGCCATGCTGGGAGCCCACTGAAGCGTGGTATAAGTCCAGTGTCGTCCAAGTAAAAAAAAAAAACTAAAAGAAAAAGACCTTCCCTCGCAGACTGTCCTGACAACCCCTCCCCCCACCCGAGCTCACCCTCTGTGCATCTACTTCCCCACACCCCCACCTCACCCCATACTTACCTCCGGAGTCTGGCACAATGATCTTCAGTGAACCGGGAACACGTCTGTACTCTTCAAAGCCGACTGCGAACTGAAGAAATGCCGGTAAGCTGTATAATGGAATAAATAGGGTTTTTTCAACTTTACTGCACATCCTGGGAATTTTGGGGAATTTTTTCATCAGATTTTCAACATGGGGTTTTTGGGATCCCATCTCATGAATTCTGTCACTCTCATGGCATTAATCGGCCCCAACAGGTGATTTCGCAGTCACTGTGCAGAACCACCTTTCAGGACCAATTTATGAAATGACAGTGTCACATTTCATGAGGTAGGTCCCCAAAAACCCTAAGTTGATAATTTGGTGAAAAAATTCCCCAAAATGACTGTTTTATGAGCATGCATTGCACTGTTCCTACGCATGCTCGTAAATTTGAGAATTTTCAATATGTTCACTCCAGATTTTCAGCATTGCCATTTTACCACACCTCCTTATGAGCAGTATAGCTGTCATTTCTCACATCTTGCCCAAAATGTGTTTCCACGCAGGTAGCGCACAATGACGCAGTCGGTGTGCAAAATCAATGTTTGGGACAGTTTAAGAAAATCACAGTGACACTTTTCATGAGCAGAGGTGTTAAAATGGCTATGTTCAAAATCTGGTGAAAAAATTCCCAATGATGACTGTTTTATGAGCATGCGTTGCGCCATTCCTATGCACGCTCGTAAGTTCGCGAATTTTCAATATTTTCACTCTAGATTTTCAACATTGCCATTTTACCACACCTCCTTATGAGCAGTACAGCTGTCATTTTTCACATGTTGCCCAAAATATGTTTCAATGCATGTAGCACACAATGGCGCAGTCAGTGTGCACAATCAATGTTTGGGACAGATTAAGAAAATCACAGTGACACTGTTCTTGAACAGAGGTCTTAAAATGGCTATTTTGAAAATTTGGTGAAAAAATTCCCTTCAGCTGAACAGGACTGGCCCCAGGACCGAACCCTGCAGCATCCCACTGGTCACCCCCTGTCCTTAGACTGCAACCCATTTACCACCACTCTCTGCCTCCTGTCTGTTAGCCAGTTTCTAACCCAGTTTACCACCCTTTCCCCCATACCCAGCCTACCCAGCTAGTTTATCAGCCGCCTATGTGGGATGGTGTCAAAGGCTTTGCTGAAATCAAGCTAAGCGTTGCCCACTGCCCCACCCTGATTCACTTCCTTTGTCACCCAGTCAGAGAAATCAACCAGATTTGTCTGACATGATGTCCCCACTGTGAATCCATGTTGCCTATGGTCCTGGGCTCCGATGGCTTCTAGATACCCCACTATCCTTTCTTTATGCAATGACTCCATGATCTTCCCCACTACTCAGGTGAGGCTGAATGGCCTATTGTTCCCTGCCTCCTCCCTGCTGCCGGACTTGTGTAGAGGGACTACATGTGCCCTCCTCCAATTAACTCATATTGAATGACTCAGTGAACATGGCTGCCAGAGGTACTGCTATCTCCCTTCGTAGTTCTCTTAATATCCTTGGGTGTATGCCATCTGGTTCCATCACTTTGTCCACCTTCAATTTAGTGAGCTCCGGCAGCACTCTTTTGCCTTTGAATGGACTATTGCCCACCTCTTCTCCCCCTTGGCAACTGCTGTACTACTGTACTGCTGTGGCCCTTGCCCCTCCCACTCTTCTGTGAATACTGAACGGAAAGACACAGTGCATGTCTTGGGAAGAAGGCATGGAACTATCACTTCCAAATACCTAAACAGCACATACAAACAAGCAACATTCAGCACTGACAAATGCTTTTTTTTTTTTAAGGCAGACCCATTTAAAAGTATTTTTTGCCCAGTTACTTTTTTTTTTTTGTAAACTTACTGCTGACTCGAGTGGTGGTCTGACGAACGCCGAAGTATGATGACTGGTGGGGAAGAAGGGCTGAGCAGCTGCTGGCACATGCACAGAAGCAGGGAAACCCAGTGCGAGTTTGCCATTATAACCCGTAGGTCATAATGGTGAATTATAACCAGGTTTCACTTAGTGAAAAGATTTTATCATTATTATAGCACAATTAAGATGCAATATCTTGTTTTCAGTGGCATCCTGATTTTTTATGTTCCACAGAACTGTTTCTCATTCTGGCCTTGTCTGATGACACTACCTCAACCCCATCATTGACTTACAGGTTATCCACCACTTACCCAGGTCCACAGTGTGATGGGTGGCCAGCCGTGTCGGCTGTACGAGAGGCTGCAGGGAATGCCGGATTGAATGGCCAGCATTTTTCTTCCTGCTACCAGTGTTCTCCCCTTGGGTGGCAGCATGCAATTAGGCAGTCATTCATATGTGCAGTGGCATGCATGTGTCACAGGCATCCAGCAGCAAACCCATCCCCCCACCTTGTGCTCTCAACTGGTCTCTACCACTCGGTGGACATGCAGCATGAACAGTGTACTCCCCTCCACAAGGAAGAACATTCTCTGGAAATCTCAATCCTCCCTCCCTCAGCCAGCCCACAATGGCTTACACTCATTCCAAAATTCATGTCACCTACATAGCAAGTAGTAGTACTACTGTGGTGCTACTGGCCCAGCTTAGGATCCTGCTTTTACAGTATCTAATTTTAAAATGAATTTTCCAAGCATAGGCCAGCTGAGATACTGTCTCTCATTTTCAGTGGAGTCCTACTTGTACTCATTTTTACACTATATGTACCCAGGATAGCCCAGCTGAGAGGCAATATCTAATTTTCAGAGTTGGTTCCAACATTTTTACCCAAAATTTCCAACATAGTCTTTTTATGATCTCATGTTATGATCAAGACAGGAGAGATTTTTTATATCCCATCTGAAAGATGAGTTGTGGAGCAACTACAAAAACATGTTTTGGATGGGATTTGAAAAATGACACCTGCATCTATTATATTCATGAGTGGGCTACACAAAGGATATGTTGAAAATGTGTTGCCAAAATCTGCAACAGTAAACTTATGAGTAAACTTTGAAGGAATTAATAATTTCTTCACAACTTAGTTGTTTTCTCATATTCTGACCCCACATTTTTTACTGTCTTTTGATGACCCCATGTTAAAATCAAGACTGGTGGAATTTTTAAAATTCTGTCCAAAAGCTGATCTGGCAGATTGATGGTGAAAATATGTGTTGGAGGGGATTTGGAAGATGGCTCCTGTCATGTTCATGAGCAGAGGTTGAAAATTTGGGGGCAAAATGTGCAACAACAATAACGTTTTGAATAAACATTGGAAACTTTCAACATTTTTTTCATAACTGTTTTTTTTTTTTGTTTTTGTTTTTGTTTTTGTTTTACATTTTGACACCATATTATGAACAACACAGGTGGAATTTTTCAGATCTTGTCCAAAAGGTGATTTTGCAGGTTAACTGTAAAAAATGTTTCAGATGGGATTTATAAAATGTCACCTGTCATGTTCATCAGGTGGGGTAACAAAAAGGCCATGTTGCACATTTGGGGCCAAAATCTAAAAATGAAAGAAAGTTATTAGTAAACACTGATGAAATTTGTATTGTTTCCTCATATTATTTTGGCATTTTAACTCTGAATTTTTTACTTTGCCTTTTTATAACCCCACCTTATGCTGTAGACAGGTGAAAGTTTTTTAAATCCCACCTCAAAGGTGATTTTGCTGACCAAACAAAAAACCATGTTTCAGATGGGATTTGAAATATGGCACCTGTCATGTTTATTAGGTGTGGTAACAAGAGGGCTATGTTAAAAACTTAGTGCCAAAATCTATAACAATCGTGAGTAGATATTGAAAAAATTCAGCATTTCTTCACAACCATTTTTTTTTTTTGACATTTTTATTTTAAATTTTCAACATATTCTTTTGATGACCCCACATTCTGAAAAAGACAGGTGGGAATTTTTAAATCCAGTCTGAAAGGTGATTTTGTAGAGTGACTGTGAAAACATATTTTGGGAGGATTTGAAACATTTTTCCTACCTGGCTCATGGAGTGAGGTAAAAAATGGCCATGTTGAAAATTTGGGTTAAATATATTAAAACAATGAAAAAGTTGTGAGTAAAAGTTCAAAACACATTAGAACATCATTAACCATACATACATCTTTTCAGTCATTTCACAGTCAGCGTTGGAAGTAGCAGGACATTTGGCACTCATGAGAGGAGGACCAAATAGGTAAGTGAGGGGTGCAGGTGGTGTGGAGTGGTGGGGTGGTGGGTGCGAAGAGTGGGGTCAGGGTGCAACCGAGATGCTGATGCACCATTTTCTTCATTTCATGTAAAAAAAAAAAGAAAAGAGACAAGGAGATGTATTCTTCATTTTAGGTACCAGCACTGGGAATTGGGCACCCAGTGTTGGTGTGTTGCTTGGTAGCACTTGGGATGGGCACCCTGGTATTGAATAATGTTGGGGGGTGTAGGTGGAGGGGGGTACAAACACTTCTCTGGCAGCAGGATTGGGCATGCAGACAACAGACATTAGAGGGGTAAACAGAGACTTTTCTGGCAGCAGAATTAGGCACCCTGACTGCCATACATGAGAGAGGGAACCAGAGACTTCTCCAGCTGCGGGTTTGGGCACCCTAATTGACAGACATGAAAGGGGGAAGGGAGAAATTAGAGACTTCTCCAGAAGCAGGATTGGGTACCCCAACCACTGGGCATGAAAGGGCAACAGGCAAACAAGAGACTTCTCTAGTGGCTGGCACTGAGCTCTGCAGTGCTGATCACACCCAATTGGTTTGCCAATGGGCAAAAACTTCATATGATAGAAGTGACTTTGTCCTTTCATATGTAGTGTAGGACATATGTGTTCCTACTTTATGAAAGCAGTAGTAGGGAGAAGGCTGGCAACTACAGGCCAGTCAAATCTGACTTCAGTGGTAGGAAAGTTAATGAAGATGCTGCTAAAGGAATGGATTGTGGAGTATCTTGAATCTAACAGATTACAAGACCTGAGGCAGCAGAGGTTAATGGGGGAAGTCATGTCAGACAAATCTGATAGATTTCTTGACTTGGTGACCAGAAAAAGTTGATCATGAACAGGTGGTGGGTGTGAGCTACTTAGATTTTAACAAGGTTTTTGACACCACATCACATAGAAGCCTCATAAGAAAACTGGGCAGCTTAAGGGCAGGTCCTAAAGTGGTTAACTGAGTAAGAAATTGGCTAATGGATAGGTGATGAGGGTGATAGTAAACAGAACTCACTCGGGGGGGGGTGGTAACCAGCAGAGTAACTCAGGGCTCAGTACAGGGAGCAGTCCTCTTTAATGCATTTATAATTGACATTGCAGTTGAGCTGGAAGGGAAGGTATACCACTTTGCAGATGACACCAAAATCTACAATAGGGTGAACACTCTAGAGAGGGTGGAGAGAATGTGCAGATACCTGAAAAATCTCAAGGAGTAGTCATGGCTATGGCAGCTGGGTTTCAATGAAAAAAAAGTGCAAAATCATGCAACTAGGGCACAGAAACAGATAGGCAGAGTATAAAATGGGGGAAGAGGTTTTGACAGTCACCAAACATGAAAAAGACCTTAGAGTAATCATATCATATGACCTCAAGCTGGCAAGACAGTGTGACAGGACAGTGGATAGAGCCAGCGGGATGGTGAAGTGCAGAGGGAGAGATATTGCCAGCAGAAGGAGGGAGGTGGTATTGCCACTGTATAGACAGTTGGTGAGACTTCACATGGAGTACTGTGTCCTGTTCTGGAGACCACATCTCAGAAAAGACATAGTCAGGGTGGAGGCTGTCCACAGGAGGACACCTTAAATGGTGCAGGGGCTGCATCAGAAGCCTATGATAAGAGACAGAGTGACATCAACATGTACACCCTAGAGGAGAGGAGGGAAAGGGGGGACATGATGAGGAGGAGTATTTGCCAGAGGAATAGATGCACAATAACAAAGGTGTATGCAATGAAGTTGGAAAGGGTAAAATTTAGGAGAGATGTGAAGAAGTACTTCAATGAAAGAGTGGTAGATGCCTGGCACAATTTGCCAGCAGCGTAGTGGGGGTTAAAACAGTGGTGGACTTCAAGCATGCATGGGATAGGCAGAGGGGAATCTTAGCTGGGAAGCATGGGGGACAGAAAGGCAGGGACATATCACAGACTAGATGATCCAAGAGGTCCTTATCTGCCATCAAATTCTATGTTTCTGTTTAAGACGTTTCTGCACATCAGCAAACAGAACAGTGTTATCACCTGCCTGCATCTAGTATGCAGCTCTCAGCCAAGCATCTCCAATGCTCAACTGCAATGGCCACAACATGGCCATACTTGAAAATGCCACCTAGTCCCAGTAAGTTGCCAATATGTTTGCAGCACATGTGCAAGCAAACATAACAAGAGCTGGCTAAAGTCCACCTGTTTACCCAGCTAACACATTACTCAGGCAAGCAAAAAGAAACAGTACACACATGATAAACACTTGAGGGAAAGTGCAATTTTATTGCTACTGTCCCAGAACTCTGCCAGTCGCTGGGCTAGCTGTTGTTCTGGAACATTAGCAATAAAACTGCACTTTGACTGGAATTTTGGTGAGCATGCTGTTTTTGCTTGCCTGGTTCCTGTCTTTACAGCAGCACCTTTTTGAGGGTGAGCAAAGTGCACTTCTCCAACTGCCTTCTACATTACTCAGACATGCACATGCACAAAGACACATAGAAAGACCCACACCAAAATAAATGCACACTGCAATAATGACCCTCTTAAAATGAAAAGAACAATCAAAAACAATTATATGAACATACAAATGTATGAAATTGCCAGCAGAAAAAGGCCCACAGGTCTATCAAGTCTGCCCAATTGTGCAGCTCTTAGTTTCATATTACTACAGCTGCCCCAGCCCCAACCAAACCTCTCCCTTCCTCCCCTTTCCTGATCTTTCCCTCCTTTGTGTTCTTGTTTGTACTAATCCTGCCCTTGACTGTATCCTAACCCCGCTTAAAGCTATCCACTGTCCTCAGTTCAGTTAAATCCTCTGGCAGTGTGTTCCATCTTGCCACCACTCTCTCTGTAAAGTAGTGCCTCCTCATCTGCCTCTTGAACTTCCCCCTTCCAGCTTCAGACTGTGCCCCTGAGTGACCCTTTCCCCCTTTAAGTGGAAACAATCCTCCTTCTTTGACTTTGTTTATGCCTTTCAAGTACTTAAAGGTCTCTATCATGTCCCCTATTTCCCTTCTGTCTTCCAGCTAATACATGTTGAGCTCCCTCAGTCTTTCCTCATATGGCAACTCCCCCAGTCCAATGATCATTTTCATAGCCCTGTGGTGCACACCCTCCAGTAACCTCACATCCTTTTTGAGCTATGGGCACCAGTACTGCACACAGTACTCCAAGTGTGTCCTCACCAGTGATCTATACAAGGGCAGGATGACCTCCTCCTTTCTAGAGGTGATCCCTCTGGCAGTGCATCCCAGCATCCTGTTTTCCCTTGCTGCTGCCCTCCTACACTGTGCTGATACCTTCATGTCCCCTGTGACTATTACCACGAGGTTCCTGTCCTCCCCTGAAGCTGTTACCTGCACTCCCCCCAGCCAGTAGCTGGTCCTAGGATTTCTTGCTTTGACGTGCATGACCTTGCTCTTCTTAGCATTATACCCCAATTGCCACTTCCTAGACCAGTGTTTGAGTTTAGCTAGATCCTCCCTGAGTGCCTTTCTCCCTTCCTCATTGCCTAATTTTGCAAAAATCTTAGTGTCATCTGAGAACAGGCTGCTCTTACTCTTGACTCCCTCTGCAATGTTTCCAATGAAGATATTGAACAAAACAAGGCCCAGTACTGAACCCTACAGTACCTCACTTGTTACTGGCCTTGGCTTGGATGTCTCCCCCCTTACAACTACCCTCTATTGTCTGCCCTGCAACCAGCTCTCAACCCACCCCACCAGTTTCTCCCCCATCCTCATGTCCCTCAGTTTGCTCATTAACCTCCTGTGGGGCACCGAGTCAAAAGCCTTGCTGAAGTCCAGGTACAGGACATACACAGCATGGCCTTCACCAACTGTCCTTATGACCCAGTCGAAGAAGTTGATCAGGTTAGTTTGTCATGGTCTTCCTGAGACAAACCCATGCTGTCTCTCATACTGTAGACCATTACTATCAAGAAAGGTTATCAACCTCTCCTTTAGAATGGTCTCCATCAACTTCCCCATTATAGAAGTCAAGCTTACTTGTCTGTAGTTGCCCAGTTGGTCCTTGGTCCACTCTTGTGAAGGGGCACCACATGAGCCATCCTCCAGTCTCTGAGATCCTTCTCCATCTCCAAGGAGGTGTTGAAGAGGTCCTTCAGAGGGCCTGCCAACACCTCCGCTAGTTCCTTCATGGCTTTGACAGGACTTTTGGTGCATATGCTGCTTTTGCTTGCCTGGTTCCTGTATTTACAGCAGCACCTTTTTGAGGGTGAGCAAAGTGCACTTCTTCAACTGCCTTCTACATTACTCAGACATGCACGTGCACAGAGACACACAGAGAGATCCACACCAAAATAAATACACACTGCAATAATGACCCTCTTAAAATGTAAAGAATAATAAAAAAAAATTATATATTTTATCTTTAAAAGTTGACAAATTATCTACCAGTGGGGCAAGATAATAATTTTAAAATAGTTTAAAATAAGACAATAATTATTTTTTCAGAGTTTGAGAATCTTATAAAAAGGGTAAATTAATCTATGAACAAGAATATTTTAGTATCTTGGCAAGATATCTAATCTTATTTTAAGATATATCTTAGGATACTAAAATAAATATAACGAGCAGCATTTTAAAAGCTGTCATGAAACACAAGGTAAAGTTCCCCTACTGATAAAGATGTGCAAAAATGGGAAACTTCACTTTGTGAAATACTTTGTGTGAAGTGCAAAGTGCAGTTTAACATACTAACATACTAAGAAGCCAGCAGAGTAGGCCATACGGTCTATCAAGTCTGCTTTGGGATCACTGCCCATTCAGGGACCTCATTGAAGCCTCCCCACCCTCCCCACAAGGTCCCCACCCCATCTCCTGACTGGGTTCCCCCTCCAATGTTGGTCTTTCTGAGATGCACCCTCCCCTTATACCTATCCCAGCCTCTCTTGAACCCCCCCACAGTGTTTACAGC
The DNA here is from genome assembly GCA_016271365.2 of Neoceratodus forsteri. Classification (NCBI taxonomy): domain Eukaryota; kingdom Metazoa; phylum Chordata; order Ceratodontiformes; family Ceratodontidae; genus Neoceratodus; species Neoceratodus forsteri. The sequence continues at coordinate 1,064,488,866 of CM057454.1, read as the reverse complement.
CACCAGTTCCATGGGCAGAGCATTCCAGGGTTTCACCACCCTCTCAGTTAAGTAGTGTCTTCTTGTCTCCCCACTGAGTCTCTCGCCAAGCAGCCTCATTGGGTGCCACCTGGTGGCCCCCCTCTTCCCTCAGCTGGACCACCCTATCCTGGCTTACCCTATTTACCTCTTAAGATATTTGAAGACCTCGATCATATTCCCTCTGTCCCTCCTCTCCTCCAGGGAGTAGACGTTAAGCTTTTCGAGTCTCTCCCCAATGGACTTTCCCCCCGACCCTGTATCATCCTGGTCGCCCAGCCTCTGGACCCTCTCCAGGACTGCAATATTACTTTTTAAGTACAGATGTCAAAACTGCATGCAGTATTCATGGTGCAGTCTAACCAGGCAATTGGACAGCAGAAGTAGCACCTCCCTGCTTCTCGATGTTATCCTGCTGGCTATGCACCCCAGCATTTTTGCTTTGGCTGTAGCCCTTCTACACTGCTCTGGGTTGTTCATTTTGGTATTCACAACCACCCTGAGGTCCTTCTCCCCCTCTAAGCCTGCAGTGTCTCCCCTCCCAAGGTGTACACATGAGCTGGGTTCTGACTTTGTATCAAGAGAAGTTTAATAGTTAAAGGTGCCACCATATATTTTTCCCCTTTCTCTGCACACAAAAACAAGTTTCCCTCACCTCTCTCAAAGTTCTTTGTATAGCAAAGTGCCTACTTCACTGAGTCACTGTAAGTAGCACTTTTCTCACAAAGAACTAAGTGAAATAGCTACTGAACAGTGTATTTCCACCAAAAATAATCCAATAAAACCACCCTACCATACGTGTCATGTCTCTTGCCCCTTCCCACCATGCCACATGTTTTTAAATAGAACTCCCCCGCCTGTACCGCTGCTAGGCCTTCACTTCCCTCTTCTGCCCTGTATCAAAAAAAAATTGAATATTAAAAGGTGCCACCATATATTTTTCCCATTTCCCTGACCACAAAATTAAGTTTCCCCACCTCCCTCCTACCTATCCCTCTTTGTGATGACAGATACCACCCTTCCTTTACCAATCCTTGTCAAAAAAACTCCTCTTCCCAAAGCCCCCAAATTGCAGTTTCCAGTAAGAAATTACAAAAAAAGAAAAATGTTCCACATCAGAGATAGTGCACCTTCACTCTTCTAAGCCTGTAAGCTGTATGAAGGGTGAGTGATGCATAACCTAGTAGTAATACCTGACTGGCTGATATCCAGCCAATCAAATATAATTACTAGGATAGACATCACTTACCATTCATTCTGATTCCAAACACTGAAAAGCAAAGACATTTGCTCCACTGGGGGGGGAGGGTTCTTAGTCACAGGTATTTAACCCACAAAACTGGAGTTTGAGGCTTTTGGAGAGAAGGGAGATTTATTGGCAAGAGGGTGGTAAAGGCCAGGGGGTTTCTGTGGTGGGACAGTGAGGGAACTTGCTTTCCTGGTGGGGCAGAGTTAATGCCATAACTGTGGGCCTATGATAAAACTTCAGGCAAGTTCCCCCACATCATCCAAGTAAATTCAACATAGAAACCCTCACTCTTGACTACCCTCTTGCCAATAAATCCCTTCTTCCCCTCCAAAGCCCACAAACTCCAGATGGTTGGTTAAATAATATAATAGAAGCAGGGAGGATGACAATTCAAATGAGCATGAAACTGACTGGAATGTGTCAAACCCAGAAGGGGAGACGAGAGGCAAGGAAGGCCAAGTGTTCCTTAGGGGAACAAGCACAAAGTATAGATTTAAATAGAAGATTCTCCCCCTTACTGTTATTGCCCAGGATTTCTTTCAACCAAAACCTGATGGGTCCACAACAGATCCAGAAGAAGACCACCACACAGAAAAAAATAGTAGGGGAATCAAAAGTGAAGTATATTGATAGCAACATTTGCAAAGATGACAAACTTAAGTTAGTAACTTGTCTTTCAGCAGCAAAAACCAGGGATGTAACCAATAACATCTGAAGCATAGTTAAAACTGCTGGAGAAAAAACAACAGCCATTATATGCATCAATACAAATGACATGGGCAAAAAACATAATCAAGACATGTTTTAATGATTACACTACACTGTGAAAACACTTAAAGATCTTGGGTGTGGTGCAGTGTTTTCAGAACTTTTACCAGTCCCTAGATTATCTTCCCGTAGACACAAGGCCTAATCAGAGTAAATAAATGGTTGGATGATTAACTGTTCAGAAATAGCTGTGGGTTCATTAAACTTTGGGACATGTTCCTGGGGGCCAACAAATTTTACACCAAAGAAGGACTTCATCTAAACAAACTGAGGGCACATTACCTTGCAGCAACTCAACAAAGTACTAGACAAACCCCTCAATGACTGTTTAAACTGGAAACTTGGATGTTGGAGACCCTAGGATAAGAAATTGTCAGGGGCAGTTGTCCATTACTGGTGCTGATGGTTCCCTCCTCTAGAATGTCAGCTCCTTCAAATATCTTGGAGTTACACTTGACCCTACTCTACATTTTGACTATCACATTTCCATCACTTGCAAAGCTGTCAACTTTAAAATTGGTATTGCCTGTAAAACTAGTTATGCCTTAACTCCCTCCACTAGAACTGCAATTGCCAGGGTGTCCTACCTGGCCCTTGCCTATGGTTTATTAACTTATGTTGGAGTTTCTAAAACCAGTTTCCACAAATGGAACTCCACTTACAATAGCATATGCCACTTCACCTTAACGTCTCCCTGTCTCACCCAACACTGTCAACGTTACAGTGACCTAAACTGGCCTTCCCCACTGCCCACCGACTTCTCTCCCTTGGCTCCCTAATAGATGGCATCATTCGATTTGGTGTTCCCTCCTCCCTTGCACTAGAGCTGACTTAGGCTAACCCTTGCTATAACTTCTGGTCTGGGGATCAAACTCTGCTACATATCCCTAGATGCAGAATAAATATGGGATCTTAGGCCTTTTTCTATGCTGCACCTGTTTTGGAACTCACTACCTTTAGCCCTCCAGCTCTCTTCAACTCATGCCTGCTTCAAAAGAATGCTATGTATTTACCTTCAAACATCAGAACCTTGTGACTGTTCCCATCCCCATGACCCTCCCCTCTGCTCTGCTCTCTCCACCCATCTACCTTGCCTACTTACCCCTAGCACTCTCCTTGCACTTACTGTATACTCTGTTAATGCTATACAGACCCTCCCTATGCAAAGCTGTTCTATTTCTCTCCTCTGCTCTTGGCTGTACCTGCTTCTTCAGTGCACACTGCTAACTGCTCCATACAACTTCTGTTATTCCCTCTCACCAGGTCACACCTGGAAATGAGCCTCGGCTCAGTGTGTCTTTCCTATTTCTCATTGTTTATTGATTTATTTATTAGCTTTTGGTAACCAGGTAAGTGCACTAGGCAATAATCCTGCCTATTTTCAGGCACGACCCGGCAGAGTACAACAATTGAGAATACAGATATGAACAGTTTAACAACATTCACATAAGAAATAACAAATACAAATACAAGGTAAAATCATAATAGTATAGGTTGAGATACATCAGGCGATTGATAATGCAGACATTAAAATGAATAAAGGATATACAAAATCTTGATAGAAAAAATGCAGCGGGGCCTAACTGTATCACTCCAAATGTGGTAAAGGAAACAGCAGCAGAGATTAGCAAACCCCTAACCCATATTCTTAATCTGTCACTAAACACAGGTATTGCCTCCCTGGACTGGAGAACAGCAGAGCTAATGCTAATCTACTAAAAAGATAAAAGTAGTGAAATATTAAACTATAGACCAGTTGGTATCTCCTCTATACTTGCAAAGTCATGGAAAAATAGGTAAAAAAACTATTAGAGGAGGACTGTGCAAAAATATATCTCAGATCATACACAGCATGGATTCAGAGGGGGCATATCTAGTACTATCAACCTCATCTGCTTCTATTAGCCTATCAGTAAAACACTCGATCAAAATATTCTTGCAGATGTCATCTTCTAAGAGTTCCAAAAAGCCTTTGACTTAGTGCCCCATGACAAACTCATTTTAAAACTCAAGTCTGTAAACATTAACACTCTACTAATATAATAAATAACAAACAGGCTAGTAAATGGTTACAAATCCACTGAAGGTAAGGTAGGTACTAGCACTGTGCCACAGGGCTCAGTTTTGGGACCTGTCTTGTTCAGTCTATTCATTTCTAACTTAAGGACTGGCATAACAAATAAATGTGTGAAGTTTGCTGATGGCACCAAGATCGGAGGTAAGGTTGAAGCACTTGAGGATAGAAGAAAATTACAGGCAGATCTAAACTTACTAGGTGATTGGGCAAACCAACTGGGGATGTCTTTCAACACAAGTAAGTGTATGGTGTTACACTTGGGTAGAAACTGCAAACATTATCATTACACTTTACAGGGGCAGCCACTCAGGGTATTGGACTCTAAATGAGACCTTGGTGCTGTTATCAATTCTGACTTTAGGAGTAAAGGGAATTGAAAAACCATCTAAAATGAATGCAACTTCTTAATAAACTTAATAAACTACTCTCTTTAACAAATCATGGGAGGATGGGGTGGTACCTGAGGACTGGAGGAGGGTGGATGTGATTCCTCTTCACAAAAGTGGGAGTAGGACAGAGGCAGGAAACTACAGACCAGTTAGTTTGACCTCAGTGGTAGGGAAAATGATGGAATCACTTCTGAAGGAAAGAATTGTTGAGTACCTAGAAGCCAGTGGGGCACAGGATCCAAGAAAGCATGGATTCACGATGGGAAGGTTGTGTTAGATGAGTCTAATATATTTCTTTGACTGGGTGACCAAAGTAGTAGACCAGGGAGGGGCTGTGGACATGGCCTACCAAGATTTTAGCAAGGCATTTGATATAGTCCCACACAAAAGATTAATACACAAGTTAGCCAGCTTTGGAGCGGGTCTCGAGGTGGTAGCCTGGATAAAAAATTGGCTAGACAACAGGATGCAAAGGGTAGTAGTAAATGGAGTCCACAGTGAAGAAAGGAGGGTTACTAGCAGGGTACCACAGGGTTCAGTACAGGGACCGGTCCTTTTTAATGCCTTTATAAGAGACATTGCAGAGGAACTGGAAGGAAAAGTATGTCTCTTTGCAGACGACACAAAGATCTGCAACAGGGTTGATACACAACATGGAGTGGAAAGGATGAGAAGGGACTTGGCAAGGTTGGAGGAATGGTCAAATGTATGGCAGCTCAGATTCAATGCAAAGAAGTGCAAGGTAAGGCACCTGGGAAACAAAAACATAGGGGAAGAGCACACAATGGGGGGGTGAGATACTGACAACAGTAAAAATGGAAAGGGACATGTGGCTAATTATATCAGATGACCTTAAGGTGGGCAAGCAATGTGAGAAGGCAGTAAGGAAGGCTGGTGGGATATTGGGATGCATAGGGAGAGGCATCAATAGTAGAAAACAGGAAGTTGCTATCCATCTGTACAGACAGTTGGTGAGATCCCATCTGGAGTACTGTGTGCAGTTCTGGAGACTTCATCGCCGCAAAGACATAGACAGAGTGGAGGCTATCCAGAGGAGGGCAACCAAAATGGTGCAGGGTCTGCACCAGAAGACATATGAAGAAAGAATAAAGGAGATTAATATGTATACCCTTGAGGAAAGGAGGGAGAGAGGGGACATGATAGAAACTTTTAAGTACCTCAAGGGAATCAGCAAAGTCCAAGAGGGTGGCATCTTTCCGAAAAAGAGATGTGCAAGAACAAGGAGGCACAATTTGAAGATAGAGAGGGGACGGCTCAGAGGTAATGTGAGGAAGTATTTTTTCACAGAGAGGGTTATTGGATGCATGGAACAGCCTCCCTGAAGAGGTTGTGGAGTCAAGAACAGTGGAATCTCAGAATGCATGGGACAGACATAAGGCAGTCCTAGTGGGGGGTAGGAGGAAGTAAGCTGTTGGTTAACTAGGATCTACAGCTTATCTGTTAGGTAGGAAACTGGGCAGACTAGGTGGGCCAAGCGGTCCTTATCTGCCGTCAAATTCTATGTTTCTATGTTTCTAACACAATGAAAAGGCACTTTGTGATCAGTTCAAAAAGAATGCTACTTCAAGTATACAACACATACAGTACATCAGACCCTTAACAAACTGTTGCTCCCATTTTTTTGGGGGGTGTGAGCAGCATATCTCACATTCAGAAAGTCCAGTGCAAAGCAATAAAATGGATGTATGTCCTAACCTCAATGGACTATGACCAAAGATTAAAAACATTAAATCTTGTCAGCCTAGAAAAGAGAGAGAGAGAGAGATGTGACAGCTCCTACTAATGTATAATATATCTGAGGAATATCGCCCAGGTAAAACATCTGGTTCCTCCCAATGATCTTTCTACATTGGTCCACGCCTTCATTACCACCCACCTTGATTACTGTAATGCCCTTTACCTAGGGCTACTGGGGGTTGATATCCGCCACTTGTAGCTAGTGCAGCAATCGGCAGCAAGACTTTTGACTGGCAATTTTAGGACCTGTCATACAACGCCTGTGCTCCGCGGACTGTACTGGCTTCCAATACAGTGGTAGATCACCTTCAAGGTCGCTTTGTCGACCTTTAAGGCCCTACACAATCAGTGACCTAGTTATCTGCAAGATCTTCTTCGGCCCTACTGCCCCACCCGCTCCCTCTGATCCACTGATGAGGGATTGCTAGAGATTCCCAAGGTTCGCTTGAAGACATCTGGCGCTCGGGCACACAGTTTTATGGCCCCAAGCCTGTGGAATTCTCTACCTCGTCGGGTGCGAGATTGCCTGACTGCCCAAAGTTTTAAAACTGCACTTAAAACCTATTTATTTTGTCTAGCATATTCTGATTTTTTAGGCCGCTGTTGTATTTATGGAATTTTAAATTGTTGGTTTGTTGATATCATTTTAATCATTTTTGTATTGTACAAGCGCTTTGATTCTGAGAAAGGCGCTTTTTATAAATAAAGTTTTACTTTACTTTACTTACTATACAAACATAGAAACAGAGAGATTGTCGGCAGATAAGGACTGCCAGGCCCATCTAGTCTGCCCCATTTTCCTACCTTAGCTAGAAGCTGATTTTCCTATGTAGTCATCAGTTTTAGCCTCTACTCCCCACTAGGGATGAGTGAAGTGGCCCCAATTCACTCCGCAAAGTGATTCGCGGAGTGAAGGCGAATTCACGGAGTGCTCCGCAACACGAAGCAGAGTACTTCGCATTATAATGGGTAACGCAAAGCCCATAGAAGACAATGACTTCACGTTACTCTGCCTTCCCAAACTACTACTCCACCAATTCTTAAGGCGAAGTACATTGAAAACAATGTACCTCACCTCACTTCGCCTTGTTTTTAAGCTCCAAAGGCGAATTTTGCAGTGATTCATTGGATTTCAGGTCACATGGGCTCTAGACTGTTCTGCACAGCCTCAGTTTTGGATAGTGTGTGTGTTGGAAGCTGTAGGAGACAATCTGCTCTGAGAGCTCTTTGTGATTCAAACCATCTAAAAGCTGTTAAAAAGGCCTTTTTGAGTCTTTTTTTTTTTGCTGAAACTAGTTCATTGATTATAGGAAATCCTCCTGTGATCATATCATCAAGTGTTTATTGTTTGTGTGTAGATTTTGAATGTTAATGTACAACATTCGGTCTGTGTACTGAGAGACAGTGGAAGTGTGCTTTGGGAAGGGGTGCATCTGTGGTCTAGGTAGATTAACTTGGAGAAAAAAACAGTGCGTTCTGTTTTGGTGATGTTTTTCTTGTATAACTGTGTTAATGTACACACAGTAATATTTTGAATAATTCTTCTCATTTTTTGCTGATTGTTGTGGTGCAGCAATGCATAATTTTAGTTTGTTTAAAATATGTGGTTATAAGAGTCACGTGATGCGGTGTGCTGGGTAGGACGCCTCTCTGCTTGCTCTGACCTACCACCAGTTAATTATCGCTAAAAAACCCATTTTGAGGTCTTTTCCACCGCAGATCACCTGTCTGCTATCTTCCTGAATGGAATGTGCCCTCGATAAAGGAAGTCAATGGATGAAGAGATGTGGAAAATTACTTCCAAACACACACCTCCCGCTACGCCTGAGAAGGCCTCTAAGAAAGCCAGGGCCTCCTCTCTGCAATCCTAGCTGCCTGCTACTACTGAGAGCCCTGAAACCGATCTTCTTACCCTTTCGAGATTTCTAGAGGAGTTTCAGCCTTTCAAGGCTGAAATGCAGAATATGGCAGGAGAAATAAAAGGCATCTCCAGCACCCTTGAGGAGCTCTCTAAGAAGATTGCTGATAATGAAGCTTGCAAACGTTCCATGGAAAAGAAACAGGATAAAGCAGAATTGGAGTTAGTGGCCCTGAGGCAAAGGCTAGTGAAAATGGAAAACAAGGTGGAAGATTTGGAGGGACGCAGTCGCTGCAATAATGCGGTAATCATTGGTTTGCCTGAAGGTGAAGATGGTTCAGAACCCATTAAGTTTATCAGAAAGTTCGTGCAGAAGGTGGCAGGCCCTTCCCCCTTTGGTGCAAGCTATATAATAGAAAGAGCTCACCGAGCACTACGCCCCCCTTCCCCGGTTGGAGCCCCTCCCCCCAGGTCATTCATATTTTGCTTTTTAGACTTCCAGGAGCGGCAACATTTCCTATATAAGGCTAAGGAAGCTCAAGACTTGCAATTGGAAGGTAAAAAGCTGAGAGTGGTGCAAGATTTGCCTTTATCTGTATGCCAGAAACGAGCCACGTTTCACAAGCTTGTCCTCAAGTTGATTGCCGGGGGAATCAAGTTTTGTATGGGTTTTCCTGCAAGATTCCAAGTTTGCCTGAATGGTTCCTGGGAGACCTACGAGGAAGTGGAATCGGCAACCGTAGGGCTCAAGAAAGTGCTTCCTGACCTTTTTAAGCCTGCATGAGAGTCGACCTGGTGTGGGTTGCCATGCTGAGTTTTTCAGTGGTGGTGTAATTCAGCTGATGCAAATTATATTTCTCAACTTTGTCTCCGGGACTACGTTGGTCATAAACTATCTATCTGGCTATCTAATTCCAAGTTGCAGCTTTCAAGAAGGGTCTTCATGCTGACAGATTAATGGACATCGCGTTTCCGATCTGGTTTTCTTTTTCAGTACTGTCTAATTTTGTTGACTCTCATAATTTGGACTCTAGTTCAGTCTAGTCTCGTTCGTATTCATCTGGGGTTACTATGTTCAAGTTAAATTTCACTCTGTCAGATCTGGCAATTCACCTTTTCAAGGGCGATATCCTGATCCCAAAGTTTGTGGGGGGCAACGCTCAGTTTTTCTCTGTTTACATTGTGAATCTGTCTGTGGCTGCAGACCCTTTCTGGTTCTGTTTTTATGGTCTGTTTTTTCTAGGTTTCCCTCTCTTTCTTATTCCCTGTTGCCATTAGGTGGCAAAAATGGCTAGCTTGCATATTAGGTGGAGATTCTGCAGCCATAGACAGATGGCGATATCAGGTTTGTTGTATGCTTTAACTGGCTTTGTTCTGCCCCTTCTGAACTACCTTTCTCGAGTGCTGTTTATGGAGGACTCCTCATCTCTGTTTTTTTTCTCTTTTTAAATTTTCACTAATGAAGTGAGATGGTCACTGCCTCTGGTCCCAGAAATATGGTTCTGACAGCTGCCCAGGAGTCCTTAAGTTTCCCCTATACTAAAGCAGGCAGTAATGGCCCACTTTCTCGGCTGTTCACCTCTGTCACTCGAGGGTTGCACCACAAGAGGATATCTGTGATTACTATTTTCACATTTAATGCAAGTGTTTTACACACTTTACCCTCTGTGAATCATGTAGTAGCATGGTTCATGGGGAGTCTGTGGGGAGGATTACTTTCTTTACGGGTTTGTGCAGACAACTTCTCTACAGTAGCTAGCAATGATGACAATTTATAAGAATGGTGGAGGTACTACTCTCTATGGAGTGTTCTGTTTACAAAGGGGTTGTGTTCTCGTTTTCTGGTTCATGAGGGTGGGGAGGTTGGAGGGAAAAGATCTTTTCAGTTAGCTGATCATCATGTACCATGCAAAAGGTGGGTGGGTGTGGGAGGAGGGGGGGCTAGGGTTTACGGAGTGCCTGGAGGGGTTTCAGAGGAGTGATTGGGGGGATGGATTTAGTGATGGCAGGGGCGGGGGGAGGTAGAACAACCCAACCCATACCTCGCTTGGAAAAGTATTGATTGAAAATATAAATACATGTGGTGTTTTCGGGGATTTCTGACTGGCATCTTGACTGATGGTTAGAAATATCTACTTTATCAGTTGGAATGTTAAAGGGGCAAGGCACAGGACTAAGCAATACAAAATCCTGAAACATATACATAATCTGAAGGCAGAAATAATATTTTTGCAGGAGACGCATTTGCTTATGAGGGAGGCTGATAAAATGGCAGCTGTTCATGGCAGAGGGCACAACCCACAGCAGAGGGGTGATGATCCTTTTGCATAGGTCAGTTCCGTTCAAACCTCTCCAAGTTATACATGATCCTTCTGGCAGATTTTTGTTTGTAAAAGGTAGATTGCATACCTTGGATATTGTCGTGGGCGTTATTTATGGCCCTAATGTAGACTCCCCCAGTTTTTTTGTCCAGATAATAGAAGCCCTAACTCCATTTTTGGACATCCCCATGGTTATAGGGGGTGACTTCAATCTCGTTTTTGATCAGGCTCTTGACAGGTCAGGCCAATCCCGTCAGGGTCTTTCCCCAGCACAAAGAGCTTTTAGGGACCTGTTGGACTCTATAGGTCTTTGTGATATATGGCGTGTATTACATCCTAATACAAGGGAATATACTTATGTTTCTCCAGTCCATGCAACCTCCTCGAGGATTGACTATATCCTCATCTCTCAATCTCTATTACCTGGGGTTATAACTTCTAGTATTGTTTCAGGGCCCCTGTCAGATCACTCTGTGGTCACCTGACAAATAACCCTAGCGTCACTGCCCAATAAAGGGAGCAGGTGGAAGTTGAATAATCAAATTTTGAAGGAGCCAAAGATGGTTCAATATATAATATCCCAAATAGAGCAGTTTATTGCCTCCAATTCTAACTCCGTGGAGAAGCCCGATATGATATGGGGTGCTTGTAAAGCATATCTAAGGGGGATTATAATCAGCCTAACATCGAAAAGGAAAAGAGAGAGGGCATCTCGGATTTCTGATCTTCTATCTCAGATTAGGGGCATGGAGAAGGTCCTCTCTCCATCTTCCTCTGAGACATTTAAACAAGAATTAACAAAATTAAGAGAAGCCTACCTAGCAATGCTATCGGAGCAAGCCGAATTTGCCATTTTGAAAACAAAAGCGGTATATACTGATCAGGGTGAGAAGGCCGGCAAAATGTTGGCGCTGCGCATTAAGCAACAGGAATCTGCTAGATTTATTCCCACAGTCCATTCCTCCAAAGACAATTCCCTTAGGGTCTTGCCCTCAGAGATAGCAGAGGAGTTCACAAATTATTTCCAGGGCTTATATGGCCCTATGGTTAATTCCCCATCTAAGGAGAGACTTCCTGAATATCTGAGTGATTTACAACTGCCAACTCTCTCACAATCCCAGCAGAAAATTTTGGAGTCTCCTGTCTCTGAGGGTGAGATTGAAAAGATAATTGAATCTCTCCCATCCGACAAATCTCCGGGCCTTGATGGGTTTACCTCCAACTTTTACAAAGTTTTCTCCAAGCAATTGATCCCCATTTTGCTGCCTTTCTTTCAGGCTATTCTCTCCGGTCAAGTATCCGATTCCTCCCTTTTTGAGGCGCTGATTGTTTTGTTTCCTAAACCGGACAGACCGTCTGATCTGGTCTCAAGTTACAGGCCGATTTATCTTCTTAACGATGATGTTAAAATCCTGGCAAGACTATTTGCCGACCGTTTGGAGGCAGTATTTCCCTTTTTAATTGGGGCAGATCAGGTTGGTTTTATGAAAGGTAGATCCTCGGTTGATCATCTGAGGGTCCTGTCTCACGTCTTCTTGGCATCCAACAATGCTCCGCATCCAATGGTTCTGATCTCGTTGGATGCTGAGAAGGCATTTGACAAAGTTCATTGGGATTACCTGTTTGCTACGATGGAAGTTTTCGGTTTTCCCACGAAATTTCGGAATTGGGTTAGCTCTCTGTATAAGTTCTCTTCTGCTAGAATTTCATGTAATGGGGCTATCTCCGCCCTCTTTAAATTACATGTAGGGACTAGGCAGGGGTGTCCCCTATCCCCCCTTCTCTTTAATATCTACCTAGAGCCTCTTATTAGGAGATTATCTGGTGTCCCAGGGCATCTCAGGTATCTCTCTCGGTGAGCAGGTGGTTAAAGTGGCGGCCTATGCAGATGATCTTCTGCTGCAGGTAACCCATCCACTCACATCTATTCCCATTATTCTGCAGTTAATAGATGCCTTCAGCAAGGTCTCAAATTATAAACTTAATATGGGTAAGACTGTGGTTTTTCCTCTTAACCATAGGGTATATAAACAGGACATTATTACGTTTGGGCTCACTTGGAAGTCCGATTATATTAAATATCTGAGGCTCCTTCTCACTCAGAACACGGCACAGCTCAGACAACTTAATATTGATGCACTGGTACATAAAATAGATCTAGACCTCCGTCGGTGGACTTTACTTCCCCTTTCTCTTTGGGGCAGAATTTACCTAATCAAAATGAACCATTTCCTCAGTTATTCTACCCCCTTAACATGCTAAACATATGGCTCCCCTTGGCCTGGGTTAAAAAAGTGCATAGTATGATCTCTACCTTTATATGGGGCGACAAGAAGGCTAGGATGGCTTTCCATAAGTTATTGGCTCCGAAGACTAAAGGAGGGTTAAGACTCCCCCATATTGGGCTTTATTACTGGGCCAGTCAGGCCAATAAATATCTCAGATGGCTGACCGTGGATCAACAATCCATGGCTGCCACTTATATCCCGACTTGGTTAGCCGTTGAGTCTGCTACCATTAGAAAACATGGCCTCTCTCTGGCTGCATTGCTATACACCAAGGTAAGTTCCTTACCAGAATCTCTACGTAGCTCCCCTATTGCCGTTTCAATCAGGGTTCATACTCAATTGTGCACTTTTCTGAGGTATAAAAATCTCAAGGATTTATCTCAACCTGTTATAGGCAACCCTAATTTTTTGCTGGACGGAAAGCTTCTCTCAGCCAGCTGGATCCCTCAGATAAGACATTCCCGTTTAAATGACTTTATGTTATCTGATAGTCAGTGGTGCTCTTCTGCTGGCATTATGCACAAGTTTATGTTACCTCACACAGCAATTTTTAAGATTTTTCAATTTCGCCACTTACTGGTTAAGGTAATGGGTCTGGTCCCCCCTCCAGCTCCCAATATCAGTTTTCAGGCTACCCTTACAGGGTTGGCGGGTTCGCCTCATACTGTATCTAAAATATATACTGCTCTGTTTACCTGGGCTTACCCTGATAATTATGCTCCCCGTCTCCTTTTGGGCCTCTCTCTTTCAGGGCAGAGATATGGATTGGTCTCTCCTGTGGCAACGCTTCCATAAGTTCCTTAAGCAGGACAGACTTAGATTAACACAATTCAAAATTTTGCATAACATTTATTATTCTCCACAGAGGCTTGCCAAACTGGGTCTGATGTCTTCCTCTCTTTGCACAAGATGCCAGTCTCAAGAAGGTGACCTCCTTCATAATTTCTGGAGCTTAACAACTCTAACAAACCATCTGCCCTAATTTCTCTAGATGCCGAGAAGGCTTTCGACCGGGTCTCCTGGGTCTTTCTTTTTGAAACCCTACATCGATTTGGTTTCCCAGATATGTATATTAAGTGGGTCCGCCTACTGTACACATGTCCTACGGCCAGAGTCTTAAGCAATGGTATTTTCTCTAGCTCATTTCCTCTTAGGCGGGGGTACCAGACAGGGATGTCCTTTATCTCCCCTTCTGTTTAACCTCTATTTAAAGCCACTAATTAGACACCTCCTTAGTGCTCAAGGAATACCAGGCATGTTAATCGGGGGAAAGAGATTTTTACTTTCGGTCTATGCGGACGATATACTTATACACATCGAGGATCCACAGCGAAATATCCCCAATTTGCTAGAAGAAGTTACGGCCTTTTCTAAAGTCTCATATTACAAATTAAACCACTCTAAAACCAAGATTCTCCCACTGAACAATTGGCTCATGCGTGCTATGGTGGCACCCTTCAATCTGTCCTGGGAACCTAGATCGCTCTTATACTTGGGCATTAAAATAACAAAAGATATCAACTGTCTGGCAAGGGAAAACCTTAGTCCTCTTATTCAGATCCTAAGGGCTGATCTTGATCGATGGATAGCCTTTCCACTTTCCATATGGGGAAGAGTTAATGTAGTAAAAATGAATATTCTTCCTCGTCTTCTATACCCCCTGGGAATGATAGGATGCTATCTCCCCAAATCTTGGTTTGTCAAAGTGCAGAAAATGCTTAATATGTTTATATGGAGGGGTAAACAAGCACGGAGAGCATACCATAAACTAACGGCTCCTAAAATTCAGGGAGGGTTAGCATCCCCTTCTTTTTTTACCTATTACTGTGCCCAACATATAAGCAAGATAGCATTCTGGTTGCAGGCTGATCTCCCTCCGGATTCTAAAAAGTACGTGCCTTTGTGGGTTGAGATTGAGAAACACCTGGTAGCCGAGTATCAATACTCACTTCCTGCTTTTGTGTTTGCTACACCCTCTCATGTTCCCAGACAGCTCCGAAATACCCCAATAGGATGGTCACTTAGAGCAACCCATCAGATGCAACAACATTTTACACTAAGGTGGCACCAGTTTCCCATGCAACAGATTACAGGCAACCCTCACTTTAGAATAGGGGGAAGACCTATCTCTTCCTCTTTCTGGGCACCATTAAAAGAGCTCCGACTTGTAGATTTTTTCCACCAAGGGAAGGTAGTTGTATTCTCTCACATTCGATCCTGTTACAAAGTGCCGGACACGCATATATTTAAATTTACCCAAGTTAAACAAGCAATCCTCACTTTTGCTAGATATGCAGCTGACCAAAAGGTAGTGGATCCAGTAGTGCAAGAGTTAATCCAAGTAGCATCCAAACCCCACTCTGTCTCTGGGGTTTATAAAAAACTTCAAGCACTAGATCCAAAACTGCCTAAGGGAGTATGCTATACTTGGGCGCAGGAGCTAGATCTGACACAGGATACCAAAACATGGAGGAGAGTATGGTGAAACTGTTATAGATTCATCAAACAGGATAGGCTCCGCATGATGCAATTTAACATAATGCATAACATATATTACACACCAGTAAGATTGCATAAATGTGGACTTATCCCTACACCTTTGTGGAAGATGCCATGTGGAGAAAGGCACATTGTTCCATATGTTATGGTCCTGCCCAAAAGTCAGGTCCCTCTGGCGCAGTGTGAGGAAAGGGTTAGATCCTCTTCTCGGCTGCAGTCGTTGTTTACCCAGAAGCTTGTTTAATACACCTGTTTCCACCTAATACTGCATTGCGGCAAAAGGCCTATATCGCTATAGTGGCAGCTAACGTTAAATTGATAATTTTAGACACTGGCAGGACGGCTAACACCCTTAGTGACAGAATGGCATAGAGAAATGCTATTGTCATTACAGTTAGAAAACATATTGCTTACATGAGGCACAGAAGCGAGGATTATGTTACTTTATGGGGACCGCTGGATGCCGCATTGGCAATCTGGAAACCCTAAGAGGCTGTAGCCTCCCTTAGTCTGTTTAACCAAATGCCTCCTTTCTCTCCTTTGATTAATAGGAAACAGTACTCGGTTAGCATTATTGGATTTTGTACTTGGCAGGGGGATGGGAGGGCTAGTTAGGGAGGGGGGGAGCGGGTGAGTAAAGTTTTCCTTCCTTTTTTTTTTTTTTTCTTTAGAGGGATTTAGAGGAATAGAGATGAAAAGAATGAGCAGATGATATCCATTCATGTACTAATGCAGCACGCTGACGATGTATGTGCTTATGCTCAAATAAAATATATTTAATTAAAAAAAAATATATATATATTTTCTGGAGCTGTTCTAAAATCGCCTCACTTTGGACCATGATTAATCAGAGTGCTGATCCCCTCTTAGGGCTCTCATATTTGTTCACCCCCGAAATATGCCTTCTCGGGGATTTTTCCTCTATTTCGGTGGTGAACAGGAGGTACCACATAGCATTGATGTCGATGTCTGTTAAAAAGGTGGTGTTAAGGCACTGGAAGGACACGGAGGTACCATCTTATGTTGAATGGCTTCAGGAATTGTTGGTGAACCTCAGAACGGAGAGGACTATTGCCAGCTTATACAATAAACAGGAAAAGTTTGACAAGATCTGGGGCCCACTACAGACTCTTTATGCACTACAGGCCTAAGTACTACCAGGTTATATTCTTTGGTGTTGTGCTAAAGGAGTATCGTCCTTGAGCTGGGTTGTTCGGGGTGGAGTTGGGTTGGGTGGGTAGGGGGGGAGAGCGAATCATTTTGTATTTTGTGGCCTGCTTTTGGGGTTCATTATGTACCACTATGATTCATTCTCTGTAATGGAAACTTTAATAAAATTTGAATTATAAAAAAATATGTGGTTATATTACTGAAGTTTTTAATTTGTTACACATTACTTAGCGTGTGTGTGAGTATGTGTGTGATGTGTGTCATTAAATCAGACACCTTTATTGTGCCACATAATTTCAGCAATGTAAACCTGCTATCCACTGCAGCTGTGTAATTTTGTACTTCTTTGTGGTATCTTTACTGGTACTAGTACTAGTGAGTGTTACTGCAGCAGTACAGTACACTGCCCCCGTGGCCCACCCCAACCGGCAAAGGTATTCTTTTCCAGATTTGAATTTCTGATGGTGAGCACTGGTTAGGTGTTGTGCCTTTGCATCTGCATCTCTTCAGTGCGCAGCACAATCTTAATCTGTCTGTACATTTGCATCTCTTTAGGGCCCAATTTCCATCTCTAACTTAAGTCACAGTTGTTTCTTTGGCTTTCCTTCAGCGTACTGGACAGGTGTGGTGCACAATTCTGCATGAACATTGTACTCATTAATATGCATTTTTAAGTCAGGACAATCATCACAAGTCACTTGTGATACAAATCACGTTCTTCATCATCACTGTCACAAATGAATGCAGTCACAAATCACAATATACGATCATGTCACAAATCACCACATACATTTTTTTTAGTAGTTACTTGGATGTATTGTAAGCCTGTTTTGTAGTATCTCTCCAGGCTTCACCATCCCACCATTGTACTCATTAATAAGTGTTTTTAAGTCAGGGAGTTCGACAGTGTCTGCAGTACATACACAGACTGGAAAGAAGACTGACTGCACACATGCAGTTTAGCACAGTATACTTGCACTGCTCAGAATACAAAGTGTCATGCATACGGAAGACAACAAAAAAAGGGCATAATTACATACACGGGTTGGCGATGGTGGAGGAATACATTTTATAACACAGCAAGGAAGGTGTGAGGGGGCACATGGTGTGAGGAAAAAAAAAACTAATGTGGAATCCCATGGTGATCCAGCAGCAGTTTCAGCATGGACATAATTTGCAACTGATGTCCCTCTATGCGATCCGGCCGCTGCTCCACAGCACATCCCTCTCATTGTTCTCCTCTACAGCACTCCAGAGAACTGCCAAGTCAGCCTGTGTTACATGCAGTTCTCTGGGGTCCACACATTCTACAGGCTGACCTGCTTTTGGTGGTGATGCTGGTGGTGGTGGGGGTGGAGGTGATGCTGGAGCAGCAGGTGCTGCTGTGGGCCTCCTCTTCTTAGGGATGCCACCATGCACAGCTGCACCCTGTGCCACAGAATGGCCAGCAGGTGCAGGCATGGTCCGTTCTGTGGCAGCATGCCACTCCAGCTGGTGGTGATTGAGCATATGGGTGTGCTGGCCCTTGATCCCCAGGTGAGTCCCCTGGGGGCCATGGTGCACCTCCACCTCACATAGGCGGCACTTGACCACACTGCTGTC
Organism: Neoceratodus forsteri; assembly: GCA_016271365.2. Taxonomy (NCBI): domain Eukaryota; kingdom Metazoa; phylum Chordata; order Ceratodontiformes; family Ceratodontidae; genus Neoceratodus; species Neoceratodus forsteri. The sequence goes on along the minus strand of CM057454.1, from coordinate 1,064,470,869 downwards.
TCCCCGACACAGTCAACAAACTGCCAAACAATGGAGGTGCGGGGAGGACCAGGCACAGGCAGGGGAGGGCCAGATTAACTGGCAGCCGGCTGGTCACAGTGCTGAACAGGGATGGGATCCACACCTGGGCCCAGGGGAACAGGCATATCCCGCTCCAGATAACCTGGTGCTGGACTTGGTGATGGTGGTTCAATTACCTCAGAGTCAGGACAGGAGGTGGTGCTGGTTCTGCTTCCGGTGGGGGGACACTCACAAGTTTCGAGTGGTCCAACAGGAATGGGTGCCCATGCCCCTCAAGCATGTGCACGGTACAATGCTTACCACTACCGTGCTCTCCCAGAGCTGCCCCAGCCCCAGACATTCCCTCACCCTGGTCCATCTCTCCTAGTGAGATCCCTTAGTCCAGCAGTCACTACTCACACTGTCACACAACACACACACAATCTCACAGACACAGACAAACAACTAACTACTTATAAAGGTAAGAAAAATTAAATTTACAGAAAAACAAATTAAGTAAGAGTACAGAAAAGACAAACAAATGTTGCTTTTAAAAAAGCTGTTGGGTCTAAATCAAAGTTTAAATCTCCTCCTCACTCTGATCTCAAAGTATCAGCAGTCACAAAACACACTCCTCTCTCTCCGTCTACACAGGAGAAAGTAAAAGTGTCTGCTTGTACGACTCACTTCCTTCCTGCCTAGCTAAAGAGCACGTGACTTACAGTACTGTAAGCCATGTGATGTGTGGGGGGGGCTGCCAAATCTGAAACACCAATTGGATCACTTAGAATCATAATGAGGAACACGAAGCCCATTAAAAACAATGACTTTGCCTTACTTAGCATTGTCATTCTGCCTTAATCAGGAAGTATCAAGACAGAGTGAGCACTTTATAGTCCTCATTCTCCATGAGCGGAGTGGCAATGCAAAGTGCCCACTTGGCCATGGAATTTAAATTCGCTGCATCTCTACTCCCCACCTCTAGGGTTCCCTTATGTCTATCCCATGAATGCTTAAATCCCCCCCACTGTTGTTGTTCCCACAACCTCCTGGGGTAGGTATTTCTATGTATCCACCACCCTTTCTGTGAAACAGAACTTCCTTACATTTCCCCTTATCCTTTCCCCCTTCCAATCTCATGTCATGCCCCCTTGTTCTTGTCACCCTCCTATATTTAAAGGCGTCTCCCCCTGTTTATGCCCTTAAGGTACTTGAAAATTTCTATCATATTCCCCCTTTTCCCTTCTTTCTTCCAGTGTATACATATTGAGGTCCTTCAGTCTCTCCCCATATGTCTTTTGGTGTAGGCCCTACACCATCTTTGTTGCCCTTCTCTGAACCGCCTCCACTCTATGTCCTTTTGAACATGCGGTCTCCAGAACTGTGCACAGTATTCCAGATGAGGCCTCACCAGTGCCACATATAATATTCATACTGATAATAATAACTAATGTCAGAAATAGGACTAAATTTTAGGCATTCATTTTCCAATAACTGAAAACATAACAAACAACTCCAACTAGCAAACTTTAAAACTAATACAATGACTAATTACTTTACACAACAAATCATGGGCAGTTATTTGTTTATTGAAAGAGTTTTACCAGGAAAGGCCTACTGAGCCACAACAGCTCATTTCCAGAGGCATACGGAATCCTTACCCACCAACATTTTGAACAGTAAGAATATAACAATGTTTAAAATCAGATTAGACAAATATCATAATGGTGCTTCAATTAAATACTGCATGTCTTGAAGGGACAGCTCAATGTTGACATTTCAGTCCCCCAGCTCAACAATCCAAGTAATAAACAGAGTGTAAACTAAGGTCCCATGTGCCTGTTCTGGTGGTTATTCAGGTGGATGTTGAAGATCCAATGGAACTTCTTGAAAGGCTTAGTGGAATTTTTATTGAAATAGAAATATTCATATAGAAAAATATTTGCAGTACATTATAAAACACAAAAGCAATAACTAAAAGAAAACAAGTATACAATTATACAGTAACTCAGATATTATTCTTTAGTATTCAGGGAAAAGAAGAGTAGGGAAATGTTACTAAAAATTGTCCAAATAACAAGACAAAATCAAAAGGAACAAAATATACAAATCAAATCATGTCAAGAAAGGAAAAATAAAGTCAAAATCCTTCTGGGCTTTTGAAGACGGCTCTGCTGTGGAACGTCTTTTGAATCAGGGTAAAATGATTACCTACCTGGTAGACTGGGAATGGTTCTCATTACCCCCTTTTTTGCCTTTAAGTTTTACCAACTCTCCCATATGTTGATTAAACATATGCCCCTTATACTAAGTGCATTGTCAAGGGACCCTCCTCCCCTTGGATTTCTCAATCCCTCCTAGACCAATGTACCTTCGGGACTCCCTCTGGCAAATCGCCTTTGACTCTGGCAAGCCTGCCAAAAGGCAATGATACCGAGCTATGAGAAACAAATGCACTTGAGAAATACATAAAGCCAAGGCCGAGCACTACAAGGCCTTCCTCTCCTTCACTTGGGGCTCTGGCATAAAATTCTGGGACAACTTCAAAGAGCTAAATGGGAAGCCCTTGTCCTCCTCCCCCCGTCATCAACAGTAATGGCACTGCCACCACCGACCCTAAACTCATAGTCGATACTCTGAACGCATCCCTCTCTGACCTCAGTACCTTACTCCCCCCCCACTTCTACAACCCCCTAACCCTGCAAGCAGCACCAACCCCCCCATTCCACTTTAGGGTTGTCACCCCAGTAGAAGCCAAGCGCCACCTCCTTAAGGCCCTGGGGCATGCCAGCTTCAGCGGGGATACTTTGGACCTTAAACTCTTGTGCCTTACCCTTGATGAAGTCCTCTCCCCCTCTCACCTGTATCATCAATCACTCCCTTTGTTTTGGAATCTTCCCATCTTTATGGAAGGCCGCTGTAATCACTCCAATCAACAAGGGCAGAGACCATGCCATCTGCAGCAAACTATAGTAACTATAATCCCATCTCTATCCTCCCCCTCCCAAGGCCCTGGAAAGAATTGTATCTGACCAACTCACAGAACACCTCAATAAATACAAAGTATTATGCCAAGAACAACATGGCTTCCATCAAGGTCATAGCACCACTTCAGCATTGTTGGACTTCATGTCCTCCCTTCACTCTACCCTTGACAAAGGCTGCCTAGCTGGGGCAGTCTTTGTTGACTTGTCGAAAGCATTTAACACAGTCAACCATACCCTCCACCTATCTACTCTTACCAGCATGGATCTCTCTTCTTATCTAGTCTGGTTTGCTGGTTATCTGTCTGGTAGAATGCAACAAGTCAAGATAGGCGATGCTCTCTTCACCTCCCTCCCAGTCAAATCAGAGGTCCCGCAGGGTTCCATCCTCGGGCCCCTTCTCTTCAGCCTATTCCTTAACTCCCTCCCTACAGCATGCCACCAGAAGAGGGCCTGTGGATGCACCCACACTAACACCACAAGAGGAGTTGGTGGCAGCTACCATGCACCGCACCATGGTGGAGGATGTGCCTGGAGGAGGATTCCAGACTGGTAGCAGCCCATCACTGCATGGTATGTATGTCAGACATGCACTGCTGGTGGCACGGAGAGTGTGTACACAGGCATGCTAGCATGTATGCGGCCGGCATGCATGCCATGTGCATGTGTGCGCACCCACGTGCATGCCATGCTGCAGGACACATGCAGTGGCAGTGTATGGGGGGGCACATGCGGGCATTGTATCACTGACACACCATTTGTCTCTTGCAGCACCAGCATGCCTCCATGCAGAAGATGAGGTGCCATCAGCGGCAGCAACAGTGGATGCTAGTATGGCCCCAGAGGACCAGCCATCCACATCCACTAGTATCCGGGGGGCCAACAGGCTGCAGCTCAGCACCTCGGTGCAGACGGATGTCCTGGACCTGGGGTCAGACGAGACACTGGATGTGATCCTGCAGGATGCCAGACTTGGGGTCCTGTGTGTGAAGACACAGATCAGAGTGGGGTCCAACTCCAATGAGGACTACTCTCAGCTCCTGGATAGCATGGTCGACATTGTGGATGTGTCGTCCCTGCTGGCATCTGACACATGCACCACACCCAGCACTTTGCCAGTGGCAGAACAGCTGCCTTCCAACACTGCAGATGCAGCGGTGTGTGCTGCCATGGCTATGCCTTGCGGTGGTGGTGGTGGGGCAGCCGTGCAGGCGCAGGGCGGTGTACAGTGGCCGGACAGGAGATTGCAGCAAGCTGTGGGTGTCACTGGGCAGCCAGACACAGGGCTCACTGTCTGTGTGCCTGCTTTTCCCATACCCTCTGCAGACTCTACTGTGCAGCATCCACCAGAGAGGGGGTCTGTGCAGCATGACCGGCCACCACAGGAGGATTGGTGTCCCTCCCAGGGGCCCCAGGATGCCAACCATCTGGCTGAGCACACCTGGCTGCTGTGGGGCATCCGTTCAACAACACGTGCTGCTTGCCACTGGGGTGCATGCACTGCATGTGGATGTGTGCCAGTTGGCAGAGCAGCAGGAAAGGGGCACTGCACAGATCCTGGTGGGGATGCAACAGGAGGCCACAACTGCATCCTTGGATTGCATTGCCAGTGTGATTACAGATGGCTTTACATTGCTAGATGCCATAGGGCATGGCTGTGCACAGGTGACACCCTGCAGTGCGCTGTCCACCCCACAGACCCGGCATCGGGTGAACCCAACACAGTCGACACTGGCCTCTGGTGTAGGCATCCCAGACATGCCCGGGGCTGGCCTGTCTGGGCACCTGCACACCCCCATGAGGACATGGTCATGGTCCCGCAGTTCCACCCTGGAGGCTGTTGGACATACCCCCTTGCTGATGTGCAGCCTGTGGCTGCTGATCAGCCCCAGCGTGGCTGCCCCATGACCATGGTACGGTGCAGTGGCCCTGAGCAGTGGGCCACCCTGACCGCTGTCTGCAGCTGCTGCCCTGTGTGCACATTGGCAGTGTGTGTGGCCATCACTGGTGTCGCACTGCACGCTGTTTGTGTGTGTGCTTGCCCCACCGCTAGCCATGTGGTGTGGGCATGTTGAGGGCAGTCTAGCACCAGTTGGGCCTGTGCACTGATGCAATGCATCTGATCCACACCACATACCAATGCCTGGTGTGTGTGTGTGTGTGTTGCTGTGTGTGGTTGTGTGCCACTGACTCCCCTACCCCTGCATCACACCTCTATGTGTGCATGCCCAGTGCCATGCATGCCCCTGCATGTGTGCTACACCTGGTTGTGTGGCCCATGCTTGTGTACCATGCCTCCTACCTGTGTGCACCATAGTGCTCCTGTGTGATGGTGTCCCGATGGCATCATGCCTGCTGGAGCAGCCGGGGGTTCCTCCACCCAGGGAGTGGCTGTCCACCACCCTCTGGCCCATTGCCTCCATCGTCTCCACTATTGTCACCCTCATCAGCCTTGACAGCTATCCCATGGTCAATGGCCATGTTGTGCAGTATGCAGCAGGCCAGGAATAGGCCACAGGCTTTTGAGGAGCTGTACCACCTGACCTGTCTAGGCAATGGAACTGTGCCTTCAGCATGCCAAAGACCTGCTCGATGATGTTGCATGTGCTAGCATGTGCCTCGTTGTACCAGTACTCTGCTGGGGACGATGGGTGCCGGTAGGGGGTGAGCAGCCAGGGCCTCAGTGAGTATGCACTGTCATCTGTGTGGAGAATGACATGGTTAGCCCTCTGCTATTCTGTGCTGTGCCCCTTGCCTGTCCCTGGTGCCCATGCCACCATGCACTCAATGCCCACCCCATCCCCAGGTTTGTTCTGCCTATCATCCCTTGCCCATGCCATAATCACCCACTAGGTGGCCTGTGGGGCTGTACCCATGTTTAAACCTGTGGCACAATGCAGAGCTGTGCCAGATGAATGCATCATGCGCACTCCCAGGGTGTGTGGCGCAGACATTGGTGATGCACTCCATGGCATCGCACACCACCTGGCAGTTGACACTCAGGCTCCCCTTCCTGTTAATGTACGCCACACCCTCGGGGCCAGGTGGCATGTGGATGCCCACGTGGGTGCAGTCAATGGCCACAATAATTCCAGGCATGTGTGCCACCCTGTGGAAGTCCTGCATGGTTGCTGTAAACTCTGCCTGTGTGCTGGGGAAATGGATATATTCTGAAGCATGTGGAAGCAATGCATTGAGGAACTGTGTGAGGAGGCAGGACATGGCTGACTGGGTTTTGCCTGTGGTGTCCCCTGTTGGTCTTTGGAAGGTGCCCGTGGTGTGCAAGCACATGACGGCGGTCACCTTCATCTCCATGGACATGGCGTGGCTCTGTCTGGTGGGTGCCTGAATCTCCTCACTACACAGCTTGCAGAGCTGCCTCAGAATGGCCTTGTTTAGGTGGTACCAGCCCACTATCACCATGTCATGGTAATTCTCAAAGGTGACGCAGGCACGGTACCACCTGTGTCGGGCATACCACTGATGGGCCCTTCCTCAGCAATGTTGCTGTTCTTCCTGCCTCCTCACACCCCTCATTGCAGCCTCCATCATGAAGGGCGCACTGTCCATGGCTCTTGCTGTCCACTGTCCCCCTGGGCGGTTGGCTGCTGGCTGTGTGGCACCCTGGCACACAGTGTGTGTGTGTGTGTGTGTGTGTGTGTGTGTGTCTCTCTCTCTCTCTCTCTCTCTCTCTCTCTCACTCTGTCTAACCCTTTCTCCCTCTCCCAGGCCACCTCTCTGTCCCTGTCCCTCTGTGTGTGGCCTTTGTCTATCTGTCTGTGCCTCTGTCTGTCTGTGTCTGTCTCTCTCTCTCTGCCTCCCCCCCCCCTCACTCTCACCCCTGGCACAAGTACTGTCTGTGTGTTTGCACCCTGTATTTATAGGAACAAGTTTGCTCGGAGCAACTTCGATTTGCTCCACACTTGTGTCATGGTTTAACGCTTGAATATGCCACTGCGCTGGATATTCATGGAAATGCTCCCTGCTCTTGTGGCTGCATGCATTATAGTTGTGCATTGGCACAATGGATTTTGCACTGCACACTGGCTCCCGCTAAATATGGCTCCTTGGCGCAATTCTGCACTTGCGCTGGTGCAACTCAGTTGCGCCATGCACAACTGCTCTGAATATCTGGGCCATAATATATAGCCCTTTATCGGTATTATGTATGTGTTATTTGTGTCATTTGTTAAGTATGTATAAGGATACCCTGGAAATGTCATTGACTTTTATAGTTTTTACTATGTAAATGATGTACTACATTTATTGTAAATTGTATGATTAATGTAAGAGTAACTGGAACCTGTATTTTTTGGACCACACTGTAAATGAGCTTCGGCTCAGAGGAGTCATCCATATTCCTTTTTATGAATACAAATTTTACCTACCTTTACCTTTACCTTTACCTACCTACTATACCACCAACACCTTAAACCAGATTCAATATGTCAATTCACATCTCTACCCCCCACCCCCCGACAAAGCTGAAAGTAGGATGAATTGCCTAGCCCTCCTTTCCCAGCCAAAACAATAAATAAACCAATATGTAAGTAAATTCAGAAGACAGTGTCATGTCACAAAAGCCTGTAACTATAACTATGGAATAAACATCCAGTAAACAGCCATTATGCACATATTCATATTATATCCTTAAAACAAAAAAAATAGTTGGGTTGGCAATACTACAAATTCATCTAGAGCAAAGAGACCTAGAGAAGCAGCTATACAGCAAATTAACAAACTGTAAACTATACAAGTAAAACTTAACACACTTTGAGAGAATAAATATATAACTGGGATAATCCCATCTTCTCTGAGACAGGTATCCTATAATTAAAATGGTCACATTACTGAAAATATAACATGGATACCATAGTATTTTAGGCCCTCTACCCTAACATCTGTGAAGTACATGTGACACAAAATGTTGGAGGCAAGATCATGAAAAATAATGCTACTCTCTCCAGTTCACTCCTGGGTTCCAGTTCACATTGGTACAAACTTGAAGCAGAACATCCTAATGACTGGCTTGTGCAAAGCTTTGAGAACCCCAAGAGCAATGGGCTATATATCAGCTGAAGAGGCAAGAGAGAAAGCAGGGACCAGTTAGGAGTCAACCAAGCATAGAGAACAGAGTGAAGACATGAGAATAAGTGAACGTGAGCACTTTAGTTATGATGGTACTTATGTGATCTTTTTTTTTATCTCTAAAATTGAAGTCCAAGTCAAACTAAACTGTAGTTAGTCTATGCCATAGGGACCAGACCAGTTGCATGTCTGCCAAGTGGGGTAGATTCATGAGTAAGGGTGATTTTCTGTACAAATGCCAGCATTGTGCCTTGTGTTAGGGAGTATAATATGGAAGGGGGAAACCTGGGCAGATATCTGGGAGACTGGGGCAGGTGGATGGGCTTGCATTATACTCTGAATGAAGGGCTTGCTTTGCTTATCACCTGAGCTGGCTCCAGTTGGAAAATTATTAAACCACTAGGTATTTGGAGAGTTGGGGGACAAAGGGTCATTTTTGGTGTAAGTATGAGGGACTAAAGGTGATTTCAGGTGTGAGCTTGACATACCTGAATAGTGGATGGGGGTCCCTCAGATGGAACAATTAGTGTGAAGCTTCTGTGACAATACATGGTATGTAACTGCACTAATTCCATGCAGATTTTGATATAACCACATTAAAACCATAGCTTAACTTGTATATTAGTAAAAATAATATACAAGTTCAGTCAGATTTTTGATCAGTTTGATCAAATTCTGCATGACATTAAATATGGATTAGTATACTGTAGTAAAGCTGTGTACAGTACAGATGTACACTTGCTAGAGCTCTCACTTCATTGATTTCATCACACTGCACATCAGCATTTTAGGGGCAAGTCAAAGATGGCTTTTTAACCCTTAGGCTCCCGGAAGATTTGGAATGCATAGGTTTTTAGGACAGAATATTATGTCAGTGACAGCCTAAAAGTGCAGGGCTTTTTTTTTTACATATTTCAAGTGCTATGACACTCTATTTAGGTTAATTAAATAAATGCAGTTTTAGCACTGCTGTGAACAACAGCTTTTCCTTTACAAGGCTATGAAGCAGTTTTTTAACGTTAATGTGTTAAATGAGAAGCTTAGGTATCATTTAACGTAATGGGAAAGGAGTGTGAGGGGATGACATTGACAAAAATGTTGTGAGCCCAAGACAAAGATCATGACGTGGTACATTGGACCTTGTAGAAGGGATTTAAAAAGCTTTTTATTAAGGAAAACATTTTTAGCAGATACTTTTTATGGGTTAAATGTGTTGATAAAATAGGTGAAGAAATCCTAATTATCTGATTGTCCAAGAGCATCCCATGGCTGTCCGATTATCTGAGCATACCCAGAGAGTTCAGAACTACATTACTATTTACACTTCACAGACCAATTTAGGATATATTTTATAAATGGAATAGCTCTGATCCAGGTGTCCAGGTATTCTGATATGAAGATTTTATGGGCGACTGAAGGCACTCAGCAGATGCCTCATGCCTCACAATACACCTGAGGCATCCATGTATCAATGTGTGCCCAGACTCTTGGTGGGTGCTATTCCTTACTTATTCTCAGAATGCACTACAGTGCAGCTGAGCTGAATCTAGTAAGGGATGGGGAGAGGGAGCTTTCAATTTCAGTATTGTTTTACTAAATGTTTTAAACTTTTTCTTGACTAGCGCAGCTTTTTGTATCAATGGTCGTTGAATTGGCCAGTAATTGCAAGTGGCCATGACTGCAATGTTGAAAGTAAAATATTTGTTTTTCAAATAGAAATAAGAAATATCATAGAAAAACTATGTTGTCCCTGCAAGACAATAGTCAGTTATTTAGGGAAGTGAAGGAAACGCCCTGTTGTGCAGCTTGGTGCTTGCTTAGGTAGCACAATAAACTTTCTCCCCAAGTAAGAAACCAAAAATATTATAGGAAAAAAAAATGGACTTTGTGAGACAAGAGTCAGTCATTTAGGGTAGGCTGCTACAGTACAGTCCTAGTGTGCTCACTTTGGCTACACAGCAAAATTATTTCCCACAAGTAAGAAATATGAAATATTACAGAAAAAATGATATTTGGGATGTATGAGACAATAGTCAGTTATTTACTGTAAGGCCATGAAGCAACAGTCTTATTGTGTAGGTGGTGAAGCTGGCTTGGGATCATTCTGGTGGGCCTTGGGGGGAGGAGGAACACTGCCAGAGGTGTGGATGTACATCACATACCACTCCTAGAACTACTGTTACAGGCGAGTAACCTGTTTTTGCATAGCATTGTGTAAACTACATGTCCACTCTCTTACACTCTGTTAATAGGTTTCCTGGACATTCTGTGATGTCAGCTTGTTAACAAGGTGTCTGCATGGCTCCATTGGGAGCACATTCACCTTTGAGTCAAAAGGTCTTGGGTTCTAGTCTCACACCAGTATTTAGCTCATACCTAAGGTGTGCCATCCTTCAGATGAGATGTTAAACAAAGGCACTATTTGTCTTTTATTGTGGTGACCATTCCTGCAAAGCAGTGTTCTTAAAAAGTATTCTGATATGGTTCCAAGTTACTAGAGCAGAAAGTTAGTGGTTCACAATAAATGTTTTAATACTGCTAGGATGTAAAACAGTTTTCTCTTGTTCTGTTTTTAACAATTAAAACTGTGTGCCACTATGCCCTGGCATGGGAGAGCAGGCTGTACTTGTAATACCATAGGGCATGGATGTGTACAGGAGACTGACTTTTAAATTGCTGTGGTATGTACCACTGATGGATGAACTGGCCTTTCCTTGGTGGAGACATGGAGGTAAGATGGCGGCTACCTCGTGCTAAAATTAGCTTGGCGTGCTACATACATGAAGCTGTCTCCCCCATGCACAAAGCCTTTTGTAAGCCCACTGCTTCCTGCCATGAGCTACAGTAGGTTGGTAGAGCCACCAAATAAGCAATAAACTATTTAATTTAACTAAGCTATGTTCTACTAGTTTTAATAATTTCAGTATTAAAAAGATGATATCAGTAACCTCAGCAAACTCAGAAATGCTTGATGTAGTGTACTGCACAAAGTTTTTTTTTTATTCAACTTTTTAGTAGTCGGGGGGTTTTTTTTGGATGTGTTTTGGGGCTAGTTATATTTAAGTGAAAGTTACAATGTGAATTATTATTGTTCTTAATGCATTTGTCTGTGGGACCTCATTTTGCCAGGTAAACCATCATTTTTAACCCAGTCATCTTCTTGAATGGACACTAATGCTAATGTTAACTGGCTTAACATATCAGGTACAATTGAAGGATTGCCTTCAAGGTGGGCTTGCTCACCTATAAGGCCCTATATGGATTGGGTCCTGGTTATCTGTCGGACCTTCTGACACCTGCCCCCCAAGTGCGTTCACTCCAGTCTTCCAAGGAGGGCTTCCTTACAGTTCCGAGGGCATGGATCAAGACTTCTGGAGACCATGCCTTTGAGGTCGCTGGGCCCATCCTATGGAACTTGTTGCCACAATTCCTAAGGAAAGCTCCCCCTGTGGATAGCTTTAAACAAGGACTCAAAAAGCACCTGTTTAAGCAAGCTTTTAATCTGTCATTAGTGTTTTAATGGGCTGTTTAGAGTTTTCATTTATTAGTTATTATGTATTATTTTTAACAGACTTTGACTTAACTTATTGTAATTATTGAAAAGATTTTTAAATGTTGCTCCTCTATGTAAAACCCCCAGAGCCTCAAGGATTGGGCGCTAAACAAATAAAATTGACTTACTTACTTACTTGCTTGTTTAGTGTTGGTGGTACTGTATATGATGAGGGAGCTCCATGAAAAGATAGAGGTGGGAAAGGTCAGAGCAAGGAGGGGGGCTCATTAGTATGAAGAGAAGTTAAAGAAGAGATCATGACCACCTGACCAGCAGTCACCATCTGGCATCACAAGGCAGACACTGTGTGAGACAGCAGCTGACCTTGCTGCTATGATTCTAGAATATAGGAATGCAAGGAGAAGAGCCTAAATAACAAAAAGTTAGCAAATGTAATCCTGACAATTATCTTATCTTGTTACTCAGCCTAGGGGTACATACCCCAAAAATGCTGCCTCAGTGATAACACAAGGAAGCCAGTAGTCTCCCACTTCCTGCTCCCTTCCATTGACTATGGAAACATATACCTCTGGGAAAACAAACCCATTCTCATATCCCTGGACTATTTGTACAAGTTGTGAAGGTTCATCCTCTTCTATGGATGGTCTATCAATCACTGTGTGCTGTATGACCATCTTAACTGGACAAGTACCTCATTCAGGTGTGACTACCAATGGCTTTCTTTGCTGTACTACTGTGCAGATGGAAAAAACATTAATTATCACCCAACCCTGCTTACACTGTCAAGCAGTACCTACTCTCTCTGTTCAACAGCAGAATTTACTGTATCTTGTCTTCAGAGATGGTATAAAGACTACTGAAGTTCAGGCAAGATGGGGAGGCCAAGGCAATTTGGGTCACCTTGGAGCCAGGGAATGGAACAGCAATATGCACAGGAGTGATCTACAGACCTCCAACACAGAGGGAGGAAGTTGATAGGAAACTAGTGAAGGACATACACAACATGGCAGCTAAAGGTGAAATCCTGCTACTGGGGGATTTCAATATGCCGGACGTGGATTGGACCACCCAGGTGGCTGTTTCAGCCAGAAGCATAGCCATCCTAGAATCCCTGCAGGGGATTGGACTCAGGCAGCTGGTGCATGAATCAACCAGGGACAAGTCATTTCTGGAACTAGTATGAACCAGTGGGAACAGAGTCAAAGAAATACAGATTGAAGGGCAGCAGGGGTCCAGCGACCACCGAATGGTGTGGTTCAGCATGGCAACATGGACTCAAGTATGCCACACAAGGGCAAAAGTATTAGATTTTAGGAGGGCAGATTTCACTGAAATGGGTAGATGTGTACAAGCTGTCCTAGGGAAGGAAGAGGTAATAGTGGGGATGGAGGAACAATGTGAGAAACTAAAAGTAGCCATAGTAGGGATAACAAACCAATGTGTTAGGACAGTGGCCATAGGGAAGAAAGAAGGAAACCACTATGGTTCTCTAATGAGGTGGGGGACAAAGTCAGGGCTAAAAGATTGGGTTTCAGGAAGTATCATGGGACCCAATGGGAGGAGGACAGGGAGGTGTACCTTGAATGTCCAAGGGAAGAAGGAAAGGCTGTTAGGAGACCTAAGGCACAGACGGAGGAAGGTTTAGCATGGTCTGTGATAAAAGGGGACAAGGCATTTTATTGGTACATCAGCCAAAGAAGAAAAACCAGTAGGGGGATCATGGGGCTCAAAGTGGATGAGAGACAGTGTAAGGAGGGGGATCTGGACAAGGCAGAAATACTTAATAAATACTTCTGCTTAGTATTCACTAGGGATGAGGAGGGTCAATGACCATAGATGGGTAGCACAGACAATGGGGGGTGTGAATGCCAGTCCATTAACAGTGGAGAGAGTTCTGGAAGAACTCAAAAAGATGAAGGTGGATAAGGCCATGGGGCCAGATGGAGTCCACCCAAGGATATCAAGGGAGCTGTGAAGGGAACTGGCAATGTCTCTGGCAGCCCTGTTCATGGAGTTACTCAACACGGGTGTGGTTCCAGAGGATTGGAGGGGGCACATGTGGTCCCACTGCACAGAAGTGGCAGTAGGGAGAAGGCAGGGCACTACAGGCTAGTCAGCCTTACCTCAGTGGCAGGAAAGATCATGGAGATGCTGCTGAAAGAAAGGATAGTGACACACCTGGAATCCAGGGGTGCCCAGGATCTGAGGCAACACAGATTCACAGCAGGAAGTTCATGCCAAATGAATCTGATAGATTTTTTTGATTGGGTGACTAGGGAAGTAAATTAGGGAGGAGCAGTAGAAGTCGCTTACCTACATTTCAGCAAAGCCTTCGACACCGTTCCACATAGAAGGCTAGTTAACAAGATGGGTAGTCTGGGCATGGGAGACAAGGTGGTGAGCTGGGTTAGGAACTGGTTAATAGACAGGAGACAGAGGGTGGTGGTAAATGGGTACAATCTGGGGAGAGGGGGGTGACCAGCGGGTTACCACAGGGATCAGTACTGGGGCCAGTCCTGTTCAATGTCTGCATTAGTGACATTGCAGAGAGGCTGCAAGGAAAGGTCTGCTTGTTTGTAGATGACACCAAGATCTGCAACAGGCTGGATATTCCAGAAGGGGTGCAGACAATTAAAAGGGACATGGAGAAGCTTGAAAGATGGTCGGAGATGTGGCAACTGAGGTTCAATGCAAAAAAGTGCAAAATAATTCACCTGGGTAAAGGGAACCCTGGAGAGAGCTACAGGTTGGGGTGGGGGAGCTGACTGTCACCAAGGAGGAAAGGGACCTAGGGGTTATCATCTCTGATGCCCTTAAGATATCAAAGCAGTGCGCAAAGGCAGCAGGGAGGGCCAGTGGCATGCTGGGGTGCATAGGCAGAGGTATCACTAGCAGAAGATGGGAGGTGATGATGCCATTGCATAAAACATTGGTAATGCCTCACCTGGAGTACTGCATGCAGTTCTGAAGGCCACACCTGCATAAGGACATAAACAAGGTGGAGACTATCCAGAGAAGGATGACACCACAAAACATATCAGGAGAGAGTAAGGAACTTCAATAGGTGCTCACTGGAGGAGAGGAGAGATTGGGGGAACATGATTGAAACTTTCAAGTACTGCAAGGGCATAAACAAGGTGCAGGTGGGGGACCTTTTCCAATGTAGATAAAGTATTAGAACAAGGGGGCACAGTATGAAATTGGAGGGGGTTAGATTAAGAGGTAATGTGATGCCATTTTTCTACACAGAAAGGGTAGTTGGCACTTGGAATAGTCTGCCAAAGGAGGTAGTGAGTGCAAACACAGTGGAGGAGTTTAAGCATGCCTGGGATAGGCACAAGTGAATCTTGAGAGGGGAGGGAGTAATGAAAAGTCATTGATCACATAGGATCAGTGGCCACATACAATGTATAGGGCCTACGGACAGGCTGGATGAGCCTGGCGGGCCTTATCTGCCGACAATTTCTATGTTTCTATGTTCTGTGTTTCTTGTCAGTTCTCAGGATGAGGTGTGGATTTGCTATAAAGACTTCTACATTTGAAACATCAGTCACCTAGAACAAACTCCGTCTCCAGCTGAGGAATGCTTCTACAGTACTTGCAAGTGTTTAACTGCAGTTTTTCCAGCCACCTTAAAACTCAGTGTATTTGTTTTGGCCAAGAATCCCCATCTCCCCAACACATGCATTTCATCTGCAGTGACTCTTTGTTAGCTTGCTTTGAATTCTGTTATGATGTACTGATCTTTACAGTTTGGGCTTGTTTTCTGTACTTATTTTAGCCTGTATGAAACTATTCCTGCTGGACTATGTTAACCAATTAACTGTTGCTATCCTCCCTGGGGTCTCCATTAAAATGAGATGCTGCATCTCACAGGGTTATCCCAGTTGGAGTAATTTCAAAGTAAAATAAATAAAGTGCTATACAAGTACATGGAGTAATAGACCCACTCACTAAACTTGTTTTTAAGTAAAGCTATTTATTTTTATTCAAAAACATAAAAAGATGTGAATGTAAAAACATAATTATATAATATTTGTTTAATTAGTTTTATAATAATTCTTTTTGTGCATGTTGCATCTTGTTGAAGTGACATTGTGTCATGAAATGTTATTGTTCCGTTTACAAGCTACTTTTCTGTTTTTGAATGGAAAATAAATATTTTGACTTAAAAACCAGTTTGGCAAGTGTGTCTGTTACTCTTGTGCTTGTATTACCAGAGGTGTTTGGGGCAGACTGCTCCTTGGGTGTGTTCCCCTTTATTTTAGGCCCTGTTCAGACTAGGGTACTTAAAATGGTTTAAGGAGCTTAAACCGTTTTAAAGTACCCTAGCATGGTTCACATTCACACTTGGTAGTCCTCTTTTTAAAACCATGTTTAAACCCTGATAAGATCTAGGCTTAAACACAGTTTTAAAAACATTACAGGAGTTAAATTGGACTTATCTGCAATGCAAACAATCAGGCATGGTTCTCTTTCATGAAGCTGGATGTCCCCGAATATGAACCGGTTGCGAGTTAATCCAGTCTCAAGGCAGTAGTGTGAATGCTGTAAACCATTTTTAGTAATGGTTTACAACACACTAGTGACAGTGCTGACATTACAACACGGATGCTACAGCACGGTAATTAATCTGTATTTAAAAACATTTTAAATTATCATGCTATAGTGTGAACAGGGTCTTAAGGACAGTGGGGCCACACTGCAATCCTTTCTATTTGGCATGAAAAAAGAGCAATCACAAGCTACACAACCAGAGGAAGTAGTCAAGGAGACAAAGTGAGTTACTGCCATCCATCCAATTTCTATGTGTGGGAATATTATATCATTGATCCATCAGCTGAGGCAGCAGCTCCCAATATTTTTCTTAACCTTTTTTTATTGGTTTAATCGGAAAAACCTTACAAACAGTGAACCTCAGCATCCACACATTTATTCTGTGTGCATATTTTATTTGAATTTATTTATTTGAATGTTGATGACTGGTTAGGCCCATTGAGATACACTATCCCTGTTTCAGGGGTGTCCCAGGGAAATACATTTCCAGTAACATAGGAATATCTGTGAAACAGGTTGAGAGTTACAGAGAACATTAATTCTGACTAACAGTTGCTGAAAGGCAGTTCAACAGAATGACGGTGAATTATTTCAAACATAACTAGAATAGGTATTACGAGTAGTACACAATATCTGATTGCAGTAGAATATGCATTATATTAGAATTCAACTTGTAAAATGCCCAGACTCTTATATAATGAGGGGGGAAGGGTGTATTCAAATGGGTACAGTATAATACCATAAATTAAATAGATCTCAGTTGCCATAAAGCATAGGCCAACTTTAAAATAAGAATGTGCACAATATTTATCTATGAACCCTCTTTCTGTCTGATAAGGTCCAAAACTCCCTACATCCTGCATAAAAGATTTTTAACATCTCTTTGTCCTTTTCTCACAGAGATTCATTCAACCTTAACTCATTCTCCTCACCTGATTTAGTACCTAGTCCTCCTTCTCTTTACAGGCGTCTAGGCCAGGCTATTACACACCTAGGTACTCCTAACTATTTTGATGTTTTTATTCCTGCTTATGTTGCTCTTGCTGTACACTCCTAACTGCTATTGATGTTACTTCACTCATGTTCACCAAACCACTTTGATGTTTGGCTCCTGCCTCTGTTCGTGCTGCTAATTCCTAACTGTTACTTTGATGTTATCTCTGTATCATCCTATGGCGGAGCATGTTGCTCCTGTATGTAACCTCTACTGTATTATCAACTGTTGGAGCATGTGGCTCCTGTATGTAACCTCTACTGTATTACCAACTGTTGGAGCATGTGGCTCCTGTATGTAACCTCTACTGTATTACCAACTGTTGGAGCATGTGGCTCCTGTATGTAACCTCTACTGTATTATCAACTGTTGGAGCATGTGGCTCCTGTATGTAACCCATGGCTCCTGCATGTTACCCCTACCCTATATCTTGTGTTTTATGGATACCTTGTAACTCTCCCGGGTCGTTCCTGAAAATAGACACTTTGCTGTCTAGTGTGCTTACCTGGTTAACAAAAGAAAATAAATAAATAAATAAATAAAACCTTTTACATGAGTGTACTGAACTAGTCAGAACTGCAATCCACATTCACTACAGATAAGTTTTAACTCAATGTAGTTTACTAAACAGTAAATAGAAAGCACTTCCCAGCCATTTTAAGGTTCGCTATCATAGCCATATCAATTCTGAGAACTGCAACCAGAAGACCCATTCTATATTTAATTTAAGCTAGGGAGCAGATAAAAGTTCAAAATACATTTACAGACTTTTATCATCTTTGTGTTACTGTGCAGGGTGGGAAGAACGGTAGATGGAGTGATCACCAAGTACCCAGCACTGCTGCCTTCATGCAGCATAAGTCCCCAGTGTACATATTAGACAGTGACGCAATTTAACAACTTCTTCATTTAAAAGCAATATTCTGGCGTTATTACCCTAACCACATCCTAAGCATTCCTGCCATCCCCATAGGTCCCTTTCCTGCACTCACAGTACTTAACTTTCAATCAGAGTATCCCTCTTCTTGCTTGTCTGTCCTCCGAAGTCTTTCTTAATTCACACCACAAGTTTTCCACTCTACTGTGGGTTCTTGTCTATGTAGACTTTTCCCATAGTACATTATTTTCTGCTTTGCAAGAAATTAAAGTGAGTGGGAAATCCCAAATGTATGCAACATTGTTCTACTAGGGAAAAAGGCCTTCCTACAATCCCGTGTGGTGTAGCTTGCATATGGAAATATGAAAATATTTGTTCCAATTGTGTCCAGAATTGGTTCTAGCCATCTCATCTCCTAACTGGCACCCTATCCTGTTCATGGGATCCTGTTACTATCATCAAAAGGTGCATGCTTTCTTAAGATTATCCTGCCTCTTGCGTTGGTGATGATTCTGTAGGCATTTTGTACCACAGGGTTTATGTTTTGTTGCTAGTTCTTTGCCAACCATTTTCTTGTGAACAAAATTGAATCTAGCCCTTCTAAACATTAAAGCACACAGAGGTTACACGCTGAAGTCTTTTGAGTCTTCAAGTATTCGCTGTAAAAACTGAGGACTCTGTTTTCTTTTATATGTCCAGATGCTGAGGATACAGATGTCTGTGCTGCCCCTTTTTCCCCCCTGGCCTCTGTTATGAGGATCACTGAGTTTGCATTGCTGGAGTTGGCCTTGAAAATCACAAGTGATTACATGTGATTTCCAAGTTGATTACATGGAGCTCCAAGGCTTTCACTGTTATCAGAACATCTTTCAACATTGGTTCCACTTCCCCTACCTCCACTGCTGTTGCTACCCTCATACTAGTGCTTATAACTGCTGTCTGTTGGCTTTTCCATACTCCTCCTTTGTTGGTCTGTTTTTTAAGGGTCCCCATTCTGAAAAACTGCTCAGACTTATAGGATCAATAGCACAGGCTATTGATCGCTTGATTGGCTCACAGCTATTGCTCATAAACTCCCAAATGCAGTCACTTGC
Source organism: Neoceratodus forsteri (assembly GCA_016271365.2). Taxonomy (NCBI): domain Eukaryota; kingdom Metazoa; phylum Chordata; order Ceratodontiformes; family Ceratodontidae; genus Neoceratodus; species Neoceratodus forsteri. The sequence goes on along the minus strand of CM057454.1, from coordinate 1,064,451,761 downwards.
CAAGATCTTAGTAAAGCCTTCAACACAATTGACCATAATATCCTGCAAAGTAAACTCATGAATATGCTGTACAAATGAGCCCTGCTTCTGTGTCCTGGTTTAGGAAATATCTTTTGGGGTGACAGGAGCAGCTTTTTTTGAAATTTAGCATCTTTATTGAATTATATAAAAACCAACAACACATGAAATAGAGACTATGCAACATACTATGCTTGGAACAAATAATAAACAGATGGTGAAATAACAGTCCCCGAAGAGAAGAAGGGTAACAACGAGCTCCCTAGTTAAGAAAATCCATACCAAACTAAAATTAACACTCCCCCTTTGCCCCCCTACCCCCCTACCCCGGAGAGTGCCTTAACAAAGAAAAAACAACAAAGAGAGAGAGAAGGGTATTGGAGAAACAACCTTAAATAACAAAGTCCATCCAGGAGAGGCAAATTAGACAGTGGCTGTCAGAGGCCCACATTTTATTGGGCTTACTTCAGATATAATGCACATAATCTGCCCCACTTCTGATTAAAAGAGGCCAGACAGTTTCGGGAGCTGGCTATTAGCTTCTCTGATTTAAAACAAAAGGACATTTCTTTGAGCCATTCCGAGTACATGATGGAGTCTTGATCCATCCAATGCCTAAGGACCAGCTTTTTGACGACTATGGAGATTAAAGCCATATGGTACCTACGTTCCTTCACCTCGATATTACAGTACATCCCTAATATACATATTTCTTTGGTGAAGAGATCCTTTAACCCCAGAAGCGGATCTAGGTTACTTCGTATTGTGTTCCATAGAGGTGTCACCTTATCACAGTACCAAAGGATATGCAGCAGGTTCCCTTCATCCACTCTACACCGAGTACAGATGGATGATTGGAGTTTACCAAATTTAGCCAATTTGATTGGCATGTAATAGAGATTGTTCAGAATATGGTACTGGGTCAATCTGTGGTTGTTCTGGGAAAGGTATTTGTATGTGTCCTTCTAAATCAGACTCCAGGGAAGGGAAGATTCCAGAATAAGACGTGCCCACATTTTAGAACCCTCCAAGGTGTTGGGAAATAAGACATCCAGCACATAGGCATAAATTCTGGCAATACCATGGGGTTTAACTGCAGATTCTTGAATCCTTTCCAGGTAGGGCCTTGTTTTGGAAGGAATAATTACAGTCCCAAATAGCTTAGCTATTAGGTGTCTCAATTGGAAAACATTGAAAATGTGCCTCTGGGGAACGTTAAGGGAGGTTAGAATATCTGCAGAGGATAACAGTGAGCCTTGAAAATATAGGGACTCCACTAAGGAGTCCTGAATTTGGGGGAGCCACTCCGAGGTTAGCCTGTTTCCCCCTATTTTGATGTTGGGATTTAATATGAGGGGTTGTGCCAGATCTTTGGTATATGGTATGTTGAAGAAACTCCAATATTGGGATAAAATTTTAATAGAAGTACCTAGAACCGACTCCTGTATGGTTTTGGGTAATGCGGAAAAGGAGTAGTAGAAGATTTGGGGAGGTCGCAGGTTAAATTGACCCAGAAGTTTAAGCTCCAATTGAAGCCAGGTTGGTTGGGGTAAGTTGGGTTGGGGAGCTGACCATTTCCCTATTTTATGTAGTTGACTAGCCCAACAGTATAGTAAGAAGGTAGGGAGATGGAGGCCCCCTTTGTCCCTAGTTACATTAAGTTTAAGAAAGGCCCTTCTAGGTTACTTTCCTTTCCAGATGAAGTTGGATAACTCAGAATATATCAGTTTGAAATACGATCTAGGGAGCCATATATTTAACAAATTTAGGGGGTAGAAAATCCGGGGTAGTACATTCATTTTAACAATATATATGCTCCCCCATAGGGATAATGGTAAACTTTGCCACCTGCTAAGGTCTCTCTGGACCTTTATCAGCAAGTCATCCAAGTTGAGCTTCCTGACCACCTCAGCCTCATGGGCCAGGTGAATGCCCAGATATTTAAGCAAAACAGGGGACCACTTCATACCAAACTGGGTGAACTTAGCATGAAAGGTGAAAGAGTTTAACGGGAAAATGACTGATTTAGAGAGGTTAAGTCTATAGTTAGACACCTGGCCGAATCATTCAATAATTTGTAAGGCTTGTGCTAAAGATGATTCTGGGTTTGTAAGGTGTAGTAAAATATCATCTGCAAAGACCGACAGAGTCAGTGGGATTTGAGAGATCACTCAGCCTGTAACCCGTGTTGAGGCCTTAATGCTAATTATCAGGGGTTCTAAATACAGGCTGAAAAGGTAAGGGGATAAAGGGCACCCTTGCCTGGTATCAGAACCCAGGGGGAATCGGGGAGAGAAAACCCCATTGCAATAAACTTTGGCTGAGGGTGACTTATAAATCATTTTAATCCATTGGATAAAGGTATCAGGAAAGCCCATGTGACAGGAGCAGCTAAAATCAGAGGGCTTATCAGCCCTCTGTGCCCCTGTCTGTAAAGGAATGCCACAAGGATGGATTCTGGGCCTGCTGTTATTTATGATTTATACCAATGACCTAGGGACAAATATTGAAAATGGCAAGTTACACTTATATGCTGATGGTACTATTCTGTGTGTAGCCAGTCCCACCTTGGCAACAGCAGTGGGAGAAAGAGTTCTTTGGGAACTACCAAAGATAAAAGTAGACAAAGCAATGGGGCCAGAGGGGGTGCACCCTAGGATAATGAGAGAACTGAAAGAGGAGCTAGTTACACCTCTGACAGCCCTTTTCAACATGTCATTAAAAACAGGGGAAGTACTGGGGGACTGGAGGAGTGCAGATGTAGTCCCACTCCACAAAAGTGTAAATAGGGAGGAATCAGCCTGACATTGATAACAGACAAGGTAATGGAAACACAATTTTTTTTGTTGACTCTGTTTTTGCTCTTACATTGGCCCCTTAGACTTCTCTCCAGTGAGGTCTCTCGGCTTGACCTTATTCCACCCAACCTGAGATCTTCCCTAATCTGGTCTCCATTTCTCGGGAGCACTCCTCCATGTCCACTGACCACCCCACCCCCCAGCTCTGAGTCCCCCAAGTGGGACTGCCCTAACTCCTCTGGTGCTCTATCTAGAATCTAGAAGGGCAACCGGGGAGTAGAAGAGACACAGAAACCAGTCAGGATGAATCTGGCTGAGGGCATGAGGGTCATCCACTGGACCCACCTTGGCCTGTCTGAGTGCCAGGGTTCTTTTTCCTTTTTCTTGGTCTTGGAGGATTGTACATGCAATGACATCCATTGTGTGTCAAAAGCAAGCCCACCCCCACTACTGGACATCTGCCAACTTCTCCGTACCCTTCAAGGTTATCCTGCCAGCTGCAATGCCCCCAGCCTCCACTGGGAGACACAATAAATGCACAGCACACAATCCACCCTCTCCAGGAGAGGAGAGCAGTCCTCCAGATGCTCGATCCTACTCCTCCCCGGCCAACCCCTGGCAACCCACATCTGCTTCCAAACACAGGTTGCTGGCATGGCACAAGATGTGGCATCCAGCACCTCAACCCTCAGCACCACTGGGCAGGCCCTGAAAACACTATTAAAGGAAAGAATTGGGGAATACCTAGTTACCATTAGGGGGGAGAAGTCCTGCCAGACAAACCTGATTGAGTTCTTTGATTGGGTGACCAGGAAATTGGATCAAGGGGGAGTGGTGGACATGGCCTACCTGGATTTCAGCAAGGCCTTTGACACTGTTCAACATAGAAGGCTGTTAAACAAGCTATGAAGCCTAGGAGTGGGTCCTAAGGTTGTAAAATGGGTAGAAAATTAGATAGGCAATAAGAGTCAGAGGGTGGTGGCAAACAGCAATCACTCTGTAGTAAGTAAAGTGACCAGTGGAGTACCACAGGGATCAGTACTAGGGATGGTCCTCTTCAATATCTTTATCAGTAACATTGCAGAAGGGCTGGTAGGGAAAGTATGCCTGTTTGATGATGACACAAATTCTGCAACAGAGTAGACACACCAGAAGGAGTGGAAAAAATGAGAAGTGATCTAGAATAGTTGGAAGAATGGTCAAGGGTTTGGCAGCTGGGTTTTAATGCAAATAAATGCAAAATAATGCATTTGGGGCATAAGAACCTGGGGCCAACATACCAAATGGGAGGAGAGGTATTAACAGTTACAAAAGTGGAACGGAACCCGGTGATGATAATTTCTGATGACTTGAAGGGTAGTGAAGCAATGTGACAAAGTAGTAGGGAAGGCTGGAAGGATGCTGGGTTGCATAGGAAAGGGAATCACCAGCAGAGGGAGGGAGGTAATAATACCCATATACAGATCACTGGTTATGCCTCACCTTGAGTACTGTGTACAGTTCTGGAGGTCCCACCTCCCTAAAGGCATAAAGAGGGTGGAGGCAGTACAAAGGAGTTCAACCAAAATGGTGCATGGCTTGAATTAAAAGCCCTATGGGGTAAGGTTCAAGGAAATTAACATGTACTCCCTGGAGGAAGGGAGGGAAAGGGGAAATAGGATAAAGACATTCAAATACCTGACAGGCAAAAACAAGGTACAGGAGGGAAGTATTTTCCACAGAAAAAGATGCTCAAGGATAAGGGGTCATGTTATGAAGTTAGAAGGGGACAGACTTGGAGAAAATAGAAGGAAGTACTTCTTCATGGACAGAGTAGTGGATGCATTGAATAGCTTACCAGTGGTGGTGGTAGGGGCAGAAACAGTGACAGGGTTTAAGAACGCATGGGATAGACACAGAGGGATGTTAATGGTGGAGGAGGGGACCAGATACTGAGAAGGGTCTGCAGCAACACTATAGGTATGGAAAATAGGGCAAACTAGGTGAGCCATCAGGATTCTGTTTCTATGTTTCTATCTGCAAACTGCATTTGATCAACTCCAGAACAATCTACATATTTCCAAACTTCTAAATGCTTCAAATAAATTCTTCAATTCTCAGTCTCACCAACCAGCTGGGTGACAAACTGGAAATTGTAGAGACTTTCAAGTAGCTTGGTCAGTGGGGGGCATGGCTTGACTGGCAAACATGGTGGTTGCATGTTAAATGGGCCCTTATCAGCACCTGCATTTAACAACAAATTAAGACACTTGAAATCTCCTGAGAACAGGTAAAAAAAAAACTGCAGTTTATAACTAGAAAACCAGAGTGATGCAAAAATCTAAAAAAAAAAAAAACTACCCTTTTATTTCAAGGGCAGGGAAAACCCACCTCATCTGCAGCAGGTCACACCAGGGCCCAGTTCATGGTATTGGAGGGTGCCCAGGAATGTTCTGCACAGGACCCCACTATTGTGGCTCTGCCAGCTATGATTGCTGGTCTTCAGCAAGAAGTCAGAGATGGCTTTGAAAACTTAACAGCCCAAGTGATCCACATCCAAATAGTGGTCACTGGGCTGGCAGAAACCTCAGCTACACATGTCATGAAAATCAAGGAGGCACAGCACCAGATCAGCAACCATGAAGACATCATGGCAGGTATGTCAAGAGATAAAACTACTTTGGCAGAGCAAATCACCAACCTGATAGCACAGCTGGAAGATCAAGAAAATCATGCCAGATACCCCAATATATGGATAATAGGGTTACCCAAAGGCTTGGAGGGAAAAGAAGGTGGCAGTGTGGTGCAACGGTGGATAGAGGAGAAGCTAGGAATTGAACCCAAGGATCTGGGCCATGAAATTCAATGAGCACACTGCACCGGACCCAAGCCCAAAGTGGCTGAGAAGCTGAGACATTATTTGATTAAATATTTAAGATTTCTGCAAAAGGAAAAGATGTTAAAAGCTTCTGGGAAAAGGGACCACTTATTGTGGAGGGAGGATGGGTCTCAATATACCAGAACTACAGTAAAGAGCTACAATCGCAAAGATTGAAATTTTCAGCTATTAAGGTTCCCTGCAAAATTGAGAATTATCAATCCAGGACACCCACCCAGGTTTTTTGATAACCCACAAGACGCAGAGTGATATATCAACATAAACAATGCCACAGACGAGGGTTGTTCTCAACCTAAAGATGCTGGACCAGCAAAATGATATTCCAGGGATGAATAAAGCCGTTTTAATATGACCTAAAGAGAGTTTGATGTGTGCAGGTTCGTGCTAGAGATATCCTCTGCTTGTAATTTAAACTGTGGTGCCAATGGACTGTGTTTCGATGCATTCTGTGTATGGGGTATATCATGGTGCAGGTCAGAAACACCATGAGGTGAGAGACAGTTTTATGCCAATCATACACTAGAATTATTTATTTATTTAGACAGCAGTTTGGAAAACCTTTGAGCCATAGGCTCATTTGCAAAGGTACCTTGTCACAGTAAGACAAACGAAAATACACAGTATAACAGTATAACACAGTATAACAGTAACTTAAGACATAGATGCAAACAAGCTGGTACAGGTAGGATTGATGCAAACAATACCAGAGTTATGTTGTGGTAGTCAATATCACCAAGACTCTGAATAACACAGAGATGTCAAAACTGTGTAAATACACTAAATGGGCTAAATTGTGCAATTTGCCTGAGTTTAAGGGGCGAATGGCTACTAACGACATTACATGGTCCCACATTTTGTGAAATCTCTGTGAAAATCTTCAAAATGGCCATGGGACTAGGGATACGCAGCTGGGAATGTCCTTTGTGTCATGGGCGGCATCATAACAAAAATGTGATAAGGACAAACTGTCAGTCTGATGAAATATACACTGTCATCATGTCCTTCAATCAGTAGCCAACATGAGACATGCCCACTATGCCCCTTCATGCCTGCATGACTGTATGAAACATCCCAACATGGATACCGAGTTTCTGATGAACATTGAACACTCTGCTATCTGGAGAGCTGTAGACCTGAAAAGAAATAGACAAATTCCAAGATGGGATCAGTGAGTGTTTCTAGAGCATTTGTATCTTTACGAGGGTAACTTGTCTTCTAAGAGGGGCACTCCAATGGGTGAAACATGGGTCAACTTACATCTTGTTTCTTTTCTCTGAGGCTAAGCAGCTGATCATGATAAACCTACAGTCACCAAAATATAACCGTTGACTTGGATTTATTTGTAAGTTGTTTCAGGCTGGATAAAGTGGGATGTCTGGGAGGATTTATAGGTTTATCCTAGGGTTCAGCTTCGGAGAGATGGCTGTACCATGCTTGTAGTGCGCACTGTCAGTAAGATTCCTTATTTCAAATCCCACCATAGCCACTTCCCGACTGTGACTTGGGTTGCAGGTACATAGAAACATAGAAACATAGAATTTGATGGCAGATAAGGACCGCTTGGCCCACCCAGTCTGCCCATTTCTCTACCTAATGGATAAGCTGCAGATCCTAGTTAACCAACAGCCTACTTCCTCCTACCCCCAACCACTAGAATTGCCTTCCCCCACTGTTTGTGACTCCACAACCTCCTCAGGAAGGCCGTTCCATGAATCCACTATCCCCTCCGTGAAAAAATACTTTCTCACATTACCTCTGAGCCATCCCCCTTCTATCTTCAAGTTGTGCCCCCTTGTTCTTGCACATCTCTTTTTCTGAAAGATGCTACCCTCTTGGACTTTGCTGATTCTCTTGAGGTACTTGAACATTTCTATCATGTCCCCCCATCCTTTCTTTTCTCGAGGGTATACATATTAAGCTCCTTGAGTCTCTCTCTTCATATGTCTTCTGGTGCAGACCCTGTACCATTTTAATTGACTCCTCCAGACTGCCTCCATCCTGTCTATGTCCTTTCAGAGACTGGGTCTCCAGAACTGCACGCAGTACTCCAGATGGGGTCTCACCAGCTGTCTGTACACAGGGATAACAACTTCCCATTTTCTACTGGTGATGCATCTTCCTATACATCCCAGTATCCCCCCCCCCCAAGCCCTCATTACTGCCCTCTCACATTGCTTGCGCACCTTTAGGTCATCTGATATGACTACCCCCAGGTCCCTTTCCATTTTTTTTGTTGTTAGTATTTCACCCCACATAGTGTACTCTTCCCCTGGGTTTTTGTTTCCCAGGTGTATTGCTTTTCTCTTCTTAGAATTGAATCTAAGCTGCCATTCATTTGATGATTCCTCCAACCTTGCCAAGTCCCTTCACATCCTTTCCACCTCACCTTGTGCATCAACCTTGTTGCAGATCTTTGTGTCATCTGCAAAGAGACATACTTTTCCTTCCAGTCCCTCTGCAATTTCACTTATAAAATGACATTGAAGAGGACTGGTCCTAGAACTGAACCCTGCGGTACCCCACTAGTAACCCTCCTTCCTTCAGAGTGGACTCTGTTTACAATTACCCTCTATGTCCTGTTCTCCAGCCAATTGTTTACCCAGGCTACCATCTTGGGACCCACTCCCAGGCTGGCTAACTTGTATATTAATCTTTTGTGTGCGACTGTGTCAAATGCCTTGCTAAAGTCTAGGTAGGCCATGTCCACAACCCCTCCCTGATCTACTACTTTGGTCACCCAGTCAAAGAAATCTATTAGATTCATCTGACATGACCTTCCTGCTGTGAATCCATGCTGCCTTGGGTCCTGTGCCCCTTTGACCTCTAGGTACTCAACAATTCTCTCCTTCAGAAGTGATTCCATCATTTTCCCTATCAATGCGGTCAAACTAACAGGTCTATAGTTTCCTGCCTCTGCCCTGCTTCCACTTTTGTGAAGCGGAATCACATCTGCCCTCTTCCAGTCCTCAGGTACCACACCATCCTCCCATGATTTGTTTAAGAGGGTAGTCAGTGGTGTCACTTGTTCTACCCTTAGTTCTTTTAGAATTCTGAGATGAATCCCATCAGGCCCCATTCTTTGTCCACCTTCAGTTTTAAGAGTTCTTTCAGGACTCTTTCTTCTGTGAATGGGTTGGTATCAACCCCCTTATCCAAAGTGCTTCTGTTGTTTGGTTTAGGTACCTCCCCTTCTTCACTTGTGAATACTGAGAAAAAATATTAATTTAGTATCTCTGCCTTTTCACAGACATCCTCTGTCCACCCCTCCTCCCCTTTATTAAGCCTCACTATTCCTCCCTTGGTCTTCCTTCGCTCCCTGATGTACCTATAAAATGTTTTATTCCCCTTCTTAACTGAGTTGGCTATCCTTTCCTCAGTTTGGGGCTTTGCTATTCTGACTGCCTTCCCTGCTTCCTTCTGCTTTAACTGATGCAGTTCTCTGTCCTACTCCTTCTGTGATTCCTTGTACTTCCTGAATGCTATCTTTTTCTCCCTAACCTTCCCTGCCACCTCCTTTGAGAATCATAGTGGTTTTTTACATCGTTTTGGTTTGTTTATTTGCTTCACACAAAGGCTTGCTGCCATAGTGATGACAGTTTTGATTGTTCCCCATTGTTCTTCCACCCCTCCTTCCTGCCCATTTGCTAGTGCATTCCTTAGGCACTCACCCATTTTGGCAAAGTCATCCCTCCTAAAGTCCAGAACCTTTGCCTTTGTATGGCTTGACTCTACTACTGTGTTTATCGTGAACCATACTGTTCGATGGTCACTAGTTCCCAGATGGCTACCCACTACAACATCTGTGATCCTCTCTCCATCTCCATTTGAGAGTACCAGGTCTAAGATTGCTCCCTCCCAAGTGGGTTCCAGTACTAGTTGTCTAAGGCATGCCCCCTGCAGGGCATCTAGAATGACCATGTTTTTTTATGTGGCTGCAGCAAATGCACTCCAATTAACATCTTGCATATTCAGATACCCCATTAACAATATCTCCCCTTTTTCTGCCATTCTAAGGATACTTTCTATCATTTCCTTGTCCATTTCCTCCCCCTGAGATGGGGGTCTGTATACAACTCCTGTGTGGATTGTGGTGCCATTGCCTGTCTCCAGGTTGAACCACAGTGCTTCCTCTCCTCCTGTTTACCCTTTTTTTCTGCTGCTTTGATTTCTTCCCTTATGTAGAGAGCTACTCCACCTCCTCTTTTACCATCACTGTCCCTCCTGCAGATAGTGTACCCTGGTATGTTCACATCCCAGTCATGGTTCTGTGTGTACCATGTTTCTGTGACTGCCATGATATCCAGATGTTCCTCTTCCATCAAGGCCACTAGTTCAGGAAGCTTGTTACCCAGACTACGGGCATTGGTACTCATTACTCTCCATTGTTTGATGGCTTTTCCTCTGGTTGCCCCATCTCTGCCCTTACTGACTTTGGTTTCTCCATTTACCCCAGTCTTGCTCTCTACTGACCTTTCTACTTGGTCTTTACCTCATTTAGTACCCGGTTTGGGAGGGGGAGGCTGGGAATTCCATGTTGCTTATCAGTGCCTCCCCCCTTGACTAGTTTAAAAGCTTGCCAATGAATCATTTAAACTGATCACTGAGGAGACTGTTTCCTTTCCCAGACAGATGCAGATCATCATGCCAGTATAGGTGGGTATCCCTCCAGGTGGAGCCCCAGTTCCCAGTGAAGCCAAAACCATGTGCTCTACACCAGTTTTTCAACCATTCATTGAACTGCATGGTGCTGAGTACCCTTGTCTCACCCATGCCACAGAAGGATACTGTATGAGCTACTTGTCTAAGGCTCCTCCGAAACTCCACAAACTCCTCCTGCACTGCTCTAATCCCATGCATGGCCAAGTCATTTGTCCCTAGGTGGACAATGACATCCAGCACTGCCTCCTGTGCAGCTGCTGTTGTGATCCTTAGAATCCGCTTCCTGTCCTTCCAAGCCATGGCGCCAGGCAGGCATCTTACTTCACTTTCCCCTTGTCCCCCCCAGTTCTATCCCCCTGATAACAGAGTCCCCCACCAGGAGCTGCTTCCTTTCCCTGCTGCATCCTCTGCCACCTGCCTGTGGGCCTCCCTTGTGATGGTTGCCAGCAACCTCAGTCTCCATCATGTGTGCCTCCATAGGGGAACTATGCTCCACCAGAATGGTGTATGGATTGTGCAGTGGTACGTCTGAAGGGGTGCGCCTCTCTTCCACCACCTTCACCCTCCCTGAGCCCACTGTGGTCCAACTGCTGCTCTTTCTTGGCAACCTCTGAGGCAGAGGTGGTGGTCCTGGTGTTCCCTGCATTGGGGGAGGACGCCTGTCCAGTTTGGCCTGGAGACGGCAACCTCCTCCCTCAGAGCAGAGAGTTGCCTGCAAATAGGGCAGCATCTCAGCCTCCAGCAAGTCTCCTGGAAGACTTCTGCCCCACAGCCAGTGCATTGCATTACTCCCCACATGTCTGTCTTTCAAGTTTACCCTGTGTAAATATATATATATTTTTTTTAAATAGTGTGTGCACTTTTACTGTTAATGCAGTATGCTGTGCTGGGAAGGATATGACAGTAGTATGCCCGCAGAGGAAATGATGTCAGAATCCTTGGTATAAAGGAAATGACACGGGGGGGGTTGGGCCCAAGCCGTGCCCTTCATACACAATCAACTACAAGTTTGGACCCACCACTATGATGAGTATTGACCTTCCTTTCAGCAAGACAAACTGCACAACGAGTTAACAGAGGAAATACCCAGCAAAGGAAAAAACAGAAAAATCAAGCAGTTCAGCACAACACAGGTAAGCCTCCCTGACCCTATACAACCTGGTGTTGTGTGCTCTGAAAGCAATCAGGGGAAGACAATCTCCCCCACCTGAGGCTCTGTCTGGATTCGAAAACACAAACTGCAGTCTTTGCTATGAGAACTAATCAGCCACCACCACCAGTAAATTAATCCTGCAAGCCTCTTCTTAATACAAATAAGCAAAAATGAAAGTATCAGTAAAAATGTGTTTCAAATCTTCCTCACAAGTCCCAATCAATATTATACCTTACCAGGCTCCCAGTTCCAAAAGATTAGTATGATTGTGTTCTCTGCAGTATAGCAAAGTTTTTGCAGCCTCCACCAAAAAGTCAAGGCCTGTCTGACTGAATTCTAATTGTGTAGCTTGATTAGAGCAGCTCAGTACTGAAAACTCCTCCCAGAAACACTTGACTGACTAGTGTCACACCTGTGATGTAAGCAGGACTTTTTGTGAAGACAGTCTGCTCTGTCTGGGTTAAATACACAATCACTCCACTGAACCCAGGAATAATAATTAAATCAAATCTCAGCCAACAGTACAATTCTAAAAGGTGCAACAATATCCTTACAAATACTAGGTCTCTACTCCAGTGATCAATCACAGTGAAAAACAAATTCAATAGTAGTTCACTCCCTCTGCTTATAAAATTAGCACTCCTGAAATTGAATCCTGCAAACCACTTCTTAATTCAAATAAGCAAAAATGGAAGTACCAGTAAAAATGTGTTTCAAACCTTCCTCACAGGTCTCAATCAATATTATGCCTTTCCAGGCTCCCGGTTCCAAAAAATGAGTATGATTGTGTTCTCTGCAGTATAGCAAAGTTTTTACCAAAGTACATATAAAGTTTATAGCAAAGTTTTTACAGCCTCCACCAAAAAGTCAACAACTCTATCAACGGGATAGTGGCAGCAGGGCTGGGGATTACTCCTAGCAGTGAATCTGTGGTGCACACATCGACCTTCACATAAAATAAAAATGGTATTGAGATGGACCCAGAGCTCCACATATCTACATAAACTCTAAAAATGATGCAGGGTTGTTAGTTACTGTTTTGTTTGAAGATGTACTAGGAAGGGACACTGAATTTTAATTTGAAGATTAAGCATATGGGAAGTCATCTGAGATGCAGGGTTGAGGTTTGTGGGATAGTCCCTTTTGCTTTAAAGTTTGCGATTTGGTCCTAACAGTAGGTTGAATATCAGTCTCGGACCACTGATCTGAACCAACATACAGTCTATACGATTAGTATCACAAGGGGGCTTCATTACTGTGCATGTCACCAGGTTATGGCTTGAAACAGTCATACCTTTTGAGTTCCCGTAAGTGCTTCTAATAACAGTACATTTTTATATAAGAACAGAAAGGTGAATGTTCTGCCACCTGACCTTCTCCCTATGGGGGAGAGGGCAGAGGATTTATAGAATCTAGTTGTTTTCTTTCAATAGTTGTTTGTTTTTAAGATAAAATACGAAGAGGTGCTAGGCTATCCATCCACTGGCAAACAACTGCAGGGGATGATACACACGTTTAGTGTATTCCGGGGAGGGGGGGATGGCAAAATATGTGTAGGACTTCAAGTTTGGGTACCTACGATATTTGTGTTTCTGTGAGCGGGGCCTCCAAGTGTTGGGGTTATAGATTGGAGGCAGGGGGTGGGGGGAAGGAGAGAAAGAAGTTACTGGGCAGTTCTGTTTTCGGTCTGTCTATGGTTTTTTTTTTTTACACCAAAGTTTACATGAGGGAGGGAAGGGACAGTTTTTAAAGTGTGGGAATTATGTTGTGACTGTTAGGTTTTGATCTGCTTGTTAAAAACGTAAGCTTCACCTTGCTAACACAGTATAAAGTGATTCACAGTGGTTTGACATACAGCATAGGAAATGGATGAAGGTTTAAAAATATGCTCACGGAATGTCAGTGGCCTAAAAACTCATACCAAATGGAAAAAGATTTTGGGAAAGGTTAGGAGCCATTGCACAGACATCCTATGACTCCAGGAAACTCACATGACAGCTAAGGAGCGTGCCCATATGGCCAAAAACTGGGGTGCAGAGTGGTTCAGCTCATATTTTACCTCAAAGGTGAGAGGGTGGCAATTTGGTTCAGGCCTAACTTTCCTGGAACTGTTTCCCAGGTTTGCCTGAATAAATCAGGTGGCCAGTATGTACTACTACAAATGCAGCTAAACTCGTGGGATGGGAATCTGTTTCCATTTAAGGGCCATTCTGACTCACGAGAGTTCCTTAATAGACTCTCAATGGAAATGGCTAAGATGGAGGGCCCTGGATGCTGTGAGAGACTTCAGTTATATATCGGACAACATAATGGATTGCTCTTCCAGAGGAGGGGGGATAAGATCTAAAAGGCCACAGGCATTGTGTCAGTTAATGAAAGACAAGAGACTTAACAGGTTGGTGGAGGCACTTGAACCCAAAGGCCAGGGAAAGGCCACTACTTCTACTCTGCTAAAAGTTATTCTCAGTTGGATCTGGCCCTAGTTTCCCAGGAAATCCTAACAAATGTGAGCTCCATAATGCATGGCACAATGGCCATTATGGACAATTCTCCTGTATGTCTTTATTTCTTTGGGATGGGCTCACCAGGGGGAGGCAGGGGATGGCATTTAGACCCTACCCTATTCAAGAAGGAAGTTTTTAAATTATTTATTAAGAACCAAACAAGAGAATGCCTGGAACATAATCTGCCCATACTGATGTCCACAGTAATAAGATGGCATGCCATGAAGGCAGTGCTCAGAGGAGTTATTATTTCTCACACATCTCATAAAAAACGGGTCAGGAACAACAGCTAATAGACTTTGAATCTAAATTATCTGAGGTGGAGAAAGCCCATGTGGTGAACCCCAGTGTTGAACTGTACCAGACCTTCTAGTGCCTTAAATTGGAATTTAACACTGCACATAGTGTTAGAATTAAGTTAAGCACGCCTTGGTCTTGTCCCTAGCTGGTAACTATTTTGAGCGTGATTCAGATGGGAAATTATTATCTTGGCTATTATAAAGCAGAGAATGGGCTAAAATGTAGCAACAATTAGGAATGTTAAGGGAGAAGAGGTAGCCGATGACTCTGTGATTGGAGATAGTTTCAGAGACTATTATGAAACTTTATATACAAAGGAAACATCACTCACAGATAACCAGATAAACAAGTTTTTGGACATAGCCAACCTCCCCAAGATGGATGAGGAGTGGAGGGGAATGTTTAATGCAACATTTACAAGGTTTACTTGGTTTTCCAAGGTAGAAGAAGGCAATATGACAGATCAAGTCTGCCTCCCCACAACATGTGGGTTGTATGTTTAAGTGCAATTGAAGAGGATGAGGTTAAAGTGGCCATTAAACACTTAAAGTGGGGTAGGCTTCAGGACTGGATGGCTTCGCCATAGATTTCTCAAATGCTTCCAAAGTGAATTGCTGGAATCTCTATTGAGAATGTTAAAGAAACTCTGGTGATGGGTGTATTGCCCCCCTCCATGCACTCTGCTACTCTAGTCATCCTCCCCAAAGCAGGAAAAAGACTCAAAGCTATGCTCCTTCTATAGGCCGATTTTACTACTAATGTCTGACTATAAAATTGTAGCACATATCTTAGCAGGCAGGTTGGAAGGGATCTTGCCCCATATAATCCATGGGGACCAGAGAGACTTTGTTAGAGGTAGATAGGGGAAGCATAATGTCAGAAAGACACTTGATGTAGTATGGAGGTGGGCTCAGGGAAATAGTGGAGGTAGGGCTGCTATCCTTGGTCTGGATGCAGAAAAGGCCTTCAACCATGTGCAATGGGGGTATATGTTCTGGTGTTGGGGGAGTTTGAGATTGCAGAAAATATGATTCAATGGGTTCAGGCCCTCTATAACCAGCTGACAGCTCAGATCTTGGTCAACAGTGTGTAACCAAACCTTTTCAATTGACTAGGGGCATGTGGCAGGGCTGCCCTCTATCACCTCTCCTTTATGTAATGGCTTTGGAACCTTCGGCCACAGTAATGAGACAGGAACCATGTTTGGAGGGACTATGGGTGGGAAGTCATTGTACAAACTAGCTTCATTTACAGATGAACTATTAGTATATTTAAAAGATTCTCATTCTGGCCTACTTTGCAAGATATTCTTGCAGAATTTCGGATCCTTGTGAGCCACAAAATAAATTGGACAAAAAGTGAATTATTGCTCTTGGGGAATAAAACCCCTGATTTGATGCCTGATCTTCCATGTGGCCAAAAATAGTCAAATCCCTAAAATACCTGGGCATCTATAGCATACCAAATGTGGCACACCTACAGTATATAGGGACAAATACCCTCTATTGCTGGACAATATTCGCAAAGACTGCAATACATAGGAGGGACTGCCCATCAGTCTGAAAGGCAGAATTTATATAGTAAAGATAAATATTCTACCAAACTGTCTATATTTGTTTCAAAATATAACATGCTGATCAGGGTCCCAGAATGATTTTTCAAACTAAACAGTATAATTCAAAGGTTTTTATGGGGTGGGAAAGCAGGCAGGATAAGATGCAGTATTTTATAGTTACAAATGAAAGATGGGGGTCTAGCGCTACCCTGCTTCAAATACTATTGCTGGGCTGAACAATTGGCATTCCTTTGAACCCGTGTTACAAGCTATTTCCCAGCTTGGCATTGAATAGAGGAAGAATCGCTGATGGGTGGGTTGATGTGGGGACTTATTTCCCCATCTCTCAACAAGCAGACTTTAATCAAATTATGCAATCCATTTACGAAACAATTGCTCAGAATCTGGAGGGGTGTGCATCAACATATAGGCAAGTATTGGGGCTTATCCCTCAATGCTGCTCTACATGCATGCTTCACCAATCAAAAAGGCTACTTTTCTGACACCAGGCAATTTTACACTGGGGAAAAATGGGGATCCGGTGTGATGGTGATCTTTTTATGGGGGATTTCTTAAGCCCTTCTCTGAGCTCAAACAGCAATTCGGCATTAACCAGGTGACTTTTTGCATATATGCAGATAACACACTACATGGTTGACTTAACCCCTTTACTGTCACTGATTTAGGAAACCCATTGCAAACCACAACCAAACTTGTCCACATTAACTAACCTCCATAGAGTATTTCTTGGAGCCATACACTGTCCAGTGGCCAGGGCCAGATCAGAATGGGAACGTGATTTGGGCATCACCATACATGATGCAATGTGGAAAACTGCTATTAATCATGCCCACCAATGTTACAGATCCAATAAGCTGCAAAGAATTTAGTACTTCTTTCTGCATAGAGCCTATCTTCCACCCTCCAGACTTCATAGATTTGATTGTACTAGAATTCCTATGTTTCCTAGGTGCCATGTGGAGGTGGGAGACTTCATCGATATGGCTCTGTAGTGTCCTAAGGTAGTTTCCTTCTGGTTTAGTATACATGAGCAGATGGAGAGAATCCCAAAAATTCCTCAGCAAAATTCACCACTGTAGCATCTCCTAGGAGCTGAACCTAAGCCAACAGGACACCCATGGGAATTCAGACTGGCATATTACATAGAAACATAGAATTTGATGGCAGATAAGGACCGCTTGGCCCACTTAGTTTGCCCATTTCCCTACCTAAAGGATAAGATGCAGATCCTAGTTAACCAACAGCCTACTTCCTCCTCCCCCCTGCTAGAATTGCCTTATGTCTGTCCCATGCATTCTTGAATTCCACCACTGTTTTTGACTCCACAACTTCCTCAGGAAGGCTGTTCCATGCATCTACAACCCTCTATGTGAAGAAATAATTCCTCACATTACCTCTAAGCCGTCCCCTCTCTATCTTCAAATTGTGCCCCCTTGTTCTTGCACATCTCTTTTTCTGAAAGATGCTACCCTCTTGGACTTTGTTGATTCCCTTGAGGTATTTGAAAGTTTCTCTCATGTCCCCCTCTCCCTCCTTTCCTTGAGATTATACATCTTAAGCTCCTTTAGTCTTTCTTTATATGTCTTCTGGTGCATATCCTGCACCATTTTGGTTGCCCTCCTCTGGACAGCCTCCACCATGTCTATGTCTTTGAGGAGATGGGGTCTTCAGAACTGTACACGGTACTCCAGATGTGGTCTTACCAACTGTCTGTACAGAGGGACAACAACTTCCTGTTTTCTACTGGTGATGCCTCTCCCTATGCATCCCAGTAGTCCCCCAGCCCTCCTTACTGCCTTCTCACATTGCTGGTCTACCTTTAGGTCATCAGATATGACTACCCCCAGGTCCCTTTCCATTTTTATTGTTGTTAGTATCTCACCGCCCATTGTGTACTCTTCCCCAGGGTTTTTGTTTCCCAGGTGCATTACTTTGTACTTCTTTGCATTGAATCTAAGCTGCCATACATTTGACCATTCCTCCAACATTGTCAAGTCCCTTTTCATCCTTTCCACCCCACCTTGTATATCAACCCAGTTGCAGATCTTTGGGTCATCTGCAAAGAGACATACTTTCCCTTCCAGTCCCTCTGCAATGTCACTTATAAAGACATTAAAACGGACCGGCCCCAGTACTGAACCCTGCAGTACCCCACTAGTGACCCTTCTTTCTTCACTGTGGACTCTATTTACTTTTGCCCACTGTGTCCTGTTGTCCAGCCAGTGTTTTACCCAGACTACCACCCTGGGACCCACTCCCAGGCTTGCTAATTTGTTTATTAATCTTTTGTGTGGGACTGTGTCCAATGCCTTGCTAAAGTCTAGGTAGGCCATGTCCACAGCCCCTTGCTGGTCTACTACTTTGGTCAACCAGTCAAAGAAATCAATTAGATTTGTCTGACATGACCTTCCTGCTGTGAATCCATGCTGCCTTGGGTCCTGTGCCCCACTGGCCTCTAGGTACTCAACAATTTTTTCCTTCAGAAGTGATTCCATCATTTTCCCTGCCACTGAGGTCAAACTGACAGATCTGTAGTTTACTGCCTCTGTCTTGCTCCCACTTTTGTGAAGGGGAATCACATCCACCCTCCTTCAGTCCTCAGGTACCACACCATCCTCCCATGATTTATTAAAAAGGGTTGTCAGTGGTGTTACTAGTTCTTCCCTTAGTTCTTTTAGAATTCTGGGGTGAATCCCATCAGGCCCCATTGCTTTATCCACCTTCAGTTTTAAGAGTTCTTTCAGAACCCTTTCTTCTGTGAAAGGACTAATATCAACCCCCCTATCCAGAGTGCTTCTATTGACTGGATTAGATATCTCCCCCTGCTTTTCCATTGTGAATACTGAGCAGAAGTATTTGTTCAGTATCCCTGCTTTTTCAATGTCGCTAACTGCCTAACCACCTTCCTCTTTATTCAGCCTCAGTATCCCTGCCTTAGTCTTTCTTTGTTCCCTAATGTACCAATAAAAGGTTTTATCCCCCTTCTTAACTGAGTTGGCTATCTTTTCCTCGGTTTGAGCCTTTGCTATTCTGACTGCCTTCCCCGCTTCCTTCTGCTTTAACTGGTACAGTTTTCTGTCCTGCTCCTTCTGTGTTTCCTTATACTTTCTGAATGCTGTCTTTTTCTCCCTTACCTTCCCCGCCACTTCTTTTGAGAACCATAGTGTTTTTTTCTTTCATTTTGTTTTGTTTATTTGCTTCACACAAAGGCTTGTTGCCTCTGTGATGGCGTTTTTGATGTTTCCCCATTGTTACTCCACCCCACCTTCTAGCCTGTTTCCTAGTGCTTTTCTGAGGTACTCTCCCATTTTGACAAAATCAGCCCTCCTGAAGTCCAGCACCTTCACTTTTGTGTGGCTTGACTCTGCAGCTAAGTTTATCGTGAACCTCCACTGTTTAGTGGTCGCTTGTTCCCAGATGGCTACCCACTTCAAGATCAGAGAGCCTCTCTCCATCCCCATTTGAGAGTACCAGGTCTAAGATTGCTTTCTTCAAAGTGGGTTCCAAAACTAGCTGTCTGAGGCATGCCCCCTGTAGGGCATCGAGAATGGCCCTGCTCTTGGATGTGGCTGCAGCAAAGGTTCTCCAGTTAACATCTGGCATATTCAGGTCCCCCATCAGCAATATGTCCCCTTTCTCTGCCTTCCCAAGGATGCCTTCTATCATTTCCTTATCTATTTCCTCCCCCTGAGACAGGGGTCTGTATACAACCGCTGTGTGGACTGTGGAGCCATTTCCAGTCTCCAGGGTGACCCACAGTGCCTCATTTCCTCCCTGTTTACCCTTTAGTTCTGTTGCTTTGATCCTTTCCCTTACATAGAGAGCTACTCCTCCTCTTCCTCTTCTTCCCTCCCTGTCCCTCCTGTAGATTGTGTACCTTGGTATGTTGACATCCCAGTCATGGTTCTTTGTGTACTATGTTTCTGTGACTGCCACAATATCCAGGCATCTCTCTTCCATCAAGGCCACCATTTTGTGGAGTTTTTTTACCTATACTATGGACATTAGTACTTATTACCCTCAATTTTTTTATGGCTTTATTTCTTTTTGCCACACCCCTGTCCTTACTGCCTTTGTCTTTTTCTCCATTTACCCCTGCCCTTCTCCCTATCGACTGCTCTATCTTGGTGTTTACCTCACTAGCTACCCTGATTTTTTGGGGGGGAGTTTCCTCTCCTTTCAGTGCTTCCCCACTTGGCTAGTTTAAATGCTTGCCAATTAAGCATTTATACCTGTCACCTAGGATCCTGGTTCCCCTCCTGGATAGATGCAGACCATCACACCTGTATAGGCCTGTATCCCTCCAGGTGGAGCCCCAGTCCCCAATGAAGCCAAATCCCTGAGCTCTGCACCAGTTTTTCAACCAGTCATTGAATCCTGTGGTGCGGAGTACCCTAGCCTCATCCACACCATAGACAAGTAGCACTTCCGAGAAAGTTACTATAGAAGTTACCAAGAAAGTACCATTAGTAAATGCAAAAAAAAAAACTATAGCACAATGCTAGGTTAGCAATACCCCCAGTTCAGCCCAATGGCTAAAAAATCTAAAGTTGTGCATGAAGATAGAAAGGTGTCAGCTTTCAGCTTTGGGGCAGACTACAGTGTTTGACAAGATATGGAACCCGCTGTCGGAAGCCATAGAGCATGGGCTACTGATGCCTAAAGCATAGATTCAGGATTGTTTCATTGTATATAGATACGTTTTTAATTTAAAGGTGATTGGCTATAGACTTCCTGAAGTAGTGAGACTTGGAATACGGTCTACCCGTATTATTAGTCATTAAAATAAATATAACCATTTGTGTTGATGTGTAGACATTTGTACCAAATCGATGCAGACTTGTCATTTCTGTAGCTATGATTGTTATTTTAACTGTGAATCCCTGTGTAATCATTGTAAGCATATCTACTGTATATATAGTTGAAACTTTTCAATAAAATATGTTTACAAAAACAAATGTATCTTGGTCTGTGACTGGATAGCAAACTACTGACAGTCTTTGCAAGAAGCTGCATCTGAGGCTTGGTCTAGGCTTTTGGAACAAATTTTGTTTTGGCACTGAGGCAAAAAAAAAATACTAGTATAGGTGACTTTTCTATGCTTACTTGACTATGGCAGCGTACTCTAATATAGTGCCTCTGTTACACACCTGGCCAAATTACAGTAGATAAATGTTTGCTTAAACTGGTACACTGTCTTATGCTGAACTTATACCACCCCACATCCATTTGCCATCTCTACTGTATTCTAAGATGTAATGTTACTACTGCACTTTCCCACTAAAGTTTATATTGTTATTATACTCTGGAAGATTTGTCCAACACTGTACTGTTGTATCCAGTAATGTAATGTACCTACCGCCCTCTTCCAAAAAACTGTATACTGTCTCTATCATCCCATATGATGATATGTCCTTCACTGTATTACCTACCTGTATATGCTAAAGATATGTAACTAACCCCGGGTCGCCCCTGAAAAAGGGACCTTCGGGGCCCAGTGGACCTACCCGGTTAACAAAATTGAATAAATAAATAAATAAATGCTTTATCAAACAGCATTCCCATTCATCAGTGGCCTTCTTTCTAGAACACACCATTGTTCCCTCTATGGCCTTCACCTGCCACCAGAAGCCCAATAAATTTGCAAATGTGGTCCCACAAGGCTCTTCAGAACTTACTGCCACTATACAGTTTAACTCTCTTAAAGAGGGCCAATGGGCTGTATAATCTAAGGAGAAACAACATAATTTTTCTAAATGTTCCAAGGCATTTTGTGTGACTAGAAAAAATGGCTTTTAGTTGGCTTGCTCCTACACTTTGGGACAAGTTTATTTAAGTGTTTTTCTTGGTCAGCATTGTGTAGAAAATTGTAAATGCTGCTAACATACCTTTTACATTTTCTAAACTGCTCAAAGATCACACTTGCCCTAGCTCTCTGTATGCCCTAATTCCTTTTTTGTCACTAATTTTGCCCAGAATTAGCTTATTATGTTTCCCAGGTTTCAATTTGCTGTACCTGCTAATATCTATTGCTGTATTATGCTGTTGCTTTCTTACCTATTGTATTGTTACCTCTCCTAACAAGGACATCCTTGTAAATGAATATTGCTCAACAGAGCTTTTCTCCTGGTCAAATAAATAAATAAATATGTATGCCCTCTATCACTGGGGGGGGGGCTTACGAGTAAGTAAGGGCCCCCACTTTTTGTGACCCACCCCGTTAAAGGTTTAAGTAGGTAGTTAAGGGGGGAAACCCTATTCCAGGCTATACTTTGAACTGCCATTAGAGGCAGGTTTGGAGCCCGTAAAAGCAGGGGGCATGGGAAAAGGAAGAGAGGCTGGCTTGGAGATGGCAGGGCAGGCAGCAGGGAGGTGCTAGTTGATCTGGGTTGGGCCTGATTCATGGAGGAACCCCGTAAATGAAGGTCATACCAGTATGTACAGTGATGTGGTGCCGGTGGACAGTGTGTAACAGAGGACTGTAGTTAGTCTGCCAGCATCGTGAGGGGGGGTGAATGGGACTCCAGGGAGTGATGGGTAGTGACAGTGCACAGGGTAGGAGTTTGGTGGGTCCCAGGCCCATTTGAAGTTTTTAGGCCTGCACTGCCAGGGTGGGGGTTTCATGGCAGGATTTCTCCAGGGGAGGGGTGGTGGCAGTTCCTCTCCTGGTTCCTGGTATGGCAGGGTGGTGCAGGTCTGGGAATAGGGGGGTGCCGGAGGCTTCTCACATATTTAGAGGGCCTACTTGGAGGGGCAGATCTCAGGGCCCAGTCACAATCTGCCCCTAAGGGCCACAGGTAGCAAAGGATTAGACCTTGGGAAGCCCTCCAGACTCAGTGTCTTATAGCAAGCACAGGAGGTAAGGTTGTGGGGACGCAGGCCAAAGCTATTTGAGAGACTCTCCCCTATTGCCGGCGTAAGAGAAAATCAGTGGAAGGACAGTCACATTAAAGGCATTTTATGGATTACAAGGGACTGGTCAGGATGGGAAAATCCTGCATCCCCATGGCACAGGACCATGTGGGAGTAAGCCACCCTCTTCTCCACAGGGGAGTGTCTGACCATGGTAAAAGGGAAAATAACAAGTAGGTTACAGAGACCAATTTACCAGTGCCAGAGGGTGGGTTGGCTCTGTAGGCTGTTGAAGAATCCAGAAAAGGGTTCCAGGAATGCCATCCAAGGGTACAGTAGCTGCCTAAGGAAAAATGCTACCTAAGT
Organism: Neoceratodus forsteri; assembly: GCA_016271365.2. NCBI lineage: Eukaryota > Metazoa > Chordata > Ceratodontiformes > Ceratodontidae > Neoceratodus > Neoceratodus forsteri. The sequence continues at coordinate 1,064,428,657 of CM057454.1, read as the reverse complement.
TGTTCCCTAAGTCAGCTATTCTCCCAGTAAACTGGCCCCTGGCTCTGTAAATAGTTGGGTACACCATGGAGCTGGAGGAGAAGGTATTTAAGCAAGCAAAGGGACCCCTGAGTCTTTATTTTTTTTAAATCATTGAGTCCTCAGCTGAAATAAATTGGTTTGTTGCTGAATCCAGAGTGTCCAGAATATTTAAACTAGCAAAGGGGGAGAGGGGTGCAGCACCCAATACGTCGAATGGGAAGAACACCCCTCCCCCCTCAGCTAGTGATCATACAGGAGTTCATCTTGTTTGTAGTTCATTTGCATCACCAGGTAAGGAAAAAGTTTAGCTCCCCATACGATGTACAGGGGAAATGCCAGACCTCACCCAACAACCAACACACTGAAATCTGGCCAATGTAAAATCATCTACATAAATTCTCGCAGTCTGGGAAACAAGATCCCAGACCTGCAGGCAATAATGACAGAGGCTAAACTGGACATAGAAGCTATTAGCAAGGCATGGTTTACCAGTAACCACACTTGGGAGACTTCAGTACCTGGCTATGCACTGTTTAGAAGAGACCGAGGTGCAAAGGGGGGGGTGGAGTGGCCCTTTATGTCAATGAAAATATCAAAGCTACAGAAATTCAGAATACACATAACGAGCCAGAAGAACTGTGGGTCACCATGGAAACAGGAAATGGAACAGCCATAGGAACTGGGGTTGTGTACAGGCCTCCAGACTGGGGGAGGACATGGACACAGTACTGTTAGAAGATATACAAAACATGACAGCTAAAGGGGAGGTTCTGATAATGGGAGTCTTCAACATGCCAGATACAGATTGGTCAATACCAGCAGGAACATCTGCCAGAACTAGACACATGGTCGATTCCCTGCAGGGGGAAGGGCTCAAACAACTGGTATAACAACCCACAAGAGACAGGGCTATCCTAGATCTAGTACTGACTAACAGGGAAATAATCACAGATCTCCACGTAGAAGGTCACCTGGGGGCCAATGACCATCACATGGTATGGTTCAATTTGGCTACTAGAACTAAATCATTTCATTCCATGGCAAAAATATGGGACTTCAGAGGAGCTGACTTTGATAAGATGGCCAGCAGAGTTAAGCTAGCCCTGGCAAAAAGAAATACAGTTGAGGGGGTACAGGCAAGTGGGCAAGCATTAAGGATGCAGTACTTGAAGCAACATCCCATTGTGTTAAAGAAAAAAGAAACGGCAAAAGAAGAAGGAAACCACTTTGGTTCTCAAAAACAGTAGCAGAAAAGGTCAAAGCCAAAAGGCTGGCCTTCAGGAAATATAAGGGAATGCAGCATGATGAAGATAGGGAGGCATACCAAACTTCTGTAAGGGAAGCAGGGAAGGCAGTAAGGCAGGCAAAGGCCCAAACTGAGGAAACACTAGCACAAACAATAAAAGAAGGTGACAAGACTTTCTATAGATACATTAATGAAAGGAGAAAGTCCAGAGGGGGTATTGCTAAGATTAAAGGGGATAAGGGGACGTGTGAGGAGGTGGACCATGTAAAAGCATATATCCTAAATAGATATTTCTGCTCAGTATTTACTGAAGAGAAGGTAGGGCAGGGCCCATAGCTCAGCACCACGGACACAGGGGGAGGGAGGGAGGTGTGCACTAGTCCCATCACAAAAAAAAGAGTCCTACAAGAGCTCGATAAACTCAGGGTGGACAAGGCAATGTGACCTGATGGTATACATCCCAGGGTACTAAAGGAGCTAAGGGTGAAACTAGCAGAGCCATTATCAGAACTGTTTAGTGAGTCTCTGAGCACAGGAGAGGTCCCAGAAGACTGGAGAAGGGCTTATATGATCCTGCTCCACAAGAGTGGTAGCAAGGAGGAGGCAGGGAACTGCAGACTAGTCAGTCTTACCTCAATAGTGAGCAAGATTATGGAGGCACTCCTTAAGGAAAGGATAGTGCAACATCTGGAATCCACCGGAGCACAGGATCCAAGACAGCATGGGTTTACAACAGGAAGGTCCTGTCAAACTAATCTCATTGATTTCTTTGACTGGGTAACCAGAGTGGTGGACCACAGAGGGAGCAGTTGATGTTGCCTACCTTGACTTCAGCAAAGCTTTAGATACTGTTCCACATAGAAGATTGATTAATAAGTTGGTTAGGCTTGGGGTCGGTCAGAAGTTGGTCAACTGGGTGGCAAACTGGTTGACAGGCAGAAAACAGAGAGTGATGGTAAACGGTATATAGTCAGAAGAGATGCAAGTCACAAGTGGGGTACCTCACGGATCAGTCCTGGGGCCAGTCCTCTTCAATATCTTCATCAGTGGCATTGCAGATGGATTGGAGGGTAAGGTTTGTCTGTTTGCAGATGACCCCAAGATCTGAAACAGAGTAGATGATCCAGATGGAGTGGGCAATGAGAAAAGATGAAAAAGAAAAAAAATGAGAAAAGATCCGGATAAAGTAGCAACATGGTCAAAAGAGTGGCAACTGGGGTTTAATGCAAAGTGCAAGATCATGCACATAAGGAAGAGAAACTCTGAAGCCAGCTTTAGGCCAGGAGGGGAGTAGCTGGCAGGCACAAGGGAAGAAGGAGACTTGGGCATCATCATCACTGATGACCTGAAATTATCCAAGCAGACCACTAAAGCAGTAGGTAAGGCTAGAGAGATGTTGTGGTGTATTAGTAGGGATATCACAAGTCAGAAGAGGGAGGTAATAATCCCTTTTTACAAGACACTGGTTAGGCCCCATCTGGAGTACTGCATGCAGTACTGGAAGCCACACCTTCACAAGGACATTAACAAAATTGAGGCAGTCCAGAGAAGGGCAACCAAAATGGTGCAGGGACTGCATCAGAAAACTTATGGGACAGATTAACAGAGCTCAATATGTATACCCTGGAGCAAAGAGGGAGAGAGGTGATATGATCGAAACATTCAAACACCTTAAGGGCATTACAAGGTGAAAGAGTCTAACATGTTTCAATATAAGAAAAATAGCAGGAAAAGAGGACACAGCATGAGATTAGAGGGAGGCTGATTAAGGGTTAATGTGTGTTGAAGTTCTTTTTCACAGAAAGGGTGGTGGATGCATGGAACGGCCTACCATAGGAAGTGGTGGATATGAATGCAGTGCAGGGATTCAAACAGACACGGGATAGGCATAAGGGAGCAATATAGATGAGTATGAATAGATAGCCCATTGACCGAGCAAAGGCTGATGGCACATTCATAAGGTAGAAAAAGACATGGGCATACTGGATGGACCTTGCGGTCTTTATCTGCCATCAGCTTCTATGTTTCTATGTGTCAAAAGTTTTTAAAGCTTTATGATGAATTATAGAGGACCTAATGAATTTCTAATCAGACTTTTGGGGGGAGCTTCCAAGTTTCAGCCCATGCTTGATCTTGTGCTTCCTGGGCTGGGGTGCTGGAAGGGGTCTTCAATGGAGAAGATGAGAAAGAGAAGAAGTCTCCTGGTTTCAGCTATTTGAAGCAGGTGCAAGGGGTAGCAATTTCATCATTCTGTGAATAGGACCCAGGCCTTGGTAAGGTACTCTTTACTTTGTTCTTGCCAGCTGGTTAATGTTTCAGTGCTGGGTTTCCTTAGAAGTAGTCCCCCTTCCTTCCATTGTATCAACAGGTTTCCCTCAGACAGTCGGAAAGTGAGGTGGCTACAACAAGAAATATAACCCTCTGGCATTAAATTCAATTAAGAAAATATGGATATTTTCAGTTTAATATTATTTTCATTGAAGTTGCTGAATCTCTGAAGAAGCCAACGTAAAATGTGACTTGCTGTGGTAGCTGCACACTTTACCCCACCCTCATTTTTTAAATTAATACATAAATGTAATATTTACAATCATTTTAATAATAATGGGCCCTATGCACGATGCCTACATGGAACGGAAACTAGGTACATAGGCTTTGCTATGTATGAATGCCACGGAGCGGTGGTCTGGTGGCATTTATGAATGGTGCGATTGAGCAATGCGCCAGATACCCCCGCCACACGCAATGCACCAGGGGCATTCTGGAAGCGTGCCTGCTCTATGTGCCATTTACTAAGGTGCATAGTGCAGTGCACAGGGGACCTAGGAAGGTGCAGGTTACACCAGGGGTGAGCCTTCTTTAACTGCATTATGCACCCAGACCTGCCCACACAGCAGCCCAAGCAGCAGTAAGACAGTCCCTCACACACATTGCTGCCCCTCCACGACATGTGGCATGCATCTCCCCCACACACATGGCAGCTCCAGCCTTGTATGTGTTGCACCCCCCAAGAATCTGCCAAGGATCCATGGTCATGCCCACCCCACAGATCACAGTTGTACCACATCCCCCCCCACCTTAGTGAGCTCATATGAGAACCAGCCCCAGGACTGCCGAGCCCGACCACCAACCCCCACCCTCAAAGTAGGTCATATAGGCAAAACAGAAAGATGTGTAAGGTCCCATACAGGTACACCCTTAAATATCATAAGCCATCTGACTGTAACTGTATTCCTACTGTACATCTCCCAACAGTCTAGTATCAGTAATGATCGACAGTTGTAGGGCTTCAGACCTAGTCTGGATTTTGTTATAACTAGTGCTGAATGACTCGTGCTTGGGATGTCAAACAGGGAAGTGGGAAAAGGTGACAGCGCAGTTGAGATGCACTATGTACCACTGCATACACCATGTCTATGATGTGTGCTCCTAGTTGATGCCCTGCAAAAGACCTTGACAGTGTAACCTGCCCCACAATTGTGTGCAGTTGCCCCCGCGGCATTGACAACAACTCCCCCATCCCCCGTACCTGCCTGTTGGTGCCATGACTTCAGACGGCCAGTGGCACAGCCCTCCTCACACAGCCTCGGCCGCTGGCCATCCAAGTGATGCTGAGAGTGCACCCCTATATATAGACAGTACACTCCCAGCATCAGTTGGATGGATGGTGGCCTTGGAGGTGTGAGGAGGGCTGTGCCTCTGACCATCTGGAGTCATGGCACTGACGGTCAGGTAAGGGATCAGGGTGGGGGAGTTGTCGATGCCATGGGTGGCTGGGGGCCCACTGGTCACCTCCACCATTGCAGGGGTACCAAGTTGGTGGCCAGGTATATGTGGACCAGGGCATGTGCGCAGAGGAGGGTTGGTCCCCATGTATAGGGGTGAATATGGTACCGTGCACATGTTCCATGACTGGGGCTGCCACGATGTGGGGTGGTGGGCCATGTACCATTCCAGGGTCAGGCGGTCCTGTGGAGGGGCCAGGCATATGCTATTGTTCTAGCATCAGGGCTGGCATGTGCAGCTGGTGACCGGGGACTGCCGAGGGCTTGGGAAGTGGTCCCTGGCCAATGGGGCATGGCCTTGTGGATTCAGGTGCCTGCAGGTGCTATTTACACATCCAGATCCACGCTGTCCTGTGTAGGTGATCCACTTTGCGGCCAAGGATGGGCATCCCATTGGATGCCTGCCTGGGTCTGCAACTCCGCCCCTGGCTGCACTTCGGTGTCCTGTGCACTGGTTGTGGAGCCACGGACAGGTGACAGACATTTGTGAATACCGGTCTGTGCACACCTGTCTGTGGGTGTGGAGCTATGTGGGTGGGGTACACTCCTCCAGCATGTATTTCCCATCCATTCTTGCATAGGCACCAATAATGTATCATTTATGAAAAAGCAATCTACTTTTGTTCACATTCACCTGTTTTCAAACTGTCTGTTCTGATGCTGAGTGCTGTTGCTGTGACAGTAACTTTTGTACCACAACAGAGATGGCTCTGGCTTCCAATTGTTTGACTATGTATGTATGTAACAGAGGGAGCAGTGAACAAGACTAGAAAGCACAGTGTAACGCACAAGTAATACTAATGCATACACATCAAGAAAAATTACCAGTAAATGAAAATCACATTTTGTAGGCACTTGAATAAAAATCAGCAAAGAACAACAAATGAATATTGATTATTGTTTCAGTCTTGAAAATGCTGGCCCTACGCTAGAAGCGACAATTCCATCTGAGTACTCAGTGATACACCGCTTGAGATTGGATCACGGGGGGGGGGGATAGCGGTCTGTTTTAAGACAGAGTTGGGCCTCACAAGTGTACCAGTAGAGGAGGCTGAATCTTTTGAGTGTACTGTTGTAGCAGGTGTGGGTTGTAAGATAGCTCTCATCTACCGTCCACCTGGGGACAAGAAGCGATTCCTACAGGAAGTAGGAGATTTTGCCATCGACATGGCATTGGAGTCACCCAGATTGATGGTTCTGGGTAACTTCAGTGCCTGGATCGACAGCGAACTCTCGCCTTTTGGACAGCACTTCCTCCAGTTGATGACATCTCTGGGCCTCACAGATTGTTACCTCTCTACCCATAATCACGGTCACTCCTTGGATTTGGTTTTCCTCCTGGGGATTGAGGACTCCAGTTTGGGGGTGGAACCTGTCTGTTGGTCCGATCACTATACTGTGAGGTTCAACTTTTGTGCCCCTCTTCATAGGCCTGCCCCTGTGAAGATAGTCAGTTACCGCCCTTTATGGGATGTGAGCCCTGAAGGCCTAGTGGTGGTGATTGACCTTTTTGGAGTTTCCTGTGGCCAGCTTGAGTCCAGAGACCTTGGTCCTGGCCTATAACAAGGCCATCTCCATGGCCCTGGACTTGATTGCTCCTGTCCGTGTTCGTCCTCTCCCACTTTGCCCTTGTGTCCCTTGGTTTGATGGGTCTTTGAGGGAGTTGCAGGGACTAGGATGAAGGTTAGAGCGGTGCTGGTGGAAATCCTCCCTTGAAGCTGACCACCTTAGATTGGTAGGGCACTATCAGGCCTACCAATCAGCAATCTCCCATAAGAAGGCATAATTCCTGCCTGGGGAGATTGCTGCTGCTCAGAATCGACCTGTTCAACTCTTCCAAACTGTGGACAGGTTGTGCAACCCAGCCTGTCTGCAGCTCCGAAGAGCTTTTTTTCAGATGGAGTGTGATGAGCTTGCTCGATTCTTTTTTTTCAAATTGAATATATTTTATTCATTTGTAGGAAGAGTTAAGATATCATTTAACTCAGACATTTGACATGAGCATTGACATATACATTCTGTGTGAACAGTGTTCAATGCTAGGGTCCTGTTACAATACAAAGTCCTATAACGTATATGTTGTAAACATGGTCTCAGTTATATTCAAATATTACAGTCTCAGCTGACTACAGAGACCCTTCATGTTCCTCCTCCTACTTCCCCCTCCCCAAACCCCCCTCCTTCTCCCTCCCTTTCATGTATGCAGCAACAGTGTCCATCATTCCCTGTAATCCAGGTAAGGTAGTCGGGGAGGATCATCTTTAATGAAGTCATATCACTCTTGTGGTTCTATCCCTTCTTGCCTTACCTACTTATTTGATAGCCTTGATCCACTAAATAGACAGTAGAGCATGTAAAGGTGCCAGTGTTTTTTGATAGTATTGTGATCTCCGTGCAATGTGAGCAATCGTGTTCTCAGCCTGCAGGGCAAATAGTATCTCTTTTAGCCATTCCGTATACATAGGAATATTTTGGTCTAACCAGTGGCGCATAATCACTTTTTTGCACACACTGATATTAGTGTCATATATTTTCATTGGGTGCCACTGAGAACTTCACCATAGTCTCCTATTATACAAATTTCCGGGCCTGATCTTGTCAGATAACCCTAAGAGTGGGTCTAAGTTGGACTTAATACTATCCCAGAAAGGCATGACCTTGTTGCATTCCCACAGTATATGCAACAGAGTGCCAGGCCTTTGCTTACACTGTGAACATACATTTGAGGAGATTTTCCCCATCTGATAAAGCCTAGCTGGGGTGTAGTATAAATCATGTATAACGTAAAACTGTAAGATGCAGTATCTGATCCATTTCACATCTTGGTACATTTGTGACCAAATTTTTGGCCATGGTTGAGGAGCTGAGGTGTTTGGAGGTAGTACTTGGTTCCAGACATAATGCGGCTCACCTTGCTTTTCCTCTATGGCCTTCCTTAGGAGGCAATAGAAGTGGGAAATGAGGTGAGAGGAAGGTAAGTTAGGGATACCCTGTAAAAGGGGGCCATCTAGATACTGTGTCCAGTATCCAGTTCCAAAGTGTCATAGGAGCATATGTTGCAATTGGAGGTATTTAAAACAAAAGGTTTTAGGGAGGTTAAACCATGAGCTGGCTGTCTGAAAATATATCAGTGTGTGTTCATGAAGTAGATCCACAACTCTCAGTTGGGTGTTACCCGGCCAGAAATTGTTTGAAAGGGGCAGTCCCCCTATTTTGAAATTGGGATTAGCACATATAGGCTGGGAAACATCCTTTACCAGAGATATCTGAAAAAAGTTACACATTTGGGAATGTACTAGAAGCGTTGTTTCCATAGGTGTGGTCTTCAGAGTTTTAGGCAAGTTTTTGAGAGGGGAGAAAATGAGAGCCTTGGGAGATATGTTGTATGGAGAGAGTAAACTTTGCTCAATTTGATACCACAAGGGAATATAATGAACACTCTCCTCACATGAATTGTCCCTCATCCAATATGCTAGGACTGAACAGACAATGGAGAACTGATAAAGGAGCAGGTCCTGGAGTTGTAAACCCCCATTATTCTTATTCCTCTGCAGCTTAAAGAAAGCCCGACGAGATGTCTTCCCACCCCACAGAAAATTGGACATAATTTTGTTGACCTGGATAAACCATGCTTTGGGTAGAAAAGGTTGTATCATCTGTAGGGGGTACATAATTTGCGGAAGGATGTTCATTTTCAGAACATTTACTCGTCCCCAGAGAGTTAACGGTAACATGGCCCAGTGGGAGAGATCCATTTTAATCAGCATAAGAATTTTGTCCAAATTGTATTGTTTCATCCTGGTCTCCGAACGGGAGAGATATATACCTAGGTATTTTAACTTATCTCTGGTCCAGCGGAATCCAAGGTGAGCAATTTCAGCCTGGAATGTATGAACATTTAAGGGCATCACTTCTGTTTTTGAAATATTGAGTTTGTAATTAGAAAAAGTCCCAAATGTTCTGATTATTTCGAGATCGGCAGGGGCCGATTTTGAAGGGTGAATTATGTGAAGTAAAATATCATCGGCATAGACAGAGATTTTGTATTGTTTGGGCCCAATAGAGATACCGGTAATATTTGGGGATAATTTAATATGTCTAATAAGCGGTTCCAGATATAAGTCGAACAAGAAGGGGGAAAGTGGGCACCCCTAACTTGTTCCTTGTTGTAGCTGAGAGGGATGGGATAGATGCCCATTGCATAGTATACGTGCTGAGGGGCAAGTATATAATATCTTGACCCATTGTATGTACTGTTTTGGGATATTGTAAAGTTGTAACAAATGGAATAAGTATTCCCAGGAGACCCTATCGAATGCTTTCTCTGCATCCAGGGACACCAAAGCAGCTGGAATTCGAGAGTCCCTGGATGCAGAGATCAAACACGCCAACTTGCGCATGTGGTCAGACGAGACCCTACCAGCTACAAAGCCAACCTGTTCACAGCTTATTAGACTTTGCCAGACCTTGGATAACCTAGTGGCCATAATTTTTGCCAGTATTTTTATGTCAACATTAATTAATGAGATCGGATGATAATTTGTGACCTGAAGAGGGTCCCTATCAGGCTTTGGGATAACCACAATAGTGGCCGCAAATAAAGTAGGGTTAGTAATACCTTGCTTAAACATATAGTTGTAGGTATCTAAAAGTATTGGTCCAATTTGTTCTTTGAAAAGTTTGTAGAATTCTACTGTGAATCCATCTGGGCCTGGCGATTTTTCTGTGGGGTGGGAATCAATAGCCTGTGTTATCTCATCCTGAGAGATTGGGGCTTTAAGCAAGTTTACTTGGGATATGTTAAGTTGCGGGAGCTGTATTGGCTATAAGAATTGTTCCAGTATTTCTGAGCAAAAAGAATAAGAGTTATGGGAATGCAAAGTTTTGTAGTATTCTTGAAAGCAGTTAGTAATTTCTCTCGGGGAAGTAACTATTTGTCCTGCAGAGTTTTGAATATTGGGAACAATTCTGTCTGAGGCTTGTGCCATAAGTCGCAGAGCCAAAAGTTTTCAGGCTTTGTTGCCCTGATTGAAATACTTCATCTTAGAGCATATAAGAAGATACTCTACATGTTCAGTCAGAATTGAGTTATATCAGTCCCTTAAAATTTCTAAGGCTTTAAACTGATCCTTTGTGGAGTTCGGGGAGAGTGACATCTCCATGGCCCTGATGTCCCGCAACAAAGCAGAAGTGACTTTTGAGGTTGTTTTTTTTTTAACTGTTGCCATGTGAATTATTTCTCCTCTAACTGTACTTTTTAAGGCACCCCACAGCATGTCGGTCTTGGTTATGAAGGGGGCGTTTATCTCAATAAATTTTGAAATGAATCTAGCCAACTGATTCTTCAGATATTCTGATCGAAATAATTGACAAATAAATCTCCAAACCTTGTCCCTAGATATGGGCGGGTCCGGACTCTAACCTAGTAAAGTGGGATGGTGATCTGAGATCACCTTGGGGAGATAATTAGAGGTTGTTATAGCTGAGAGGTGTCCCACGTCTACAAAGAAGTAATCTAAGCGAGAAAATGAGTTGTGTGGAATAGAGTGGAAGGAATATTCTTTCTGGTGAGGGTAAAGGGCCCTCCAAGGATCTATTAATCCAATGGAGTCCATCATTTCTCTGATGGCAACCTGCGCTGGGGAGATAGACAGAGAACAACTCGGAGAGTGATCTATAATATTACAATAAACAAGGTTCTAATCTCCTCCTAGCAGTATGAGAAAATGGTCCATGGGGTAAGATCATTCATAAGTGAAAAAAAAAGGATGGGTCCTCTACATTGGGGCCGTATATGGAACCAAGCACTACCTCCGTTTGGCCCAACAGGGCCTTAATCAAAATATATCTATGCTGAGGATCTACTATGGTGTCTATAAGGCGAAACCGGACTCTTCTTGCTACGAGAATGGCAACCCCTCCCTTCCGAGTATCCAGTCCACTCCCAAAGGTCTGGCCAACCCAGGATCTTCTTAATTGTGAGACCTGGGAATGAGGCAAATGGGTTTCCTGAAGAAACACTATATCAACGCCGACCTTACGAAAATGCAACAATACTTTTGCATGTTTAGCCTGAGATTGAGACCCTTTTATATTCCATGAACATATTTTATATGGAGTCACCTTATTGACAGTTTTTTATTGGGTTACCCAGCTTTAAACCAAGAGTAATAGCATTGCTCAGGTTATCCTTAAGATAACCCTCATTAAACGGCTGCTGTGCTGCATACCTGATCCCACCCACCCTCCATTCCCCTTTAAGCCCCGGTTCTCCCTCCTCCTACCTCTGCTGTACATGACCCTTCCCCTGTACACAGCCATTTTGTAGAGGCTCTCCCAGGGCCATCTCCCAGTCATATTATATTGCATAATCCCAGGCCACCAAAACATCAGGCCTGGAGAAAGCCCTGGGAACTCCTCACCTAAAGGCCACATACTCCTCCCTCCCTTCATCCTAGTTCGTAACACCCTTCTTGAAATTGCAGTATCCAGATCTACCCCTTTCCCTCCTCAGCTCCACACAATGAGAATGTAGCATATGTTAAAAAAAAGGGGGGGGAGAAGGGGGGTAAACAGTGATATTATAAGACATTACCAGCAAGTCCCCTCATATCAACATTTTTAAAAACAGTGTTAAAGCCTTCTTTAATGTTCAATCCCCCCAGCCTTCTTCTGCCCCTTCAGTCCCTCTTCATTGTTCTAGTACTTGCTTCTAATGATGTTATCTTATTTTAGCATAACAGTGGTACCCCTGCAGCATTGTGACTTATGGAAGGGGAAGAAGGGAGAAGGAGAAGCAAAATTGCTGAAGAAAAAAGGAAAAGAGGGGTAAGAAGGAAAGCCAGAGGAGAAGAAAGAAAGAGAAAAAAAAAAAAAACAGAAAAAGGGGAGTGGGGGAGAAGTAACCAAACTTTGGAACCCATGCGAACTCTTTCAATGTTCAGATCTTTTTGAGAGTATTAATTAATGACACCCCTGCCATTTCTATGCAGCTTTGAACACTGTGGAAATGCACACAAGTCTGTAGTTAGTCTACCGTACAAGTTCTGTAGTCCATAACACAGGGCAAGTGCATATCGTGCCCTCTTAATTAGTCTTTCCTTGAGTGGCAGGGATATATATATATATATATATATATATAAAAAAAAGGGAAAAAGAAGCCATATTTCCTCCTAGTTCACAAGCGGCACAGTCTACCCTCTGATTCAAGTGGTACGGAACTGTTCCTTATCAAAAGATACAGTTCTACAGATGAAAAGGAAAATAAAGCAGGTTAAGTAGTCCAATCGATCCGCAGACTTTAAGAGCCCTCTTGTGGCGGTAACCATGAGTGTCATTAGGGTAATATAGAAAAGTGACAGTACAGCATATTAAAGCCTTGACACAGAAAAAATAATAGTTCCATGGGTGGTAAATCCTTCCCGATTATTCCATCACTTCCTTTCCTGGATTCTTTGTTGTCTAGAAGGAGTAGGAGCCCAAAAACCAGAGGAGGGAGAACAAAATCGAGGATAAAGCCAGTTCTTACTCATTTTCTGCAGTAAGTTTGGTCTTTCCCTTTTACTATGAGCCCCCCGTTGTTCTGCAATAATTCAGAGAGATCCAGGACCATAGCTAAAATTTACTGAAGCCGATATTTATTAGTTAGATCCATATTCAACACCATTTGTTTCAGTTGTCTGCTCACTTAACACCATGACTAGCAGTAAATTCAGCGTAGCTTGAACAGATCTGGAAACATCCCTGCTAATTCTGCGTGAGCTTTCTCAGCTGTGTCAAAACTCCTCCAAGAATTTTGATGGTACACTGATAGCTTGGATGGATACTGAACTTTGAATTTGATGCTGGCAGCGATTAATTTTGTGACAATGGGGTGGTAGGCAGCCCTTCGTTGCCTTATGGTTGCTGGGAAGTCTTGGGCAAATCTCAGCTTCTGTCCCTCCCACAGAATTTCCTGAAGGCTCCTAACCTTTCCCAACACATGGACTTTATCTAGGTAGTTAAGAAATTTTAAGATCAGGGGCCTTGGTGCTTGCCCAGTCACCGGTTTAGATCTAAGCGAACGATGGGCCCTCTCGATCACATAGGTGATGTTGTTAGGCAAGGGACCTGCTATTTTGGTTAGCAGCCGCTGCAGGAAAGTGATCGGGGTCGCCCCTTCTGAATCCTCTGGGAGGCCGAATATGAGAATGTTATTTCAGTGGCTACAGCCTTCCTGGTTCTCCAATTTAACCTCCATCTTATTCAATCTTTGGTGCAGCGCCGGGAGCTCAGAGTCAACTGTTGCCCTCCATCCCTCCAACGAGGCCATCCTGGCCATAACATCTTTAATTGCTTGGTTAGTATCAGTAAGTTCTGTTCTCATAGCCTTCATTTCTGAGGTAAGTTCCTGGAGTACTACTCGAAAGGGATTTAGTTCTTCTAAAAATTTCTGCTCCATGAGAGGGATGGCTGGTGGTCCTGAAGTCGATGGTGAGCCCACTTTAGTAACTGCCCCCAGCTATCCTTTGGCCCATTTCAAATTCTTCTCTGGTGTCTGCGGTGGGGTGTGCGGGGGAGGTGCCTGGCGCATCTCTGCCTCCATTCTTAAGTAGGCCTGATTCTTGTTTTGGCTTTTTCTCCTGGCCACTGCTGCAACCACTTTTACCTGTTTTGTCGCAGGTTCAGAAAGCTGTTGAAAGCTATGCAGCAGATGTACTTTTGGGATTAACACAGTAGTTACTGTCAAATTTTCTCTGTAAGGTAGAGCTGGGGAGGAGATGGGTTCTCCGAGCTGCTATTCCATCTGCGGCATCATGTGATCCCCGCTCGATTCTTTGTGAATGAAGTGGTCGACATCAGGTCAGAGATCCTTCTGACTCGCTCTGGGGGGGGGATACTGTTGGTTGGTGCTCGGTCACTACACCTCGTGTTTCCTGCAGTACCATTGACCTGTCAGAGTTAGTTGACGTCATGCAGATTGTCCAGGGTATGTGCCCTATGTGCTGTAATTTGGATCCGGGCCCAACTTCTCTGATTATGGGTTGTTGTGATATTATTGGTCTGGTTCTGGCTCAGATAGTCCAGTGCTCCTTGGACTCAGGTGAGTTTCCAAGCTCCCTGAAGGAGTCTGTGGTAACACCTACCCTGAAGAAAGCTTCTTTGGACCAGGATGCTCTAGGCAACTACAGACCAATCTCGAACCTTCCCTTAATAGGGAAGGTTATTGAGAAAGTAGTGGCTATACAGCTGGAGAACCACTTGACCATCCGTAATATCTACGAACCTCTCTAGTCCAGTTTTTGAAAGAGGCATAGTACCGAGACTGCACTGGTTTGGGTGCTCAGTCATCTCCTGATGGCGAAAGATTGGAGAAACTGTTCCATTCTGATGCTTCCTAATCTCTCTTCAGCCTTCGACACTGTGGACCATGGGGTGCTGCTTGAGTGCCTGAAGTTCATCTGTGGCCTGACATGCATGGTAGTCAGATGGTTTACATCTTTCCTCATTGGCAGAATGCAGAGAGTTGTGTCGGGAATTTTTTCTTCAGACTCACTCTCTCTGTCATGTGGGGTTCCTCAGGGCTCAGTGCTGTCCCCCATGTTGTTTGTAGTGTATATGCTGCCCCTCAGAGACATTGTAAGATGGTATGGTCTGAGGTTTCACTGCTATGCTGATGATACCCAGCTGTACCTGTCTTTTGCACCTGACCAGGATAGTGCTCTCTTGGTATTTAACAACTGCCTCGGTGAAATCCAGGACTGGATGAATTTGAGCTGGCTAAAGTTGAAAGCAGGAAAGACTGAGGTGATGGTTGTGGATCTGGATCACTGGATAGAGGGGCTGGGGGCTGGTCAGCCCTCTGGACTTTATCTGGGGGACTCCAAGGTTCTTACCTCTGAATGAGTGCAAGACCTGGGGGTGGTGCTTGATGATGGCTGACCCTATGATCTCAGATGTCGGCAGTCATCAAGGCTGCCTTTTATCATCTCAGAAACATCGCCAAGATCAAGCACCTTGTTCCATCTAGGGATCTGCCTATGTTGGTTCACGCCTTTGTGACCTTGTGCCTTGACTACTGCAACTCCCTATACTTAGGGCTTCCTGGGGTTGATATCCACTGCCTGCAGCTAGTGCAGAATGCTGCAGCACAATTGTTGACGGGGACTTCCCATTCTTCGCATATTACCCTGGTGCTGCGCGATCTGCACTGGCTGCTGATTCAGTGGTGGATCACCCTTAAAGTTGGTTTACTGACTTATGAAGCCCTACATGGACTTGGCTCTGACTACCTGAAAGATCTTCTTGTTCCCTACTGCCCTGTGTGACAGCTCAGTTTGGCTGACGAAGGGTTGCTGGAGATTCCGAAGGTGACCTTGAAATCTTCTGGGGCCCATGCATTTATGTTTGTGGCCCCTATCCTCTGGAATTTTCTACCCTGTCAGCTCTAGGAGTGTGCAGCTGTGGGGGGATTTAAACAGGTGTTTAAAACCTTTCTGTGGCATCAGGCCTTTCAGTAATGCATAGCTATATGGATCTGTTATTTTAATCTATTATTATATTTGTTGTTTATGAATTGTGTTTTAATCTTTGTACAGCACTTTGATATTTCGAAAGGTGCTAAAAAATAAAGTTTATTATTATTACAGTATTATTATTGTAATCAAAACAAATTTCACATGCTTATGCCTGTTCATGAGGTAAAGGTAAACTAGCAGCACTTAAATATTTTAGCCATGGGTCCGACAGCAAAAAATAAGATTTATCAAAATTCATCAAGGTTAAGAACTTTATTAAAACAACAGTTTTGTATTTTTAATGGAGATTGCCACAAGTGGGCAAGGTGCTGAATTCATTTTCTCCATTTTGGAAAAAATATATTGAGGCCTATTTAGGTAAAATCAAGGGCATCAATCCCCGTGCTCTTCCTCATTTAACTTTGAAGTGCTTGCCGCCATCTTTACATTCTGGCCCTGTTGGATGGTTGATTCAGATATGCTCCCAGTTATATAGTGCTCTGAAGTTTAATCCCCAAAAAGACCCTGCCAAGCCGATACACTCTAATCCTAAATTTTGAATAGTTAATAAACCAATTTCTTCATTGCTCCTTTCTACAGCAGGTTTAAATTGTCTTTCCTGTCTTATACGAAATGATCAAATTGTCTCCTTCGAACAATTCAGTTTGACAAATCCTTCACCACCCTTATCATTGTTCCCTTTTTTGCAATTAACACGCACAATGAAAGATGGTTTGGGTCCTAGGCTATGGCAGCTGTCTGAGTGTTCCTCCTATACAGACCTTGTTGACTTAGTTTCTAAGCCCCATGCTGTTTCTTTACTTTAGAAATCCATCAGATGCATTATAGGAAAGCAAATGCAAATTAGTTGTACATATTGGGAAAGAGAATTTCCAGATCAGTCTGCTTTTTTTATGTCATCAGCACCATGGGATTATAGTTTTCAGTACATTAAGGTAGACAAATAATGTCTTATCCAGTGTAAAATATTGTATAATGCTTATTTTACCCCTCAAAAATTACATATATT
This sequence comes from Neoceratodus forsteri, assembly GCA_016271365.2. NCBI lineage: Eukaryota > Metazoa > Chordata > Ceratodontiformes > Ceratodontidae > Neoceratodus > Neoceratodus forsteri. The sequence continues at coordinate 1,064,412,079 of CM057454.1, read as the reverse complement.
TGGCAGTTTAGATAGCCCTATTTGACTGAGGTGTGATTCTGAGATAGGTACTTTGAAGCATATGTTTTGGGAGTGTACACATGTTTCCAATTTCTGGAGAAGAATTCAGTCCCATATGGATCCTTTATTAAGTTTACAGGAGGTGTTTACTCCACAAATGTGTTTATTAGGCATAGGGCTTAATCAGCTAGTACTGTAGGTCCACAGAAATACCATATTGTACTTATTTCAGCAGTTGTGAAGCTAATTATATTACGTCATTGAGTAGACAAGGACCCACTATTTTATCATAAATGGCATGATGACATTTTCCTCATGCTTTATATGGAAGAGATGGTAGCTAGTATGCGGCATGCCCTCTTCGTGTTTTGTAATAGATGGGAGAAACTGTATACTCTCCTTTTGTTGACGTAGAATGTTTTGTATTGCTTTAAGGTTTCTTTAGATTTATATAATTGTTTTTGTCCTTGCTCTGAACTTTAAAGTATTTTGTATTTCTTTTTCCATTTCCTACTGTGTACTTAGGTACAGCTTCTGAGGTTTTTTTTTTTTCTTTTGCTTGTTATGTTATTTCTGTTAACTTTTCAATAATGAAAATAATGTTTATAAAAAAACAGTTTTGTGATTGAAAAGGTTATGAAGCTTTTAAGAATTATTAAAGGATATAAAGAATACTATTTCAGAAAGGCTGACAGGAAGGACAGGATAATTTCAACTCATGCAATCTCCCTAGTGCCACTAGTGAATACAGGTACTCAGTAGATCTGGCACTCTCTCGATATGTCCCTTCCTTAAGTGTTTTCTGGAAAATAAAAATAAAGAAGTTATGTTAGAATAACAAAATTAAAGCAGAAAGTAATCTATCTGTTTAGCATCGACAAATTTTGTGTTTCAGGCAATGTGTGACTGCTGTTTAACAATTTGTATCACAAAAATAGCTTGAGGTCCCATTCTAACTTGAGGCCTTTGAATTGTAGAGTACCTAGGGAGAAAATCCAGAAATTTCTTAATGGAGTGGACTTGTAAGTCTATCATCTCTCCAGGTCATCCTACCCATCATTTCCAGATCCATCCATTTCACGTCTGTGTAGTATCCATTACGGTTTTCAGCAAAATGTTTACCAACTGGAGGGTTGATCATACCAGATTTAATACTGCAAATATGCTGTTGTAAACACTGGTGAATCAGTCTTATGGTTCAACCAATGTAGAGCATAGGGCAACTACACCACAATGCATAGATTACGAAGCTACTATTACAGTTTATAAAGGACATAATCTCAACATGTCTTGCATAGCCTGACGGAAATTATTTCCTTGGTTACAGAATTGGCATACACTACAATGGCCACATCTATACATGCCTTTTGGGGGGGGGCCGTAATCACTCCCTGAAGGCTGGTTGTTCTGGAGTTCTTATACACTGGCTATACACCAATTTGTCCCTTAAATTGGGTGTCCTTGAGAAGGCTCTACTTGGTGAGTTTGCACAATTCATTAGCCAACATGGGGTCATTTAGCAAAATGGGCCACTACAGTTGTAGCCATAGATATTTTTAGATATTTCCTTGTGTTTCATGATATATCTAAAGAGATTCATTCTGGTGGCATACCATGGTACTGCAGGCAGGCATGGAATTTCTCCAGGGGTATTGCATAAAATTTCAGAAAACATCTGATCATGTCTTTGGTTGCATCTGTACTTTTTGATGAAGCAACCAATTTCAATTGAGATTAAGGTATATTTGTTGACAAAACAGACTGGTTCCCTAGTATCTTGTTCCTTTTGCCGTTGTTTAAGTATAAGAAGGGTGCTTTAATTCTGACAGTTTAGCTGTCTCTACTACCCCTCTAAGTAGATTTGCATTGCAGCTGCTGGATAGAGACCTTTCTGTGAGTTCTTAAGCCTGTTTCTCAAAGCCCAAATCTGAGGAGCAATTCCTACGTATGTGTAGATATTGGCTGAATGGGATGGAATTTACAAGGGAATGAGGGTGGGCAGTTTCAGTACTGAGCAGACTATTTGTAGGCATATGGTAGCCCTTAGTAAGTAAGTAAGTAAGTAAATATTTATTTCTTGAGTGCCCAATCCCGGAGGCTCTGGGAGCTTTACAGAGGCAAAGATACAGTGAAAAAACAATTCAAACATAAATAGCAGTATACAATAAAGAATTTATAAATCAATAAAACCACATAAAATCATCAGAATAAATTAGCAGCACTTCACTAATACACAAACTATAACTAGTTTCCAAAGGCTTCTCTAATCAGATTTGCCTTCAGACTCCACTTAAAAACCTATACTGTTGGAGCCTCCCTCAAAGATCTTGGCAACAAGTTCCAGAGGACTGGGGCTGCCACCTCAAAAGCATAGTCAACCAAGCCCTCGGAACCACTAGAAGACCCACTGCAGAGTCATGAAGTGAGAGCACAGGGTGGACAGGGGTCAAGAGATCACTCAGATAGCCAGGGCCCAATGTGTATAGTGCCTTGTAGGTGAGCAAGCCCACCTTGAAGATGATTCTCTTTCTCACTGGCAGCCAGTGCAGATCATGGAGGACTGGGGTCACATGGCAAGTTCTCAGAAGGCCTGTTAGCCACCTGGCTGCTGTGTTTTGCACCAGCTACAAGTGGCAGAAACTCCTCCCACTGACACCGAAGTATAGAGTGTTAAAGTAGTCAAGCCATGACATCACAGAGGTATGCACCAGTGAGGGAAAGCCACCAGGTTGAATTAAGAGATTAGTCTGGGTGACATTCCTTAAATGGTAAAAACCATTTCAGATGATGATGGATGACACCTGAGCCTCAAGTGTTAATCCATTATCAAGGATGATGCCCAGATTTCTCACCTTAGCAGAAGCTGTCAATGAAGTAGGGCCCAGGAACAACTCTGTTCCCATCCCATCAGCAACTGCATCATGCCATGAACCAGGTTCAATCACAAGTACCTCCATCTTGTTGGGGTTAAGTCTTAACCAGTTAGAGGACATCCAGTCTTGGATCTTGTCCAGACATTTATTTTGCACCTCCACGGCACTATTTGTCCTGGGAGCAAAAGACATGTACAGCTGGGGTGTCATCTGCATAGCAGTAGAAACTCAACCTGTAATGCCTAATAATCTTACACAGTGGGAGCATGTACACTGTGAACAGAATAGGTGACAGGATCAAGCCCTGAGGAACTCCGCAAGGTAGGGGCTTTGGGCAGGCGAAGAAATTCCCCTTCACTACCAGTTGTGTCCTACCCATGAGAAAGGACTCAAACCAGTTGATGACAATACTGATGAGTCCACAAATCTCCCCAAGGTGATCCAGTAGGACTACATGGTCCACAGTCAAATGCTGGGGAGAGATTGAGGTGAATTAGCATTGACCAGTCTCCTCTATCTCTTGCCCTGACGAGATAATTTTGCACCCTGACTAATGCCATTTTGGTACTATGTCTAGACCTAAATCCAGACTGGCATGGCTAATAGATGTCAAAGGCCACAAGGTGCACCTCAAGTTGCAGAGCCACCACATTCTCAAAAACCTTCCCGAAAAAATGGGAGGGTGGAGATTGGTCGATAATTAGCAAAGACATCAGGGTTGAGTGATGGTTTCTTCAGGAGAGTCTTCACCAGAGCCTTTTTTAAGGCACTGGGAAAAAGTCCCTCCGAGTGTGAACACTGAATAATCTCAGAGAACACTTGACCAATGCACTCAACACGTCCCACTATGAGACGAGTCGGGCTCAGGTCCAACTCACAAAAAGTGGGCCCCAGCTTGGAGATTACCTTAATGACCTCTGCCACCCCCACCAGCCTAAACTCACCCCAGACAATAGGAGTGCCTCTGACAATGCACGGCCCACCATTACCGGGATGTTTCTGCCCCACTGGAGAGATCCTAGTCCTAATGGAGGACACTCTTTCAGAGAAGAACTGAGCAAACTCCTCACACTGGGCAACTGAAACTGCTCTTTTCAGCTGCAGACAAGCAGGATGGAGTAGCCTATCTACAGACTGAAAGCACAAAGCCGGTCTGTTCCTCCCTGCAGCAATCTCACTGGACAGGAACTCTGCCTTCCTATGGTTGATTGCCCTTTAATATTCACTATAGTGAATTCTCAAAGCCAGTTTGTCCTCCTTGGACCTCATCCTCCTCTAACACTGCTCCAACTTCTGATCCCTGGTCTTCATCTCCTTGAGAGCCCCATTAAACCACGGGGATCTCAAACGAGAAGCCCTGGATTGTATATGGATCAGTGCAACGCTGTCAAGTGTCTTGGAGACAGCACTATTGTAGGCTGTCACAGCCTCACCCACACCTCTCCCACAAGCAGCACTCACAGCAGAAAAGTCTACTGTAACCAGTAGTCCCTCTGAGGACAACCGCTTCAAAGGGCAGTACTGGACCATTCCAACTGGGGAAAGACTAATGGGGAGGGGCCCAAATGAGAATTCTACTGTGCAATGATCGGACCAAGAGACAGGATCAATCCTAAGATCAGTGACCTCAAGCCCCAGTGAGAACACTAAGTCCAAGGCATGGCCATGGCTATGGGTCACAGAGGCAACAGCCTGTGTCAGAACCAGCAACATCATCATCTGGAGGAAGTTAGATCCAAACTGTGAGAGTCTGTTGTTGTTCCAGGCATTAACATCACCCAGAGTCAACTTTCTGAGCATCGCCAACACCCTGTCAGTGACAAAGTCTGCAACTTTCTGCAGAAATTCTCCCTCACACCCTGGCCGTCAATAGATGAGGACAATCCTGCAACCTGAACCTGGATCACCACACATGGCCGATGAAGTGGATCCCACTGGATGCACAGAGAAGTTCAATTCAGATCTAAAACAGATGGCCACAAACCTGCCCTGCCCCTGTGTTGCTTCTTTGGGCAGTGCACTAGAGAGAACCCAGCTGGGATCAATGCTTCCAGCACTGGACCTGCATCACCCCACAGCCACATCTCCGTGATGCATGCCAGATCAACCATGGAAATCAAGTCTGCAATAATCATGTCATTGATCCTAATCAATCTAGCTTTTCATAGCACTGCCAGCAGAGCACTAGTGGAGGCCACTGGCCCACTGGCCACCTGCCCACTTAGTCCAGTGGGAGCCCTAGGAATGGATACCAAACATGTCCAGCCTCTCTCAAGGCCTGAGTTTACCCCAGGGTGCCTCCTGGCCCTGACCACCTCAATGTGGTTCACCCCAGCTATATCTCCAGCACCCCACCACCGGTCATCATGCCCCCCTACCAATCCCAACCTCCCTACTGACTTTACTATCTGTACCCACAATTAGTGTTAGGTCCAGCACATTTAAATTGTTTTTATCAATAATACTGGCGAATTTAAGGTTTTGGTCATTACTGTTCAACCATGTCATGAACTGCCAGCCTCTTCCTTAGTGCCCTGCCACACACAGATAATATCATCACTAAATTTATACCACTTCATAATGTGATGTAAATATGAATTTTTATCAGGGCTGTGGATAATTTTCTTTCCTCAGAGACCCAGGAAAAGGTTGACGAATGATGGAGCTATGGCAGTGCCCATGGCTGTACCACATACTTAGAGGTAGAATTTTCTGTCAAACTCAGAGTAGTTATGAATTAAGACAGAGGATAGTCCCTCAATAATAAATGGAATGAGAAAACATTCTTTCTGAGAATGACATTCTAAAAAGTATTTAAATGCCTGTATACTTAGTTGGTGATCGATACAGGTGTAGAGAAACTACACATCAATACCCAACCACTCAAATCTTTTTGTTCCATGAACAGTTGCTGAATTTACTCAGTACATCTAAAGTATAATGTAGGTAGGACCCATGTCTAACAACACAATCCTTCAAGAAGCTATCTAGAAATTTACAAAGGTTATGAAACATGGAGCCCACACCCGACACTATAAGACATCCTGAAGGATGTTCAAGATTCTTGTGAATCTTGAGCAATGCATAGAAAATGGATATTGTGGGATTCTCTGTCCAAAGAAAATCAAATTCATCTCCTGATATCTGGAAGATGATCCTCCCCCATTCAAGAAGTTCAAACAATTTATTTTCAAAAATTGGGGTCACCTGGTATAACTGGTAATATTGTACATTATTGAGAAGATTTAGCACATAGTTTTAATAATCACTGTCATTCATCACAACTATGTTTCCTCCTTAGTCTTCCTGTTTTATCGCTATTTCATTTTGCTTTTGTAATTCTTTTAGGGTAACACATTCAGCCCTAGTGGTACTCTGGTAGACAAAGTGTGTGGGGGGGGTAGTGATCTGAATTAATCATTAAGCACAATACTCTCAACTGTGCGGATAGCTGGATTCAAGGTAAAAGGACAACAAGTAGACTTAGGTTTACATACTCTGAATCTAGTGTTAGCAATTAGTTGTTCAACATTACAATGTAGGAAGTCAGGCTGTGCTGTGATTCATTCATTCATAAATGATTCTAAAGCAGACAAATTGGCTTGATCATACTTTGTCCAAGTAAATAAATTATTTTCAGGACCATCTGGTGTGGTGTTTAAATGGGCAAAAAGTTCAATATTGTCAGTAAATTCCAACAAGGCTGCATTAGCAGCTATGGCTCGAGAGCCACAGGATACATCTAAAATAGTGTTGTCAGATGAAAGTCCCATTGTTGACTATTGATTTTCTCTATTTGCAAAACAATCCTGCAGTCAGACTTTTTTCTAAAAAGTGTTTAGAGGGCAACTTTTATTTCAGATTTATCCAGTGCCATCTGAGAGCTGAAACTGAGTCTCTTGGAAAGCAAGGAGAGCTGAGAGGTGGTAAGAATAACACTAGGTAAATTTATTACTTCCTTTGGTTTTCCTCCTGAGAGTTCTGCTTTTTCCTACCTTTCTTTCCCCTTCTGTCCAAACAACAATATATCCTAATATTCCAACATTTATCCTCCCATTGTCAGCATCCTTGTCATTTTTGTTTGCGCCCTCTTCATTCTTTCTACATCTTTCCTTCAATAAAGTGCCCAAAGCCGACAGCAATACTCAACATGTGGCCTCACATAGGCCCTACATACGGAAGGGAAGCTATAACTTCTCTAGATCTACTAAGAAGGTTTCACATCTCAGTACCTGTGCCTCCTTTTTTGCTGCTATATCATGTTATCTTGTATATCTTTTATACCATTCCAAAGTCATCACGACTGGGTTATAGAGGTGTCATCTGATAGGCTAATGCACAAACTGAAACTTTGAATCTGATCCTGTCTCTGCCTCTAGTGAGTACCATTAGAGCTGTATACTTTCAGTTTTCTGGTAGGATTTGTGCATGCTGTGCTCTGTTACTAGATACTGGATGCATGTTTGACTCCCCCCCCAAATCTCTGATTCTACCCTGCTTTGCTTGAAACACCAGGAACATTGGCATGGTTAGACCAGCTCTTTATTCTCACTATGAAGTCGGTATGTTGCTTACATGTTGATTATCAGTCGTATGGTGTTGTCCACATTCAGGAGGTTTTATATCAATTCTCATATGCCTGATGCCTCTATGAGTCAGATGATACTGGGGATACATTGTCTCCCCCCCGGATGATGCTCAGGGATTCTGGATGCTATTACAAGCACCCCAGTCCATTTTTCAGGCATGGCAATGTTATGAAGCATGCATCCCTGGACACTCCCTAGCACTCGCACTAGCATGCTTAATCTGTTCACTGAACTGTTTGGGGTTGTGATAGTTGACCCCCCCCCATGTGAATAGTGCTTAACTGAATCTGACATTTTCTTCTTCTCTCTATATCTGTTCCAAAGACTGTTGCGTAACAGCACTTTACTCCTTCATTTTATGTCTTTCTGTCTCTTTCTAATCCCCCCCTTTTCTGTGTAAAACATACAGAATATGCTGCAGTCAGACTGGCCATCTGACGCTGTGTATTACAATTGAAATTATTTTTCTTCCCCTTCCTATTTCTGCTCTTCTACGTCATGGTCCAGTTAAATATAAGCACTATTTCCCTGCATTGCCCTTAAATGTGCAGAAATGGTCTAAATGAGCTGCACAGACTTAAAGAATGAAACTAACTAAAGGTCTGTAAACAGACTTGGTAGGCAAAGGTTTTTTTCACAATGTAAAAAGCAAGCTGGGATTGACAGTCAAACTAAAAAATTACCAATGCCAGTTTAAATGTTTTCTTTAAGATATGTACAGGTGCAGATTGGAATATCCTGTTCTTGAAAAGGTTAAACAGTTAGCAAATTAACTAAAATACAGGATAATAGAGAAGAAGAACTAAAATGTGGTCTACTTACACAACTCCCAGGAGTATCATGTCTCCAATCAGTGCTGGTGTCCTTGCAAGGTGCTGTCTCCTATAGAAAGTCAGCAGCACCTTTCTCCCTTCTTTTATATGCTGCAGCTCCTAGGTAACTTTTAGAAAAGGGGAGGAGTTATCTATAATGCAGCCCACTTTGCAAGAAATATGCAATCATATCTGATAGAGCATTAGGGTGCTTATGTTGATGTCATAATAACGGATTATTTGTTATGCCTTTCATTTATGTAAATTCTATGTAATTGATTGTACAAAGAAATAAGAAATTTTCCTGTAAATAGCTTAATAATTAGGTGGGGATTTGAGCTAAAGGGTGGAGCCCCACTTTTAAAAGAAGCCAGCCTAGATCCTCAGGTGAGTTGCTGTTAGGAGAGTTCACATGAGGACCTCCTGCTCTCTGATATACTTCACAAGATTATGTTCCACTGCTAGACCCTTGGCAGGGAAGCTGTGCTGTTTTCAAGTTTTATTTTGTTTGTTTATTATCATAAGTTCGCTGCTGTAAGCTGTTATTTTTTTTGGGATTTAATTTTTTTGTTTGTTTGTTTAATAAAAATCATACCATTTAGGTATGTTGTACCAAATTTGTTGATTCCTGTGTGACCTGATTTGTTCAACCCACGACATTTTGGTACCAGGAGTGGGGTTGATTGGAGATCCATAAGGAATAGGTGGACTCCAGTAAAGATACTGCACATAGTATCCAGGTCACAAGTGGTTTTCAACAGGTACATGGCACATAAACTCGAGGAGGCTGGTGCCTTATCAGGGGTTTTGACCAGAACCCAAGTGGCTGCTGTTGGTGAACCACTTCTTGAAGGATTACCTGCTGCCACACGTCCTAAAGTTAAACAGAGCATACAGAAGATGGAAGAGGTGGGTATGAAGAGACCAGAAGAAGAACAGCTGGAACCCCCCCGCGAAGACCTCAGGGATTTACTCCACTGGTTAGCTATACATCAGATGGAGATGGAACGCCAACGAGAGGTAGACCTGAGGGAAAGAGAGGTTGAAAGAAAGCCACAAGACCAGAGGTGGGCTGACACAATACAGGCCTTACAACTTATTGGGGCTGGTCAAGGGGCAGCCCATACAAATCCCAGAGACATAAAATTAACAAAAAATGACTCCCTCTGATGATATAGAGGCATATCTTACAACATTTGAACGTGTAGCACAGGCTTGTAATTGGCCTGCTACCCAATGGGTGGTAAGACTTACCCCATATCTATCTGGCAAAGCTCAATTGGCATACACCTGTATGGATATCCATATTGCTAATGATTATGCCTCTGTAAAGAAGGAGATACTAAAAAGGTATGACATTAACACAGAAACATATAGACAAAGGTTTCGATCTTTAAAGCATTTACCCCATGTACCACCTCGGGAGACCTTTACCAGATTGAATGACTTGTGTCACAAATGGCTACAACCTGAGGGAAAGACTGTATCAGCCATCATTGAGCAGTTTGTTTTGGAGCAATTTGTACAGATTATGCCTGCGGATGTCCAATTATGGGTAAGGGAACACCATCCTGATAATGCTGAAGCTGCAATTACCCTAGCCGAGGATTTCTTTTCTGCCAGACAACCAGTACAAAAAGGGTACAGGAGAACAGAAAATGTCATTCCTACTACAACATCTGCAACCACTACGGTAAGACCTATTGTTTCATCAGTTGGGACAGGGATTGCTAAGACTAGAGGGGAAGGTCAGGAGATGGCATAAAAAAACTGAATCCACCATAGAATGCCATTATTGCCATGGACTGGGACACATAGCCCATTTCTGCCCAAAGAAAAAGTCTGCATACCTAGCTTCTATGAACTTGGGGAACTTTTTCATAAAGACTATGGTAAATGGAACTCATGTAGAAGGGCTAGTGGACTCAGGGAGCCGACAAAGCTTAATCTGGGCTGACCTACTAGATAACAAGTTATTAAGTACTAAACCCACTGGTATAATTTGTATCCATGGTGATGTGCATCAGTACCCACCTGCACAGACACAAGTATGTATAAATGGACAGACTTGATATGACATTAGGAGTTGCACCCACTTTACCTGTGCCTTTGATTATTGGTCAAAACTTTCCAGCCTTTAATGACCTTTTAACCTCATGTGACACTGCCTTATCAGCTGTAACCACGAGGGCTCAGTCACAACTAATACAACAGGACCCTATATTTTCTTTTGATGATTCTTTGGTTTGAAGAGGGTAAAGGGCCACGTAAAACAAAGGCCGAAAAGAAATTATTACAGAAAGACTGGAAACAAAAACAAAATGGGACTGGTGATGTCATGCCTTAATATCATATTGTAGATATTAAAACTGAACAGCAAAATGACAATACACTTAACCCTTTCTTTTCACAGCTTAACAAACAAGTACCTTTGGGTTCACCATATGTTACACAACAGAATGGAATTCTATATAGAATATGTATAAATCCTAAAACACAAGAACAGATAGAACAAATGCTGGTACCACAGAAATTTAGAAAAGATCTTCTGTTTTTAGCACACGATATCCCTAGTGCTGGACATGCAGGACGAGACCGAACTTCTGCTAGACTATTGCAATGATTCTTCTGGCCTGGTCTACAGGAGGATGTTGCTGAGTATTGCAGATGTTGTCCTTCCTGTCAGCAAATCAGCCAGATAACTCACAAGGACAAAGTACCCTTAATGCCCCTACCAGTTGTAGCTCAACCCTTTGAAAGAATAGCTATGGATGTGGTAGGACCATTAGTAAAAAGCAGTAAGGGTAATAGATTCATACTCGTCCTTTGTGATTATGCAACCAAACAACCTGAAGCTTTTCCCTTGAGAACAGTTACAGCCTCAAAAATAGCAGAAAAAGTAGTAGAATTCTGCAGTTGTATGGGTATTCCTAAAGAGATCCTGATGGATCGTGGTACAAATTTTAATGCTGCACTACTCACTGAATTGTACAAAGCTTTAGGAATTACTGCATTATGAACCACCCCTTACCATCCACAAACTGATGGTCTTACAGAACGATTTAATCAGACATTAAAACGTATGATTAGGAAATTTGTGGACGAAGAAGGTAAAAAGTGGGATCAATATCTTCCCCTATTCCTGTTTGCATACCGAGAGGTCCCACAAGCCTCAACAGGATTTTCACCATTCAGTTTGCTGTATGGAAGAAACCCCCGGGGACCTCTTGACATAGTTAAAGAAACTTGGGAGGGAGAGACCACAATGAAATATACCAATATCCTAGACTATTTGGTTAATCTTAGAAAGCGACTAGTGCAGTACACAAAAAAGGCACATGAACAAAATATGGCAGCCCAAACTAAGCAGAAATGCTATTACTATAGTAAAACTCAGGAAAACAATTCTTCCAGGGAAAAGGTATTATTATTGCCATCCAATGACAATAAGCTTTTAATGAAATGGCAGAGACCTTACTCCATTGTTTCCCAGACTGGTCCTGTCACTTACCAAGTTGAGATACCAGGAGACTGAAGTGTACACCCATCTATCATGCAAATCTCTTAAAGAAATGGCATGAGAGACTTACTTCTGATGTTAAAGCTGACCTTTATGTTATGCCCAGTAGTCCAGACACTGAATTAGATTCTGCATATAAAAGGCTTGAATCAGAGGAAACTATTAGAGATGTACATATTAACTCAAATTTAACCAGTCAGCAACATGCATAATTGGAAAATGTACTACAACATTATACAAAAGTTTTCACAACTATCCCAGGTAAAGCCATTGATGTAGTACATACAATTAAAACTGATTCTGTCCCAATAAGGCAAAAAGCATATCGATTGCCAGAAAGAAGTAGGTCTGAGGTTGTACAGGAAATTGAGAAATTACAGAAATTAAATATTATTGAACCTTCTAGAAGTCCATGGTCATCCCCTATGGTAATTGTACCTAAAAAGGAAGGGGGTATCCGTTTATGTCTCGATTTCCTTAAACTCAATCAAGTATCTCAGTTTGATAGCTATCCAATTCCTAGAGTGGATGATATAATAGATCACATTGAACAGGCAAAATACATCTCTACTCTCAATCTCACAAAGGGCTATTGGCAGATCCCTGTGGAAGAACAGTCTAAAGAAAAAACAGCTTTTAGCACTCCTAAGGGGTTATACCAGTTTGCTTATATGCCATTTGGCTTACATGGGGCCCCTGCCACCTTCCAAAGATATATGGATAAATTGTTGAATGATCACTCTTCCTATTGTTCTGCTTATTTGGATGATGTGGTGATTTTCAGTTCAGACTGGTCAACACATCTTACCCATTTGTCTAATGTTTTATATACTATTGAAAAAGCTGGTTTAACTACTAATCCTTCCAAGTGTACCCCTAGCCATGAATGAGACAAGATATTTGGGCTTCGTTTTGGGTAATGGAATAGTACGTCCAGAAATAGAGAAGGTGGAGGCAGTAGCCCAATGTGCAGTCCCAGAAACAAAAAAACAAGTGAGATCTTTTTTCGGTTTAGCTAGTTATTATAGACGCTTTATCCCTGATTTCGCCACAATTGCAACCCCATTGACTGACTTGACTAAGAAACAAGTCCCAAATAAAATCCCATGGTCACCTGCTTGTGATTTAGCTTTTGGGACAATAAAAGCTATACTGTGTTCAGCACCAGTGTTACAATCTCCAGATTTTAATAAACCTTTTGAATTACAAACAGATGCTTCAGAAACTGGTCTTGGTGCTGTATTGTGTCAAAATATCAATGGAGAAGAGCACCCCATCTTATTCATCAGCCAGAAACTATATCCCAGAGAACAGAAGTATGCTACAATAGAAAAGGAATGTTTAGCAATTAAATGGGCTATAGAGACATTGAAATTCTATCTATGGGGGTCTCATTTTACTTTAATTATGGATCACAACCCTTTATGCTGGCTTAACCTGATGAAGGATAAAAATGCACACATTCTCCGTTGGTAGTTGGCTCTACAGCCCTATCATTTTGAGATTAAGAGTAGACCAGGCAGCAAACATAAAAATGCAGATTTCCTTTCTAGATATCTTGCTTAAGGAAATTTAATCTAGAATGGGATACAGTATCCTATTTCAACCCCAGGGCAAAGTATGACGTATGACAATGAATGATGTTAATTGTATTTATTGTTTTTGTTTATAGGGTGCCCTGGGGTGGGACTTCTGTGAGGGTGGGTGGAAGTCCCATCCCATTCCCTTGGGTTTATGTTGTGGAAAAGGGAATGTGGTCTTCAAACCAAATTATTGGTTTGTTCTTAAAGAGGGGGAAATGTGGTAGTCGAACCCCCCCATGTGAATAGTGCTTAGCTGAACCTGACATTTTCTTCTTCTCTCCTATATCTGTTCCAAAGACTGTTGCGCAACAGCACTTTACTCCTTCATTTTATGTCTTTATGTCTCTTTCTAATCCCCCCTTCTGTGTAAAACATACAGAATATGCTGCAGTCAGACTGGCCATCTGACGCTGTGTATTACAATTGAAACTATTTTTCATCCCCTTCCTATTTCTGCTCTTCTACATCATGGTCCAGTTAAATATAAGCACTTTTTCCCTGCATTGCCCTTAAATGTGCAGAAATGATCTAAATGAGCTGCACAGACTTAAAGAATGAAACTAACTAAAGGTCTGTAAACAGACTTGGTAGGCAAAGTTTTTTTTTCACAATATAAAAAGCAAGCTGGGATTGACAGTCAAACTAAGAAATTACCAATGCCAGTTTAAATGTTTTTCTTTAAGATATGTACAGGTGCAGATTGGAATATCCTGTTCTTGAAAAGGTTAAACAGTTAGCAAATTAACTAAAATACGGGATAATAGAGAAGAAGAACTAAAATGTGGTCTACTTACACAACTCCCAGGAGTATCATGTCTCCAATCAGTGCTGGTGTCCTTGCAAGGTGCTGTCTCCTATAGAAAGTCAGCAGCACCTTTCTCCCTTCTTTTATATGCTGCAGCTCCTAGGTTACCTTTAGAAAAGGGGAAGAGTTGTCTATAATGCAGCCCACTCTGCAAGAAATATGCAATCATATCTGATAGAGCATTAGGGTGTTTATGTTGATGTCATAATAATGGATTATTTGTTATGCCTTTTATTTATGTAAATTCTATGTAATTGATTGTACAAAGAAATAAGAAATTTTCCTGTAAATAGCTTAATAATTAGGTGGGGATTTGAGCTAAGGGGTGGAGCTCCACTCTTTAAAAGAAGCCAGCCTAGATCCTCAGGTGAGATGCTGTTAGGGAGAGTTCACGTGAGGACCTCCTGCTCTCTGTTATACTGCACAAGATTATGTTCCACTGCTAGACCCTTGGCAGGAAGCTGTGCTGTTTTCAAGTTTTATTTTGTTTGTTTATTATCATAAGTTCGCTGCTGTAAGCTGTTATTTTTTTTTTGGATTTAATTTTTTTGTTTGTTTGTTTAATAAAAATCATACCATTTAGGTATGTTGTACCAAATTTGTTGATTCCTGTGTGACCTGATTTGTTCAACCCATGACAGGGGTATGGATTCACAGGATGATTACACTCTTTCATTTTCCCTTTTGTTTTGATTGTTGGCAATGTTGCTTGGAGCCACATGACTGTCAAAGTTACTGTCTTCCCCACCGAGATCTTGAGAGTTATGCGATCTTGGCAGCCATTTTAAAACCTTTGTCTCATGTGGGAGAATGCACTATTTTTTTTCCATATTTTCCTTTATGCTCCTCTGGCAGACTGGGCAGCTGTATCAGCCCATCTCTTCCGGTACCATGGCCATACTGAGCCTCCATTCCTCTGACCCTGTGGGCCATTAATACTAGTTGGGGGGCTTCATTAAGCCCCAACCCCAATTTTCCACCTTATTTTCTCCCATCAACCCTGGAGTTCCAGACAAGGTTGGGCATATGCATGGAGGTGTGCATGCACACCTTGTTCTGAAATGATTCTGTTTCTCCCATCCCTGGTCAAGTGCCTTACCCCTCCTCTGTCTCTGTACCACAACCATGCTTCCACATGGTGGTGGTCAAAGGCCGGGAAAGCTA
Organism: Neoceratodus forsteri; assembly: GCA_016271365.2. Lineage (NCBI taxonomy): Eukaryota > Metazoa > Chordata > Ceratodontiformes > Ceratodontidae > Neoceratodus > Neoceratodus forsteri. The sequence continues at coordinate 1,064,396,733 of CM057454.1, read as the reverse complement.
ACCTGCCTGATCCAGGATAGGAGAGCTGCCTGGTGGCTGCTGAATCCTTACCCAGTTCTCCGCCCTGGCAGACCCCCAGAAACCCACACTCATCAATGTACATGGATCACCAGTGTGGCAGGAAGTAAGGCGCAACACCTCAGCCCTCCACGCCACTTGGTTGGCCAGTGGGGGAACGTACTACTGTTGGAAATTACCTACTTTGACTTAGATCTCTCAACGTTTGAGATCTCAGTTGCCATTTTGGTGGTGACTGGCATGGATTGACTTTCAACATGGTGCCAGGATCTTGTGAGATCCCAGTTCTCAGTTGCTATCTTGTACATTCTTCTGTCTTTTTCCCTGCTTATTTATTTTATTGAGAATTTTTTCAAAGCATATATTTATTTTTTTATACTTTTGACTGAGACTCTATTGAGAATTTTTTCAAAGCATATATTTATTTTTTATACTTTTGACTGAGACTCTTTTCAGAATGTTTTGAGATCACATTTGTGTGATTTGTTAGTGTTTTTTCATTGGTGTTTATATCCTCTCCCCCTGTGGATGTCAGGGTGGGGTCTAGTCCATTCTCAGTCAGCATCTGTGGTTTAAGTAAAGTGCTCTACTTTATCTGCTACTCTTTTCTGTTGTCTGTCTAAAGCATAACTGCATTTTCTCTGAAATGGATTTTTTTGTTGAAGCAGATTTCTGCCTGGGTTAGCTAGGAGTATGTTCAGCTGTTTCTTACAGTGAGCTTTGATGTAAGTTTTACTGAGTGCTCCATGTCTTTTCGGCACAGTTTCAGGTTGATTATAATAATTCTATGCATGCCAAATATCTTACCTGCTTGTTTGTGTGTTTTGGCTGAGGTGGCCATTCTTTTACCCAATGCCTCCATAGGACAGATGATTCTGAGTCATGCATTCTGGGTGGTTCCCCTTCAAGCCATACAGTATGTAGTTCAGGGACTCCTCACCTAATTTTCAAAAGCTAATGTGATAGCTTGCTCTGCTTGAGAGCTTGCACTCAGCCACTCCTGAGCTCAGAATGGGTGCCGCCAGTTGTGCTTTTGATTATTTGTTTTGACTTACACTTTCATTTTTTTTTTGTGCAAATAACTTCATTTTATTGTAAAAATATAAAATGTAACACAGAACATACAACATACAAAATACATAACCGAAATATAACAAAAAAACAGAATGAAATAAAATACACCCATTACCCTAACCCTCAACCCCCCAGCAGCTATCCAATATATGTGAAATACAAATCTATTACCGTATTAACCCTAAAATGAATCGTAATATTAGCTAGCAACCTACGCTGTAAGGGAGAGGAGAAACTCAGAAATCAGTATAACCTCGGGCTTTCAATTACTAAGGAAAAGAAATGAAGGTATTAATGCAGTGAATAAAGGGGATAACAAAAAAAGGTAAAGGAATAATGGGATGAGAAAAATGAAAAGAGGAGAAAAGTAAAAGAAATGGAGGGAAGAGTATAAGGAAAGATATCCCCTCTACTAATAACCATATCTATCCTTGAGACTCTGAAGGAGACTACCCCAGCACTTTTGAAATTTACCCGATGCATTAAAAAAGGTTAACACTGACCTTTCCGCATTCAGTGCATTCAGGAATTCATCCCACCATTCTTTGAATGAGGGAGCCCAGTCATCCTGCCAATGACGAAGAATTAATAACTTAGTAACTGAAGCTACCATTGCCATTTGGCACTTTTGGGTGCTGAATGGAATTTGGGCGTACATCCCAAATATACAAGCATCTACATTGAAAAAGGCCGATAAATCACAGTATGGACCCAGCCAACGTTTGACCGACTGCCATAACTTGGCTATTTTTGGGCAGGACCAAATTTTATGAAAAGTGGTAGCTAAGGGGTCACCACAATCCTTACAAACCGGGGAACACTGTCTATTTTACTGGGAAAGTTTGGCAGGGGAATAATAAAGATTGTGCAATAATTTAAACTGGGTGTCTCTCAATCTATCTTGTTTAATACACGAATAGATATCGACCCAAATTTTCTCCCACATCGCCTCTGTCCATCCCAAAGACATATTTATTTCCCAGTAAGGAGGGACAGGGGATGTCTTGGAATCCAATCTTGCTAAAATATACTTATAAATTTTAGAAACTGCGTTACCAGATAATGCGAGCTCGCTCAACTTTCTCAATAGTATCCCTGTCTCCTCAGACCCTTTGCCTTTCCGCAGGAAGGACCTAATGCTTCTTTGAACTTGAAACAATCACAGCAAACACTGAGATTTCACCCCAAACTTCCCAATCAAAACAGAGAGAGGAAGCATAGAATTGCCCGAGTAAAAATCCGAAATCCGAAGTTTGAGGGAAGAGTCAGAGAAAAAACTTTTAATGGGCTGATTGCCTATTAAAAAGTTGGGATTCCTCAAAAGGGCTTGACATAGGTCATATAAAAGAGAAATTTTTAATCTCGAATAAAGCTGATACATGGCCTTGATATCCCATCCTAATGGGGTATTCTTGACAACCATAGGAACCTTAGACCACAAAATATATAAAAATGATTCCAAATCCAAATTGACCTCTCTAGAAATCGCTCAGTCAAGATCAAGTCCGGGAAGAAACTTCTGCTTCTTGAACCCACAGAGCTGACCTCGCTGCATGAATTGCCAAGTAATAAGTATAAAAGTCTGGTATCTGGAGACCCCCTATTTTCCATTGACAACTAAGTTTAGAATAGGCCCTATGAGGGGGTCTACCTTTCCACAAAAAATCTGAGCAATGTTTGTAAAGCAGTCTAAAGAAGGACCTAGAGAGGTGCACATTTAGATTAGAGAGAGGGTAGAAGATTTTGGGTAGAACCACCATTTTAATCGTATTAACCCTCCCCGAGAAGGTCAAAGGAAGTTTCGACCACCTCTCTAAGTCCTCCTTAATGGATTTGAATAGGGGCTTTAAATTTAAATTTGCCATTCCCTCCAGATCTCTCGAAATCTGGATACCCAGATAAGATAAGGATTTTGTCTGCCACTGTAATCCTAAAGAAAGGCACCAACTTTTCTGAAGGTAAGGGGAAAGCCAATAAACCATTGTTTTGCCCATGTTTAGTTTATATCCAGAGAATTCGCTAAAACAGGAAATTATATTGAGCAAATGAGGGAGCGTTGTTGTATTCCGGACATGCAACAATAAATCATCCGCAAATGCTGACAACTTAAACTCCAAATCTCCTATACAAATCCTTGGATTAACTGGTTCAATTTAATAGTTCTTATTAGAGGTTCAATATACAAATTAAATAGATATGGCTTATAGGGACAACCTTGTCGCACTTCTCAGTAAAGGGAAAGCAGCTGAGATTAAATTGTTGCATTGAACTCTCATGGTCGGACACAAATAAAGGATCCGAATATAATGTATAAATCTATCCGAATACCAATTTAGCTAATGTTGCAAACATAAAGGCCCACTCGACTTATCAAATGCTTTTTCTGTGTCTAACGAAACCAGGGATGCTTCCATACCCGGATTCGCAGATGCAGAAATTAAATAAAATAATTTCCTGAAGTGGTCAGCCGAAGAACGGCCTGCCACGAATCCAGCCTGTTCAGGACTCAGCAGCTCGAGCCACACAGATTTTAGCCTATTAGCTAGGATCTTGGCAAAAATCTTTACATCTATGTTTAATAGAGAGATTGGCCTAAAATTACCCACCAAATCTGAGGGTTTACCAGGTTTAGGTAACAAAATGATCCTGGCTTCAAAAAGAGTCTTATCTCTAATCCCTTGCTCATACCAAAAGGTATAAAGTTGATTCAGTAGTGGTGTCACACTTTGCTTGAACATCTTAAAAAAAAGAGGCGTGAACCCATCTGGACCAGGTGCTTTGTCCAATTTTAGTGAATCGATAGCTCTCTCTATCTCCTCATTTGAAATAGGGGCAACTAACATCTGCTTGAAATCCTCAGACATTTGAGGAAAGGAAATATTAGACAAAAAATCCCACATTTTACTTTCACTCTGTGAAGAGAGCGGTATGCTTGAATATAGATTTTTGTAAAAATTAAAAAAAATACCCAATACGCCCTCAGGATTTGTAATCAACTTATCCATTTCCGGATGCCTTAAGGCTGCCACCCATTTGGCAGCAGCTCTTTGTTTTAGCTGCCATGCCAATAATTTTCCGGCTTTACTACCCTGACCTAGGTATGCAGCTTTTAGTCTGGAGGTCGAATTCACAACTCTCTCACTCAACGTGTTTACATACCATGCCCTTAGGGTAGACAGCTCTTGCTCTTGATCCTCCGATCTAAAATTCTCCTCCATAGCTTCCAATGAACTAATTTTCTTTAAACAATTTGCTAATAGCTGGTTATTTTTCACCTTACATACTGAAGCTATCCGTATCAGCTCCCCCCTCCAAACAGTTTTGAGCGCGGCCAAAGCTTGGTCTGATGCATTAATAGACCCCCAGTTGGCCTTAATTGAGTTGACCATAAACACTTGAAAACGAGCTAATATCTGGGTGTCCTTTAAAATAGCATTATTTAGAGACCGTGAGTAGGATCTTGGTGGAATGAACAAAGGGGAACATCGGAGTTTGATGGGAGAGTGGTCAGAGATTACCCGAGTCAAGATTGTCACCTCCTCAACATAGGACAAGCATTGCTGACTAACCAGAAAATAATCGATCCGTGAATACGTTTTATGGACCGGAGAAAAAAAAGTATAATCTCTAGTGGTAGAGTTGTACATTCTCCAGGGATCCAACAGGCCTAGTGATGATGCAAACTCTGCCAACGCTCTCTGGGCCGGGGAGGGATGTGCTCCTTTATACCAAGAACGATCCAGACGGTTACACTGGACCAAGTTCCAGTCTCCCCCCAAGATCATTGGAATATCCTTAAAGGAGGCTAAAATCATGGCCAGTTGGGTAAAAAAAGATGGCGTCTCTAAGTTGGGGCCATATACTGATCCCAGCACTAGACTCGCCCCTCCAAGTCTGCCCAGGACAAAAACGTATCTACCATTCGGGTCAGAAATTGTCTCTGATGGGATAAAGGAAACCCCCCGAGCTACCAAAATGGCCACCCCCCGACTGCTCGAGGAAAACCCAGCACCGAATACCTGACCCACCCATTTTTTCCTAAAATGATAAAGCTGGTCAGGGAGTACATGAGTTTCTTGCAAAAATACTATTGATGGATTAAATTGAGCCAAATGATTTAGTATAATACATTTTTTACAGTTATCTCTTCCCCCTTTAATGTTCCAAGAGAAAATATTCAAATTGCTAGCCAGACGCAATTTAACCAGCTTATGAAAAAGGTTAGGATAGCTGCCCCTCCTACCAATAACCTGTCAAAACTAATAAAATAACACCCAAGTTCCCTCCCAAAAAGGACCTTCCCTCCTAGAACCCTCCTTAAGCCAACCCCCTGGCCGAAGCCAACTCTCAGACTCTGGTCCATGGTACTAGAGGTGGGCGCCTATACCAAAAAAATGCGACCAAACTGTGGGATACTAACCCATGGAGTCTTTCACCTCCACTAAAGGAACACCTTGGGACCATATATAGAACCTTAGTAAATTTTACTTATTACAGTAGAAAACCTCTCTACTAAGGAAGAGAAAAAAAAAACTATCACCTGATCGGTGCTTGAAATATAGGATGTAGAACTGACCAGACAATTAACATGGCCCCAGGATGAACTAAGAACCAAAACGTGAGGGGAGCAGGCAGATGAAAAAACATAGGTGAATTAAATATGCAGCCTCTTCTGCACTACGTCTTCTCCTGTCCCCACCTGAAGAAAACAAGGGCTATGTCATAGAAGTATAAATAAATTTATGACTAAACCTACTAAAACACACTAACTAGTGAGACAGGGCTAAATTCAAGTACTATAAAGAAATAACCGTCCCCTGCTTTCGCTTCTAATTCACTTGACCTAATGAGTTACTCAGTAATCTAGTTACTTCCTAATTGGTTAAACTATAACGACAGTGGAACTATAATTACAAGGGAATCCTTGCTAGCCTAAAATCAAAAAACTGCTTGGAGTTACTCGGTTTGAGAGTGAAACAACAAACGCAGAGTCATTTCTCAAGAAATACGATCTTAAGCCTTCTAACAAAGGACTCAACAAAATAAAGTAGTCTAAGAGCTCCCTCTTGTGACAAATGCAAGTACACTTCGTCCCAAATGTTAACTTATGGAGGTCTTGCTAGATGTAAAAGAAAAAAAAGAGTAAAAATCCTTCTTATTAGCCCCCAAAAATACCAAGCATTAACAATTCACAAGAAAATAGGTCCCAAAGGGGAATACAGCTGGCAAGGTAGTGAATAAGTTTATAATGTGTCCTTAAGTTTAAGGCATCGCTAATTAGTCCATCCAGCATCTTAATTCCCGAGTAAGTAGTAAGCTCAGAGATCTTCATCCTTTGGGGAACAGATCTGGCAATGAGGTCGTAAGTGCTTTCAATGTCTCTTCAGCAGAGTCGAAGCGCTTAATCCCGTCTTTCAGAGTGATCTCTAGTTTAGCTGATATAACATGCGGTGCCGGGATGCCCGCCCAAAGCTTGAGGTAATGGGCTGCAACTTGCTCGAGCCTGCCTCACCTTCCAAGTTAGGTCCGACTAGCCGTAGTCTTCTGCCTTCCCACTGAATAACAGTTAGCTTCCTTGCTTCCTTCAGGATATGTTCTCGGTCAAGATAGTTTAACAATTTAAAGATTATGGGCCTTGGCGGTTCCGAGGAAGGAGGTCTAGCCCTAAGGGCACGATGGCCCTCTCAATAACATATTCAGGCCCATTAGGGCAAAGGCCCTACTGACTTCCTCAAGAATTTCTGAAGAAAAGGACTGTGTTGGGGCCCTCTTCTCCTCGGGAGCCCCAGCAGAACCAGGTTGTTACGTCTGCTTCTCCCCTCAAGGTCCTCAAGGCGGTCTTCGAATTTAGCAATCATCCTCTTGCAATCTACGATGGCAGGCCATTTTTTCCATAGTTCTCTCAATGGAAGAGATCCTGGCTTCAGCGTCCGTCACCCGATGGGCTAACTGGGTTAGCGCCGGCTTGAAATCTGCCACCTCATCAATCAATTTAAACAGCGCCTCTTTAATTGTTGCCAAGTCGTTGTAGATTTTGGCTGGAGTTAGTTCTTCGTGTGCTGCCGACGGCGATGAGCTCCGGCGAGGCCGCTTGGCTTCTAGCTCCTAGTCTGAGCCTTCCATCTTTCATGGGGAGCCAAAGACCGAAATAAATAAACGGCTGCGGTCTCGGACCTTTAAGTAAGACACTGCGAAAAGAAAACCGAGAATCTTTTATAATTAAATTGCAGGTTCGCTAGCGGGGAGGGGAGACCTGAAAAGCTGCCGCTACTCCTCCATGCGCATCACGTGACTCCTTACACTTTCATTTTAAGTTGACTCCTCAATTGGCTGCAGCCAAGGAGTGAAACTGAAGACGCATGCTGGAAACTGGACTCCGCATGCCTGTTCATCATGAACTGTGGTGGTAGTCCAGTTTCAAAAAGAGAGGGTCCCTCTGTGCTTCTTCTTCCTGAGGTTGCTATTTACCTGTGTTTTATTCTGAGCTCAGTTTGTATATTTTGGACTCAACTTGTGGGATATAAAGTTTTGGTCATGCTGGGATCGATGGCAATGAGATCTTACGAGACATGGATCCCAGTGGCCATCTTACTTGAGGCAGCATTCTTTAGTTTCTGCTACTTGCTCTGACACCAAGATTTCATACAGTCCCTATCTTGGCAGCCATCTTAAGGTCCATGAGTTTATCTGTGGAGGCCTTTTACAATGCCTCAAGATCTTTTAATACCACGTTATTCTCAGCAGCCATGTTGCAGGGTCTGTGTTTCTGTAGCTTTGTCCTGTTTGACAGACACCATTTTGAGTTTCCTTTCCTGTCAGCAGTCATTTCAGGAGTCTGTCAGGTGGCAGACTTTGTATATTGTGCCACAGCAATGGTCATGCTGAATACAACTTTTTCAATTGCAGAACCATTTCTGTAAACAACAGAAACTGGGGTGGCAGACCCATAAACAGGGGTGGATTCCTGCCCAGTAATGGCAACAGAGGATTCCAAGCATGAGACTTTGAGGGCTTAGGACTCAGGTCATGCAGTGCAAGGGAGACTGCAATTTATTGCAGAAACCTGGGCTGGAACAGTAAAAGGCAAATGGGTATTGGAAGTGATGTCAAAGATATATGCTACTGGATTCAAACAAGAACCCAGAAATAACACATTCATGCAGTCACATCTTTCTGACCAGATCACCACTACCCCGAGTGACAGCACTGCTGAACCCCCCTTCTAAAAGATGGCACCATAGTGCCTGTTCCATAGCGTTAGCAACAGGCATGAGTTTACTGAAACTTCTTTCTGGTATCAGTGAAGATCAGGGACCCGTGTTCCATGCTGAACTTAATGTTCATAAATCAGATTGTCCATTACAAGTGGTTCAAAATGAAGATGTTATGAACCACAATAGCAGAAGTCAGAAGAGGAGATTTCTTAACATCCATAGATCTGAATGATGCCTATCTCCACATTTTCATCTGTCCCACGCATCACAGGATCTTTAAATGTTGCATTCTAAACCTCCACTGCCAGTACAAATGCCTTCCCTTCAGTCTCGCATTGGCCCCATGGGTCTTCACAATGGCTGTGTCAGCTCTGAAAGCAAAACTATGAAGGGAGGGAATACATGTCATCCCATACCTGGATTATTGGCTAATAAGGGCCAGATCCTAGGAGTTATCACTAAAAACAACATAAAGAACACAGGAAATACTCTTTCAATATGGTTGGATTGCAAACAGAACCAAGAACAACACCAATCCCTCATTGATAGCAGGAACAGTGTTAAATGCAGCACAAAGAGTAGTGCAACTACCAAATGGCTGCATCCTCAGTCTAAAGTGACACTGCAATCTAATCCTGTCCTATAAATTGTCTATGATCTGGGATCTGATTCAGTCACTAGGGCTCATGGCCTCCTCCACAGACCTCCACAACTACACATGAGACCAGTACAAAGATTTCTTCACTACAACTGGGACCACACCTCACAGAACAATCAAAGAAAACTGTCACTCCCACAATCCTTAAAATAATCAATTTAGTGGTGGATAGGAGACAACAACCTTCAACAGGAGGCAACCATAGACAGATGAATTGCTATAATAATCGACACGGATGCCAGCCAACAAGACTGGGACACAGTCCTGGTCTCAGAGTTAGTGCAAGAGAAACATAGAATCATAGAAACATAGATGTTGATGGCAGATAAGGTCCGCAAGGCCCATCCAGTCTGCCCATTTTTTTACCTTATGAATGTGCCATAGGCCTTTACTGTGTCAATGGGCAGTTTATTCATACTCATCTGTATTGCTCCCTTATGACTATCCTATGTCTGTTTGAAGCCCTGCACTGTATTCATATCCACTACTTCCTGAGGAAGGCCATTCCATGCATCCACCACCCTTTCTGTGAAAAATAACTTCCTCACATTACCCTTTAATTGGCCTCCCTCTAATCTCATGCTGTGTCCTCTTGTCCTGCTATTTTTCGTATATTGAAACATATTAGACTCTTCCACCTTGTTAATGCCCATAAGGTGTTTGAATGTTTTGATCATATCACCTCTCTCCCTCCTCTGCTCCTGGGTATACATATTGAGCTCTGTTAATCTGTCCTGATATGTTTTCTGATGCAGTCCCTGCACCATTTTGGTTGCCCTTCTCTGGACTGCCTCCATTTGTCAATGTCCTTGTGCAGGTGCAGCCTCCAGTACTGCATGCAGTACTCCAGACAGGGCCTAACCAGTGTATTGTAAAGAGGGATTATTACCTCCCTCTCACAACTTGCGATACCCATGCTAATACACGTCAACATCCCTCTAGCCTTACCTACTGCTTTAGTGGTCTGCTTGGATGATTTCAGGTCATCTGTGATGATGATGCCCAAGTCTCTTTCTTCCCTCGTGATTGCCAGCAACTCCCATCCCAACCTATAGGTAGCTTCAGGGTTTCACTTCCCTTTGTGCATGATCTTGCACTTCTTTGCATTAAACCCTAGTTGCTACGCTTCCAACCCTTTTGTCAGTTTTTCTAGACATCTTCTCATTCTACCCACCCCATCTGGATCATCTACTCTGTTGTAGATCTTGGTGTCATCTGCAAACAGGCAAACCTTACTCTCCAGTCCATCTGCAATGTCACTGATGAAGATATTGAAGAGGACTGGCCCCAGGACTGACCCCTGAGGTACCCCACTTGTGACTTGCATCTCTTCTGACTATACCATTGACCATCACTCTCTGTTTTTAGCCAGCCAACCAGTTTGCCACCCAGTTGACCAACTTCTGACCCACCCTGAGTCTACCCAGCTTATTAATAAATCTTCTATGTGGAACAGTATTGAAAGCTTTGCTGAAGTAAAGGTAGGCAACATTAACTGCACCCCCCCTTGGTCCACTACTCTGGTTGCCCAGTCAAAGAAATCTTTGCGTTTAACAGGACCTTCCTGTTGTAAACCTATGCTGTCTTGGATCATGTGCTCCTATGGATTCCAGATGTTACACTATCCTTTCTTTAAAGAGTGTCTCCATAATAATATTGCCCACTACTGAGGTAAGACTGACTGGTCTGTAGTTCCCTGCCTCCTTGCTGCTGCCACTCTTGTGGAGCAGGATCACATGAGCCCTTCTCCAGTCTTCTGGGACCTCTTCTCAAGGTCCTCAGAGACTCACTAAACAGTTCTAATAATGGCTTTGGTAGTTCCACCCTTAGTTCCTTTAGTAAACAGCGATGTATGCCATCAGGTCCTATTGCCTTGTCCACCCTGAGCTTAACGAGTTCTTGTAGGACCCTTTCTTTTGTGAAGGGACTTGTGCACACCTCCCTCCCCCTTGTCCATGGTACTGAGCTGTGGGCCCTGCCCTACCTTCTCCTCAATAAATAATGAGCAGAAGTATCTATTTAGGATATTTGCTTTTCCTTGATCCTCCTTCACACACTCCCCCTTATCCCCTTTGATCTTAGCAATACCCCCTCTGGACTTTCTCATTTCATTAATGTATCTATAGACAGTCTTGTCCCCTTCTTTTACTGTTCGTGATAGTGTTTCCTTGGTTTGGGCTTTTGCCGGCCTTACTGCCTTCCCTGTTTCACTTAGGGAAGTTTGGTATGCCCCCCATCTTCGTCCCACTGTGTTTTCTTACATTTCTTGAAGGCCAACCTTTTGGCTCTGACCTTTTCTGCAACTGTTTTTGAGAACTAAAGTGGTTTCCTTCTTCTTTTGCTCTGGCTTTTCTCCCTTACACAATGGGATGTTGCTTCAATTAGCCTGTACCCCCCTCGCCTGTATTTCTTCTTACCAGGGCTGGCTTAACTCTGTTGGCTATCTTATCAAAGTCATTTCCTCTGAAGTCCCATATTTTTGTCTTGGAATGGGATTATTTAGTTCTAGTGGCCAAACTGAACCATGCTGTGTGATGGTCAATGGTAAATAGCCAAATCAAAATTACAAATCAATATACTGGAAACCAAAGTGGTCAAGTTAGCCCTTATATGCTTCCACTGGAGGGTCCAGGGATGTCACATCAGAATACGAACAGCCAACAAAGTGACAATGCCATGCATTAACAAACAAGGGGGAATAAGAACAGAGAGATGGCCAGAGAAACAACCAGTCTCTTAACATATGCTGAAGTTCACCTACTGACTCCATCAGCAATCCACATAACAAGAGAAGTAAACACACAAGCAGACTGGATCAGCCACCAGACACTGAACCCAGGGAAATGGCCACTCAACCTATGAGTATTCCAGAAGATTCAAGCTTGGTGGGTACCTTTTCAACTAGACCTCATGGCCATTAGAACAAACAGGCATGTCACATAGTTCTTCTTGAGGTATAAAGTGCATAAAATGGCAGGCATAGATGTCCTGTCCACTCCATGGCAGTCAAAAGGGTATTTGTCTTTCCAACAATCTCCTTTGTAGTGTGAGTAGTTCTGAAAATTCAGGAATCCAGGAGCACAGTGGTCTTCATAGCTTCAGACTGTTCCAGGAGAATGTGGTGCATGTAAGTAATACAGAGGTTGACAGATGAACCAATACCCCTACTGACATAAGCAGGCACATTCATCCAGAGCATTTGCCACCTCCTGGGCGGAAAGAAATTCTGCTTCAATCACAGGTATCTGTTCATGGCCACCTTGTCATCCATGCACATGGTCTCTCAACACTGTAGACTCAATACCCGGGACAATGACAAAGCAAAATACGGTATGGTTCTTTTATTCTTTTATTTTATTTATATATTTTTTTATTTTAGTCTTTGGTAACCGGGTAAGTTCTTCAGCCAATTCTTAAGTCTCTTCCTCACTGTCCCACACAACTTCTTTATTTTACTTCTACTTAGATCACCCACTTGTGATGGCTGTGGAGGGGTGTAAAAGGTGCAATAGATAATAGAAGTTTACTCACTTGGTAATGGTGATAATAAGAGCACCTTTTACACCACTCAGCATCCCTCCCAATGATGAGGAATATGGTTTTTGATCTCTACGCATTTTGATCCAGTTGAATGTGATTGCTTGAACACTAGCTACAGTATTTCACGTTGTCACATTATAATAGAGTAGATACCTACCATATTTCTCAAATAAAAGCTGCTCTTTTTTGCCACAGCTTCTATTTGATGGTGGCTTATAAAAAAGGCTTCTATTTGAACCACTATCTAGACAAAGTTGCTTGCTATCAAAATACCAGTATTCGTAGAATAGATGCACACACAAAAGAAAACAAGTCTATCAGTATGCCACATCTCCTACCTCCTACTCACTCCTATATCAGTGTGGCACCAGTATCTGTACCATATATATGGCTGGCTTAAGTCACTGCATACAAATCCATGTTTAGCATTTAGTGTGTTAGCATTTAGCATGGAAGCAAATCAAAAATACTGGTAATCCTTTTTTTGAAATTGCAATTTTTATTATATCTTTCATCAATATAAAACAACAAAAGCATGGTTAAAACATATATGTTCTACATAAAATAATACAGAACACTCATTCTGGTACATTACTTTATACCTCATTACAGATGAATTTGATTGTGTCTGAGTGGTTATTGCAGTAGAATCATTAAAAATGTATAAGCACCAAGCCTGCATATCCTGACACAGCCTTCTTAGCTAATGTAGTGGTAGACTGATAAAATATAATAATAAAATTAAAAACTAAAACTTAAGGTAAACTTTGAACATAAAATTAAAACCCCACATGCCCCCTCATGTAGCGTGGTCCAAGAGAAGAGTGTGTACGTGGCTGTAGTTAGGAAGTAGGTAGGTATGCATCTGCAAGAGTTTCCACCCCTGATGCGGGTATGTGTTCATGGAGTAGGTCACTCTGGTCCTGAATGACCTACTGGGCCCAGTTGCTGAAGCCATAAACATTTTTGGATACTTCAGCTTTCTAAAAGAAAGGAGGGAGCAGATCCAACTCACTCACTGATCAAGGGCCTCTCTGGCCAATATCTCTAAGATCTTAACTCCCTCTCTGCCTCTGAGAAACTCAAAAAATGGCAGCCAGTGGGTCTTATGCAACTCAGGTTTTAAACATAAATTAGCAGTCAGCCTTTCCATGGTTTTAATTTGTTGGCAACAGGTCAGCCATTGATCCTTCCCGGGGGGCTTATCTGATAGCCACAGCCTCATAATCCCTTTCTGGGCTGCGGCTATTAAAATTGTGAATAAATATCTAGCTTTGGATCCCTCCAACCCTGGAGGTGGTTACCCCAGTAGTAGATGTTGGGGTTTGTCAGGGATCTGCACCTGCAGGATTGTACTCATATGCTCTATGGTTTTTATCCCAGAAGCCTCTGAGTTTAGGACAGCTCCAAAAGACATGTTCATGAGTCCCTACAAGCCCACACCTCTCCAGCATTTCTCTGATGGGCTTTTCCCATAGTGTTTGGTTATTACAGGGGTTCTGAAGTATCTTGTAAGTACTTGCCAACAAAATTCCCTCCAGGAGGGTGAGGCTGTATGTAGTCTTATGTGCCTGTCTCCAAATTATTTCCCATTTTAAGTTTCCCTCTTCCTAATTCATTTCCTTTTCCTAGCGCTTCTGGATTCTGGATCTGCTACTCGTTAAGTCTTCCCCACTTACCATATAGAATTTGGAATTTTTTTTTTTGCGTTGTACCTGTTGATAACTCCAGAAGGAGATCTATCAGGGACTGTGCTTCATGGGGTTTCTTATAGCCCTTCTGGTTCTCTGCTTGAAGGTAATGCCTAATTTGTAAGTAGCCATAAAAATCTTTTGGTGGGATATTGAGCTCCTGTTGGATTTGGATGAAATGTGTTAATGTTTCCCATGTGAAGAGCTGGGAAAAGTGACTCTGTCCCAAGTCCTTCCAATGGGAGAACACTGGACTCTCCCTCCCAGGAAGAAAGTTAACCCTATCCGTGATCTTCCCATACAATGAAGTTATATGTTGTAGCTTCCTCTCCTTTGTTACCTGTACTCAGGACTTCACAGTGCTCTTGAGCTCGGGTGTGAGCAAGGCCTGCAATAGCCTAGGGTCTCTTATTAAGCAGTATGGATTAGTGTACCTGGTCTCATAAGATAGAGTTCTATTTTGAACCAACTTTGCACCTCCTCTGTGGCATTATATGCAGCCAAGTACTGTAACTGGGCTGCTCTATAAATACCCTTTAGGTCAGGAACTCCCAGCCCACCCTTCCCCTTAGCCATCATAAGCAGAGACCAGCTTAATCTCGGTTGTTTCCCCACCCAAATAAATTTCTTTAATAATTTATGCATATCCGTCCAGAACCTCCCTGATGGGCAAAGAGGTATTGAATCAAACAGGAAGAAAAGTCTTGGGAGAATGTTCATTCTCATCAATTCTACCCAACCTGTAACTAACAATGGAAGAGCTGCCCATCTATCACAGTCCTTTCTTATTTCTTCTATCAGTTTCAGGTGGTTAATTTGGTAGAGTTTACTTGAATCTGTGGGAATATGAATCCCCAGATATCTAAAACTGGATGTGGACCATCTCAGATTAGTTAAAGTCCTAACAGCTGGGGGAATGTCTGCACCAATAGAGATGATCTCTGATTTGGTTCTATTGATTTTAAAACCAGAGATACTCCCAAACTCTGCCAGAAGGGCCATTGCCTTGGGTAATAAAGTCTCTGGATTCTGTAAATAAAGAAGGGTGTCATCTGTGTGAAGTGAAATGTGGTTATCTACTGAACCTACTTTAATCCCTGTAAAAAGTGGATAAGACCAAAAGCCTCTGCCAATAGTTCTATAGTGAGGACAAATAGTAGGGGTGAGAGGGGGCAGCCCTATCTGGTGCCACTCCTGATTGGGAATGTTTGTGAAATTACCTCATTCAGCCTCACTTGAGCCATAGGACTAGTGTATAGGGTAGAAACCCAGGCTTGAAATTTGGAACCAAAATTAAATTTTTTAAGTACTGCCCCCAGATAGTACACTCAAGGCGGTCGAATGCCTTTTCAGCATCTAACATGATTACCACTGCTGGGGCTCCTTTTGGTCCTTTCTGGGTATTAGCCATAATGGTTAGCAATCTTCTGACATTATCATGAAGATGTCTCCCGCTTGGTCTGAATGGACCATCTGAGCCTGGAGATGGTTGGCTACCATTCTGGCAAAGATCTTGATGTCAAGATTTAGGAGAGATATAGGATGGTGGCTACCACAAGAGGTAACCTCTTTACCCTGTTTTGGGATCACAGATATGAAGGCCTTTGCCCAGGTGTCCGGAGCCTCTGACACACCTGTAGCAACAGGAGGGATAAATCAGCCTGAAATTTCTGGTAATATTCTGCAATTAAACTGTGAGGTCCCGGTGCTTTGTTGTGTTTAAGAGTCTTAAAAACTTCTACAGTCTCTCCTTGAGAGAATGGATAATCCAACCTCTTCTCTAATTCTGGAGAAAGCCTGGGTAGCCTTAGCTTGTCCAAGAAGTTCTTGATCCTTTCCGCCTGACCTATTTGTGCCTCTGAGGTGTAGAAATCCCTATAAATCTGCCTGAAGCAGTCTGCAATATGACTGGGTTTCATTTCCATTCTATCTGGGTGCTTGGTATTTTTCACTCCTGAGATGTATCTCTCAGCTGCCTGTCTCCTAAGCCTAAATGGTAGTAGCCTTCCAGCTCTGTTGCCACCTTCATAGTATTTTTGTGCCGTGAACTGTAGTGAATTTTCTGTTTTGGCTGTAATGAGTTGTTACAGCTGCTCTCTTGCCTGTCTAAGGTCATGTAACAAACTGTCTGGACCTCCCCTCTTATGTAGGTCCTCCAAATCTTTAATCTTCTGTTCCAAACTATCCTGTTTCTGCAGCTGGGCTTTCTTTTTTTGGGCCATGTACGAGAATGCTTCCCCCCTAACCACAGCTTTCTGTCCATCCCACTTTAGATACAGTCCCTGTATTCTCTTTAATGTAGTTTGTTACCTCTTTCATTTTTGAGGTAAACGCTTCCTCCCTGAGGAGCCTAGCGTTAAGGCACCACAAGGATTGTTTGTTCAGAGGTCTCAAACTAAGACTGACTTTTGCATGATCTGACATGTAGGGTAGATTTGTTGGTCTATAATCATTCCTGCCCATGATTTTTGCGTATAAAACATGTCAATATGTGACTATGAATTTTGGGCGTGGAAGAAAAAAGTGAAATCTTTGTTGGAGGGATATTGATCTCTCCATGTGTCTATCAAACCCTCCTCAATTCGTAGTTTGGATAGGCATTTGGGGCTAATACCTCTGTCATGACCTGCCCCCTGGGATCTGTCTAATAAGGCATTCTCTACACAGTTCCAATCACCTCCCAGAATAATTTGACCCTCAGGGAGTGAAGCTACCACCCCAAATATATATCTAAAAAATTGCAGGTTGCTAGGCTGGGGCATAGATATTCACAATATGTGTCATCCTGTCTGCAACCTTACCTGAAATGGCCACTAGCCTGCCTTCCTTGTCTAAGTAGGAGTGCACCATTGTGAATCCCATACCTTTTCAAATTAAGATGAATACACCAGCCTTTTTCGCATTTGAGTGCGAGGAGGCAAAGACCTCCCCACCCACAAGCGATGCAATTTGTCATGCTTGGCTGGTGTAAAGTGACTCAGTAGATAGCACACTCAGTGGCTCAGTAGGTAGCACACTCACCTCTGAGGCCGGGAGATCAGAGGGCTGTGGGTTCAGTTCCCACATCTGGCACTTGGGTTAATATCTCAGTACTGACACTGTAGTGCAGCATGAGAGGGGTGCTGCACTTCTGAGGTGCCATCTTTTGGATGAGACGTTAAACCAAGGTCCCATCTGCCTGGATTGGTGGTAGTTCAGGTGGATGTTAAAGATCCCATGGCACTTATCGAAAAGAGTAGGGGATTTCCCCGGTGCCCTGGCCAAATTTCCCTCATTCAGTAAAAATACCACCAACAGCTTAATCTGGTTCAAGGTCAGTTGGCATTCATCTGTATCCCCCTTCCCCGGGTCGTGCCTGAAAATAGGCAAGATTTGTCTAGTGCACTTACCTGGTCAACAAAAGCTAAATAAATAAATAAAGTAAATTTCTTGCAGGAGGTCTATATCACATCTGGCTCTGGCCAAATCCTTTAGGATATTATGCCTTTCTACTGGCAAACCTAGTCCCTTAACATTAAGGGAAATTACTTTCAGAGTCCCCATGCTCTAGCCAGCAAAATTCCTACCCGTTCTCCTCCAGGCTTACCAAGATCCATGAGCTCTTACATACTGATCCCACCATATCGACATAATCATTTCCATAGAGGTAGGCACCCTGTCATAGCCCCCTTAAGCCCATTGTCCCATGCTGCATTGTTGACCCAATCCCCTCATTACACTGTGAAACTCCCCATCCCCCCATCCCATCCATCCCATCAATCCTCTAAACGTTATTAACATGAAAACCCCATCTATTATCCCCCCCCCCAACATGGAACTATATGGAAGGCCTTGCCAGGCCATTTGCAGAAGTAAGCTCGTTCTGTCCTGGAGCATGGGCTATACTGGTTGCCTCTCGCTCTCTGCACCCCTCGTCCAGAGGTGAACAGGAAGAGTGGTCTCCAGGGGTGAAATCACGGAGGAAAGGCAATGACTCCTTCGCTGCAGGCAGCAAGAAAAAGTGACTGTCCATTGATGGGTGTCCCCCCCTTCCGATCCGGCTTCCCATGACAGTTGGTTAATATTATAAACTGAAAGGCGTAGGAGGTGGAAGGTGTCCCTGCCCCAACTAGTACGCCTTAATCCAGTGCTTAAAAAGCATATTACTGCATACCCTCTTTTAATATCATAGATTTCCTCTCCACTTCTGTTTGTCTGCATACCAATAACCATGATGTGAGGGGAGGGGAAGGCGCCCCTCTCCTCTCCTCTCTTTGTACCCCAAAGTGGAGTTCAGAGCAGTGTATAGCTGACAGAATTCATCCCCGGGTAAATTAAATAAGGAGAGAAGGGAAGAAAAACATAAAACAATGCTTTCATTCATTTCCTCACCACCCCATCCCCACATGCAGCATTTGACATGCAATCATTTAGGGCTTTGCGCAGAAATATGGCCCTAGGGGTTAGTCCAAAAGCAGAACTTATCCCCTTAACATTATGCTGAGGGTCCTGAGATGGATGTCCATGGTAAACTGAGTAAAAGTGAAAGTCAACCAGGGTTGACATACCAAATGATTAAAACATAGGCCCTGCGACATTCCCCCTTTCTCCAGTTTTGGAACGACCCGAGCCCAGGACCAAACACTACAACACAGGCCACAGTAGAGACCCCATTACCATGCTGATCCTGGAAGTAGTTCATCTGGGTTCACAATGACCTTCCCAGCACTCAACACAAACTAGCTTTGACCCCATTTACCACCTGCGAGTCCGTTTAGGAGTTCTTCTTCCAAACCATTCCCCAGTCCCTAGAGAGTAATAAGCACTCAGTCCCGGCTCTCTGGTACTTGCATATGGCCTGTCACAGTACTCGATCATTCGATCAACTGGAAATGAGAGTCAAACTAATGAGAAAAAGCTCACAATAAGCAAGGGTTTTAAAAGACAATCAGGTCTTTCACTTCAGAAAGGACATCAGGACATCGCTCCCTTCTGCATCGCTTTACTCAGGTGGGATAAGTCCTCGCACAACTGGTCGTCTGGTCCCGAACCCCTGGCACTACTGCCCCTCGTGGATTTCTTACCCGCCATCTCCCACTGTAGCTGCAGCAGGGTCTGCTCCAATAGCTCTTCTTGAAGGTCTGGTAGGGTAATACCCATCTTTTGGAGTCGTCTACTGGCTTGCATCAATGAGTCATAGAGTTTACTGCTGTTCTCTCAGTGAATTAACAACTTTGCAGGATATCTGAGCTGACAGGACTTTTTTCCATTTTGCATTGTTGCAGGCAGGAAGTCGTGGTCCATGTACACTCTCCTGCCATCTAAATTGAGGTCTTTCTTGGCCCAAGCATTCCTTAGGATCATGTCTTTTACCGGGTACCAGTTAAATTTAACTAAAATAATTAAATAATAATATTAATTTTGCATGCCTGATAAACTGTTTATCAGCCAGTCTGGTATGCCGTAGCTATGGTGACAATTTTACTGCAATCGACACTACAACGGCAACAACGCCAGATCACTGTAGTGTCAGCGTGGGACCCTGGCACTGCTTTCTGAGGGTATTGCACCCCCTTCCTGAAGCAACTGTGACTTGGAGTTGATTAATTTAGTAGTGGGGGTGTGGGATGCAGTGCACCCCCCGCATGAGGGGTTCTGGGGCAAAGCCCCCTGAAGAAAACACAGTTTAAAGTGACTCCCTTTATGCCGACCGCAAATGCATTCAACATAAAGGAGTCACTGTAACGTCGGTCGACAATGTTGACTGACTGTCATGGATCCAGCCAGTCTAAGCATTGTCCTCATCAGAGACCTACTACAGTATAAGTAGCTTCAGTCACTACAGGCATCATCTTCCTCATCAAGGACCCACTCCAGTGTCTGTAGCTTCAATCACTAAAAGCATAATCTTACTTATCAGGGTTTAATTCATTGTGCCTAGCTTCAGTTACTACAAGCATTTTCTTCCTTACCAGGGGTGTATTTTAAGGTGTCTAGCTTCAGTCACTCCAAGTCTTCTTCTCCTCCAGTCTTTACATGTCAGCCAGGAATAATTACTGGAAACCAAGACAGATGTCTTACTCTGTTGTCTCCTGTAATGCTGTACCTATTGTTCTGAACCACAGACACCAGAGGGGCTCACTTCACTTATGGTAGGGAACAGTTTATGGTACATACAAAACAGAGAAACAGACACTGCAAACAGAAGTCAAATTGTAGCACCTGACCCAAAGTTAGCATTCACCAAAAATAAAATTAAGGCACTCTTACCCATACAAAAGACTTTATTTGGTGACTTTAAAACTTTTAACACATAGCAGTGGAATGTTAGGCAGACGTACAGGACTCAGCTGATGTTTTAGCTCTGAGGAAGGTGTGTGCCAAAACGTCAGCTGATTCCCATGTGTCATCACGCATGCGGGCTGTCTGTCTGGCCGTCTGGTGTATACTGCTGTGGAGAACACCATGCTGGTGTCTGTGGTTTATTTATTTTAATTGACTCAGCAGTACATCAGCCTAACACCCCTCTGCTATATGTTAAAAGTTTTAAAGTCACCAAATAAAGTATTTTGTATGGGTAAGATTGCCTTACTTTTATTTTTGTTGTATGCTAACTTTGGGTCAGGTGCTACAGTTTGAATTCTGTTTGCAGTACCTATTGTTCTGCCTTCAAAACTGTAGTGCTGCTACATGCTTGCTTAGTGCTTTTATTTCTCAGACAGGTATATGTGGTAGGGTCAGTGACCCCCCCCCAAACATTGATATGCTCATATGGTTACAGAGCATATGTAATTACCTGCCCGTGTATTGGAGGTAGTTTGAAAACATTGTGGGCAAAAATATTAAAAAAATCTGTTGCAACAGTCTCCTGCTCTTCTAATCTCTTCCTTTTACTATCGCTCCTTCTCTGTCATTCCCCTACTCAAGCTTGGCCACCTTTGAGTAGTCTTGCTGTCCCTTTCCTTGATTCCAGCTCGTTTTCATTAAATATTAAAGCCCCAATGTTCAGAACGTTCTGTGCTTGCAGTATAAGCTGATTAGGCTAATTTTCCTTCACGAATGTGCGCACATTCACGCAGTGCAACTGTGCGATCGTGCGAATGTGCGAAGACGCCGGAAAAAGAGTTTGTTATGGTGTTTTCGTTATCTGGTGAAGTCTGAACAAGTTAACAGCCTTTATGCTAGTTTTTAGTATGAGAAGCTAGTTTTTAGTTTGAGAAGCTCAGAATTATGGTATATCTTAGAATGTTAACTGAGAATCATTTGAAAAGTGGTGTTTGTTTGTTCCTTACACAAAAAGGTTAACATAGTACTTTTAAAAGAGAAAAGGCAATGCATGCCACATTTAAAAGAAGAGAGATGAAAATGTTTATCTTAAAAGGACTAGAAGTCTCCTAATGTGATCCAGAAAAGCATAGACTTACAACTCTCTTGTAAAGTGCTCCCAGCCTCCTCTCAGTCCAAACTCCTTATAGGACTGAGCGGCCCTTGGTGACCCACTTTTATGATGCAAGTTGGGGGAGGAGTTAACTAAGTCATGTGCTCCTCCACTTGTATAAAAGGAAGTGAATGTGAAATGTTGAGTCAGTGTGTGGTAGGAAGGCAAACCTACCAGATGTCTAGCCAGATTCTAGGTGCCTTTTTGGCAGGACTTTTTATTTCTTGTTAAAGATATGATTTCCTGTGCCTTATGTTTTTTTTTGAAAGTTATATACAAGTTCCGCTTTAAGTTCATTTTATTTTTTTCTGCTTCTAATAAATTTCGAAGTATTGGATCCTGACTGCTTTCTGGACTTTATTGGACACCCCCACGTGCACAGTATACTTTTGAAAACAGTGGAGGCATACTCCTATTGGTTGCTGTACCCAACAGCTTTGTGAGGACCTTAAAAAGGGCAATGTTTACATTTTGCCACATCGTCACGGCTGAAGGAAATTTTTATAACATCTCTAGATACAGAAGCAATAGCCAGGATGCAGCACAGTAATGCTGTAGCATAACACAACATCCTGTAGTATACTGAAGGGAACAATGTAATTCAATGACAATTAAGTCATTTTGTCATGCAGTATTCTAGGACGTACTTTGCTGCAAGTTATTGTGTTGTATCATGGCTGGCTCTGCTGTAGTACATACTAATGGGAATAACTGAGCTGCATGCTTTTAATTATGAGTGTCTCCATATGCATTCTTTAGGTAAGAGAACTGTGAACCTAAGGTAGAGATAGTAGCAACAAGTATGGATTAAATAAAACCCCTGGGAGTTCACACCATCATCTGGTTTCTGTTCTTTCGTGTCCTTTTTATTTGGCACAGTGCCACTGTTCATGAGCCTCCACTATGATCACTGTGATATGCTTGATAAGGCTATTTTGGCAGAGGTAGAAGCCATGTTTCTAACAATCTTACAAGACATGAAAGCCATATCTGATGTGGTCTACTAATCAACAAGTGCACCAAAAGAAGGTGGGCAACAGGATGAACAGCTCATCAACAGCAGCCCCAACAAACTCACAGACTTTCTTTGGATAAGGGAGGTGTATAGGTTTGCCATCCACCTGGTAGTTTAACGGATGATCCAGTTTTCTGGTGTGCTTTTTTGGTCATTTGGTTTTCCCTCCCCTGCTCTGTTTTTCCCCCTTGCAGTGCTGGCATGTGTGAGAGTCACTGAGTCTTCCCAGTGAGCAAGCATTTTGCTTAACACACTGGATAGCGGTGTAATGTGTTGGACTCAGGAATGGAACACACAGCATGATGGAAAGACATTCTCACAACCCCAAACCAAACTCGTATGGTGGTGGCAGTTCTGACTCCATGAGCTTGAGCTGCTTACATAGGTCTGTTATCCAACCAACGATGGCAACAAAATTAATTTAAAACAGCACTAGTGGATTACATTGTGTCCTGGGCTGTCTAGCAGACATTCACACCAACCTGAGCTTGCTTGCTTCATGAGCAAAGGGTGAAAGCAGCAGGTGATGAAGCTCAGGCAGCTGAGAGAAAGTGTGGGCTGTAATCACACATTGTGCCAGCATGGTCTGAGTTGACTATGGCAGGTGGGTAGACAGCAAGCAAAAAGCAAAGCAGGTAACTTTCGATGTTGTTCATGCAACTCCTCTTCCTGACTTCTGAGTACTAAGCTGTTTCTTCTGGCTACAAGTTGCATCTTAATGCCGACACAAGCTTGTACAGTCAGCCAATAAGAGACCAACCAATAATTCAGTTGTGCCCAATTGGGTGGCTGCAGTCTAGGCCTGATCATGATTGGTCCTTTAGTTAAGGATCCATCAGATTGCCTAGTTCATGCAACATTGTGGTGGGAAAAGTGAACCAATAGAGGGCATCCCAGCTACTTCCCTATAAAAAAGGGGATACAGCATATGCCCTCTATCATTCAGAAGACTGGGTTTCACACTAACCTATTCAGCCACCGGAGACCCAGCAAGACTTCTAGAGACTCGGAGGTGATTTCACTGCCACAGACAGTCTCATAGCACAGACTACTGGAGAGACTCAGCACAGAGGAGTAGCCAGCCAGCCCATAGGAGGAATACTAAACCACACTGACAACACACAGAATTTACTACAGCAGCACCTATCAGCAAACTTTTAAAGTAAACTAACCAAAGTCTGAGTGTGACATAATATGGATGGAGGATTTTTGTTAATTATATTAAACTTACTTTTTGGTCTTCTGTGGGTAGTTTGTGCAAAGAAATTAATACAATGTTAGAAGGTGATAAAAAATAAGGAATTTACTTTATCTGTGTTGGACATTGTAATTTTTTGATACTATATACATTGCCTTAGGATATATATTATTTTTCATGTACTTGATTTATCTATTTATTTGGAACATTGAAATACATAGTGGAAGATTCTGAGTCTGAGAATAATGTAGGAAAAGTAGTAAAAGTAGTTATGCACTGAGCCATGGGCTCATCAGGTCACTGGGCAAAGGCATTTTCTGGCTATGAAAGTTCAGGTATTAAATCTCCCTGCTACAGTACTGAGCACTGTCCTAAGTGGGTAATGTGCTTCTGTGTCTGTGTTCACATAGTGCTCCATAGCTGGATCCAGTAGAAAAAGAATACATGTGACACTGGTGCCAATCATTTTTGGGGGGAGCGGGAATTGTATGGAATTGCATCCAGAGAATCTTTCTTCATCTAGTGACCTGACCATCTCAAGGGTAGGATTATCCCAGTGTGATGGGTATGGAACTTAGTTTGTTGTGGTGGTATTATCTCCAGTGGAACTGCTGCTGTCATCTTTAAGTACCAGTTTTAAACTGTTGGTGGTCAGTAATGGTTTTAAATTGAGTTTGGCCTTTTATTTAGAGTCATAGGTTGCTAAAGACACTACACACAAGCATTTGGGCACACATGTCACTAGATGATTCAAGGGACTTGTGTGGCTGCCCACATTTTTGTGTTTTGTTCATTGTTGTACTTTGACTTAACTAAAATTGGGCAATCTATGTTGGGGGTGGTACAAATTGGGAGAGTCAGAGACAAGGTGTGAACAATACAGAGAATTAGCAAAAAATTTCAAATACTGTGGTGCATACCTCAAGTCTTACGTGGCCCTCATTATTAGGAAGCACCCTTCATTTCCCCCTCAGAATTGTTCCATCCCTCATTCATGTCCGAGTCCGACCAGTCTGGCTCACACAGAAAAGTGCTTCCCACAAGGATTTGATGTTGCATATTAGTATAACAGTATTCTGTCTGCCACTGTGACTTTATGAACCAGTGGCATAGTAGCATGGTGGAATGGTACCCGGGCATGGGCATGGGCATATCATTTGTTGCAAATTGATTAACAACTGTAGTCTGATGGTGATCTGGCTGTAGTGATATTTAACTGCAAATTATAATTATCATACTTAGAGATGGGAATCAGATAGCATTTGGCTTTTTCAAGCAGTCTTGCCACCTTCTAAAGTCTGCATCAGTGACTGCGTGAGATGGATGTCAACTTGACCTTCTGCATGTGTGAGACAGTGAGGCTCTGATATTGCTGTACTATGAGGTCAGCACAAGATAGGGGAGCATTAGTGGGAAGCAGTTCCACCACAACAAGGTCTTCCACAATGGTCATTGGTCTAACTAAGCAATTACTGATTATCATACTTCAGTATGGAATCAGATAGCACTTAGATTTATTAAGCATTCTTACCACCTCCTAACATCTGCTTCAGGAATGTGTGAGATGGATGGTACCTTGACCTTCTGCATGTCTGAGACAGTGAAGGTTTGAGATTGCTATATTATGAGGTCAGCACCATATTAGGGAGCATTAGTGGAAAGCATTGCTACCTCAACAAGGTCCTCTCCAGTGGGCACCAGTCTCAATATTGAAATTAAATAAGGATTTACATAACTTAATAGTGATTTTATAAAAACATTTGTTGACAGTTGGATAAGCATTACAATGGCGGGTGTTTGTATTATGATAGGAATACCATTTTACATTTTTTTTGGTTTGACTTGTTTTTTAGTTGGGCTGTCGAACAACTGTTTGCAGAGCAGAAAAGGCATGTTATTTTACGAACATACAAAAAATGCCAGCACATACAGGTCATACAATCTATCGAGCCTACTTGAGTGTGTAGCTGTCAGCCTAGTTAGCTTATTTTGTGGCAGTGATGAAAATGAATGCTTCTAGAATGAAACAGTCACATGCTTCTTCTGTAGAACAGAGCAATTATGCTAGCAGCAGCAGCCTAGTATCAACAAAGAGTTTAAAGTGGTTCTGCATCTGCAATAAAGAATGGGAGCACAAATATCCTTGGGTACGGTCAATGCAGAACCTCGATAATTTGGCAAAAAGTGTTTCCTGTGGTACAACCTTCAATATTTAATGGGATGGAGAAAAGGCCATAAAAACACACCAAATATCGGAGAAACATCAACAAAGTTTACATGCACAGAAAGAGAACCTGTTCATTGACAACATTTTTACAGCCAGGAAACCTGACATCAACTGAGACAGTGAAGGTTACAGTTGCTGAGATGGCATCTTTTTACCATGGAGTGCAGCATCACTATTCATGCTTGTTGAAGGACTATGGAAGCAGATTGGTACAGAACATTTATACTGACTGTACACTTGCTTCCAAACTTAGCTGCAGAAAGACCACATCTAAGTGCATTATGCCAAGTGTTTTGGTACCGTGTTCAGAGAATTATTCCTGAATTAACTGGACACATCTTATTTTTCTGTGGCCTCTGATGCTTCAAATAAAAGCAAAAAAAAAAAGATGTTCCCTGTGGCCATCCTGTACTTCCATAAAAAAAAAATACATTCAGCACAAACTACTCTACTTCTTAGAGGACAATGAAAATACATTGAAACTATATTTAAATAAAATTAGAGAGTGACTTTGTCAAAAGGGCTTGCATTTGCAACATATTCCAAGCTACTGTATACTGCAGACAATGCATCCATGAATTATAGAAAATACCATTCTGTATTAAACATCTAAAAACAGAGGTGCCCCACATTATTTCAGCCAGTTGTTTATGCCATGTCGTATATAACTGTGCTAGACACGCAAATAAGGCCCTTGCCAAATTTGACGTGGAAACCCTTTTACTGAATTAATACAGTGACCCCTGGGATTGGCAAAGAAAATGCACTGACTTGAGGAAATGTTCAGCTCAGTGGCCCTGGACTGGAAGCAGATTTTACAGTGCAATATTTCTAGGTGGCTCTCATTCCTTCCTGCTGTAGTCTGGGTGGTACAGTGTTGGCCCGCAATAAAAAGTTACTTTGCCAGCCAAGAGCCAGATGAGTGTCACCCCTCCATTTGGAAATTTGTGGAAGCAGATGAAGATGGGTACAGCAACTACAGTCACCTACCAGAGCCAGAGTGGTACCTTCATTTTGTGTGTTACATTTTAATAGTTTTCCACAAATTCATTGCTCAGCTTGAAGGCAATTTATTGATTACTCCAGAGTTATATAGCATCATGCATCATCTCTGCACTGTTTATTTTGTCTGTTTTGTTTATTTAAACTGGTAAGGCCATGAGCCAAAGATTCATTTTCATGGGTAACTGGTAAACATCTAAAAATACATACAGAGAAGAAATAAACACATCTCAAGATACAAAATACAGAATTTCATCCACAAATAAGCAAATGACTATTAAACAAAACATTTAACTTGAGACAATGATTAAGGACATGTTTTTCTCAGTTTAAAGTCAATTCTGTGGTCAGAAAGCTTCCCTCCAGTGTTAGAAAGAGACTTACTGAAGACTTGAGTGCCTTTTATGTTCAGTCTTTTGCATACCTTAACAAATGGTTCAATTATGACAACAGCCCCTTAAAGGTGATGCAGATATTCTCCCTGCAAAAACAATATCTTGGGATGAACTGTCAACCTTTGTGGGCATACTGAAGCTGCAGAATGATTTGGATATGGATGCACTCTTCAGAGATTGTGCAACACTGCATGCAGCACTGTCATCATTGGGCCCTATGCACAAATGGGTGAGTAATACACATCAGAGGCATGTTACTCACCCACAGAGTTCCACACCTGTGGACAGGTGTGCACTGGTCAGTATGCACTACTGGCCCCACTCCCAAGGTGCACAAATGCACAGGGGACATTTATGAGGAACAGGCACACATCCAATGGGATGCCCAGACCTGGTCCACTAATGGAACCCATGCACCCACGGGGTGTGGAACACAACAGATGGTATGATGTGCCCCACCAGCTCGGGGCTGGTGGGTGCCCGGTCAGCTGCCCCTAGCCCTACTTCTTGATCCATGTGCTGGGGTGGCATGTGGGGGGGGGTTCTGCATTGCCCCCACATCAGTGTCACTGCCGGAGGTGGCATTTGGGGTCGCATATCCCTTACAGCAAGGTGTTACCCAGTGTAAGGTGTGCCCCCTGTGCCCAGCACTCTGTACCTTTGTGAATGGTGCAGTGTGCAGGCATGCCCCCACCCCTGGCGCATTGCTGTCCAAGCGGCTGGGATATTGGGTGCCTAGGGGCTGCATGCCCAGATTGATGAATTCAGCATGGGGGGCACAATGGGTGCAGAGTGGCTATGCACCACAGATACGGGGCACGTAGCCACTCCACACAATAGGGCACAGGGCCCATGAATTTAACTAAAAGAAGAATCTGCTGGTAGCAGATGGGTGACATTTTTTAGCAAAGCTCCTGAGCCTAGGATGCTCTATAAAGTAGTGCAGTTTGTGCTTTTCATCCCTGTTAGCAACAGTTTTGTTGAGTGTGTAGTCTCAATGATGGGGAATGCATGGACAGATGAAAGAAATCAGATTTTGGCACTCTTGGTAAAAGCAGAGCTGTAAATAAAATTAAATTACAGTTCTACCTGTTTGCAACTTCACTCATTCATAAAATCGAATGTTAAGCTCCTTGAAGTAGTAATATTAAATAAAAAGTAAGTCATTAAATATAAATAAGGTTTGCCAAAATTGTCCATTTGAGGAGTCCAATGCATGTAATTGTTCATTTGTGACCTGACCTGACTCATGTTAAGAACTTGTGATTGTGATAAAATATCTTTTATCTTATTAATATTTCTCCTTGTATGCTCTGCTGTATTAGAATTTTTATTGTTTTAGGATATTTTATTATATATATATATATATATATAGTTTGGTAAAGTGATACTGCACATTTTAAAGATACAGGGCAATCACTGGGACTGCAGTAAGGTGCTTGTGTCAAAGTAAAATGATGCAACGGGCTCCCCGCACCCCACCTTGCATTATTCCCAATTCTACAATGCTGCCTTCACTGGGAGGGGGACCACCTGTGCCAGAGTCACCTGTGTCAGTTCTGCTACAGCCCTCCACCAGTACCACACTGTTATGGGGCTTGGAGTAGATGTAAACTGCAGTATCCCAAATATTGGGATTCCTAAAGCTTGATGGATCCACCAGGTCTTAGGCTGGCCAGTGCCAGCGAACAAACAAATGGGCTCAACAGCTCAAGAAGCTACAATTAGCAGCATACTTTGTTGAATTAAAAACACTTGCACCCCCCAGTGCTCTACTTAGACTGGCCAATACCTAGTCTTACTTTCCTGGTACGCCTACTGTTCAGCGCTGTGGGACAGGATCTCAGGTGGCAAGTGATGCCTGGTATGTCAACTGCTCTTCTAGGGGATGGGCACAGGGCACCCAGCTAGGAGGGATATCCATCAGGGTGGGGAATGCCACTGCATGGCTGCCTAAAGTGACAGATGACTGCACTGGGCACATCTAGTCGGCACCACAGGATCACCTGTGGGATACTCAGCTGTGCAGCGGGCTGACACATGTACCCCTCCCCACCCACCAAACATCTCCTGTGCCCTCAGTCTCCACAGGGGTCCATACAGTGGCCCATGCATGTCCAGTTATCTACATCAGTGAGTGGCAGGACCCATACCTTATGACTGGCAAACTTTTGCATGCCAAAGACTGCACATTTGACTCTTAAGTACAATAAAAGAGCACATTCTAGCACTTTCCAATGAGGTAATATGATTTCTATAAACAGTATTATGAGTGAGTACCACTATCACTAATTCTCTTTTAACCCTTACAGTAATAGTTATTGCCACTGTGAAAATGGGTGCACAATTTCAGTTGGCTATGCCTCTTTATCCTAAATAATCTTAAATACTCTAATGCACAACAGGGCTGAGAACAAAATTACCCTTACTTGATTTCCTCATGTTTCCCTTCTGCACAATATATACCTTAGTGGCCCAAAATACAATTATTTAAAAAATATCAGGCTTTCTGTGCTACATGAGAAATAAAGAGTTACTGGGTTATAATTATTAATATAGTGACACTATTTAAGAGCAGAGGAAATATAGATTCCTCAAGCTTTAACTCGTAGTTGAAAATTTCCCTTTAGGCTATGAAGTAAAGTTTTGGCTGTTGGCAGCTGCAAATTAAACTGTTAACATTAACTAGATGCTGGCAGACCCTGTATTTTTATGTTCCCTTTCATATCTGCTAAAACAAAGAAATATTATGCTTTTTAAACAATGAGATTTTATAGATTAAAGGCAACAGTGTTTCTGTGATGAGAATTTAAATGCCAAAATTTGCTGCCTTTATTAACCAAATAACTGTTTCCTGGAGCTAATGCATGTTTGTATTTAAACTATGAAATCATACATTTTTATTTGTAGTGCAACATTTTTCCTAGGTTCCCTCTGTTGTTTAATATTACCAAGGGAATACAAGAGATCTTTTTGGTTTTGTTTCTAGGCCAGAAAATCAAACTTCCCATGCAGACTATCTGCTTAAAGTGTTAAGAAGATGACAACATTACTTTTAGAATTGTTTAAATCAGCAAATGAATTTTTTTTTTAAGGTAACTGTTTTCTAGGTTGCCCCAATATGTTGTTTAATGTTACCAAGGAAATAGACTTATGGCCAGCCTCCATCAAACACCTCACATGCGCCCTTTGTTTGGCAAATTGGAGTGGCTGCCACGAACTGAATGTTTGGTGCCAGGGCCCTGCCTGTTCTTGAATCAGGTGCAGGGTTCCTGGCACACCAGCAGTTGAAGCAGACTGCAGTGTGCTGCAGCTTGCGTTGCTCTAAGGCCAGTTTCAAGAATCAGGCCCACAGTGCTCTATTAAAATGGCACTTATTAAAAAAATTCGCCACATTTTTATTATGAGTTTGCACTTGATCTTTTATTATAACACAAGCAGACACACAAACAGCAGTGAAACAGGATGAATCAAGGGATCAGATTCACAAAGGGATGCAAACCCAGCATCAAATCCCGGGTAGTCAATGCAGCTGCACTGAAAACGTTGCTGCCCATTGCACCTGATTCAAGAAGATCAGATGCATTTATGATAATTTTCCCTGTTTAAAGCAGCTTGCACCAAATTGACGCAAGCCCCATAAAAAGGGTAACTGAGATTGCCACAAGCTAGACCAGAAAAAGCTGATCTAACTTGTGGCACTCAGCACATGGAAACAAGAATCCCCATCACTCAGTCAGGGAATAGTGCAAACCCTATGAGCCATATGTTCAGCACACCTGGGCCTTGCGGCATTCTCAACCCTTTTGTGAATCCAGCCCAATGTGTGGTAGGGAACACCAGCAAAAATACTCACAGGTCACGTGACATTCCAAGTGGTCCAAAAGGAGTGTGGTCTTAGAAAAATGAGTGGGCTAGAGATGGGGCAATGTTGGTCAGGTTTTTGCCAAATCAAAGATGGCAAGCATAGTAGATGTACCAGGTTACATGGGGAAGGGGCAACATTTACAGGGGGAAGGGCAGCATGTACAGAGCCTCTGATATCAAACACAGCATATTGCATTTGGCAGTGGGCTTGGAACAAGTTTTGGGAAGGGAGACAAAGGTGAGATGTTGCAGAAATCCAGCATACTGCTTATGCTTATCTGAAAACTAACCTGAGCTCCACCAAAAACTAAGGAAAACCTCTCTCTCTCACTGGCCCTGGAGTACCTTGGCCCACTTAACTGGAGTAGAGGATTTGATCCTAATCCCTCACTCTCGCCCTCAGACCCTGTCCTGCCCTGTCCTGCTGATTCCTCCTCTCTGCCCCTGACCCTCCTCCCCGTGCCTCCCCTCTATTGTCTCCCAGTCCCAACTCACCAAATAAACTCCTGTTGATGTTTCTCTTGTGACAATCCCACATTTCTGGGTGCTGGTAGAGTATCTTTTGTGTTTTATTTCTTCTATTGTAGAAAACTCCAGTTCATGAAAATATGCACTGATAAATTAACTTGTATTGGCTGTATATGGTTGTACATGTTGTGTATACAGTACTTACTACCCCTGATGTTGACCTACAGTAAACTGCTGGTCCATTGCTACACTCAGTCATGCTATGTAACCCTTGACGCGGAACCTTTGTAAATGAGCTCCAAGCTCAAAGGTTGTTTCTGAATATCTAAATAAACAAAAAAATAAATTAATAAACTAATGAGGTGATCTGATTCCACTATGGATACTGAAAGTAGCATGCATTGGTGTTGCTTCTGCTTTCTTGTTTTTCTTCTGAATGCATTACAGTGCATCTTGCATAGCTATGCTATGCAGCCATAAAAACCAACAAGCCATAACAGTCAACAAAAAATGCTTCATGTAAGTGCTGTCACTGTTGTTGAGTAAGCAATTGAAAAATCCCTGTGAGTAAAGGAGTTCTTTAAAAGTTTACCATCCTCTGCTGTGTCAATTGCAGAAATGTGCACAGGACACCTGACTAGACAGTAGAATATCAGCAGTAAGTTCTTAATTGATTAGTTCAGCAACAATCCTGAAAAAAAAACACACCATTTGACAAGATTTTGCCTTTTCCGCAGTATATTTATCTGCAGTTATAACTTTCAACTGAAACAGTGGAAAACCACCCTTCTGAAGCTCCATTAAATCTGAAGGGGTAGGGCCAAGAGCCTTGGCATGCCTGTACACATCTTCATCCTGGCTGCCTGCCCATCAGACAAGTAAAATCCAGAATAACAACAGTTTTGAAAATGTTTCTTAAAATAAGAACGATCAAAGAGAGCTTAAATATATGGAAAGATCTCTACAGTATCTGACCTCTGGAGCCAGAACAGTTTAGAAAATATATTTTTAATCCACTTGCTTACCCTTAAAATGCTCTTTCAGTTGGTTTTGAGGCTCCAAAGCCTGACAGAAGTTTTCACACTTAAGAGTATAATCTGAGTGGATAAATTCCCACAAACTTGATTATTGTACTTGTGAGTGTTGCCACTATTTGACAATATCTCACTCACTCACTACATGTCATGTTTCTGTTTTTGGCATGGCACATCACATGTTAATCTGTGCCATACTGCACCAGCTCCTGGCAACTGCATGTCACTACTGTATTTCCACTGTGAATAATGGCATCTCAAAATAATATTTCTGGTGCCCTCTGGGGATGTCACATGTGCCACGTCCAGGGTAATGTGACTGGGACAAGGAGGTAAACAGAAACCGAAGCAAAACTCATCTATGCCATAACTAATACAGTGCTTGTACCTATGACTGCAGTTGTCTTAATCTTGCATCTGTACATCCCCATCAGCACAGTAGAGGGGTGAAGTGACAGCCTCTGCTGTAACGTACCTGCTGATGCTGCTGCTGCACTTTGTAATAATTTATTTTTTCATTTTATAATTATGTTAATTTAATTTGTTATTTAAAGTGAATTTCTGACTTACCCGATGGCAGCTACTACTCGCATGTTGTGGTTGCTGCCCTCCACGGTAGTTGTTCTAGCCAGATTTGAACAAAATATGTAAAGCCCATATTCCTGATATTTGACTCATAAATTAGTTTTAGCATCGGCTGCCCAATGCATTCTTAGAGCCCCAGTCCAGCCACCATGCCCCCGCGCTCAAGCACGTAATGACATGTGGCCAGGGACAGCACGGTGGCGCACCCCATTAAAATGAATGGGGCTAGATTTTTCAGTTGTTTTTAGGATCAAGAATGGCCACTAACAGATTAAAGAAAGGCACTGCTTGACTAACATGATCCTTGCTAGTGAAGCGGTGCCTTTCATTAATCTGATAGTGGCCATTTTTTATCCTAAAAATAAAATGAAAAATCTAGCCCCATTCATTTCAATGGGGCATGCCCCCAAGTACTCCCTGGCCACATTGCATTACGTGCTTGAGCACAGGGGCATGGCGGCTAGACTGGGGCTCTAAGAATGTATTGGGCAGCTGATGCTAAAACTAATTTACAAGTCAAATATCAAGAATATGGGCTTTACACATTTTTTTGAACCTGACTAGAATGACTATCACGGAGGGCAGTTACCACACCATGTGAGTAGCTCCCTATATCAGAAAATCCCTTTATCACAGCTTCCCTATATGTATATGTTATTTTTGATGTTAGGCACACTAAGCACCATAAAAATACTACTACTACTATTAGTATGCAGTTAACCACTGCTGGTTAAAGTGGCACCTGCCAAATGTGGCTAGGACAGGAAGCAATGTAAGTTTCTTTAATGGCTAGTCCTTGTCAATTTTCAAGACATAAAAAATGGTTTGTACTTAAAAAGTGACCTGTCAGTGGGCTTTGTTTTCTCATTTCCAGGGCATACATCTTATGTTAGGAGAGCCCCCCCACACACACACACACATACTAAAGTTACCCCATATTTTCCTGTGTATGATATTCACCTATCTTTCCTTTTTAATATCAGCAAAAGTGTAGTGCTTAAAGGTACTGTATACTATACCAACAGCACACTGCAGGGGTTGGGAAAACAATAACTTATGGAAAGCCTGCTGATGGTCAAATGTTCTCTCACTCATTGAATCATCCTCAAGTAGGACAGTACACCCTTGTTAAAATAAACCTCATTAGCACTATGCACCATAGCTCTACCATTGTATATCACGGTGTATCATTTTAATGTGATAACTTAATTCTAGGGGCTCTGATATTAGTGATATTAACTCCACCAACTGATTTGAATCTATTTGTTCATTTACATTGTAATACCTACATTAAATGACACAATAGTTTGTGTTTTTTATATCTCATGGCTAGTTAAAAGTGTCATCCTACATGTGAAATGTCTTCCGAAGTTTAAATTTTCTAATTTATGGTTACTTTTTAAAAAAATTTGTGCAGACTTTGCAGTGTGTGCATAATATACACCAGGGCCCAGATATTCAAAAGAGTTGAGCCATGCGCAATAGGGTTGCGCCTGCGCAAGTCCGAAATTGTGCCATTCTGCGATATTCAGCAGGAGGCAGTTGCGCCCCTGAAATCATGCTGAGCAACAGCGTAATGATAATGAAGGCATGCACAACCGAAGGGGGAGGAACCATGCATAAATGGCGCAGTTCGATATTCAACGACTTGCGCCATGCGCAATAGGGGAGCAAGCGGAAGTTGCACCATAGCGGAAATGAGCCAAAATAAAAAGGAGTAAGGGAGTGGCACATGAACGCTACATGGAAGCCACATGTGTCAGAGGCAGAGGCAGACAGACAGGGCAGGAGGTACAAACAGGGCAGGCCAGGGAAAGGTCACTCTGAACAGCCAGGCACAGGGAAGGTTTGGGGAGCCACACAGCACAGAGGCCAGCACAGGCAGGTGTACCCGGTGCAGGGGAGGTAGCACCCAGGACAGCGGGGGGAATACAGCAACAGCTGCCGGGGGGGTGAACACAAGCCAGGGACATGGCCAATGCCACCTTCCACATGGAGGCCATAATGAGGGGGTTGAGAAGGTGGGAGGCAGGGGGGTGTGGCCGTGGAAGGGCCCGTCGGCGGTATGCCCCCAACAGGCAGTACCGAGCCCGCACCAGCTTTGAGCTGTACACTGATACTGAGATTGTGGGCTGGTACTGCCTGAATAGGGCAATTCTGAGGTGGCTCTGTGAGCTGTGCAGTGATGTGATGCAGGCACCCACACGACGGAACCATGCCCTGTCAGTGGAGACTAAGGTAACAGCCTGCATGTGCTTGCTCACCACGGGTACCTTCCAGAGACCAACTGGGGACACCACAGGCATAACCCAGTCTACCACATTATGCCACCTCACCCAATTCCTCAGCGCACTGCTGCCACATGCTGAGGAGTGCATCCATTTCCCCAGCACAGCAGCGGAGCGCACAGCAAACATACAGGCGTTCCACAGGGTAGCACGTATGCCTGGCATGCTAGGGGCAATAGACTACACCCACGTGGTCATACGCATACCACCTGGCCCTGAGGGGGCTGCATACATAAAATTGCAAGGGCTATGCCAGCATCAACTGCCAGGTGGTGTGCAATGCCAGGGGGCGCATAATCAATGCCTGTGTCATGCACCCTGGGGGAGCACACGATTCATTCATCTGGCACCAGTCAGCACTGTGCCACAGATTCGAGAGTGGGGACATCCCCACTGGACACCTAGTGAGTGAGTATGCAAACCACATGGACAATCATAGGGCCTGGGGGGGCATGGTCAGAGGTGGCATGGGTAGTGGCCTACATGGCCTGGGGCAGGGCGATGCTGATCACAAAACTAACCTTCACCCTCTACGCACAGGTGACAGTGGATACCCACTTCGTCCCTGGCTGCTCACACCCTACTGCAGGCCCGCAACCCCATCACAGCAACGCTACATTGAGACACACGCCACCACATGTAATGTCATCGAGCAGGTGTTCGGGATGCTGAAGGCACATTTCTGTTGCCTGGACACCTCTGGCAGTGCCCTACAGTACAGCCCCTCAAAGGCCTGCGGGCTATTCCTGGTCTGTTGCATCCTGCACAACATGGCCAATGAATGTGGGATAGCTGTACAGGTCAAAGAGGGGGACAGCGATGGGGACGATGGGGATGCCAGTGACGATGGTGATGGGCAGCTCCCCATTGGCCGAAGGGAACCCCAACTGCTCCAGCTGGCACAGCTGCACCGGGACACCATCACGGAGGAGCACTTCAGCCAACCCAGGTATGTCATGGGGCCATGTGCAACTACCAGTGGCCAAGGCACAACCCACTAGCACGCATGGACATACACCAGGGGTGCATGCCATCAAGAGAAGTGGCAGGGCACAGAGGCACACACACAACCAGGGATGGGTGAAGATTAACATGCCACGCCGAAGGAGACACACACACATGCTCACACACAATGCAACAAATGTGCACAGAAGGCACACCGACCCAGAATGCACACCCTAGCAACACACATGTCCACAGGCCACCACGCCCACTGCCTGTTCATGTACATATGTCAAATTCTGAGCACCATTGCACATTGGTGTACAGCACAATGCAGGCATCATCATGCACATGCAACTGCGGACAGCAGCCGGGAAGGTGTGCAGGTGGACTGTGTGTCCACGTGCAGGGCCGGGTACCCACCCGTGAACTGCCCACTGACACACACAATGCACACAGGGCAGCACCAGATAGTAGCCACACCGGGAGACAGGTCAGTCATGCGACACAGTGCCACAGCCACCATGGATGCGTGGGCGGCCCCGCCAAGACCCGCCAGCATTGGCAGGCTGACCACTGGCCTCATGGGGTGGCACCGATGGTCCCCCAGGGGTTACACTGCGTGAACACGACTGTGCTCATGCAGGGGTCTGCAGCACAAGGAACATGCCTGCACCAGGAGTGCTCGGGATGCCCACAGCTGAACCCGGCGTTGACAGGGTGGGAGTCACACGCCGCCGGGAATGGGGGGTGGATAGTGCACTGCATGGTGTCCGTGATGCATGGGCACCTGACTGTGTGCCCATTGTGGCCATGACAGCAATGAATACCTGTGCATGCCTGTCAATGGCAGCGGTCACATCCTCCCGCAAACGGTCCATCCCTGCCAGGATCAGTGCGGTGTCCCTGCTGCGATGCTCCTCTGCCCGCTCCAGAGCCACACGCAGTGCATCCACGGATGTTGCAAGCCACATCTGCTGCTGGACTGATGCTCACAGTAGGCGGGTGTGCTCGTCCAGAAGGTCATCAGCCTCCTCGGCATCCTGTCCCTCAGGGTGTGCAAGGCCCTGATGTTCAGCACCCCTTGAGGGTGGGTGCTGCGCACCAGGACCAGGTCTGAGCATGTCCACAGGTGGTGCACAGATGACGCCACTGAACCCTGTACCCCCAAGCCCATTGGGTGACTGCTGATGCTGCCCCTCCGGCTGCTGCACCCCAGGGCTCAGTGGTGCCACCACAGTGGCCATAACAGTCCCACTGTCATGAACAGACACCAGTGCTGTCCCACTGGTGCTGACAGGCACAGCCTGGGACTGTGCAGACACGCAGGCCTCCACGGCAGCACCACCCACAGTCATGGGTGTGAATTGCCCTGCTGTGTGGCCATCCTGTAGCACACACGTGTCACTGCCCATGACGGTCGTGTCCATCATCACTGGTGCCGGACTCTGCCCCAGCCACAGCCACAGTGTGCAGGCATCCATGGACGCCAGCACGCTGGGACACAGGCAGGGCCTCCTCCACACCTGTTACAATGACATCAGTGTGGACAGCCAGGTGGCCCCACTGTCGCAATGATCTACATATACCTGTGGAGGTGGATGGTCCCACCTCTGACTCCATCCGACTGTCCGCAATGGACAGGCCCACCACCACTGACCCATGCAGATGCTCAGGATCTGTAAGGGAAAGCAAAGTCATGTTACTGCATGTGACCTACCCTGCCCCCCCATATACAGACCATGACTTACCATGCAGTGATGGGCCACCACCCATCTGGAAGCCACCACCTGGAACATCCTTAATGGCACTGTGCTGCATGCTTCCAGCAAGCCTGTCCTCTGCTGGGGTCAGTTGTACCACCTCCGGCTGTCCCCCACCTGTTGCAGCATGTGCCGCCCTGATGGCAGCCACCTTCTCCTTTACCCTCCTCCTGTCCATGCCCATCTTCTTCTTATACTCCTGCACGGAGCGCTGGTGGCTGCCATGCAGGTTCACGGCACATGCCACCTCCTCCCATGCAGCAGCATGGGCTTGCGGGGCTCCCCGCCATCCACTGAGAAGTGGCTCCTGATCCAGGTAGGCCTCAAACAGGGCCTCAGTTTCAGCCTTTGTAAAGTTCGGCCTTCTCATCCTCCCACCACTGTTTTCCTCCTCTCCAACAACCTGCTCAGTCATGATGTAGCCTGTAAGAAAGGAAGTTGTTACCTGTGACTGTGCAGTCCCATGCATGTCCCTGAATCCACAGTCCACACTCCCAAACAGCATGGAACTCACCAATAAACTGCAGTAACCGACTATGGCCACTGCAGCACATTGTCACACTTTTATAGCGCAATCCATGCAAATGAGGTGAGGAGCAACTTTAAGTAGATGCAAATTGCAGTGCTGCACCATTGAATGGCTGATTAGATGATTTGCATATGATGGCTGAATATCGTCCTGTTGCGCTTTGCACAATTGTGTTGAACGTGCTGAGCCAATGGAGCAGTCCTGTGACATGCGTAGTACACCTCACTGCGCATGCCCGGGTTGCTGACGGAGGCGTCTGCCGCACTGATGACATGCTGTGCATGGTAGGCAATGCAGGGCATGGCCACCATTGTGCCAGTGGTGCTATAGCGATGGTCACTACATGGCGCTGTGGCACTGGGCCATCATAGGCGCAATGGCCCAACTGCTCAGTCGTCCGCTATGGCGCTGGCACACAGGCAGTCAATCGCGCTACACACATTGTCATCCAATGGAACTGTGCGTGGACATACGCCAGAGCCCCTTGACCCTGTGCCCGACCTTTGCCCCCTAGGCGCCATGCGTCAGGCATGGGTGCTCCTCTGTTGTGCTATTCGGTAACAGCGCGGTAGGGAATGGCAGTGCTGTACCTCGCGGCATCTGCACATGGGGAGCCGCACTGCAGAGTGCCATATTGCCTACTATAGCTGCTAGGATGGTGCGCAGATGGGCAGCACAGAGGACAGTGATTGAGCTCACCAATCTGGTGGCAATTGTGGAGCCACACCATGGGTGTCTCTTCGGGGAGGCTCCCCTGGACTGGGTCAGGACCCAGGTGTGGCAGGAGGTGGTCATTGCCCTGGAAGAGGCCACCAGATGGGGGCGGAGCATAAAGCAGTGCAGGCACCGCTATGGTGACCTGCGGAGGAGGGAGCCGGAGCTACTGGCCCGACTGCGGGCACGTGCCAGGAGGGGCACGGTGCCACGTCCAGGTAGGGGTTCCGTCAACACACTTTTATCGTCCATATGGGTCACAGTGTTGTATGTGTCCAGCACATTGGGGAGGGACTGTATGGGGTTGGCGTGGTGGTGTTCACAGGGTGTGGGTGGGTGGGAGGGCACACCTTGGGTCAGGGGGACTTTGCTTCGGGGAATGTACTGATGTTCTTCTCTCCTTTTTTCCCCCACAGGCCCTGATGAACTCCGCAGATTGAGGGCAGAGTGGTGGAGGGGGGAGGACAGTGCAGCCAGGTGGAGTGAGGGCCATCACCGCCCACCTGACCGGCCCGATGAGGGTGAGTGCCATACATCCATGATTACTATTGCATGCTGTGTGACAGGGTGGGCAGCGGGGCATGGCCACCATTCATCGACACCGCTGCCATGCATGCAATTTGTTACAGTCAACACTGTCCAGTGGCAATGCATGTCTGGGTGTGTGTCACTGGTGGTCCATGCATGCACCAGGTGCATGGCTGTGCCACTGCCTTTGCACCACATAGCCATGTCACTAAATGGCCACGGTGGTGCTGTGTGTGACTTGGCCAGTGGGTGTGTGCAGCATTCCACATGGCTGTATGCGCTTGGGTGGGCAGGTCCTGTGGACGTGATCACTGTGGGTGGTCACACACCATCACAGTGGTATGTCCCATGGTCATATGCCATGTACAGTGGGCGGGCTGTATGGGTTGTGCATTCACACCTATTGACTGTGCTCCCTTGTCCTAGGTACCCGCCATCTCAGGGACATTTGGG
The DNA here is from genome assembly GCA_016271365.2 of Neoceratodus forsteri. Classification (NCBI taxonomy): domain Eukaryota; kingdom Metazoa; phylum Chordata; order Ceratodontiformes; family Ceratodontidae; genus Neoceratodus; species Neoceratodus forsteri. The sequence goes on along the minus strand of CM057454.1, from coordinate 1,064,356,113 downwards.
ACGCCTTGAGGAAGGTCCTAAACCTGGCCCATGAGTCCCTGGACATTCTGAGGAGGCTGGACACGACGGGGGTGCTGAGGAGACACGGAGGCCAGAGGTCACGGAGTCCTGAATGGTGGTCCCGATAGGAGTCCCTCAGTCCCTGACTTCCCCTACCCCCCTTGACCCACCCTCACACCCCTCCTATCCCATCCCATTTGTCCACCCCTTCTCCCTACCCACCCTCACCTTGTTTGTGGCCCCCCCAAGCTTGTATATAGTTTTTATTCTTGTACAAATTTAGCTGTTATATTTTTCAATACATTTGATTTTGATATGAATACTGTGGTGGTCTCTGATTTGCAGCGGGCTATAGATGTTCAGCTGCAGTGGTGTTCATGGCATCGGGGTGGTGCAGTCATGGGTATGTGTGTGTGTCCGTGTGGAGGTGACTATGGTGTGGGGGTAGCTGTCAGTCAGTGTCTGTGGTGTGTGTGTTGTTCCCTGTGCACTGGATGACTGTGTGCAATGGTCCATGGTGTGTGCTCTGTGTCCATGGTGCACCCATCGGCCCATCCATGGCCTGTGCAGCTGACACACATGCATGTCTGTGACCTGCACGGTCCGCTGGCATGTCAGTGGTGGCAGTCCCTGCAGGGCAGCCACTGTACCCGTAACTTTGCTGGGTTGCCCCTGTCACTGGTGTTGTGCATACCTGGCTTGGGTGGCACTGTGGGCACCACAGTCATTATCCCACCTCCATGCTGTGCCTTGTGTGTGCTGCAGGGGATGTGCCTTACTGTCTGTGGCTTGTGCTCCGGGTGACTACTGGTGGTGTACGGGTCCACAGTGCCTGCGCAGGGGGCTGGCACTCCAGTGCCATGGAGGACTGCGGGTTGTGTGTACACAGCTTACATGGGCCCACAATGGGGGCTTGGTTGCCCCACCACTGCATCCCTGTGTTGGTGTGCCCTTGGGTATGGGTGGGTGTCTGTCCATACCCTGTGTGGCATCCGGTGTGGTGCATGCTTCCACATACCACTGTGGGTGTCTGTGCTGGCTGTTGTCGCCAGTGGTGGGTCGGGGTGTGTCACTGTAATACTGTGCAGGGCACTGTACCACTGGTGGTGGAGTCAAGGGCACGCCCTGTTTCATGTGGGGTACCTCTTGTGCTGATGCATGGTCGGTCTCTCAGCAGTACCTTGGGGGGACTGTGCGTGGTGGCAATGTGTCTGCCATTGTTGCATTGTCGTGTGCTGCAACCCACTGATGGATGCTCATGGTGGGGCTGGCTTGCATGGTTCTGTGGTGCACAGGGTTGCATTGACACAGTGGGGGTGGTGGCATGCATGGGATTTCCTACAGTGGTGGTCACTGCTCATGGGGGGATGTCTGGGGGTCACGGTGCAGGGTGTGCTCTGCACTGGGGGGCATGGTGTGGCACAGGGTAGTCTGCCCTCCTTCTGTGCCAGTCACAGCTTGCCGGTAGGTGTGATGGGGCACCATGGCCAGGCTGTGGGTTGGTTGCTGGTCTCCATGGGCCAGTGGTTATTCCAGCCCTCCCCCAGTTGTGCTGTGCTTGGGGTGTGGGGGTATGATGTCTGTTCTGCTGTGTGTTCCTGTGCCCATCTGTGGCATGGGTGGTGGGCCCCACCTCCCTGATTGTTCAGTTACATTGCTTTGCAGCTAGGGGGCTCCCTGGTTGCACTATGGTGCCTCTGGACTGCTCAGCTGAACATCCCTTGTTGCGCTATGGCACATCAGATCTGCTCAGCTTCCCCTCCCTAGTTGCGCTATGGCGCAGGTGGTGCAATATTCAGTCATCACCTGTAGGCACAATTTGGCCTGCTCCATTTTTGAATATCGCGTCTCTTGCGCATGGGCGCAATAGACTTGCGCTTGCTCCTGCTATTGCTCACTTTTTGGGCGCAGTTTGAATATCTGGCCCCAGGTGTTTAATGCCTCTACATGAGTTATGTAAGCTACATTCTACTGTGTTGCAAGAGCCTCCAAGGTTCCCTGTGCATGTATCTTACTGTACAATTGAAAATAAACAGTACTGAGAACAAGGCATACCTACCTACTGTATACAGTATGTTGCAGTTCTTTCGTTGTAAGAAAACCTGTTCCTGAATAGTCAAAACAACAGGTGTTCTGAGTAGCTATTATTCATCCCATTTTACAAACACTGTAAACTTTCTACTTGGAAATGTATTACCTAATAACATGCACCAAGAAATGAGAAATGCAAGGTGTGAGTCCTTGGCACAGCAGTTGTAACACTGGTGCTATATTATGCACTGAAGTGCCTGATACAAATGATGGAACTGACTTCACAGGTGCAAGGGTAGGAAAGCAACGCTTCTATAAACAAATTAATTCTAAGGCTGTGACTGGGGCTCAGTGGGTGTGAAACATCAGGCTCTTCCTATTTCCTCTGGCCTTGGCTCACCCTCCGTGCTCTAGTCACAACCATGTGTGTGCCTGGCTGTTTTGTTTCTGCCACTGTCTTTTGGCCTTTTTCTTTGTTTGCCTACCTGTTTCAGCCTTCTATATGTTTGTTTGCATCCTGAGTCTCTGTCCTGCAGGTTGCCAGTTCCAGTCTTGTTCAGCATTACAAACTGCCCTCTTGCACCCCCTCCCGGCATGCTCCTCTGCCCACTGTCCCATTCCTTTGGTCCTGCTGCTCCTAATGTTTCAATGGGTGCTCCTCCACCAGACCTGCCTCTATTTTTTTTCTGAGATCCACCTATTGGTCATCCATCCCTGACTCATAGCCCTTTAGTAGCCTGGCGCCAGCCATGCTCATGCAGCTCACATTCTCCCATGCTTTCTCTGCATTTAGAAGCTACTTTGATCCACTGCAAGCTGTGACTCCTTTGATCTGTCACTTGCTACCTCATTTGATGTCCTCAGATCAAGGCTCTAGTGTTCTCTTTCACAGTCCCTGCACTGTCCTCCATGCAGAAGGCACTGCCTTTCATATTGACAAACCCACCAAATAACCAAAAAAAGGAGACTGTGCTTGCGAAGGTAGCTGCTGCATTGTCTTAGGCATCTATTCCTTTATCTCTCAAGGATCCCACAGTACCTTTGCACTACACCTTGGAAATGCCATTCAGCGACATATAGCCAAACTGCATTTAGCTTTCTAAGCTTTGCACATGCTTCTGCATCCAAAGCCAATGGTGTATCAGATACTGTATATTGAAAGAAATATGAGCCAGCCTGGATCAGCTGACAGAGTGCTCACCATTTTACTTTGTAGAGTTTATCCAGCTGCTCCCAGCTCCCTGGAACTTGCTGCTTCAGCTTCGCTTATGATATAGAATTTCTACCAGTTCACTCATGACGCAATCAAAATAGTATCATTTCTTGTGGGGATGTCTCAGATCTACTAGAAGCAAAATATGCTTGTCTCTTGAAGAAACTCACCATCAGAGATGGGCGAAGTGGCCAAGATTCACCTCGCGGAATCCGAGAAGTGGAATACTTCACGTCATAATGAGAAACATGAAGTCCATTGAAACCAATGACTTTGCGTTATTCCGCCTTCCCCAAATCACTTCTACACCACTTTTAAGGTGAAGTACATTGAAATCAATGTACTTCACATCACTTCGCCTTGTTATTGAGCTCCAAGATGAATTTGCATTGCTTTATGGAATTGCAGGTCACATGGGCTCTAGCTTGTTCTGCACAGCCTCAGTTATGTGTAGTACGTATGTAGTGGAATATGGAGACAGTTTCCTCTCAGAGCTCTGCAATTCAAATCCTTTAAAAGCTGTTAAAAAAGCCTTTTTGAGCCATTTTATTTGCTCAAAATTTAGTGCATCAATTGTAGGAAACCCTCCTGTGCTCATATCATTGAGTGTTTATTGTTTGTGTGTGGATTGTGAATGTTAATTTAGAACAGTCAGTCTGTGAACTGTGAAGTGTGCTTTGTGGAGGGTCGTATCTGTGGTTTAGGTAGATTAACTGGGAGAAAAAGGCAATCTTTCTGTTTTGGTTATATTTTTCTTGTGTAACTGTGTTAATGTACACACAATAATATTTTCAGTAATTCTTGAAATTTTTTTGCTGATAGTAGTTAGAGATGCAGCGAATTTAAATTCCGCTGGTGAAGTGAATGCGAAGTGGGCACTTTGCGTTGCCACTCCGCTATGAGGAGTGGGCAATGCAAAGTGCTCACTCTGCCTTGTCATTACCACTTTGTATTAAGGCGGAATGGCAACGTGAAGTAAGACGAAGTCATTGTTTTTAATGGACTTTGCATTCCTCATTATGATTCTAAGTGACCCACTTGGTTTTTCAGATTTGGCAGCCCCCCCACACATCACATGGCTTACAGTACTGTAAGTCACATGCTCTTTAGCTAGGCAGGAAGAAAGTGAGTCATACAAGCAGACACTTTTACTTTCTCCTGTGTAGATGGAGAGAGATTCGTGTGTTTTGTGACTGCTGATACTTTGAGATCAGAGAGGAGGAGATTTAAACTTTGATTTAGACCCAACAGCTATTTTAAAAGCTATTTTTTTTTGTCTTTTCTGTACTCTTTTTTACTTAATTTGCTCTTTCTGTAAATGTCATTTTTCTTACAGGCTTAAAATACATCCAAGTAACTATTAAAAAAAATTAATGTTGTGATTCATGATGTGAGCATAAATCATGATTTGTGACCGCATTTGTGACAGTGATGAGACAAAATGCAAATGCCTACAGCTGTACTTCCCCAGGGCCCCCCCCCCCCATGAGGTGTGACACAAACCTTCCCGACTTAAAAACACTCATTAATGAGTACAATGGTGGAGTGGTGAAGCATGGAGAGATACTACAAAACAGGCTTAAAATACATCCAAGTAACTATTAAAAAAGATTAATGTTGTGATTTGTGATGTGATCGTAAATCGTGATCTGTTATTGCATTTGTGACTGTACATGATAATGAAGAACATGATTTGTATCACGAATGACTCATGATAATGGTCCCAACTTAAAAACACATATTAATGAGTACAATGTTCATGCAGAATTATGCACCACACCTGTCCAGTACTCTGAAGGGAAGCCAAAGAAACAACTGTGACTTAAGTTAGAGATGGAGTTTGGGCCCTAAAGAGATGCAAATGCACAGACAGATTAAGATTGCGCTGCACACTGAAGAGATGCAGATGCAAAGGCACAATACCTAACCAGTGCTCACCATCAGAAATTCAAAAATCTGGAAAATAATTCCTTTTCCGTTTGGGGCAAGCGTGGGGGGAGTGTACTGCACTGTTGCAGTAACAGTCACTAGTACTAGTACTAGTAAAGGTACCACAAAGAAGTACAAAAATTACACAGCTGCAGTGGATAGCATAGCAGGTTCACATTGCTGAAATTATGTGGCACGATAAAAGGTGTCTGATTTGATGACACGCGACACACGCATACACACACACACACACACTAAGTAATGCATAGCAAATTGAAAACTTCAGTAATATAACGACATATTTTAAACAAACTAACATTATGCACTGCTGCACCACAATCATCAGCAAAAAAATGGCAAGAATTATGAAAATATTATTGTGTGTACATTAACACAGTTATACAAGAAAAATATCACCGAAACAGAAAGGTCTGTCTTTTTCTCCAGTTTGATCTGCCTACGCCACAGATACACCCCTCCCCAAAGCAAACTTCCACTGTCTCTCAGTACACAGATTGAATATTGTACATTAACATTCAAAATCCACACACAAACAATAAACGCTTGATGATATAAGCGCAGGAGGGTTTCCTATAATCGATGAACTAAAGTTTCAACAAAACAAATGACCCCAAAAGGTTTTTTTAACAGCTTTTAGAAGGTTTGAATCACAGAGCTCTCAGAGCAGATTCTCTCCTACAGCTTAATACACACACTACCCCAAACTGTGGCTGTGTAGAACAATCTAGAGCCCATGTGACCTGAAATCCCATGAATCACTGCAAAATTCGCCTTTGGAGCTTAAAAACAAGGCAAAGTGAGGCGGAGTACATTGTTTTCAATGTACTTCACCTTAAGAATTGGTGGAGTAGTGGTTTGGGAAGGAGGAGTATCGCAAAGTCATTGTTTTCAATGGTCTTCGCGTTACACATTATAACGCAAAGTACTCTGCTTCACGTTGCAGAGCACTCCATGAATCCACCTACTCTCTGCGGATCACTTCGCGGAGCAAATTGGGGCCACTTCGCCCATCACTAATTGTAGTGGTGCAGCAGTGTATAATTTCAGTTTGTTTAAAACATTTAGTTATATTGCTAAAGGTTTTCAATTTGCTATGCAGTACTTGTAGTGTGTGTGTGTGTGTGTGTGTGTGTGTGTGTGTGTGTATGAGTGTGTGTGCGATGCATACCAGTAAATCAGACAACTTTTATTATGCCAGAGTAACTGCAGCAGGGTGAACCTGCTATCCACCACACCTGCATGAATTTTTTTATGCTTCTTTATGGTATCTTTACTGGTAGTGGACTGTTACTGCTGTGCACTACCCCCCCAACCAGCAAAAGATATTCTTTTCCATATTTGGATTTGTGTCTTGTGAGTGCTGGTTAGGTGGTGTTGTGCATTTGCCTCTGACTCTGCATCTCTTGAGTGCGCAGTGCAATCTTAATCTGTCTGTGCATTTGCAGTACACCATTAACTCTGGGAGACTTTGCATTTCTTGTTACAGTCTCATTTCACTTCATCAGCACTGAGGAATTTTCTTGACACAAGACAGCAGCATTTTGGGAATGCACATTAATTCTGGTGACTGTGTGTGACCACTGCACGCACGACTGAGTGTGCCAATAATTCTGGGAGCCTTCACATTTTTTGTTACCCTCTCATTTCACATTGCCAGCACTGGGGAATTTTCTGGAGACAAGACAGTAGCATTTGGTGATGCAAATTAATTCTGTGTGACCACTGCGCACATGACTGAGTATGCCATTAATTCTGGGAGACTTTGAATTTCTTGTTATGCTCTCATTTCACTTTGTCAGCACTGGGAAATTTTCTGGACATAAGACAGTAACATTTTGGGGATGCACATTAATTCTGGTGTTTGTGTGTGATGTGACTACGTCCACTGCGTTCATGACTGAGTGTGCCATTAATTCTAGGAGACTTTGTATTTCCTGTTGTGCTCTCATTTCACTTCATCAGCACTGGGGAATTTTCTGCATCTCACCATCCCAAAATGTGTAGCATCCTTTGGCATGTTCAATGACATCTTATGTGAGGAGTTTCCAGCTAGATGTGAGAAACTGGACTAATATCTCTCTTTGTTAGTAGACCTAGCCATATGTTCAATGTTTAGGGAATAGCTGTGGGGTATTAGTCCTTGTGTAACTTGTAGTGCTTTTTGTGGCTTTATGTAGGTAGTAATTTGTAGAGAATAGAAGGCCCATGAACAAGTATGAGAAGAGCACTGGAGGAAGAGGGGATGGTGGTGGACAAAAACACTCCCTAAGCAAGGGAGGTGTAAAAGAGATGGGGGTTAAATAGAGAATGTGGGAGGAGCCATTCCCACATTGAATCTCAGGCTCAAGCCCTCCCATTCAATGTTTGGTGAATAGCTGTGGGGTATTAGTGCTTGTGTCACTTGTAGTACTTTTTGTGGCTTTACTCTATTCCCACTTTTGAGTAGTAGATATGTAGGTAGGAATTTGTAGGAAATAGAAGGCCCAAAAAGATACCTCAGCCTAACTCATGGAGTGTATGACTGCTGGCACTCATAAGAGGACCCCCCCCCAGGTGGAGGAAACCTCTGAGGACCCATGGCCATTGGTCTGTCCATCCACTGGGTATACTAAGAAGAGAAGGACCTAGGTTCTAGTAATCGTAGCTAATTTGAGGAAGGTGAGCTTCTTGGAGAGCTGATGGTCCATCCTCAATCCATGGATGATGTAGTTTAGAGGATGATCCTGAGGTTGAAGAAGTAGGTCTTTCCTGAAGGAACAGTAGAATCCTGAGTGTGATGCAGATCCAGTCAAAGAAGGGAAAATTAAATTCAGATTTCCAAGGTAACGATGGATGATTGTCCAAAGGGATTACAGGGATGCTTGAGCAGGGAGAGCATGATCTGATCAGTATGCTACCAGACAGGGACCACTGGGAAATGCAATGATTTGTGAAGTCATAGGTGAATGATCCAGCTTGTGGGAGGTGTGATGTTCACGGTAAAGTCTGGAGGTAAGGAATTCAGTGGTGAGCGATACGTTGAGAAATAGGCATCCATGAAGTGGAAGAAGGAGTCGAGCAGAGTCTTTGAGTGCCTGATAGGAGAAATGTCATAAGTGATATGTATGCAAATACAGGAAGATTGGCATATGCAGTCCAGATGGTAAATGAATATATAGAGAATGATGGAAGTTCAACAGGAGGAAATGGATAGCTTATTTGGGATTCTGTCATAACTATACTTGTATGTGCTCTGCTGATCCACTGGCTGAAGTAAACATGAGTACTTCTGTGGTGTAAATGCCCATGAGATGCACTGAGGTGGCTATGGCTGGTTAGGTGTGTAGGTTATCCGATGCCTAAATACTTGAGGGAAGCTTGGAAGCGGATATATAGAAGAACCTATAGGGTGAGTTGGTAGTGAGGTCGAGTAGTGTGGAATGCCAGTGGAGCCTAGTGCTACAGTCGATTAAGATCTGTTGGGAGGCGAGACTGGGATAGTGAATTTGCTGTAACAGTTGCAGATTTCTGGATTGAGAATTGGAGGAGCTTGTTCTTGGTGAAAGTCTTCTCTGGAGGGAGTAAAGGAGATAATTCCTAAAGAAAAAACTAGAAGGACTGCTGGATGGGCAGCTAACTTGACTACTGGTAACAAGATGAAGAAATGCAGATGAATGTATGAGGTCTGGTGATGTCCAGGAGCTAGAAAACAGTGGTTTGGATAGCATGACATTAGTAAAGCTGCTAGGTACGGACATCCAATGATGGACATTCTGGGAAGGCAGCTGAAAAGGTTTTAGGACAAGCAATGGTCATTAGTAGGAGTTCAGTAAGATGGTTGACAGGACTGGTGTTGGTAGAAGAGGCTGCAGAATGTAAACAGATGATGTCCTTAGTTGTATGAGGTATCTTGTGATTCCCAGAATCCATAGCAGCAATAATGGTTACAATGGAGCATCAAGAAAGGATTTAAGTCCTTTCCATGTATAAGGATAGCCTGTGAGACATGGTGGATAGGGAAGCCACAGTGATTGAATAGGCAGGATTCATAGGGAGTATCCAGTAGAGACAGATGAGATCTTGCTATTGTCCAGTTGAATGGGATTCCAGAAATGATGGGGAGGAGTTAATTGGGCAGAAAAGAAAACTCTATGATGATGTCAGAGTCTATGAGGCATGTTATCCAAGGGGTGTTTGCTAGATGTAGGTTTCTTCAGTTGAAAGTGAACAAGTGATCCATTGAGTAGTGGATGGGAACTGTTAGACTGGCCAGAGTAGGAGTATGAGATGGATAAACTGGAGGAGTAGTTGACTGGTTAGGAATACTGGCCAGAGATAAGGTAATATGCCCAAAAGTGCCACAGCATACAGAATGAAGCCCCGAGCCCGCAAGGTGGAGATGAAAAAGCAGCTATCCAAAGATGGAAGGAAAGCCTGGAGTGAAACCTGATAAACTGAAGGAATGATCCAGTGAAGCTGATGGCTTAGGTGAAGCCAATGACATACAGTGCAGGAAGGAACAGGACAGGGTTAGTTACTCAGCGAACAGCAGCGGAATGCAGGAAGGCTGAAGCAAATCACTAGAGGATGATCCATAGAAGGCTAAGGAGTGAAGCCAAGTACCAAGAGCAACTAAGCTGAGATACGGGAGTCCCACATCTGACAAAGGCTGCAAACGATGACTGGAAATGACTGAAGGTACTGGAGTGAAGAAGGACGAGGTTCCCACATCAGAAGGAGAAAAATGCACTCGTACAGCAGCTGTAAGGGGTGACCCGCAGCAAGGAAGTCCATGAGGCAGTCAAACTGGATTGAGATAGAGACTGAACCAGCTGGCGAGATCCAAATCATGAGGGAAAGGAGGCCAAGGGTGATTGAGTACGATGATCCATGGAAGTGCAGAATGGAGACTGGTGAGGAAGGATGTAAGTCAGTCGAAGTAGAGAGGTCCTGTTTCTGGAGGGAATTGGTAATCAAGCAGGAGATAGAAAATATAGAATGATAAACATGCATGTGCAGACTCAGGTTCCAACGGTGAAGTTGAGGTGAGATGACCTGGACATGACAGGCCAGATGAATGAATGATGGTGAAACAATTTTGGTGAATGTTTCAGGTCCAGGAAGGAGAAGCAAGTGTTAGCCTGGTAGAGAGCATATAAGGTCGAAACAGACGATTTGCTGAAACAAGATTCCAGTCCTAGTAATTAAGGAGGGATAACCAGTGTCCGATACCACCAGGCAGAGGTAGGAGGATGGAGGCAACTGGGAGGATGAGATCTTGCTCCAGACGGGATTGGTAATCAGGTATGAGGCAGAGATGGTATGGAACTAGTGGATTCACATAAATGGGCAACCAAACCAGGTAGTCAGTGCGTGAAGACCTGGAAATTATGCCAGTAGGTAGAGTTGGGAGGTGGAAGGCAAATGGGTTATAGAGGTCCCATTCCTGAAGGGAAGTGGCAACCTGCATGAGATATAGCATGCAGAAAGTGGAAACAGTCAAATGCATAGTCAGGCCCACAGCTATGGAAGTCAGCATGATAGAACAGTGAATTGAGGCTGCAAACCAGGTAGGATGGAGAAGGCAAGTAGAACATGGTCTTGTTCCAGGAGAAAAGCGGCATCCGGATAACGGGCTGAGAATGCATCAGGACAAAGCAGTGGAATGGAGACTCAGGTATCCATGGGTGACGGCTGACGTGGGATGATCTTGACATGAGGCAGCTAGGCATAGGTAGGATGATGAGGGTATATGGGGAGCAGAAGTTTCATTTCCTAAGGGAATCGGCAACTGGTAAGTGATAGAGAAGGCTTGGTATGACACAGTAGATTGCAGACATGGCTCCCATCTCTAGTCAGGGCATACTAACCTGCACTCAATGCTGACAAGCAGAGTTAGGGATGGAGGATGTCAGGTTAGTAAGTAGTAGCAGGTAGTAATTGTAATGGAATCCCATCCCTGGTAGATAGAGGAAGCCTACCTTTACTCAGTACCTCAGAAGGTGCGAGTTAGGGATGGAGTCTGGAGTACTGCTGGTATGGGCTGGCAGAAAGCACAAAATGCAGCTGTAGAAAGAGAGTAGAATAGGAAATGAAATTGAAATAGGATGATGAATCAGTGCATGGTTATGGTAAGAGATACCTAGAATGGTAGGAATGTTAGACACGGAAACAGGAAATGATGTGTAGGGAAAGGGGCCAGCCTTGGATCATGACAATAGAAGGAAAGGAAAACCCACAGTAAACTAAGGCATGAACCAGGGAAGAGAAATATGTAATCATAAGTAACTGAGGTTGCAGGAAGGAGGGGAGGCATAAGTGGGTGCGAGTAAATTCAGTGGAGCAGGAGCACGTGGGTGCACCCCCCCAACATCCTGAGTCGTGCAGTGCGATGGCCTTGCTGAGTGACTGATACCAGGAGCATCCAGGAAAGGTATATGAGAAAAGCAAAATGGTAATAAGAGCATGGGGGCAGAAGGAAACAAGCACAGCACATCGTAGAAGTGGTCACAAAGAGCAATGAAAATGACTTAGGCTAGCCTTTCTTATGACCCCCCCAGATCACAAGCAGCTGAGCAGTGATAGCAGAAAGCGGGTGTCCAGCTGCTGCTAGACCATTTCCAATCTGTACAGTCATTGACAGAGACAATCCTATGAGATGTTAAAGTGTGCAGGATATGCATTGATATAAATTATAAAGTTAGCATATAAAGCGTTTGTGACTATCACCATTAAGGAAAGCCATACAGTAAAATCCATGAGTACCATGAAAAATAGTTGGTCTGTGGATTAATACGTTGCTGCCTGTATTGTAGGGATGTAGGGTTTAGAAGTAGGAATTGAGTGGCTATGGGTCAGCGCTGACAATAACAAAAGCAGAGGTATTTACTGTATAACAGTGATGCTGCTTGCAGCAATGATTTGGAGAGATAGTCAGAACCGGGAGAAAGCATAGTCCCACTGACATTGAGATTTCTATGTGCATAGATTGAGCCCACAGCCAAAGGCATCAAGGAGAAGAAGGGGGCACTTGCAGGGGATGAACAGGAAGGGGACAGACTTCTGGAAGGGACTGGAGGAAGACCAGGGAAAATGGTGGGGAAGGAGCAGGGGCACTCGTAATCGCTGAGTGAAGGGTTGGATGCATCGTAAAGCCCAAAGCCCAAAGCCAGAAAGAAACATGCAGGGGAAAAAACTCAGGCACAAGCAGGAGTGGAGGACAGTAGTGGGGAGTTGGAGGAGCCACTGAGGAGGAGATAATGCAGACATGGGAGAAAGCAGGTAGAGCACAAACATGGAAGAAAAATGGGAGGGGAGGGGGAGATGCACAAAGGAAGGGGAGAAAACAAAAAAATAACCAGACAGCAGCAGCAGGTTGGGAAAGGAGGTGCAGCCACATAAGCCAAGCAGGGAGCCCAGGTAAAAAAAACACTCCCTAAGCAAGGGAGGTGTGTGAGAGATTGGGGTTAAATAGAGTATGTGGGAGGAGCCATTCCCCACATTGAACCTCGGGCTTAAGCCCTCTCAGTATGGTGATACATCACTCTTTGACTACCACCAAGCATTTGGGACTGAAGCAGCTGCTATGCTTCAGAGGTTTAGCATCCATATGAGCTGGGCATTATTGAACAATGAAATGTTTTGCAGGCACTTTGTGGGCCAAAAGACTTCATCCTTTTCAATTTGTTCATCACTTCCCCATCAAGCATCTCTTTGATCTCTCACTGTACATATTCTGGCTTCACCATTTAAAGTCAAGACCTTTTGTTTTCTCATACAGGAGTATTTATTAAACCAAGACACTTTTGGATTTCCAGGGATCTTAAGTCATCATATCTGCTAGATGTCAAGTATGCAATTACTTTAATTATTCCCCTTGATCTGTACCTACTTTTTGTGTTGCTTGTACGCATGTGCAAGAAACACGTTGCTTAAGCTTCCTGCAAAAGCGAGTTATGGAGGTGTGTCAGTGCTGTGCCGAATGGCAGCAGTCTGTTCTAGGGCTGGTCTCTGCCACAGCAAATAGAGGAGCATGCTGTTGATCACAGCAGTTAATGAGCATGCCACAATGCGTAAAGAAATTCAGCCATCACCATGCAATCAGCTGTTTTGGTGCATTACAAGCTACCAAAGTAGCTGATTGCGTGGTGTCCCCATGGTGTCAGCTTCTCCATCGGCCTCTCATAGTCCCCATGAAGCCAACAGAAAGCCACTGCCCGCCATTTAGTGTGCCTTGCTGGTGAAACATTTCAAAAAATAATTTAAAAAAAAGCTGATGGGGTGCCCAGTCACCCTGTTGGCATGACCCCCTCCCCATTTCATTTGCTGATGGGGTAGCCCAATCCCCATCAGCATAATACACCTCCCCCCATTTGTAGTTTACTGAGGGGGTGCCCTATCCACCCTCGGCTCATGAGTTCCCCCCAGCACATTGTATGGCTGATGGGGGTGCCCAATCCCCTGTCAGCTCCACTGCCCCCCCCAAATAAACTTCCATCTGCCATGCTGGGAGCCCACCCCAGGGTGGCAAAAGTCTCTTTGTCCAATGGGGGTGCCCAATACCCCATCGGCTCCACTTCCCCCCACAACAAACTTCCATGTGCCATGCTGGGAGCCCACCCCAGCATGGCAAAAGTTTCCTTGGCCCATGGGGGTGTCCAAGCCCCTGTCAGCTCCACTGCCCCCCCAAACAAACTTCCTGGTGCCACACTGGGAGCCCACCCCAGCATGGCAAAAGTCCCCTGTCGTCTTTAAAAAAAAAAACACCTAGAAGAAAAAAAAGGCCCCTCGTTGATTCTCTTGCCCCCCACCAACCTGAACCCACCCTTTGCATACTCCACATACCCGCACCCACCACTTCACCCCATACTTACCTCCAGAGCCTGGCGTGATGATCTTCTGTGGACCGGGAACACATCTGCACTCTTCAAAGCTGACCGCAAACTGAAGAAATGCTGGTAAAGCTGTATAATGGCATACATAGGGTTTTTTCAACTTTGGTGCATATCTTGGCCATTTTTGGGAATTGTTTCACCAAATTTTCAACATGGGGTTCTTGGGACCCCACCTCATGAACTCAGTCACTGTTATTTTGTTATTCAGTCTCGAAAGGTGATTTCATGGTCACTGTGCAGGAATCGCCTTTCCGGACCGATTAACGAAACAATAGTGTCACAGTTCATGAGGTAGTCCCCAAACACTATGTTGAAACATTGGTGAAAAATTCCCAAAATTACTGTTTTATGAGAGTGCTATGCAGTTCCTATGCACACTCATACCTCGAGCATTTTTAATATTTTCACCCAGATTTTCAACATTGCTATTTTACCACACCTTCTTATGAGCAGTACAGCTGTCATTTTCACATCTCCCCAGAAATGTGTTTTTGCACCTGTAGCGCACAATGGCATGGTCGGTGTGTGAAATCAATGTTTGGGACAGATTAAGAAAATCACAATGACACTGTTCATGAGGTAGGCCCCCAAAAACCCTATGTTGAAGATTTGGTGATTTCCAGAGTTTCAGCATTATCATTTTACCACACCTCCTTATGAGCAGTACAGCTGTCATTTTTCACATCTTGCCCAAAATATGTTTTCGCACATGTAGCGCACAGTGGTGCAGTTGGTGTGTGAAATTAATGTTCGGGACAGATTAAGAAAATCACAGTGATACTGTTTATGAGCAGAGGTCTTAAACTGGCTATGTTGAAAATTTGGTGACAAATATCCATAAAATGACTGTGTTACGAGTGTGCATTGTGTGATTTCCACACACCCTCATAAGTTCACAAATTCATAATATTTTCAGTCCAGATTTTCAACATTGGCATTTTTACACACCTCCTTATGAACAGTACAGCTCTCATATTTCACACCCTGGCCAAAATGTGTTTCACACTTCCGGTGCAGAATAGCATGGTCACTGTGGGAAATTAGTGTTCGGGACAGATTAAGAAAATCATAGTGACACTGTTCATGAGCGGAGGTCCCAAAATGCATTTGTTGAAAATCTGCTGTAAAATACCCCCAGACTAATTACATTACAGGTGTGCGTTGCCCAGTTTCTACGCACACTCGTAACTTCACCAGTTTTTTTTACATTTTCACTCCAGATTTTCAACATTGCCATTTTTTACACGTGTTCATGAACAGTACAGGTGTCATTTTTCTCATGCTGTTTGAAATATGCTTTCGCACATTTGGTGCCAAGTGGCACAGTCGCTGTGCAAAATCACCTTAAGGCTAACAAACTGATAGTGTCACTATTAATGCAGTGGAGTCACAAAAAGCCCATGTTGAAAACTTGGAGTAAAAATACCAAGAAATGCCATGGGTGTTAGGGTTTTCGACCATAACTCCCTACCCTGTAGGGACTGACAGGCATCAGGGGTGTGACTTGGGATTGTCGACAGTAATGCTCATGCCATTCCACCCCCTCTCTGCAGCCAGTGGCAGGCATTGAGGTGTGCCTTGGACTCTTTGGCCCCAGAGTGCACCCAATTCTCCTATACTGCACCCATTTCAGCATAGTGCCAAATGGTGTCAGTGGTTCAGTAGGTAGCACATTCGCCTGTGAGGCTGGGAAATCAGAGGGCTGTAGGTTCAGTTCCCACATCTGGCACTTGGGGAAATATCCCAATACTGACACTGTAGTGCAGCATGAGGGGGGTGCCGCACTTCTGAGGTGCTGTCTTTCGGATGAGACGTTAAACTGAGGTCCCATCTGCCTGGATTGGTGGTAGTTCAGGTGGATGTTAAAGATCCCATGGCACTTATTGAAAAGAGTAAGAGATTTCCCCGGTGTCCTGGCCAAATTTGCCCTATTCACTAAAAATACCACCAACAGCTTAATCTGGTTCAAACTGAGTTGCTTACCATCTGTATCCCCCCCCCTCCCCAGTTGCCCCTGAAAAAGGTACTTCTAGTCCCAGTGGTCCTACAAGGTCAACAAAATTCAATAAATAAATAAATATTTCCTTATGGAAGGCAAGTATAATGGCCGAACACTCCAAAACACACCTTGACACTTGTAAGTGTCTGCAGGGCAGGGTGAGGTGAAATGTTGTGACCGTTATGAGTGACAACCCAAAGGCACAGCCCAATGGCCGTCCATCTCTGCAGGGTGGGGGTGGAGTTGGTGTCAGTTCAATACTACACTGCCATTCCTATACTGCATCTGTCTAACTCCTGCACTTCCACTGCTAATGACAGCAAGCAACACTTGGCACTGACAAATGCTTGTTCATATATGCAGCTACGGTGGTGATGGCCAAAATCTATATGCCGCTAGTGCCCTTATATATCCACATCTGACAAATGGCAATCTGTCTGCTCCCATAGATGTAGCATGTCTTGCTGTTCTCCTTTCCATGCATCTTAATACTTCCAACATCAACAACCTGGTTAACAGTCTCCAACATTGTTTCCATACCAGCATACATGCTCTGTCTAGTACACCTATGGAATTTTCTAATCTACAATCTGCTCTGTCTAACCTTGAAATGACCCCTCACCTGCTAACTAAAGGAAAGACAGATGTGTTCATATCATAGGAGCATTCCCTAAACCGCCATTCCCAGGCTATCAAATAAGTCCAATCAGGACAGCTATCCAAAAATTTCCTGAAAGCAGAGATTACTCTTCCTACTTCAGATTTAGCCCATTTACCACCAACCTCTGCATTCTATTCTTCAATCACTTTTCAACCAAGTCCACCACCTTGTGTCCCAATCCCAGGCTGCTCAGCTTGTTCACAAGCCTCCTGTGTGGAACAGTGTCAAATGCCTTGCTAAAGTCAAGGTAGGCCACATTCACCGCTTTCCCCCGATCCATGTTCAAAGTGACCAAGTCGAAGAAATCAATAAGATTAGTTTGGCACAATTTCCCTGCCATGAATCCGTGCTGCCTCATATCTTGTGCTCCAGTTGATTCAAGGTGCTCTAGTATCCTTTCCTTTAGCAGAGTTTCCATAATTTTCCCACTACTGAGGTCAGGCTGACAGGTCAATAGTTTCCAGCCTCCTTCCTGCTCCCACGTTTGTGGAGAGGGACTACAACATCCCTTCTCCAGTCCTCTGGAACCACTCCCTATCTTCATTGACTCATTGAATAGCGCAGCCAGTGGTGCTGCCAGTACCTCCCACAACTCCTTTAATAATCTAGGGTGTATCCCATCTGGTCCCATTGTCTTATCCACCTTTAGTTTGTAAGTTCATTTAGGACTCTATCCTCTTTTAACGGACTGCTGTCCACCTCCCATCCCATCCTAATTCTTAGCTGTGGTCCCTCCCCTTCCTCTTCCTCCATGAAAACTGAACAGAAATATTTGTTCAGGATTGAAGTTTTATCCTGGCCACCTTTCACCCCCATGCCTTTATCCCCTTGCAGCCTTGCAACCCCCCCCGGGTCCTTCTCTTCTCACTAATGTATCTATAGAAGGTCTTGTCCCCTTTTTCAACTTCTTTTGTAATATTTTCCTCTGTCTTTGACTTAGTGCCTTGACTGCTTTCCCTGCCTCCCTCTGCTTTTCTAGATACACTGCCCTGCCCTCCCCCTTCTATGTTAGAAAACCACTGTCTGTAACTACCTCATACTTCCATAACCACTGTCTGTAGCTACCTTATGCTTCCACAACTTACGTAATCAAATGTTGTCTCCTCTATCATACCCTGTGTTGTACTGTTATATATCCTGTATTGTACTGTTGTCCCAGGTCGTCCCTGAAAAAGGGACCTTCGGGGATCAGTGGGCCTACCTGGTCACCAAAATTTAATAAATAAAATAAATAAATAAATAAATGTCTCCTTATATTTCATGAAAGCCAACCTTTTTTCCTTTACTTTCTCTGCCACCTCCTGCAAGAACCATAGTGGTTTTCTTTTCCTTTTGTTTATTTGCTGAATACAAGGTTTGTTGCCTCCATTATGGCTCCTTTTAGATGGGACCATTGTCCCCGGACTCCCTCCCCCTTTTCTCACCCCCTTACACTCTTACCCATGGCACCTTTATGGCATCACATAGGACATTCTGTAAAATACATTGTTAGTATGTTTTTGCCAATCTTTCTAAAAGTTATTCTTAATATTGTGATTGATTGATTGATTGATTTAGTGATTTATTTATTTGTTCATTAGAAAATTGGTGACAGAGAAAGCACACTGAGCCAAGGCTTGTTTCCAGGTGTGACCCAGGGGAAGGTAAGGGAATAGGGGATGCAAAATATGTAGCATAGTCATAATTCACAGTTATAATACATAGCAATCAAAGAACATGAATTAGTTAATGGAGTAAGTGCAAAATGAACAATCAAGGCAGAAACAACAAAATAAGGCATATCAGCTACCCATATTGGGGTTGGAGGCAAATGCAAGGGGAAGAATCAAGTAGAAGGAAAACAGGAGTGGGAAGGGAAGACATGTCATTTGATACCTGAGGGAGCCAGGGAGGCACTGAAGCAGAGGGAAGAGAGTAGTTGGTTCAAAAGTAATGGAAGACAATAGAAAAAGGCCAATTTCCCAATAAAAGAGTAGGGATGAGGAATGGCAAAGGTGTGAGGATCCCTAGAATGGAGGGAGCAGGAGCTATAGGGGATGAGGGAGAGGAATGATGAGAGGTAAAAGGAAACTAAGCCAGTATTTGGATATGGATGAGACACAGTGGATCTGGTGATGTGAGGGCAAAGGGAGAATGGCTAAAGAGGAATAAAGTGAGAAATTATGAGTATGAGAGGTGGAGTTGTTCACAAAGTGGCAGGAGTTGCAAAGGGTGTTCAGTCTCACCAGGAAGGTTCAGGGAGTGGTACCATAGATCACATCTCCATAATCAAAGACTGGGAACACCATTTTGGTGACAAGCTCATGGCAGACCTGTGAAGACAGACAATCTTTATTGCAGTACAAGGCACCATATAGAAACATAGAAGCATAGACTTTGACTGCAGATAAGGACCGATTGGCCCACCTAGTCTGCCCACTTCCCTACCTAGAGGATAAACTGCAGATCCTATTTAACCGACAGCCTATTTCTTCCTACCGCCCACAAAAATTGCCTTATGTCTGTCACATGCATTCTTGAATTCTCCCACAGTTTTAGACCCCACAACCTCCTCAGGAAGGCTGTTCCATGCAGCTACCACCCTCTCTGTGAAAAAATACTTCCTCACATTGCCCCAGAGCCCTTCCCCCCTCTGTCTTCAAATTGTGTCCCCTTGTTCTTGCACATCTCTTTTTCTGAAAGATGCTACCCTCTTGGACTTTGTTGATTCCATGAGGTACTTAAACATTTCTATCATGTCCCCCCTCTCCCTCCTTTTCTCAAGGTTATACATATTAAGCTCCTTTAGCCTCTCCTCGTATGGTTTCTCTTGCAGACCCTGCACCATTTTAGTTGCCCTCCTCTGAACTGCCTCCATCCTGTCTATGTCCTTGCAGAGATGGGGTCTCCAGAACTGGATGCAGTACTCCAGATGGGGTCTCACCAACTGTCTGTACAGAGGGATAACAACTTCCTGTTTTCTGCTGGTGATGCCTCTCCCTACCTATACATCCCAGTACCCCAGCCCTCCCTACTGCCTTCTCACATTGCTTGCCAACCTTCCAGGTCATCAGATATGATTACCCCAGGTTTCCTTTCCATTTTTGTTGTTGTTACTACCTCCCCCATTGTGTAATCTTCCCCAGGGTTTTTGTTTCCCAGGTGCATTACTTTGCACTTCTTTGCATTGAATCCAAGTTGCCATACTTCTGACCATTCCTCCAACCTTGCCAAGTCCCTTCTCATCCTTTCCATGCCTCCTTGTGTATCAACCCTGTTGCAGATCTTTGTGTCATCGCAAAAAGGCTTACTTTTCCTTCCAGTTCCTCTGCAGTGTCACTTATAAAGACATTAAAAAGGACTGGACCCAGTACTGAACCCTGCAGTACCCCACTAGTAACCCCTGTTTCTTCAGAGTGGACTCCAGTTACAATTATCTTCTGTGTCCTGTTGTTCAGCCAATGTTTTACCCAGGCTACTACCCTGGGACACACTCCAAGGCTGGTTAATTTGACTACTAATCTTTTGTGTGGGACTGTGTCAAATGCCTTGCTAAAGTCTAGGTTGGAACTTGGCATGGAGGCATCATTGTAGGCAGAGAATTCTAGTATACTGTCTAGCCACACACAAAGTTTCCTGAAGGATTGACCACTTCTAAAGAGGTCCCATCCAAGGTGGAGAAGCCAGGCAGAGTTGGCAAATTTCTTGCTGGTGCCAAAGATCATGGGCACAATTTTATTTGTGTTGACCTGGAGTTGGTTTGATTGGAAACAGTGCAGGACATTGTGAAAATAATACTGGAGTGGACCTTCCATGGCTGTGGTAGAGGGACCGGAGGTGTGGATGACTGTGCAATCTGTATACACTGCAGACATATGTATACGCAAGTTGACTCAAGCCGAGGGAAGGTAGTTAAGGAAGATGGAGAACAGGATGGGCCCCAGGATGGGACCCTTTGGGACCACTGCCTGTATGGGAAGTGGAAGTGACAGGGCACTATCAAACTGTACTGGCTACAGATGGCCTGACAGTTAAGAATGGAACCAGTTGACAGCTGGAGCTGAAAGGCCAGCAGAACTCAGCTTATCCAGGAGGAGTGGGTGGGACACTGAGTCAAAAGTCCTTCTCCAGAACAATGAAAATGTCAGCTGTAATATGCCCCAATCCATCCCTGAGAAGACAGAGCCAGTTACATGCAACAGGGAGGAGAGGGTGGAGTGATGCTTCTGTAAGCTAGACTGGAATGGGGAGAGGAAATCAGCAGAGGACAGGAAATCAGAAAGTCAGGTGTAGATAAGATTCTCTTGCAGCTTAGTAATAGAAGAGAGGAGGGAGACTAGTTGGAAGTTGCCTGGACAGGAAGCCCCCCCATGGCATGGAAGAACTTTGGCCAACTTCCAGGGTTGAGTGACAGCACTGAGGGAGAAAGAGAGGTTGAGTGGGTGAATCAAAGGAGATGCCATGGCAGGAGAAGAGATATGGAATAACTTGGGATCCAGCCCATCAGGCCTCAATTTGTGCAGGTTAAGGGAGTAAGCAATAGTCAGGGTTTCCTGGGTAGTACAGAGGAAAAGGAAACCCTTGGAAGGAAGATGAGAGGGAATGTGAGGTGCAGTGGTAGAGACAGGATGGTGAGTGGAAATTATAGAACAAGTGGTGAAGAACTCATTGAATGGAGCAGCAACAGGAGAGTGATCAGACACCAGTGAATCATTTATCAGAAGAATTAGAGGGCTGAAGTGAGTTGGAAGGTCAAAGATGGAGTGAATTACCTTCCAGGACATTGAAGGGGCATTAAGATTGTTCTGAAGGTTGGCCTTGAAATATTGTGATTTTGTAGCCAGGACAGACTTTGTACAGGAGTGTCTGATAATCCTGTATAAGAGGAGGTCAGGAAGATAGTAAGATAATTTGCAATGTGCCCAAGTGAGATCACAGGACTTGCACTGGTCAATGATTTCAGCAGTAATCCATGGGATATGGTGAGTTTTGACTCTAATTTTCTGAATGGGGATATGCCTGTTTCAAACTGAGGAGAATCTGGAGTAAAAATGAGAGAGGGAAAAGTCAATATCAGAGGTGGAGGGTTAGGCTGCCCAGTCTGCAGCACCAAGGTCACTGAAGAGAGCAGAGGTGGCATGCAACTGGAAGGACCTCTTCAGATGAATTTGGGGAAGAAATGTGGACACTGGATCTTCCTGATGTAGAACATCATACAGTGGTCACTGAAAGCATCCAACAAGATACTTGCTGCAACAATACTGTGAGAGTGAGTGGAGAGAACCCAGTCCAGGAGGGAGTGGTTGTGAGAGTGAGGGTTGAGCAGGCTGGGTTCAGTGATAATCTGTGTGAGATTAAAGGACTCAGCTTTATGGGCATTTGGCCTGGAGTCCGGGGACAGCCCACTGACACTGAAGTCCCCTATTAGGATGAGTCCACCAGCATATGTGTGAGAGGTGACAGTGGAGAAGAAATCAACTAAGGAGGAGGAGGATATTCATGGTGAGGCACAGAGAACCAAATGAAGATGGGTACAGAGGAGGGGAATGATAACTTGACAAGGAAGAATTCATGGGAGGAAGATGTGGCCTCTCTGAGAGCCATGGTGTACGAGATACTCTGGCAAGCATTGATGGCAACATGACCCCTACATTTTCCATTGTCCAGCCTGAAAAGATAATAGTCAGGAAGAAACAGGCTAGAGTCTAGGATCCTGGAAGAGAGCCAAGACTCAGAGATACAAAGGATGTTGGGGAAATGTTGTGAAATGCAGACAGACAGGAGGTTGACTTTTGGAAGAAGGCTCCAAGCATCGAGATAAAATATGCTCAAGCCCTTCACAGTTCGACAGGTGGAGAAGGAGGGAGGAGAGGGTTCAGATTTAGACTCCACATCACCAGACAGGAGAAGTAAGAGGACCAGGAGCAAGAGGATGGAGTGGAATTTCCACCTCTTAGAGCAGGAGGAGGGCAGGAGGGGGGATGTGGAGAAAAAAAGCAGAGAAGTTAAAGGTTAAGAGAGGGAGAATAGAAAAAACCAGGATGACTAGGAAGGGAGAAATGTAATGGGGGAGGAAAGTGGGATGGATGAGTGGAGAGGAGAGGAGATGGAAGAGGAGGGGAGTTAGGTGGAATGGGGAGGATGAGTGGGAAAGGGCAGGGGAAAGGAGGGGATAAAATAGAGCAGGGTACAGTACATTGCGAACAGGAGGTGAGATGCAGTAGCCATCAGTTATAAGAACCGTAGCTGACAGAATGAATGAACATTTGGTCAAAACACAAAATTGGAGTCACCTGATAACTGGCCAAGGCTGTAACTAGACTTTGGCATAACAGCAAGCAGGTGAGAGTTCAACATAAATGTGTGCAATGGATTTCTAGCTAAGCTGAGCAACTGCAAATAGCAGAGAGAAACATAATGGACGTACTTAACACAGACAACTACAAAACCTAGAGAGAAAAATTGAAAAAAAATAGACTATAAAGTTAAGCAGGGTAGACTAAGCATAAAAACAGGGCTTGAAAGGGACAACTCAGCAGATGCGTTGCAGCAGTAATCATTTTTCAGAGAATGAAAAAAAATTAATATCAAAATGAATATGCAGGTAAAACCAGTCTGATAAATGAAAAACATCTTAAATCAGAGATAAGGAAGGGATGTGTGCTGTCTTGGTTGAAGGCTACGTGGCTGGAGGAAGAGATAGCATGAGTCTTTGTGGTGGAGGGTAGTTGTTAACAGTCATGTAGGGGTGGAAGAAGCTACAGGTCAGTAATGGCTATGTAGTGATCCCCAGTTCGGAGTGCTAGAGTCATGCAGGGGCAAACTTGTAGAGTCTTGGCAGCAGAAAGTGGAGAGCTTGCAAACAATGGTCTCAGTATGTGTCCTACAGGTCTGAGTTAAACTGATGTAGTACATGAGTTCAAGTGCTAGAGGCAGAACAGGGGTCCTGGTGGGACACAGATTTAAGACTTAAAGGCAAGCAGATGAGTTGACACTGAGGTTGGAGGCCAAATGGCAATTTAGGGATCCATAGACCAGTCTCCTAGATTAAAACTGGGAGTCCAGTAAGTCTGATTGAATAAAAATAAATTCTTCCCAACAAGCATAATTCCCCATCTATAAACTTTTGTAACCCTGAACAAGCCACCATGATTACATCAACACAGCACCAACTTAGTGCCAGATGAGAAAGCAAGGTGATCTATACCTTGGGTCATTTAATGCAGTACAATGAGATATAGGATACACAGTTGTCAACAACCAGTAATCAGGTTACTGGAATGCCTCTCAGCTATACACACAATTAAGGAGAAAAGGAGAGAGCAATTAGTGCCGGGGTAGCAGAGTAGAAATTTCTGATCCTTTGGAGAATGTACTACTGGTCATAAAAAAGCTGACAGATATCAGGTGTCAGGTTTCTGAAATGAGACTGTTGGAATAACTGAATAGCTGAAACCATGGAATCTTGCAGAAATCTCTTTGTTGGAGCAGATCTTTCAAAGTTAATTTTGAAGAAAGTACACATACCAAGGGCTGTATTGTTAAATATGGTGATTCATGTGATGCTCACTGAAGTTGTGGTAAAAACTGAGTTACTCCAAATATGGAACACACAAAAAGACAAAGAAAAACTGGCACAGAGGCAGATAGAAAAGACAACCACTATCTAGGCAGTCGTCTTGGCATGATATCCATCCTGGATCCATCCTGGAATGATTACCAACTTGGAGTGACATTAACATATAGCATGTGACAGAAGCATGATGCTGAATGTGAGATGGTGGCCAGAAGCCTTTTAACTGGAAGTTCACAAATGCATTTTCAAACTAATAATAAAGAATAAAGAAGTAGTAATAAAATGTTCCTTTATCAACAAAAATGCTAATCAAGGGGTATGGGGTTAGTGCTCAAGGACACATAGTTTTGTATAGTTTTCACTTAAAATAATATCCCTTGCATTCCTTATACTGTACATCACTGTCCACTATTCCCAGTACATGTCTATATGTTTCCAGTTACAGCAGTGCTTCTCCCATATTTTGTCAGCTTTCTGTTCTATGGTAGCTCTCTATAGTTGCAATGGATTCATAGAGTCTGGCCCTCTGAAAACACATTGGCCCAGATATTCAAACTGCACCAGGCTGTGGCGCAAGCCTGGGCACAGCGCAACTTGGCTGCACAGGGGTGTTGACTGGGTGATATTCAACGGAGCTGCGCCATGGCACAGCATCATTTAAAATCGTAACCTGGCCACCCGCAGTGTGCATGGCGCAGTGGCACTGCACCAGCACAAGTGGCCAGAGTGGAGTGAGGGGATTGCTAGTGCAAGGTCCATTGCGCTATGCGCAGCAACCGTGATATTCAAAAGTGCACATGCAAATGGGGGTCAGAATGTATGCAAGGTGCAAATGGGGCCATTTGCATGTCATTATGGCCCCATTTGCATGCAGGTGCACCGATCCCAGCGACTTGCACCAGGTGCCCTGCCAGGCGGCAGCCGTCGGGGACTGATGCCTCCTGCACAGCATGGCAAAGTGCCCCACAGCCTGATCGCGGGCTTCAATAAATATAAATCGCATCCTATATCCCTGGTGGTCCAGTGGACTGCTGTCTGTCCGATCGCGGGCATTTGTAAAATAAAATGGTGCCCTATATCCCTGGTGGTCCAGTGGACCGCTGTCTGCCCGATCGCGGGCATTTGTAAAATAAAATAGTGTCCTATATCCCTGGTGGTCCAGTGGACCACTGTCTGCCTGATTGCGGGCATTTGTAAATTAAAATAGCGTTCTATATCCCTGGTGGTCCAGTGGACAGCTGTCAGCCAAATCGCGGGCTTAAGTATAAATAAAATAGCGTCCTATATCCCTGGTGGTCCAGTCGACCACTCACAGCCCAATCGTGGGCTTAAGTATAAATAAAATAGCGTCCTATATCCCTGGTGGTTTAGTGGACCGTTCGCAGCCCGATCGCGGGCTTAAGTATGAATAAATAAAAGTCCTATAACCCTGGTGGTCCAGTGGACTGCTGTCAGCCTGATTGCGGGCTTAAGTATAAATAAATTAAAGTCCTATTTCCCTGGTGGTCCAGTGGACCGCTGGCAGCCCAATTGCGTGCTAAAGTATAAATAAAATATAGTCAAATATCTCTGGTGGTCCAGTGGACCGCTCGAAGACCGATCACGAGCATTTGTATTAAAAACAAATTACATCCAATATCCCTGGTGGTCCAGCGGTACCCCCCTCCCACCACCCGCATCCCACCGCCCGCTCCCCAAGTCAGCAGTGGGCGGCAGCACCACCCACCACTTCCCCGCTGCCCGCTGACTGACGCAATGCGATAGGGCTGTGCATGTTGGTCCTAGCGTGAGCCAAGGGTGTGCAGCCATATCGTCTACACATTCAGATATGATTGATCCATTCCATATCTGGAATGTATCAATGCTACTGTCTGAGCTTCTGCGCCATTGGTTCATGCTGTGGACCAATGGGTGTAAAGCCCTACCAATGGTGGTGTCAGTCGGCAGGTGGGTGGTGGTGGGTGGTGGGATGTTGCCGCCTGCTGACCGGGAGCGGGGCGGTGGGGCTCAGTGGGTGGGTGGGGAGGGGGTATTGCTGGACCACCAGGGATATTGGACGTCATTTGTTTTTAATACAAATGCCTGCTATCTGGTGGTGAGTGGTCCACTGGACCACCAGGAATATAGGACACTATTTTATTTATACTTAAGCCTGTGATCAGGCTGTGAGTGGTCCACTGGACCACCAGGGAGTTTGGAGGATCATTATTCAATGTATGCCCGTGATCAGGCATGGAGGGGTGCCGCCAGGTGCAGCCGGAGCTCTGGTGGCCACCCACAAGTGGCAGCTGCCGTGTTGCACCCTGCATACGGCAGCTCTCCTGTGGGTGGCCAGCCATTGTTCCTTTTTTTTGGCTCACTTCTGTGTGTGGCGCAAGTAGGGATTGCACATGCATGGACTCAGCACATTCTGGGCTGAATATCTCTGGATGTGCAGGTAATGCGCTGGCACGCCCCCCTGCGCTGCATACATTGCTGATGCACTCTGGTCATCAGGATTTGTTCCAGGCACAATCCCTGTTTGAGTATCGTGCCGGGGTGCATCAGTGGGTTGTGCATGGTGCAACACTGTTGCACCATGCACAACCCTTTTGAATATCTGGGCCTTTGTGTAAAATTAATAGTGCAAAACTGTGTCCTGTACCTCTGAAAAAATTATACTTTTTCAAATAACTCCACTCCTCCGAATAACTGCTCTTAACTTGTTATTAAGATCAACTGTTCATAAAAAGTTAAGAACAACTTTGAGCATTCAGATCGTGCTTAACTGCAATCACTGATGCACTCATTACAAACATGTGAACAGATGAAGTGATTCTTCACTTTGCAGAAAATACAGTCACTCACCAATATACTGCATAGTTATGCTATCAATACTTTAAGCTAATTCCCAGGCAGACAAGGTAAGTGCTTAAAAACCTGCTACCCACCGTCTTTTAAAAAATAAAAAAAAACACCAAAGTGTGAAGATCTCACTGGTTCAAACACCTTGTAGTGCTGTGACATAAGAGAGGCAATCAATCAAGCTTTGCTCTCATGGCCAGTGACATCACAGCACCCACTAGGTGTGTGAACCAGCTGGTTCTTTACACTTTGGTGTTAATTATTCTCTGTTATTTTTCTGTGAGACTATTTTTTGGTTACAGAAGTAGTCCAAAGATATTTGACCCCCTAGCAGAAGCCATATGCTGGATCCTCCTGAACACATTCCATTGCTCCTTCATCCTCTATCTCTTGGACAGTTTCCTCCTCCTATGCAAATCATCACCCCTCCAGCATTTTGCATAATGTGCTTAATTTTTGTCCTCTTGGAATTTTCTTACACTTGGACAATAACTGGACCAGCAAAGGAATTTGAATTCTAGGGCATTAACTTTGATTCTACAGAGATATAAGCCCGTCTTCACCTGGATAAACTGTTTCATATCCATGCCATGTTGTCATCCTTTTTATCCAAGGATTCTGCAGCTAAATGTAAAATAATCTAATGTCCTGTGCCATGAGAATAATCTTACATGGCTGTTCATTCATTTCATATCTATAACAGCTCTCCTCTTCAGTCACCAACCTAGACTATCACATCTCATTGACTACCTCTGCCAGATCTGACTTTCCTAAAGTGGTCATGCTTCTTGAAAGACTGCAGGAGATATCTGTGTTCTACCATGATCTGCCTCTACTTCATTCTCTTCAATACTTCAATTCATCATTATGATGCACCACTTACCATCTTGGGCAATGGTTTTCTGAAACATGGCTTTTCGCACTGTTCCCCATCCCAGGTTTTAAGTGTAGGCCTCCACTCATTAAAATTCTGTCAGTTGCGGTTGCCAATATACTTTGGGGTCATTCATGAAAGCTCCAGCAAGTAACACTATGTTGTGATAACCAAGCAAAAGTTCATATTGTCAATAAAGGATGGTAGACTTCTCCAGCTCTTATGAAATTCCTTTACAGCCTCACATGAGTGTTCTTACTAGGTCAGTTCTTCATCAACACAGTATTCTCCCAGGTTCCTACAATTCCTTAGCTGACTCACTTTCTTGATTTCAGTTCCAGAAATTCAGGCTCCTTTCATCTCATGCTCAGTTGTTAGCAACAAATCCACCTCCACAGCCAGAGACACAATATGGACTTCTCTACTGCCAGTGACTAGAGCACCATATACTTTTGCTTGGAAATCTTTGTCTCATTTGTGTTCTCATTTTTATTTATAACCTATAGAAGTGACAACAGTGAAATCCCTAGCCTATGCAATATTTTGCAGGATCTCAAAATATTTGTCTCATCAGCCCTTTGAAGAACAGTTGACAGGCACTCAATTCATCCTACTGCTTGATGACCATGATGTTTCCATCCATCTTGTCCAGAATGCCTATTAAACAGTACCTAGTCTGCTTGAAATGGACATAATCAATATAGCCAAGTAAACAACTAACCAGCCAAGAAGGAGACCATCAGCTGTATCATCTGCTGCCTGCTGATAGAAGAGGGGACTAAAAGGTTTCAAGATTGTCTGCATTTTTTTATCAGAAATGATGCCTGCTTGAACAGCACTATATACTTGTTGACTGTGACTGTGTGAGACCCACCCCCCCAGTAAATGAGCAGCCAACCAGCTGTAAGGCTAGGCAAGGCTAAAGTCCTTTAAAAGACCATGCTGCCCGCTGCGTGTGAGCATGTGCGAGAGCACATGAGTGGCGCAAGTGCCACTCCAGACAGAAATTTGTTAAACTAAACAAGGTCTGGTGTGCTGCATTTGTACTTAGTACTTTGCAGTGTTTTGCCCGGCATCGCTTAGACGGGGAAAAGGTAAACTCTAGTAAAAATATAAATTGTACCCTGTGTTACAATCCCATGCAAACACGTATTTATGGGAGTTGACTATTAAAGTTTTATAAATGTTTATTAAATACTGTTGATAGTAAATTGTGATACTGATAAATCTACATAAGAGTGCAACATTTAAAGGGAATATTTACAGGCATTATTTTTGTATCCACATTAAAATGGGGATAAATATCCTTGGGGCCTTAAAGGTTCTAGTGGTTTTAACTATTCTGATCTGTGTGTGTGCTCCAGCCAAGGGAGACAAGCTTAGTCGGGGAAAGAGTTATTTGAGTTGTTTGGGGCCAGGCTGTAATTTATTGGCCAAGGAACAGATATTATTAAAAAGGAGAAATTAATTTTACTCGGTAAGAAACATCTTGCTAAAAAGAAGCTTCTCATACAGGCTGAAGTGCAGCCTGGCTCCCAAACAAGCACTCTGGTTAACTTTAATCCTCTGTGGAGATGTGGAACTGAATCCAGGCCCTGGGGAGGGGGTCCATCAAGATAGTGCATTATAATGCTAGAAGTTTGGTAAAAAAGATGGACACCTTCAGGGCCTGGATCAGTATAGAGTCTCCTGACATCATTATATTACCCGAAACATGGCTCCATAAGGGAATTGGGCATGATGAAATTGAATTACAGGATTATTACCTTCATATATAGGACAAGGGGTCATGGGGGGTGTTTTGATACACATTAAGCACTCTTTGGGACATACAAATATAATATACTCTGGCAAGATAGAGGGTATGGAATGTTTAGTGGTATGTCTGGAAATCCTGGACTTGGTAGTAGGAGCAGTTTATTCTTCACCAAAGTTAAATCCATGGTGTTTTGTAAATCTTTATCATGTATTGACAAAGTATGTCAGCTTAAAAAAAAACATCCTCCTGGGTGACTTTAATGCTGCCTGGGGGTGCCCACAAGGCCAGAAGCTGGACAGTGCAATGCAATCTTTGCAACTTGTCCAAATAATAAATTCCCCACAAGGAAGGATGAAATAACAAACCGAGGCAATATCTTGGATTTAATCTTTGTTTCTCTAGACTTAGAGGTAGTAGCATTTAATGTGGAGTCTTCCAATTTAGGAGATCACAGTGTGATTCAGTGCACTATAAGAACTGGTGAAATTACAAACAAGTCTAATCCTAAGCAGCCTGTTTTTAGGTGATGCTATAGGAGATTTAGCAAGCTGTTATTATGTGTGCATTTGTCAAACATGCCCTGGCACAGAATCTTTCTCATGCCCAATTTAAACATGGCAGTGAGTGAATTCACTGAAATGTTTCTAGAGGCATGTGACAGATTTGCACCAAAAGAAGTTGTTAAAATCAAATCTATTCAACCTGCTAGGTTGGGAACTAAATTAAAGAAATTGATTAGACTGAAAAATCAATCATGGAAGAAAGCAAACAAATCCCTATGCCCCAACTCCTGGGCTAAATTTAAAATCATAAGGAACAAAGTTACTACTGTTATCAGAAATGCCAAGGCATTTCATTATAAACAAAAAATATATGCCACAAAAAAACCCAGGGACTACTGGTCAATGATAAATAGGTTAAAAACACCAGTCAGAAATAATCCGGTGGTGCAAATAAAGAAAAATGGGGTCCTGCAACAAATGGACTCTACTGCGGATTTGTTAAATTATTATTTTATAGATCTCCCTGATGATGAACAGTAGGTGCAAACAAAGACCAGAAAGTACCTCTAGAAGAAACTATTGGTAAAAATAGTCCCAAGTTTAGATTCTGAAGAACCAATGCTAAAGAAGTCACAACTATAATAGACAAATTGCAAACATAAAAAGCTAGCAGTATTGATGGAATAGAAAATCATTTATTGAAAGTCCATCTTCTTCCAAGTTGTGTAACAGGGTGTGCTTTGAAACAACTGAGAAGCTGCATGGGATATACTATATTGGATTAGATATCTGCAACAAATCTCTCTCTTGCTTACATCTGAGGGAAATTTTCCTTACTTTACAGTCTTACATTGGTATTGCTTTGTGTTTAATTATTTTAGTTTTTAATTCAGGAAGGGGGTTTTCAAAACTGCTTATCTTGTGACCATCTTCAGAAGGGTTGAAATAACTGCATATTTGATTTTCCTTTGTGGGTAACTGGACTGTCTACTAGCATTCTGTGACAGTTTGCATCAAATTCCTTTTAAATAGTTTACAAATCAGTTACTGGACGTTAGTTGAATTACTATAAAGGGCAGTACTCACAAGGGTGGTGGAGCAGTTGTGTATTTGATTGTCTCTAACAGTCACCAGTGGTTGTGGACTACCCACCCACCTTCCCACACCCACTCCCCAGGCGTGGCGTTTCCTTTATAGCCAATGTTCTGACATCACTTCCTCAACAGGTCTTGGGGCAGAACTGTCATATTCTTAATAACCCAGGACAGTGCATAAAGGGTAAGTACACACCACAAAAAGGAAAAAAAACAATAAATATATATAATATATTACATATTGTATATTATAAGGGAGAGGGACATGTGGGGAGTAGTGCAATGCACTGGCTGATGGGCAACAGTTTTCCAGGAGACATTCTGGAAACTGCATTGCTGTCCTATTTGCAGGCAACTGTCAGCTCTGAGGGAGGAGGTTGCCCACCTCCAGGCTGAACTGGCAAGGACTAAGGAGGCCTCCCCCACCCAAAGAGCACCACTGCCAAAACCACTGCCTCAGAGGCTGACAAGTATGAAGAGCCATTGGACCACAGTGGGTTCTGGAGGGTGCCGGTGGTGTAACAGAGGTGAAGCCCCCTCATTGTACCTCTACACAAACCATATGCCAGTCTGGCAGAGCAAGGTTCCTCTATGATGGCACCCTCAGTAGAGACCAAGAAGAATGCTGAGGACATCCACAAGGGAGACCCACAGAAGGGAGGCAAGGGACACCACAGGGGAAGGAAACAGCTTCTGATAGGGGACTCCATTGTTAGAGGGGTTGACCTGGAGAAGGGAGAGGAGAGGAGAGGGAAGTAAGGTGCATGCCTGGTGCCATGGCTTGGAGGGACAAGAAGTGAATCCTCAGGATTGCAGAAGCAGCATCACAGGAGAGGGAACTAGATAGCATTGTCCACCTTGGGACAAATGACCTAGCTAGGCATGGGATCAGTGCAGTGCAGGAGGAAATTTTGGAGTTGGGGAGGGGCCTCAGATAGGTAGCAAGCACGGTTACCTTCTCAGAGGTGCTGCCAGTCCATGGCAGGGGTGATGCTAGGGTACTACACACCATGCAGTTTAATGAATGGTTGCAAAACTGGTGCAGAGCACAAGGCTTTGGCTTCACTGGGGACTGGGGGGTACACCTGGAGAGATGAAGGTCTATACTGGCATAATGGTCTGCATCTGTCCACAAAGGGAACCAAGATTCTAAGTGACAGGTTTAAATGCTTCCTTGGCAAGCTTTTAAACTAGCCATGGGGGGAGGTGCTAATAAAAGGCAGGAAATTTCAAGCCTCCCCCACAAAACATGACAGGTAGTAAGGTAAACACTGAGGTACAGTGCTCAACAGAGTGCAGGACAGGGGTAAATAAAAAAATAGACAAGGGCAAAAAGACCAGGCATGGGGGAGAAAAAAGGATAAAGGAAAACATTAAATGGAGGGCAATGAGTACCAATGCCCGTAGTCTGGGAAACAAGCTTCCTGAGCTAGCAGCTTTGATGGAAGATGAACAATTGGATATTGTGGCAGTCATGGAAACATGGTACGTGGAGAACCATGACTGGGATGTCAACATACTGGGGTACACAGTCTACAGAAGGGACAGGGAGGGGAAAAGAAGAGGTGGAGTAGCTCTATACATAAGGGAAGGGATCAAAGCTACAGAACTAAAAAGTAAAGGGGAAGGACAAGAGGCACTCTGGGTCACCTTGGAGACAGGGAATGGCATCACAATCCGCACAGGGGTTGTATACAGACCCCCATCTCAAGGGGAAGAAATGGACAAGAAAATGATAGAGGACATTCTCAAAATGGCTGAAAAAGGGGAGATACTGTTTAAGGGGGACCTGAATATGCCAGTTGTTAACTGGATGGCATGTACTGTAGCCACATCCAAGAGCAGGGTCATTCTCGATGCCCTGCAGGGGGCAGGCCTTAGACAGCTAGTGTTGGAACCCACTTGGGAGGGAGCAATACTAGACCTGGTACTCTCAAATGGAGAAAGGATCACAAATTTAGAAGTCAGTAGACATCTGGGAACAAGCGACCACTGCACAGTGTGCTTCACAATAAGCACAACCATGGAGACAAGCCATACAAAAACAAGCATACTGGACTTTAGAAGGGCTGACTTTGGCAAAATGGGTGAATACCTGAGGAATACACTAGCAAATGGCCAAAAAGGAGGAGTGGAAGAACAATGGAGAAAAATCAAAACTGCCATCATAGAGGCAACAAGCCTTTGTGTGAAACAGATAAAGAAAACAAAGTGGAGTAAAAAACCACTATGGTTCTCAAAAGAGGTGGCAGTGAAGGTTAAGGAGAAAAAGGCTGCATTCAAAAAGTATAAGGAATCACAGAAGGAGCACGACAGGGAACTGTATCAATTAAAGCAGAAAGAAGTGGGGAAGGCAGTCAGAATAGCAAAAGCCCAAACTGAGGAAAAAATAGCCAATTCAGTAAAGAAGGGGGATAAAACATTTATAGGTACATTAGGGAGCATAAAAAGGTTAAGGGAGGAATAGTGAAGATTAATAAGGGAGAGGGGAGGTGGGCAGAGGGAGACAGTGAAAAGGCAGAGTTACTGAATGAATACTTTTGTTCAGTATTCACAAAAGAAGATGAGGAGGAGTTACCTAAACCAGACAATAGAAGCACTCGGGGGTTGACACCAGTCCATTTACAGAAGAAAGAGACCTGAAAGAACTCCTAAAACTCAAGGTGGACAAAGCAGTGGGGCCTGACAGGATTCACCCCAGAATCCTTAAATAACTAAGGGAGGACCTAGTGACACCACTGACCACACTTTTTAACAAATAATAGGAGGAAGGGGTGGTATCTGAGTACTGGAGGAGGGCAGATGTGATACTCCTTCACAAAAATGGGAGCAAGGCAGAAGCAGGAAACTACAGACCTGTAGGTTTGACCTCAGTGGTAGGGAAAATGATGGAATCACTTCTGAAAGAAAGAATTGTTGAGTACCTAGAGGCCAGCGGGGCACAGGACCCAAAGCAGCATGGATTTACAGCAGGAAGGTCATGTCAGACGAATCTAATAGATTTCTTTGACAGGGTGACCAAAGTAATAGACCAGGGAGGGGCTGTGGATATGGCCTACCTAGACTTTAGCAAGGCATTTGACACAGTCCCACACAAAAGATTGATAATCAAGTTAGCCAGCCTGAGAGTGGGTCCCAGGGTGGTAGCCTGGGTAGCAAACTGGCTGTACAACAGGACACAGAAGGTAATAGTGAACGGAACACATTCCAAAGAAGGGGGGTCACTAGTGGAGTACCTCAGGGCTTAGTACTAGGTCCAGTCCTCTTTAACATCTTTATAGGTGACATTGCAGAGGGTCTGGAGGGAAAGATATGCCTCTTTGCAGATGACACAAAGATCTGTAGCAGAGTTAATACACAATGTTTGGTAGAATGGATGAGAAGGGACTTGGCAAGGTTGGAGGAATGGTCAGACATATGGCAACTTAGATTCAATGCAAAGAAGTGCAAAGTAACGCACCTGGGAAACAAAAACCCAGGAGAAGAGTACACAATAGCAGGGGAGTTACTAACAACAACAAAAATGGAAAAGGACCTGGGGTTAGTCATATCAGATGATCTAAAGGTGGGTAAGCAATGTGAGAAGTCAGTAAGGAGAGCCAGGGGGATACTGGGATGCATAGGAAGGGGCATCACAAGTAGAAAAAGGGAAGTGGTTATCCCTCTGTGCAGACAGTTGGTGAGACCTCATCTGGAGTACTGTGTGCAGTTTTGGAGACCTCATCTATGCAAGGACATAGACAGGATGGAGGCAGTTCAGAGGAGGGCAACTAAAATGGTGCAGGGTCTGCATCAGAAACCATATGAAGAGAGACTGAGAGAGCTTAATATGTATACCCTTGATGAAAGGAGGTATGGGGAGACATGATAGAAACATTCAAGTACCTCAAGGGAATCAACAAAGTCCAGGAGGGTAGCATCTTTCAGAAAAAGAGAAGTGTAAGAACAAGGGGGCACAATTTAAAGATAGAGGGGGCGGCTTAGGGTAATGCGAGGAAATTTTTTTTCACAGAGAGAGTGGTGGATGCATGGAACCGCCTTCCTGGAAAGGTTGTTGGGTCTAAAACAGTGGGGGAATTCAAACATGCATGGGACAGACATAAAGCAATTGTAGCGGGGGGTGGCAGGAAGTAGGCTGTTGGTTAACTAAAATCTGCAGCTTATCCAGTAGGTAGGGAAATGGGCAGACTGGGTGGGCTAAGTGGTCCTTATCTGCCATCAAAGTCTATGTTTCTATGATAGAATAAGTGTTTAAAATATCACCTATACTTGCTGGTCTGTTTAACTGGAGTTTGAGTGAGGGGATTTTTCCCCAGAGTTAGAAACTAGCTAAAATTGTCCCTCTTGCCAAAGCTGGTGATCCTACAGACCCCACAAATTATTGTCCCATTGCCCTACTGTCCACTGTCTCCAAAATATTAGAGAGAATAGTCCACAGGCAATTAATGAACTACCTAGAAAAGTATAGGAAGCTGTCCCCATTTCAGTCCGGCTTTAGAAGGGGCAGGTCCATGGCCACTGCACTCACAGACCTGTTAGACTTGATTGGCACCCCCTTAGAGGATGCAAGGTCAGTGGGTGTGGTGTACATGGACCTGTAAAACGCCTTTGATCTTGTTGATCATAAAATTTTGTTAAATGGGGGTGACAAATGAACCTTGTCAGTGGTCCCATTCCTAGTTGGTAAATAGATCTCAGGTTGTTAGCACAAATGGAACTAGTTCTAAACCATTACACATTACCCAATGGGTACCACAAGGATCAATATTAGGTCCCCTTTTATTTATTTCCTATATAAACAATTTACCCAACTGTTTAAAAAATACCTCTGTCTGCTTATATGTGGACGACATAGTATTAATTGCTGATGGGAATCATCTAAAGGAAGTAGAGGGGAGACTACAAAAGGACTTTTTGGTTATGCAGGAATTTTTTTCTGATTTAGGGTTGGTAATAAACAACAAAGAATAAGGTATATAAATATCTGGGAGTTTTTATAGATCAACATTTAAATTTCGAATATCACATGGACAAATTAGGAAAAAGTAAATATGAGACTGGGGCAGCAAAACGGTTGTGGCATTGTACACCAATAAAAGTAAGTCAAACTGTGGTAAATCAATTAATATTGCCTATTATGGACTACGGAGGTCATATTTACTGTCATGCAAATACACAGCAATTGGTAAAATTAGAATTGGTTCTAAACAAGTTGGCAAGATACGTACTGACGTGTGAGTTTAATACTCATCATTGTACTATGCTTGGCTACCTTCATTGGCGCTAACTGGAGATCAGATGGAAACGGGCATGGGCTATACAAATCTATGGGATTTAAAAAAATAATTTGATGTATGAACTAGCAGAGAGGCTAGAAAAACCAAAACATGGTCATAATTTGACAAATAAATTGGCCAGAGAGTTAATAGTTCCTAAATTTAAAAATAAATTCACTGTTATGACATTTCAGTATAAGGCAGCCACTTGTTGGAACCGACTTCCATTGCATCTTAAAGATTTACATATGAAATCAAATGCTTTTAAAATTGCTGTTCATAGGGAACTGGAGTATCACGGCATTTGTAATGGATAGCCTAAATTAGACAGAGGAAAAGTATACATGTTGATTGATAGGTGTAGTGTTTTTGTTGAATGGATCAAACAGTGTAATGTAATGTGTGTTGTATTCTCCTTGAGTGTATAATATTCCTTTATTGTATGTAACTTGTCTACTTGGGATATGTACTGTTTGTTGTATGCATGTATATGTATTTTACTTTATTGAAACTTGACACTTTAAACAGGTACACCTTGAGAAAAGGGCATATATAGCCCTAATGGTGTTATCACTGTATAAATACATTTTATCTACTCTATTACTACATCCATCCCTCTATCTCCAAGCAATTACCCACCCTTGCAAGATGGAATATTCATTTTCATGATTGACATGCAAATACAAGTTGTGATAGTCTTAGTATTTATGGATTATTGCACCCCAAAGAATTCACAGCAGCAACTCCACAGTTTGACCCTTTAATCTCTGCCTAACTGATTTATACAAAGTCTCTGAAGACCGCAATAGTCTGTAGCTGAAATCTTCTAAAACTGATCATTTGCAGAAGGGGGTCCAGATAACATACTACTAGAACAAACACAAGTTATATCCTGTCAGAACAGTGAACAAGTATCTGTCTTGCATGCAGCCATCAACCAACCCTACTCCATTATTCACATCAGAAGATGGTATTATCATGGCAACTGTATGGCTCATATTTTATTTGAGAATTCTACTTCAGCACCTAAGTTTACATCCCCATACAGTACACAGGGCAATCCTTTTGAATTGGCGCATTAGCTTCTGCATTAAGAATGATTATAACACAGCATGTCATCAAGATTATGGGCCACTGGACTATCAGTTATTACCAATGACATATCCACAATCCTTATGATGAACCTGAAGAAGCCAAACATCTGTTCTCCTCCATTTAAATGCTTTGAGGAAAGGTGAACAGCAGCCTTAGATCCCCAACTGCTCCTCCCACAGGTTTTTTTTTTCTATTCTCAGTGCCAATGGTCCTCACTCCATGACAAGGAAGAGGTGGAGTTCATAGATATGTGATTTAATTTATGGGCCTTTTTAATTTCATTTGCCTACAGCCATGCTCCTGTTGCTCTTTTTATTTAGGGTGGGAACTACAGGTACATTAGTAAAAACAGCTACTGCCAGACAAATACAGTACATCAAGTCACACAAGCACAACAATTTCCTCCTAATAAATAGGATTCTGATTCTCCAGTGAAATTGCAAGGCTATGCCTGGAGTTCAGTTGGAAAGTGAAATCAGGCTCCTACCACCTCCATGATCTCTTTCAGGAGTTGCAGCAGTAAACCCTATATCTCCATTGTGTCACTTGAGGAGCTCAGAGCTGCTGCTGCTGCTTCACCCATGTTTCGCACTAATCTCCCTCCCTCAGCCACAAAGATTTCTTCATGTTTCTCAGAATAGGAAGTGTGTTGCAATGTGAACTCATGGATTTCACAAGTAAAACACTCTATCCACCAAATGAGGCTATTTTGGACCAAATCAGTGCTTTTTAACTGGAGTTATTAATGAATAAAGGCTTCAGTGACACAGAGCTGTCAGCTTAAGCTTCTGTACTGGTTGGCGATGTGAGCATGCATGTCTTCAAAGGAGCCTTTTGTTCTGTATTTTGTGTGTATGGCAAACATTTTTTTAACGGGATCCTGAACTCCAACATGTTGCAGCAGATGATCCTTTTAATAAACTATTAACTAAATAAAGGTTGATGTCTGCTGTTTTGAAATAGTTTCATTAAAGGGGCACACTGGCCATTGCTGTTTGTACAGGTGTCTTTTATTCACCTGGCACTCCCATATACAGCTGCTAGTACTGCTAGATGGGAGCCAGACAGAGAAATACCAAAATAGCAGAAATGTACTATCCAACCAAGATTGTACTGCCAATTCATTGTATTAAGTAAATGAAGTGTGACTCAATAGCTTTATCAACTCCCACTCCAGTTAATAAATATTATGGGATAATGGGAGCAGAACAAAATTAGCACAGTGCACTGGAGAGTGACCAGTGTTGCTTTGCCTCCTCAATGGTACAGTATATCAAGCCCTGTTATGGATTATACATGACTCAGTTTGAAACTTCAAAGCATATCCCTTTGAAGACTAAAATATATGACTGATGTGATATGAGTATGAAGAAATTAAATTAAATTAGAATGTACCAGAACACTAGTTGCTCTATGAGAAAAGTATGCAGATTTCTGAGAAAAGAGATACCAAACTTTCTAGGAAAAAGTATTTCATTCGAGGAGGAATTTCTCCTAAAGATATGTCCCTTTCACAGCTACTGCTGTTAAGCCTTGGCTTTGTTTCAAACTTGCTTTCATGTGCTGCATGGGCATGTCAGGGCCTGCTGATTGCTCCAGGATACTGAGGCAAACAGAACTTAAAAGCAATCGATCATTTCAAAGAGTTTTTTTTTCTTCTGAGGCAGCACCTTGACTACTGAGTACAACTCTATCAAGCAGGACATTTTCTGCCCCGTAGACATGTGGCCACCCTCGTGTAGTACTCACTTTAGACTCATAATAGAGCAAAGAGTAAATATCAGTCTGAGATAAAAACCCGCTACCTGTATCTTCCAATCCAAAGACCTGTGTGCTAAAAATACCATTTGACTAGGCCCTTATATAGCAAGTAGGACACAGCGTAGCGTAATCAATATGTCACCTACATCCACATCCATGTGAAAAAACAAGTGATAAGTGATGTCATAAGTATGGCATAATAAAGATCTTTTGAGAATCACACCTTTATTAAATCCCAGTGTAACTCCTGAATGCATAAAGGATTAGGATGGCACATTTTGTACAATTTATTTACCCTGCATAGTCCAGCTGAGAAACAATATATCATTATTCATTGTGTCCTGATTCTTCACAGTTCATAGCTGAGCAGGGCAAGGTACAGGCAGGTTTAATGATTTGCTGAAGGTCAAACAATGAAATAGTGGCTGTGATGACCACGAGGGTGCACATCCTGCATCCTACTTGTTGGCAAATCTTTGTTAGCAAACTACCATATTTGAAAAGGGGTTTGAACTAAAGATCCTGAAGCCAAAATGTTGGGGGTCATTGCTCTCTTGAACATCCCAGCAGATCTCCTCAAAAACACTGATATGTGATAAGCTGCAACCCAATGCATGCAGTCACCACCACACCACATGAAAAGAAGCAGTATCATGACTGTAACACTGCTAGTGCAACTGAGATTGGGGCCCGCAAAACCACTTTAATGAATACCCTACACCTGGGCTATAAAGAATGATCTACTAGCACATGGTGCAACTTGTGCTTTTGACCTTTTCCTGACTTCTTCTGAAACTGAAATAATTGTAGAAAATCAGAGTAGAAAGGAGTAATATTGTGGTGCCCTGTTCAGGTGGACTCAGATGCAGCACATCAGTTCAGTGACCATCTTTATTCTTAATAGTGATACTAGTCACACAGAGCTGGACACAGACAAAGGAATGCCCACTTGGCATGACAAGAACAATACATACCAACATATGACTACAAATATCTATAGACAGGGACTACAGTCCTAATGGCATTCCCTGTACTTCCTACTACCATACATATACTTACAGTATATCTATATTCTATTGTGGTAGCCTCTATGAGGCAAAAAGTTGCATCAGAAGGTTTACGGTCTTTTCAGTTGTTGTGAGTGGTGTGAAAAGCACTTTGAGTCATTTGTAGTGGAGGTCAATTACTACTAAGAAATGTTGTTTGTCTACTTCAGCATAGTCAACATGGATGCACTCCCATGGTGTGATATCCCAGGACTGGGAATGCAAAGTGTGGTTGCAGGTTGGTTGTGGACCACTGCACACAGTGTACATTGGTTGACAAAAAGTTGGATATCTTGATCAAGTCCTGACCACCAGAGGTATCTCTGGGTCAATGCCTTCATCAAAGTGATTTCAGGATGACTGTCATGTAAGTCAGAAAGTAACCTCTTGTGGTACTTTGGAGGTATCATCATTTGAGCTCCTCACAGAACACAGCCTTGCA
This sequence comes from Neoceratodus forsteri, assembly GCA_016271365.2. Taxonomy (NCBI): domain Eukaryota; kingdom Metazoa; phylum Chordata; order Ceratodontiformes; family Ceratodontidae; genus Neoceratodus; species Neoceratodus forsteri. The sequence goes on along the minus strand of CM057454.1, from coordinate 1,064,315,137 downwards.
CTGTGGAAAACTGGCCCTTTTTGTTCAAGAAAGGTAGGAGAGTCTGGTCTCCCATGAAGTTGGGCCAATCATTTAGGGTGAAATCAAGGACTTTAGAGAGGATAGGATAGTGTTGTGTCTCCGCTGCGACATTGCTTCAATGGGTAATTCCTCTAGATGTGAACGGTAGAATACCTGCCCATTGTCTTTCTTCTCTGTAGCATCTTTGCATGACAGTTTCAATAATGCATCTGCATATGCAAGATCCTGAGAATGTCTGCATGTGATGTCATAATCATAAGCTAACAAAACCAGGGGCCCTCACTGCACCATGAGTGCTGCAAGAGTTGGTATTGTGGCCTTTGGCCTCAGAATTGCCAGTAGAGGCTTGTTATCTGTTAGCAGAGTGAATTTCCATCTGTACAAGTACTTATGGAAATTCTTGACACTGCAAGATATGCACAAGGCTTCTTTCTCGATTTAAGCATAGTTTCTTTCACTTGGGGAGAAGGACCTTGAAGTAAAAGTGATTGGGTGTTCCTCCCCAGAAGGTAACACATGAGAGATGATGGCTCCCATTCCATATGGGGATGCATCGCATGTCATCCTCAGAGGTTTGGCTGGGTCATAGTGCACTAGGCACTTGCTCTTCAGAAGACATTGCTTACAAGCCTGGAATGCTTCCTCACACTGCAGTGACCAATTCCATTTAGCTTCTTTCTGTAGCATGTCATGTAGGGGTTGCAACAATGTGGATAAGTTTGCTAGGAAATGTCTACAGTAGTTTAACAGGCCTAAGAATGGTCTTAACTCAATGATATTTGTTGGTGCTGGTGCATTAACTATGGCATTCAACTTGCTCTCTGTTGGGTGTAGGCTATGCACGTCAGTCAGATAGCCTAGGTACTCAACATGATTTTGCAGAAATTGACATTTGACTAGCTTCACTTTCAGTCCATGCAGCGGAAGTCTTGACAAAACTTGGTTCAGGATTGTCAGATGCTCTTCCACTGTGGGTGGTGTTACCAAGATATCATCCATAAAGCAGACTACATGGTCCAGTCCATACAGTATATGGTCCATTGTGTGATGAAATATTGGTGGCACTGTGGAAACTCTATAGGCCAAGCAGTGATATTAATAAAGTCCCCTGTAGGTGTTGATGGTTACATATGGTCCTGACTCTGGTTCCAGTTCCTGTTGCTGTTATGCAGAAGATAAGTCCAACTTGTGAAAGAGCTTTTCACCAGCTAGTGTGGCAAACAAGTTCTTTGCATTTGGTGATGGGTATGGGTCTAGCTCTATTCAGCAGTTCACTGTAACCTTGTAGTTACCACACAGCCTCACTGCTTTGTCTCACTTTGGTAACACAATTACAGGGGTAGCTCAGTCACCCCTCTCTACTCTTGACATAATACCATGGCTTTTGAGATGGTCCAGTTCCTTCTCTACTGCTTCCCTTAAAGCGTAGAATACTGTTCAAGGCTTGTGGAAAACTGGAGCAACTCACAGTTGCACTCAGATCTTTGGCTTAAAATCCCGGATTGTGCCACAGTCATCCTAGAAAATAGGAATATGTCTGTCCAATACATTCCTGAATGCATCTTGCAGTGTCTTGGTCAAAAAGTTGAGGCTGAAGATTTTTTCCCAGTTCAGCTTGATTTTTCTGAGCCAGTTTCTTCCTATTAATGCAGGTCTTTCCCCTTGCACTACCACCAGAGGCAAGGTCCACATTCCACCCTCATAGGTGACTGGTACATGAATCTCCCCCAGTACAGGGATGCAGTCTCCAGTGTAATACAAGAGCTCCATATGCGATGGTTGCAGCAGGCAGTGCTGAAGTTTCACTCTAGATGTGCTCTGGCACAAGAGATACTGATGCTCTGGTGTCAAGCTGCATGCTAACCAGTTGTCCCTCCAACTCAATTTGGAGGCAAATTTCCTCTCCATTAGCTTGCATTGTGTAGACTGGAAATAGGTGCAATGATTCATATTCCATTTTGGGAGCTGGCATGGTGTCTGTGAAATACTGTACCCGAGCAGTCCGTGCTGAACTCCTGCACACTTTCTGTACGTCACCCACTTTTCCACAGCTGTGGCCATTTTCTTGTCATAATCAGCATGAGCTTTGCTGGTGGTTACTTCCACATCTGTAACACAGTTGTTTTGACCTTGTGGAAGTGCCCTGTGGGACTGGCTTCTGAAATCTTTGGGTTTGCTGACAAACTAGTAGTGCATTACTTCATGGTTTGGAATGTCCCTTGGGTCCTGGTGTATGAGTGACCTTGAGAACTCCATTCATTTGTGGTTCAGAATGTCCCAGTAGAAACCTGGAACCTTTTCAGGTGAGCTCCATAGTGAGTACAATGTCACAGGCTGACTTGAAGTTTAGGTCTGCTTCTGACAAAAGTCTCCTGTGACAAGCGTCCCCTCTCAGACCACAGACAAAAGAATTCCAGAGGTCCTCATCCAAGGACTGGCCAAACACACAGGTGCATGCCAGATGTTTCAATGCAATTACTGTATGTAGTCAGGAATCGGTTCCCCCTTGTCTTGATTCGGATGATGAAAAGTGTAATGTTCGGCAATGATAAGTGGCTGTGGTCTGAAATGCTGTGCAAGTGTCTCAGTGACTTGCGCATATGTCATGGTCAGAATGTTGTCTGGTGCAGTGAGATTCCAAAGAATGGCATAAATCTGTGGTGACAAAACTTCTAGGAAGGCATCTACTTTGTTGTCATCTTTGATTTTGTTCAACTTCAGCCAGCGTTGAAAACTCTCTAAGCATAAATCAAACATTTCCTTTGAGTCACCAAATTCTGTTACACATTCAGTTTGTGCCACATCAGTAGGAATTCTGATGAGCTTACTGTGCTCATGTGTGCTATTATGCACTGAGTTGCACTAATTTGTCTGCAGTTATGCAGGTCAGCCACTAGGTGCTGATGTGCTGGTTGGTGCTGGAGAGGTGCAGTTCCAGTCCTTCAGACTAGATGGCTCTGTAGGCAGAAAACCATGCTGTGGCTCTGCTGGCTAGATGGAGGTGGTGCCTGCTTGCTATTTTCACCACTTGTTGGTGTGTTATGGCTGGTGAGAGATTTTTGGCTCCCTTAGTTTCAGATGCTTGGAATTCCTGTTGTTTTTCTGTGTGTTACAGCAAAGTACAGATCTATCTTAATGTTTATTTATATACTGATGTTCCCCAGAGACTGGCTGATAGTCAGAAAGTGTGTGGGGGGTGGGCTGCCTGTATCACAATCTCAGTATAGCAGCATGGAGGACGGCAAATAGTTAAACAAACTAGCAGTCCTTCTTAGTGGAATGCTGTTTTCTTTTGGTGGATTAGATCTTTTGAGGCAGTGTAAGTGGAAAGCAGTCAGAATAGCAGTTCTGCTGTGTGTTTAACTTGCTGTGCATTCCCCTTTGTTTAAGCCAGAGACTGCAACTGGTAAGGAAAGGGTGTTTGGAGCAACTGGTTGAGGAGTTTAGCAGCACAAAGGACCAACTTGAGGCAGCAGAAAAGAACATGAAGTAGCTTACCCGGGAGTGTTACAAATGACTGAAAGGCAAAAGCTCGAGAGTCAGGAACCCGAGACCGTTTTCCCGACACTTGGTATCCTGACACTTGGGATTTGCCTGCTGCAGAGTTGGCAACCTTAAATAAAAAACCTCTGCCACAGGAACTTCCCGAGTGTTGGGATACTGAGTGTTGAGAAATCGGTTTCAGGCTCCAGACACTTGGGCTTTTGCATTTCATTAATTCATAGTAGATCCGCTTACCCACCCTTTCTGTCACGCATGTTTTTTTTTTTTGGGGTTGTGATCCTCATCACCAGTGTAATATTCTGGTTCCTGCACAGACAGACTCAGGCACAGCACATCGCTTCAGTGGCAGTATTTATTCTTACTGGAGATACTGGTCACACACTGCTGGATGCAGAAAAAGCATGACAAGAACTATACATACCTGCATAGGACTACAACTATCTATATGCAGGTTTTACAGCCCTAATGGTGTTCCCTGTATTTCCTATTACCATATATATACTTATATGTATATTCTTTGCAAAAAAAATGCATGAATGCATCAGTTAGGGTGCAAGATACAGCAGCAAAAAGAAGGGAAATGTGATGTTAGGGTTTAAAAACCAAACACTCCTGCTCACCACTGAAGCAAATGAGGGGTGGTGTTTTCCTTGGGGTTGTCAACCCTAATGCTCATCTCATTGCACTAACAGAAATGCTGAGATGTGATGAAGACAGGTGTGTATGTTTCAGGAGTGCATAGAATGGGGTGACACACATTTCCCTGCTTTTGTTGCTGCATGTTGAACCCTAACTGATGAGTTAATGCAGTTTTTTGCAAAGAATTTCCTTACTTTTTGAGATAGTCTAATTGTATCCTTGTTTGCCTCTGGGAGCACAGGACCCTCCAGGACTTGAACTCCCATCCATCCATATATAGTGAGATACACTCACCACCAACCCTGTCCCCCCTTCTGTAGTCCCAAACAAACAAGTGAACCCATAACAATAACACACTCACACAAGTTAGGTAATACTCTCGGTTACTGAAAAACTATCCCTGATTCCTTGACTGCAGAATCCAGTGAAAGGGCTCTCCGCTCACCCCAGACAAGTTTAAAGTTGACCATGTCTGGCCATACTGTGCCAAAAACAAGTGCGGCGAATTTAAACACTCCATGCAAAGAAAATCATACTATACTAGACCCCCAGTTGTGCTTGAAAAATGACAAAAGATATCACTCTATAGATAAGAGAAACAACCACAACTATGTATATATGCCACAAAAAAAAAACAAGTCTGGTTAAGTTACCAGATTCCATGTGAGGGTGGGGGCATAGTAAAATAAGGCCATATATTAACAAAAGGAGAACTGAGCTGTTGGCCAACTACTGAAAGTGTGGCAAAGGGCTAGGATAGGGTAACTAGTAAAATGATGGCTTAGTGCTTTGAGCACAGGAAAAGGCTATGTACAGATAGGCATTATTGAAAATAGATGCTATCCCTGCCAAACACCAATGCTATGGGGGAAGTTGAGTTGATAGTTAGCCTTAGGCAAATTAAAACAATGTGAAATAATGGGGTGGAAGTGGAATGTCAGGTAAACTGGGTGAATCCTTGCAGATCTTCCAGATAAAGACTATGTTTGCTGGCAAAGGCACCTAGTTTCACCTGAGCTCTTTTCTTCTAGGTTTGCTTATAAGGACAGAGCAAGGAACGTTATCAGAGCGAGGAAACAAACTAAGTCTTCTTTTGGCTAGGCAGATTTACTGTGTGATATTATTTTCTTTTGTACTCACAGGGTTTGTTACTGTCTTTTGCTAACATTTTACTGCTTTATTGTTCTCTGATTCAAATTGCTGTTGCAGAGTATACTTTCTGCTGCATTATTACAGGATGTGCCTACAGGTTTGTAATTGTTACTGTTTTGTGCTTACAGCCTACTGCTGTAATCTTCTCTGATTCAAATTGTTTTTTGCAAGGTATATCTTCTGTTACTGCTTTATTTTTCTCTGTAGCATAGTGTTTTTTGCAGATTATATCTTCTGTGAAATTATTACAGGTGGTGCTTTACAGGTTTTACAGTGTTATCTATCATTAGACTAAGCTTTCAGGGCTGGTGTATTTGTTGTTGGTTGATTGTTTCTGCTCTTACCTCCTTGTTTCTTTCATCTGCGGTTCTTCTTCTTCAGGAAGGGAAGGGCCCAGCTGCCTACCTCCATCCCACATTCCTTTTATAGGGTAGCACATTCAAGACATTTCCTGTAGCACAGCAGGAAGGGGAGGATCAGAGGGGGTATCCACAAAGTGACCTCACTTACAGGGGCACAAGTAAGTTAACTTGTTATAACAAGTTATACAAAAACAAACAAACAAAACAAAAAATCAAACTTTTGCTTTCATTTTCCTCCTTCTAATTACTCAGATCAGGTTTTAAACCCATCAACTCATCCGGAATGGATATTATTAACTGCAGGTACTGCAGGACATTTTTCAAAAGTCAAGTCAAGTCAAACTTTATTTTTATAGCACCTTTCTAAACCAAGGCACTGTACATAAAACCAAGTACAGCAGTATAAATAAAATTAACAAAAACTGTAAAGCAACTCTAAAAGGGCAGTTATATAGGATTTAGGATGCTGTCCTACATGCTGGACCATTGGAGATCTAAGGGTTCAGCTCCAGACAGCATGGGCAGAGATTGCATACCTCAAATTGCATATTCAGGAGGAAATGTATTATAAGAACCGCCCGCCATTTCTCCAACATCCAACTGAAGCACCTCAGCTGCAGAGGGTAATTGGTCCGGGAGGTTGGCAGGTGGTTAGGAGGGGCAAATTGGGTGCCCCATCACTCAATGCTCTCCAACGTATCACCTCCACAAACCATATGAAAACTACAAACAGGTATCTGCCTCTATCTCTGAAATCAAACAAAGGGGCAGAGGACACTGCAGAGCAGGACACTGCAGCACAGGAGCTAGAGCAACAAAATTCAGCCAAAACAGGGACCAAAACAAAAAAGCAAAAATAAATCCAAAACACTTCTGATCATAGGAGACTCCATGATTCAGGGAGTTGATACCTACCTCCAACCAGGGGTTATTGTCAGATGTCTCCCAGGTACATCAATGTGGAGACACACTGACCACATTGCTAAAATTGTGCAGGAAGCAGGAGAAAACATTGATGTCCTGGAACACACAGGGACTAATGATCTCCCCAGCTGGTCAGTGGTGAAGACCAAAGAACACCTGACCAGGCTGGGAGACAAACTGTTATCCATTTTATCTGGTATCTCCTCTGAGATCCTGCAGGTCTGGGAGAGAGGGGGGTAGATGGATGGAAAGTCAGAGAAGGGGAGATAGGGGAGCTAAACATGTGGTTCAAGAGCTGCTGCCAGGAAAAAGGACACAAATTTGTAGGTAACTGGCAACAGTTTTGGGTGTGAAAATTCTTTAAATTCGATGGACTGCATCTGACTAAGGAGGGAGTCAGTGCATTGGGGCAGAAGTTTGACATCTTTGCAGAATATTTAAACTAGCAAATGGGAAGAGGGGTGCTGAACCTGATACAGCAAATGGGAAGAGCACCCCTCCCTCCTCAGCTAGTGATCAAACATAAGTTCAGCATGTTTGTAGTTCATTTGCATCACCAAGTAAGGAAAAAGGTTCGTCTCCCCATATTACGTGCAGGGGAAACGCCAGACCTCACCCAACAACTAACACACCAACATCTAGCCAATGGAAAATCATGTACATAAATGCCCACAGTCTGGGAAACAAGATCCCAGACATGCAGGCAACAATGAAAGAGGCTAAACTGGACATAATAGCCATTAGCAAGAAATGGTTCAATGGTAACCACACTTGGGAGACTTCAGTACCAGGCTATATACTGTTCAGAAGAGACCGAGGTGCAAAAGGTGGGATGGTGAAGTGGCCCTTTATGTCAATGAAAATATCAAAGCTACAGAAATTCAGAATACACAGAAGGAGCCAGAAGAACTGTGGGTCATCCTGGAAGCAGAAAATGGGACAGCCATATGAACTGGGGTTGTCTACAGGCCTCCAGACCAGCGGGAGGACATAGCCACATTGCTGTTAGAAGATATACAAAGCATGACAGCTAAAGGGGAGGTTCTGATAATGGGAAACATCAACATGCCAAATATACAGTATATTGGTCAGTACCAGCAGGAACATCCACCAGAACTAGACACATGATAGATTCCATGCAGGGGGAGGGCCTCAAACAACTGGTACAACAACCCACAAGTGACAGGGCTATCCTAGATCTAGTGCTGACTAACAGGGAAAGGATCACAGATCTCCAGGTAGAAGGTCACCTGGGGCCAGTGACCATCACATGGTTTGGTTCAGTTTGGCCACTAGAACTGAATCATCCAATTCCAAGGCAAAAATATGGGACTTCAGAGGAGCTGACCTGATAAGATGACCAACAGAGTTAAGCTAGCCCTGGCAAGAAGAGATACAGGTGAGGGGGTACAGGCAAAGTGGGCAAGCATTACGGATGCAGTACTTAAAGCAACATCCCATTGTGTTAGAGAGAATAGCAAGAGCAAAAGAAGGAGGAAACCACTTTGGTTCTCAAAAACAGTAGCAGAAAAGGTCAGAGCCAAAAGGCTTGCCTTCAGGAAATATAAGTGAACGCAGCGTGATGAAGATAGAGAGGCATGCCAAACTTCCCTAAGGGAAGCAGGGAAGGCAGTAAGGCAGGCAAAGGTCCAAACCAAGGAAACAATAACATGAACAGTAAAAGAAGGGGGCAAGACTTTCTATAGATACATTAGAGAAAGACGAAAGTCCAGAGGGGGTATTGCTAAGATCAAAGTGGATAAGGGGGAGTGTGTGGAGGAGGACCAAGGGAAAGCATCTATCATAAATAGATACTTTTGCTCAGTATTTACTTAGGAGAGGTATGGCAGGGCCCACAGCTCAGCACCATGGACACAGGGGGGAGGGAGGTGTGCACTAGTCCCTTCACAAAAGAAAGGGTCCTACAAGAGCTCACTAAGCTCAGGGTGGACAAGGCAATGAGACCTGATGGCATACATCCCAGGGTACTAAAGGAGCTAAGGGTGGAACTAGCAGAGCCATTAGCAGAACTGTTTAGTCTCTGGCACAGGAGAGGTCCCAGAAGACTGAAGAAGGGCTCATGTGATCCCACTGCACAAAAGTGGTATCAGGGGGAGGCAGGAAACTACAGATCACTCAGTCTTACCTCAGAAATGGGCAAGATTATGGAGGCACTCCTTAAGGAAAGGATAGTGTAACACCTGAAATCCATAGGAGCACAGGATCCAAGACAGCATGGGTTTACAACAGGAAGGTCCTGTTAAACTAATTTATAGATTGCTTTGACTGGGTAACCAGAGTGGTGGACCAAGGGGGTGCAGTTGATGTCCCCTAGCTTGCTTCAGCAAAGCTTTCAATACTGTTCCACACAGAAGATTGATTAATAAGCTGGGTAGGCTCAGTGTGGGTCAGAAGTTGGTAAACTGGGTGGCAAACCGCTTGACGGGCAGAAAACAGAGAGTGGTGGTAAATGGCATACAGACAGAAGAGATGCAAGTCACAAGTGGGGTACCTCAGGGATCAGTCCTGGGGCCAGTGCTCTTCAATATCTTCATCAGTGACATTGCAGATGGATTGGAGGGTGAGGTTTGTCTATTTGCAGATGACACCAAGATCTGCAACAGAGTAGGTGATCCAGATGGGGTGGGCAGAATGAGAACAGATCTGGATAAACTGGCAAAATGGTCAGAAGAGTGGCAACTGGGGTTTAATGCAAAGAAGTGCAAGATCATATACATAGGGAAGAGAAACCCTGAAGCCACCTATAGATTGGGAGTGGAGTTGCTGGCAATCACAAGGGAAGAAAGAGACTTGGCCATCATCATCATCATCATCACAGATGACGCAAAATCATCCAAGCAGACCACTAAAGCAGTAGATAAGGCTAGAGGGATATTGAAGTGTATTAGTAGGGGTAGTGTGGAGGTCACTGACAGTTTCAAATACCTTGGGGCTCTCCTCGACCAAGAGTTAACCTACAAACCTCATGGTGACTCCATAACTCGGTCCATCCATCAAAGGCTTGGCCTTTTCTACCGTCTAGGCAACTCTCTTTCTGGGGAAGCACGGTGAGCCATTGCCTACAGCAACCTTCTCCCTACCATCCTATATGGTGCCCCCTTACTGCAGTCCTTCTGTGAGTCGGTACTCAGTAAACTCTCCTTGCTCTACAACTGAGTGGCTCATTTTGCTACCCATTCCTCCCCTAAGGGACACCACTGCGAGGCCCTTGGGGACCTAAATTGGCCCTCTCTGCAGCACCAATTGGCTTACCCGACCACCTGCCTTGCCTGTAAATTCTCTACCCTTGGCCCCCCTCCTCACCTCCGAGAACTCCTCACCCCTAAAGCCCAAAGCCGAACCCTCCGATCCTCTGCAAATCGCCCCCTAGACATCCCTTGGATTCACTCTAACCATGGCAAATGCTCATTCCAATACTCTTCCTCCCACCTATGGAACTCCCTCTCAGCCAGACTGATTGACAAACCTTCCCTCACCCAATTTAAATCTGGCCTCAAAACCTATCTCCTCGAACTCAGCCTTTGTAGCTGTAACTGCTAGCCACCTTGCCCTGGTCTCCTGCCTACCTCCACTGCCTTGACCCTGACTGCCCTCCTGAAGTATCTACTGTGCTAGGCTGTTAATCTGACTGCTTACCATTTCTCAAAATGTGTTGTATCCTGTGGTCTCTTAACTGTATGTATAAGCCTGAGTTTGATTATTGACATGTGATGTATTTTTTTATATATATCTGTTACAACTGTAAATGTTCCTAAGTTTGTACTCTCTGTAACTAATGCCAGGTCGCCCCTGAAAAAGGGACCCCAGGTCTCAGTGGGCTTACCCGATTACCAAAATCTAAATAAATAAATAAAATTGCAAGTTGTAAGAGGGAGATAATAATCCCTCTTTACAAGACACTGGTTAGGCCCCATCTGGAGTACTGCATACAGTACTGGAGGCCGCACCTGGACAAAGACATTAACAAAATGGAGGCTGTCCAGAGAAGGGCAACCAAAATGGTGCAGGGACTGCATCAGAAAACATATGAGGACAGATTAACGGAGTTCAATATGTATACCCTAGAGCAAAGGAGGAGAGAGGTGATATGATCGAAACATTCAAACATCTTGAGGGCATTAACAAGGTGAAAGAGTCTAACATGTTTCAATATAAGAAAAATAGCAGGACAAGAGGAGACAGCATGAGATTAGAGGGAGGCTGATTAAGGGGTAATGTGAGGAAGTTCTTTTTCACAGAAAGGGTGGTGGATGCATGGAATGACCTACCTCAGGAAGTGGTAGATATGAATACAGTGCAGGATTTCAAACAGGCATGGGATAGGCTTAAGGGAGCAATACAGATGAGTATGAATAGATAGGCCATTGACAGAGTAAAGGCCTATGGCACATTCATAAGGTAGAAACAAGCATTTGTCAATGCCAAATGTTGTCTCACTGGTATTAACATTCGTAGTGCTGGAGTTGGAGACACATAAGAGGAATGACTGTAAAGTATTGAAGTGATGCCAACCCCACCCCCACCCTGTAGAGACTGACAGGCATTGGAGTGTGCCTTTGGGTCGTAACCCAATTCTTTTCGGGATTTTTTTAACCGCATGTTTAACATAGGCATCTTGGGACCTCCCATTATAAACAGTGGCACTGTGATTTTGTTAATTTGTCCAAAACATTGATTTTGCACAGTGACCATGCCATTGTACGCCACAGGTGCGAAAACACATTTAGGGCAGGATGTGAAAAATGACAGCTGTACTGTTCATAAGGAGGTGTGAAAAATTCCAATGTTGAAAATCTGGCATGAAAATATTGCATATTAGTGAAGTTACAAGGGTGCATGGAAACTGCACAACGTACACTTGTAACACAGTCATTTTATGGAATTTCATCACCAGATTTTCAACATAGGCATTTTAGGACTTCTGCTCATGAACAGTGTCACTGTCATGTCTGAAAACTGTCCCAAAAACTGATTTCACACAGCGACCGCGCTATTCTGCACCGGGAGTACGAAAACACATTTCAGCCAGGGTATTTAAAATGACAGCTGTACTGTTCATAAGGAGGTGTGGAAAAATGCCAATTTTGAAAATCTGGAGTGAAAATATTACAAATTCATAAAGGTATGAGTGTGCGTGGAAACTGCGCAATGCACGCTCGTAAAACAGCCATTTTTTGGATTTTTTCCACAAAATTTGCAGCATAGGCTTTTTGAGAGCGCCCCTCATGAACAGTGGCACTGTCATTTCATTAATTGGTCCCCAAAGGTAATTCCACGCAATGACCGCAAAATCACCTTTCGGAACTGAATAACACCATGCCAGTGCCTGAATTCATGAGGAGGGTCCCAATAACCCCCATGTAGAAAATTTGGTGCCAAAATTCCCAAAAATGGCTGAGATATGCACCAAAGTTGAAAAAAAACCTATTTATGCCATTATACAGCTTACTGGCATTTCTTCAGTTCGCGGCCGGCTTTGAAGAGTGCAGACGTGTTCCCAGGCAACCGATGATCGACGTGCCAGACTCCGGAGGTAAGTATGGGTTGAGGGTGGTGTGTTGGGAGGCAGGGTGCTCAGAGGGTGGGTGCAGGTTTTGGGATGGGGCAGGGAGACCGCGAGGGACCGTTTTCTTTTTTACAGGTTTAAAAAAACAAATAAACAGCGGGATAGTTTTTCTTTTACAGGGGATTTGGCATGCTGGTGTGGGCTCCCAGTGTGCCACCTAAGTGTTTGTTTTGGGGGCGATGCTGTAGCCGATGGGGGATTGGGCACCCCCATTGGCACATACCGAAGGGGGGAACATGAGCTGAGGGGGACTGGGCACCCCTCTTGGCACACAACAAAAGTGGGGGGGAACATTATGCCGACAGGGTTCACCATTGACAAAATAAATGGGGATGGGGATAAATGCCGATGGGGATTGGCCCCCCGGTCAGCAAAGAAAAACTATTCTGGAGGGCGCATGATGCTGAGGGGGATTGGGCACCCCATCAGCATACATTTTAAATGGGAGGGGGGTCATTATGCCAATGGGCAGTGGGTGTCCCTCTTAGCATTGTGACAGGAGGCAGCGGCAGTCACTGCCGCCATGTTGCGTGCACGTTGGAAGGCATGTTGTGGTCCCACTGCATGAGAGCTTAGCTCTCATTGCAGTGGACCTTTTCTTAGATCTGGTGGCCACATTAGGGATGCATGAAGTCAGTGCCTGCTGCTAGCTTATTGGGGAATGAGGGACGCACCTACTGATGCATGCCCTGCATTCACCCAACAGTGACTGCGCCTCCAAATCTGCTACTACCACAAGATGTTGGATTGCGCGCAAGCACGAACCAACATAAACATGGGCAGACTGGATGGGCCTTGCGGTCCTTATCTGCCATCCACTCCTACGTTTCTATGTTCTATGTAAAGGAAACATGCTAATTTTAGTGTTTAGTCAAATAACTAACAAGGCTAATGAGACCCGTGCTATTGGGTTTGTCTCCCTGGTGCCCAGCTTCTCTAATAACTCTGAGGCAAAAAATATGAGGTGAGTAATGGGAGGAGTTGTCGCTGTACTTTAATATAAGGTTGGTAACATGGGGGGGGGGCAGTGGATCCAAGAGAGATTCCTTGCCAGGAGAGTATTAATAGAATACTGAAGACTGAAAAACAGCCTGCCTATCACTGAGAGAAAACGCAGAAAAGGCAGCACTAATTTCAAAGATACACTCTTAAAATAAAGTCAGAAAGCCATTTAGTATGCTCTGCACATGAAATTTTAAATGATGCAGGGATGATGGAGGAACTGGTATATGTTATTCAGTTCATAAATTCAATATCAGGAGCCATAATAAGCCAATCAAATTGACATATCCACAAAATAACAAGAGTAGACATTTTTTCAGTCATAGAATCATAAATGTGTGGAACACACTTCCCCTTGAGATTGTGAATTCTGTTAACATTGGTGTCTTTAAAAACAAACTTGACAGATAGTTACTATCAAGGGTAAGGTAATAAACCCCTTGCTTAGGGGAGTCATACGTAATAGGCTATCAAGTTTTCTGCTTGACTTAATGTCCAAGTATAGCTCCAAGTACAGTCACAGCACAGCTGCCCCAGCCTTGGAGTCTTAGTCATGACTCTTCATCAGGGGGCAGAGCTTGCAATGCACTGTTTTATAATTTATTTGACCTAATTAAAAAACATTTATCAAACAGAGCACAGCACTGAAGCTGCCTTAGACAACAAATACAATTTTACAATACATGAAAGTGCTCCCCAAATATCAAAAAGTGTATAAAATGCAATGAATGAGCAACATACACTTGAATACAGCATCACAATTTCAAAAATAGTTATTGAGCAATACATGATAAGCAGTCCCATCATACTTAAAGGAAACATAAAGCATATAAAAAGAATAAACAAAAGAAGCTAGCAAATTCTTAGAAAAGAAAGTTGAGAAACCAAAATGTATCACCAGTTTTTCAGAAGTGCTCATCATTAAGTAACTAGGTCCAAGAAATAGGGGGACCACATAAGCCGCTGCAATCAATGTTAAATCTTTGGTCAATACTTACAATTCTTCATAAAGCAGAACTATCAAAAAATTTAATCAGTATTTAAAAACATTCATTTAGAATAGTCAATATTTTAAAGACTCACCAAACACAATGGGCCCGATTCTCAAAGCTCCCTGTGGGGTGCATGGTGCTTGCACCACAAAGAATGGTGCAAAGTGCCCCTTTCCCCAAAAGATACACTGAGAGCTATTCTTAAAGGCAGCTTGCAGCAATCATAGGCTGCCTGCCTCAAATCAGGCTTATGCTGCCAGTGCTCCCCAAAATGGGCTGTGGCATGGGGCAAGGGGACATACAGCAGATGCAGGCTGCTGCATCCCTGAATGTCCAATTCTCAAAACTCACCCTGAGGGAGAATTTCTAAGTACCCTTAGACCAACCAGGGCTAGTCTAAGGGCACTTAGAAATATCCCTCTGGGAGAGTTTGACACAGTGCGCCGGTGTGCGGTGGCCCCCCTCCCAAACCTTGATCTCTGACTTCACTATTCGAGAAAGGATGATATATCCTGGTGGTCTAGAGCTCCCCCACCCCTCCCGCTGTTGTAGAATATTAAACAATAATTAGGAAGTCCCCTACTGGTGGTCTAGTGCCTCCCCAACCCGATCCCCACTGTCGTAGAATATTAAATTAATAATTATAAAGCCCCCTCCGGCCGGTCTAGTGGCCCCACACCCCAATCCCTGCTGATGCCGAAAATGAAATAATAGTTAAGACTTCCCCTCCTGGTGGTTTAGTTCCCCCCATTCCCTCCCCAACCCAAAATGCAGCCAGCGACTGGCACAGCCCACCACTCATCTCCGTGACCAGCTGCCATACTGAACTGCCAGTAAGCACCTACTGTATAGTGTATGCTGTCATGATTATTCATGAGTAAGCACACTATACAGTAGATGCACACTAACAGTTCAGTCTGGTGGCCAGCTGCAGAGATAAGCGGCGGACTGTGCTAGTCGCCGACTGTGTTTTGGGTTGGGGAGGGAATGAGGTGGAGGGGACCACTAGACCACCAGAAGGGGAAGTCTTAACATTATTTCATTTTTGGTGACAGCAGGGATCGGGGTGGTCGGGCACTAGACCACCAGAAGGGGACTTCTTAAATACCATTTAATATTCAGCCATAGCAGGGATTGGGGAGGGGCACCACTAGTAATGGTGGGCAAAGTGGCCCCAATTCGCTCTGCGAAGAGATCCACGGAGTGAAGGCAAATTCGCGGAGTGCTCTGCAATGCGAAGCAGAGTACTTCTCGTTGCAAATGATTAATGAGAAGTCCATTGAAAACAATGACTTCACATTACTTCGCCTTCCCAAGCCACTACTACACCAATTCTTAAGGCAAAGTACATTGAAAATAATGTACTTCACCTTACCTCTTCTTTTTAAGCTCCAAAGGCGAATTTTGCAGTGTTTCATGGGATTTCAGGTCACGTGGGCTCTAGATTGTTCTGCACAGCCTCAGTTTGGGGTAGTGTGTAGAAGCTGTAGGAGACAATCTGCTCTGAGAGCTCTCTGCAATTCAAACCTTCAAAAGCTGTTAAAAAGCCTTTTGAGTAATTTTTGCTGAAACTTTAGTTCATCGATTATAGGAAACCCTCCTGTGCTCATATCATCGAGCGTTTATTGTTTGTGTATGGATTTTGAATGTTAATGTACAACATTCAGTCTGTGTACTGAGAGACAGTGGAATTGTGCATTGGGGAGGGGTGTATCTGTGGTGTAGGTAGATTAACTTGGAGAAAAAGACAGTGCTTTCTGTTTTGGTGATATTTTTCTTGTTTAACTGTGTTAATGTACACACAGTAATATTTTCAATATTTCTTGCCATTTTTTTGCTGATTGTTGTGGTGCAGCAGTGCATAATTTTAGTTTGTTTAAAATATGTGGTTATATTACTGAAGTTTTCAATTTGCTATGCATTACTTAGTGTGTGTGTGAGTATGTGCGTGACGCGTGTCATCAAATCAGACACCTTTTATTGTGCCTCATAATAATTTCAGCAATGTGAAGCTGCTATCCATTGCAGCTGTGTGATTTTTGCACTTCTCTGTGGTATCTTTACTGGTACTGGTACTGGT
This sequence comes from Neoceratodus forsteri, assembly GCA_016271365.2. Lineage (NCBI taxonomy): Eukaryota > Metazoa > Chordata > Ceratodontiformes > Ceratodontidae > Neoceratodus > Neoceratodus forsteri. The sequence continues at coordinate 1,064,298,874 of CM057454.1, read as the reverse complement.
ACTAGTGACTGTTACTGCAGCAGTACAGTACACTGCCCCCCCCCCGCACAGTCCACCTCAACCTGTAAAGGTATTCTTTTCCAGATTTGAATTTCTGATGGTGAGCACTGGTTAGGTGTTGTGCCTTTGTGTCTGCATTTCTTCAGTGCACAGCACAATCTTAATCTGCCTGTGCATTTGCATCTCTTTAGGGCCCAATCTCCATCTGTAACTTAAGTCACAGTTGTTTCTTTGGCTTCCCTTCAGACTGCTGGACAGGTGTGGTGCTTACAGTAATTCTGCATGAACATTGTACTCATTAATATGCATTTTTAAGTCAGGACCATCATCACGAGTCACTCGTGTTACAAATCACGTTCTTTATCATCACAGTCACAAATGCAGTCACAAATCACGATTCATGATCATTCATGTTACGAATCACATTCATTTTTTTTTCTAGTTACTTGGATGTATTGTAAGCCTGTTTTGTAGTATCTCTCCAGGCTTCACCACCCCACCATTGTACTCATTGATACATGTTTTTAAGTCTGGGAGTTTTAAGCTACAGCTCATCAGGGAGGTACAGCTGTACCTCTGGCTGCAAGCTGTAACACTGGACTTAATTTTCCTAGTCAAACTATCTCTTGTTGGGAACTGCAATACTGAACATAGGATTTGCAAGAAAGCGAGTTGTGCTCACAACAGAGGGAGGGGAACATTTCAATTGTCTTTGCTTTGTAGCAGATATACTGCAGGTGGAGGCTGCTTCTAACTGAAAGGTGAAATAAGGAATTTACAATTATCAGGAAAAGACAGTCTTGTTAAAATTCTTAAGATTTTCAGTGCAGGAAGAGTTCAAAGCACAGCTCACTTATTTTGGGGCTGACTGCTTTCAGAGCACAAACCACCAGGCTGTTTTGGGGCTGGGAAGGTTTACCTGTGTCTGACTTGAATGTCTGGATTTTTCTCTGTTTGATTAGCAGGGGATTTTCTCTGTGTATAGTATCTTGCAGACAGGAAGGCACTCATCGCAGCGGTGGGTCAGAGCTCTTAGCTGATTGTTTTGTGAGGGCACAGTTTAGGCCCAACCCCTTCCCACCCCTCACGCCACCCCCCCCCCGGAAATAGTTCCTTTATACCTGGGGTTCTGACATCATTTCCTCAAGGGTGCAAGGTGCATATCAATGTCATATCCTCTCTAGCACACAGCACTGAAAATATACGACACACATTGTATAATATATATATATTTCTATATAACAAACCAATCACTCACACAAGCACACACACAAAAAAAAAAGAAAAAAAGTACATAGTCATGTGGGGAGTAGTGCAATGTAATGGCTGTGGGGCAGCAGTCTTCCGGGAGTCTTTCTGGAGGCTGAGATGCTGCCCTATTTGCAGACAACTCTCTGCCCTGAGGGAGGAAGTTGCCCGTCTTCAGGCCACACTGGACAGCAGCAAGAAAACCTTCCCCCAGGCCAGACTGGATGGTAGGAAGGGAACCCCCATCCAGGGAGCACCAGAGCCACCACCACTACCTCAGAGGTTGCAAAGAAAGCACAGCAGTTGGACCACTGTGGGCTCAGGGAGGGTGAGGAGGGTGGAACAGAGGCACACCCAGTCAGTTTTTCCACTCCACAATCCATACACCATTCTGGGGGAGCACAGCTCCCCTATGGATGCACCCACGGAGGAGATTAAGGAGGCTGAGGACACCTGTCACAAGGGAGGCCCACAGGAAGGAGGCAGAGGATGCCACAAGGAAAGGAAGCAGCTCCTGGTGGGGGACTCAATTATTAGGGGGATAGAACTGGGGGGAGCAGGGAAAACTGAAGTAAAGTGCCTGCCTGGTGCCATGGCTTGTAGGGACAGGAAGCGCATCCTCAGGATCACGGGAACAGCTGCACGGGAGTCTGAGCTGGACGTCATTGTCCACCTAGGGACAAATGACTTGGCTCAACATGAGCTTAGAGCAGTGCAAAAGGACTTTGTAGAACTGGGGAGAGGCCTAAGACAAGTAGCACACACAGTATCCTTCTCAGAGATGCTGCCTGTAAATGGCATGAGTGAGGCAAGGTACTTTGCACCATGCAGTTTAATGAGTGGTTGAAAAATGGTGTGGAGCACAGGGTTTGGCTCATTGGGGACTGGGGTTCCACCTGGAGGACACCAGCCTATACTGGCAGGATGGTCTGCATCTGTCCAGGAAGGGAACAAGTCTTTTGAGCAATCGGTTTAAATGCTTCATTGGCAAGCTTTTAAACTAGTCAAGGGGAGGCACTGATAAGCAGCAGAAAAATCCCAGCCCCTCCCTACAAAACAGGGTACTAAATGGGAAAAAGACCGAGGTAGAAACGTCAGTGGGGGATGCTGCAACAGAAAGTAAAGCCATAAAAAAATGGAGAGCAATGAGTACCAATGCCCGTAGTCTGAGTAACAAGCTTCCTGAATTAGTGGCCTTGATGGAGGAGGATCATCTGGATATCGTGGCAGTCACAGAAACATGGTACACACAAAACCATGACTGGGATGTAAACATACCAGGATACACTATCTACAGGAGGGACAGGGAGGGCAAAAGAGGAGGAGGAGTAGTAGCTCTTTACATAAGGGGAGGAATCAAAGCAACAAAACAAAAGGGTAAACAGGGAGGAGAAGAAGCACTGTGGGTAAATTTGGAGACCGGCAATGGCACCACAATCTGCACAGGGGTTAGATACAGACCCTTCTCAGGGGAGGAAATGGACAAGGAAATGATAGAAAGTATACTTAGTATGGCAGAAAAAGGGAGATATTGCTGATGGGTGATCTGAATATGCCAGATGTTAACTGGAGTGCAGTTGCAGCAGCCACTTCTAAGAGTGGGGTTATTCTAGATGCCCACAGGGGCATGCCTTAGACAACTAGTATTGGAGCCCACTCGAGAGGAACAATCTTAGACCTGGTTCTCTCAAATGGAGATGAGGAGAGGATCACAGATGTAGAAGTGGGTAGCCATCTGGGAACTAGCAACCATCAAACAGTATGGTTCACAATAAACACAGCAATAGAGTCAAGCCATACAAAGACAAAGGTACTGGATTTTAGGAGGGCTGACTTTGTCAAAATGGGCGAGTGCCTAAGTGTAACCCCTAGATGGCGCTATCCCAGGGGCTACTACCCCTGCCTGATTTGCCACTAACAGGTTGAGGGGCCTGGATCCAATGGCGGGTGCCTCCACCCAGAGGTCAGGGTTTGTAATAGTTAAACTAACTTGGTCACAGCCCTCTGGGACACTGCAACCCCCCTTTCTTCCCACTAGTGGCCCACACAATATATCAGAATTACCTTCACAGTATACACTTACCCCAGGTCTGGTTCCGCACTGGGACCTCCTGTGAAATGAGATACGGTGCAACAATCACAGTACAGTACTTTAACATAGACCAATACCTCAGGCAGTATAACTTTGCTGAAACAAGCAGCTCTGATTTATTTAGGGGATATAACAAGGACAGGGGGAAATCAGGTTAATTAGCTTATCACTCTAATAATCTACCTATGGCTCTGTGCACAGGCCTATCCCTATCAGTTACTGTCCCTGGGTACCCAAGCCCTAGTGGCTAGTCCAAACCATGGCAGCTGGTAGTGGCCCTTTCACACAGAGAAAAGGAGAATTAAACTGTCAGCAGTACAGTAATTCCATTTGGATTTAATGTGGCAATTCAACAGGGAGTGACCCTGAATTAGTACTCACGACCTCCAAATAAGATAGGGTCCTTCAATGTCAGCAGGGCTCACTTGAGATACACAAACCTCTTCACACATCCTTATAAAAGAAAGCACTATACCAGGCAGGCTGCATCTGTATCCCGATCGCAATTACTGCACATACCCGGAGAAACACACAGCAGATTCAGTTCCTGACAGACCGAGTGCAATTTTCAGCAGTTCCTCCAGTCTTCTACAGGGTGAGCCTGGTTTCTACTCTTCAGAGATCCTCTGATTCTTTTCACAGGACGGATTCAGTCCTAACAAGCTGTTACACAAGCTGCAGACCGAACTCTGGGCCTTACACACGCTTGGACTAAAACTGCACACTGAAAAGCAAGGCCTTCCTTCTTCACTGCCAAAGCTCAACTGAAACTCCAACCGACAAAACCGGCACTTCCTTTGAGTTCCTCCCAGTTCTTGACTGGATTGGCTGTCACCAATAGACTGCTGCTGTTGGTCCAAAAAGGCACTGAAGTCTAAACTACATCTCCCAGAGTCACTGCCCATACAATCCTCTTGTGGCTGGCTCAGATTATGAGTCCAAGTTCTGATTCGTCCAAGGCACCATTTTAGAGCTAGCTTACCCCACACTGATTGGTCCAGTTCAGCAGTTCAAAACTAGAATGGGGAACTAGCAGACACAGTTCTGACTGCAAAGAAAGCAGGTTAGACAAACTGTAATTTCATTATTACTCTAAATAATTTCTGGCAAACAGTTACATCTTTCAGATAGGTTCCCTTTGCACTCCTAGTGACTGCAAAAATGAAGTGAATTGGCAGCAGCTTGAGTGGTACTCAATCAAAGAAACACACAGTCTCCCATACAAACTAATTATGTCTGCAAGCAGACAGCTCTTAAAGAGACAGTACCAGAGGTTCTAAAAACACTCACTGATAAATGGCTTAAATGCCAAACACCATTCAGGCTTGGAGCATTCAAGCAAGCTCCTGAAGTCTTTTGGGAACCCCATTTGCAGGGGTTACATAAAGGAATGCACTAGCAAATGGGCAGGAAGGGGAGGTGGAAGAACAATGGGGAATAATAAAAACTGCCATCACAGAGGTAACAAGCCTTTGTGTAAAGCAAATAAACAAAATGAAACGAGGTAAGAAACCACTATGGTTCTCAAAGGAAGTGGCAGTGAAGGTTCAAGAGAAAAGAAAGCATTCAGGAAGTACAAGGAATCACAGAAGGAACAGGACAGAGAACTGTACCAGTTAAAGCAAAAGGAAGCTGGGAAGGCAGTCAGAACAGCAAAGGCCCAAACCGAGGAAAAGATAGCCAACTCAGTTAAGAAGGGGATAAAACCTTTTATAGGTACATCAGGAGCAAGTAAGACCAAGGGAGGGATAGTGAGGCTTAGTAAAGGGGAGGGAGGGTGGGCAGAGGGTGACTGTGAAAGGCAGAGATACTAAACAAATATTTTTGCTCAGTATTTACAAAGGAAGAGGGAAGTACCTAAAACAAACAGTAGAAACACTCTGGATACAGAAGTTGATACCAGCCCATTTACAGAAGAAAGGGTTCTGAAAGAACTCTTAAAACTGAAGGTGGACAAAGCAATGGGGCCTGGGATTCATCCCAGAATTCTAAAAGAACTATGGTAGAACTAGTGACACCACTGACTACCCTATTTAACAAATCATGGAGGATGGGTGGTACCGAGGACTGGAGGAGGGCAGATGTAATTCCCTTCACAAAAGTGGGAGCAAGGCAGAAGCAGGAAACTACAGACCTGTTAGTTTAACTCAGTGGTAGGGAAAATGATGGAATCACTCTGAAGGAAAGAATTGTTGAGTATCTAGAGGCCAGAGGGCACAGGACCCAAGGCAGCATGGATTCACAGTGGGAAGGTCATGCCAGACAAATCTGATAGATTTCTTTGACTGGGTGACCAAAGTAGTTGATCAGGAGGGCTGTGGACATGGCCCTACCTAGACTTTGTAGAGGCATTTGACACAGTCCCACACAAAAGATTAATATACAAGTTAGCCAGCCTGGGAGTGGGTCCCAAGATGACAGCCTGGGTAAAGAATTGGCTGGAGAATAGGACACAGAGAGTAATAGTAAATGGAGTCCACTCTGAAAAAAGGGGGTTAGTAGTGGGGTACCGCAGGGTTCAGTATTAGGACCGGTCCTCTTCAATGTCTTTATAAGCGACATTGCAGAGGGACTGGAAGGAAAGTATGTCTCTTTGCAGATGACACAAAGATCTGCAACAGAGTTGATGCACAAGGTGGAGGAAAGGATGAGAAGGACTTGGCAAGGTTAGAGGAATGGTCAAATGTATGGCAGCTTAGATTCAGTGCTAAGAAGTGCAATGTAATGCACCTGGGAAACAAAAACCCAGGGGAAGAGTACACAATGGGGGGTGAGATACTAACAACAACAAAAATGGAAAGGGACCTGGGGTAGTCATATCAGATGACCTAAAGGTGGAAAGCAATGTGAGAGGGCAGCAAGGAGGGCTGGGGGGATACTGGGATGCATAGGAAGAGGCATCACCAGTAGAAAACAGGAAGTTATTATTCCTCTGTACAGACAGCTAGTGAGACCCCATCTGGAGTACTGCATGCAGTTCTGGAGACCCTATCTCCGCAAAGACATAGACAGGATGGAAGCTGTCCAGAGGAGGGCAACTAAAATGGTGCAGGGTCTGCACTGGAAGACATATGAAGAGAGACTTAAGGAGCTTAATATGTAAGCAAGGGGACCTGGACACCCTGGAAAGCTGGGCTCACACATGGAAATTAAATTTCAATATCACCAAGTGCAAGGTGTTGCATCTTGGTCGGGGAAACCCTAAACACAGGTACACCCTGGGAGGGGAGGCGCTGGAGGCCTCGATAGGGGAAAAAGACCTAGGGTCATGGTGGATACATGTATGAATAACTCTGAGCAGTGCAGGAGAGCAGCTAGCAAGGCAAACAGGATGTTGGGATGCATTGTAAGGGGGATCACCTCTAGGAGCAAGGAAGTGATTCTGCCTCTGTACAATGGACTGGTTAGACCACACCTTGAGTACTGTGTACAGTACTGGAGACCACATTTGAAGAGGGACATACAGCTCCTGGAAAGGGTACAGAGGAGGGCAACAAAGATGATACGAGGGCTAGGGATTTGACTTATGAGGACAGACTTGAGGAGCTCTGCCTGTTTTCATTGGAGGAGAGGAGAACAGGGGACAGTTGAGGGTCTTCAAGTACCTCAAGGGAATAAATAGGGTAAACATGGAGGGATCTTTAGGCTAAAGCAGGAGGTATCACCAGAGGGCATGGTTTGAAGTTGGAAGGTGGAAGGGTGAGGGGAAAGAGGAGGAGGTTTTTCACCGAGAGGGTGGTGGACCCTTGGAATGCACTGCCTGGTGAGCTGGTTCAGAGATCCACAGTGGAGGGCTTCAAGAGAGGGTGGGACAGACACAGAAAGTGGATGTATCAGATGATGGCCTGTCCCGAGGGGGTGGGGATGGATGATAGGGGTTTCTAGAGAACAAGGGATGGGAGGGTCTCGGCACCCAATTAATGATCTAGGTTCGAGCAGACTCGATAGACCGTAAGGCCTAATCTTCTGGCAAATAGTATGTATAGCCTCGAGGAAAGGAGGGAGAGGGGAGACATGATAGAAACTTTCAAGTACCTCAAGGGAATCAACAAAGTCCAAGAGGGTAGCATCTTTCAAAAAAAGAGGTGTGCAAGAACAAGGGGGCACAATTTGAAGATAGAAGGGGGGCCGCTCAGAGGTAATTTAAGGAAGTATTTTTTCACAGAGAGGGTTGTGGATGTATGGAACGGCCTTCCAGAGGAGGTTGTGGAGTCAAAAACAGTGGTGGAATTCAAGCATGCATGGGACAGTCATAAGGCAATTTAGGGGTGGGGGAGAGTAGAAGTAGGCTGCTGGTTAACTAGGACCTGCAGCTTATCCATCAGGTAGGGAAATGGGCAGACTGGGTGGGCCAAGCGGTCCTTATCTGCTGTCAAATTCTATGTTTCTATGTAGGCGGTAAGCATTCACGTTTCTTCATCATCGTGGTCACAAATGCAGTCACAAATCACGATTCACCATCATTCACGTTATGAATCACAACATAAATTTTTTTTTTGTTACTTGGAGGATGTGTTATAAGCCTGTTTTGTAGTATCTCTCCAGGCTTCACTACCCCACCATTGTACTCATTGATACGTGTTTTTAAGTCAGGGAGTTTTAAGCTACAGTTCATCGGGGCCCGGGGAAGTAGTACAGCCATAGACATTCAGGTTTCTTCATCATCATGGTCACAAATGCAGTCACAAATCATGATTTACGATCACATCATGAATCACAACACACATTTTTTTTAATAGTTACTTGGATGTATTGTAAGCCTACTGGTCACAGTGCTGAGCAGGGATGGGATCCACACCTGGGCCCTGGGGAACAGGCACATCCTGCTCCAGAGGACCTGGTGCTGGACTTAGTGGTGGTGGAGTGGTTCAACTGCCTCAGAGTCAGGACAGGAGGCGGTGCTGGTCCTGCTTCGTGGGGGGGGGGCACTCACAAGTTTTGAGCGGTCCAACAGGAATGGGCGCCCATGCCCGCCACACATGCACATGGTACGATGCTTACCACTACCATGCTCTCCCAAAGCTGCCCCGTCCCAGACATTCCCTCACCCTGGTCCATCTCTCCTGCTGAGCTCCCTCAGTCCGAGCAATCACTGCTCACACTGTCACACAACACACACACACAGTCACACAGACACAGACAAACAACTAACTACTTATAAAGGTAAGAAAAATAAAATTTTCAGGAAGAACAAATTAAGTAAAAAAGAGTACAGAAAAGACAAAAAAATGTAGCTTTTAAAAAAGCTTTTGGGTCTAAATCAAAGTTTAAATCTCCTCCTTGCTCTGATCTCAAAGTATCAGCAGTCACAAAACACACTACTCTCTCTCTCTCTCCATCTGCACAGGAGAAAGTTAAAGTGTCTGCTTGTGTGACTCACTTTCTTCCTGCCTAGCTAAAGAGCATGTGACTTACAGTACTGTAAGCCATGTGATGTGTGGGGGGGCTGACCAATCTGAAACACCAAGTGGATCACTTAGAATCCTATAGGAGAACACTAAGTCCATTAAAACAATGACATTTCTACTTTACTGGCTGTTATCTCAATGGGGGTAGTAATGACAAGGCAAAGTGAGCACTTTGCCTTGCCCACCCCATGTAGCGAAGTAGCAAGGGGAAGTGCCCACTTCGTATTCACTTCGCCAGTGAATTTTAAATTTGCTGCATCTCTAACCACTAAACCATCAGGGCAGGTAGTGCATGGCTGCCCTGCAGCTTGCGGCAGTGTGCCCTCTGTTTGGCACCTGGCCACGGCTGCCGAAAGCCATGGAACTTTGCTACCAGGACCCTGCCTGATAGAGAATTAGGTGCAGGGTTCCTGGCACATGGGGTTTCAACACAAGCTGCTGTCTGCTGCAGCTTGAGCCAGTCTATGCCGCCTTTGAGAATCAAGATCAATATCTCCAGATTGGAGGCCACCCAGACCAACAGGTTGCTTTAGGTGTGTAGATGCAATATCTGCAGGCACTGCATGCAAGAAAAAAGATTTAAGCACCCATTTCTTAACAAGCAGATCACTTTTAGTCAATTCATCAACTGTACAACCCCTTTTGAGGTCTATGCATTGACATGTTCTTACCCCAAGATCTATACAGGAGGCATAGTCTGTTGCCTTAAAGAAAGGGTTCAGGAACATGTCCATTTCATTACCAAACAGGAACCAGACACTCCTGTTGGGATACATTTTTCCTCATTTCACAATGGCAACCCCACTAGTTTTCCACCTTATTGGTATTGAACAGTAGCAGCCAATCTTGTGTGTGTTGGTAGGTGGGGCAGGGGAGACAGACAAAAAAGGTTACTTCAGTGCGAAACCTGGCAGATCTTTGCTTTAAGAGCCCACTCTCAAGTTGGTCTGAATGAAAGTGTTGATATTCCTTTTCTGTTGAGGTTGATAAGGATTCTGTACTATTATGATGCTTAGTTATTGAATTGTCCTCATAACACTATTCTTAGTTCTGTACATACTGATATTTATAATAATCATTCAATCACGATTATTTAAATTCATGCATAAAAGTCTAGTTGAAAGGTTTTCTTTCATCCTGTATCAAATTAATGTTATAAAAAAAATAACTAGATTTAGAAACATCTTCTTCCAGTCACCCTATTCTTTTCTTTCACTGTTTTCATTTGTGCCCCCTTCCCGTTTTTTTTTCCGCTTTGAATCACCTGATCTTTCTGGTTCAATAAAAGAGCTATCATATACAAGATGTGATTTAAAATGGGTGTTTTTAAAATATAGCAGCGTGATGCAGTCTTTCTTTATATTGAAAAATATCTTTGCTTTTTGTTTTATTACAGTAAAATATTTAAAATGGTCGCCTTGACATGTGGTGACCCTCTAACTTTATAGTTTTCCTTTTTCCTTGTATCATGTTGTATATTAAATCCTAAAAATAATTAAACACTGTATTAGCGGTATCTATTGTATCAAATTAAAAAAATGATTACATTTAGATGTATCTTTTTGCAATTCCTTTAGTCCTCTTCCCCCCTTTCTGCACCCCCCCCCCATCTCTTTTTATTTAACTTTCCAATCACAGGACTTGTCTGCCGTTATACAACAGCTACCAGATATAGGATACTATCAAAGACGGGTGCTTCCAAATATAGCTGTCAATTTCAGTTTACTTTTACATTCAAATACATATTTTTGGCTTTACGTCCTATGTCAGTGGAAATAACAAAAATGGTAGCATTGACATCTAGCAGCCTTCTGTCTAATTACACTTTTTCTTCCTTTTCTTTTTGCTGAACTGCAGTTGCTTAGTGTTCTTTGCACTTTTTGGATCAAGTTATTTAATGACGGGCACCTTTAATATAGCTGTCTTTGTATTTTTGTTTGTTCTGCTGCTGAATATTGGTTACCGCATGATGGAGATATTCAAGATGAATTGTTAAAAATACCAGCCCATTTAAGTTTATTTTCATATTTATGTTTCTAAACCAGTGTTTTTTAAATATAACTAATATTTTGCTTTTTGATAGCTCTGCTTTATGAATAATTGTAAGTATTAATTAAAGATTTAACATTGATTGCAGTGGCTTATGTGGTCCCTGTATTTCCCAGACCCAGCTATTTAATGATGAGCACTTCTAAAGTAGCAGATAACTTTTGCTTTTAAAACTTTCTTTTCTAAGCGTTTACTAGTTCCTTTTGTTTATTCTTGGGGACGGCAATCAGGGGAGGGCCACTAGTCACAAGGAACATATATATGAATTGCGGAAGGGTGATCTGGGGGTGGAGGGTGCCACTAGACACCAGGGTCTGGATATTCAAAAGGGATGCGCCATGCACAACAGGGATGTGCCAGCGCAAGTACAGAAATGTGCCATTGTGTGATATACAGCGGGAGGCAGCTGTGCAGTGCAAGTTGCAATGCGCAAGAGTGCAATAGTATTTAATGCATGTGCAACCGTAGGGGGCAGAACCATGAATAACTTGCACAGTGTGATATTCAACAGCATGTGCCATGCACAATAGGGGAGCTAGTGGAAGTTGTGTGGCAGCAGAAATGATCCGAAATAAAAAGGAGCAAGAGAGGGGTGCAAGAATGCTACAGGGAACCCACAGGTGGGAGCGAGCTGACAGGCACAAGGCAGAGGGTAGCAGTGAGCAGGACTGGGCAGGAGCAGGACAGGGCACGCCTGAAGTGATCCAGGAACAGGATAGGAGCGGGGAGCCTGTGCCACTGTGCAGGATTGTAAGCGGAGTGCCACAGTGGACTGAGGGCAGTGGCATTAGTCAGGACAGCCACAGCCAAAGGCTGGAGGTGTACCCGGTGCAGGGGGAGCATCAGAAATGGACAGCGGGAGGAACGGGATAACAGCCACCAGGGGGGAACACCAGCCAGGGACATGACCAATGCCACCTTACAGATGGAGGCGGTAATGAGGGGTGTGAGAAGGCAGGCAGCAGGGGGGTAAGGCCATGGAAGGGCCCATCAGTGGTATGCCCAGAACAGGCAGTACCGAGCCCGCATGACCTTCGAACACTACTTTGACACAGAGATTGTGAGCCGGTACCACTTGAACCGGGCGATCCTGAGGTGGCTCAGTGAGCTGTGCAGTGATGAGATGCAGACACCCACACGATGGAGCCATGCTCTGTCAGTGGAGACAAAGGTGACAGCCATCATATGCCTGCTCACCACAGGCACCTTCCAGAGACCAACAGGGGACACAACAGGCATAACCCAGTCGCCCGTGTCATGCCTACTCACACAATTTCTCAGCGCACTGCTGCCACATGCTGTGGAGTACATCCTTTTCCCCAGCACACAGGCAGAGCGCACAGCACACATACAAGAGTTCCACAGGGTAGCACAGTTGCCTGGTGTGCTCGGGGCCATTGACTGCACCCATGTGGCCATCCGCATACCACCTGGCCTGGACGGTGTGTCCTACATCAACCGGAAGGGGTATGCCAGCATCAACTGTCAAGTGGTGTGCGATGCCAGGGGGCGCATAACCAATGTCTGTGCCATGCACCCTGGGGTAGCACATGTAGCCTTCATCTCACACCAGTCTGCACTGTGCCACAGGTTTGAGAGTGGGGACATCTCCACTGGCCACCTAGTGGGTGAGTATGCATATCACGCAGGATGACATGAGCAGACTTGGGGGGTGCATAGTCAGAGGTGCCATGGGTACTGGCCTTGTTGGCCCATGGCAAAGCGACACAGAACACCATACTAATGTGCACCCTCTACACACAGGTGACAGTGGCTACCCACTCCGTCCCTGGCTACTCACACCATACCGGCGCCCCACGACCCCATCGCAGCTATGGTACAATGAGGTACACACCACAACACGGAATGTCATCAAGCAGGTGTTCGGGATGCTGAAGGCACGTTTCCAGTGCCTGGACACATCTGGTGGTGTCCTACAGTACAGTCCCTCGAAGGCCTGCGGGCTATTCCTGGCCTGCTGCGTCCTGCTCAACATGGCCAACGACTGTAGGATAGCTGTAGAGGACGAAAGAGGGGCATAGCAGTGGGGATGATGAGGACGCCAGTCCAGACAGTGATGGGCAGCCACCGCCTGGGTTAAGGGACACCCGCCTGATCCAGATGTCACAGCTGCACAGGGACACCATCACAGAAGAGTACTTTGGTCGACACAGGTAGGTCACGGGGACATGTGCAACCACCAATGGCAAGGACACAACCCACAGACAGGCAGGGATGAATCCCAGGGGCAGATGGTGGTAAGGGAATGGGTCTGAGTGTGGCGCTGCACACGGTGTCAGGGATGGGCAGGGCCAAACACGACACATGTGCACACACACACACACACACACACACACACACACACACCACAAGACATGTACAAGGGGTAGATGGCATGCCAACCCCAAATGCCACCCCTACCCCCACAAAGGTCCACACACAACCATGCCCAGTGGCCATCACTGTGTGTGCCTCAGACGCTGGGCACCATTGCACACTGGCGGACAGTGCAACGCAGGCATCATCATGCACATGCCACAGTGGCCAGCAGCTGGGAGGGTGTGCACAGGGACCGTGTGAGTGTAGGGCCGGGTACCCCACCTGTGCGTCACACGATGCACACCACACGGCACATAGAGCAGTGGCAGACAGTGGCCATGGTGGGGGACAGGTCAGTCACGCGGCACAGTGCCACAGCTGCTACGGATGCATGGTCGGCCCCACCGAGACCTGTCAGCTGTGCCAGGCTGACCATTGGCCTCATGGGGTGGCACCGACAGTCCCCCAGAGGTGATGATGCATGAACGTGATCACGTTCATGCAGGGGTCTGCAGCTCACCGAACATGCCCGCACCAGGCGTGCTCGGTATGCCCACAGTCGAACCCAGTGTCGACATAGCAGGTGTTGTACGGCACCGGGAATGGGGGGTTGACATGACACTGCATGGTGTCTGTGGTGCATGGGCACTGAACTGGGTGCCCAATGTGGGCATGACAGCTGTGAATGCATGTGTCTACCTGTCAGTGGCAGTGGTCACATCCTCCTGCTGCTGGGCCATCTCTGCCAGGAGCAGACCATGGTCTCTGCTGTGCCATTCCTCTGCCTGGTGCAGAACCGCACTGAGTGCATCCACCACAGTCACAAGTCGCAACTGCTGATCCACTGAAGCCTGGAGTAGACGGCTGTGCTCATCAAAGTGGTCATTCACCAGTCTGGCATGCTGTCCCTCGTGGTGTTCCTGGCCCTGCTGGGCAGCACCCCTTGATGATGGGCACTGCACACCAGAGCCATGCTGGGGCACATCCACACGTGGTGCACTGCCACCGCCACCCGATACTGTCCCCCCATCACCATTGGCCAACTGCTGGCACTGCCCCTTCAGCTGCCAATTGCCAGGGCTCACCAGCTCCACTGCAGCGGCTGCAACAGCCCCACCGGCCTGGATGCACACCAGTGCTGCCCCACTGGGGCATACAGGCACAGGCTGGGACTGTGTTGTCATGCAACCCTCCACGGTGGCACCATTCATGGCTACTCCCATGCCATTTCCTGCTGTAGGACCATCCTGCGTCCTACATGTATCACTGTCCAGGACATGTGATCCATCATTATTGGTGCTGGATCTGGCACCAATCCATGTCCCAGCATGCTGGAGTCTGTGGGCGCTGTCATGCTGGGACACAGGCAGGGCCCATCCGCACCCACTCCACCATCTTCAGTCTGGACAGACAGGCAGGTATGTACTGGTCTGGTCTCTCGGACACCTGTGAAGGTGGATGGGCGTCCCTCCGTGTTCAGGGCATCACCCTCGGTGGACACACCCACCACCGCTGACCCATGTAGATGCTCAGGAGCTGTACGGGAACACAGTAGCGTTATTTTCTCCGCCCTGCCCTGTGGCATTCCCCCCACCACCCACACAGTGACAGCACAGGACCTACCATGCAGTGATGGGCTATCACCCGTCTGGAAGCCACCACCAGGAATGCCCTCAATGGCACAATACCACATGCTGCCAGCCACCCACTCCTTCTGTGGCATCAGGCATGGCACATCCAGCTGTCCACCACCAGTGGCAGCACGTGCTGCCCTGATGGCAGCCACCTTATCCTTTATCCTCCTCCTCCTGTCCATGCCGACCTTCTTTTTACACTCCTTCACAGACAGCTGGTGGCTGCCATGCTGGTTCACGGCACGCACCACCTCACCCCACGCCGCAGCACGGGATTGTGGTGTTCCCCGCTATCCGCTGAGCAGCGGTTCCCTGTTGAGATATGCCTTGAACAGGGCATCTGATTCAGCCTGGGTGAAGTTGGGCCTCCTTCTTCTCCCCGTCCCCATCTCTGTTCCTCCTCATCCTCTCGTTCAGTCATGATCGAGCCTGTGGGAAGGACAGGTGTTACCTTTGAATGTGTAGTCCCATTCAGCCCTCACAAACCACAGTCCACACATCCCAACAGCATGCAACCCACCACAATAGACTGCAATACCAAACTATGTCCTCTGCAGCCCCATGTCACATTTATATAGTGCAACACATGCAAATGAGGCGAAATGCAACTTTAAGTGGATGCTAATGCAGTGGTTGCGCCATGGAATTGCTGATGAGCTGATTTGCATATGCTGGCTAAATATCGTGCTGTTGCACCTTGCACAATGTTGTTGAGCATGCTCAGGCTATGGCGCAGCTCTGTGACATGTGCAGTAGGCACCACACGGCGCATACCCGGGGGTGCTGATGCCAATGCGTGCTGCGCTGGTGAAGTGCTGTGAATGGGATGCAGTGCAGAGCATGACCACCACTGTGCCAGTGGTACTAGTGTGCTGTTTGCCCATGTGGTGCTCATGCCCTGGTGTGCCGTAGGTGCCATGGAACCACAGCATGGTAGGCCACTGCATGGCTTCACACACAGGCACCCTACCGCGCCTACATGCAGGGAGTCCCAATAGTGCTGTGGCACTCCTTGCGTGGACAGACCCTTGACTCTGCAGTCGACCTTTTCCCCCTAGGTGCCATGCATCTGCATGGGTACACGCCTATCGTGCAGTTCGGTGACAGTGCGATGGGGAATGGCAGCGCTGTACCACACAGCTTCTGCACGTGAGGAATGTGTGCTACAGGGTGCCATTTTGTTATCGGTACTCACTGCAGGATGTCACGCAGGTGAGCACAGCAGTGGAGCGCAGTAGAGCTGGCAAACCTTGTGGCCATTGTTGAGCCCCATGCTGGGGCCCTGTTCAGCCAGGACCCACTCGACAGGCCGCGCAGTGCTGTGTGGGAGGAGGTTGCTGAGTGCATGGAGGAGGCCACTGGTATCACCAGGTCCGGTGAGCAGTGTCACCACTGGTATGGAGACCTCTGGTGGAGGGACCCAGACAGACTGGGGCATCTGCAGGCACACATCCGGAGAGGCATTGTGCCACAGCCAGGTAGGTGCTCCCTCCATACACTGGTAGCATCCGTCCGTCCGGGTATCACGGTGTGCATGTGTCCACCCTGCAGGGAAATGGGGGCCATCTAGTGGGGGCGGTAGTGGTGGTGGTGGGGTTGCGCCATGGCTGGGCTGTGCGGGAATGCATACACTGGGGGGGGCTTTGCTACTGGTTTGCACCCTAGGCCTGGAGGAGCACCGTAGGGTGAGGCAAGCCTGAGCAGAGCAGGACAGGGCTGGTGCACCACAGCTGCAGCAGGGTCGTGGAGGAGGGGCCATGGGCCAGCAGCGCCCAGCTGGCCTGGATGCAGGTGAGTGCCTTTTTTCATGTTGCAAGGTTGACGGCAGGGCATGGCCACCAGGACTTGGCCCCACCACCGTGCTTGACACACAGTGCACTCAGCACTGTCCTGTGGCACTGCATGTGTGGGTGGACATTGCTGGTGGTCTGTGCATGCACTGGGTACATGGCTGTGCCATTGCCTTCGCACCGCATAGCCATGTCACTGTACGGCCACGGTGGTGCTGTGCGGGACATGGGTGATGGGTGTCTGCAGCGGTCTGCATGGCTGTGGGTGCTGGATAGCCAGGTTTTGTGGGTGCGGTCACTGTGGGTGGTCGCATGCTATCACAGGGGCATGGTCCATGGCTGTATGCCATGCACAATGGGTGGGTTGCAGGGGTCTGGCCAGTCACACGTATTGACTCTGCTCCCTTGTCCTAGGTGGAAAACACTGGACGGCGCTGGAGAGAGGGGTACAGAAGCTGCTGCAGCTCACCAGAGACACACTCAAGATCCTGCAAAGGATGGAGCGGGATGAGGTATGGTACCATGGAAGAAAGTGAAGGCACAGAAGTGGGGAGAGGGGCAGGCAATAGGCCCTCTATGCCCACTTATTGAATTCCCCCCCGGACTCACCCTCACACCCCCTTCATCCCTCTCCCATTTGTTCCCCCCTGCCCCATGCTCACCCCCACCTGGTTTGTGGCCCTTTCCCCCACCCCATTGTATATAGTTGTATATATGTTTTGTTGTTCACATTCATTTAATATATACATTTTGTTATGACAACTGTGGTGGTGTCTGATTTGCAGTGGGCTAATGGTGCTTGGCTGCAGTGGTGTGTATGGCATTGGGGGTGGTGCAGGCCTGGGCGTGTGTGTGTCCGGCAGGGACCCACCTATGGTGTGGGTGGGAGACTCAGTCACTGTCTGTGGTATGTGTGTTGTTCCCTGAGCACTGGACTCCTGTGTGCAGTGGTCCCCGATGCATGCACTGTGTCCATGGTGCCCCTGTCAGTATGTCCATGGCCCATGCAGCTGACACCCTTGCATGTCTGTGCTATGCATGGTCTGCTGGCATATCAGTGGTGGCTGTTCATGCTGGCCACCCCCTGGACCTGCCGCAATGGCGGATTGCCTCCTGTCACTGGTATGGTGCACATCTGCCTCAGGTGGCACTGTGGCCTCTGCTGTTGTTGTCCCCCCTCCATGCTGTTGCTGGTGTCTGTTGCAGGGTCTGTGCTCTGATGTCTGTTACTTGTGCTCCGGCCGCATGCTGGTGGTGGATGACTTCATGGTGCATGCGCAGGGTGGCTGGTACACCTGTGCCATGGTGGGGTGCTGGCCGTGGGTACACGGCTGCTGTGGTCACATGCCAGTGGGTTTGTTGCCCCGCTATTGTTTCCCTGTGTTGGGGTGCCCTTGGGTCTGGGTGGGTGTTTGTCCATGCCCTGTGTTGCAGCCTGTGTGGCGCATGCCTCCATGCACCACTGTGGGCATCTGTGCTAGCTGTTGGGGCCAGTGCTGGGACATAGTGTGTGCCTGGGTGGGTGTGTGGGTGCTCTCCTGCTGGTGGTGGGGTCCAGGGCAGGCCCTGTCACATGTGGGGTACCTTGGGTGCTGATGCAGGATCGACCTCTCGGCTATGCCTCAGGGGCCATGCAGGGTGGCACTGTGTCTGCAGTTGTTGCATCGGTGGCTGCTGCTGCCTGCTGAGGGGTGCTCACAGTGGGGCTGCTATGCATGGCTCCATGGTGCACAGGGTTGCATTGTCACAGTGGGTGTGGTGGCATGCATACAGAGCCATGCACTTTTGGGAACTGCTCCTGGGCGGGGTGTCTGAGGATCGCTGTGTGGGGTGTGCTCTGCATTGGTGGGATGGGGTGGCACAGGGTGGCTGGACCTCCTTGTGTTACAGTCACTGCTTGCCAGGGGGCATGCTGGGGCACCGTGCCCTGGTTGTGGATTCGGTGCTGGTGTTCATGGGCTGGTGGTTCATCCAGCTCACCACAGGTTGTGCAGTTCATGGGGTGCGAGGGGTGCTGCCTGGTCTGCTGCGTGCTCCTCTGCCCATGTCTTCCATGGGTGGTGCACCCCTGCATCCTGTCTCTGCGCATTCCTGGTTGTGCTACTGCACTGCTACCCTGCTCCACTACACAACCCTGGTTGTGCTACTGTGCATCATCCCTGCACCACTGCACATCCCTGGTTGTGCCATGGTGCAGTTGGTGCGATATTCAGTTGTGTTGCGCAAGCGCACCTTGGCCTGCGCTGTGGTTGAATATCACACATGTTGCACATGGGCGCACTGCACTTGTGTCTGCTCCTGCTATTGCACTATTTTATGGCGCAGTTTGAATATCTGGGCCCAGGAATATACTATAGGGAGATGGGAGTGAGAGGGAGAATGCCACTGAACACTAATGATACTTTTAAATAAATGGAATGCACAGTTCAAGAAATCATTTTTCCTGATAGAGATTCCTTTTCTGCAAACCCTTTGCCACATTCACAGAAAAAAAATCCTTTTTCATGAATCCTTTGCCATGGTCATGGAAAAGGATGCTGTCTCATGAAAAAGGATTTTGGACTTATTTTTTTCAAAATCTTTTTTCGCAAGCCGATTTCCTTTTTCGCGAGAACGAAAAAAGACCCACAAAAAAGGAACTTAGTGAGTCATGACAAAGGCTTCAAATAGTTAAAAAAAACATTCCAGGGTCATGGGAGTTATTAAACATTACACAGTGAGGCCATCCCAGTTTTGCTGAGGGTTGAGGATCTGGATGCCACATCTCGTGCCACAGCTGAGACCCAGATTTGGGAATGAGCTTGGGTCATCAGGGATCAGCGGGTGGAGAGGCCAGGAGATGGATTGAGTGGGCATGTGGCAGCTCTCCTCTCCTGGGTGGGGACTCAGTCATGCCCGCTGCAGGGCTACCCCTGGGTGGAGGCTCCAGGGTAGTGCAGATGGGAGTGGCTAGACTAGGGAGGATGCCACAGATCACTGTGTGTGATTGCCCCACATGCATCTGAGCAACTGTGGCAAGGGAAGGGGAGAAAAGAGAAAATAGAGCTGGAAGGCTCTGTGATGGCCCTGTAGCACCCACACGGGCTTCCCATAGTCTGGATGTTGGTCTCCAGGGGAGGGGGGAAGTCGACACCCTTCACCCTCAGCCCTGTCATGGGGGGGAACCTATGGGGGATTACTGGGAGGGAAGGGTGCAGGAGAGTTGGGTCCAGAGATCTGACCTCTCCTAGGGAGGGACCGAGCCACCTGTCATCTCTGTCGGAGGAGGAAAAATGTATATGGAAAAAAAAAACAATTACACAGTGAAACTCATCGACTCCCAATGAGCAAGATACATGTTTGGATGTCTGCAGAAGATATCCCTGTGCAGACTTATAACTGTTCTTTGTGTGGAAAAATAGAAAATAAAATCATGGCTTACGTAAAAGGATTTTTTCTAATTTGAAAAGGAATGAACCCTCAAGAAAAATAATCCTTTTCCATGAGACCAAATTCCTTTGTCGTTCCAGGAAGCTATCCAAAAAAGTGTACTGAACATGCTCAGAACCCAAAACTTTACACTTAAATAACTTTGGAATGGATTAATATTTTTCACCAGACTAGTGAAGCACATTTCTGTGGGTCAAGACCTTTGTACCCTAAAAAATTCTGACCAAAATTCCAAGCCATTTGGGTGCAGTGTGATGACATAAAAATGCAAAAAAAAAGCAATTTTAATGTTTTTGCACTATGCACAGCTCGAAATCCTCAAATCCAGCCAACACAAAACTTGGCACATGATGTGACCTACCATACAAGACTGCACATACAAAGTTTTGTGTAGATCTGTGAAACAAATGCACAGTTATTAAAGTGAAAAATCTGAGGTTTAACATTAAACTTCCTACTCAACCCTAACTATGGGGGCACGACTGTGCCCGTATAATACTACAAAAGCTACTTTTATTATAAGCTCCTCTTAAGGACAAACCAAATGAAAAGGGTAGTTAGTTTGCTTAGCAAATTGGGTGCATTCAGCAAACACAACCTCTGGCTGGAGGGCAGTGTTTATTACTGTAAATACAGCATAACTATCTTTCCCACTATTGGAATGTCTTTAAAGTACATGCTTTGACAAAAATGTATTTCAGTCATCACAACTTTCAAAATGCTCTGTACTTTATGTCATTGCAGGATGGAACAGAAAGCCACTGGGTCTGTTTGTCTGAGGTTTTCAGGAGTAGCCCAGCCATATGGAGGCATTTACCCTTAATAAGAGGTAACATGCATTTGCTCCTGTTCCTGCAGCTGTGACCAGACATGGGCCTGCAAAAAACCCCATATGGTCAGATTTGCATATCCCATGCTATACATGAAGCATATCTGCACATTCCTGATGCCATCCCCCACCTACGTAGTAGTGCAGGGGTTAGGGAGCATGGCAGGGTCCAGTTGGGGACACAGACTGTCTTCCTGGGACTGTCTATCCCTTAAAGGGACCAGCTGGTCTAGCAGTGTGCTCCACAAATTCCATAATGCCCCCAACCCTCACAGTATGAACAGAGGGCTGGGATTACAGGTTGGTGAAGTCTGCACCATAGTCTCCACTCACTGTAGCTAATGGGAGTAGGTGTACATATGGCTACTGCAGGGTCCCTGCTTGCATAGTCAGCTCCCCCTCCACCAGTGTTCCATGCCACAGAACTTGGATTATGCATGTCATGTAACCATGCTCCACCTCAGCTACATTTCCTTCCAGGCTGCAACCATAGCCAGGTGGCAGGATGGGGGGATGATGCGGAGGAGGCATGGAGCCCCATTATGAATGCACAGGGTCCAACATATCCCTCACTAAATGGCAAGGGATTGTACCAAAGCCTATGTATTATGTATATGCAGTGCATAAGCTTCCTGAAAAAAGCCCAAAGTGCAATAATAAAACAAATATTTTGAAAAATTGGGGATCACAACCTACGTTAAAAAAATGAAGTTAAGTATCGCTTACTAAGCATAACAATTTCACTACTACAACTTGCAAGCAAACATAGTTGGTATTGGACCATACTTCTTTGTGACTGTTATACTGTAAATTGCCTCTTGAACTGTGTAGTGTGTACATCTATCTGTCTGTCTGTCTGTCTAGCTATCTATCTTTCCATCTAGAGAGATAGATAGCTAGCTAGACAGACAGACAGACAGACAGACAGACGGATAGATAGATAGATAGATAGATAGATAGATAGAACTTTAGACTTCCAGCAATTCCTGTCTTTCCCAGTCGGTAACCCTTGTCAATTATCCAGAGTAATAAAGGTGGCCACAAGAAAGCTGCTCTGCATCTGAATCTGTCTGTCCCAAACCCCCAGGTGACTACATTGATGATGAGGTTAAGAGATCTCATGGGTGTCACTGCAGTCAGCTAAGCCTGCTCATTAGCCAACAAATGTTTTCAGCCCAGCACGACTGTGAGACAGGTGTTATTAATAAAAAATACCCCCTCTCTGTTGCCTCTCACTTCCGAGCTGCTTTACAAGTCGTGTGCTCCCCTGCCAAGCTGCTGAAACCCTCCTACCCACTGGCCATGATCTGCAGATTGAGACCTGGTGTTAGTATAAAAGACAAGAGAAAGTCTCTTATTGCACACAATGCTAATAGCACAATCTTGGGATCACACAAATTCAAAATAGCGAATGCTTGGGCAGACTGCTGCTGCTCTGCCCTACAGCTCCAAACATCACAATCCACTGTGATCTGGCTGGAGCACTCACCACACAATACATGCACAACATAGCCTGTGAGGTATGTTTAAAATATAAACTGTACTTGCTAGCAAGTGATCCAGGTCTTATCAAAAAGGGAGCCATAAATCTGTCATCTGCTGGACAACACCAGGGACTGGTAGAAACAGCAAGCAGGCACCACTTTCCCTCAAGCCTGCGCAACCTGTGTGTAACAGTGTCATCTAGGCAGGAGCACTGAATTGCAGTTTGCCAGCATCACAGCATCAGCACCTAGTGGTTGAACAGAAGAATTACAGTCAAGTAAGTGCAAAACTGTACAAGATTAAAATCATTTTTTTCTTGTTTTCAGGACATCAGAACTACAGAGCAGCATAAAGTCAACTGCCACATCCAGAATTACTGGTGACATGTCATCAACTGGACTTTTGTCAGAATTCGACAAATCAAATGAAGACTTTGATTCTTACTTGGAGTGTTTTCAACTCTGGTTGGCAGCGAACGCCAACAAAGATGACAAAAAGGTGGATATTTTCCTGGTGGTTTTGGGACCCAAAGTCTATGGACTTCTGAAGAATCTCATCACACATGCCAAGCTAGTGGACATACGGTATAATAAACTCACCAAGACACTTACATGGCATTTCAGCCCTGTCAGTTCTCACTGCAGAATGCTTTTGTTTTCATTGTCAGAACCAAGAGGGGGAGATACGCTTGCCAATTGCATCATCACACTGAAGTGTCTAGCAAGCACCTGTGAGTTCAGCCAGTTTCTAGATGATGCTCTATGGGATCACTTTGTTTGCAGTCTGGGAGGAGAAACCTATGACAAATAGCTTTTGTCAGAAAAAAGATTTAACTTTCAAATTGTCCTGTGATATCATACTTACTTTGGATCTTAGCCAGAAAGACAACAAGAAGCTAATGATACATTCTGAGCTTCCAAGGAATAAAGTTCACAGGCTCACCCATATGCCAGGACCCAAGGGCATTCCAGACCAGGAAGTGGTCCACCAGTACGTCATAAGCAACCACAAAAATCTTGGAAGTTGGCACCACAGTCGAAACAACTGAATAAATTGGCCCATCATATTTGGCGATAGTTAATGGGAAAGATAGTAGGCCCTGGACCCAGGGTTACATTTTGCAAAGCACCCAGCATTAGAGACAAGGTGGTCCATAGCCATTTTTTAAGTATCAAGCTCTCAAATCGCACATGGCTCCTGCCCAGACAAAAAAGGAATTTTATATGTAAAAAATGTAATGTCTGCAAAGACATAAATACAAGATGTAAATCGGGGTGCCTACAAAAATCAGATAGATGTTGTAGTAAAAGATTGTATTACTTTTAGTACTACTTTCATCATCTATTTCATCTGGTACACCTGTAGGCTAGAATATGTGGGTAAAACTGTTTTCTCCTTCAGACAGCGGATGCAAGAACATATTAGATACATTGTTAATGACTGCACTGATAAAGTGGCAGGTAGACACTTTCTTGAGAGACACAATTTGGACCCCAACGACTTTAAGAGCATGGGACTAGAAGTATGTAAATGTGATGCATGTGGAGGGGACCACCAGAATACATTGTTACCAAGAGAGGGATAAGTTAAATACCCTGAATCCTTCAGGACTTAATGAAATCTTGGATCTTAAACCCTACTTGTAATACATTAGGACAAAAAATCCTACTTAAATTTTCAGTAATGGTGTAAAAGTCTTAAAAATTAAACAAAATTCATCTCCTCCCTAAGCCTCATTGTCTTTACTGTATCAATAGGCCCTGCGATTGTAATTGAGAACCTGTTAGCCTTTGTTGTAACCCTGTACAGTAAACCCTTTAGGATATACAGGAACTATAAATGAGATGTAGTATAAATATACAGCAAAAGGAATCAATTGTACCTTACGCTCTTTTACTTCTAGAATCAGGTCTAGAATTAAATGAACACCACATAGAATTATGTCAACCATGGCAATACAAATGTAGCTCTCCAGGAAGGCCCTGAGCAAGTATAGAAGATCACCTATACTGTACCTTGGGACATCTAATGTGGCATCAACCTAAACTGGTCATTTAAAGCAAATGCATTACAGATCCATACAGAAGTGTGAAATAATGTTGTTGTGACTTTAAAACCATCCTCAGATTCTAACCCCTGATCTTTACTTTTTGTATTTTGTGACTAGTTTAATAATTATTGATTATTGTTTACTGAAGATTATTTTTTGGTTATAGTGAACCATTTCGTGGAAAGCTAAAATACTTGAAAAATGTCTTTAAATGATTGTAAAAACAAAATGCAAACTGTTGATGATGTCATTACCTGGGGACCATAAATGTAAGTGGGCAGGTCTCACTAATTATCCCCTTGATGAAGCATAACTGAATAGGTGAAGTGCTGGGAAGGACCTCACTGAGGTGATTGGAAAGAAATAAAAATTATTTGGATTGCATTTGCGAGCCTGGACGTTATTTTCTGAAGAGCCTAATCTTGGTATATGCAGATACTGCATGGGTTGGACCATATAATCTGTTTTATGGATATGTTGGTAACAGCATCCACAGTGGAAAAGCAGTTGACAATCCTGGGCCAAGTCCTGTCCAGACTGCAGTGGTATAGCGTGAGAGTGAAGCTAGCCAAGTTTCAGTTTCTACAAGATTCTGTCAAGTAACTGGGCTGTCAGATTGATACCCAGGGCTTACACCCAACAAAGAGCAAGGTGGAAGCTATTGTCAAAGCACCAACACCAACAAATGTGACTGAGTTAAGATCATTCTTGGGCCTGTTGAACTGCTATGGAGGTTTTTCTAGCACACTTGTCCACATTATTGCAATCACTGCACGACTTGCTACTGAACGAAGCTAAATGAAATCGATCACTGCAGTGTGAGGAAGCATTCCATTCTTGCAAGCAATGTCTTCTGAACAGCAAGTGGCTAGCACACTTTGACTCAGCAAAACCTCTGAGTTTGGCATGTGATGCATCCCTATATGGAGTGGGCTCAGTAATCTCTAATGTTTTAGCTTCAGAGGAGGAACATCCAATTGCTTTTGCTTCAAGGACCCTGTCTCCAAGCAAAAGAAATTATGCTCAGATTGAAAGGGAAGCCTAGAGCATAATCTTTGATGATAAGAGGTTCCATAACTACTTACAGAATATGGTTGGAAATTTAGTCTGCTAACAGATCACAAGCCTCTACTGGCCATTTTGGGGACAAAGGCAGCAATATCCACTCTCCCATCACTGAGGATGCAGTGATGTGCTCTGGTTCTGTTGGCCTATGACTATAACATCAAATAGAGATGTTCTGAGAATCAAGTAAATGCGGATACATTATTGAGACTGCCATGCAAAGATACTACGAATACAGAAGATGCTGGAGCAGTATTTCACCTTTCACATGTGGTGACCGGAATTAGGAGGGTGGTTTGTCTCTTCTTTTCAAGGAAAGGCAGGCACAATGGTTCCAAGTGCAAACAGATAGCTTTTGCATTGCAACAACCACTGGTTACCTTAAAATAATGGGTTATCTGGTTGCAATATACAAGGCTAAGGTACTTACAGTGATGGTCACGCACTACACACTTCTATTTATGGAGTACAACTATATTAGTACAAAATACCAGAACTATATGGATAGGCAGCTATAGATATGGATATGTGATATAACACTCTAACCGGGTAACCTAGTGCCCTACGTTTGCAGGTGTTAACAATCGTAGCTCAATCAATACCTAACCACCTTGGTCAAGGGTAATGAGCAATACACCAATCTGTGATATGTTGGTACAGTAGGAAGAGCAGTCTTGTTTTGGTGGGGAGCAGGGGTTGGTTAGCTAGCTTGGCAAATGGTTGGTACAATACTTTATTGACCGATCAGTCTCATTGGCCGGCAGGGAAGATGGAAGCAGCAAGATGAAGAAGATGCAGGGGATGAGAAAGATGAGGGATGGAGGCGATGAAGAAGATGCAGGATGAAGGCTGGTCTGGAAGCTGAAGAGGCAGCCAATGAAGGGATGGAAGCTGGTTGAGGCATTGTCCTTTTGCTGTGATGAAGGGTTCTTGGGAAGGCAGCTGATGGGTTGCCACCCAAACAAAGAAGAAGCTATGGCCAGCTAGAAAAAGCAAAATAACAACAGGGCAATTTCTTAACCACTGTACTATGGCGGGGACCTCACTGCTTTGAGCCGGTGTGGCTCCTAGGCTGACTGTACTGAAGGACTATCTACCACAATGCTAACTACTGTAGTCTTCGAGGTCTTTGAAGGTCATTGGTAGGCTGGGCAGAAGGCACTAGAAGCTTGGCCAGGTGAAAGAAAGGTGGCCCCTGGGCTCAAGGCTGCAGGTGATTGCAGTCTGTCATAGGGCAATTAGATCAGGAGGTGGGACTACCATAGCTGGGCAGCCCGTCTGCTTCCCCAAGGCAACAGTTCAGTTTTGGAGGGGAAGGGGACTGTTGCAGGTGACCACAGCTGGTGGTGGGGCAGGCAGTTCAGGCCCCAAATGCAGAAAAGTTTAGGAACCACAGTGGTTGAGATACAGGGCAGCAAGTCTAGCCCCAATGTAGATATCAGTTCTTAGTGGGTACTGGGCAGGCAGTTCAAATCCTGTGTTTTTTTAGTTCAGGTCCAAGGCAAAACAGTCCAGCCATTTGGGGTAAGTAGCATCCCAGGATGCAAACCCGGGTGAGGCACTGAAATTGACAATTACACAATAATAATGCTCTTTTGGACCAGGTACTGGGTCCATCTTATGGTCAGGGTCCGGGTGGCAGGCAGCACAGCATAGACCTGTCTGTCCCCTCAGTCTGCAGATCATACCAGCTGTCAGAAAGCAGTCCAGGGGGGAATGGGGTGGTCGATGAGAGAGGGGAGGGTTCCCAAGGGTCACACTAGAGCTTTCCAGGTGGCTTGTGTGAAAATAGGGGCGCCGGTCCTTTAAATCCCCAAGTGATCCTTTTTTTGCTTGTAGACCTGCAGGAGAATCTCCTAGGCCCAGCCCACACCTTTGCACATATATAAGGGGGTGGCAGCTGAGCTATGCAGTGTGCCCAGACTTTGCTCTACCCATTATAAATATTTACCTTTAGCTATAACCTACTGTACTGGGCTTGGGCATAGCTCCTCCCCTCCTGTATAGAATATGAGGGACTTTGGGTTTGGCCTGGCTCTGCCCTCTAAGTGCAGCTCCTCCTCTTTAACCCACTTTAAACTTGGGGTGCTGATTTGGTACCAAGTTTACTTATTATGGGGCTCATGCTCCGAAGAGACCCATATCCTACCTTTGTTGTTGGAGCTTTGCCCACTTACCTGTCTCCCTTCTGTGCCCCCTGTTTCCATTTAGGTGCCTCCACTAATAAATAAAATAAATTTGGGGCTTACAGCCCACTCACCACTTGGCTTGTATCTTCGGAGGCAAGAAGAGTAATTGATGGTGCTAGTGGTAAAAGTCGGGGACCTGCGCCCCCACCTGACTAATCGGTGGCCGCTGTGCAGCCAAGGGGCAGAACATTAGTGCTCTGGGCAGTCATTTCTGTCTGGACACACTTTGCGGTAATACACCGCGGTCTGGCTGCCCAACTTCCGGTGCAGTGTGAGTCAACAGCTCCTGTTCAAAGGCTGCAGCTGCACCAGGAACTTGAGGGAAGGGATGCTGGAAAGAGGGAGGGTGGAATACCACTTACCATTATTCCTAAAAGGGATTTTGCCTTGGTCAGGGGTGGGGCAAACTCTGGGAGTCAGCCCGTAGTCGGCGGCCAGTGCGGGTGTGGGGGCCAAAGGCAAAAGGGAAAATAGGGAAGGCAAGGGAAAAGCTGAAGCAAACAAAAGAAGAAACAAAAAAGAACAACCCAGGCAGCCAACTACAACAGGACCTCCTCTTTCTCTCTTTCAAACTGTGTACCTTAACTCCTGGCCATGTGACTAACACAGGAGACCAATGAGGGGAAGGGAAGCAACCAGGGCCACCAAAAATCACTATAAAATAAACAAAAAACACAAAAAAGCAGAAACCAAAAACAGGACTAGGGAGTGGCCTCCAGTGGGCAGCTGGCCCTACAGTCAGCAGGCAAAGTGGACAAAAGGACCATGTCTACGCCACTGGGACCTACAGCTTATGGCCAGAGGGGAGATCAAACAGCTGCTGCTGAAGACCCCCGAGGACCACTGGCTACAGAGGAGAAGTCACCAAGGAGTTACGGACCCGAGCTTCAGGTAAGCCTCAAGACGACCTTACTCTTGTGTTCTCCACTCTGTCAGACACCCAGACCAGAATTGCCCTCTGACTAGCAGGGAAGACCCTTTCTAGCCTAGGGGAGGACCTGGCTTCTGGCCAGGTGGTTGTGTCCCAGGTGCTTGGAGTAGCTCCTAAGGCTGATTTATGGCCCATTTTGGACATTGGACAGGGACCTTGCCTGGACAAGACAAAGGATCCAGCGTGGGAAGGCTACATGAGGGGAGGGGGAAAGGGACAGAAAATGGTCAGCCAGCTACCTTGGTCAGCAAGCCAGCTGGTTGTGTATGGGGTGGGGGGAATTAACCCTTTTCCTCACTGAGGTTTTCTTGGTGTGCTGGCTGGTAATCTTTGGGGTACTACACACATTTTAAGGAATTACCTATGGCTTCTTTGGATGCGGCACAGGAAACAAGACGGGATTCAGTCCTTTCTAAGGTCCTAGATATCATCCTAAGTGGTTGGCCAAACTCTACAAGAGACCAGACTTTCTGACCTTTCTTTGACAAGAAGGACCAATTATCCACAAATCAAGGCTGTGTTCTGTGAGGCTCTTGAGTCGTGATACCTCTAACATTCCAAAAGAGGTTACTTTCTGACTTACATGACAGTCATCCCAAAATCTCTCAGATGAAGGTATTGGCTCAGGGATATCTCTGGTGGTCAGGACTTGATTAAGATATCCAGTGTCTTGTCAGTCAATGTACATCACGTGCGGTTGTCCGTGACCAACTTGCAATGGCACCCCTGCATCCCTGGTCCTGGGCTACTACACCTTGGAACCACAACTATGTGAGCTATGCAGAAGTGGACATACAGCATTTCTTAGTGACAATTGATATCCACTCCAAATAGATGGAAGTGCTTCCCACTCCAGTGACAACTACATGAAAGACTGGAAGTCTTCTGAGACAACGTTTTGTCTCATATGGGCTGCCACAAGAGCTAGTGTCAGACTTCGGTCCCTAGTTTTCTTCACAAGACTTTAAAATATTCTTAAAGCAGAATGGGGTCCAACAAATGTTGTTTCCACCTTGCCATCCAACATCAAATGGTACAGCTGAATGAGCTGTACAAATATTCAAAAAAGCCTGGACCAAAGAATTTTCTCTGTCAATACCTGCAACCCAAAGGTTGATTCAGTTCCTGTTCACTTACAGAAACACTCTTCACACCGTCACAGAGGGAACACTTGCTAAACTGTTCCTCAAACATCAGCCACATACAAGTTTGGCATTGCTCAAGCT
Source organism: Neoceratodus forsteri (assembly GCA_016271365.2). NCBI lineage: Eukaryota > Metazoa > Chordata > Ceratodontiformes > Ceratodontidae > Neoceratodus > Neoceratodus forsteri. The sequence goes on along the minus strand of CM057454.1, from coordinate 1,064,269,130 downwards.
GCATTTGGCTGCTACTGTTGCAAAACATCAACTGCAACAGCAAAAGGATCATGACAAGTCAGCCAACCTAGTACAGAGCTTACGCCCTGAGCAGAGGGTGATGGTTTGAGACTGCAGGCATCCCAAGAATTTGCATTCCCAGGGTGGTGAATGAAACACATTGACCTTTGAAGATGGGGTTCATGTGGGACATCAGGTTATTTACGTACATGTGGATCACCTGTTATATTAAAGATTCCAGCTCATTCAGCAGAAGATATCACTCCAGAAGAGGACAGTGACATAAAAGACTTTGTGCCTGCCTGTGAAACCCCACCGGGGCCTGTGCCAAATAATATTGGAACTCATGTTTCACTGACAGCAGTTGTTCTAGCCCAAAGATACCCCATGATGCAGTGAAGAGCACCACAAAAGCTTGACCTTCAGGTGAGGTACAGAACCTGTACCTTTGTGCAACTGGATTCTTTGCCTGTTGTGTTACGTAGTTAGTAACAAGAAGACAACAGAGAAGCAAGGGAAAGCAAGGTAGCAGGAGCTGTAAATAGGACTTGTCCAGACTTGCCCACTCACAAAGCCTTTAAATTCTGACACAGCCAGCAAACTAGGAAGACAGCAGAGAAGCAAGGGAGCAAGAGCTGAAAACAGGACTTGCCCAGACTTACTCACCCGTAAAGCCTTTAAATTCTGACAGAGACAGCAAACCAGGAAGACAGCAGAGAAGCAAGGGAAAGCAAAGGAGAAGGAACTGATATTGTTTTTCACAGGGTATATTTTCTGTTATATTGTCGTGCAGATTTTCTTGCTGAAAGGAATGAAAGCACTCACTGGGGTGGTGGGTCAGAGCTGTAGCTGATTGTTTCTGGAGGAAACGGGCTTAGTCCCACCCACACTGCCCCTCACCCCACCCAGCCCAAGGGTGTCATTTCCTTAATAATAGGGGTTCTGACATCACTTCCCCAAAAGGGCAAAGGGCATACACCTGTCATATCCATAACAGCCCATCATGCTGTGTAGGTGGTAAATGCATGCACATGCTTGTACACACTAAAAAAAAAATTAAACAGCAAGGGAGGGAGACATGTGGGGAGTAGTGCAATGCACTGGCTGTGGGGTGACAGTCTTCCGAGAGCTGTTCTGGAGGCTGTGATGCTGCCCTATTTGCAGGCACCTCTCTGGTCTGAGGTAGGAGGTTGCCCGTCTCTAGGCTAACCAGACAAGGATTTCCAAAACCTCCTTCCCCACCTAAGGACCACCAGGGCTGTTACTGTTGCCCCAAAGGCTGACAAGATAGAGGAGCATTTGGACCACGGTGGGCTCAGTGAGGGTGAGGGTGGTGGAACAGGCTGCATCCATCCAGTTGTACCTCTCCACAATTCATACAGTGTCTGGCAGAGTGAAGTTCCTTTATGGAGGCACCCACAGTGGAGACCAAGGAGGATGCTGGGAACCTCCAAAAAGGAGACCCACAGGAGGGTGGCATGGGAGCCCATGAGGAAGGAAACAACTCCTGGTGTGGGACTCAATCATTATGGGGGTAGGACTGGGGGAGGGAAGGGAGAGGGAGTTAAGGTGCCTGCCCGGCACCATGACTGGGAGGGATAGGAAGCGAATCCTCAGGATCGTGGAGCAGCAGCATAGGAGAGGGATCTGGATGTCATTGTCCACCTAGGGACAAGTAACCTGGCTGGGAATGGGATCAGAGCAGTGCAGGAGGAGTTTATGGAGTTGGGGAGGTGCCTTGGACAAGTAGCACATACAGTAAATTTCTCGGAGGTGCTTCCTGTCTATGGCATGAATTAGGCTAGGGTACTCCACACCATGGGATTCAATGAATGGTTGAAAAACTGGTGCCAAGCCCAGGGTTTTGGCTTCATTGGGGACAGGGGTTCCACCTGGAGGGATGCAGGCCTATACTGGCGCGATGGTCTGCATCTGTCCAGGAGGTGAATCAGGATCCTAGGTGATAGGTTTAAATGCTTCATTGGCAAGAATTTAAACTAGCCAATGGGGGAGGCATTGAAAATGATCAGGGAAATCTTAGCCTCTCCCCCACCAAACAGGGTGGTCATTGAGGTAAAATCAAAGGCAGATAAGTCAATAAGGAGCAGGACAGGGGTAAATGGAGAAAAAGGCAAAGGCAGTAAAGACAGGGAGGGGCTAAAATGGGTAAGGCCATCAAAAAATGGAGGGTGACGAGTACCAATACCCATAGTCTAGGTAACAAGCTCCCTGAACTAGTAGAAACACAGAAGTCAATGGCAGATAAGGACCGCAAGGCCCATCCAGTCTGCCAATTTCTTTTTCTACCTTATGAATGTGCATTGGCCTTTGCTCTGTCAATGGGCTATCTATTCATACTCATCTGTATTGCTCCCTTTTGCCTATCCCATGCCTGTTTGAAGTCCTACACTGTATTCATATCTACCACTTCCTGAGGTAGGCCGTTCCATACATCCATCACCCTTTCTGTAAAAAAGAACTTCCTTACATTACCCCTTAATCGGCCTCCCTCTAATCTCATGCTGTGTCCTCTTGTCCTGCTATTTTTCTTATATTGAAACATGTTAGACTCTTTCACCTTGTTAATGCCCTTAAGGTGTTTGAATGTTTCAATCATATCACCTCTCTCCCTCCTTTGCTCTAGGGTATACATATTGAGCTCAGTTAATCTGTCCTCATATGTTTTCTGATGCAGTCCCTTCACCATTTTGGTTGCCCTTCTCTGGACTGCCTCAATTTGGTTAATGTCCTTGTGAAAGTGTGGCCTCCAGTACTGCATGCAATACTCTGGATGAGGCCTAACCAGAGTCTTGTGAAGAGGGATTATTACCTCCCTCTTCTGACTTGTGATACCCCTACTAATACACCCCAACATCCCTCTAGCCTTACCTACTGCTTTAGTGGTTTGCTTGGATGATTTCAGGTAATCAGTGATGATCACGCCCAAGTCTCTTTCTTCCCTTGTGACTGCCAGCAACTCCCCTCCCAGTCTATAGGTGGCTTCAGGGTTTCTCTTCCGTATGTGCATGATCTTGCACTTCTTTGCATTAAACCCCAATTGCAACTCTTCCAACCATTTTGCTAGTTTATCCAGATCTCTTCTCTTTCTGCCCACCCCATCTGGATCACCTACTCTGTTACAGATCTTGCTGTCATCTGCAAACAGACAAACCTTACCCTCCAGTCCATTTGCAATGTCACTGATGAAGATATTGAAGAGGGCTGGCCCCAGGACTGATCCCTGCGGTTTCCCACTTGTGACTTGCATCTCTTCTGACTGTATACCATTTACCACTTCTCTCTGTTTTCTGCCCATCAACCAGTTTGCCACCCAGTTGACCAACGTCTGACCCACACTGAGCCTACCCAGCTTATTAATCAATCTTCTATGTGGAACAGTATCAAAAGCTTTGTTGAAGTCAAGGTAGGCAACATCAACTGCTCCCCCTTGGTCCACCACTCTGGTTACCTAGTCAAAGAAATCTATGAGATTAGTTTGACAGAACCTTCCTTTTGTAAACACATGCTGTCTTAGAGCCTGTGCTCCTATGGATTCCAAGAGTGTCTCCATAATCTTGCCCACTACTGATTTAAGACTGAATGGTCTGTAGTTCCCTGCCTCCTCCCTGCTACCACTTTTGTGGAGCGGAATCACATGAGCCCTTCTCCAGTCTTCTGGGACCTCTCCCGTGCTCAAAGACTCACTAAACAATTCTGATAATGGTTCTGCTAGTTCCACTCTTAGCTCCTTTAGTACCATGGGATGTATGCCATCAGGTCCCATTGCCTTGTCCACCCTAAGCTTATCGAGCTCTTGTAGGACCCTTTCTTTCATGAAGGTACTAGTGCACACCTGCCTCCCCTTCCCTCCCCTCTATGTCCATGGTGCTGAGCTGTGGGCCCTGCCCTACCTTCTCTTCAGTAAATACTGAGCAGAAGTATCTATTTAGGATAGATGCTTTTACATGGTCCTCCTCCTCACATGCCCCCTTATCCCCTTTGATCTTAGCAATACCCCCTCTGGACTTTCTCCTTTCACTAACATATCTATAGAAAATCTTGTCACCTTCTTTTACTGTTTGGTCTAGTGTTTCCTCAGTTTGGGCCTTTGCCTGCCTTACTGCCTTCCCTGCTTCCCTTAGGGAAGTTTGGTATGCCTCCCTATCTTCATCCTGCTACGTTCCCTTATATTTCCTGAAGGCCAGCCTTTTGTCTCTGACCTTTTCTGCTACTGTGTTAGAGAACCAAAGTGGTTTCCTTCATCTTTTGCACTTCCTTTTCTCACTAACACAATGAGATGTTGCTTCAAGTATTGCATATTTAATGCGTGCCCACTTTGCCTGTACCCCCTCACCTGTATTTCTTTTTGGCAGGGATAGCTTAACTCTGCTGGCCATCTTATCAAAGTCAGCTCTTCTGAAGTCACATATTTTTGCCTTGGAATGTGATGGTTTTGTTCTACTGGCCAAATTGAACTATACCATGTGATGGTCACTGGCACCCAGGTGACCTACCTGGAGATCTGCGATCCTTTCCCTGTTAGTCAGTACTAGATCTAGGATAGCCCTGTCTCTTGTGGGGTGTTGTGTCAGTTGTCTGAGGCCCTTCCCCTGCATGGAATCCACCATGTGTCTAGTTCTGGAAGATGTCCCTGCTGGTATTGACCAATCTGTATCTGGCATGTTGAAGTCTCCCATTATCAGAAGCTCCTCTTTAGCTTTCATGTTTTGTATATCTTCTAACAGTAACATGTCTATGTCCTACCCCTGGTCTGGAGGCCTGTATTCAACCCCAGTTCATATGGCTGTCCCATTTCCTTTTTCCAGGGTGATCCACAGTTCTTCTGGCACCTTATGTGTATTCTGAATTTCTGTAGCTTTGATATTTTCATTGACATACAGGGCCCCTCCACCCCCTTTTTGCACCTCGGTCTCTTCTGAACAGTACATAGCCAGGTACTGAAGTCTCCCAAGTGTGGTTACTGGTAAACCATGTCTCGCTAATGGCCATATGTCCAGTTTAGCCTCTGTCATTATTGCCTGCAGGTCTGGGATTTTGTTTCCCAGACTGCGAGCATTTGAGTACATGATTTTCCATTGGCCAGATTTCAGTGTGTTAGTTGTTGGGCAAGGTCCGGCATTTCCCCTGTACATCATATGGAGAACTGGACCTTTTTCTTTATGTGGTGATGCAAATCTTTCAGATGAGACATTAAATCGAGGTCCCATCTGCCGGGATTGGTGGTAATTCAAGTGGATGTTAAAGATCCCATGGCACTTATCGAAAAGAGTAGGGGAAATTTGTATTCAAAGTTCAAAAAAAAAAATGAAAATGCACAATATCATAAAGAGAAATAACAATAGTCCAAAAACAAATTCTCATAATACATTTTTCTGTGTGGGACAAGTAACAAGTAGGATTCCCTAACAAACTTCCAGAACACTTTTGTGAAAAAAAACAATAAATCCCATCACCCAAAAAAAAACATGAAAAGAAAATTAAAAGAAACCATATCCTTCTGAGCGGGTACAACATGTTTTTTCCACAAACTAAAGAAAAAAAAAAAAGAAAAAATAGGCATTAGTATAGCATATCAACCCACCCATCCAACATTTTTCCATAGCATAGAACTCACAGCCTACCCCAATGTACGCTTTTCATAGTCATAAATCTTCTCAAGTTCTTTCTGTATATTAAAGAAAACATCTTGTGGCGTAACCACTTTACCTTGCAGGAACCTGAGACATCTCACCTGCCAAATGGACCACTTTATGCAGGCTAGAAGAACATAAATAGTGCTTTTTGTCCATTTTGACCAAGATACTGGAATTTGTCCTAGAATCAAAACTTCATAAGTCATATATCAAAACATTTTTTCTCCCCACCAGTTGGACAACAAAGTCCAAAAACCTAAAACATGTATGCACTCAAAAAACAGATGTTGCATAGTTTCCACTTTACCATCACAAAGGCTTTCCCCACATCCTCTATCATCAAGCTGTTTGTGTTTCTGATTACTCCTCACCTGCAATTTCTGATGTCCACACAACCAAATAAAGTCTTGCATCTTAAGGGGCATCCTTGGTTCTATCATACAATTCAAAAGTAACCCTGTTTTAGCTGTCGTAGCAACCTGAAAAACAGGCTCCTCCCAATACCATCTATCAATAATAAAGTTATAAAATTGCTTTTTTTCTTTTCCTAGAAACCATGTAAGCTCTATTTTCCACGTCCTGATGTATTGCAATTTAGTCTGCACATAACCCGGGAGTAGTTTATCCATGGGATGCCATTTACCTCTGCCCCAAGCTTCCAAAAAAGGATTACCCCATAACTGCATGCATACTAGACCCATCCCTTCTGTTTCAAGCAGTAACTGGTGAATAGAACTATAAAATAAATTCCCAAATAAGTATACTAGCAGATGAATCATATTTAAACCTCCCTCTTTCCATGCCCTATAGGTGTGTAATCTTTTGACAGGATTCAATCTACTGCCTCACAAAAACAGAAAAAAGAAACCCATAACTTTAGTATGCACATGATAAGAAAGTGGAAAAACATGTGAAACATATAGAACAAGCATTTGTCATTGCCGAATGTTTGCGTGCTGGCATTGGCAGTGGTAGTGTAGAAGTTACAGAGCTGCGTAATAGGAATGGCAGTGAAGTATTGAACTGAAGCCAACCCCACCACCACCCTGCAGAGAGTGACAGGCATTGGGGTGTGCGTTGGAATAACAGGCATAACGGCCATGCCATTTCACGACACCCCACCCTGCAGACACTGACAAGTGCCACGGTGTTCCTTGTGGTCTTTGGCTCTTATGCGCATCCCATTTCATTAGGAAATAGGTGAGATGGGTGCGATATAGAGAATGGGGTGAACTTTGGGTGAAGAGTCTCAAGGCATACCTGCTGCCTCTCAGTGACTGCAGGGTGTAGAATGGTATGAGCATCACAGGGAAGAATCCCAAGGCACACCCCTGATTCCTGTCATTCTCTATAGGGTTGGGCGTTATAGTTGAAAACCCTAATACCTCAGGCATTCGTTGGTATTTTCCTCAAATTTTCAACATGTTTGTTTTGTACATTACACCTCATGAACAGGGGAATATCAGTTTGTTAGCCAGCTGCTTATGCACAGTGACTATGGCATTTAGCACCACAGGTGCAAAATATTCCAACAGGATGTAAAAAATTACAGCTGTACTCTTTCATGGGAAGTGTAAAAATGGCTATGTTGCAAATGTGTAGTAAAAATATTAAAAAATGGGTGAAGTCACGGCATACATAGAAACTGTATAGCGCGCAGTAGCTATTGATAGGTTGGGGATTTCTTACAGCAGATTGTCAGCTGAGGCATTTTGGTGCCTCGATCATGAACAGTGTCACTGTGATTTTCTTTATCTGTGCCGAACAATGATTTCCCACAGTGACCACATCTCTGCACTGAAAGTGTGAAAACACACTTCGCCATGTTGTGAAAATGGCAGCTGTACTGTTCATAAGGAAGTGTGGAAAAATGCCACTGGTGAAAATCTGGACTGAAAATATTACAAAGTCATGAACTAACGAGGGTGTGTGGAAACTGTGCAATGCTCACTCGTAACACAGTCATTTCATGGACTTTTGTCACCAAATTTTCAGCATAGCTATTTAAGACCTCTGCTCACGAACAGTGTAACTGTGATTTTCTTAATCTGTCCTAAACATTGCTTTCCACACCAACAGCACCATTGTGCGCTACATGTGCGAAAACACATTTTGGGTGACATATGAAAAATTGCAGCTGTACTGTTCATAAGGAAGTTTAATAAAATGGACATGTTGAAAATCTGGAGTGAAAATATTGCATTTGCAAACTTACGAGCATGCATAGTAACTGTGCAACGCACGCTTGTAAAAGTCATTTTTAGGAATTTTTTCACCAGATTTTCAACATAGCCATTTTAAGACGTCTGCTCATGAACAGTGTCACTGTGAGTTTCTTTATTTGTCCCGTACGTTGATTTCGCACACCGATTGCGCCATTGTGCGCTACATGGGCGGAAACACATTTTGGGTGAGATGTGAAAAATGACAGCTGTACTACTCATAAGAAGGTGTGGTACAATGGCAATGTTGAAAATCTGGAGTGAAAATATTGAAAATTTGCAAACTAATGAGCATGCGTAGGAACTGTACAACGCACGCTCGTAAAACAGTCATTTTTTGGAATTTTTTCCCCAAATTTTCAACATAGCCATTTTAACACCTCACCTCATGAATAGTGTCACTGTGATTTTCTTAATTTGTCCCATACATTGATCTTGCCACCAACTGCGCCATTGTGCGCTACATGGGCGGAAACACATTTTGGGTGAGATGTGAAAAATGACAGCTGTACTACTCATAAGAAGGTGTGTGGTACAATGGCAATGTTGAAAATCTGGAGTGAAAATATTGAAAATTCACGACCTTACTAGCGTGCGTAGGAACTGCGCAATGCATGCTCGTAAAACAGTCATTTTTAGGACTTTTTTCACCAAATTTTCAACATAGCCATTTTAAGATGCCTACTCATGAACTGTGTCACTGTGATTTTCTTAATTTGTCCCGTACATTGATTTCGCACACCGACTGCGCCATTGTGCGCTACATGGGCAGAAACACGTTTTGGGTGAGATGTGAAAAATGACAGCTGTACTACTCATAAGAAGGTGTGGTAAAATGGCAATGTTGAAAATCTAGAGTGAAAATATTGAAAATTCGCGAACTTACGAGCCTGCGTAGGAACTGCGCAACGTACGCTCGTAAAACAGTCATTTTTGAGAATTTTGACATCAAATTTTCAACGTGGGATTTTTGAGACCCCTTCTCATGATTGATGTCACTGTTATGGCATTATTCAGGCCCAAAGGGTGATTTCACAGCGACTGCGCAGTCACTGCACGAAATCACCCTTCGGGCCCGAGAAACGCCATGACAGTGACATCATTCATGAGAAGGGGTCCAAAACCTCATGTTGAAAATTTGGTGCAAAATTCCAAAAATGCCTGAGATATGCAATAAAGTTGAACCTCCTATTTATCCCATTATACAGCTTACCGGCATTTCTCAGTTCGTGCGCCTTTGAAGAGTGCAGACGTGTTCCCGGTCCACCAAAGATCGTAGCGCCGAGCTCCGGAGGTAAGTATGGGGTGAGGGGTGTGGGAGGCTTAGTGCGCAGTGGGTGGGTGCGGGTTGTGGGGAGGGTCGGGAGGCAGCGCCCGGGACAGTTTTAGTTTTCAGATAAATAAAAAAAGAAACTGACGTGGGACCATTTGCCACGCTGGGGTGGAGCTCCCAGCGTGGCACAAGGATGATAAGGGGCCTTCAGCCGACGAGGATTGGGCACCCCCGTCGGCCTACAATGCTGCCACACTGGTGTGGGTTCCCAGCATGGCACTCAGTGCAGCGGGGAGGACAGTGCAGCCCGGCCGAAGATTGGGCACCCGTCGGCTATATGATGAATTGCCACGCTGGGGTGAGAACCAGCGTGGCATTTGGGAAGCTTTGGGGAAGGCGGAGGGCGCGGCAGCCGACGGGGATTGGGCACCCGTCGGCTATACAGTGCATGCGTGCGGGGGCGCGCACGCCTGTGGGCGTCTGTGGGGGGAGCTGCGCGTGAGCAGCCTTATCTTATCGCTGCTCACTCAAGCGTAGCTCTCCCTTTCAACTGTATGCCACTGCATTTTGGAGCGTGTCATAGACAGCTCCAAAATGCATTGGCTTACAGGGGCCGCGCCTGCCAGCACACTGACTGAATTGGAGGAGGAGGTGACACACCTCCGAAATCTCCTATGATGGCACTATGTTTCTTGCACATGCGTGCAAGCAAACATAAAAATGGGAGCTATATATGCCCTCAGTAAGTAATCACGTTTTTTCCTAGTCATCTTCCATGACAACCAACACATAACTTTAAGCTTAGCCCTATCATACACTGCATTCCAGTTGTGTCCTTCTGAATCCTTAGTTCCAAAAAACAAACCCAAAATCTTGATTTCATCCATAGTCATAGAGATTGGAAAATCTGCCACCCTCCCTACTATCAATTGTAGGGGGTGGGGATAGGAAGAAGTAGGCTGCTGGTTAACTAGGATCTGCAACTTATCCATCAGGTAAGGAAATGGGCAGACTGGGTGGGCCAAGCGGTCCTTATCTGCCGTCAAATTCTATGTTTCTATGTTTCTATGTTTCTACTGCCCCTAAAACCAAAACTATACTTTTCCCCATAATAAGTTTAATACCTGTGGTATCATACACTTTTTGCAATGTATCCAAAATTTGTGTACCAGACCCCACATCAGCTACTGTAAATATACAGTCATCCGCATAAGCAGAAACTTTGTTAAAGACAAATCCATCATGATTCATAATAGCCCTAATTTCTGTGTTAATTTCAATAATCTTTAACAAGGGGTCCAAACCAAATACATATAATAAGGGGCTCATCGGACATTCCTGTTTCACCCCAATTTTTAAATATATTGGAATACCCAGATAACCATTCACTAATGGAGTGACCTGAACCTCAGTATATAATACCTGTATTAAATCCAGAAAGGATTTAGGAATTCCATAATAGTGCAATACCATCCAAATATATTCCTGTCATACCGTGTCAAAAGCAGTCTCCTGATCTACTGTCATTAAATAACCATCTAATTTCATCTCTAAACCTTGCTCTATAATTTCCCTAACAAAAGACAAATTCTGAACAATATTCCTGCCAGGAATTGCACAAGTCTGCTCCAGGGTAATTAGCTTCTGAGCAATTCTAGCCAAACTAGTAGTTAGAATCTTGGTCAGGATTTTATAATCTGAGTTTAGTAATGTTAATGGTCTCCAATTCTTAATTACTTGGGGGTCCCCTTTTTTATATAAAAAAGTCATGATCCCCATTTTCATACTCGGAACTAATCTATATTCATCCCAAATGGCTTGATAAATCAATTTCAACCACAGAACCAGATTATCAGAAAAACATTTATAGAAATCATTTGGGATTCCATCATACCCCGGAGTAGTCTTAGAAGTTAGTCTGAAAATTGCTTCTCTTATTTCCAATTCTGTAATGGGTGTAACCAAGCTCTCTACCTCTGTATTATTTAAATTAGGAACTGCTAAGTTATTAAAACACATTTCCTGTCACCCTTATTCTCCTTCTGAAAAGTGGCTGCAATATGACTTTTAACTATGAGTATAAGCTCCTGACTGTGCATACTCAAGGTACCCTTCTTGTCTTTTAAAGCAGTCATAACCAACCTCTGAACCCCCTGTACACTTGAATCATATGGATTCACTACTTCTTTTGATCCCTTGGTTTGATATTTTTGTTGGCAGGCTGCCCTCTTAGTAGTCTCATGTAAATACCTACACATCTGTTCCTTAAGATTTTGTAATTGTAATCAAACATTATTAGTTTTATCCTCTGCCTGTGTCAAGACTTGCAAATATTTTGCTCTCAGCCCTAAGTATTGAATATATTTATCCTTAGATTTTACCTCCGTAACATTCATATATAAATTTTGCAAATCCCTTTTCGTATCCTCCCACCAATCTATAGGGCTATCATATAAAAAACAAATATTGGCCCTTGATGCAAAAAAGCCCTTCACTGAATCTTGTACCAAAACTTCCTGCAAAACTACAATATTCATTTTCCAATAACCCCTCCCTATCGTTATCCTCTGCTTTTCTCCTAAAAACAGTTTAACTGCTAAATTATCTGATGTTTCTAAGGGTACAAGAACCACTTATTGACAAATCAGATGAGCCGACACAAACCAAAAATCTATCCTCATGGATAAATGACCCTTATAAAAAGCATGCTTAGGTACCTGATGTAAAACATCATAAACATCTTTTAAATTATTATCCTGTAGGACTGCAAGTAAAGTGTTTGAATCACTATAAATTTTCTTTGTAGCCCTCCCCTAATCCCTATGCAAGAGACCACAATTAAAGTCCCCTCCCCATAGCACTAATTTGGAGGTGTGTAGATAGGGTTCAATTTTTCTAAAGAGAGAGGACCTTTCTGCCTTAGTCTGAGGAGCATATATACTGTATTTATAATTCTAAATACCACATTCCCCAAGACAAAATCTATTATCATAGCCCTCCCTGGTTGGATATCAAAAATATGTAGCAGTTTAACAGATATCCCTGAAAAAAGAAACCCTAATCCTGAACATTGTTCCTCCCCTAATGACCAGTAGGAGACACCCCATCTCCATTCTTTCTGTGCTGTATGTATTTCTACTAAAGAATGTAATCTAGTATCTTGCAATAGTATTAGTTGTCCTCCCCTTCTCTAAGACTTGTAAAAGTATGTTGTCTTTTCTCAAAAGACTTTATACTATTTACATTTACAGTGAGCAAAGAAGTAGTTGTATTCATGGGAAGTGCCTTAAAAAGGAAGAAGAAAAAACAAAACATATCAAACACAGCTTATCACAATCATTTCTTTTTTTTTCCTCTTCCTTGTTTTTGGTTTATCAGGAGGACCTATATCTGAAGCAACATCCGCTTGTGAGGAAGCAACAGAAGAAAAATCTGAATCAATACCATGCTCCTCTACCCCCTGTTCAAATAACAAAGCATAGGAATTCTGGACTGTAATCCCTTCCAGTTCTTTAGATAATGCCTGAGAGTCTACAAGAAGTTTGCCTGCTTTTGACCTGGTCACTCTATGGAATACTGCCTCTTGTTGTGCAGGGCGGGGGCATAGAGATCCCTTCCTCCACCAGCTCAACACAATGAACTGTGTCGACCAAGGCTTCTGTCTCTCTGTTCTCCTCTTCAGTCTGAAGAGGGAGATCCTCCTTCTCCTTGTCCACCCCTGATTTTTGTTCACCATCAGGCCCTATTTCCTCCCCAATGGGTTGTTCCACTAATAAAGCTTTCTCCACTCCCTTCTCCTGTGTGCAAGATTTATTCAGTTTCCTAGGGATTCTCTGAGGCAGGGGACTCCTATCAGTAACAGAATGTAATAATTCTACCATTCACATTTTTTCTTTCTGTGCAGTGGTAACATATGCATCCTGTTCAGCTTGGACAGATGCATCAATATTATTATGGGAAGCCCAAGAACATGTACGAAATGAATGCCCTTGTTCATCACATAAATTGCATCGTAATGGCTGTCGACAATGAGCCCCAACATGATCTAGATCCCCACACAGACCACACTTTTGTTTATCACACACATTATTAAGGTGCCCTATATCTCCACATTTAAAACAAGCCCAAGGTTGACCTGGATAAAAGATCACCCTCCTGTCCTGGCCCAAGAAAAAACAATTAGGTAAATGTTTGGTCTGGCCATTTTCTAATTTCAAAACTACTTGATACTTCCAGCCCCCAGTCCACAGTTGTTCATCATCTAAAATAGGTTCTGGGTAACCTTTAACAGAACAGTGCTGCTGCAACCAGTAAGTTATGTCAGCAATATTCACCCCTTCATTTCTGAACAAAACAGTAATTTTCTTGGTGAGGGGTTTAGTTAGTTGAATTGCCAAGAAAGGCCTCCATAAAGGAGAGAGCTTTAAAAGCCGATACTGTTTCCAAAGCTTTTCTAGGCCTGCAGGGTGTTTGAAGCTAATATCGAATAAAGAATCCCCTGGCACATGCATAAGGGCATATATTTCATATGCGCAGTACTTCATACTGTCCTTCAGTAAGGCCCAGCCAACAAAATGCCGTCAGTAAAAGTGGAAATATCACCCCTATATTTCAAACGAACTGCATTTCATCTAACTGCTGGTTCTGATAAAGGACCTCTCTCAGATGAAAACAAATGATCCCTCACTTTATCATGCCATACTGTTGCAGGAGTTTGCACAAGGGGGTCTAAATACATTTGAGTATCAGAAACAAGGCCCTGATGCAGTGGGGCAGGGTTATCCACAAGGTCCTCCCCAGGTGATATTGAGGAAACAGTTTCTTGCAATCCAATCTCTTCCAATAAAGGATGATGCCCATCTTGTTGCTGAACTGATAAACTCCTTTTAGGAGATTGCTGTCCTGGTAATAGTGAAGAGACACTACTGTTATCAGAGTTAGAGACAGAAACTCTAGGGGATCAGGTTGGGTAGGAACCAGAAAAATCTTCTTTTTGCAGATTTGCATCCCACCCTGTCCCTGGATTACTTTTCACCTATCCTGCAGCTTGTAAGGCTGTGGAAACCCAATTAGCAGGGCTAGGTACCAAGTCCTGGGAGTTGATAGTAGGAACTATCAGCAAGGGAACTTAAGACATGCGAGACTGCAGTTTCCTACCTTTCCCCACCCCAGCCTTCACAGGCTTTTTTGTATCATCAGACGAGGTCCCAATGGTGAAAGTCACAGCAGGCATCAATTGGGAAGCAGGACACTCTGAAGGTAAAGGAAGCAATTCTTTGTTATGTACATCAGGCGCCTCAGTGCTATGAGGAACCGACAAGTCACTAGATGCACTCGCTCCCAGAATCAGACCCCCTGCAACAACATCTTCAGAAGTAGCAGAATCGCTTTCCATAGAAACTGAAGGTGCTTCCTGAGGCAAACTCTCTGGGGGACTCCCTGCTGCACTCAAAACTGCTGTGGATATCGCCATTTCTATTGTCACAATCTGAACTTCTGGTTCCTGTGTTCCACTATTTTCTTCCTGTCGTCTCAGCTCCTCTTGTAACAGCTTCTTTGTTTCCTTATAAGTGCATTCCACCAATTCAAGCTTGACTCGTAGGTCAGCCGCTGTATCAGGCTTTGCAGACATACCAGCATTAGGCAACACCTTGGCTCCCTACTCAAAATCATCTTGCAAGTCAGCATCAAAACCATCATCCTGTTGCGCTATGGTATCCATGCTCTCCTCAGCCGGCAAAGTCATAAGATGATCGGTCTCCATCAGAAGGGAGGCCGAGCAGGAGACCAACTCCTCAGCCACCCATACGTCTGTCTCCTTTGAGTTTCCAAGCACCACTGAGCAAACGACTCTCAGCCACACAGTGCCTTTCTCGAAAAAGAGTAGGGGAATTTCCCTGGTGTCCTGGCCAAATTTCCATCATTCACTAAAAATACCACCAACAGCTTAATCTGGTTCAAAGTCAGTTGGCATTCATCTGTATCCCCCTTCCCCAGGTCGTACCTGAAAATAGGCAAGCTTTGTCTAGTGCACTTACCCGGTCAACAAAAACTAAATAAATAATAAATAAATAACATGCTGAACTCCTGTTTGACCAAAAGCTGAGGGGGGAAGGGTGTTCTTCCCATTTGACGTATGGGGTGCTGCACCCCTCTCCCCATTTGCTAGTTTAAATATTCTGCAAAGAGGTCAAACTTCTGCCCCAATGCACTGACTCCCTCCTTAGTCAGATGTAGTCCATCAAATTTAAAGAACTTTCACTCCCAAAACTGTTGCCAGTTCCCTACAAATTTTTGTCCTTTTTCCTGACACCAGCGCTTGAGCCACATGTTTAGCTCCCCTATATCCCCTTCTTTGACCTTCTGTCCATCTGTCCCCCTCTCCCAGACTGGCAGGATATCAGAGAAGGAGATGCCAGATGAAATAGATGATAGTTTGTCACCCAGCCTGGTCAGGTGTTCCTTGGTCACCATAACTGACCAGATGACAAGATCGTTAGTCCCTATGTGTACCAGGATGTCAATGTTTTCTCCTGCTTCCTCAACAATTTTAGCAATGCGGTCAGTGTCTCTCCACGCTGATGTGCCTGGGAGACATCTGACCATTACCCCTGGCTGGAGATATGTATCAACTCCCTAAATCATGGAGTATCCTATGATCAGAAGTTTTTTGGATTTTCTTTTTGCTTTTTTTGTTTTGGTTCCTGTTTTGGGTGAGTTTTGTTGTGCTAGCTCCTGTGCTGCAGTGTCCTCTGCACCTTTGTTTGATTTCGGAGATAGAGGCAGATACCTGTCTGTAGTTTTTGTATGGTTTGTGGAGGTGATATGCTGGAGAGCACCAAGTGATGGGGCACCCGATTTACCCCTCCTAACCACCTGCCAACCTCCTGGACCAACTACCTTCTGAGGTCGAGGTGCTTCTGTTGGATGTTGGGGAAATGGCGTGCCATTCTTATAATATATTTCCTCTTGAGTATTCAATTTGAGCCGTGCAATCTCTGCCCATGCTGCCTGGAGCTGAGCCCTTAGATCTCCAATGGCCCAGCATGTAGGACAGTGTCCTAAATCCTGTAAAACTGCCCTTCTGAAAAGTGTTCCACATTACCTGCAGTTAATGATATCAGTTCCAGATACGTTGCTGGGTTTATAACCTGGTCAGAGTAATTAGAAGGAAAAAAATGAAAGCAAAAGTTTAATTTTGTTTTGTTTGTATGTTTGTGTTTGTATAGCTTGTTATAACAAGTTAAATTACTAGTGCCCCTGTAAATGAGGTCACTGTGTGGACACCTCTCTGAACCGCCTCTTCTTCCTTTGCTACAGGAAATGTCATGACTGTGCTACCCTATAAAAGGAGTGTAGTGTGGGGTGCTTGGGGATGGGGTGGGTGGCTGGGCCCTTCCCCTGCCAAAAAAGAAGAACCATGGATGAAAGAAACAAGGAGGTAAGACCAGACACAATCATCCAGGAACAAATGCAGTAGCCCTGAAAGCTTATCTTAATATTAGATAAAACTGTAAAACATGTAAAGCATCACCTGTAATAATTTCACAGAAGATATACCCTGCAAGAAACACTTTGCTACAGAGAAAAATAAAGCAGTAACAGAAGATATACCTTGCAAAAGACAATTTGAATCAAAAGATTACAGCAGTAATCCATAAGCACACACCTGTAGGCACACCCTGAAATAATGCAGCAGAAAGTATACCCAGCAACAATCAATTTGAATCAGAGAAAAATAAAGCAATAAAATGTTAGCAACAAACAGTAACAATCCCTGTGCGTACAAAATAAAAATAATAACACACAGTAAATCTGCCTAGCCAAAAGAAGCTTTAATCCTTATCCTTGCTCTGGTATTGTAAGGTTCTTTGCTCTGTTCTTTCAAGCAACCTAGAAGAAAATAGCTCAGGTGAAGCTAGGTGCCTTGGCCAGCAAACCTAGCCTTGATGGAAGAGGGACATTTGGATATTGTGGTAGTCACACAAACATGGTACACAGAGAAAGATGACTGGGATGTCAACATACCAGGAACACAATTTATAGGAGGGACAGAGATGGTAAAAGAGGAGGAGGAGGAGGAGTAACTCTCTACATAAAGGAAGGGATCAAAGCAACGGAACTAAAGAGTAAACAGGGAGGAGAGGAGGCACTGTGGGTCACCCTGGAGACCAGAAATGGCACCACAATCTGCATGGGTGTTGCATACAGACCCCTGTCTCGGGGGAAGAACTGGAAAAGGAAATGATAGAAAGCATCCTTACAATGGTGGAAAAAGAGGAGCAATTGTTGATGGGGGACCTGAATATGCCAGATGTTAACTGGAGCACCTTTGCTGCAGCCACATCCAAGAGCAGGGTCATTCGCGATGCCCTACAGGGGGCATGCCTCAGACAGCTAGTGTTGGAACCCACTCAGGAGGGAGCAATCTTGGAACTGATACTCTCAAATGGGGACAGAGAGAGGATTTCAGATTTAGAAGTGGGTAGTCTTCTGGGAACAAGCAATCACCAAACACTGTGGTTCACGATAAACACAGCCATAGAGTCAAGCCATACAAAAGGGAGGGTACTGTACTTTAGGAGAGCTGACTTTGGCAAAATGGGAGGGTACCTTTGAAAAGCACTAGCAAACGGACAAGAAGGAGGGGTGGAGGAACAATGGGGAAACATCAAAACTGCAATCACAGAGGCAACACGCCTTTATGTGAAGCAAATAAATTAAACTAAATGAAGGAAACAACCACTATGGTTCTCAAAAGAGGTGGCAGGGAAGGTTAGGGAGAAAAAGATAGCATTCAGGAAGTATAAGGAAACACAGAAGGAGCAGGACAGAGAACTGTACCACTTTAAGCAGAAGGAAGTGGTGAAGGCAGCCAAAATAGCAAAGGTCCAAACCGAGGAAAAGATAACCAACTCAGTTAAGAAGGGGGATAAAACCTTTTATAGGTACATTAAGGAGCGAAGGAAGACCAAGGGAGTGATAGTGAGGCCTAATAAAGGGGACGGGAGTGGTCCGAGGGTGACAGTGAAAAAGCAATGATGCTGAATGAATACTTCTGTTCAGTATTCACAAAAGATGAGGGGGGTGTACCTAAACCAAACAACAGAGGTACTCTGGATAGGGGGGTCAATACCATTCCATTCACAGAAGAAAGGGTCTTGAAAGAACTCTTAAAACTGAAGGTGGACAAAGCAATAGGGCCTCATGGGATTCACCCCAGAATTCTAAAAGAACTAAGGGGAGAACTAGTGACATCACTGACTACTCTTTTTAATAAATCATGGGAGGATGGTATGGTACCTGAGGACTGGAAGAGGGCAGATGTGGTTCTCTTTCAAAAAAGTGGGAGCAAGGCAGAGGCAGGAAACTACAGACCTGTTAGTTTGACCTCAGTGGTAGGTAAGATGATGGAATCACTTCTGAAAGAAAGAAATGTTGAGTACCTAGAGATCAACAGGGAACAGGACCCAAGGCAACATGGATTCACAGCAGGAAGGTCATGTCAGATGAATCTAATAGATTTCTTTGACTGGGTAACCGAAGTAGTAGACCAGGGAGGGGCTGTGGACATGGCTTACCTAGACTTTAGCAAGGCATTTGACACAGTCCCACACAAAAGATTAATAAACAAGTTAGACAGTCTGGGAGTGGGTCCCAGGGTGGTAACCTGGGTAAAAAATTGGCTGGACAACAGACTGCAGAGGGTAATAATAAACAGAGTCCACTCTGAAGAAAGGGGGTTACTAGTGGAGTACTGCAGGGTTCAGTACTGGGACCGGTCCCCTTTAATGTCTTTATCAGTGACATTACAGAGGGACTGGAAAGAAAAGTATGCCTCTTTGCAGACAGCAGAAAGATCTGCAACAGGGTCGATACACAAGGGGGGAAGATGAGAAGGGACTTGGCAAGGTTGAAGGAATGGTCAAAAGTCTGACGGTACTAACAATAACAAAAATGGAATGGGACCTGGGGGTAGTCATATCAGATGACCTAAAGGTAGGCAAACAATGTGAGAAGGCAGTAAGGGGGGCTGGGAGGATACTGGGATGTATAGAGAGAGGCAACACCAGTAGAAAACAGGAAGTTGTTATCCCTCTGTACAGACAGTTGGTAAGACCCCTTCTGGAGTATTGCGTGCAGTTCTGGAGAATTCATCTCCATAAGGACATAGACAGGATGGAGGCCATCCAGAGGAGGCCACTAAAATGGTGCAGGGTCTGCACCAGAAGCCATATGAAGAGAGACTGAATATGTATACTCTTCAAGAAAGGAGGGAGAGAGGGGACATGATAGAAACTTTTAAGTACATCAAAGGAATCGACAAAGTCCAAGAGGGTAGCATCTTTCAGAGAAAGAGATGTGCAAGAACAAGGGGGCACGAGGGGGGATGGCAAAGGGGCAACATGAAGAAGTATTTTTTCACATGACACAGTCTTCCAGAGGGGGTTGTGGGGTCAAAAACAGTGGGGGAGTTCAAGAGTGCATGGGACAGACATAATGCAATTCTAGAGGGGGGTACAAAGTAGGCTGTTAGTTAACTAAGATCTGCAGCTTATCAGATAGGTAGGGAAATGGACAGACTAGGTGGGCCAATCAGTCCTTTTCTG
This sequence comes from Neoceratodus forsteri, assembly GCA_016271365.2. Taxonomy (NCBI): domain Eukaryota; kingdom Metazoa; phylum Chordata; order Ceratodontiformes; family Ceratodontidae; genus Neoceratodus; species Neoceratodus forsteri. Next base: position 1,064,249,371 of record CM057454.1, on the reverse strand, counting down.
CCATCAAATTCTATATTATGTTTCTATGTTTCTACCAGTGAGGCAGAATAATCCTCCTAAATTTAATCCTAAATTTAGGGCTTGCCATTTAGAATGTCACAGTTTAACTTTACAAAATATTTGTAATATAATAGAATCACCAGGGGCCTGATGATCAACACTGAACCCAATTTAGGGATCATTTCAACCAAATTAATGCATACATGGGATGGAATACAACATAGAGCATCATGTGATTTTATGTATGGCTTGATTGAGGCGGTTATTGATGAAAGAGATATATTAGCCAAGACTGCCCAATTGGTAGAACAGGAACTAGAAACAAGAATAGAAGAAGCTGAATTTAAAGTGAATTTAGAGGCTATTAAAGAGAAACTGAATGAATATGAAGAGAAATTAAAACAAAAAAAAAATGCCAACACAATACAAATGATTACTGCGACAACAGGGTGTACACATACAAAAAATTTAGTAAAAAGAGAACAGGCCCCTTTAAGGGACAATATTCTGAAACCAGTACTGATAGCAATGCCAGCTACACAAGAGATTCCCAAATGACAGAATCCCCTGAACAACCATTTTTTTGGACTGGAGAATAGATGCACAACAACCAGGAACCTCTGGACAGGGGGACCACAAAATCAGATACCCTCTGAGAGATTGTGACAGGGACATCCTGCAACTCTTGGTGACTGACCTTTCTTAAATCTGTTGCAACAGTTCTTCTGTTTCTTAGCCTAATTTATCCTTTACAATTTCTAGTCCATAAGGTTGGCCACCTGTGGGCTCCCCTTTCTTGACTGTGCTATAGTGTCCTCTTTAATTTTCCTTTTCCCTCTCAGGTCCTCGTACAGGGAGGTTATTGTGGTGACCTCTGAGCTTATGTAAAACAACAGGCTGTGTTTATCATTGTTGGATTTAGTATGTAATAGCACTATGTCATAAAATACCTTGGTGTGTATACCTTATGTTTATGAAACCTGTAAATGTTGAAAATACCATGGCACTAGATATGTTTGATATAGGTAAAAAGTACTAGCTGACTGTATCATAGAAATTAAGTTGGCTGTGTTGTTAAATGCATGTAAATTTTGTACCATGCATTCCTGCTGTAAACTGAGCCAATCTGAAATGTCATAGTGATTTGCATATATCCCATGATGCTTTGCATTATGGAAGTATGTGCAATGCTGTGTTTCTTTGAAACTTGGCTTATTGTCAGTGCCCTTTGAGGTAACCCTTGTCTCAGTGCTTCTGCACTGAGGTTCTTTGTCTGTAGCTTGTTTTTCTTTTTTTTTCTTTTTGAGCCCCCAACACCTAAGCAAACAAGGCAACCATAGGGGTGAAGGGTTTTCATTGAAAAGTGTAGATCACTGAGTCAGTAGGTGATGACAAGTGCAGAGGAAGGACATACATAGTCTGTTGTTGCAAACTGAAGTATTAAAGAAGGATTATGCCCTTGTTGAAGGTTATCTCCTGTATTGTGAATAAACATCACACATAGATTGTGTGTTGAAACTGAAGTTCAGTGTCTGGTCCATCTGTTATTCCACTATCCCTCCATACAGACCAGATGGGGTGGGGTACAGGGGAAGCAGAATAGGTGTACAAGGTGGAAAATCACCAGACAGCAAGGAGGGAGATGGAGAACACATTAAAAACAAATAAAAACAATAAAAACAAGCACTGAAAAGTAAATCAACTTTTAATCCACCACCAAACAGGAGTAATGGCATAGAGACATTTTGCACCACAGAGGAGAGGGAGATAATTATTCAGACAACCCAGTTGTAAGAAACCCAAATATACTAACTTAAAAAAAGCAACTCATAGTGAATAGCTTGCCACAAAATCAAGCAATAATCAAACAAGCAGACAAGGGTGGGGGAATTGTAGTAATGGATAGAGAACTTTACAAACAACTGTGTTTAGACCTACTGACAACTTAGAACAACTACAAGGAATTGCCAGCAGACCCCAAAATGAATTTTAAAAACAATATCCAATCAATACTGTAATAATTCTCAAGCATGGGATGGTTATACCAAAGGGAGGCTGATCTAGTATGCAATAAAAATCCAAGAACACCCACATTCTATAGGATATCCAAAATTCATTAAAATATACACAATCCACTAGTCTGATCTAAAGTGTCAGCCATAGGCTCACTCTTTGGACCCAAATCTCAATTTATAAACTTTCATTTGCTGCCATTAATAGAAAAGACAAGTATATACAGTATATCAGATATCCATCTGATATGATATGAAAACTAAAAACTATTTCAGGACTCAGAACAAATTGCTGCCTAGTTACAGCTGATGTAACATACGTATATACACCTATTCCCCACCTACAGGAAGTGGAAGCAATGGGGAAAATGCTGGATGAGAGACACAATAAAACACCAAAAACACTGGTGTTACAGGAATTAGCTGATATAATTTTAACAAAGTAGAGACTTCCGGTTCCGCTTGCGAGGTTGATGGCCACTTAGTCAAACCGCTGTCACTCCCCCCAGGCCAACGCCTTCCTTCAGCTACGTAAAATTCAACCTAATCTCATCAAAAAACATGAATAAGAGGGGTAACAGAAATGCTGAACCTGTATCCACTTGGAAGATGGAGGATATCATAGAGGATGCTGCAGGATCGGAAATAGAAGCCTCAGACACTGAAACTACGCAGTTGCGACCTACTCCAATCTCAGCAAAGTCCACAAACCTCTCTCATAATACTCTAAAAGCTAAAAATAACAAATAAATAAAACTCAACACCATCTACCATGAACTGTGCACCTTTCGAGCAGATATTAAGCAACTGTATGGGGAAATACGTCGGGATGTTACTTTACTTGAGCAGAGAGCTGATGACATGCAGTGCCAGGTCAACGCAACAGAAAACCGGGTAGATGACCTGGAGGACCTGGTACAATGTTTACAGGAGCAACAAGAACTGCTTGAAAGTGTACCAAGAAGTTGTGGAAAATTGAGCAAGATGTAAAAACATTTGTTTATATTGCATACCAGAGGGTACTTAAGGAGCTACTATCAAGGACTTTATCACTACCTTGCTCAGATCCACACTTGATCTACCTCAGGACATGGTACTGGATCTGGAGCATGTCAACTGGGCTCTTGCCCCAAAACCAGCCTCAACAACAGCTAGCCCTCGGTCAATTATTGTGCATTTCAATAGCTATTCGGTCAAGGAGCAGGTTTTATTGACCGACTGGAAAAAACAAAAAATCTTTTACCAACAAAAACTCTTCTATATTGACCATGACTATGTGCCACAGACTATGAAACTACACCTAGCTTATCTTCCACTTTTACCCACTATGAAAGTGCAGGGTCTCAAGTTCACTGCACCTTACCCTGTAAGGCTGGTCGTCCACCTCCCTTCAGGCAAGAAAGAATATTCCACCACCTCGGAGGTATGAGAGGACCTGATGCAGGAAGGCCTGGTTTCTCCAGAATGCCCCCGGGTTTCCTCACAGTCTCAGCCCTAACCGCCTCGTTGGCAAACGGTCCCTGCGTCCAACCATAGGAAAGAGAAGGACAATAATGATGAAAGTAAGAACCTGCCACTGAAGCAACGTCTGGCAGAATTCCGCAGAGTAGAGAATAATTCTGCAACCACTTGAAGCCTAGGATTACTTCTCAGACTCTGCTTTTTCTTTATTCACCTCAGTAGGATCCTCTGAGGTCCAGGTATGGGAAAGCGGGCTAGGTTTGGGGGGGGGTGATTTGTTAGGGGTTTCCTCTGCCAGGGCCCCCAAGGCAGGCCTAACTCTAGATTGCTCAAAAGCACACATAATACGCTTAATTTTATGGGGAACTACACGGTCACTTGTTTAGACAAGCCCTGAGGGCTTTATTTCCTCCTTAGACCCCTCATCCCCCCTGTTCCAAAATTATTCTTTCAGTAAGACTACATTGGGGACTTGTAATTAACTGCATTTTGCAACCCCTTCTTCACTGTGTAGAACATGGAGCATTGAGACATTTATGGGTTAACTTCTGGAGCAGAGAGGGACATTGTTCTGTCCCTTTTACATCAGGTATACCCTTTCTTTGTTTCCTCTCCCTGTGGTGTGACATAACCCTGTTTTTGGATGCTAATATGCATATATATATATATATATACAGTATATATAGTTTTTTTCTTTCATATGGGGGACAATGCTCAGAACTGCTCATTTTACACATACATGCTGTGCAATATGTACTGTATGCTCTGTTAAAAGTTATCATTTTTGCCATATTTGGACAGATTGTATGAACACTTGAACAGATCAGCAAAGTTTATGCATTGTGGGCCAAGATGGACATGTCTTGTGGGTTAGAATTATTAGAACAAATTATTTGATTTGGGGGAAGGAGATGTGTGGATACTCATCTGGGTATTTCACCATTTATCTTATTCAGGCGATTAAATGCTCCCTTACCCTTTTTTCCTTTACTATCCTACTGTATTTTTTTCATTGGGATCTTTTAGGTCTCCAAGGGGCCTGGAGTGGACAAAGCTCCAGACATACCCCCAAACCTGTCGGGAAGTGGTACAACACTACTGCCTCTCTGAAGGATACAGAGAGAGACTCTCAGTCCTTTCCCATCTTGGAAGCCACAGTTGTTTTAGTACCAGAGGGATGTTACACTGGTTACTAGACATATGGTAGAAGTTTAAGATTATACTCCAGTTTGGTGGAGTTCAGTGGGTTAATTAATACTTATAGCTGTGCCCTGTTGGCCAAGTTCTTATTGTTTTTGACACGCTATGCAATGCAGTGCAGATGTAGTTTGACTGTCCATGGGATACACCCGGACACAGTTTTAGAGACCCAGGGGGTCACTAACTCAATATCTGAAGGTGCCACGGAGGATTCTTATAGGATTCAAAGAAGGCAGTGGAGATGCTTTATAAATCCCTTGTTGCTGCCTGGTGGGAGGGAGGCTGGATGGTAACTTTGCCCCACTTTAAAGCCCATTATCACAACCTTGGCAATGGCTAGTCCCTCCTGCATACTGTCATTCAATGTTAATGCCATCCACACCCCTATTATGAGCAGAAGGTTACTCCAGTTCCTCAAGAAGGACACACCTGACATCATTCTCCTTCAAGAGATGCATCTCCCCCAATCAGAGTATACAAAGCTAAAATCATGGGGATTTCATACCGTGCTGGCCTCTTCCCACCCCTCTGGACACAGATGGGGAGTTGTGATCCTAGCCCCACAGGGGGTTCCATTTCAGTTGCAAAACGAAGTCATTGACAGTGAAGGTAGATATGTCATACTGGTTTGCTTACTGTACTCCACCCAAGTGACCCTGGCCTCAGTAAATCTTCCCCCAGGCAGCTCAGTTCTGGTGGCCCGGATGTGTTTAGATGACTTTATCTCTATAGCACAAGGTCTTTATATAATAGATGGGAACTTCAATGTAACTTTAAATCCCACAATGAATACTTCACTGCCCTCCAGGCATAGAGCCTCCCCGATTCAAAAATATTTGAAAACAACCCTCCCTGCATTAGGTATGATTGATATATGGCAGCACTTCTTTCCCCCAACCTGGATGTATACCCACTACTCTTCCAAGACCAATACCTCGGCAAGGTTAGATTTTTTTTTTTTTGTATCTGCAGAACACTTGGAAATGGTCGAGGACATTTCGGGGGGAGCCTCAATCCTCTCTGACCATACCTGTCTCATACTTAAGTTAGCCTTGGATAAGCCCAAAAAACATTCCTTTTGGTTCTTTAACCTATCCTGTATTCAAGACCCAGAATTCAGTCACATGGTGAACCAAACAGTTCCCTTGATTCTGGCAGATAATGATTCAGGAGAGACTTCACGTGCCATACAACTGGGATACTCTTAAAACAGTACTCAGGGGAGAGATTGTTAAATACTCTGCTAAAAATTAAAAAGAAAGGGAAGCCCTACAGGCAGAACTGTATACCACACTGGCCCGGTTACAGGCTCAAGTTCAAAAGGGGGATATGAGTCTGAAGCCACAACTTCTGCTCTCCAAACAAAAGTTGCAAAACCTAGAGGCTCAAAAGATAGAACAGCAGTTAATGTATTTAAAACTGAAACACCAGGAAGGAGGACCTAGAGGGGCCAGGCAATTGGCCAGGTGATTGCGGGGGGTGAGGCAGCAAGCGATGGTTACAAAGCTATACTATCCCCAAAATAAAGGATACTTAGTATACCCTACAGCTATCAGACAAGCTCTGGCTCCCTTTTATAAAAACCTCTATATGGAGCAGATCAATCCACCCCTCCCACAAATTACACAAATATCTAAAAAATACCCCCCCTCCCACAACTTTCCCCATCACAGGCGGAAGGACTACTATGTCCCATTACAGCAGAAGAAATCAAGGCCACACTCAAATTAACAAAGACCCAGAAGGCACCGGGACCTGATGGGTACCCGGCAGAGTTTTACAAAAAATGGAATTAAATATTTGTTCCACCATTGCTCAAAGCTTTCCAAGAAATTCAAGAGGGAGGTCCATCACCACCATCTTAGAGGTACGCTGAGATAGCAACCCTCCCCAAACTGGGCAAGGATGCTATTCTGATGGGATCATACTACCCAATTTCAAAACTAAACCCATATAATAAATTATTTTTTAGTTTTTTTTAATTTTAATCTTTGGTAACCAGGTAAGGCCCACTAGGCACAAGTGCCTGTTTTCAGGGGTGACCTGGGAACACTAGGCGGGTAAGTGACTTTCTCAGAGTTACACAGTATGCAAATGGAGGTTGTGAGAATAAACTCAGGTCTGATCTGCTGGATATATCAAGCTCATTCACACCTAGTTCCTCTAACCTCTAGGCTATACTGCCACACCCCTATTAAGAGGAGAAGGTTACTCCAATTCTATCTCATAGAATAGATGGTCTACTACCTCACCTAGTGGATGCAGACCAAGTATGCTTTATTATGAAACATCAGGCCCATGATGCCATCCAGTGGGTGTTATTATTAATAGAGCATGCCTGTCAAAGACAAATCCCCTTAGTCCTTCTTGGCCTAGATGCCGAGAAGGCATTTGACTGGGACTCATGGCCCTATTTGTGGGCTGTACTCAAATGCTTTGCTTTCCCAGATAAATTGATCTCAGAAATCCAGCACATGTACCAATCTCCTATGGTATATCTTAAGCTAGATGGCTCTTTATCTCCTCTCTTCCGCTTGGCCTGTGGCATCAGACAAGGTTGCCCTACGTCTCCGCTGCTGTTCGTTTTATATCTGGAACCCCTTGCAGCCAATATTAGGAAGATGGCCAATATAGAGGAAATACCCCTTGGGGGCAGGGTGTATAAACTCAAGCTTTTTGCAGATGACATCTTGCTAACACTCACTTCTCCTGAAACCTCTGTCCCAGCCATGTGGGATCAACAAGAACTATTTGGAAATCTGTCAGGGTACAAGATAAATGGTTCCAAGACGGACGTTTTAAATTATTCTTTTACCCCCTCCAGAGTTATGAAGGGTGCCTTTCCATTTCGCTGGAGCACGGTAAAAATGCGTTACTTAGGAATCAAAATACCATCTTAACTGTTACATCTAGAGTTGGTTAATTCTGAGCTGATCACCCAAAAGATAACTGCTGACTTATTAAAATGGACACATCTCCCTATTGGGCTGGTTAGTAGGGCAGAAACCATTCAACAGAACAGCCTTCCCAGAATCCTTTTTTTTTTCTTCAAACCCTACCCATTGTACCTACTAATTCATATTTCACAGCATGGGACAAGTTAATCTCTAGGTTTATTTGGGGAAGCAAGTCACTTAGACTGAAGTACAACATATTACAACTGTCTAGAGCCCAAGGTGGCCTTAGCATCCCAAATTTCAAGAACTATGCACAGGCAGCACAACTAGGTACTGTCCTTTTGCATGTCTCTGAGTTTTATATGGCTTACTGGAAAGATATTGAAATAACCATTAATGGGTTAGAAAACTTCCCCTCGTATATTTTGGCCCCCCCTCCAAGATGTCTACCTCTGCGGAAGATTATGCAATTCACAGGGGAACTCTTTAAAACATGGATTTTAGTTAACTGATCTATTCTTACCACTTCTGAGAGGCTTCATCTTTCTACACTAGCAAACTACACAGCCTTAAACCCGCTGAGACTGGTCTCTTTATTGTAGGATTGGAAACCCTACCATTTATGCTATGTGTTTCAAGTTGTAGGCCCATTTGGCTTACTTTCTTTTACCTATCTACAATCTACCTATAAATTACCCTCCACCCAATACCAGACCTATGTACAACTTAGACAGTGCCTTTTAGCCCAGGAGGACTTCCTCTCTTCAGTGGCGGAATTCCCTTCCCTCCGGGTTGAATTGATTAGACAGCACCTGAACAGTGGTATACAGGAGTATCTTATTAGTCAACTTTACCAAGCAATCTGAATAGATGGCATTATCCCTTTGGACCCTGTCCGACAACATTGGGAAAAGGACATAGGGGTAGGGTAGAGATTGATAATGAGAACTTGCATAAGGCCACTGTTCCTTATTCTAAGGTCTCAACTACAACATATTGGATGGAGTTTGCCTGGAAAACCAGACTATGTTACTTTAGAACCCCAGCTGTTACCACTAAATATAGGGTGGGTGACCTAGCAGAATGCTGGAGAGGATGTGGTTTCCACCCAGCCAGGGAGACACATATCTTTTGGTCATGCCCCTTTTTAAGGGAATACTGGTCTGAGATAATCTCTGAGCTGAATGATATATTTCAGCAGTCTGAATTATTTACACCAACCTTCATCCTGACTGTGACTCCTCCCATGGGCCTCCAGTTGAGTGGAGGACAATATAAACTTATTGTACTTCTGGTCTTGATTGCAAAAAGAGTGATTAACAGACTTTGGTTTACTAAGCGTAAACCGACTAGAGAAATCTGATGAAAGCTGGCCTATGAAGTATATATACTAGAACAGATAGCAGCTAAACTAAATATTTGTATGATGGGTTTTATGAGCAGATGGAGTCTGTGGACTCACTTCCAGTTAGAACAATACCCAGATTTCATACCATGATGGTGGGGATACAAGTGATCTCCTTCATTCGATCCCTCTTAAGCAAAAGCCCGAACTGGGGGGCCCTTGGCTTGGAGTCACATAAGGCTGAGGAAAGAACTAAAATGGGTTGCTATACACTAAAATATACCTGCCCACAAATCTTGCTTACTTGCCTGTGGTGAGGAATGAAATTAATGTTCTTGACATCTTCTAGTCCTCCTTTTATCTCTTATTCACACAATGTGAAAGCTGACTTGGAAACTGTATTGCTTTGTGGTCCTATGAGATGTTACTATATATTGCTGGTGCATTCTTATTTATGTGCCTATACTGCACTGTATGATGACTATGATCTTTTTAAAGATAATAAAAACTTAAATAAAAAAAATATAATAATTTTAACAAAGAATTACCTTCAAACTAGAGGCACCACCATAGGCAGCACCATGGCTCCTGCCTACATGAATTCATATTTATTCATTGTTTGAGACACAGCATATTATTGACCAGAACATTAATCTTCTTTCCCCTCCTATTTGCAGCAGCAATTGCTCCTAATCCCCTTCTCTTACCCCTGCGCACCTTCTTCCCCTCACCTGCCCTCTCTGGCCTTCCAGTCTTCTCCTAATCGTCTCCGCTCTCCTGCATCTCGCCTTTCCTTGTGAATATATTTTTGTACCTATGTAATATAATGTAGTATGTAACTGTACTATGTTGTAATTATTAGTGGGCAAGCACACCTGCTTAGTACCATGGTTCTACACCTGATCAAAAGATTACCAAAGCAGGACCTCACTGGACCAGTCTGGATTCATTGTCCTGCTACAGACGAAACAGACTTACTGCTCATAGCATACCTTTGTTTATACATACTGACTCTTGCCTCAGTTTGTACTTCTACTTCTTATGTGTTACTTCTAGCATCCAATTGTACCATGCACTATTTCATGGAATTCTCTTTATTCCCAGGGTCGCCCCTGAAAAATTTTATTTTTATTAAAAACATGTTTTTATTTTTTTTTTATTTTAGTTTTTGTTGACCAGGTAAGTGCAGTAGACAAATCCTGCCTATTTTCAGGTACAGCCCGGGGGAGGGGGATACAGATGAATGCCAACTGACCTTGAACCAGATTAAGCTGGATTGGACATGTCTGTCTCAGTGGGCCTACTGATTATCAAAATTCAAATAAATAAATGAATAAATCCACAGTACCATAATGTAAAATCTTCGCTATGCTTTATGGATTATATATTTTTCATCTGGACTGGGACAGTTACTGAGCTTGATCAGTTCACAGAATGCTTAAACACTAGAGACCCTAATTTTATATTTACAGTACAGTACAGCGAACAACAGAAAGCATATTTGAATCTACTGATTTACAAAGAAAATGACAAATTACTAACAGCATTAGACAAAAAAGCTACCGATCGCAATACATTGCTACATGGTAGTAGTTTCCATGATCCTAAATTAATTAAAAGTATACCATTTTCACAACTCACTAGAGTCAAGCAAAACTGCACCACTCAAGTAGAGTTTAATAGGCATAAAAATGAAATGGTTAAAAGATTCAGGGTGAGGGGATATGCTCACGGTGTAATCAGACAGGCAGAGCGAAAAATCAGAAATAGAACAAGTTCTGAACTTCTAGGAACAAAATATCCCAAATTTTGGCAAATAAAAATAATTATAAGCAAACACAGGTATCTTGTGAGTTTAGATAATGAAAGATATATGGTTTTAAAATAAAGACCTATTATAGTAGCCAAAAAATGTCCAACACTCAAAGATAAAATAGTAAGATCACATTTTAAAACCCCAGAGAGGAACGATGTGCTGCTACTGTTTTTTTGGGACCCTTATAATCTGGGATGGTGCCCTGTGGTAGATGCTCAGTCTGTGGCCACACCAACAAGAAAAGCACCTTTGAACACCCACATACTGGACAGAAGTTCAAAATAAAAGAACATATAGCACGCAACACTCAGGGTACAGTGTCCATGCGACAAACTATATATAGGGCAAACAACCAGAAACTTCAAAACAAGGATCAAGGAGCATAAGGGGGACATTGGCAGACATGATATAATCTCACCAGTAGCTTTACACTTCGAAGAAGCTGGTCATACAGGCACAGCATTATGATTTGGGAGACTTTTTTATTTTTTATTTTAGTCTTTCATAACCGGGTAAGGCCCACTAGGCACAAGTGCCTGTTTTCAGGGGTGACCTGGGAGCACTGGGCGGTTAAGTGACTTGCTCAGAGTCACACAGTACGAGAGTGGAGGTTGTGAGAATCAAACTCAGGTCTGGTCTGCTGGATGTATCAAGCTTGTTCACATCTTGTTCCTCCAACCTCTATGCTATACTGCCAGTCCAGACTTGAAATAGTTCTTCTGCCAGTCGGGGTTGGGGGTGATTACCAAAAACTACTGGATAAAGCTGAAATGAAGTGGATTTTCAACATGAAAGTGCTGGACAAAAATATTGGAATGAATGGTACCAACTAGCCAGCTTGTTGGTGATATGGTCTGGTGTGATGGGAAAGAGGGAGGGCACTAAATAGAATTATGATACACTTATACAGAAGCATATACAATGTACAGGAATGATGTCACCCCAGGAGTTGTGTGAGCAAAGAAATAATGTTTATAGTCCCCTAAAATGACTTAACAAGGAATACCTATTTTATATACAAGTTCAAACACATTAGACTTAATTGTAATGATAAATCCGAGGATACATTTAAACGGTCAAGAACTATTTTGCAAAAGGAATTACAAGTGCTAATACCAGGTTAAATATAAAAACACTAAACAGCTGTATTAACAAGGGAGCACTGCTCTACGGTATCATGGCGGCACTACTCTACATAAAATTGCAACAATATTTTCTAATAAAACAAAAAAACAAAACAAAGTTGTGGACCTGTGGAGACATCGTCCCTATTGTAAAGAAAACTATGAACATATCAGTGACTGTGTAATTATATGAAAACATTGTAACAAAATACAGTTGCCGCTGCAGAACCTTAAATGATCCCTCTGCTGTCTCGCTTTGAAGCCCCTCCCATTCTGATTAACAAACTAGTAGTCCTAGTTGATAATATCAACAGATAATGGTGAAGAACCCTAACATCCAATCATCTGTTATAGCTCTTGCAAAAAAAGATTTATTAAAGAGACTGTCAAAAAGTTAGTTTATAAATGAAGTATAAGATAAAATAGCCACATAAGGACACTGTTGCTTTAAATGGCCATGTGATCAGGTACACCTGTTGACAGTTACTGAGCAACAGCATTCTGAAGTAGTGAACATGTGCAAAGTCACATATGAAACAGCAAATGGACCCAGGAAGGAAGACAAGGTGAAGCACACTTCTAATGATGACAGAAAGCCAAGTTGGTACAGAAAGATGCCACTGAGAGTATAACTCACCACAAGGAGGTAGTACAAACAAGCTGGTTTAACTTTCAACAAAGTATGTCAAGCTGAATGAAGATGTATGAAATTTAAAGCAAAAAAATGCAAAGTTCAGTGCAAGTTATGGCATTTTGTGTTTTCAGGGTATTATATTAAACATTGGAAGGAAGACGGAAACACGTACTCAGTATACTGTTTGTTGGAAAGATATACAGAAGGTACGAAGTACACAAAATATAATGAGCAAAACAAACCAAAATAGTGTTAAAGGAATATACTTAGTGGTTTATAGTGATACTACACCAGAATGTAATGATTTAACTGATTAAGAACCACTAAGGTTTGTATGTTTTTTTTTTATGTTTACAGTTAAATATAAGAGTACACAAAAGTCTCAGTGGATACCAAGGAATATTAAGAAGTATAAAGCGACAGCTTGGTAAATATTTTACTAGTTGAACTGATATATGAAATTAAAGTATATATCCAATAAGGCTTAAACATGTAAGTAATAAAGTATATGTATTAATTTACAGATCTAAAGAAACCCTTTGAAAAAAGCTCACTATTTACGAGTAAAACATCAGGGTGAATAAAAGAACAAATATTTTAAATGAAATTAAAGTAGTGACTTTGTTTTGATATGAACTGCAATCCCCACACATAACTTCATGTTTTGTACCTAATAGTCTACCTTGGCCCAGAGGTTAGACGTGAATTCTGAACAAACTGTTCAAGTCCTGAAACAGACCATTAATCCTATGTTGTGGGTGAAATTGCTGGAGGACATATGGAATGACACCATAGCAACTTTCAAAACAATAGCCTTGCAGCTTATTCAGGCTAAAACACTGATGCCGTGGGCATTCAGCTTGCTGAAAATGTCAAGCAAGGAGAAACTGAAAACCCAGCTCAGAAAGCTGACTGTGGCTTGCTTATGCAATTGGGAAACAAATGGCAAAGGAGGAAGCTCGAGACCTTCACTGAGTACAAAGCTTTATTTCTTAGAATCCTCCAGCCACCAATCAGTGAGAAAGTTGAATCTTCCATTTTCCCTGGATGAATCACTTTCAAGAGATCACGAACTGGGTAGAACTGTTTGGCAGCTGTACTTGAAAACTCTGGTGGCACCGCCCCAGGTCCAAAAGACAAACCCAAAGTTGCTGCATTACAGAAAGAGGGCTGCATCATGTCTGCTATAATTCCCCACAGACAACCTCAGTTGTCATCTAAATAAGGTACATCAGCATTGTCAACTGCTAAACCTCAACCCCAAACAAACTGCCCAAGTTCTAGAACAGACATGGGATCCTGGGGTGCTAAAATTGCTCCTAAAAGGCACAATGTGCTTTAACAACTGGTTGTACAAGATTGCCCAGATATTCAAACTGCACGGCTGTGGTGCCAGCCTGGGCGCACGCAACTTGGCTGCGCAGGGGCGTTGACTGGGCGATATTCAACGGAGCTGCGCATGGCTCAGCATTGTTGAACATCGCATCCGGCTACCCGCAGTGCACATGGCGCAGTGGCACTGCAATTGTTAAGTGGCCAGAGGAGCAGGGGGATTCGCTATGAAGTTCCATTGTGCTAGATGCAACAAACTGCGTGATATTCAAAAGTGTACATGCAAATGGGGCCATTATTATGCAAAAAGGCGCAAATGAGACCATTTGCTATCATTCTCCCCATTTGCATGCAGGTGCGCCGCAATCCTCGGGCGACCTGCACCTGGCACCCTCACAGGCAGCAGCTGTCGGGGACCATGCCCTTGCAGCGTGGCAATGTGCCCCACAGCCTGATCGTGGGCATTTGAAAAATAATAAAGCATCCAATATCCCTGGTGATCCAGTGGACTGCTGTCAGCCCGATCGCAGGCTTAAGAAAAAATTATAATGATTCCTTTTTCCCTGGTGGTCCAGTGGACCACTGTCAGCCCGATCGAGGGCTTAAGTAAAATAATGAAGAATCCTATATCCCTGGTGGTCCAGTGGACTGCTGTCAGCCCGATCGCGGGCTTAAGTAAAATAATGAAGAATCCTATAGCCCTGACCTATATATATGGCCTGCGCAGCTAGATACCAGAAGTCCAGATGGGACACTGTGCTGGCTCTGGCTAAACAGGCCCCTGACCAGCTTGCCAAGGAGCTGGAGCAGGTGGCTGCAGATGGGATTGAGGCATACAAGGTGCAATTTCATGCTGCTGTGGACTCCAGTGATGTTCCATCAAGAGTCATGGCTACATCTGTGGCCCTTCGGAGGATGGCTTGGCTCAGATGTACTAGCCTATCACAGGATACCCAGGCTAAGGCCATGGATTTCCCTGTTATTGGTAATTCTCTGTTTGGGGAGCAGACAGAGAACTACATGAAAAAGATGGACGAGTACAGGACCACCTACAGGAGTGCTAAGGCCAAAGAAAGGCAAGCCACTCCTCAAAGGCAGCAGTCCAGGGGCAGGGGCAGGCCTTTTCAAAGGCCTTTTTACCAAGCCCAGGCCTCTTCTTCTTCTTATGCTCAGAGGGGGTTCTTCAGAGGGAGAGGCAGACGGGGAATGAGCAGGCCTGCATCCACCCCTCAGCCTAAAGTCCCTGCCAAGCAGACACCCTGATGGGTCTGCACGGCCGATTCTCCAATACCTGTAGGGGGCAGGCTGGCTTACTTTGTCCAGGACTGGAAGTCTCTAGCATCAGACAAGTGGGCCCTGGAAGTAGTAAGCCAGGGACTGGTTCTCAGCTTCAAAAAATTTCCCAAGATGAGAACCAGATCCTTTCCACCTGCAAATCCATCAGAGACCCTTGCCCTAGAGGCAGAGGTTTCTTCCCTCCTGGCTCTCAGAGCCATAGAGAGGGTTCCCACCCTACACAAGGGCAAAGGATTGTACTCCAGGTACTTCCTAACCCCCAAAAAGTCAGGAGAATGGCGGCCCATCCTGGACCTAAGATATCTGAACAAGCACCTTTCAAAACCAAAGTTCAAAATGGTGACTCTGGGAATAATCCTGCCCTCTCTAAGGCCAGGGGACTGGCTAGCCTCCCTGGACCTCAAAGATGCCTATTTTCACATTCTCATCAGGTGCTCCCACAGAAAGTACCTCAGGTTCGAGTTGCCCTCAGGCCACTATCAATTCAGAGCAATGCCCTTGGCCTAACATCAGCCCCAAGGGTTTTCACAAAGTGTCTGGCAGTAGTGGTTACTTTCTAAGGAGAAAAAGATCTCCATCTTCCCATACTTGGACGACTGGCTCATAGTGGGTCAGTCTCCAGACCAAGTCAAGTCACATTTGCAAATAACTCAGCAAGTGCTCCCTTCCCTTAGGATTCCTCCTCAACCTTCCAAAGTCAGTTCTCGAGCCAGTACAGCTCCTCACCTTCATAGGGGCGGAGCTGGATACAGCTAAGGGCAGAGCCTTCTTCCTGGACAGGGCAAGGACCCTTATGGAACTGGCCTCTTCATTCACCCTACAGGTGTCTCGACCAGCAAGGCATTTCCTTCAGCTTCTGGGCCACATGGCAGCCTCCACAGCAGTGGTCCAGGGAGCAAGATTCCAGATGAGGGACATTCAGTTCCACTTAAGAGCCTTCTGGTCCCAAAGAAAGGATTCCTTACCAAACTAGTCCAGTGACTCGAACCCTGATCCAGGCTTTGCAATGGTGGCAGGATCAGGACATCTGAGACAAGGAGTTCCTTTGTCACTCAGTCTCATTCAGTGATACTCACCACAGATGCCTCCCTGCTGGGCTGGGAGCCCACCTAGGAGATCTTACCACCCAAGGGCTGTGGTCACCTCAAGAATCTCTGCTTCACATCAATCTCTTGGAACTCAGAGCAGTGTTTCTGGCACTGCAAGCCTTTTCCAAATCTGTACAGAACAAGGTGGTCCAGATCAGAAAAGACAACACCACCACAATGTGGTACATCAACAAGCAAGGAGGCACTCAGTCTACGGCCTTGTGCACAGAAGCAATGAAGTTGTGGTCCCTGGCCTATTCCCTGCAAACCTCTCTGATAGCAGTTCACCTCCCAGGGAAGGACAATGTCCTAGCAGATGCTCTCAGCAGGATATCCCAGGGCCATCACAAATGGACCCTAGATCCCCTAGTTTTGAAAGAGATTTTCTTGAGATGGGGCACTCCACAGATAGATCTTTTTGCAGCCCCAGACAATCACCAACTTCCTCTCTTTTGTTGCAGACCCCTAGTCTTGGGCTCAGTCCCCCTGGATGCTCTGATTCTGAATTGGGAAGGGAAATTTCTGTGTGCTTTTCCCCCCTTCCCTCTCCTGTTCAAGGTGCTTGTCAAGATAAGGTCACAACCATGCAAAGTGATTCTGATTGCTCCAGACTGGGCCAGACAGCCCTGGTACCCCCTGTTGCTGTCCTTAGCAGTCCACCTTCCCCTGTCTCTTCCCAGTAATTACAACCTGTTAACATCCTCTCAGGGGAGGATTTGGTACCTGAACCTCAGGTCTCTCAATCTCAAGGCATGGCTCTTGAAGAGTTAGAGTTTGCTGATCTGCATCTTTCTCAAGGGGTTCTGGATATCCTTAAGGCTTCTCAAAAGCCTTCCACTAGAAAGACTTACAATTCCAAATAGAAAAGGTTCACTATTTGGTGTGAATAAGGATATTTCTCCAGAATCTGCTGAGTTGCCTCACGGTTCTGGATTATATGGTCCATCTCAATGGCCTAGGCCTGAGCCAGCCACACTTAAAGTGCATTTGGCAGCCGTTTCTGCCTTCTTGTCAGTAGGCAAGCCCTCTCCTCTGTCAGCCCATCCTGCGTTTGTAAGTTCTTCAAGGATTGCTGCACATAATCCCCTTAGGGACCCTGCTCCTGCTTGGGACCTTAATGTTTGCATTGCTCAGCTTACAACCACCCTTGAGCCTTTGTCCTCTGCAGAGCTTAAGTACTTGACTTGAAAACTGTGTTTCTGGTAGCCATTACCTCTGCCAGGCGTATCAGTGAATTGCAAGCCCTGTCAGTGGAGCCTGATTTAATCTCTTTCCATAGAGATAAAGTGGTCCTAAGAACTAACAGGAAGTTTTGCCTAAGGTGGTTTCAGATTTCCACCTTAACCAGTCTATGTCTCCTGTTTTCTTCACTGACCATTCCTCCTCTGGAGAGAGGATGCTGCACAGCTTGGATGTTAAAAGGGCCATAGCTACTACATAGAGTGCACCAAGGGTCACAGGTTTGAGTCCCTCAATTGTTCCTCACATATGGAGAGGTTGGTAGGAGGCAAACCTGCCACTAAGAGATCTATTGCCAGGTGGATTGTTTCTTGTATACAATTCTGCTATGAAAAACTGGGTAGAATTCCACCCTCAGGCCTGAGGGCTCACTCTACTAGAGGTACAGCTGCTTCCCTGGCTGCTGCCAGGGATATTCCTATCTTAGAAACTTGTCAAGCAGCCACCTGGAAAACAGTCCATACATTCACCAAGCATTACTCTCTGGATTTCCAGGCTAGGAGTGATGCTCGGTTTGGCACAGCAGTACTTCAGAGCCTGTTTTCAAAGTAGGTTCTGTCCCTCCTCCATAGAGGTACTGTTTGGTAGTCTGCAATAGTCAGAATACAGCAAGACTTCATGTTGTTTGAAGAAAAATTACTCACCTTAGTAATGTTGTTTCTTCTAATGGAGTCTTGCTGTATTCTGACCTCCCCCCCGCCTCCCCTCTCAGAACCTGTTTTTTGGGATGTGGGTAGGCAGGAGCAGTGTTGGCACCCTAGGGGTGTCCCTTTTTCACCCTCCTTTATTTTGGGTGAGTGTTGTGTTTTGGGATGTGTTTTGTTTTTTGGGTTTCCTAACTTGAGTCTTTGCTTTGAAACCAAAAAACCCTTTTATATAAATTTAGTTGCCAGTTGGCTAGTGTGTTTTATAGTTTCCACACAGAACTTCTAGTGAGTATTGCTCGTAAAGATCTGACGGTTGGAGTGTAAACAACAGCAGACAGGGGCTTCAACCGAGCTCGCGGTGAACATTCCATGCTGGCCATGGAAAGTTTAACTCTGTTCTCTGGGGCAGTTGAAAGGCAGGACCTAACTGCAATAGTCCGAATACAGCAAGACTCCATTAGAAGAAACATTACTAAGGTGAATAATTTTTTCTTATTGTCCGTGCTAGTGTTTCCTCCGTTTGGGCCTTTGCCTGCCTTACTGCCTTCCCTGCTTCCCTTAGGGAAGTATGGTATGCCTCCTTATCTTCGTCCTGCTGCGTTACCTTTTATTTCCTGAAGGCCAGGCTTTTGGCTCTGATCTTTTCTGCTGCTGTTTTTGAGAACCAAAGTGGTTTCTTCCTTCTTTTGCTGTTGCTTTTCTCCCTAACGCAATGGGATGTTGCTTCAAGTATTGCATACTTAATGTCTGCCCACTTTGCCTGTACCCCCTCATCTGTATTTCATCTTGCCAGGGCTAGCTTAACTCTGTTGGCCATCTTATCAAAGCCAGCTCCTCTGAAGTCCCATATTTTTGCCTTGGAATGGGATGATTTAGTTCTAGTGGCCAAACTGAACCATACCATGTGATGGTCATTGGCCCCCAGGTGACCTTCTACCTGGAGATCTGTAATCCTTTCCCCGATGTCAGTACTAGAGCCAGGATAGCCCTGTCTCTTGTGGGTTGTTGTACCAATTGTTTGAGGCCCTCCTCTGTAGGGAATCCACTATGTGTCTAGTTCTGACGGGTGTTCCTGCTAGTATTGACCAATCTGTATCTGGCATGTTAAAGTCTCCTATTAGCAGAACCTCCCTTTAGCTGTCATGTTTGTATATCTTCTAACAGTAATGTGTCTATGTCCTCCTCCTGTAGACAACCCCAATTCATATGGTTTTCCCATTTCCTGTTTCCAGGGTGACCCACAGTTCTTCTGGCTCCTTATGTGTATTCTGAATTTCTGTAGCTTTGATATTTTCATCGACATAAAGGACCACTCCACCCCACCCCCGGTTTTGCACCTCAGTCTCTTCTGAACAGTACATAGCTGGGTACTGAAGTCTTCCAAGTGTGGTTACTGGTGAACCATGTCTCGCTAATGGCTACTATGTCCAGTTTAGCCTCTGTCATTGTTGCCTCCAGGTCTAGGATCTTGTTTCCCAGACTACGGGCATTTGTGTACATGATTTTCCATTGGCCAGATTTTGGTGCGTTAGTTGTTGGGTGAGGTCTGGCATTTCCCCTTCGCGTCGTCTGGGGAGCCGGACCTTTTTCCTTATCTGGTGATGCAAATGAACTACAAACATGCTGAACTCCTGTTTGATCACTAGCTGAGGGGGGATTGGTGCTCTTCCCATTCGATGTATTGGGTGCTGCACCCCTCTTCCCATTTGCTAGTTTAAATATTCTACAAAGCCATCAAACTTCTGCCCCAATGCACTGATTCCTTCCTTAGTCAGATGCAGTCCATTGAATTTAAAGAACTTTCGCTCCCAAAACTGTTGCCAGTTACCTACAAATTTGTGCCCTTTTTTCTGGCACCAGCCCTTGAGCCACATGTTTAGCTCCCTATCGCCCTTCTCTGACCTTCTGTCCATCTTCCCCTCTCCCAGACTGGCAGGATCTCAGAGAAGGAGATGCTGGATGAAATGGATGACAGTTTGTCTCCCAACCTGGTCAGGCATTCCTTGGTCTCCACAACTGACTGGCTGGCTGGTGAGATTGTTAGTCCCAATGTGTACCAGGACGTCGATGTTTTCTCCTGCTTCGTGCACTATTTTAGCAATGCGGCCAGTGTCTCTCCACACTGATGTACCTGGGAGACATCTGACCATTAACCCCAGCTGGAGGTACGTATCAACTCCCCGAATCATGAAGTCTCCTATGATCAGAAGTGTTTTGGATTTCCTTTTTGCTTTTTTTGTTTTGGGCGAGTTTTATAGCGCTAGCTCCTGTGCTGCAGTGTCCTCTACCCCTTTGTTTGAATGTGGAGATAGAGGCAGATACCTGTTTGTAGTTTTTATATGGTTGTGGAGGTGATATGTTGGTGAGCATTGAATGACAGAGCACCCGATTTGCCCCTCCTAACCACCTGCCAGCCTCAGGGACCACCTACCCTCTGCAGTTGAAGTACTTCAATTGGATGTTGGAGAAATGGCGGGCAATTCTTATAATATATTTCCTCCTGAATATGTGATTTGAGGTGCACAATCTCTGCCTATGCTGCCAGGAGCTGAGCCTTAGATCTCTGATGATCCAGCATGCAGGACAGTGTCCTAAATCCTGTATAACTGTCCTATTGAAAAGTGTCCTGCAGTACCTGCAGTTAATAATATCCATTCCAGTTGAGTTGCCGAGTTTATAACCTGGTCCAAGTAATTAGAAAGAAAATGAAAGCAAAAGCTTTTTTTTTTTATGTATATTTTTGTTTGTCTGTTTTTGTATAACTTTTTAAAAAAAGTTAAATTAATTGTGCCCCTGTAAGTGAGGTCACTGTGTAGATACCCCTTTGATGCTCCCCTTCCTGCTCTGCTACAGAAATGTCACGACTGTGCTACTCTATAAAAGGAGTGTACCTTCCCCTGCTGAAAGAGAAGAACCACGGACAAAAGAAACAAGGAGGTAAGAGCAGAAACAAATCAACCAACAACAAACTCACAGAGCAATTTCTCTGTGTTTCCTGTACATTACCTTGTTTCCTATGGTAGCTAAATTGTTTTGTTTTCCTGTATATCCAATGCAGGTCTATGGAATTAATTTTCCTTGTACATATGGGAGACCAGATCTTCCTCACACCACTCACTACAATCTGTGATAAGCTTCACAGAAAAATCAAAGGCTGTTTATTTTAGCAGTTCATGGGAAAAACAAATCATGCCCATTTCCTAAACAGTTTAACTGCTGTAAAGAAATTGCAATTGTTATCCAGGAATTTATTTCTGCAGTACCTGATGTGCCCATGGGAGGTCATCAGGGGCAGACAAAACCACTTCAAAAATATAGAACTGGGGATGGCATCACAGATCTACCGGGAACTTTTTCCCCAACCAATCTCAAACTACACAAATGATTTTATGCCAGTTTGTTCTAATTCTGGAAATTGTAGCAAATGCAAACTGCTCCCACAAAACAGATGCTCTAGGAGAAGGCTCTTTAACAGCTCACCAGAGGAGTGTGGGTGTGGGTATCATGTTTCTTTGTTACCAACCTAGTGTGATTCAACATGGAAAATAAACAGTCACAGAAAACAATGCCATGGAGTACAACTATATGGTATCGATCAGGATTTTATGTACATCAGTTGAAACTGTTTTCTAACCTACCAGTGAGAAAGGGCATTTTCTCTGTTTTTGGTTTTGTTTTTCTTCTCAGAAATTGAGTAATGTATGGCTAATAGCCACAGGAACATCTACATTTCTACCCTGCCTATGGTACATTTGGCAGTGGAGCAGCAGATGTGGGACAATGCTTTCAACACTATACAACTGTATAAAAAGAATGCATCAGCATTTTAAGAAGTCAATGCTAACATCCTCAAAGGGAGGGCAATAGTCCCTCCTTTTCGCTTGTCCTTTGTTTCTTTTGTTTTCAGCAGTATGAAGAAACCCATCGGAGATGGAGCGGTCTCTGTCCACTGAGACTGCGTAACTAGCAGAAGTGAGACTTACCTCTCGGGGGACATCCATAAACAACCTACCATTCACAATCTTCAGAACAAGTGGAAAGAGCCAATCAGCAAATGAAGCTGATGCTCTGTAAGTTTGCTAATGACAACCCAAGACTTGGGATACTCTGTTGCCCTTACTCCTAATGGCAATCAGGGCCACCCCATCTGCCTCAACTCAGTGTGTACTCCATTAATGTAATAACTGGATGACAAATGAGATTGCCAGAACACCTATGGATTGACCTTACAACCCCGTGGCAGACAGTGTTGCAGCAGACACCTATGTAGCTAAGTTAAAGGAGAATGTATTTCACATTTACAAATTTACAGCCCAAAACCTGGATAAAGCCCAGAAGAAGGTCAAAATGTACTTTGACAAAAATGCCAAAGAGGTCAATTGGTAGGTCAGAGACCAAGTCATGGTGGTGCAATATGGTACTCCAGCTCATCCACTGACTAACAAGTGGGTGGGTCCACACCCCATCATCAACAAACTGAGTCCAGCTGTCTACCAAGTCCAGATTTCTGGTGCCAAAAAGTCTCATACTAAGTGGTACCATTCCAATCAGCTGAGATTGTTCAAGGGAGATCTTTAAGATGTTAACTGTTAAATTAACCATTAATTGTTTTAACTCCTTTCCCCTCCTGGGGGAGGGAGGCTTGTGTTTTAACTTGTCCTCAGTTTTACTTTTTCAGATTAATCCTTGTTCTGATGGCAAACCCGAAACCTGTGCCAAGTCGACTAGTGCTCACTAAGACCCAGAGAAGGAACCAGGAGACCCTACTATCCAGGCTGGAATCCCACTCTCAGAGAGAGGATCCTGTCCATGGAAGTTCCACAACACCATGTGACAGCCCATGAGGTAGAAGATGCCTGCCTTACCGCATCTGTTTATACTCCAGAGCTTGCAAACCTGCATCTGGAATGAAAACTGGTAATGTGACTGGGAGAGGCTCATCCATAGCCCGCCTAGCCAAAGGAACCTTCCAAGGCTGGCCAAATGCAAGAATTTGTTCCAACGTCACTTTGTGTCTCAGAAATGTCAATAAACAGTATGAGGATCTTATCACATTATAGCAACCCTGATTCCAAGGCTTTGCCATGTTTACATAAATGAATCCGACCACAAGCGTTGTTTGGATATGACTTTAAAACTGCTGTAATTTATCTTTCAGTCAGACCAGCTTCTATAGAACCCAAGATCTGAAATGTCCAAGACTTGAACCTGGTCCTCCTGGTGGCTTGTGCACGTCCATACCTGGGACTCACATTAATTATGTTAAATTTATGCATATTCCTGTTGTTTTCAATCTAACATATTGAATTTGGCTGAATTTGACCACTGTTCCAATAGCAACATATCTAGATTTCATTCCACCATGTTACTTGACATAACTGCAGCATGTCATGCATGAGCACAAGACCCTGTAGCTGGGAAACAAATCACTGAACAGAGCGGCATGCTTAGGCATAAGCAACCCAAAGGGCAAATGAGATCTGCAGTCACTGCAGCCGATGTTACTGGCATTGCTAGTACTGTTACTGGTATACTTGGATCAGGCATGTCAATTTGGAATTGGGCTGATTTGGCCAAAATCAAACAACATGAACTGGTATCTCATTCAAATTTGCCAAATAATGTGATGATACCAGGTTACTCAGTATTTCTGGTTCAGCATCAGAACAAAGGTTCACAGTTTACAACATGCACGATATTGCACATTTATTTCGACTCAAATTAAGATAAATGAATTTCGCCCATGACAAACAAGCAAAAGCTGCACATAGGCAGGGAAATAATGTGTTCTGCTTATGGTAGTTATGCCATAAGCACTATCATGAACCTCTTTAGGAATTTGGAATCTAAAAAGATTCCTGATTTGATCCAGGATAGTCGTATGACCAAACGGTATTGCCCTTATTGTCAAACTGATAGTTGTATTAACAAATGCCTGGCCAAGGCTGGGACAGCCAACTTAGCTATTGCTAGGAACTTGGGATATGTCACACCACACCCTTTGCAGGACCCCTGCTTTAAAAAGAAGTCCTGTTCCATCAGGGACACCATGTACATCTATCTCTTCTACAGTATCTCTGACAATTGTCGACAAAACCTTGGAATTTTTGATAAACTAGCAAGGTCCATTCTGTTGGCCATGTTGAGGACAATATTTATAGAGAAAGACCGAATTTGCCTCCTTTACTAGTTTATCACCCTCAATTTGACTCATGGATGGCTCCTCATACTGATTGCTGCTCCATCCAGGGATATTGCCACCTTTGCCATTGTGATGTGTTCAACGTCACTACACCTGTTTGTTTACATTACACTCAGAGACTGATCTTCTCTGCTTCAAGAGGTTGCTATCAACAGCAATGAAACAACTCTGCTTCTCCAGACTCCTCAAGTAAGCCTATACTTGCATCATCCCCTGCAGCAGCAGCAGACTCTGCAGTTCATCTTCCATCACCAGGACGAGATCCAAGGCCATCATCTACAGCATCCAAATCCAGATCTCCAAGAGATTCTTCAACCAACACAAATCTCTCATTGCCCTCTTACTCACAAGCACCAGTTGCTTCTCCTTTACCTAAGACTGATCATGACAATATAGTATATGGTTACCCTTTGATATGTATAAAAATCAGCCTGCTCAAAATCCTTGTTAAGCACATCCTAAACCGTTATGCACATTCTAAAGTGTTGTTATGCGCATTCCGAACAGTTGTTATGCACAGTGCAAAGGTCATACAATTTTAAATTTCTCATTTATTCTACACCTAGCTACTTACTAACCACCCAGTGCCCAAAGTCATACCTTTAACCTTTTTTAAAAAGTCTGGAAATTTGATTTTGATATGGGAGTAGAACAAAGAAATGGCAAGATTTTTGTTTTCACTTCAGTGGGGGTCTGTCAGTCTAGTGTAAAAACCATATACTATAAAAAATAAAAATGGTCTAACCACACACACTCGGCATGTGTGTTCCATCTTGGGGTTGAGATGACATACTGGACCTCTCGAGCTCAGTCTCGAGGTTCATACTGCATGCTGTCATTTCAACCCCCTGGAAACACAGCCTGTTGTGTATGGTTGCCCATACATTATTCTCTATATTAAAGACACTGTGCAATTTGCTCATGAACATACTACCAGCAAGTTCACAAATGCTTCAGTATCCTGTCCTGTGTGTTGCACCATATGGTGCACACCTCAAGTCAGTCACCTACCAGAATGAAAAGAATGTACTGTGGTTACCAACCTAGAGACATTATCTTATGGACCTTTATCATGTGGCATTGACTATCCCAACTTCTGCTTTATACCCAGTGAATGCCCTATCATTGGTCATATGGTTATCACACCTGTTCCCACCCCTGATGTAGCGTATGTGGATAGTGACCCTGTCTCTCTGAATGCTACTGAACAGTATTTACATGTGTTTAATGTGCATATTGATCTGTTAACCCTAAATCTTCAAACTCTCTTAGATAGAAAAGATACACACCTTGTACATATTAATAATAATATTACAAAGACACAAACATCTCTTGATGAATTATTTCATGCTGGGAACCTCAATGATACACTGTCATATACTTGTCTTGAATTAACATTTAAAGCATTTGTTGTTATGCAAGTTATATTAATTGCCGTATTAACAGTTATAATATTATGTTTTAGAAAAAATCTGAAACTGCGTCAAAACCAACTATGTTTTCTTCTAATGGATGGCAAAAGTATTAAGCCTGCACCATGACACTCGCCTACCTTCCTGGATTTGTGTCACCTCTTTATTTTAGGCGACAAGTGGGGGGGTATGTTGCCCCAGGACCTTCCTGAACCCCTCCTATAACACAGTTTTGGATTATTTTTGCATTTATGGACTAATAGGAGTCACACAGACTTTTACATGGACTCTGTGATTACAATGATCACTAATTACTAATCAAATGAGTGCCTTACAATGACACAATGATTCTATATAATTACATCGTACAAGACATCTATATTTGTCATAATCTGCCATGATTACCTGACCTTTTTCATTGCTTTATGCTGTGTGTTTTATGGTTTGCTTTTGACCTAGTATTGCAAATGCTATATTTTTCTGGTGTCACCTTTCACCCAGTACTAGCTAGAAACCTCTGTCAGCTAGGGGATATTATTTCCAACCTATAAGTACCATCTCGCTGTAACAAGCACAAACTACAAGAGCATGAGTAATTACCAAACTAATTTCTAATGCCACAGTGCCATCTAGTGGCCTACCCAGATACCCTTATTTCGGCACTCCGAATTGCATCATTTAGTCTTATGCTGTGACGTTAGTCAGTGTTAGAAAAGGGCCTGATTCTCAAAAGCTTACACCTGACGTAACAACTTGCACCAAAATAAATAAGACTAGTAGCAAGTTACGCCAGCAGTTGTGGCATTTGTTATTTTGCAAAGCTGCCTGTGACATGCCACAGGCTGCTTGCGCCAAAGTGGACATACGTCACCATTTACACCGTAAACCCCCTGCGATATGATGCTAGGGGGGTTACGGCATCAGCTGTGCCCTATTCAAGAAGGGCAGCAACAATGTTCCCCAGGGCACTATTCTCTAACAACCCCTGGGGGACATCGTAACTTACAACGTAACAACATTATGTGACAACGTAAGTTACACCAGCATATAGCTGGCATAACTGTATTTACACCCCGGGGGGTTGCCTGTATGTGCAGCTGGCCTATCCCCCAATGGTATGCCACCCTCCCCCCCCACTGCCCCGATCCCAAGGTTGTGGTTTAAGCTCTGCAGGGCTATTACTTCCCCCCATGCCCCGACCCCAAAAGTGCCAGTCAAAGCCCCACAGGGCTATTACTGTCTCCCATGCCCTGACCCCCAAAGTGCCAGTCAAAGTCCCTCAGGGCTATTACTGTCCCCCCATGCCCGACCCCCAAAGTGCCAATCAAAGGCCCAGCAGAACTATCCCATCCCTCGAATACCTAACCCAATAAATGCACATAACCACCCATGAAGATATTCCACCCTCATATGCCCAGTCCCGTATACCCTCTAGAAACCACAGCCCCCATCATGTTCCGCCACAGCCAAAAGCCGGGTAGTTTAGTGCCCCCCGCCCGACAGTGGACAACCACCCACTGTCCCCACCCCTACTCAACCGGCGACTGGCACAGACCCACCTCTCACGACCATGGCCAGCTGCCGACTGAGTTCCACCAGAGTGTGTACTACTGTACTTAGTACACACTCCAATGACTATTCATTGGAGTGCATACTACATACAGTAGTACGCGCTCTGGCGGAGCTCAATCAGTGGCTGGCCGTGGTGCTGAGAGGTGGGTCTGTGCCAGTCACCAGCTGAGTAGGGATGGAAGGAGTGGGCTGGTTTTCCACTGCCAGGCAGGCGGCCACTAGACTACCAGGGTTGTGGGGTGCAGCGAACACATACAGGACTGCGGTTTATGGGAGGCGGCAGTGCGGGAATCGGGGCATTGGGAGGGGTGTGAATAGCTACAGGGGTAATTCAATGCATTTACTGGGTTTGGGGCATTAAAGGGAGGAGAGGTAACCTGCTGGGCTTTGCTGGCACTCTGGGAGTCGGGGCATGGGGCAGTAAGATACTATGCGGGCTTGACTGGCACTTTGGGGGGCTAGGCATGGGGAGACAGTATTAGCCCTGTGGGGCTTTGACTGGCACTTTGGGGTTGGGGCATGGGGGGACAGTAATAGCCCTGCTGGCTTTGGTCCACAAGAAAGTGTGGGCATGGGGGGAAGGGCACTTGCGCACATCAGGTCTGGGGGATGCAGCTTGCGGCAATCCTTACAGGTACACCCTTTGTTTGGCATACCTGTGGGACTGTTGCAAATCACAGGACTTAGCCACGGGGACTCTGTCCCTTCCTGAATCGGGCACAGGGTCCATGTCACAACTGCACCCCTCATATGTCGCAAATTGCGACATGCATAGGGGTGCTTCTAGAATTGGGCCCATTAGTTGTAACATCTATGAATAACACACTGTTCTGTGTGTATACCTATTGTCAAGTTTTCTTAGCTCATTTGTGCCCTGTGCAATGTAACCTCTTTTATGTAACATTATTTTTTGCGCAGATGAGCACACCATTCGATCTTGACCAATCCAAGACTCGTATGGTGCTCCACCACCATTTTGTATCTCTGCTATAAAGCTAAAGTCATGCATTGGCTAACTGAGTTGAATTTTCTTCAATGTGCTGTTTTCTGCAGATTGTTTGGGTTTATGTGAGCTATGGCTCCCCACAGAAGGTGGATGTAAGTATGTGGCAACTTTCCTTATGTGTATTGTATCTTAATAAATTCCCTTTCCTGTGATCCTGGCAGCTGTGTTTTCTTTTGGGCAACTAACTACAAATGGTTCCTAGAATCCGTATTGTACAGCCTGTACCAGAAGGCTACATATTGTATTGTAATATGTACTTATTTCACAATGTACAGACCTTATTTGGCACCTTTAGTACCATTGGTACTTTGATTGCTTCTGTGTTCTGGTTCTCAAACTAGTTATACATGTGTTTACAGACTTTAAATGTTTATCTGTACTTTAAATATCTGTGTATAATGCTGGTGTCCCAGCTTAAGATGCCTGAGCTCTTCAATGCTACTAGAGACAGACTGCTGAAGGTCCCTCTCTGGTATAGGTGTGTCCCTGCTTGCTACTGAAATGGCAGCCATCACGCTGTATGTTCTACTACTGACCCTCTATGATGGCAGACTTATGCTGCCATAGTTGGAAAGTACAGTTATGAACTCCCCAATGAAACTCATGCAGGTGCTGAGACACCTTAAATGGTTAAGTTCCCAGGTTGCCCTCTTATAGCAAACAAAACTCTTCTCTCAGGAAGCTGAAAGTCTACAAAGGGACTGGGTGGAGTTAGAGCTATATAGCTGTGTACCAGTTAAAAGAAAAAGGGGTGTTTCAATTCTCCTACACAAATCCTTACACTGGGAAGTTCAACAAACTACCTCGGATCCCGATGTTAGATGGTACTGGTCCTCTAGACACGTACTCTGACCCATTGGTCGTAGGCAATCTATATGTGCCTAATAAAGATTCCCCTACATTTTTTCACCACTTCACAGACCAACTTTTGCAATTTAATGAGGCAGATGTCCCCATTCTAATACGTAGGGACTACAACCTCACTTTGGAGCACACTATGGACCACAGACATGGTATGGTGGAGCCTCATTCTAAGGCTGCCCAAGCTGTGATACTTGGATTCAGGGCCAGCTCTGACTGATAGATGCCTGGTGCGTGTACAACCCACGAGTGCATGACTATGCGTGCTACTTAGCAATACTCAAAGCATATACCTGGCTGGACATGTGGTTGGCTTCAAAGCAAGTTTCCCTAATGGTAGTATCAGTGGCCATAACCCATTTAATCACCTCCAACCATGCTCTAGTGCAACTAGACCTCCTCTGGAGCGCTACCATCTGGCGCTCCCTATCATGGTGCTCAGACCCTTTATAATCCTGGAACTACAATTTAAGACCTGGATTCAGAAAGAAACAGAAATCTTCCATATTAATGATAAGGGAGTGACAACCATGTGTACTCTGTGGGAAGTCTTTAAGGCAATGACCCAGGGTCAAATCACTGGCTATGCTGCACATAGAAGGAAAGAACAAGAAAAGGAACTGCAACAGAGGCAAAGCTAAAGAAAAAAGAAGAGGAGGAATTTAAAGCTCAGCCAGGCTGTAGTACAAATTCCGCATTGCACAGGGACATTATCAAATACAGACTGGATATAGGTACCCTATTGGCATGCAAAGCCGTGCTAACTATCTTAAGGCTTCTACATAAATACTAGATGGGGAAGGAGAAAAGCAGAAAGGTCCTGGCCTACTGCCTCAAAAAACAGCAAGCTGAAAGGCGCATAGTGGGCCTAAGGAGCTCACAGGGCGACTCGAACACCCCAGCGGAATAAATCAGAGGGGTGAAGGAGGAGTTCTATAGCAAGCTGTATAGCTCACCCTCACCCTGACTACTCCCCAGATCAAAACCTTTCTAGAACTCCCTTCACCTTCCCACAATCGCTGCAGAACAAGCAGGGGAGGAATGGACAAGGATATGATAGAAGGCATCTTAGAATGGCAGAGAAAGGAGATACTGTTGATGGGAGACCTGAATATGCCAGATGTTAACTGAGCACATTTGCTGCAGCCACATCCAAGAGCAGGGCCATTCTTGATGCCCTACAGGTGGCAGGCATTAGACAGCTAGTTTCAGAACCCACTCGTGAGGGAGCAATCTTAGACCTCGTACTCTCAAACGGGGGCAGTGAGAGGATCTCTGATCTAAAAGTGGGTTGCCATCTGGGGACAAGTGACCATCAAACAGTGTGGTTCACATTAAACTCAGCTACAGAGTCAAGCCATACAAAAGTGAGGGTACTGGACTTTAGGAGGGCTGACTTTGGCAAGATGGGAGAGTGCCTCAGAAAAGCACTAGCAAACAGGCTAGGAGGAGGTGTGGAGCAACAATGGGGAATCATCAAAACTGCCATCACAGAGGCAACAAGCCTCTGTGTGAAGCAAATAAACAAATCAAAACGAAAGAAAAAGCCACTATGGTTCTCAAAAGAGGTGGCTGTGAAAGTCAGGAAGAAAAGATAGCATTCCGAAGTATAAGGAAACACAGAAGGAGCAGGACAGAGAGCTGTACCAGTTAAGGCAGAAGGAAGCGGGAGGGAAGTCAGAATAGCAAAGGCCCAAACTGAGGAAAAGATCGCCAACTCAGTTAAGAAGGGGATAAAACCTTTATAGGTACATCAGCGAGAGAAGACAAAGGAGGGATAGTGAGGCTGAATAGAATGAACGTGGATGGGCAGAGAGGGACAGTGAAAAGCAGGGATACTGAACGAATATTTCTGCTCAGTATTCACAAAAGAGGAGGGGGAAGTGCCTAATCCAATTAACAGAAGCACTCTTGATAGGGGGTCGATCCCAGTCCTTTCACAGAAGAAAGGGTTCTGCAAGAACTCCTAAAACTGAAGGTAGACAAAGCAATGGGTCCTGATGGAATTCACCTCAGAATTCTAAAAGAATTAAGGGAGGAACTAGTGAAACCACTGGCTACTCTTTTTAATAAATCATGGGAGGATGGTGTGGTACCCGAGGACTGGAGGAAGGCGGATGTGATTCCCCTTCACAAAAGTGGGACCAAGACAGAGGCAGGAAACTACAGACCTGTCAGTCTGACCTCTGTGGTAGGGAAAGTGATGGAGTCACTTCTGAAGGAAAGAATAGTTAGTACCTAGAGGCCAGTGGAGCACAGGACCAAGGCAGCATGGGTTCTGCCCGGAAGGTCATGTCAGGCAGATCTAATAGATTTCTTTGACTGGGTGACCAAAGTAGTAGACCAGGAGGGCTGTGGACATGGCCTACCTAGACTTTAGCAAGGCATTTGACACAGTCCCACACAAAGATTAATAGTCAAATTAACCAGCCTGGGATGGTCCCAGGGTGGTAGCCTGGGTAAACATTGGCTGCACAACAGGACACAGAAGGTAATTGTAAATGGAGTCCACTCTGAAGAAAGAGAGGTTACTAGTGGGGTACGCAGGGTTCAGTATTGGGTCCAGTCCTTTTTAATGTCTTCATCAGTGACATTGCAGAGGACTGGAAGGAAAATATGCCTTTTGCAGATGACACAAAGATCTGCAATAGGTTGATACACAAGGAGGCATGGAAAGGATGAAAAGGGACTTGGCAAGGTTGGAGGAATGGTCAGAAGTATGGCAGCTAGGATTCAATGCAAAGAAGTGCAAAATAATGCACCTGGGAAACAAGAACCCAGGGGAAGAATACACAATGGGTGGGAGGTAGTAACAACAACAAAAAAGGAAAGGGACCTTGGGGTAATCATATCAGATGACCTTAAGGTTAGCAATCAATGTGAGAAGGCAGTAGGGAGGGCTGGGGGTATACTGGGATGTATAGGGAGAGGCATCAGCAGCAGAAAACAGGAAGTTGTTATCCTCTGTACAGACAGTTGGTGAGACCCCATCTGGAGTACTGTGTCCAGTTCTGGAGACCCTCATCTCCCAAGGACATAGACAGGATAGAGGTAGTCAAGAGGAGCAACTAAAATGGTGCAGGGTCTGCAAGAGAAGCCGTATGAGGAGAGACTAAAGGAGTTTAATATGTATACCCTTGAGGAAGAAGGGAGAGGGGGACATGATAGAAACTTTTAAGTACCTCAGTGGAATCAACAAAGTCAAGAGGTAGCATCTTTCAGAAAAAGACTTACAAGAACAAGGGACACAATTTAAAAGATAGAAGGAGGCGGTTCAGGGGCAATGTGAGGAAGTATTATTTCACAGAGAGGGTAGTGGATGCATGGAACAGCCTTCCTGAGGAGGCTGTGGGGTCTAAAACTGTGGGAGATTTCAAGAATGCATGGGACAGACATAAGGCAATTCTTGTGGGGGTAGGAAGAAATAGAGTTGTTGGTTAACTAGGATCTGCAGCCTATCCTGTAGGTAGGGAAATGGGCAGACTAGATGGGCCTAGCAGTCCTTATCTGCCGTCAAAGTCTAAGCATAAGCACTGGAAGCCCCACTTATCGTTTCTGAAACAGAAACTGCTCTGAAAGCCCTCAACCCCTATAAAGCTCTGGGGGAGAGGGATGGATTCCCCAATGAACTTTTACAACTATTCTCTCCATCAGTCTGTCTAATCCTGCAGCACCTCTTTAGCAAAGTGGTCAGCACAGGGTCATTCCCACAATCCATGCATACGGCCACCATAACAGTACTCACACAAAAAATGTAAGGACCCCACTCTCTCTGCCAGCTACTACCCTATCTCAATAACAGTGGACAGCAAAGTATTCATCAAGGCCATGGCCATGAAACTGGAATTCCTTTTGCCTTCCCTGACCCATGACTCATGTGGGGTTCAGTCAGGGCCATCTAAGTTCCGACTATCTAAAGACACTGATTAATCTATTCCACTTAGCTTGTAATGCCCCCACTCCAACCACAGTCATCCAGCATCTAGGAGAGGCAGTCTGCCAAGGTCTTATTTATTTACTTATTTATGTCTTTGATTACTGGGTAGGTGCACTGATCTAAAGGACCATTTTCAGGCATGACCCGGGCCAACAATTTGGCACAATAGAGATACAAACAGATTACAATTAATTAGATAATTATAAATACAGTTACAATGAATTGGAGGGTATGGTGACAAACACACAGTGGGGATATAGGACATGTTGAGCAATCCATGTATTATCCATGGAATCACAGTAGGGCAAAAGCAATATAACGCTCTACTGTATGCAGACAACTTGCTAGTCCTCGCAGACCAGGCACCCAGCTCCATTTCTCATTTCATGGCCCTCTTTAAATGTGACACCAGTTTTTGAATACAGTGTATGTGTCTTTTTACTCAGCTGGCTATCCTTGATAAGAGGACATCCACATCTCCCCAGCCACGTACCCTCAAAATGAAATCATAGCATTATCAGCTGCTATAACCAGTCAAGAATTATATAATTGAAAGTCATATCTTAAAATATAACATGCTGTATGTTTAAATGCAACCACAAAGCATTACTCTACTACTTGTCTGACATACACTCCTGAAGTATGATATACACAATCTGTCACATGGCGATTTAGATGTCTGTATGTGTGACTGAAACTTTTCATAAAAATGTTCAACAATAAAAGAGTGTTTCTCCTAAGGAGGTGTTTGATTTGCTTGTTAAAATTAAAATTGACCATGGTGCAGGTAAAGACAGGTTCATACCAAAAGTAATTTGTTTGGCAGTTCCTTTTATTTCATCTCCTTTGGCAGTGATTTTAATTTTTCATTCTGTTCTCAGCAAGTTCTAGATATATGGGAGCACTCATGTGCTACTCCAGTTCATAAAAGGGGGGTCTGTGACAAATATCGATAATTACAGACCAAGATCCATTGTCTATAGTTACTAAACTACAGGAGAAAATTGTTCCTAAACAGGTTACTGACTATCACAAAGTACAATTTACATAGCGATCATCAGTGTGGATTTTGTAAGGCCCATGGTACTGATACAGCCTTGGTAAGGTTCATGGATAATCTGTACCAGGTTATGGATGGTCAATATTTTACTG
Source organism: Neoceratodus forsteri (assembly GCA_016271365.2). NCBI lineage: Eukaryota > Metazoa > Chordata > Ceratodontiformes > Ceratodontidae > Neoceratodus > Neoceratodus forsteri. The sequence continues at coordinate 1,064,215,138 of CM057454.1, read as the reverse complement.
GTGCTGTCTTTTGTGGACTTGGCAAAGGCTTTTGATCTTGCAGCTCATTATATTCTATTGGGCAAGCTTTTAAATTTGGATTTGGTGACTCTTCTATGAATTGGTTTAAAGATTATTTAAGTAACTGAACTCAGACAGTTAAGTGGTGGTAGTGAATCTGATTCAAGGAAAATTATGTGTGCTGTGTCACAGAGTTCAATTTTATGCCCTTTATTTTTACCCTTTTTATAGATTCTGTTACTAATCTGGCCAGTGGCTCCAAAATACTGCTTTACAGAGATAATGAAACTCATTTTCATTCTAAATCAGTTGACGTTTAGCCAGTGTGCTGGACGTTTATTTATTTGAGTTTCAGAAAAGGCCTTTGAGCACAAGCTCTTTTACAAAGGTTCCATGTCAGGATAACAGACACTACATAAATAAGCATCACCTGGACAGGCTAAGTAGATACATTACATTACAGTGTTACAGAGTCAATTACTAGTACCATGGCTTAGTACAGTGTCAGTATAGAATAAGAGGTATGTGGCACTTGGGGAGGGAGAAGAGAGAGGAGGGAGAGGATCCCTTCTAAGGGGGCATGGAGACAGTAAGGAGAAGGTTGAGCAGTCTCCTGAGAGACTTTGTCGAGAGAGGGGAGAGGTTGTGGAAGTGCAAAAGGGAAGGTGGGAAATGGGGATGGGTAAGGATAAGGGGATGAGGGGAGAGCAAGGTGGGGAGGAGGGATGGCAGGGCTTACGGGGGGGGGGGGAAGAGTCAACCCTACTGGGAGCTGACACTCATTTTGCAGGGGAGCGGGGTGCAGCAGGCAGCCAGATGGGAAGATTGGTAAGCAGAGGGAGGGGAGTGGTCCGACCTTCAGAACCAGTCACATTTTGTGCTTGAGTTAAGGTGCTGCCTCTGGCCAGTTTTGAAGTATGATAGGCTCGTGGAAGCTCGGATGGGCCCAGGGATTTCATTAAGCCATTGGGGGAGCCCTATAGGCGAAGGCATGTTGTCCAAGAGCAGTTTAGGCGAAAAGGTTTTGATAGAGATCCCTGTGTACTACCTTTAGTGTCATAGATGGAAGCAGCCGGGGAGAAGATATTAGAAACACAAGGGGGTGTTTTGCCCATTAGTGCCTTCTTACCAAGGAGACAGATTTGGAACTTGATCCTGTTCCCTAGCGTAAGCCACTTTGTCTGTTCGTACAGAGAGCAGGTGTGCGTATGTCTATCGGCAGCCAAGGTGAGCATGCAAGCTTTATTGAGGGCAGTATGTATCCTCTTGAGTGCTGTATCTGTGGTTGCACCATAGACAACCAGGCCATAATCAACGGATGACAGGATGGAGTTGGAGACTGAGAGGTGGCGGGCCTCAGGAGTGAGGTATTTCCTATGCCTGTAGAGGACACCCAGCTTAGAGTTGACCGTCTTGACCACCGAGTTGACATGCAGGGTGAAGGAGAGGGAGTCATCCGGGGTGACCTCCAGGTATTTGAATGAGTTCACTTGTTCCAGCGGTGCGCTGACTTTGTTGGAAATGACGAGGAAGGGGAGTTTCTTTTTATTCTGGGGACTGGATATAATTATGGTCTTGGTCTTTTTTTTTTTGTTTTAATTACACTTTATGCCTCCTCAGCAGAGCGGCCCCTATGATCTCCAGCCACCGGCACCTGCACCCCAGGACCAGATAGTGCACGCGGGTCACAAGAACCCCCACCACCAGGGGCTGGCCTTTCATCACTCACACACCCCTGGGTACGAGCCTCTCTCTGGTTCCCTACCAGGTGTGCAAGGCACGGCCATCAGCCGTAGAGATTGCCCTCCACCATTTTCCACATTTTCTCCCCTTTCAGAGAGCCATATGTGCAATGGCGTCTGAGCACGTAGTGCTGACGCCCACCACGCTCTCCCCCTTCTTTTTGCGCATGCCACAGTAGTGCGGCTGGCTTCCGCCAGTCACTGCTACAGGGCGATGCAAGACCCACTACCCACCTCAGAGGAAGGAGAGCAGTCATTGGATGCTCGATCCTCCCTCTCCCTGCCAGCCACTGGAGGCCTGAGTCCGTTCCCAAACCCGGGTCACTGGTGTGGCGCGAGGTGTGGCGCCCAGTGCCTCAACCCACAGCACCACTGGGTCATGGTCTTGGTCTTTTTATAATTTAGTAGAAGTTTCTGCTTGCAAAACCAGTCCTCTATACTGTTGAAAGAGCACTGTAGATCATATTGGAGAGCGCCATGGTGTGAGTTGCCGTTTATGAGTACTGCATTGTTGGCGTAAAGGATAATTTTAGTGTCACATGCTTTAGGGAGATTGTTCAGGAAAAGGCTGAAGAGTAGGGGCCCCAGTATGGACCCCTTGGGGACCCCCAATGAGACTGCCCTAGAGCCAGACATGGTTTGTCCAACTTTAACATGTTGAGTTCTATAGGATAGGTAGTCCTGGAACCAACCTGCAGTACTGTCTGCCACCCCCAGGTTCTGCAGCTGAGCCAGCAGCAGGGAGTGGTTAACAGTGTCGAAGGCTTTGGTGAGGTTAATAAATACTGACCCCACTATTTTACCTTCGTCCAGTGCTTTGTGCATGTAATCCATGTACTCCACCAGAGCAGCAGTAGTGCTATGATTCTGCCTGAAGCCATGCTGGTTTGGGCAAAGTAGTTGGTGTTTATTGAGGTATTCGGTGAGTTGCTCTGCCACAATCTTTTCCAGTGCCTTGGACAGGGGGGAGAGGATGGAGATTGGTCTGTAGTTGGATACGCATGTCCTGTCTCTGTTCTTGTACACAGGTGTCACTAAGGCTTGTTTCCAGATTTCGGGAATTTGGCAAGTGCCAAAGACTTATTAAATAGTTTAGTTATTGCCATGATGGTAGCATCAAGTGTGTGGGATAGAAGTTTCATGTCGACCCTACTGCTGCACATTCTGGTTCTGCCTAGCACATTTTTACGTGTTTTAGGGCCTCCTTTACTGTCACTCTCTTAAAGCAGAAGTTTTGGATGGGGGGCTTGTTCGTGGCTTGCAGCTGAGTTGATCGTCAGGCTGCGTTGAATAATTCCATGATGAGGAGTGGGTCAGTTACGAGGAAGCTGTTGATGTTGAGCAGTTGTGGGTGTTGTTTATTATCCTACCCAAGGACACTTTTGACATTCTCCCAGAACCTCTTACCGTCACCCCATTTGTTGCTGAGTTGTTCCTTATGGAAGCTGACTTAAGCCTGCCGGATGAGGTTAGTGCAGTGATTTCTTGTGGCTCTGTAGCACTGGAAATCATGTGCTGCAGGAGGACCTGGCTTTTGACCAGAGGCTGTCCCTTTCTTGCATCTTAGTTAGGAGTTCCCCTGTGATCCAGCTATTCTTATCCCTCTGGATTTTCCTTTTCCTCAGAGGGGCAAAGAGGTCGCATGTGGTATTAAATCCATCGGTAAAGTATCTAAGGGCTTGGTTGAGATCTGGTGCCAGGTCGTGCGCGGAGAGGGCTGAGATGAGTGACTAGAGTTTGCCTTTTCTCAGGGCCTTGCTTTCTATTAGGATGGGAGGGGTTTTACTGAATTTGTAGGACCACAATAATGTGATTGGAGAGTGGCCACTTTAGGTGTCAGGCAGCACCTTGACATCAGAGATCCTTGACGGAGAGCTTGAGAGAAGCCAGTCAAGGAGGGTGTCATTGCCTGTCTTGTGGTTCCATCTGGTAGGACTGTTGACAAGTTGGGTTAGGTGGGAATGAGCAACCACGTCCTTGAGTGGGGTTGATTCATTGCCAGTCAAGTTAATGTTAAAATTGCCTGTGATGATCAGTTCAGGGCCCTTAGGGAGAGTGGCCATGGCTTCCAAAACTTTGGGGAGGCCCTCTCTGGCTTTTTTTTGTGGGGGAAGATAAACCGAGGCAATGATTAGAGTCTTGCCATTCTGTCCAACCTGTGCTTTCACTGCTAATATTTTGTAATCATCTGCCACTTCAGTAATTGGAATTGGGAAGGTGGTGCAGTTGAGTGTTTCCCTGGTGTTGAGGAGGCATCCACCGCCTTTCTTCCCTTTCTATTGATCCTAAAGGCTTGGTAACCAACAAGTGCTATTTCATTCTCTGTTATCTTGCCTGACAACCAGGTCTCAGTGAGGCAGAAATATTGGGGTCATGGTGGGTCATTCATGCCTAGAGCTGTTCAAATTGGCAGTTATACTGCAGATATTCATTGCTGCTATTCGCAGGCCTTTTATAAATCCTCCAGCGCCTGGCACAGTTAAGGGTCTTGGGCTGGCATGTATGTTTCACGATGAGAGCAGTAGCATGAACATCACCTTCCTGGCTGAGAGGCTAATGATTATTGTTGTTCGTATCTTCTGCCATCTGACTTTACCAGAGGAGAGCTGGGCGGCTGACGGCAGTCCCTTTACTGGTGACATAATTGTTAGGGTGCCATGGTTAGGGGTGTCCGTGGGTGGCCCCTTGCTTGTTGGTGGTATAGGGGAATAAGGCTCGTTACCTAGTGAGGCAGTCGCCGTGGTTGCCGTAGACTGACCAGTGATTTCATGATATGGTTCTGGAAGAGGAGACAGAGGACTAAGTTGGACACAAGGGCCAACAGCGATGAGGTAGGTTACAAAGAGCAGGATTTGGGTAAAGCCATTTTAGAGGAGCCTAAGCTAGCATGAGGAAAACTGTTAGCAATAGCTGGGGATGGTGGTTGAAAGGTGGCTGTATCACTTTAAGGATCCACAGTCAACGAGGGGCTAAAATGTAGGAGGGAGCTAGGAGGAGGAGGCGGAGCTAGTGAGTATTTAATAGAGGCCGGGGTCGGAGTGGGCGGGTGGGAGAAAATATAGATTTAAAATTGACAATTACTGTAAATGCCGAAGAGCCAGCAGCAGGCAGAAACAGCAGTCAAGCAGGGATTTGTAGATGGGCCAATCAGTGGCTTAGTGCTTACTCTGATGATCAGAGCACCGGGCGGAGACACCAAATCCAGCGGAGTGAGGAGTCTCTAGTAGCTGTACCTAGGCACTTGCTTCTGGGATACTGGCATGTGGGAAGTCGGTCGGAGAAGGTGCAGCCTTTCAGCTTCTTAGCTGTGGCTTTTGGCTATGGAGTGTGCCCACTCAGATTGGGGCCGCCGCCCTGGGAAGAGAGGAGATGTGCCTAAGTTAGAGGAGGCATTAATCGGTGGGTTGGAGAGGTCGCTTTATTCACGGAACAAAAGAAGTGAGAAAGAGCAGGGGTGCGAGGTGCCAGGGGTCTGAGAGTGGGATGGGGGTGTGGGTGTGGGTAGAGAGTGAGAGGAACTTAACAGGCGGGGAGAGGGAGAGCAGAAATAAAAGAAAGAAATTGCAGGTTTATTTTTGCTGTAATACAACAGTGTCTCAAAAATGGCTGCTATCACTTCTACAAGCGAGAGGCACCAGGGGTCTGAGAGTGGGATGGGAGTGGGGTTGTGCGTAGAGAGTGAGAGTGAGAGGAACTTAGCGGGCATAGAGAGGGAGAGCAGAAATAAAGTAAAGAAATTGCAGTTTCGTTGCTCTAATACAACAGTGTCTCTAAAATGGCTGCTATCACTTCTATAATTTGCTTGCTGCTAGTTCTGTACAGTTACAAACAGGCTAAACTGTAATGACTAGGCTAGCAGAAACAACATGGCTAACTCAGAGAAAATATAGATTTAAAATTGACAATTACTGTAAGCGCCGAAGAGCTGGGGGCAGGCAGAAACAGCACTAGTTGTAACCGTACCACTGAATACATCAAAGAAAGAGGTCCTGCAATTTAACTACCAACCCACACAACTACCAACTCACAGAAGCAATTCAGGAGCAATTTAAATTGAAATGGGGATTACACTCTGAAATACCTATGGGTATACCTCATGGATGACTTGTATGCTTATTACATGCCAACTATTCCCTCCTGTTGCAGATCATCAAAGATTTACTAAGATGGCAATCTACTGACCTTCCATTGGTTCACACATTGCTCATCACAGAACAAGCATACTGTCCAGACTCCTTTAACTGGCACAAATACTCCCTATGTCTCCCATCAAGACACAAATTAGACAATGGGATAGACTGATCTTACAATTCGTCTGGGTAGGAACTAGACCTCATATTAAGAGCAGCTGATGCCTTTGGAAAACTTTGGAAAACAAAATATTGAAACACAATTCTGCTTGCATTTTATATATCTTCTACAGATTTTGCCTCTCCATTATGTATTACTGAAGAAATTCCTATAAAATCAAGGTCTTTATCCCTCAGAGTTCATTTGCCTCTGTAGCTTATTCCCCACGTGAAATTATAATGCTCTGTTATGACATCACAATCTGTTGCCATGGGAATAACTGTGATGTCCCAGTCAGAGTATTAGGACAACAGGTTGGGAAGAAGCAACAGGAGTTGATGAACTCTCAAGGAATAATCATCCAATTTTCATGCACATGGCCTCAGTAATAAATAGTGAGACTAAGAAATACAGTGCTAATGATAAATATAAGCTGCCTTGTGTCCAAATATTGTGTTTTCAAAGTTCTTCTCAAGCGTCAGTGACTCTTTTTAATTTGTACTTTTGCGCCCTCCTCTCTCCGCCCGATCGTCCGCCCGGTCACAAACCCTCAGCTGCGGCATCCCCACATGAGCCGTGCTCCGGGACCCTGGATTCCCCAGGGCAGAGGCGTGGCACCCATCCCGTTTTTGGGTGCCATGAACAGCAGGATAGGGAGGAGTTGGCCTGGGGAGCCGATAGCAGCCAGGGGCGGGCATCATTTAGGCGTGAAGTGGGCTGAGATTTTGCTCTCCTTAGAGGCGGGAATGTGCAATGATGCCAGCTGTCCCGCCTTGAAACCTTGCTGTCCCGTGATGCTGAGGTACTCCTGGCCTCCACCAGGTGTCCCCATGCATCGGGCGACATCCCGCCGCCACTCCCGGAGAAGGAGAGCAGTGGTGGGCCTGATCCTTCTCCCCCAGCTGGCCCTCCGATGACCTGGGAGCTCGTTTCCGAACCCAGGTCGCCGCCGCAGCGGAAATCCAACCGCTGTGCCACAGTGGGCCAGCTCTAGTGGCTCTTTAATATACTACTTTTCAGCTGCCTAAATCACAGGGTGGTATGACTCTCTGAATCTGACAAAATACCACCAGGTAGCCCAACTATGCACAGTCCTTTACTGGCTCTCCCTAAGGTTTTAGTGTTGTGGAAGATAATAGAGGTATGGAACAGGACCTCCACCCAGTTCTGAAGATGCTCCTCAAACCTCTTGCTTACCCTCATGACCCCAAGAGAGCTAATAACTTCACCGACTATGACAGGGTTGAATAAGGCCCTGTCCCATTTGTTATGCAGAAAGAGCAACATACTGTAGATCTTGTGGTGCCTGCCAGTTAATGCTGGCTAGCCCCCAAAGAGAAGGAGGTGCTTATCCTGCAGATAAAGGCCTTTACTTCACAGAGACCAGGAGAAGCAGAAGACCCACAAAGGAAGACCACCTGCTTCCTCCAGGGCTGGGAGAGACATAAAGAAAGAGATAACAGGTAACAGTGTAATGGTTTCGTTGATCTGCTAATGGTTAAACTAACAAATTAGAAACATTAGAACTAAGCATTAAGAAGGTTAAAAAAATGTGTGTGCTTAGACTGAAATATTTGCTGTAATGGCTGTCATGGAAAAAGGGATACTGCATATGTGTAGAACTTTAAAGGTTCTAAGCTAATGTTGGAAGAGAATTAACAAAAAGTTTTGGAAACCTGTTTTTTTTTTTTTTTTTTTTTTAAACAGATTCCCTCTGAAAGAGGGTATGAAGGGGTTGAATAAGGCCCTATCAATTTGTTATGCAGAAAGAGTTAAAAGCAATGATCTGTTCTGTTCTCTCCTTCACTGTCCCTAACTGCACAGTCAAATTTTCTTGTGAGATGATTTTCTGCCTACCGCTATCTCTCTGCCTTCACTTGCTATTTCTATCTTTCTTCCTCCTTGCTTTTCTCATGGATGTAAAAGTGTATATGAAACTGTCTGTGTGAACCTGAGATCCTTTGTTTTGAAAATGTATATAGTTATACTGTTGAAATGCAAAAATGTTATTTGGAATTTAGGGGGTTAACACTCAGTGTAGTAACCAGCCTTAAAAAAGTGTACACATCAAAAATCTAAACTATAGGCCGGGGGTTCGGAGGCCGGCTAGGCCTCCTGAAAATTTTTGGTTTTTGGTGCATTCTGGGGGTAATCTGAAACAGAATTAGCTACCCTGTTACCCCCCCATGCCTAGTAAGTTGCACTACAGTCCTTTCTGCAGTCCCCACAGTTCAGTGAGTGGCTCAAACCACTCGCCTGTCAACTCCTTTCCTCCTGAGTCCCTCCCATCCCAACTATAACAACAGGTAGGGTGTAGGAGGAATTTTTTTGAGGGTGCTTGGATATGCCATTTATGAATAAGGAGAAATAAAAGCCGGAGGTCTGGGGCCGCCAGGCCCCCAGAAGCTCTGGGGGTTTTACATGCTCTGTGGTGAGTTTTAGTTTTTTTCTTGGGGAAAAAAAAAAATCAGTTTTGTTACATTTTGCCTACCCCTAATTTCAAGAGAAATGTTTCCCCTCATGGAATAAGGGGTGTTGGAGGCTCTGGCTGGCATTAGAGTCTGCAGTTTAAATGATTATGGCTGTCAAACAGTGTATCAACCACCTACCCCGTATGCATTTTTTGTAATATACTGTGAAAGATTTCTACACTAAGGCTGGGGGTCACTCTAGGGGGTTTACATGTTCTTTGGTGAGTTTTGGGGCTTTTCTTGGGGGGAAAAACAGGGACAGGTAAACAACAATCTACAAAAACTGTAACATATCAAATATAGCTTATATGTATAAATCAGACTGGTGTGGCATCTTGGGGATCTGGTGCCAAAAGTAATCCACTCGTGCTTGACTTTCATGGTTAACAAATGTCACCAAAACCCCTCAATGCCATTACAGCCTTATGCACACTTGCATATACTCTATTCCTTGTGTAACTACACTCTAATATATTATAGCCACTGATTTTTTGTTTTTAAAAATGGGTAACTTAATTTTACAAAATGTTCATAGCTAAGTTTTTTTTTGTTTGTTTTGTCGTCCCCCCCACTCCCCCACCCAAATACTGAGTGCATATCAGCATATTTTGCACAACAAAATGTAACAGAAAAGGGGGTGGAGGAGATACAAATTTGGTGCCAAGTGTGGTTGTAAATGATGTGTAAATAGCTTTTTACATAGAAACATAGACTTTGACGGCAGATAAGGACCGCTAGGCCCATCTAGTCTGCTTTTTTATAGGACAAATTGGCTCTAAGCAGTGTTTAAAAATGGCAAATTCTGTTTTTAATCTCACTCTTTCCTTAGAAAGAGGATGGCCCTAATTTAGCTGTGAAGTGCCACTGAGGCATTTGGCCTGGGCATGCCCAGTAGTAGGTTGGTACAGTCAGCTCAGGTAGGAAAATAGGTAGACAACATGGACTATGAGTCATTTCCTGCTGACAGGTTTCTACGTTTCTCTGTGCTGTTTGAATCACCCTGTGCGAAGAAAGCAACAGCACTGTTTTTTCCTCTCACCCTTCCTCTGCTGGACTATAAAACACACTGGGATACAGTTTCTGTGAAAGGCACTATATAAAACCAAAATCCATTCCTTTCCTTTTGTGCCAGAATTTCAAAGGGCACGACCAGCACAATTTAGAATTGTTAAGATATTCTAGTGATGTCCCTACAAAAGAGGAGCAGGTGTTTTTCTACCCACTGAAGAGTTTCTAAAATGTACAGAAGCACCAACTGCACATGCAAATGTTTTGGCAATGAAGCGCTAAGTTTTTGTTTGACACCAGCAGCCTTGCCCCACCGCAGCTTCAACAAGAACACCTCCCCCCCAAAAAACAAAGTACCATAAATAAAGCAAAAAAGTACTCGAGTTGTGAACTGAACGGCTGTTCCCACAGTACTTGTTACAGTGTTTTGTCTACACATGCAGATTCTGAGGAACCTGTGCCAGGTGCTGGCAGCTCTTTGTAGTACCTGTCGTTTCTCAGTCTTCCACCTGTTCTAGTGCGCATCTTTAGCACAGGTACATAAATCCCCCTGAGTGTTATCAAGGCAAAGTTCATTTATCTAGCGCCTTTCATAATCTGTAGCCCCTCGTGGTGCACAAGCAGCATAAAATAATTTGTGACAATTAGCGTTGTCTAATATAGAAATATTATGTAGTATACTGATACAAAAGTGTGGGTTCAAACAATTGTTTTCATCTTTCTTGAAGCTTTCTAGCACGGGGTGGGGGTTGGGGATTCCAGTGCTCAGAAATTAGGAGGATGTAGTCCAAAAAAACTAACGAACCTCAAACTTTTTCAGGCTGGGGAGGCAGGGAATTTAACTATGTGATATTTGTGCCACAAAATAGGCTGGCAGAAGCCCCACTGCAAATAGGGGCTACCAGTTCCCCCCACCTCTTGCTGAAGGGGATTCCTTTAACAGTATTTGTTTGTCAAGCACTTATTACCGCCAGCAGGTTCTGCAGAACACAGATACACAAACAATAAAAACTAAAGCAAGTGTGTGTGTGTAAAAACAACAACAACATGAAGAAACAAGGCAACACAACATAAATGTAAGGGGAAAACAAAAGCAACAAGTGTTTCTGGCAACCCCATAGCAAGGGTCCCAGGACCCTTGACAATTTTGTAAGTCTTAATTACAGCAAGGGGTCCAAGGATGCACCATATGTTTCACCCAAACTTTTTAACTGACTTTCCTAGGTATTATTTCCAAGTGCAGTATTGTGCCAGAATGGGGCTTCTAAATTTCCGAAGGCTCTACAAGTCAGGGCTTGGCTCTTCCAAAAAAAAATTATCTACGTGAAACACTGCAGGTCATTCGTTTCTAATATTTCCAAAGGAAAATCAACTATTCTCAAAAGCAAATCAACATTTGTGACAATTAAACATTAGTATGTTTTACTTTAGAATCAGATAACAAGAAGACAAAGGCATAGAGAAAGAGCGGGATCCAGCCCTCGGATTACAGAAGGAAAGCACAGTAAATCACAGACACTTACAAGAAAGGAGAGATAAAAAAGTGCTCCCGACACCCCAAAAAATAAGTCTGTTAAGAATGCACTACCCTCAGCATACAAATATTAACTGTAGCAATAATAATATCAATACTATTAATATTATTATTAATAGTAGCAAAACTAATGAAAAATAATGGTTGTAAAGCCAAACAGTAGGCAGCCAAGACAGCACTCCCCCCCTTAGAATAATGTGCTACGAATAACCCCACATATTAATATTTTACTAGAGGAGAATCCATGTTAGCATAATAAAAGTAATAACACCCAAACAGTACAAAGACAGAATATAAAGCTGCTATCACTGGTGCTTCTGCAGCAAAAATAAACTGGGGGGGGGATAAGAAAAAATATTCATGGAACACACCCATTGAGATTAACCAATACTCATATAGCAGCAAGTGGATGAGTCCCAATAGTCTTTTGTTACAAATAAGAATCTATTCTAATAATCAGCACTTGCCGCGGCCCGGACCACCCTTCGCCCTCCACCACCCAAGGCCGGGACAGGCGGGGGGATCCATGGTATGTAGTATCTTTATGATTAGTACAAGACCCATTCCTGCTATGGATTCTCTTTGTTTAATACATTTGATGTGTTAATTTCATGATTTCAGTAATGTTTCGCCAGCAACCCCCCACCCCTATGCTACAGTGTTGCAGACATGGTTCGTCTTCCTTCACGATTAGTCTATTACACATGATATGGTGACGTGATATATTCCATTCTATACAGACCATTAGTTTTATTTATTTTACACTACCTGCTGCGGTGGGGGCTCGGGCTCATTCTCTCTTCCCGCTTGGTGCCCAGCTCGCGCTACTGCTGTTACCACCTCCCGTTAGTCTCCCGAGGCGGCAACAACGGACCAGAGTTCGGGACCAGCACAGAGCTCAGCTGTGTTAAACAAACTAAAAAATGATTTTAAGTACAGCATTAAAAAAAAAAAATTTTTTTTCTGTACGCACTGGCGTACAATAAGTATGCATGGTTACACCACTGTTAACACTGAATGCAGTTTGACCTCTACGAACTCTTTTGCAGAGCTGTCAACAAGAGATCAGTTTTGGATCACCATGTACTATTTTGTTGCAGCTGCAAGGAAGGAAACTGATGAAGTTCTAATGCATTTTGAGAAAAACAGGATGTCTGTTGAAGAAATTCATGAAGATTACCCCCTGCAAACAAGTAAACAGTGACTTACCACCACAAGAGTCTGACTATGTAAAGCTTTCCCAAGAGAATGCAGCCTATAAAAAGTTATATTCTCCATAAAATTGTAGAAACTGGGTCCCATAGCCTTCCCGTTTTTTTGTCTGCCACCCAGCTCCACCCCCGCTCCCACTGGCACCTTGTCATCACGCCTCATTATATTCAATGGGTGGCAGCTTTTCAATCGATTTTTAATAATATGATGGCTACTTGCTAATGAAACGTGGGCACCGGTCAACTACCAAGGGCCCTGGTAGTCGACCGGTGCCCACGGTTTTGTGAATCAGACAATTCTGCTGCTGCTTCCTTATGGACTGTCTGTGTGGTAACAATGGGGCCTAAACAATAGTTTTTGCAAAAAAAAAAAAAAACACTATTTTTTTTAACTTTTTTCATGTGTTTGTTTTCATTTTATTTCTTTTTATACCTTGAAATTCTTGTTATTTCTTATTTAAGAAAAACACAGGTCTCTAATTATGGACCCTCCTGCTGGTGTAATTGTGGGGAGCCGAAAGCAGCACATACCCACATCTTTTGGCAATGCCCAAAATGTCAGCACTTCTGGGTGCAATTAGAAATAGGCAAGATCTTTGACCCCACCCTGACTCTCTGCACAAACTATGATACTTCTGGATATGCCAGCAGGATTCTGCCAACCCAACACCAGAAAACTGCTCTCTGCATGTCTATTAGCAGCAAAAAAAAAAAAAAAAGGATATCTGATAAACCTCCTACAGTAGAACTATAGCAAAATGTGCTAATTGACTTTCATAGTATGGGAAAGCTCACTGCAAGGCTATCCAAGCAGCTTGCAAAATCTGAATTCCTCTGGTGCAGCTGGGTATATATATATATAAATAAAAATAACGAATAAAAAAGAAATGACTTTGTACCATGACTTAGCAACTATATTAGAAGGCATAACGTATATTGCATATGGACAAACTTAAATTTTGTAACATTGATGAAATGTTTATTAAGTTGCTTAATACTGTATAGCAGCACCTGTTATTGTTTTATGTTTTAAACTGAAAACATAAAATTCAATTTTAAATCAGCTGAAGTCTTGAATTTTAAGCTGGGTTTGGATTCTGCAAATTTGCAGAAGTCGACGTTTGCTAACAGTTTGGTACTGAATAAGTCTAAAACAAAGTCCATTTTTTCTCTGCATTCCAGACAAATTGTCACACAGGGGTATGGATTCAAATACATTCACATTAGACAGGACTGCTATTAATAATGTGGACCCATTTAAATATTGCAGAGTCCTTCTGGACCCTACTTTGCTTTTGACCCACATATGAAATATGTCACATCATACATACACAGCAAACCTGGTTTGCTATACTGCATTAAATCTTATTTACATTATGATGCATGACTAAATACAACCCAATGGAATTTGCTTCCGTCCTTGAATTATGGTAGCATGATTGCTGACCATGGTCCTTTATCAGGTAAAAAAAAGAGCAACTGTACAATAGGATAAGTAGATATGTTCTTCTGAAGACTTTCTTGAACTTATCATTGTCTTTTTCTGTTGCAGTTAAACTGGTTGTCCTATAAACTGAATGTAAATCCTATCCATACGAGTATTTTGTACAAAATGTTAACGACAAATCAACCACCTTGTATTGCTAAATGTCTGTTATATCAACAACATAATTCAAATGTTAGGTCCTCTGCTGTGAGCAAATTGGTGGCCCCTTACATGCATACGGTACTTCTGTTGCACAAAGGGTTCTTTTTACAGTGCTTGCTATAGTAAAGTTGATCGGTACCACGCTACCACACAAATTGCGCGGTAGCGGTATAACATGTTATTCAATAGGTACCGCAATTACGCACTGCTCGGTATACTGCGCAACTTTACTATAGCAGGCACTGTATATAATGCAATCAAAATCTGGAATGAGTCACCTGATTACCTGAGAACCATTACTAAATGTAAGAGTTTATCTTAAAAGATTTATATTTCTGGATTGTTCACCTGGGACTGTTCAGATTAATGATTGGCTGACAGAATTCTGGGCTATTTTCCATGAAAAACAAAATTATCAGAGGGACATGCTCATGGGCTTAAAATATGTGAAAGGGAAGAAACCAAATGCAGCTCTTTAGGATGCACAATGATGAAAGAACAAGGGGTAACACAAGTGCGATTTAAGGGAAACTTCAGAAAGAACAACTTCATAGAACCAATGAAGGATACTTTGAGAAGACTTCCAAGGCAGGTGGTAACAGCAGAAACTGTAAGGACTTATATAATCATGGAAGGATTATAAGACTATAAACTTCTCTATTTTATACGGCTTTTAATGTTTCCAAGTATAATGTAAGGGCACCCAACTGTTCATAAAAATGGGTCTAAAGCTATCAAGTTCTATTGCATGTATAAAACTCCAAGGCTGAAGGTTGAGTGGTTTATATTTGTCACCAGCACCCCCAAGATAGCTTTGCACCCTCACGCATATTCAGTTGAGTGTAGCCTGATTTTGAAACAAAACAAGAAAACTAATTGTTTAGGATTAGCAAATATAAACTGAGTGGCAGTTAGTTTACTGAATGACTTGTGCACTGAACATGTTCCAGGCCAATAAACGTTAAGCACTTACGTCAAACCATGTAATCTTTTAGTGCTGATGTCAGTAGTGAATGATTATAAGCATGTAAGACACTGTACTTTATATATTTATAATATATAGGGGAACATTAATAGGTCTACAGTACCCTGAATTTTACAGTCTTATAATCAGCTTCTTTCAGTATTAGAGAACTTATCGATTATAAGACTGTAAAATGCTTTCCACTTACATCACATTTTCCTTGGTAAAACTACCACTACACTACCCTCAGCTGACTTTAATCAATCCGGTCTTAGTTTCAAAAGTGCATCATCAGTCCAGTTTCGTTATGCTGAAAAGACTCTCTTCTTGTCAGCTCACTCCTTACACTAGCACTAATGACTATATATTACAACAAATAAAATATACCCAGATTTACATAAATAAGAGTATAATTCTATCCCGGGATTGAATTACATCCGGTATACATCAATACGGGCAAATTAGATGGGCCAGTGGGCCTTTTCCTGACATCAGTTCCTATGTTTCTACGTACTAAAACTGACTACAATAGTTTTAAGTGCAGTATGTTAAAAAGGCGCACATCTTAACATTTGGATAGTGTTACATCAGTTACATTAATATAATGATGCAGAGCAAAATACTAAATGCAGTATATTAAAACAGAAAAGGACTCAAACTGCACATACTAATTTTATGCAAAGTAGTTTTTATTTTAAATATGAGCAGAAATATGTACAATCATTGTGTATAAAGATACAAAACTGCATACAAATATATTATTTTTAACATACAAAACTGCTGAATAGAGCTCTCAAAAATTATAAAGGTGGTTTTAATGGTGCAATATTCTTACACACATCATATCTGCAACACTCAATGGATGTAGGAAGCACAGCCTATATATTTAATGGTAAAAAGACTGCCTTTTTTTGGATGTGATTTAAGATGTAATACAACTAAGAAAGAAACTGCAACTGTATCAAATAATTATGACTGCAACAAATGAATTAAGCTCCTCCAAATACAACAGGAGCCTGCGACACAAGATATGCTAATTAAAGTGTTAGAAATTTACATGTCGATTGTATATCCATCCAGGAGGGGAACCCAGGTTCTCAGTGAGCAGTTTAAATGTTACAATGGCAAGCATTTAAACTAGATGATAGGGATGATGGAGGAGGCAGGGAGAATAAACTGCCCCCCCACCCCCGCAAGCTAAAACAGTCAGTAGGGAGTACCCTAACAGAGGCAATTCCCCAAGGGTACCCGATAACAAGAAAAACAAATTGGTAGAAATGAAGAGGGATGGAAATGAGGTCAGGAGGGTAAGAGGAGAAGGGAAAAGGGAGGGGGTTGGCAAGCAGGGTGGTAGCAGAATTTGAAAGGCCATGTGTGCAAATATTCAAAGTCTGGGAAACAAAATCCCAGACTTAGTGGCCATCATGGCAGAGACTTGACCTGGCCATTATCACCATTACCGAGTTGTGGTGCAATGAGAACTATGACAGGGACATAGTCATACAAGCTATACTTTGTTAGGAAGGACAGGGTGAGTAAGAAAGGGGGAGGAGTGGCTCTTTACGTGAGGGATAGCATAAAAGCAACAGAGGTACAGGGAACACAAGAAGGGGCCGAGGTACTGTGGGTCACCCTAGAGATGGAGAATGCAGGCGCTACTGGCACTGGCGTGATCTACGGATCGCCATTCCAGTATGGGGGAAGAGATGGATAAGGGTTTGGTGGAAGCCATCCAAAAGATGGCAAATAAGAGGGAGGTGCTACAGGTGGGGGACTTCAGTCTGCTGGATGTAGACTGAAGCATCCCAGCTGCAGCTTCAGCTAGGAGCAAGGACATCCTAGACTCCCTGCAGGGGGAGTTCCTCAGGCAGCTAGCAAAGGAGCCCACTCATGAGGGAGCAATATTGGACCTTGTACTCACCAACAGGGACAGTGTTGCAGACGTCATGGTGGGTGGCCTCCTGGGGACCAGTGATTACTGCATGGTGTGATTCAATATAAGAACTGTGGCAGAAGAGAGCCACAGAAAGGTGAGGGTCCTGGACTTCAGGAGGGTCGATTTTACAAAGAAGGGAGAATGCCTCAGGGATGCCCTGGCAGAGGGAGGAGACTTGGGTGGAGTGGAGGAACAGTGGAAAAAACTAAAAGCGGGGATAGTGAGGGAGAAAACCTCTGCATTAGACAAGTAAGCAAAAGCAAGAGGAAAAAGAGACTGCTATGGTTCTCAAAAGAGGTGGCTGGGAAGGTAAGGGCAAAAACGTTAGCATTCAGGAGATATAAGGAGACACAGAGGGAGGAGAAGGAGGTGTATTAGAGAAAGCAGATGGAGGCAGGGAAAGTAGTCAGGAGTGCAAAGGCGCAAACAGAGGAGAAAATAGCTCAGGCAGTAAAGAAAGGGGACAACACATTTTTCAGGTATGTAAGTGAAAAGAGGAAGACCAGAGGAGGGATTGTTAGGCTAAGGAGAGAAGGGGGAGAGTGTGTGGAAGGGGATAAGGGAAAAGCAAACATCCTGAATGAATACTTTTGTTCAGTGTTCATGGAAGAAAGGGACCACAGATAAGTGGCAGGGGCATCAAAGGAAGGGAGGTGGACACTAGTCTATTGACAGAGAAGAGAGTCCTAAAGGCACTCGCAAATCTGAAAGTGGACAAGGCAGTGGGGCCAGATTTGATACATCCAAGGATATTGAGGGAGTTGAGAGAGGTGCTGCCTGTACCTCTGACAATCCTGTTCAACCACTCACTGGAGACGAGAGTGGTCCTGGAGGAATGCAGGAGGGCAGATGTGGTCCCGCTTTACAAAAGTGGTAGCAGGGAGGAGGCTGGCAATTACAGGCCAGTCAGCCTGTCTTCAGTGGTGGGGAAATTAATGGAATCACTACTGAAGTCAAGGACTGTGGAGTATCTTGAATCCAGTGGCTTACAAGATCTGAAGCAGCATGAATTCACTTAAGGGGAGGTCATGTCAAACAAATCTGATAGACTTCTTAGATAGGGTGACCAGGGAATTAGATCAAGTGGGGCGGTAGATGTGGCCTACTCTAATTTCAGTAAGGCCTTTGACACCGCTCCACACAGGAGACTTGTAGACAAGCTGGGCAGCCTAGGAGTGGGTACAAAGGTGGTAAACTGGGTGAAAAACTGGGTTGGGGACAGGTGACAGAGGGTAGTGGTAAACAGAGTTCACTCCCAGGAAGGGAAGGTGACCCATGGGGTGCCACAAGGATCAGTACTGAGATCAGTCCTCTTTAATGTCTTTATTAACAACACTGCAGAGGGGCTAGAAGGTATGCCTGTTTGCAGACGACACTAAGATCTGCACTAGGGTAGCAACTCCCGGGGGGTGTGGAAAAAAAAAAGAACAGGGATCTAAGAAAGCTTGAGGAGTGGTCAAGAGTGTGGCAACAAAGTTTCAATGTGAAGAAGTGCAAAATCATGCACTTGGGGCACAGAAACCCAGGGGCAGAGTACAAAATGGGGGAGTGGTACTGGTGACCACCAAACAGGAGAGAGACCTGGGGGTAATCATATCTGATGACCTAAAGGTGGCCAAACAGTGTGATAAGGCCGTAGGGAGAGCCAGTGGGATGCTAGGCTGCATAGGAAGTGGTATCACCAGCAGAAAGAGGAAGATGGTGATACTGCTGTATAAATCACTGGTGAGACCTCACCTAGAGTACTGTGTCTAGTTCTGGAAACCACATCTCTGGAAGGACACAGACATAATAGAGGCAGTCCAGAGGAGGGCAACTAAAATGGTGCATGGTCTGCATCAAAAGCCCTATGAGAAGAGACTGAAGGACCTCAATATGTACACCTTGGAGAAAGGGGAGATATAATAGAGACTTTCAAATACCTCACAGGTATAAATAAGGTTTAAGAGGGAAGCCTTTTTCAGAGAAAAAGATGCTGAAGAACAAGAGGTCATGCTATGAAGCTGAGGCGAGGGCTCAGGGAGATGTAAGAAAGTACTTTTCATAGAAAGAGGATGGATACCTGGAACAGCCTCCCAGCGAGGTGGGGGCAAACTGTAGTGGAATCAAGAAGGCATGGATAGGCATAAGGGAACCTTAGTGGTAAGGAAAGGGGGGGAGCCAGAGATCAAGTAGGGCCTGTGGTAGGGGAAAATGGGCAGACCAGGTCAGCCAAACAATCCTTATCTGCCATCAATCACTATATTTCTATGTGGGTATATTTCGGCATACCTGCTAGTGCTGGAATGCAACTCAGCAATCTATAAAGTCAGGGATTAAGGTCACGGACAGCTATTTACAAGACCTGTCTTTGTAACATAGTTTTAATGTGCCTTTGCTACAATTATACGTTTAAACAGTGAGAATCGAGTGGGCTGCTGATTTCATTTTGTTAATTTGATCCAATAACATTTATATCCAAGTGTTTTCCTTTTTACATGCTTAAAAAAAACAATCTGACTTCTTCCCAGACTGCCCCATTAATTACACAAGATTCGGTTCCAAAACTGCCTCACAAAGGTTTATGGGTAGCATCCATGACAGATGTCACTGAAGAACACTGTAGTTCAGATGGGGTTGTGTCATAACCCAGCTTCTTCATATCTTTGGTGACAATGTTGAATGAAAGAGTCACAAAACCTTGTGATCTTACCCTGGTAACTAAAAACAAAAAGAAGACATTGAAAAAAACACTTTGGATATTCCTGCTTTCCCCTAAAAAGTATTCATCCCTTTTCTGATAGTGGAGGCCTATTTTCAAGCCAAAATATTGATCTGTGGGACTGAGTCTCCATGGGAAAGATTCTATTGTTCACGTTTTTCATTTATTGCAGCTAGATTTAAAAAAAAAAAAAAAAAAATGGTGATCTGACATTGTTAGGTTTTAACATTTTTTTTAAGCCTCCAGCAGTAAGGAATTCATTCTGCTTAAAAACTGTGACCATATAAAAAAAGATTTTTGAGAAAATCTGGAAATGATTCCCCTTTGTTGCCTTTTTTTTTACCATAATAAATGTTTATTTTTCCCAAAAGTAAAATAAAGTACAACAGATAAAACAGGTGATATCACCTGCATGGAGGTTACATCAAAATGGAACTTGCAGAGAACAATTTTTCTTTTAACTGATCAAATACTCATTTTTCAAGATTGTGACGGAACAAAACATACATAAACAATGGATACATAAATAGTTTAAGTAAATTCAGTTATAAAAAAACTGTAGTTAGTATACGAGGAAATGTCTGCAACTCTCAATATGAAATAATCTCATCACAGTAATGATAAAAAATAGATAACTATATGTCCTTTATCATTATGAATAGAAATACAGTACATAATTTCACATACCCCAATAATGCCACCATGCTTTTGTGCTGAGGTTCTTTGTCTTTTAGAGTATCACTAGAACTACATAAGGGAAGGGGGAAATTGTTTAACCAGGAAAGGCACACTAAGCCAGAGCTTGTTTCCAAGTGTGACCTGGGAGCACAAGGAAGTTAAGAGACTTGCTCTGGGTCAGACAGTACACAAGTGGGGGCTGATGGGATTTAATGCAAAGCATGTTGCATGCCAGAAATTTAGAACTTTATGCAACAGGAATAAACAGAAGAATTCAATCACAGAGCTAAAGAAATGCCTCAGTAACATCATTAAAAGAGCAGAACAATCTTGAACAAGGGATAATTGCACTCAGGATTTAAAAAAAACAAACAAAATGGTGCTTACTACTCACCAACCCTCTCTCTGAAACCACTCCCCCTGACCACCATTTCTGTCAACAGTCCTGCTTCCAGGCCGCAGAGTTTACCTGCAATAATTTCCAGATCTAACTTTCTAAGCGAATTTCTGTCCTGAGAGCAGCTACACTACATAGTAGAGCTGTTTCTCATCGGCCATTATTCTAACTTGTTTTTCCTTTATCAAATCAGCCCATACCTTGAATATGCCCTCATAACTTTATCATCACAGTGAAGTTCTGAGTGCCGGACCAGCTGTTGATCTCAAGATCAAGCATGTAATGATCGCAGGCCAGGAAAGGCATACATTCCCATTCAAATGAATGGGTTGATTTTTCACTTCAATTTTATTTAAAATGGTCACTTGTCGGTTAACGAAGGACACCGCTCAACCAATATGGCCCATGTTTGTCGAGCGGTGTCCTTCTTTAATCGCCAAGTGACCATTTTGAAGCTTAAAATCGAATGAGAAATCAAGCCCCATTCATTTGAATGGGGCGCACCCCCGCACTCTCCCAGGCTACATGTCATTACGTACTTGAGTGCGGGCGTGTGGAGGCTGAACCCAGCACTCAAAAGACAGGGCTTCCACTGTGCTAAAGTTATGAGGCATGTTATTAAGGTACAGGCTGCTTTTATGGAGTAAAACCAGATTAGAATAACGGCCCATGAGGGCAGCTACCACTGTGGGTGAGTGGCTGCCTTCCATCGGAAATTTTCTTTAAATTCTTCTCTGCCTGTCTCTCTCTTCTTTCTTTTTCTTCCTTTGAACACCATACTCAACAACTAATGTAAAAACATTCTGTCATCTATCGGCTGCCTAAACTCAACTCTACTTTACTCTCAGACTTCTCTGACGATTTATGTTTGACCTTTCCTCTTCTAACACTGTCATTGCTGATGACTTTAAAATCCATGTTGGCAACCCTCAGAGGCAACTCACCTGCAGTTTGTTCTCTCTTCTTGATTCTCTTAATCTCTCCCAACCTGTCATCCCTCCTACCAAAAACTGTGGCCATATTCTAGACAGAAGCTGCAAGAACAAATTGACCACTCACCCATATTTTTGCAATAATAAAGTAAATGACTATTAATTCTTATCTGAACATTCAGAATGACCCATACACTACCAATGTTTCTGGGGTAGAACCCCCATCCTCAGGGTGGACTGGGTACACTAGATTAAAAGAATAACACCACTGGTTAAATGTTGATTTAATTTGCAGAAATCTCACTGAAATATTTAAGGCTGCAAAACAGAACCTATATTGGAGCATTCAATCTAAGGGTATGTGTCAATTCAACTCTGAATCAGAGGGAGTGATTTGTTCAATGTTTGAAAAAAGTTGGCATTAGGAGTACAAAAGTTTTTAATATAAAATACAGTGATGGCGTCATTTTAATTTGTTGCTGCAGCTACTGTGTCTATTTTGATCTCAACAGGAACAGACCGCTCACTGATTTCTATTCCATTTTTTTCATAATACCATGGGAATATCTGGACTTTCGTTTTGACATATTCTAGACAGGCCACTCACTCACTCATGTTCAGTGAACACTTCATCCTCACTTTTGACCTGTACCTCTCTAAACCTCACCCTGTTCTTTACTGTTACTCACAGATCCCTCAAACATCTCAGTCTCTGCCATCTCTCGGAGGCAATGTGTTCAGCTGATCCTTCTGCTGCTGCCCCCTTTCCTACTACTGATGCCTATAACACTGTCCTTATCCATTTTGCATCAGTGGAGCAAGTCTTTGTTTCCTTTAACACAAGGTCACCTTGGTATAAGGATGGCCCCTGGGCTCTCAACTCTGAAGGCTGTTGACTTCAGAAATGTCTGTGCTCCTCTCAAGTGACAATACAGCATGAGGTAAGGCAGTGACACGAGGTTCTTTATAGGACACACTCTGAAATGCTATAACCACATGCTGTACTATTTCTCTTATATTTCCCAAGGTGGAGGCAAGCCCCATTTCCTCTTTAGCATCATTAACTATCTCCTCCATCTACCTCTCCTACCCATTAATTCACCTGCAAGTGTGCTGAATTTCCCACATTTGTTGACTACAAAAGTCACCACCTAAGAAACCATCTCCTGTACACCCCTTGACCTCACCCTTCCATCATCTGTACCACTGCTGCATGCTTTCCCCCTCCTTCTTCCCAAAACCACTCCCCAAACCATTTCCCTTGCTCATCTCTCACCTCAGTTTCCACCCACCTCAGATCTCTCTAAAATCATTTATAATATCAAATCAAACTAAACTTTATTTCTATAGTTGGGTTGAGACAAGGGGAAAGCTCATTGGCCAAACAGCACCACCTGACCGTGCATTAAATTTACTATTTAATGCACAGTTTGGGCGAGATGCCTGGTCAGCAAGATCCATGGGCAAAGTGGGACTTGTTACGTGAGGGGAAATTCAGCACCGACAAGCAGCCACTACAAGTGTACCTAAGCGAGAGACATGCAGCTCTTACTTGCTGGCTACCTGTCACTGCTGTACCCATGTCCCTTTGTCACTCTATAATCCTCTAAAGCAGCAGTAGTGGCAGCTGTACCCCATCCCACATGGAGTGCATTAAAATGCAAGTTAGTAGATCGTGCTATATGCCCCCCGCTACAGTGCGAGCAGGGCAGCACACTCCAGACAGAGAGCGGCAGTGAATGCTCTATCAGGTTTTGTTTGTGTCGTGTCACTGTACGCGGGCAGAACAGAACCCTGCCATCCACTGGTTGCCCCCTGCAGAGTCTCCATCCCCCGCCCACAAAGCAGAGCAGGCAGCTGTCCTGACCCAATGGTTTCATGTCCCCTACCATAGCCGCTCCTAGCCCTGCGTGACTTGTTATCATTCCGATGTCCTGCAGTCTACATAATGTGTGTCTGTGTCTCACATTTCACCCAAGATTGTTCTGTGTCTGCCGTGCGGCAACTGTATCCCAGCATGAGAGACAGTGTGCGGGAGACGGACAAAAAGCAAGTAGGAACCGAGCGAGAGACAGTGACAGTGAGTGGGAAAATCTGTGTGTGTGATCGGCAGCTTTGGTCTGTGACAGCAGAGAGAGTGAGGCACCTTGCGCTGGAGAGAGAGCTACCATTACCCCCTTGCAGTCGCCTCCTGAAGCAGTTACAGAGAGCGAGAGAGTTGTCAGCAGGTCTGTAGTGCACCATGGTCCATGTGAGAGATGTGAGTGGTGAGGGACAGAGAGACACAGCAGTTATAGTTCAGTGTGCTCCTGGTAAAGGGAGAGAGAGAGAGAGAGAGAGAGAGTCCCCAATCCCATTACAGTGTTACTGCTACCATTTCCTCTGTGTTGTAGTACAGCATGTAAAGTAAGTGATCTAGTCTGTCTCACTGACTGAAGAGCCCCACACTGCTGATGGAACTGACCCCCAGTCCCACTTTGTGCTGTCAGTACAGAAGAGCTGTCTGTGCCCCCCACATGTTACTGCCATCGACCGCGTGTGTGTGTCCTTGTTCCAGACGCACCCATGTAAAAGCAGTGTGCCACCTACCTAACTCACATACTGCTGTCTGCAGAGCTGTCCAGTAGGACTGAAGACAGAGCTACTGTGTCAAATTGAGACTGCTAGCAAGTTAGTGGTACTGAGCTGTTTTTTTTTTTTACATTTTCAGCTTGTTTTACCTCATCCTGGCTGCTGCTGCTGTCGGTCCCAGAGTCTGTGCTGTTGAGCGCGACTTTCAGTTGTTAACCATTTTTTTTTTTTTTGCTATGGGGAAGGTAAACTGAGGTTGGATTGGGAATGAAGGAACTGAATGAAAGTGTGGTGTAATTTGTATTACTTAGTGATCCAGGGTAAAAATGGCTCACTGACAGTCAGTGAGGCGTATACCTCTGGGGGGGGAGCATGAGAGAAGTCGCTGAACCAGTAAGCAGATGTTTGAGACACAGGAAATGTGACACGTCACATTAACAGTGTATGTGTCACATTTCTGTTTGCAGAAGACTCATGCAGTGTGGTTTTCTTTTCAGGGACTACTTTTCATGTGGCAGGATACACTCCCTTTTTCTGTCTTTCCACGGGGGAAAAACTGGTTTCTGTGAGCTAAATCAGATTTTTTGCACAACCCATGATATAAGTGCAATAACCCATTCCAGGGTGCCTCACAGCACACACCAGGCATGCAGTAAATGCCTATAAACCCACCCCCTGTAGTGGGTTATTGCTATCTTAGTCTAAGAACATGAGTACTGACTGTGACCTTATTCCTTCTCAGCTTATTCCTTCCTGCACTACCTCTCTACATCAGAGCAATGATTCACCACTCCATTTCCATTGGCACTGTCCATTATGCCCTAAAGACTGCAGAACTTACTACCCTTTTAAAAAACTCCCTTGACACTGATATCCACTTTAACTACTGTTCTAGCCATCACCTCCTCTTCTTCTGCAAAGTGCTTGAAAAAGTTGTCTCTCTAAATCACCTCTCCCTCAACAATCTACTTGACCCATTTCAGCCAGACTTTCACTCCTTCCACAACACTGAGACTACCATCCTTTGGGTTGTCAAATATATTCTCTTAGCCTCTGATGAGGACTCTTTTTCCATCCTTATCCTTCTTGAATGGAGCTCAGCATCTCACAGTTGACTAACTGACCCTCACTGACCATCTTGAGCAATCTGAGGAGGACTCTGGTAACCATTCATTTCTCTCTAATGGTACCTTCTTTGTTGTGGAGATTTTTCTTCCTCCCGTTGCCTCTATACTAATGAGCCCCACAAGACTCTATGCTTTGCTTTTGTTTTCTATCTCCTTCTCCTGGGCTATATCACCTCTGACTTCAAAGTCTTGTATCATGTCTTCACCAATGATACTCAACTATTCATTTGTTTTAAAGCATGATCTGATCCAGATCCTGCCTTATCTTTTTTCTCCTCCTGTCTTGACAAAATCAATTCCCGATTCCAACTTAATTGCCTTCAACTTAATGCTGTGAAGACTGAGATGCTCCTCTCAGCAAAAAAGAATCTTCTCCCAAAAATCAATTTATTCTGTCGGCGTCTGATTTCTGCCCCTCCTTTGCCCCATCTGTAAGACATGTAGGTACTCTCCTTGATCCAGAATTTATCTTTGCTCCTCACATCTCTTTGGTCTGCCAATCCACCTATCATCTCCATAATACTGTTTGTGTCTGTCCCTTTCTAGACCCTTCCTCTGCTGTAACCCATTTTCCTGTCTTCATCGCCTCTTCCCTGGACTACTGCAGTTCTCTGCTCTATGGATCTGACAGGTCCCTCCTCTCTAAGCTTTAAATTGTACAAAATGCATCCACGACTGTATGCCTGCTCTTAGAACATGAACCATATTTTTCCCCCTTCTCTGTCACCTACACTGACTTCCTATACAATACTGCATTCACTATACAATTGCCTTAATTCTTTTCAAAACTCTTCATAGACTTGCCTCTCCCTATCTCTCTGACCTCATCGCTGCCTATGCTTCACTCTGTTTTGCCAAATTCTCCAACACCTTGGAGATTACCTTATATCCCTATCTTCCTCTTAACCACTAAATTTTAACTTTCTATATTATTTACAGATAATGGAATGTATTCTAATTGTGCATAATCTGCATTTCATGAATTAGTTGTTCTGTGTAACAGTGTAAATTAATTGTTTTGCCTTTTTACTTCAATAAAATACAACCAACCACTGGTGAGAGGTCCTTAAGAAAAAATTACTCACCATAGTAATGTTGTTTCTTTTAATGGAGTCTTGCTGTATTTTGACTATAGGCAGTTAGCCCCAGCACTTGAACTGCTCTGGAGAGGAAAGGGTTAACTCTATGCAGCAGCATAGAACATTGGGCTCGAGCTCGGTTTTCAAACCTCTCTCTCTGGTACATCTCAGTGTAACCGTCAGATTCTTATGAGCAATACTAACTAACTAAAGCTATAGAAATTGTTTTAAAACTTTACGCCATAGGCAACAAAACGTGGGTCCAAAAGACTCAAGTCGAGAACACAAGAAAAAAATCTATGTAGATAGTGAACAATCTATATAAAAATATAAACCATTAAGAAAAAAAATCTGGTAAGGCAGGGAACAAGGTACACCACTGGGGTGCAACACTGTACTTGCCAACCCACATCCCAAAGATTAGGTTCTGAGAGGGGAGGCAGGGAGGGAGGTCAGAATACAGTAAGACTCCATTAGAAAAAACAACATTACTATGGTGAGTAATTCTTTCTTCAAACAACATGAAGTCTTGTTGTATTCTGACTATATGCAGACTACCAAGCAGTACCCCCCCAGGAGGAGGACATAACAGAACCTTACTTTGGGAACAGGCTCTGCTGTACTGCTGTGCCAAACCTAGCATCACCCCTAGTCTGGGTATCCAGAGAGTAATGCTTGGTGAATGTATGAACTGTTTTCCAGGTGGCTGCTTTGCAAATGTCCACCAAGGGAATATCCCTAGCAGCTGCCAAGGAAGCAGCTGTACCCCTGGTTGAGTGTGCCCTCAGGCTTGAGGGTGGCTCCTTCCCCATTTTTGAATAGCAAAATTGGATACAGGAGACAATCCACCTGGCAATAGATCTTTTTGTGGCAGGTCTTCCTTTTCCTACTTCACCGTAGGTAAGAAACAGCTGAATGCGATCATTCCTGTGGGCCTTAGTTTGCTCTATGTAATAGCTTAGAGCTCTCTTAACATCCAGACTGTGCAGTCTTCTCTCCCCTGAAGAAGAATGGTCAGTGAAAAAGACAGGCAGAGACATAGACTGGTTCAAATGAAAATCTGAAACCACTTTAGGTAGAAACTTTCTGTTTGCCCCGAGGACCACCTTATTCCTGTGAAAGGAGATGAAGTCAGGTTCAACTGACAAGGCCTGTAATTCACTGATTCTCCTGGCAGAAGTAATGGCACACAGTCTTCCAAGTCAAGTACTTAAGCTCAGCATAAGATAAAGGTTCAAAGGGGGGTTGCATAAGCTGTGCAATGCAGATATTTAAGTCCCAAGCTGGAGTGGGTTCCCT
This sequence comes from Neoceratodus forsteri, assembly GCA_016271365.2. Taxonomy (NCBI): domain Eukaryota; kingdom Metazoa; phylum Chordata; order Ceratodontiformes; family Ceratodontidae; genus Neoceratodus; species Neoceratodus forsteri. Next base: position 1,064,187,550 of record CM057454.1, on the reverse strand, counting down.
GAAGGGCGGGTTAATGTGCCTGCCCTTGAACGGGGCTGCTTCAGCTCCCTCACGGTCGGCCGCACTAAGCCAGCCACCGACCGAGACCAGGATGCCCGCATGCAGCTCCTTGGAAGCTGCCTGCCCTTGAACGGGGCTGCTTCAGCTCCCCCACGGTCGGTCGGCACCCGGCCAGCCACCGACCGAGACCAGGACGCCTGCCTGCAGCTCCTTGGAAGGTATGGCGACAGCGCAGCCAATCGGAACACAGGCGCTTCCAGCAAACCTGCTCTGATTGGCCAGGACTTTTCCCCTGCTTTTGCTGCCTGGCGCTTTTTACAAATAGATTTTAGATAGAACTAAGCACATTTCAAGTGTCTAATAGAAGTTTTTCAACTGTATTAGCTGGATTGTAATTTCTACTACTGTTTTAAAGTGCTTACAGCTCTTCTGTTTCCTTGCTCCTGCACCCTCCATCTAAGCACTTGCCTTGGTGCCGAAAAAGTCGAACCTCCTTTGTCTTGCTAAACTGCTCAATCTAAACCTATCCTACCTCTATGCTATTTAAACCCTGCTATTTTTTCTTCTCTCCAGCTGCCTGCCCTTGAACGGGGCTGTTTCAGCTCCCCCGCCTGGCGCTTTTTACAAATAGATTTTATTTATTTATTTAAATAGAACTAAGCACATTTCAAGTGTGTAATGGAAGTTTCTCAACTGTATTAGCTGGATTGTAATTTCTACTACTGTTTTAAAGTGCTTACAGGTCTTCTGTTTCCTTGCTCCTGCACCCCCCATCCAAGCACTCTGCCTTGGTGCCGAAAAGTCTAACTCTCCCTTATCTTGCTAAACTGCTAAACCCTGCTATTTTTTCATCTCTCCAGCTGCCTGCCCTTGAATGGGGCTGCTTCAGCTCCCCCACGGTCGGTTGGCACCCAGCTAGTCACTGAACAAGGCCAGGATGTCCGCCTGGAGCTCCTTGGAAGGTACGGTGACAGCGCAGCCAATCGGAACATGGGTGCTTCCAGCAAACCCGCTCTGATTGGCCAGGACTTTTCCCCTGCTTTTGTCACCTGGCGCTTTTTACAAATAGATTTTTAGATAGAACTAAGCACATTTCAAGTGTCTAATAGAAGTTTTTCAACTGTATTAGCTTGATTGTCATTTCTACTACGCTGAAAAGTCTAACTCTCCTTTGTCTTGCTAAACTGCTCAATCTAACCCTATCCTACCTCTATGCTATTTAAACCCTGCTAGTTTTCCATTAGCAGGTTATACAGACCTGCCACTAGAGGGATTCTTGTTCTTTTATTTAAAAAACAAAAAAAGTCTACCCTCTGAAAGACACAGTTGCTTCACTTGCTATATACTTTCCTTCCCGCCCTTGAGATCCTCTCAAACCGGGTAAGACTTCCCTGAACCACGGGACTGCTGAGAGCCACGCCATTGGCCCCACGGTATCTGTACTGCACCCTTATTGGACGCTCTCTTGCCTCCTGCTCGGGACTGTCTCTTGAGCCAGCTAAAGCTTTGCTCTGCTGGGGGCTGCTGTGCCCACTCATTTCTATGGCAAATGGTCGAAATTTTACGCCCGCCCCCCCCAACCTTAACTTTATAGACCTTCCTCTGCGCCCCCTAGTAACTCCGCCCATTCATACTGCACTGGGTACCTGTTGTGGACCCCCCATCTTTTAGTCGCCACCTCACACCCTGTCTGCCTGGCCTTCCTGGCTGTATTCTCACCTCCCACTGATCCAGCTACTGCTCTTCTGCTCTTCTTCTAGCCTCGCCAGCCTGTCTTAACCCTCCTCCACCTACCCGAATCCTACCTTAATCATGCGCCTCACCATTCTCTACCCTCTATTCTATTTCTTCTTGCCTGTCTTTTTCCCCCTACTGCATGCCCCAAAAGCCTGCTTTCCCTCCCTCCCCCACAGCTTCCACATTCCTACATCCTTCCTTCACACAGGCACACTGCACACCGGTCACTGCCCCTTGCCCAGGGTCCACCCTACTGCCACGAAACTGTCCTACACCCACACTGGTCCTAGCCCTCCACTCTGGTCCCTCCTGTCTATGCTTACTCTCACCCACTATCATCGATGCTCGGCAATTTCCCGAGATGCTAGCAGGCGAAAGCATTCCCTTAAAGAAATACACTGCAGCTCCTTGAGGCTAGTTCTCCTCCTCCTCCTAATGCTGTCAGGCAACGTGCACCCAAACCCTGGCCCATTCTGCTCTAAAGCCACTAATCTGAGCAAGCCTTCGGGTGCCCTCTCATTCATATCAATCAACATCTGCAGCCTCCTTCCTAAAATGGATGCCCTACAGGCCTTTACCAGCCAACACTGCCCTGACATCCTGGCAGTTGCTGAAACCTGGCTCACGCCATCAGTACCAGACCATGCAATCAGCCTTCCTGGCTACAACGTATTTAGGCTGGATCGCCTCTCCAAAAGAGGCGGGGGCTGCGCTCTCTACCTAAAAGACTCCATGCAGGGGCACCACATCATTACTTCACTCCAACCCACAACTGCTCAGATACTGCCAGTGAGAATCCTCCTCGGAGCCCAAAATAAAACCCTCACTGTTGCCACCATCTACATCCCTTGCAAAGAACAGGGAATTGGTCTAACAGCTGTTCTTGACTTTGTAAAGTCACTCCCACTGGACACCGAATCCATCCTCCTAGGCGACTTCAACATCAACTGGCCTGTGGCTGATGCTGGTGCACACAGGGATACCATTGCTGAGGCGAACCTCACACAAATGGTTGACTCACCAACCAGGAAAAATTACAGGACCGGCACCAGCACACTCTTGGACTGGATCCTTACCAGTCACCCATCGGGGATATCTAACATTAACATCCTCCCTGACTCTCAGTGACCACTCCCCTGTTAGCTGCACCTGGTCAAATAAATTCATCAAACAACCGCCAAAAACTATCACCAGCAAGGGTTCCACTCCGTGGTCACCTTTCTCGACTCAAATCCCACCTCCTCCATCAAGACTGGTCCCCTATCTTCAATTCAACCAACGTAAACACTGCCCTTGACCACTTCATTAACATCTTCACTGTGGCCTGTGACACATATGCTCCTATTAAGAAACGCAAAGTCAAATCACTCAGTAACCCTTGGCTCACAGGTGACCTCCTCAGGATGCTAAAAACAATAGACCACCTATGGAGCTTGCCAGAAACTCTGGAAGGCAAACGACATCCAAAACTACAAACGTGTCGCAATGACTGCACCAAAGCCATCCGGCAAACGAAGTCTGCCTACTATAAGCATGCCCTCACAAACTCCTGGGGCAATGGTCGGGAATTCTGGAAGAACATAAGGGAACTCACCGGGAATCCACCCAAAACCCCCCCATCAATACTCAACATCAATGGAACCACAACCCTCAACCCAAAAACCACTGCAGATACCTTTAACAAAGCCTTTACTGACCTTAGCGCTGTCCTACCCCAGGACTACTTCAAAGATGAAGTCCCTCTGACCGCAATGAACACTACTCCCACCTGCTCCCCCCACTTCTACTTCAAAGCAGTCAAGGCTCTCCAAGTATGCAAATATGTTACCAAAGCTCTTGGTAAATCAAGATTCAATAATGACTCTCTCGATCTCAAAATCCTCTCACACTTGATGAAGTGCTTAGTCCTCTGACCAGAATTTTCAACCTCTCCCTCAGCCTTAGCCAGTTCCCGGACAGATGGAAATCTGCCACTGTCACCCCAATCCATAAAAGTGGTGACAAAACTGCCCACGATAACTACAGACCTATCTCCCTACTACCCCCACTCTCCAAGGCACTAGTACGCATCGTTTCGGACCAGCTCACAGAATACCTGGATACATACAACATCTTGTGCAAGCGACAACACAGGTTCCGCAAAGGTCACAGCACCTCCACAGCTCTACTTGAATTCACCGGCGCAATCCACAACGCACTTGACTCCGGTGAACTACTAGGCTCAATCTACATTGACTTAACTAAAGCTTTTGACACCATCAATCACCGCCTCCTGCTTGTCCAACTTCAGAACACTGGACTGTCAATCGACTCCACTGGCTGGTTTAAGAGCTACCTTGAAGAACGGTCCCAAACAGTAAGAATCGCTGATACACTCTCGGACCCTAGACTGGTCCGCTCGGGAGTCCCCCAGGGCTCCATTCTGGGATCCCTCCTCTTCAGCCTATTCTTAAACTCACTACTGGACAGCTACCCAGAACAAATAATTCTCTACGCCGACAATGCTGTGATCCTCACCTCAGACCCTGATACAATCCAATTACAAAATAAACTTCAGCGGGTCTTCTCCTCCATCGAATCCTGGTTCCTAAATCATAAAGTGCTTCTCAATCAGAAAAAAAACAAGTCTATGGTCTTCTGCAGCCCCCAAAACAAAAACAAACAACTCCACCTCTCCATTGCAACCGAACAAGGAGCCATCCTAGAGCAAACACAAATGTTCAAGTACCTCGGCATCACCCTTGATCCCCACCTCTCATACGCTGTCCATATCAGTAATGTTGCAAAGTCTGCCAATGCGAGGTTAGGCTCATTATTCCGGCACAGGAAACACCTAACCCCAGAAGCACTGTCAGTGGTCGTCCAAAGCTCCATCGTCAGCATCATAGACTATGGTCTTATCATAGATGGGTCTGCAACTACCACTACTCTCAAACGTAACGCGACCTCCCTGAATAAGGCCTTCGTCTTCATCACTGGCTCACATCGCCGTACCCACACATGTGACCTTTATTACCAATCTGGATTGCTTCAACTGGACAAATGCATAAAATCCCAAACCCGCATCACGCCAAGAAAATTATAATGGGGATTGCCCCACCTGGTGTCTGTGCCCTCCTTAAGCCTAGACATAGGAACGTCACTACAAGGAGATCCAATTCCCATCTACTACATATCCCACGATGCCTCACGACCCAAGGACAAAGATCATTCGCCTATCAGGCATCCAACTGGCTCAACTCTCTTGGCAGCGACATAGCGACCGCTCCAACACTCGGCCTCTTCAAGTCCAAGCTGCGCCTTTCACTACTTGTAACCTGTGATTGCCCATCTTAACTTTTCCACCATTCCAGCTGCACATGCCCCAGCACCCAGCACTTACAATCAGTCTTTGCACCCCTAGCACCTTACCTGTCATATTCCCCGACAAGGCCCCTGGCTGCACTGTCTCCCATCCTCACCCACCCCGATCTCCACCCTGCCCCCACCCCAACCACCTCCTGACTCCCCCTTACCCCTGCACCTCCTTCCCCCCATCTCCTACCCTCACTTCCTCCACCCACCCCCTTCCCTTGTCTTACTCATAGCTCAAGTCTTTGTACTGGTTATTACATGTCTGTAAGTCAATGACTATATGTTTGTAACTAAAATGATGACTGTTGCACACGCTGACGGAACTCTTGTAAAAGAGCCTCGCTCAAAGGTATAGTAATCCTAGATTGAAATAAATAAATAAATAAATAAGACCTTTAAAAACTTACTGAAGACAGGATGAGATGCCAGGGAAGATCCCTTCCCTGCAGAAAGAAAGGCAGAAACAGCTGCTAAGTGAACTTTAAGGGTAGCAGGCCTAAGGTCTAGCCCATTAAGATGAACCAGATAGTCCAGGGCTGTGGCAATGCCTGCAGAATCTGATTGTATGTCTTTCTGAGAATACCAAATGCTGAACCTTTTCCATTTGGAATTGTAAGTTTTCCTGGTGGAAGGTTTCCTAGAAACCTTAAGGATATCCATTACTCCCTGGGAGAGATTCAGACCTGCATAGTCTAACTCTTCAAAAGCCAAGCCTTGTGTCTGAGAGACTGAAGATTGGGAAACCAAATCCCCCCCCCCAAGATGAGGTCAGGAGGTTGTGCCTCCTGGGCAGAAACAAGGGAATTGACACTGCTAGAGACAGCAACAGAGGATACCAAGGTTGCTTGACCCAATCTGGAGCCACCAAAATCACTGTGCAGGGTTGAGACCTGATCTTGATCAGTACTCTGAATATCAGAGGAAAGGGAGGAAAGGCATAGAGAAACCTGTTCATCCAGTCTAACAGGAGAACATCTAGAGGGACAGTCCCCAGGACTGGGGGTCTGCAGCAGAAGAGGGGAAGTTGATGACCGTCTGGGGCTGTGAAGAGATCTATCTCTGGAGTGCCCCATCTCTTGAAAATCACCTGAAGGACATAAGGGTTCAGGGACTATTCGTGGTGACCCTGATAAATCCTGCTTAAGGCATCTGCCAGCACATTGTCCTTCCCTGGAAGATGAACTGCTATCAGAGACATCTGAAGAGAGTAAGCTAGAAACCATAGCATCACGGCCTCCATGCACAAGGCCGTGGACCAAGTGCTCTCTTGCTTTTTTATGTACCACATTGTAGTGGTGTTGTCTGTCCCGACTTGCACCACTTTGCCTTTGACCGATTCTGAGAAGACCTGAAAGGCTAGGAACACTGCCCTGAGCTCCAGAAGACTGATATGAAGGAGAGACTCCTGTCATGACCAAACACCCTGTGCAGTGAGGGCTCCTAAATGGGCTCCCCACCCCAGGAGAGAGGCATCCGTGGACAGGACCACTGAAGGTGCTTGACTGAGGAATGGGACACCCTGCTTGAGATTGTCCTGATCCAACCACCACTGGAGAGCCTGGACAAGAGTTTGAGTCACTGGAATCAGTTTTGTGAGATAATCTTTTTTCTGAGACCAAAAGGACCTTAAGTGGAACTGAATGTACCTCATCTGGAATCTGGCTCCTTGAACCATTGCAGTGGAGGCGGCCATGTGGCCTAGGAGTTGAAGAAAATGTCTGGCTGGGCGAGACACCAGAGGTCGAAAAGAAGAAGCCAGATCTGTAAGGGCCCTCACCCTTGAGCATGGGAGGAAGGCCTTTGCCTGAATAGTATCCAGCTCTATCCCTATGAAGTTAAGAAGCTGTACTGGTTCGAGAACTGACTTGGAGATGTTTAAGAGGATCCCTAGAGAACTGAGAAGATTCTGGGTAACCTCTAGAGCTGACTTGACCTGGTCTGAAGACTGGCCTACAATCGGCTAGTCATCTAGATAAGGGAAGACAGAGATGCCCTGCCTTCTGAGGAAGACTACCACTACTGCAAGACAGTTTGTGAACACCCTTGGGGCCGAAGTCAGGCCGAAGGGCATGGCTCTGAACTGCTAATGACCTGAAGGCAACTCGAACCTGAGGTATTTTCTGTGGGAGCACCTGATAGGTATATGGAAATAGGCATTCTTGAGGTACAGGGAAGCTAGCCAATCTCCTAGCCTCAGAGAGGGAAGAATTATTCCCAGAGTCACCATTCTGAATTTTGGTTTTGTAATATGTTTGTTCAGATATCTCAGGTCTAGGATGGGTCGCCACTCCCTTGTCTGGTTGGGGGTAAGGAAGTATCTGGAATACAGTCCTTTGCCCTGTGTTGTGGAGGAACCCTTTCTACAGCTTTGAGGGTTAGTAGGGAGAATACTTCTGACTCTAGGGCAATTGTTTCTGAAGATGTTGCAAGTGGAAAAGATTTGGCTCTTACTCTGGGGAATCTTTAGAAGCTGAGAGCCAGTCCCTGGCTTACTACTTCCAAGACCCAACTGTCTGAAGTGACAGACTTCCAGGCCTGGAAGTAGTAAGCCAGCCTGCCCCCTACTGGGATAGAGGAAGCGACCCGGTCTGACACATCAGGGTGTCTGTTTGGCAGGGGCTTTAGACTGAGAAGAGGATGCAGCCCTGCTCATCCCTCTTCTGCCTCACCCTCTGAAGAACCCCCTCTGCTGGAAAGAACAGGAAGCCTGGTCTTGGTAGAAAGGCCTCTGGAAAGGCTTGCCCCTTCCTGCCCTAGACTGCTGCTTCTGAGGAGTAGCCTGTCTTTCCTTGGCAACCGCACTCCTGTAGGTGGTCCTGTATTCATCCATCTTCTTCATGTAAGACTCTGTCTGCTCCCCAAACAGAGAATTACCAGACACAGGGAAATCCATAGCCTTAGCCTGGGTATCCTGCAAGAAGCTAGTACACCTAAGCCAAGCAAATCTAAGAGATATAGATGTAGCCATGACTCTTGATGCCATATCATTGGAGTCCACAGCAGCATGGAATTGTACCTTGGATGCCTCAATTCCATCAGCAGCCACCTCCTCCAGCTCTTTGGCCAGCTAGGAGGAAGCCTTCTTATCCAGCTCCAGAACCGTATCCCACCTGGACTTCTGGTACCTGGCTGTACAGGCTACATAATTAGCCTGTCTGAGCCCCAAGGAGGATGACAAGTACTGTTTCTTGGCCATGGCATCCACCTTCCTGGAATCCTTATCTGGGGGGTGTGATGCCAAAGGAATATTTGCCCTGTCACAGACTGCAGCCTGCACTACCCCAACATGGATGTAATGATTATGCAGAAACTCCGTACCAGAACCTGATAACATATACCTCCTGTCTATCTTTTTATTCACGGGGGGGTACAGAAGTAGGCATTTGTAGTAATTTTTGCGTCTGTTTCCCTAAAGATTTGTGAAGTGGGATAGACAGCCTCTTGGACTCTGGGACGTCCATTATCTCTACATAAATCAGGTTCCTCTGCCTCCTCAGCAGCCTCCACAACTGGGAGCTGGAGAATTTCAGTCACTTTTCTGTAAAACAGAAAGTGGGAGGGGTATTTAGAAAGTCTGGGAGGGGAGACATTGGTAGGCCTGTCTGGGGAGATGTCAGGCTCTATAGGTTCATCTAGGCCTCCAAACACATCATCATCATCATCTGGTAACTCTTCGTCTCCCTCCCATTCCTCATAGTATACATCCGGATCGTAATCCGATGGAGTTGGAACTATCCGAACCGATCGCTTAACAGAAGGTGTCGGTTCGGATGGAACCGGGCAAAGCGATTGAACAATGCTGATCGCTTTTGCAATTTCTTCAGTGGTTGGAACCTGCGGAGTGGGATCCGAACTGGCTGACTTCTTTCTTTTTTTAAACAGAACAGATCCCTCGGAATCGGATCTTGTTTTGCCTGAAGAGGTATCGCCCGGTTCAGCAGGCACCTCCTCAGGTTCAGTCGGAACCGAACCAAGCTGGCCATCCGGATCAGTGGACTTCTCAACCTCCTTTTCCTTCAGCCTGCTTAATCTTTTTTCTAAAGTGGCTTTGGGAAAATTCTTATAAATTTGGCAGTCTGTTTTGAGGTGGTCAAACCCCTGACAATACGCACATATGAGGTGGGGATCAGCTTTGGCAAAAGCCTCCCCACACTCAGTACAGTGCTGAAACCCAGTGGGACCATTTTTTTTCTTGGGTTTCTCAGACATAGCCTTCTCTTGAAAAGTTATCCTTTACAGCCTTCAAGCCGGGTAACACTGTCCGATCGGTTGCTGACCGTGTCACGGGTTGTGGAAAGAACCGTCTTTTTGAAATCGATCTGAACTGGGACCCACAAGAGAAACCAGAGATAAGAAGAAAAACAAATTTGGGTCAGTTCCCAACCAGAGCGTCCGATGGGAAACCGAAGATAAAACAATTTCTTCACCAAAATAATCACTATCTACCTACTTACACTACCTGTACCGTAGACAGAGATTCAATACCGAAAAAATAATGCAATGGTTGTTAAAACCAACTGATTTTTACTATAACTGAACCAAAGCGAAGGAGAAATCTCCAGAGTGACTTCACAGTTAGGCAGAGTGAAGAATCTGACGGTTACACTGAGATGTACCAGAGACAGAGGTTTGAAAACTGAACTCGAACTCAATGTTCTATGCTGCTGCACAGAGTTAACCCCTTCTTCTCCAGAGCAGTTCAAGTGCTGGGGCTAACTGCGTATAGTCAGACTACAGCAAGACTTCATGTTGTTTGAAGCATCTCTGCCCCTGTCTGAGTCTCCCTCCCTCGCTCTGCCTCATTAATTCCCATTTACTCTTCCAATCCCACTTTTCCTTGCCTAAGAATTCTTAACTCCCAACCAGTTTTCTTTTTTTGTTTAATGGTTATATAGAGTGTTTATTGACAACAGCACTGCCACATACTTTTTATTAATTTTCTGTTATCCTATATCACAATTTGTTCACAAATATTATTGATTATTCTGTTTTCACCATCTCAGCTCTCCTGTAATTATATATATAAAAAAACCTAAAAAAATGTGAAGAAGGGGATAACTTGTACCAGAGAGTAAGAGATGGAGGGTAAGACTGAAGTTTTTTGGGTACAGGAACAATCTGCTAAAGGAAGGAAACTAAGAATGGGGGTGGTCTACAGATCGCCTTCCCAGGATGAGGAATTGCACAGAGTATTGGGGTCCCAGTTCATAGATTTTTCCAGTGGGGGGGGGGGAGTAGTAATAATGGGGTTTTCAAGTCCACTGGGAGTGGAATGCAAAATCCCTGCTACCTCCTGTACTAGAGAATAAATACTGCCGAATGCTTTCCAAAGTGCTTTCCTGATTCAAGGTGTCATGGAGATCATTAATGAGAGGGTCTTCCTGGATCCGGTCCTGTCCAGTTGTGCAGGATGTGAAGGTGGATGCACTACTTGCAGGAGGTGACCACTGTGGCGAGCTAGCCAACTGCCAGTCATTATTTGCAGATATATTTCTGTCATATTTTTTTATGTGATTATGTGTATGTTAAATGCCACAAGAAAATACACAGTGTTACTGAAAGGTCACAGGAAGAGAGAAAAGGTCTTGCAAAATATGTGACATTCCTATGTGACCCAGGAAAACAGCTATTAGCCAGGAAGCTGAAAATTACATTTTCAAAGGGGATGGAAGTTCCTGGTTAGCTAAGTGGTGTAATAAAGTCTCAGGATGAGAGGAGCTATCTCCCCTGCCGTAAACCTTTAAGATCAAAAGGAGAAATGGTTTTAGACAGGAGCTATCAGCAAAGTTACCACATGCTAATTACATTATTTTAGTAGTGCCAGGAAGTGGTGATATGAGAACCCAAATATGGAAATAAATAATAATTCCTTAAAATCTTGAAAGAACAAGAGAGACGCTTGCTGGTCCAAAGAGGAGGCCACCAGCTATAACCTAGAAAGGTTTTTATAGACTGACAGAGGGACTATAAATACCCTCTGTAAACAGAAGGTCATGGCAATGCACTTAGAATGCTTTCCTGACAAGACACAGAACTGAATTGCCAGCAGTCACTGGCTGAAGGAGGAAAGGATTTTTCAGACTTCACTTATTCCTCTGGACTACAATTTACTACGAACTTAAGGTAGAACTTTAGATAGCAGTTATAGTGCATTTTTCATGTAAATTTTCCACTTTTATTTCTGTTATTCTGTGACCAAAATTTTCTAAATCTTTTGGTTGTAACTGCATGATTATTTTAGTAAAAAATTTGTTTTTAAGAAACCTGCCTTTGAATGAGTGTATACTAACTTCTTAATAAAAAAATTATTCAAATAAAGAAACCTGCCTGAACGAGATTTTTCATGTTGTGTATAGTTGTGGGACGTCTAATAATAATCTGTGACTAAACTGTTATTGCTAAGGGGTGTCACCATAAGCTACCAATTGAACAAAGGGCTATACAGGGAAACAAGGGTAAAGATAGGGAGACTACAAAAGTCTCAAAGAAGGGTCTGTGGAGATTTGAACCAGGTTATTGCATGCCCATGGGAGAAGACAAAATCAGGGTTACAAGGCGACTCTGAAGAGACTGTAACACCTGGATCTTCCCCCTTTGTGTAACAACCAAGAAAGGGTTCTCATTTGGCTATAAGACTCGAGACTGGTATTGTAGCCTCATCCAGAGTAAAGAGGGACTGGGACCTCGGGGCAGGTGTTCAGTCGTGACCTTGGTGAGCATTCTAGAAGGACACGGTGAGGGTATCACTGTTTTCCCCCTCCCTCTCATGGACTGCACTTATGGGTGGGCACTGTGAGCTCAGTGGACCTCTCAGGAGTGGATGTGTGACAACCACCACATGGTATGGTTCCACCTGGACATGGGCAGAGAGAAGGTCAAGACCAAGATGAGGGTCCTGGACTTTTGGAAGGTTGTCTCTGGTAAAATGGGAGAAGTTCTGAAAGGATACCTTGCTAGGATCAGACTGAGGATGAATATGGAACAGAAATGGGCAATAATTAAGAGGGAATTGATGGAGGCCACTAGTGAGTGTGCCAAAATCAAGAGTAAGAAAGCTAAGACCAAGAAGCCCCACTGGTACAGCAAGGAGATGGCAAAACCAGTAGGGGACAAGGGGACAGTCTGAAGAAAATACAAGTGTACTCAGAAGGAGGAGGATAGGGTGGACTATGCCACTAAATCAAGGGAGGTGATCATGGAGGTAAGACAGGCAAAAATTATGAGAGACGTACAGCTAGCACAGGGAGTAAAAGCAGGTAAGAAGGCCTTTTTTAGGTATATAAGAGAGACAAGAAACATGAAGAGCATGCCTGTTAAGTTAAAAAAGGAGGGAGGTTGGGCAAAGGTTAGTGAAGAAAAAGCAGAGGAGCTTAAAAAAAGTACTACTGTTCGGTCACCACTAGAGAGAGAAGAATGGACCAGTATCATAAGGGAGTGGTGTTGTGGGAACTGGGGGGGGGTCAGAGATGGCGCAATTTAAGCTGACAGGGTACTCAGGGACAAAAGGGCCTAAAAGAAAAAACTACTTACCGTAGTAATCTTCTTTCTTCCAAGGGGTCTTTTAGCATCAGTAACTATAACAGTTAGCTGGCTAGGTGCAATTGCCCCGAAGGTATGCCTTTAAGATAATTAGCATAATGAGCTTAGGCATCAGTCAATCAGAGAAGAGGAGAGGAGCGTATTGAGAGGGAGCAGCCTGAAGGGCTTCAGAATTTTTTGGAAGGTAATGGGCACATGCCCCCAAAAGTAAACCAACAGGATTCAAAAGACATGCAAATGTCCAAAACCAGAAACAGATATCAACAATTTGAGCTCGAAAACTCTTTAGTAAAAGACCAATTTTGGTAAAAAAACAGAGAGCAGAACCCTTCTCCTAAAAGGTGGACCAGGAAGGAAGGGTGGGAGCTTACTGATGCTAAAGGATCCCTTGGAAGAAAGAAGATTACCATGGTGAATAATTTTTTCTTCTTATCCCAGGAGTCCTTTAGCATCAGTAACTATAGCAGACTACTGAGCAGTACCAAGAGGGAGGTGGGCAAAGAACCTACTTAAGAAAGAGGCTCTGCAGACCCCCCCTGCCAATTTTTGGCATCAGATCTGGACTGCACGTCTAAGCTGTGGTGCTTAATGAAAGTATGTACAGATTTATAGGTAGCTGCTTTGCAGACATCCAGAAGGGGTATGTCTCTTGCTGCTGCCACAGAGGCTGCAGTGCCCCTGGTGGAGTGGGCCCTGAGCTCAACAGGAGACTGATGACCAGCTTTTTCACAGCAGACTCTAATACAAGAGACTAACCAGCGGGAAATAGTCCTCTTGGTAGCTGGTCTTCCTCTGCCTACATCCCCATAGGTGAGGAACAACTGAGTGAAAGAGCCACTGACCTGTCTAGAATGCTCTAGATAGTAAAAGACAGCTCTTTTGACATCCAGATTGAGGAGCTTCTGTGTGCCTGGAGTGGATTTCTCGGTAAAGAAGACAGGCAGAGTAATAGACTGGTTAAGGTGAAATTCAGGGACCACCTTAGGCAGGACCTTCCTATTTGTCCTGAGCTCAATTTTGTCTCTATGATGAATGATGTAATTAGGTTCAGTGCACAGGGCCTGTAAGTCTGAAATCCTCCTGGCAGAGGTAACGGCCACCAGGAAGACATATTTCCTGGTTACGAACTTGAGATGGGCAGTGGCCATAGGTTCAAAGGGTGGTTCCATGACTCTGGCAATGCAACTGTAACCCCAGGCCAGTATGCCATTTGTATCTAACAGCAATACCAGGTGGGCTGGGTTCGGGGAGGAATAGGTCACTCAGCACAAAGGCTAGGTTTGGCTACTCTGCACAGGGGCACCCAAGTAACTCCGAACACAGGAAGCAATAACTGTAATGTCCAATACCAGAAGTGGGATTCTAAAGTGTGGTTTTTATTCTCATCTAAACAGAATAAACAAAGCACAGATGGACCCCCACGGGGCTACACTCCTGGTAATGCAGATTAAAAGAGACCAGAACACATCCTCATCACTTTAGCCCTCAGGCTCTACCACACACTGGGCACACAGCCCGGACTCGTACGCTGCTTTGGGTTACACAGCCTGAACTTGTACACTGTTCTGGGTTTTCCCTGGCTCGGCTCCCTTGCCAGCTACTTGGACTCCTTCCATACTTCATGGAAACATTTTCTGGTGGCTCCCTAAGAGCACCACGGCTCCATCAGGGAATCTTCCTTTCAATCCCATGTCTGGGTGCTTTCCTCAGGCACTGGCTAAGCACCTGAGGGAAAGCAAAAGGTGTCTCAGAGCAAATCCGTAGAGGTGAATTTGGTTACTACTGATGGGGGGTCTCCCACCTCTCGCTCCCACAATTCATACCCGGCCATTTCTCTGGACAGTAAACACCTCATCCTTTAAAACTTTGCAGTGTAGATTCTTGCTACATGTATTTCACATTCCATCTACTTGTCTTGCTTCCCATTTGTGCTGGATTTGAACATACTTATACGTGGCTTTGTCCATTACGCTAGACCCCCACAAAGGTATGCAGTCCAATCCCCACTTTCTTTCTTTCCCTTTTGTGCTGGCCTTGAACATACTTATAAGTGGCATTGTCCATTACTCTAGACCCCCCACTGAGTTAAGCAGTCAAATCCCCACATCTTCCAACTGTACTTGGCTGTGTTTTCCTGACCCCACAGTAATAGTCCCTTTAGTTTCCTTCTGTTCAGGTGAAAACACTTGGCCCTTTTTCAGAGTGAACTCACCCTCTGGTTGCAGGTGCCCCACAGGCGTTTCCTCCACAAGGAATCTTCCTCTCAGAGCTTCTGGTGTCTCAGCACAACTTGAACAGGCAGCTTCTTTCCCTTAGCTGGACCCAGGGGGGTTGCCCCTGGAAAACAGGCAACATTCTCCGCCCATCCCTCAGGGATGGGATACTGAACCACTGAAAGCGGTCTCCACCACTTCAATTACCAGTTCCTGTGTTCCTCTTCAGGTGGAAACACACCCTTACAAAAGTAGTTTAAACAGAGCTTAAAGCTCTGAGAACCTGCACACACTCTGCTGCACTACAGTCTTTCTCAAGACTGCACACAGACTGGCTTCAAATTCCCCAACGTTCTACTCTAACCTCCAACTGCAACATTCCAGTGTGGCTTATGCAGCTGCTACAGTTCTAAAATGATGTCATCCCTCAGTCTCAGCTGAGACTGAGAACAGAGAGACAGTGTGAAATCCATTTAACTGGAGTTTCACAAGCTGCCTTCCCTGCCTACCACTAGGTCTTACTGGGATTCTAGTAACCCCGGGTAACAGGGGGTGTTACAGAAAGATTCAGGCTCCAAGGAGGACTGGCTTCCTGACTGGAGGCTGAAGGTGCAAGAGGCCTTTGAAAAACTGTTTGAATATGGTGTGGGAAAAAATTTACTTTTTCTTTCCCACCGAAAGATAGGCCAAACTTGCAGCCAGGTGTAGCTTGAGAGAGGAGGGTTTCAAGCCTGATACCTGCAGATGTATCAGGTAATCCAACAGCTGGGAGTCTGAAGCTGTAAGAGGACTGACCTTTTTGCTCTTGTACCAGAGGAAGAACCTTTTCCATTTGGCTGTATGTCTTTTTGTGTTAATAAGATTTTTTTTTTTAGCCATTCTCCGGGTCATAAGGACTTGCTCCGAGTACTGAAGAGGATGGAAACTCAATCGTCAAGAACCAGGCCTTGAGGTGAAGAGAGTGTATGTCTGGATAATGCACTCTTGTCTGGGGAAGGGTCAACAGAGAGTGATTTGGTGGCAGGTTAATGGGCCTTCTGCAGAATAGTGTGAGAAGGAGAGGGTACCAGGCTTGCCTGGGCCAATCTGGAGTCACCAAAATCATTGATGGAGGCTGCTGTCTGAGCTTCAGTAATACCCTGAGCATCAGGGGGAAGGGAGGGATTGCATAAGGGAACCTCCCTAACCAGTCCAGGATCAGGGCATCCAGGGGAAGTGTTCCCGGGACTGAGGGCCGGCAACAGTACAGATGAAGCTGGAAATTGAGGGAAGAGGTGTATAGATCCACTTCTGGTGTGCCCCACTGCTTGAACACTGTGGCTAGTACTTGCTTGTTGAGAGTCCATTTTCTCTGACCTTGACTGATGTGACTTAGAGCATCTGCCAGGATATTGTGCTTGCCTGGAAGGGGAATAGCTGAAAGGCTGACTCCCAGGGAGAAGGCGAGAGACAAGATTTTCAGAGTATCTCCTGATCTGGTACCATCCTGCTTGGTTATGTAAAACTTTGCAGTGGTGTGTCTGTTCGAATTTGTACCGTCTGCTCTTTTATGACAGGAGCATATGCTTTGAGAGCTAGAAAGATTGCTCTGAGTTCCAAAAGATTTGTATGTAACTGTGACTCTTGGACAGTCCAGGTGCCACTCACTGAGGCACTGTCCAGGAGGGAAGCGTCTGTGGTGCTCACCTCTGTGGGAAGCAGAGCTTGGAAAGGTATCCCTACTGCCAGATTTGCAGGGTTCTTTCACTAAAGCAAAGACTGAAGGAACTGCTCTGTCACCAGAATCAGCTTTGAAAAACTGCTACTTCTTTGAGACCAGCGAGCTCCGAGACAGGCTTGCAGGTTTCACATCCTGTACCTGACTTATGGGACCACTGCAGGCATTGAAACCATATGTCCCAATAGCCTGAGGAAATGTCTGGCTGGTCTTTGCTATCCCTGGATGAAAGAATCTGCCACTGAAGGAAAGTTTGAAGTCTCACCTGTAGCAGGAAGGCATATCCTTTCTGGGTGTCCAGCTGAGCTCCTATGAAGGTGAGTAGCTGGGTGGGTTCCAGGTGAGACTTTTTTTTCTTTTTTCAGATTTCCCAGTGAACCCAGAGACTCCAAAGTGAGCCCTGTAAGGGAAAGGGACTCCTTGACCTGACAAGGAGACTTTGGCACTATAAGCCAATCATCTAAATAGGGGTAGATATAGACACCCAGCTTTCTGAGGTGTGCAGCTACCATTGCCAGGCACTTGGTAAAGACTCGTGGGGCCGAGAATAGGTCGAAGGATACTGCAGCGAACTGATAGTGGCCCGAAGGGAGTTTGAACCTGGGAAACTTCCTGTGAGACCTCCTTATGGGTATATGGAAGATGGCGTCCTTTAGGTCCAGCTGTAAGGACTGTATGACTAGTGACAGAGTGACCATCTTGAATTTGGGTTTTAACAGCAAGACAGATCCCACTCCCCAGTTTTCTTTTGTGTCAGAAAGTACCTGGAGTAGAGGCCCTTGCCCCTTTTCATGGGCTGGGACCTACTCCACCGCTCTCACTGCTAGAAGTTTTTTTTTTTACCTCCAACTCCAACAGTAACACATGTGTTGGGGTTAGATGCTTTGACACCTGGGTACACTTGAGGTCTGGCATCTGTTTGACCTGTACACTCATGTCAGGGCTTACACTGCGAGGCTGCTGGCTGGACAGAGGTGACCCTTCTTTGGTCCCTTTGGTCCCCCTCTAAAAACACCCCTATACTGAGAGAGAGAAGTCAGACTTGTGACAGGGAATGTAAGGCCTGGGAAAATAACCTATGCCTCTACTGCCCTCGGGTGGGATTTCTGCAGGGCAGGAGGCTTAGGCCTAGAGGAATGACTCCGCCAAGAGGCCTTGTACTTGCAGTCAGTTGTTCTGGAATCAAACAATATGTACAGGGAAAGTCCATGGCTTTAGACTGGGTGTCTGGGGTTAGACTGGTAGTTCTAAGCCAGGCAAAGCGCCTCAGAGAGATGGCATAGGCCATGGCTCTGGAGGTGGCATCACTGTTGTCATCTGCCATGTGGAATTGGTACTTCGTAGCTTTCAGGGCAGTTTTTGCTGTATCCACCAGCTCCTGTACCACTGTATTCAATCCCTTGCGGGTAATGGCCAGGACAGAATTCCACAGTGCTTTCTGATATTTGGCCATGAAAGTCATGTAGGAAGAACGTTTGACAAGCAGTTGTGGTGTACATTTTCTTTGCTATAAAATGTATTTTTTTGGAGCCCATGTGCAGGGGTAAGGAGGACAAGGAGACCCTAGCTTTCTCACAAACTGCCTGCTGTACTATACTCTCATGGCTGGGATGTACAGACAGGCACTCAACATTGTTCTTTTTGACAATTGGTATTTTTTTTCAGCCCACTTGTCAACCCTTGCCACAGAAGTGGGGGATTGAAGCAGTTTCATGGTATTTTTCATTACTGGTAGGTAGGACTAGCTCTTTGGGGGTGGGAGACCTTTCGTCTCCCTATAATCTTTATCCTCGTCCTCATCCTGGATTGACTCCTGAATAGGGAGGTCCAAGGTGTCTAGCATGTTTTGGATAAACATAAGCATAGAGGAGGGATCCTCCCAGTTAGCAGAGGAAGCTCCAAAAAGAGAGTCAGTGGACACATCAGGTTCTAGGCCCTCCAAATTCCTGTTGGGTGCATCATAAAAATGTTCATCATCGACTGTATCACCCTTACAGTCTCCGGAAAAGAGAGCTGTGGAAGTGTGATTACCAGCCCCAGTAAACATAGAACCCATCTTTTGTAGGGTCTGAAAGACATGCCATGCTTTTGCCATGTCTTGCATAGTTGGGAGCCCTACGCAGACTGTGGCTGTATATGCTTTGTTTTTTTCTTTAGTTTTAAGCTACCTGTTGTCTCACTATTGGCTTTCCAGGAGGAACAGGAACATTTTTGTCTTTACAGACCATCTTTTTAGCCACTTCATCAGCAGCTTGATCATGCTTCCTTTTTTGTACAGACACTTCATCAGCGTCTTTATTATTTTTAAATCTGTGAGGAACTTCATCAGCTCCTTTGGAAGCTTAATTTTTTAAGTAGGACTTGGAGGCTTCATCAGCACCCCTGCTTGAATTTTTATTGTTATTAAATTTAGATGGCCCCTCATCGGTAGCCTTTGATATTTCCTCAGCCATAATTATATTTTTTCAAGTCTCTTTGCTCTGTTTCTCACCCAGTTTGTGTGAAGAGAACAAATAAAATCTGGACCTAAACACCTGATTGTTGAAAATCTGCAAGCCAAAATCCTGTGACAAAAGACACAGTCCCTCTGTAGGTCCAGATTTCTTTTCAGTTCTGGGAATCTCTGACATGCAAATCCACAGAGAACCCAAAATAACTGTCACAGTTTGAAAATCCAACCAGTTACCTTTGGCAGGAACCATGATTACGGAGGTAAAAAATACAGAAAAACTTCAAAATTCGACGGTTCCATAAAGAAACTGAAAATGGTGACAGGAACCATTGAAAATCCACAGCTGCGGTAAAAAATATATATATAATAAGCAGTTGCTGTAAAAATAACATATAAAATGTGCAGATGCAGTAAAAAAATTCCGTGGATGCCTAGAAAAGAAAAAAAAAAACCCGCTAAAAAACAGTAAAATGACACGCAGCACACTACAAAGTTAAGTTTGTGAGGAAAACTTTACCAAGATAAGCAAAAAAGAGGCTATCGACAGCGAAAGTTGAGAGACACCTCTGGGACAATGTTGCTCAGTCAGCGGAGAAAAAATTCTGAATCCCTTCAGGCTGCTCCCTCTCAGTACACTCCCCTCCTTTTTTCTGATTGCCTGATACCCAAGCTCAGTATGCTAATTACTTAAATGAATATCTCCGGGGCAGTTGCACCTAGCCAGCTAATTGCTATAATTACTGATGTTAAAGGACTCCTGGGGTAAGAAGGTGGAGAAATCACCAGGGTCAGATGGTATACACCAGAGGGTCACGGAGATTCAGGGTGGTCCTGGCAGACCTGTTTAACAGCCCTCTGGAGTCTGGTAACATGCCCCAGGACTAGAGAACGTGGAGTCTCTCCAAAAAAGTGAATCAAGGAACTAACTAGGGAATTACAGACTAGTCAGCCTGAACTCAAGTGTGGCTAAACTGATGAAGACCATTCCAAATGACTGATCAGCTTTCTGGAGGAAAGTGGGTTCCAGGATGTGAAGTAGCATGAGTTTGGGTTAGGGAGGTCCTGCCAAACTAACTTAATTGACTTCTTCGACTGAGTCTCTAGGAAGGTGGACAAGGGCCAGGGGGTTGATGCCTTGTATGTCGACTTCAGCAAGGCCTTTGACTTGGTACTTTATAGGAGACTGGTTGGGAAGCTGGAAGACCTGGGGGTAAAGGCTAAGCTCACAAGATGGGTCAGAAGTTGGTTGTAGGACAGAAGCCAAAAGGTGGTAGTTGGAGGGAGAATTCTCAGAAGTAAGGTCTGTGACCAGCGGGCTCCTGCAGGGCTCGATGCTTGGGCCAGTGTTGTTTAACATCTTCATAAGTGACACTGCAGATGGGATCAAGGGTAAAATCTGCCTGTTTGCAGACAACACCAAGCTCTGTGGGAGGGTGGACACAGAGGATGGATGACAGGAACTCTGGGAGGACCTGGTTAGGCTAGAAAAGTGGCCTGGCATTTGGCAGCTGGGGCTTAATGCAAAAAAAGTGTAAAGTTGTGCACATGGAGGCGAAGAATCCAAGGATCAAATACGGATTAGGTGGTTTGTGGGTAACCTGGTCAGAGGAAGAAAGGGACCTAAGAGTAATAATCACAAGTGACCTGAAACACTGCACACTGCAGGAGAGCAGCAGCCAAAGCAAATTGGATGTCTGGCTGCTTAGCCAGGGGAATTACCTCCAGGAAGGAGGAGATCATTCTGCTACTGCACAGGTCACTAGTAAGATAACACCTGGAATACAGTGTGCAGTTTTGCTGCCCAATCTTAAGAAGGATATCAACTTCCTAGACACTGTACAGAGAAGAGCAACCAAGATAATCCAGGGTCTGTAGGGCAACACCTATGAGGAGAGACTCAGGAGGCTCAACATGTACTCTCGAGGAAAAAAGGGAAAGGGGAGACATGACTAAGACCTTCAGGTACCTTAAGGGTATTAACAGGGTGGACACTGTGGGCCTCTTCAGCCTTAATGGGAACAAGACCACCAGGGGGGCACAGCCTAAATCTGGTGGGGGTAGGGGGAAGGTTCAAGAGTGAGATGAGAAGACACTTTTTCACCAAAAGGGTGGTGGCCAAGTGGAATGAGCTGCCAGAGGAGGTGGTATCCCTAAAAATGATGGACAGCTTCAAGAGGGGGTGGGACAGGGTGAAGGGAGAAAGTCAGGGGCGAGGGGCAAGATGAGGGAGGTCAGATGGGAAATGGGGCAGTTCCCACTGTAAATACAGTGGAAGCTGTGCACTCGTGCAGACTAGATGGACCATAAAGTCTTTATCTGCTTACATGTTCGTATGTAACTGCATAATACTGTATTGTATGACTGAAAGGCAGAAACTAGTTATGCAATACAATACCTTGGGTATAAGAAGAAGGTCCCATACAGTACTTAACAGGTTATATGCAACACCATAATTATGTTTAACAGCATAATGGCTTACAATGAAGATAAATATTAAACTGTATACTGTAAATAATGCAATGTTTATGTATCTGTTTTATTGCTACATTGTACTGATAAAAATGGCTAACATGGATTAGCGGTTTATTATGTGTGTTGAACATACCTTCTCTTCCTTCTCCCTGAGCAACGACTTTTGGGTCAGTGAACTCTGGACATCTCCCCATGAACCAACTGTACAATGGCATAAAGCATATTAGGCTTGAGGTAAATTTCAGGGAATTAAGTAAGATGAATAGTATGTACTGTACAGTAACTTATTACAACCACAAGTATGATCACAGATCACTTATACTGACTGCAGTACATTACAGTTTTAAGTTCATGAAAACGGGCCATTGGCTCAGTGTACCTACCAGGTTAACAAAAATAAAATGAAACAGTGGTGCCATCTAAAGATCAACTGCCAAAGATTTTGCCAAAAAAGA
This sequence comes from Neoceratodus forsteri, assembly GCA_016271365.2. Lineage (NCBI taxonomy): Eukaryota > Metazoa > Chordata > Ceratodontiformes > Ceratodontidae > Neoceratodus > Neoceratodus forsteri. The sequence goes on along the minus strand of CM057454.1, from coordinate 1,064,165,611 downwards.
AGGCCAATGCCTTTACGGTGCTGGGTAGTGGCAGTACATAGCTGGAGACAAGCAGTAATGGAATATTCAAAATAGGCACAGATTTATTTGCAATTTTTGGCTAGGAAAGGAACAATGAGCAGCAAACAACTCATTTCCAGGTAGGGCCTGACAGACGATGGAAAGGGAACTGATATACAAAAGCATACAGTAACAGTGCAAAAAAAATCATGTCATGCATAGAGCCACAATTTTCAATTTAACAGAGAAGTGCTTTACAATAATTGTAATTACTGGAGAGTATTTAAAAAAAAAATTGGAGCCATAACAACAGTTGCTAATAACAGCAGCAGCTGTTGTGAAGTTAGGGACGGCTACACTGTGAGCTAACAGACTCAAGTAGTTGGTTTTGGAAAGTAGGGTGACAGAAAGTGTCTCTCTGACTAGCAGAAAGATTGTTTCAAAGATTCGGGATCCAGTCAGACAAAGCTGCTTGTTCCACTGATTACTGACACTGGGTTGAGGGACTGAGAAATGACTTATGTGAGTAGTCCTTAAAAAGAGTAAGGGGCAGAAAAAAGGAGATGAAAAGGTAGCAATGGAGGTTGTTTGATCAATACATATGGATGAGTGACATTGTGCAGAAGGTGTCTCCACTCCAGGACAGAGATGTGCGGAAAGAGAATTGAGTTTATTCATTTTTTTTTTTGAGACCATTGCCTTCATTGGTGCACCTATGTGTGGCCAAATCAGAGTACTTGCTTAGGGTTACCACCTGTCCTGATTTTCGCAGGACAGTCCTGGTTTGGGCAGCTGTGTCCTGCAAAAAAACATGAAAAATACTAAATGTCCTGATTTTACAGTAGGAAAATTATTTTCTAACTTTCCACTAAATGTTCCAGAAAACTACAATAGCTTAACTAAAATACCTTAAAATGATAAGAAACAATAGAAGCAACTAGGAACTACAATACTTAGCCTTAATTCTGATTACATAGAGAAAACAAGTCTGTTGCATCTGTCGAGGTTAGGTACTGTCCTGCAAAAAATCATGTTTCAATAAGAAATGTTCCACTTTGGGCTTCTTAAAAGGTGGTAACCCTATACTTGCTTATTTACTATGAACAGAAGTCCTATAATGTACATACATTACTGTTACAGAATATGTGTGAGTTTTGGTGGCTTCATGCACTGGTTTGCACACACTGAGTGTGAAATATTGAGCAGTTTGCCTGAAGTTTTAGCATATAGAAGAAGGGAGGGCAGGGCAGCCAAGGTGGACAAGAAGGGACAAGTGGAGCAAATACAAGAGGCCAATCCAAGTCCAAGAGGAGGTACCAACACACCAACCTGGGGGAGGGCAAAAGACAGTAAATATGGACAATATGATTAATCTGTCAAATTATCAACTTACTGATTTGGAACGCTCTGTCCTGAATTGGGTTTGAACTTTGTACCTAAACATGGTATGAATGACTTTGAGATAATTAATCGATTTACAGCGTTTTGCTTGCAACTTAAACCTTAAGTGTTTCTTTTCAACAGCAAACATGTAGATCCTCAATTAATGTGTCTGTATCTGGGGAAGGCGGGCGGTCTGAGGCATGGAACACATCTAGTAACCTTGATGCAAACACCCTCACACCCCTCTGCTGATCTGTCTATGACTGGTCTGGATTTTAAAAATTGGTCTAGGTTCAGACCTGAATCATCTTTTATGCCACCCCAGAACCAGACTGTAAAGGTCTTTCTTACAGCCTGTGAGCAGGATGTTGCACATTTAGTGAAAATCCACAGCCACCCCTCATTTGTCAACATGACAACAGAGGAATTTAAGGCTCTTGATGACCTAGGGAACACCCCCATATCGCGTCCTCTCTCAGGAGACCCCACTCTGTCACAGAAAAAAAAATTTATCAACTGGTACACCCAGGCTGCACATGCTAATGGGTACATAGACACCAATTCCCTGTTTGCCGACCACAGCACATTCAATAAGACCGACTATCTATTATCGAAGGTCCACAAGAGTTTGGTTCCCCACCGGGCCAACCCATTATTGCTGAACCCCTATCCCAATATATTGACTCTTTCCTCAAAATGTTTGCAACAGGTTTAAGATCTTATCTTAAAGACACAACCACAGTTCTTGTATTGCTGGATGATCTCCATGTTGAGGGATCAAGTTATCTAGTGGCCCTTGACATGGAAACAACATACTTCATGAGGGGGACTATCTGCATTAAAACATTATCTGGATCTCTGTCCCACACACAGTAGGTCATCAACTGAGATATTACTGGCACTATCCAGACATGTGCTCATATGCAATGCATTAAGTTTTATGGGACAGTTTTACTTACAGATTAGCGGGACTGCAATGGGGGCTACATTCGCCCCTAACTTTGCTAATCTGTATATGGGATACTGGGAGGATAGCTATCTGCATAATGAGATGAACCCATTTCTGAGTAAGGTGGTGTTGTGGCATCGCTACACTGACAGTGTGCTGATGGTGTGGATGGGGACCAGGGAGGAATTCAGCCAGTTTATGGAGTACCTTGAATTCACAAACAAGCACCTCTGGTTTGCAAGTTCCTTCCAGTTTGACTCATATACTGTATAACTTCTGGACATTTGAATTGTGAAAAACACTGAGTCAGGTAGACACCAGTCTCTACCACAAGGTGACCGACTGCAACAGGGTCTTGCTAGCTAGCTAATGTCATCCCCACCACACCATCAGCAATATCCCGAAGAGCCAGTTCATCTGTGTGCATTATAACTGTAGCACACGGGTTTCCTTGGAAAAAAAATGCAAAAGAACTAGAACATTTTAGGAAAGGAGGATACCAACAGATGGACATACAGAGGATGATGAACAGGGCTAGTAATACTGAACGTGGTTCCCTATTACATCCACAACCAGAGAGACCCAGGACACAGCAACGTTTGAACTTTGTCACTACTGATAGCACCAGTATTGCTGGGGTAGAGGACATCTGATGGAAACACTGGCCAATATTTCAGACTGAGCCCAGGTTATGTGAAATGGTGACTGAACCCCCACATATGGTGTATTGCTGCCTGAGCAATATTGGAGAATAGGTCATGGATAGTGTGCAGCCCTATGCTAAACCATCTACCAAGCTGCCCCTCAGCTAGTCGTTTTAAAATTCACTGTTTGTACTGTGAGGTTATCAAGCCCACTACCATGTTTGTGAGCCCAAACAGCGGTGACACACATCAAATCAGGAGGTTCAATAACTGTGACTCAGTGCATGTGATTTATCTTGTCAGCTGTACATGGGGTTCCTTCTATGTGGGAAAGGACCAAGGGAAAACTAAAAGAGTGGGCGACCACATGCACCCAATCAGTAGCCACAGTTTGGACTATGTGATCTCTAAGCATGTACACTGCTCCAACAACAGTGGTACACATACTCCAACAACAGTGGCACATACACACACACACACACACACACATGGTCCTTCATGGGCACTGAAAAGGTCACTGTTGTTCCCAGAGGATGGGGATGCTGAACTCACACTAGCCCATTGTGAGTCTTTCTGGATTTTATAAACTGAGAGCATCAATGCCTCCTGGACTCAATGACAGAGCTGAATTTTTGCCATTTCTGTGATTCTGTACCAAGTGCTTTTTTCATTTACTGTGTGTCGACTTGCTACATGAACGTACATGTACCAGTGTGAAGTGCTTTAGTTACACCTATCTGAATTTATTCCGAACCTTGCAATTGTTACTTGGGTTCTCACATAGCCTGTAACTCCCTCTCTTTTTGTAGTGTTTACTAGGACTGGAATGTATGTATGGCTACTTATCTTACTAGCCCAGTATCATTTATAAATTACCGCAATTACCAGTACCCAGTTTTCTAACACTACTACAGATACAGGTCTGCAGTTTTAATTTACTGTGTATTGCTCTGCCTTCTTATCACTGTGTGTAGCCATCTTATTATCACTGTTGGGATTCAATGCGCTAAGCTGTTGAGAACTGTCTAATTTAATCCATGTAACTGCTAATTGGTGCATGCCTCTTTAAGAATGGACTCTATTTAGAGATTAGACCAAATATGGCAGCTCCTGGGGAAAATATGTAAATACAAAACAATGGAGAGTTTTTTCTGCACGATGGTGTTCCTGTTTCAATGCTGTCTCACCTGATAAAATGTCTACATCACAATAGCTGATTCTATCCAGTAGAATTTATCCTTTGTGCAACTGCACTTGGTGCATGAGTGTCTGCATACATTTTTTGTTTTACTGCAGTTCATACAGTACTGCCCAGAATCAGACTTGCCCACCAGGATACCTGGAAATTTCTGGGTAGTCCCCCCCCCCCCGATGGGTACCTGGCCATCTTCTGAACTCTGTAAATACTTCCATTTAGCATCTTTGTTCTAATTAAATGGGGTATATGAGGCACTGTAGGCAAATATAAGAAAAAAATACAGAGTAAGTATCAGATTTAAGTGGAATACTGATATGAGAGTGTCACCCTGGTCCTTCCCCTATTGATTCTCAGTTAGGCCCCCTGTACTCCGTTCTGACATAGATACTGCCTGCACCATGACACTTGTCTGAGAAACTTTTACTGTCTAAACTTGACTAGGAAATGCCTCAGCTGGAAATACATTATGCTTGTCATCTCACTCACTACTCATTAGACCTCCCCACAAATGACACACACACACTGACTGAAAACAATCTTCAGAATCTACATAAAAGAGAACACATAACTGCAAGGGGCTCTGCAAGTAATCACTTACGGTCTAAAAATGGAGGCAATTGTCACTGGAGTTAAAGAGCTACTGACGCCAAAAAGAAAACTTTGAAAAACATAATAATTAGGTACAATTCAGCTTGCATTCCATATGTATTCTATACATTTCTCTTCATTCTTATTTATTACGGAGTAAATTTGTATAAGTACATGATTTTTATCCCTTAGAGCTTATCTTCCTCTATAGCTTACTCCCTACTTCAGATCATAATCCTCTATTGTGAAATCACAATCTGTTGCCATGGGAGTAACTGTGACATCACAAGCAGGGCACTGTGACCTCAGGTAGGGAGAAAGCAACAGGAATAGATGAACTCTCCAGGAGGAAAGATCCTGTTTTCATGCAAATGACCTCAGAAATAATGGAGAGGAAGAATACAAAACTAATGTCAAATACAAGCTGAACTGTGTGCTCTTTAGACACTATCCTAGGGCTCTGGGGGCCTCTTTAGGGGCTGGAGCCTAGCTTGCCTTGACAATGTCTCTCCTGAGGCAGCACCCTCTGCACCTCATCAGAATTTACTGTGCTTGTACATTAACAATTTCTTGGCTACTATTTGTATAGGACTGCACTTCCTTCAGCTGGTTGACACGTTTATAGCTCTCTAGCCATTGTCTGTATAAAGGCAGCAGCTCATCTGCTGGATGACACTGTCACCCTGCTAACTGTAAGCAATGTCTCTGTCTGATGTCACCCTGCTAATTGCATGCAATGTCTCTATCTGATGTACTATCTATCCATTAATTGTTCCTGCCCCATTTGTATTTTTTGTTTTCATTGTGTTTCATGACGTGGAGCCTCTGGAAATGAGTCTATGACTCAAAGGGTTGTAGTTCCGATGTGATTATAAATAAAAATAAATAATTACATGTTATGTTTTGTTAGAGTTCTCCCGAACGTGTCAGCTGCTCTTTAAAGTCATGTAAGCTTTGCAGTTCACTGAAAGAACGTGTGGGGCTTTTGTTTCTAGTTTTGCCACTGGGGAACTATGAACTAGTGAGTGAGAAAACAGAAAGAAAGTGTGTGTGTGTGCATGTGTGCGTATGTATATATGAATAACTCGGACCATTTTTTTAAAAATCCTGGAGAAAAAAGGTCAACACTACACAAACCAGTCACTAACACTTTTTTTTTTTAATCACATTATTAACATTATAAAGCAGACTATTATCATCAAAACATTTCAAAACCAAATGTTCTCAAATTACCTTGTAAACTTCTGAAGCCTAGATGAAGATTCTGGAACAAACATAGGAATTGTCCTCTTGTGTCTAAAATAAAAGAAAGTGACAAAGGCCTTGTCTGTTTAGATCTTTGCAGAATCTTTTTTGTAGCATCAAACTCTTCCTTAATGGCACGTCATGGTGGACACTGTGCCAAAGTTAAGCTGCTCAGAAATCTAGATTTAGTAGTTGCCGTACTGGTCCTTGCAAGAATAGATCCAGAAGCAAATGATTTGATACCTTTTAATGGACCAACATAGATGTAACAACAAGAACAAAGTGCTCGATAATTGTCTATAGTGCAGACATTGAAACTTCATGAGCCCTATAACAATCTTAGTTTGTCTTTAATCTGGGTGGGGGTTGCCTTTCAGTAATCACATCCTTATACAAACTGTGACACTCATAGCTTGATTTAGGAGTTATCTGCTTCAGCAGCGTTATCTTATGTCAATTAAATTTATATGCAGTAGGATTCTTTGTATGTGTGTTCCACCAAGCACGTTTGACCCAGGGTTCCTCCTGGCTGAAGGCAGTATGGTACTGTTAAACTTCTCTGGCATTATCTTTTTTTTTTTTTTTTAATGAGTATTTTAAACCAATGGGGATTTGTTTCTGTTTTTCTCTGCATTATCTAGCTGTTATAAGTATTGTATTTTCTAAACAACTGCCATGAGCTTCTGAAGAAGGACTGGTTGGTCCGAAAGCTAGAGCACTTTGTTCTTGTTGTTACATCTATGTTGGTCCATTAAAAGGTATCAAATCATTTGCTTCTGGAGCTGCTCAGAATGTAAGGGGTAAACACAATGTTTGACATAAATGAGTTAGCCTCAATGCCTCTAACTGCTGTTGTGTTATAATAAACTGAAGAACATTACTATGACAGAACTCAACAAAATGTAATCAACTTTACAGACAGCCTCGAGATAACAGCAAAACTCAAATATGCCAGTAACACATCGCCCTCTGCTGGAGAATCTCACTATTAGCAATATTAAAAAGGGCTGCCCCCTTCTATCTATTTCTACTCAAGTTCTCAGACCTAAATACTACGTGCAAGGGCTTACTGTTGCAATTACTGTGCTCTAAATGGCAAAGCAAAGAATTCTGCACATGGCTGAACAGACAAAGGAGGGAAAACCGGTGCTCACTTAATGTCTTGATAAAAGAATACTCAGATTTCAAGCAGCATGCTCAAATAGCCACAAAACATTTATTTTACCTACTAACAATGCAAATGACCAGTCTGGCCAGGTCAGTGAACACCCCATGGCAGTTATGCCGTGTAACAAGGGTACTGGGAATGGCACTGCACCATGCCATACACAGTATACTGTGGATTGCACAGTCAGGAGTGTTCGGTAAGAAAAACATCATTTGTGCCACCAAACATCTGGCAGTTACATTTCCATTGCAGCTTAGTCACCAGGCAGACTCCTCCCTCTGGTGACAAGATCATTTTTTCTGTATAGGAAATCAGATGGTGGTGGTGGTGGTGCAACAGGAAGCATGTCTGCACCCTAAAAAATACTGTGTATCAGGTCCCAGTATTCTGAGTCACAGGCCTGGGCTCTACTCACTGGACTATGCTGCCTCACAGGAACAGTCTTCCTGGGAATCTGCAGGCTGTAATCTCCAATATTACAATGAAATCTTTATTAAAAAAGAAGAAGTAGATCTTTGAGAGAATCTCCTCCTTTGAACCAAATCATGGACACTGTAAACTGTCAGCATCAGGACCACCCGGAATATTGCTGGCTGGGGCTGCCCAAGTTGACATGCCTTGTTGGCACCTATTTAACATGGGCATCTCGGCATGCCTCAGTTCCCCCACCAGAGACAAGCTCGGGGGATCATCAGACTGGGAGGGGCTGAAGTAACCAGGACCAGACCAGGCACACAGGAGAGGACTATTACGCAGCATAGAAGAAGAAGCTTGTGGTAGCAGGCAGTATTGCCACCTGTCACCCAAGAATGGGGAAAGGAGGGAAGGAAAACTATGGCTCAGTGGAGGACATTCTCTCAAAGATCTACTGTTACAGTAGGTAAGTAGTCTGTCTTCTTCGAGGATATCTCCCTCCATTGAGCCACATTATGGAATGATTCCCAAGCAGTATTAATTACAGATGGAGGATAGCAGGACCTAATAATCCTGAGTAAGGAGGCTTTGCAGAACACTGAGGCCAAAGCTGACACATCTATGAAAGACAATATCCAGACTGTAGTGTTTAGTAAATGTATGAACAGTACTCCCAAGTGACAACATCACATATGTCAGCAGCAGACACATTTTGGAAACAAGTCATTAACGTAGCCACCCCATGGGTGGAGTGAGCACAGACAGGACCAGGAAGCTGCTTATTGTGTTTTTGGCAACAAAACATAATACAACTGGACAGTCATTTGGACAAGCCTGTTTGGAAATTGGGGAGCCCACCATCCTTAGGGGCAAAAGCCACATACAATTATGAGGATTTTCTTGAATCCTTAATATGATCTAAGTACCAATTCATCATCATCCAGACATCCGGTTAATGTAACCATCATTCCCCACTGTCTGTGGAAGAAGAAAAATAAACAGGAAGGTCAGTAGTCTGATTTAGTGTTCTTTCAGACACTGTCTTTGGAAGGAAACCTAGATTAGTACGTAATGTAACCCTATCCTTGTGAAAAATAATAAAAGACGTGTCTGCAACCAGAGCCTGTAACTCTGAAATGCATCTAGCAGATGTCATATCCACTAAGAACAATGTCTTCCAAGAGAGGAAGCGCAGCTCAACTAGTAGCAGGCTTAAAGAGAGGTGCAGTAAGGGTCTATAGTACCAAACTGAAGTTCCATAATGGAACCGGATCTCAGACAGGAGAGTGCAACAGTCAAATACCCCTTAGGAATCTGCGGGAAACCTCCATCTGTGTCACAGTCCTACCCTCTGTGAGGGCATGAAAAGCCAACATTGCAGGTAGGTGGACCTTACTAGAGGAATATCCCAGTCCTGAGTCCTTAATGGACAAGAGGGTAGTCCAGTGCTTTATGCAATGGACTCATGAGGGGATCCAGGGCATAAACAGTACATACAACCATGAAATGTTTCCATTTTAATGAGTAAGTGTACCACATAGAGGGTTTTCTAGCTGCCAGCAGAACATTTGCAACTACCAGGGAAACCCCAAAGGGGGAGAGCTCTGTTCTCAGGAGCCAGGCGTTTAGGTGCAGGGATCAAAGGTCTGAGTGCATCAGAGCACCCTGCTCCTGTGTCAGAAGTCCTGCCCACAGGGGGGAGTGGGACATGAGGGTCCACTGCCAGTTACTGGAGTAGAGAGAACCAAATTTGTATGGGCCAGTAAGGGGCCACCAGAATCAACGTGGATGGCTTGGCTCGTAACTTCACCAGAATCCTCTATCAGAGGAAAAACATACAGAAACCTAAAACTCCAGGCCCTGGAGTGGGTGAGCAGAAATGCGACAGTTTCACATTGCATGAAGCCACAAACAGGTCTATAGCTGTACTAGCCCATTTATCGAGGCAGTTGTCCATGGTGGAGTCTAAAAGCTCCCATTCTAGCACATCTCATGGGATGGAGGCAATCTGCTATTGTCTATGTATAGGAAGGCACAAAGGCCCTCTCTGCAGAGGGCAGCTGCCACCTTGGCAAATACTTTGTCAAAGAAGTGGAGCAAAGTACAAACCTAAGGGCAAGACATGACACTGGTAGTGAGAGCCCAGAAGTATGAAACGCAGATAGCTTCTGTGGGACTTTCAGGTTATGACATGGAGGTATGCATCTTTCATGTCCAGAGCAATCATCCAATCCTCTGTTAGTAGGAGGGGTAGGAGAGACTGCTACGTTACCATTCAAAACATTTTGTATTCCATGAACAGATTCAGTATTCAAAGGTCTAGTATAGGCCAGAAATACCCAGTTCATTTTGGACCAGAAAGTATTGGGAATAATAGCCCAGGTTCTATAGCCCCTTTGCGAAAGAGGGTTTGAACTTCCTCCAGCAGGAGGGCAAGATATCTCGGAAGAGATCTGTTGGACAATGATGAGGTCACAGGAGGAACAGTAAGGAGTTCTAGGGTGTGTCCTTGCTGAACCACCCTCAGGACTTAGGCATCGGTGGTGATCTCCCTCCATTTTGGTAGAAGAAGGAGACTCTGTCTCCCACCAACACGTCCTGAGGCAGTGAGGCCGGGAAAGGTAAGGGGAGTCAGAAAATGCCAGAGTTGGTGGGGAGCTGGTAATGGTCTGACCTTTTGTAAGTCTGGCATGGACACAGGGAAGCAGATTAGTGGTTTGGAAAGTGGAAGGTTGAGGCTGTTGGGAACCATGTCCCGTGCCTCTAGAATAGCCCTTGCAAGAGGAATCACAAAACCTTCCCCGGGCTCTAGGGTTCAAAGTATGCAGGGATCGAAGAGTCATTTTAGAGGACTGTAACTCCTGTAATGCATTTTCAACATCTGTTTGAAACAACTGTTGGCCTCTTAATGGAACATTTATTGTAACTTGTTCATTCAAGGTGAAGCTGGCCACTCTTAACCAAGAGTGGCAGCAGAACTAGATTCCAGATGCAGCAGTTCTAGCAGCAGCATTAGAGGCATCATAGGCTGATCTCAGCATATATCTGCCCGCCTTTAGCAACAGTCTGCTTTGTTAATATTTTGTCGGGCTGTCTGGCAATTTCTCATCCAGGATAGCCATAGTTTTCCAAAGGCAGTTCTGATACTTAATCAGATATGCCCGATAGTTAGCAATTCTTAGGCCCTGGGAAGAAGAAGAAGCAAAAGTCCTCTTCCCCATCACGTCCAGCTTCTTCAACTCTTTATCAGGAGGAAGAGAACTCGTATTCCCCCTCTCCCTCCTCTCTTCCAGGATGTATATATTGGGATACCTTAGTCTCTCCACACAGGGCTTCTGTGCAGCCCCTGCACCATTTGGTTGCCCTCCTCTGGATAGCCTCCACTCTGTCAATGTCCCTCTCCAGAACTGGACATAGTACTCCAGGTGGGGTCTCACCAATTATCTATATAGTGGCAACACCACCTCCATCTTTCTGTTGGTGTTAACTCTCCCTATGTACCCCAGCATCCCAATGGCCCTACACACTGCCTTGTCACACTGTCCCGCCACCATGAAGTCATCAGATATGATTACTCCCAGGTCCCTTTGCTGCTTGGTGACCCTCAATACCTCACCCCCCTTCCCCATATTACACTCTGCCACTGGGTTTCTCCACCCTAGGTACATCATTTTGCACTTTTTCACATTAAAACCTAGGTGCCATACCCTCTGCCACTCCTTGAGTTCTCATGCTGCTGTAAATTCTCTCCACCCCTTGACGGTATCCACCCTATTGCAGATTTTGGTGTCATCTGCAAAGAGGCATGCCTTCCCTTCCAGCTCTTCTGAAATGTCACTGAGCCCTGAGGTACCCCGCTGGTCACTCTTCCTTCCGCCGAGTGAGTTCTGTTTATCACCATCGTCTGTTGCCTATCTATTCTGTCAATGGGACAGTGCTTGAGAGTGGAACAGGCTACGACTCCCCCTCGTGGTGGAGGTGATCCAGTGCTGGATCCTGATGTTGGTGTCTGAGATACAATCGGGGGTGCAGCAGGACCCATGACCACAACTGGGGACCCATCTTTGTCAGTAGACTTACCTCTTCTAAAATACGAACATGAACAGTCTAGAGAAGCGGCCTTGTCCTTTTGCCACTTCTCCTTCTCTGAGTGGTGGAGTTTCTCTGCTGACTTCGAGGTTTTATCCTCTTTCTTTGACTTGCCAGCGATGGCTGCCATCAACCACGGGGATTGAGGGGCTAATGGTGAACCAGAAACAGAAGCAGGTGATGACGATGAAACTGCCTTTGCCTCAGCTTGCTTTTCCATTTCCTGAAGTTTTACAAATATCTCTAAAGCATTCTTGCGATGTCACCCGTTTGCCTGGTTAAAGATCTGGCAAACTGAACAGGCTTTAATGCTGTCGTTTGTACCGAGGCAATGGATACAAACGGAGTGGTCATCACCTTTATAAATCTTAATGTTGCTCAATTGCCAATAATGGAACAGTAGTTCCTTGTCTTTTGGCCGTGGCATAAAAGACAGTTTTAAAATAAACTATGCGAAGTAGCAGCATTCTTCAGCATTAGTGGACTGACAAGCGGTTGACAGCAGAAGAAAGAACTGAGGCTTCTGAGAATGCCCACGTTGTACTGGCACTGACAAGGCGTGTCAATTTTGGCGGTCCCAGCCAGCAAAACTTTTCCTGTGGTCTGGACGCCGAAGACTTACAGTTCCATGATGTGGCTCAATGGAGCGAGACATCCTTGAAGAAGATGTAACTGTTATTTCTTCATCTTCATGTAACAACCCCCTCCTACCAGTATGGGGTGCTGGTTCACCTAGAGATGTCTGACCTGAGACTGACCCGTTTGGTACCAAGTCTCAAGTGGAAGGAGTATAGATGGAGCATAAGATACAAAGCAGGCAGAGAGGAGCATTCAGGGAGACTAATATAGAGGAGCAGTATAATGCAGAAATCCATTTTAATTCTGAGGAGCTAGTACCCAGTTTAGTGGTGTACATCCCTATTGAGGCAGACAAGCAAACAAAAAACCCACATTTTTGGGGAATCTCATGAGATTTGTGTCCTATCAATACCAACATTGTTTATTTATTTTTAGAAACCTGGAAAATAATTTTAAGCCAACTTCACCCTTGGTGACAATGTAAGGTTCTAAAAGTGTTGGTAATGTAGTATTAATAGAGCGTAGACTTAGAAACCTTGTCTCTGGACTGCCAGCTGCAGTTAATCTCAATATCTTTCTAAAAGAGCATTTCATGGGATTTCGAACTACGAGAGACACTGTTTATAATGTTCTCCTTTAAAGAGCCACTGACACCTTGAAAAGAACTTTGAAAAACATAATATTTGGACACAAAGCAACTTATATTAATCATTAGCTCAGTATTTCTTATCCCCATTATGTATTACTAAGGTCATATGCATGAAAACAGGACAGCTGTACCTAGAGGGTTCATCAGCTCCAATTGCTTCTTCCCAAGCTGATATCTTAATAGTCTGCTTGTGACATCACAGTTATTCCTAGGGCAAAAGACAGACGTCACAACATAGCATTATGATTTCATGTAGGGAATAAGCTCTACAGGCATATGATCTCTAAGAACTAAATGTCTTGTTTTTGTGCGAATTTCTTCAGTAGTAAATAATGAAGAGGAGGAATCTATAGAATATATATGAAATATAGCTGCATTGCGTCTATTATGTTTTCCAAAGTTTTCCAAAGGCGTCATCTGTTCTTTAAGTGACTTGACCAGGGTCACACAGTGAGTAAATGACAAGTGTGGGATTCAGACCCAGGCTCCTAGCTTCACAGCACTGTGTTCTAACCACTAGGCCAATTGCCCCCTGCCTCATGAATGCTAGATTTTATTCTCTGCCTCTTCCAATCACAGATTTGGCATGATTACCAAGATTAGTGACAAAGAGAGTAAGGTCACTGAAATATATACCATAAAGTATACAGATCGAATGGAAAAGGCTTGACCTGCTAAAAGAAGAACTTTCGCAGTTAAAGGCAAAGCAGTGAGTTTTTAGAGCCATACCTTTCTCAAGCAGCTACAGAGATTCAGAATCAGTGCTACTGAATAGATGTGAAGAAAGTGACTGATTTCAAAAATTTTTAAAGCATTTACTGTACCTTCCAGGTATGAAGGGAACATGAACTGCTCCATATCCTCGTACCACGTCATGCCCAAAAACATCTGGTCCGTACACACACACTACTATCTGGGGCCCTTTGGAAGGAAAGTACTGTTGTTTAATTTTTAAAAATACAACTGAAATTTGTACTTGCTGTACATTAGTTATTTATCTGTTATCATTAATATATTGTATCTGCTCATTTTCACAGTGTATTTGCCCAGGACAGCCCAGCTGAGATGCAAAATCTTACCTGTAGTAGGATGCTGTTTCTACTCAGTTTAACAGCTGAGAGGGGCTTAAGCACATTAAGGTCAAGCGACTTGCTAAGACCCTGCCCACACAGTAAAAATGTTTTAAAAAAAGGATTCCTAAACTGGTTTAGAGGATGGTGCTTGGAGTGTCCACACTGTGCTCTGACACTGTGCTGTAGGAGGAAGTTTCTATGCACCATTACAGCACCAGCATAAGGCAATGCGGGTGCTGCTATGCATGCTGGGATACTCAAGAAAGTGACTAACAATGAAGACCATGGTAAAGGTGACCAGAGTGCATATAAGCTAACCAAGAGTTTAGAGGTGCCATTGAATTTGTATTTCAGGGCAAGGCAAGTCAAATTGTTACACTGGGGACTCTCACATGCTACCTTTAACCCAAGCGACAACTTGCTGTCTGTCTGCACTGCTGTTCACTTGGGTTACATAAACTGTATTGCTCTAAAACCATGTTCTAACCGTTATTATACAATGGGGTATGAAAATCCTGTAACCTCATTGGTCAAAACAGATCACATGACTGTGGTAAATCCTCCAGTATACCCACTGTAAAAGTTTTAGATCACTATAAAAACCAAAAAACAAGTTGAACATTGTATAATAGCAATATACCATGACATGGAGTGGGCATATGGGTGGATTTACCACTTCTGGTGTGGTTAAATCACTCCGATGCGCCTCGTGACCAAACCACACCAGGCGTGGTAAATCCATCAATATACCCACTCCCTGTCATGGTATATTGCTTAAGTAGCCTATCTTATAGCTGGGTTAGAACACAGCTTTAGAACATGGATTGTAGCACTTTTTTCCATGCTCCAATCTGGATGATTTTTTTTCACAGAGTTAAAATGATTTAAAAGGCACAGTGTGGACAGGGACCAAGATCACACATACTGAGGAAGTGTCTTTGGATGGACATGACCTTTTGGTTCGTGGTTCTGCATTCTAACCACTTGATTCAACTGTCCTCTTTTAGAGAATGACATCTACAAAATCTAGTGACTAGGGGTTCAAGTGAGGACACCAGGGTGTCACAATTTAAAGAATTAGCAATTATTATCCATTATTAGCCAAATAATTAAGAATAAAGGAACAGGACTCTAATGTCAGGGTCAAAAGCTATGTTTTGGATCACTGACCTTCTGATATTTCACATCATAAATATTTAACTATGGGTGACTGCTGGAAATCCATATTAATTTCAACACTTGTATTTATTTATTTAAAACTGTTGTCCAGGAAAAGCACTCTGAATTGGAGCTCATTTCCAGATGCACCCTCGGGATGGGGTAACATAAGGGAAACAATAAATATATAAATAAACAGTAAGCTACAAAATGCAAAAGTAGTGCCAACTAACAGTAAAGCAAGGTGCTACAGCAGCAACTTGGAATGAAAAAGTGTGAACAGTGAAGTGACATAGTAAATCTGAATAATACAGTAACTATGGCTAATTTGAGTCAGGGGCTATGAAAGGGGGTAGTAATAAAGGGACCATAGGTGAACAGGGGGACCAATTACACAGCAGAGACAGCAAACACTCATGTGGGGATGGGACTGCTGCAAGACTATAGTGTAAGGATAAACAGCAATGGCTAGTTGACGTTTCCAACAGCAGGTCTGAAGAGGATGCTTGATGGCGGGAAAAGAACTGAGGAGTGATGGGGCCACTCACAGTTATACAGACACTGACGCATGATGTCGTCATGGGAAGCCCCTGGCTAGCAAAGGTTTTTGTCTGTTCCTAGTGTTGACGTGGTTAGTTCCAAAGGTGTCACCTAATGGAAGAGATATCTCAAAAAAGACAGGCTAGTTGCAGGCACCGATGAGAGTGAACTGATCCTTCAGAATGGCTTTGAGAGACAGGGGATCACTCCTGCTGGGAATGCGAAGATCCTAGCCGAGACCGAAAAGATTCCCAAGCAGAGCCCTCGCAAACTTGCCTTTCACTTCTCCATTCCCAAATCCATGCTTAGTGATCTCATCAAGAGCAAGAACCACATCCTCAGTGACTGGCACCAAAATCAAAACCCCACTCAAAAATGCAAGTGGAAGGGAAAAAGACAGATGTAGAGGATGCACTGCTCCATTGGTTTGTCAATGCTCGGCATAGGGAAGTACTGATCAGTGGTCCACTGCTTTTTGCCGACATCCTCCCAGACTGAGGCAGCCATGGGTAAGCTTGACTTCAAGCCCAATGATGGCTGGCTTACACAGTGGATACACCACTACAACGTAGGATTTAAAAAGATCAACAGGGAGAAGTTAAATTCTGATTCTGGGAGCACAGAAGGTTGGCTTCGAGACGCGCTCCCTGGTGTTTTAGAAAACGATGCCCCTGCTGACATCTATAAACACCGATAAGACAGGGTTGATCTATCAGTGTGTGAGGTACAGCACCTTGCCCTTTACAAATAAAACCCACTAGTGATAAAGAAGGCAAAAGAATGTTGTTCTGTCTTGCTCACCTACTACATGACTGGGTTTGATAAAAAAAAAAGATCTGATGGTGACAGGCAAGTTGCTTAATTTTAATCTCATTTGCTTTTTCAATAAAGTTATATTTTTTAATGCAATTCAGCAACCACAAATTCATAAAGGAGCTGCAATCACAGGGTTTAGAATTCTCACTTGAGCCAAAATGGAAAGGGTAGCTAACTGGGAGACAATTACAGCAAGAAATTACATCTCTGCCACTTAAGTGGATTCTTACCCATTCTGTCCTTCAATGTTTGTTACTGTCAAAAGAAGACAGAGTCTAGGAGGACCCATTTTAAAATGTAATTGACTTTGTGCAAAATTGTTTCTTGAAAGTAGCGGAACGGCAATTCTGACTGTCTTGGGGCTAGCTACAGAAAGCATACTAGTCAAGCGTCCCATTGTCAGACATTGAAGAGCTGGTATAGGAAAGAAGAATACACATGTATTATCTGCAAGTAATCATAAATAAAAGACAATATTTTTTGTTATTTTTGTATACCATACCTATAGTGCACAACCACAATAATATCTATACAGCAGTATTACATGTGGTATAATTGACTGGAATGTATAGTTTGAACATGTATTTTTTTTTTAAATGCTTGTACAATGAAGTAAATGTGTGTATAACGTATGTTGTGGGAGTTAGAGGATATGTAATTTAAATTGGCAACATTTTATAATAAGTTAAAGGACACAAACAAGCATTTGTACAGAAACAAAAATAAATAATCCAAGTACACAGGACACTACACTAGACCGCAAAGTAAAGTAATGTTGTATGCACTTCTTAAAACAGTATATTTATTTATTTAGCTTTTGTTTAGCAGGTAAGTGCACCAGGCAAGAAACCTGCCTATTTTCAGGCATGACCCATGAGACCCAGGACAGTACATAACAGATGAACAAGCAAATAAACATGCATAATAGGTGAACAAGCATTTAGGTAAGTAAAGGAAGTGCATAGCATTTCCGACTAGTGGTGAATACAAATCACTGAGGACAATATCAGAATTGCCTTTGTTTACAGGCGTGAGATGGGTACAAATAAGAGAAGAGTACAAGTAGCAACCCAGACAATAGCGGAGGTACTGTAAGGCAGGAGGAATCAGGTTTAAATATGGTAAACAAAAGGGGGGCATTGTTAAACTTTCATGCTCCTGGATGGCCCTAAGACAGCTGCAACTGCAGAGTGTGAGGACATCACTGGAGGACCACCACTCTGGCTGGAACATATTTTTCCTGTGGCATCCTAGGTTTTTAAGAGATTTGTGTTTGTTTTGGCAGACTCAACATAAATCGATAAACTTACTGTAGCTTAACTAAGTGTGTTAATTTATAACGAGTCTGCCAAAACTAGCAATAATCTCTTAAAGGATACAGTGTGCATAGTAAAAGGGTATTACAGTTATAGCTGGGGTGTCTTGCTCCAATTATGTCACCTTGCTTTCACATTGCAGCCGTATTAGTGTTGTCCAGCAATGTAAAAGTTTAACAACTCAGACCATTTATTTACCTTTTTTTAAGCCTGCTGAAACAGTACTAAACATGCACTATTTAAGCAGATGAATGCAACATTACTTTACTTTGTAATCTGGAGTACTGTCCTATGGACTTGTGTTTTGTATTTTCATTCCTGTCCAAAGGCTTGTTTCAATATATTTTAACATGTCTAGTTGGAGATGGTAAGTGTGCCATCTCACACAACTGCTGACAGCCAGAACCACATTGTGGATCTGTCCAAACATGCAGATAACAGGCCACACCATAAGAGATCTTCAAACTAGACATATTAACCTAGATAATCCTACAGTAACCATATAAAAAGTACAAAATAAAATCCCCAAATACCCACCAGACAATGAGTGCGCAGGAATTTGGAAATTACCCATTATCCTGTGTACAACAGTTAATTTTCATGCAGACTGTTGCTGAACTTTTCCATACTTCACTATTCCAAGATCAATAATTTGAAAAATATTGATACAATTTTCAAGTTGATCGATTTAAGAGCTATTATTTGGTTTTTAATTTAAAAAGCGATGTTTTATAAATTACTCTGATGTCCTTTATGGTATACGTGAGGAAATTCTTCACAGAGAGGGTGGTGGATGCAAGGAATGGTCTTCCACAGGAGGTGCTGGGAGCAAGCACTGTGGTTGCATTTAAACATGCATGGGACAGGTATAAGGGTACCATAGAGGTAAAGCTGAGGGAGGGTCAGAAGCTGCAGTTAAGTACAGGGCTTATGGGCAGACTAGATGGGCCTAGCAGTCCTTATCTGCCGACAATTTCTATGCGTCTATGTGTCATCTTGCACAATTTAGGAGACCTGGAACAGATGAATTTGCTATGATTTTTGATATGATCTGTAACATTCTCCTTGGTGAAGCTACTCCCATCATGTCCATAAAAAGCAGCATCCTCTTCATCCTCCTCTGTTTCTACCTTGTACTAACGAACAGTACAAAAGCAACTGATGTTAGCGTGGGAGAACACCTAGGCAACAGTGGCCATCTATCAACCTGGTTTACAATAAACAGACAGGAAGATACTTCACGCACCAAGATAAAAATACTAAACTTCAGGAATGCAAACTTTAGGGAAATGAGGTCCACCTTTACAAAACTTCACCAGAATATGCCAGACGGAAATGTAGAGGAGTGCTGGGGAGCACTAAAGAATGCACTAACCAGGGTAACAGAAAAATACTCAAAGGTAATCATGAAAGCAAAACAGAGGCGGAATCCACTGTGGTTCACAAAGGAAGTGGCATCAGCAGTAAAGGCAAAAAAGAAAGCCTTCCGAATATACAAGGAAACACACAGAGAAAATGACAGAGAAGAATACAGGACCAAGCTAAAGGAGGCTGGGCAAAAAAATCAGAGCTGCAAAAGCACAAACCAAAGAAAGGATTGCTGACGGTATAAAAGGTGGAAACAAAACGTTCTTCAGGTATATCAGTGAAAGGAGAAAGACCAAGGGGGAACTGTCAGACTGAAAACCACAGACGGTCACAGCATGTGGAAGAGGATAAGGACAAAACAAAAGTTTTAAACACTTTTTTCTGCTCAGTGTTTGCACAAGAAGATAATGGAAATGGTCCATCACATATCCAAAAAGAACACCAAAACCAGGAGGCAGACATGACCCCCATTACAAAGGAAAGAGTACTACTGGAACTCAAGAAATTAAGAACAGACAAAGCCATGGGCCCAGATGGAATACATCCATGTCCTAAAAGAACTCAGGGTAGAACTTGCTACCCCTCTGGCCACACTTTTCAACAGATCACTGGAGAGCAGACAGGTACCTGAGGACTGGAAGAAAGCCACTGTGGTGCCTTTACATAAGAGTGGCAGCGGGGAGGAGGCAGGGAACTACTGCCCTGTTAGCCTCACCTCAATCGAGGGAAAAATTGTGGAAACAATACTAAAGGAAAGGATGGTGGCACCCCTGGAGGTCAACAGACAGTTAGACCCCAAACAACATGGCTTCACTACTGGACGGTCCTGCCAAACAAACATGATTGAATTTTTCAACTGGGTCACCAGAGTAGTAGACCAGAATGGAGCTGTGGATATTGTATATATAGATTTTAGTAAGGCCTTTGACTCTGTTCCACATAGAAGGCTTATCAACAAACTGGAACACACAGGTGTGGGGAGCAAGACGGTAAACTGGGTAGGAAACTGGCTTCAGGGCAGGACTTGGAAGGTGCTAGTAAATGGCACACTATCAAGGGAGGGCAAGGTGACCAGTGGAGCCCCTCAGGGCTCAGTACTGGGACCTGTACTCTTCAACATAATCATAACAACATTGCAGATGGATTAGAGGGGAAAACATGCCTGTTCGCAGATGACACAAAGCTCTGCAACAGGGTAGACACACAGAAAGGGGCCACAAGGATGGAGTCTGACCTGAAGAAACTGGAGGAATGGTCCAGAACTTGGCAGTTGAAGTTCAACACCAAGAAATGCAAGGTCATGCACCTAGGAAGATGTAATCTGGGGACAAATTACTTCTTAGATGGGGTGCAGCTAGCCAAAACAAAACATGAACGTGATCTTGGGGTGATCATCACGGACGATCTAAAAGTCAGCAAGCAATGTGAAAAGGCAGCACAGAAAGCCAGCAGCATCTTGGGCTGCATAGGAAAGGGCATTACTAGTAGAAAGAGAGAGGTAATTATGCCACTGTATAGGTCAATGGTGAGGTGTCACCTGGAGTACTGTGTCCAGTTCTGGAGGCCTCACCTAAAGAAAGACAAAGATAGACTAGAGATGATACAAAAAGGACAACAAAAATGGTGTAGGGTCTGCACCATGGGCCATACAATGCAAGGCTAAAACACCTCAACATGTACCCAAGGGCACCTCTGTTTTGGGAGGGCAAGCAGTTGGGATGGCTCGCCAACCTCATCCAACTCGGGCACTGTTATGCAATGATAGATCTATCTGCAATAAGACTGCTCTTATTGCAGATTTTGTAGGTACAGCAGATCTGGTTTGCATTACTGAGACCTGGTTAGATGGAAATGCTGCCCCTATTTTGGAGGCAGCTATCCCCACCGGGTACTCGGTTATACATCGCCTGAGATTGGACCACGGGGGAGGGGTCGGTCCATTTCAAGACCAAATTGGGCCTAACTGGTGTACCAGCTGAGGAGGACAGATCATTTGAGTGCACTGTGGTAGCTGGTGTGAGGTGCAGGATAGCTCTCATCTACTGTCCACCAGGTGATGAGAAGCTGTTCCTGCAGGAGGCAGCGGACATCGGAGTTGCCCAGGCTGATGGTTCTGGGCGACTTCAATGCCTGGGTTGACAATGAATCCTCACTTTTTGGTCAACACTTCCTCCAGGTGATGACAACTCTGGGCTTCACACAGGTTGTTTCCTCAGCTACTCACAATGGTGGTCACTCCCTTGATTTGGTCTTCCTCTTGGGGATCGAGGCCTCCGACCTGGTAGTGAAACCTGTCAGTTGGTCCGACCACTACACTACTGGGTTCAATTTTTTGGCCCCCCTGGGTAGGTTGGCCCCTGTGGAGATGGTCAGTTATTGCCCTTTGTGGGATGTGGTCCCTGAAGATCTGATGGCAGTAACTGACCTCTCGCTGTTGGGCGAGACTAGCACGGATCCTGAGCAGTTAGTTACGGCCTATAATAGGACCATTTCTTCAGCTCTTGATCTGATTGCTCCTGTCCAAGTTCGCCCCCTCCCGCGTCGCCCTGGGGCCCCACGGCTTGATGGGACTCTAAGGGAGTTGCGGAGACAGGAGCATAGGTTAGAGTGTCGCTGGCGGAGGACAGCCTTAGATGCCAACCACCTTATTTTGTTAGAGCATTATAAACTCCATCAAACAGAAATTTCCCGTAAGAAAGCAGAATTCCTGTCCAGGGAAATTGCTGTCACATGGAACCGACCGGCTCAACTCTTCAGAACGGTTGACAGGCTGTGCAACCCAGCCTGTCAGCAGTTCTGTCGAGTCTTTTCACAAAATGAGTGTGATGAGATCGCTCATTTCTTTGTGAATAAGGTGGCTGACATCAGGTAGGAGTGCTGCCAACTTCATTCTATGGGAGATGCTGTTGGTCGGTGCTTTGTCACAGATCCCGGAGTTTCCTGGAGTACCACTGATCTGCCGGAGTTCGTGGATATTATGAGGATTATCCAGAGGATGCGTCCCACTTGCTGTAGTTTAGATCCAGGCCCTACCTCCCTGATTTTGGGTTGTAGTAACATTATAGGCCCGGTCTTAGCTCGGATTGTCCGGTGTTCTTTGGACTCGGGTGAGTTTCCTAGCTCCCTGAAGGTGGGGGTGGTGACACCTCTTCTGAAGAATGCTTCTTTAGACCCGGAGAACCTAGCAAACTACAGGCCTATCTCTAACCTTCCTTTTGTGGGGAAGGTTACTGAGAAAGTTGTGGCAGTTCAACTGGAAAACCATTTAACCATCCATAATTTATACGAACCTCTCCAATCGGGTTTTCTTAGAGGCATAGTACTGAGACTGCTCTGGTTCGGGTGCTCAATGATCTCCTGATGATGAGAGATCGGAGACATCGCTACATCCTGGTTCTCCTTGATTTATCATCAGCCTTTGACACTGTGGATCACGGTGTTCTGCTCGAGCGTTTGAGGTCCATCTGTGGGCTGTCGGGGTCAGTTCTCAGATGGTTTACATCCTTCCTTGCTGGTAGAATGCAGAGAGTTGTCTCTGGTATTTTTTCCTCCGAGGCTTTCTCTCTGCCTTGTGGAGTACCTCAGGGCTCGGTGCTGTATCCCATGTTATTTGCAGTGTATATGCTGCCCCTCAGAGACACTGTAAGACGGTATGGGCTGAGGTTTCACTGCTACGCTGATGACACCCAGCTCTACCAGTCTTTTGGCCCCGACCAGGTTAGTGCTATCTCAGTATTGAACAGCTGCCTCGTAGAAATCCAAGACTGGATGAGTGCCAGCGGTTTAAAGTTGAACCCAGGAGAGACTGAGGTTTTGGTAGTGGACCCAGGTCATAGGACAGAGTGGTTGAGGACCGAGCTCTCCTCCGGTTTAGTCCTGGCGGGGGGCCACAGATTCTCACCTCTGAACGGGTGCATGACCTAGGAGTGGTGCTTGATGATGGCCTGACCCTTTGTCGTCAGGTGTTGGCAGTCGTCAAGCTGGCCTTTTACCATCTTAGGAACATTGCTAGGATCAAACACCTTGTTCCATCCAGCGACCTGCCTGTCTTCTTCCACGCATTTGTGACATCGCGCCTTGACTACTGCAACTCCCTTTACCTAGGGCTTCCTGGGGTTGATATCCGCTGCTTGCAGCTAGTGCAGAACGCTGCAGCATGTTTGTTGACTGGGGTTTCCAGGACAACTCGTATTACCCCTGTGCTGCGCGATCTGCACTGGCTGCCTATTCAGTGGCGGATCACCTTTAAGGTAGGTCTATTGACTTACAAAGTCCTACATGGACAGGGCCCTGACAACTTGAAAGAGCTCCTTGTTCCTTACACCCCTCTGTGACAGCTCCGTTCGGCAGACGAGGGGTTGCTGGAGATTCCGAGGGTAAATTTAAAGTCATCTGGTGTGCGTGCCTTCGGGTCTGTGGCACCTACCCTCTGGAATTCTCTGCCCAGTCAGCTTCGGGAGTGCAGGACAGTGGGGTGCTTTAAGCAGGCACTGAAGACCTTCTTGTGGGGAAAAGCTTACCCTGCATTTCTTTGATTTTATCTGTATCTATTGTGTTTTGTTTTTATCTGATTGTGCAGTGCCTTGATGTGTGAAAGGCACTATATCAAATAAAATTTATTATTATTATTATTATTACTCCCTGGAAGAGAGAAGGAATAGATGGGATATGATAGAGATGTTTAAATACCTGAAGGGGATCAACAAGGTACAGGCACAGGATCTCCTGCAAGTAGATAATTGTACCCAGACCAAAGGGCACAATATGAACCTAAAGGGGGACAGGTTCAAGAGCAACACAAGGAAGTTCTTCTTTATAGAAAGGGTGGTGAAGCCTTGGAATGTCCTCCCCACACAGGTGGTGAGGTCAGAGATGGTCAGGGAGTTCAAACTGGCATGGGTTAGGCACTGTGAAGAACGTAACACAGTGGCCTGAATTGGGGGGCTAGTATACATGGGCAGACTAGATGGTCCACACTAACCCCACCTGCCGACACATTCTATGTTTCTATGGGATGCTGAGGTTATTGACCATCTGTCTTACAAATGAGGACAAATATGAGTAGTCCTTATTATGCCTTCAAGGAGGTTTGAAATTTTGTTCATGTGCACCCTTCAATTCCATGGGGTCACCTTCCTCCAGGTGTACATAGTATTCTTCATCCTCCTCTTCCTCCTCCTCCACAGGCAGATAGGTTGCAGCCTGAGCCATGGAAGGGGGGAGGTATCTTATTAAAATTTCCTATGGCCTGGACTGCCTGGAAAAATTGCCACAGTTTTGATGTGTCCTCTGATGAGGGTATTTTATCTGTGCCATGATCCTTTCTCCTTCAGGAGGAGTGGGAGTGACTATTTTATATTTGAATTTCTCTTTGACAGATACTGTTTCCAGTGTCTGCTCTAAGGCTTTTTTATTTTTATGTTTGCCATCACTGGATTCAGGGTTCCCCCTTACAGACAACCCTGATGTCTAAACTATCTTCACCAAGTCTTTCCGAAGACTGTGCAGCTTTATTTTTTTTTTCTTGTCACCTTTCACATAAATTACTGCTGTTAAAGAGGAGCTGGACCCTTTTGATGCAGGCTTTCCACCATTGTTGAGAATTCTCTCAGAGTCATTTTTTATTATTTTTGGAGACGGGCAGGCTGAGAAGGTCTGTCTCTTTTGAAGCTTTTTTACCCATTTAAATCAGGTTTTCAGGCAAAAAATATGAGAAAGACCTACAATTTAAAAAGCTGTATTCTGGACCTAGACACTTTAGACAAAGCTCATGGCATAGACATTTTTTACAATTTTTAGAAACCGTAGATTTACAAGATCTTTCTAACATACCCATTTGAGAGAACCTTAAAAATATAAAAACAAATCCCCAAAACGATGCAGTACAAAAGCCCAGTAGTAAAAAATGGCTCCTGAATTGAGGAACCTGTGCCAAAAATCAAATTGTAGTTTCTGTGACAGGAACGGCTTAATTAAGGGGAAAGGGCACAGACAAAAATGGAAAGTAAAAGCACTCTGTTCCCTGTGGCTTGCATAGGTTAAAATACTAAACCACTGCTCAGTTAAGTAAAAAGTGGTTTAGTTGACAAAAAAATAGCTGAAAACGAAAAAAAAAAAGGCAGTCAGCTAGGATAGTCACCAGTTCCTTGGACACCATCAAGAATGGGAGAAACCCAGGGCCGGCTTTAGAGATTTGGGGGCCCCCAGCGAGATTAGTTACGGGACCCTTACCCAATCTAAACTGACCTCACCCTTTACTTAGTTCAAAATGCAAAATGTTTATATTTTCAATACAACCAGTTACACATCTGTGTTTTTTTTAGGGGCAGTGGCAGTGTTAGTCTTTGGGCTCACTGCCCATCCAATCCATGTCTCTAATTGGCTGGGACACACAAGCTACAAGTAACTCTGCAGATGTTATGACACCATATGAGAAGGCTCTCAGAGCCTTAGCAATGCCCTTTAATGCGGTTTTACTTTAAACATGAATATTAGTAATAATAAAAAAAAATTGAAGTAGTACTCTTGTTTTGGCTGGGGGCCCCTATTAGCAGGGGCCCCCGGCAACCGCAGGGTTCGCTGGTGCCTAAAACCGGCTATGGAGAAACCATAATTACTGAAAGAAAAAAAAAAACTAGCTAAAGCTGAGTAATCAGAAAACTAAAAGCAACATAACCAAACTGACAGGAGAACCAGTCGTTACTAGAGTTCACTATGGAACGACTGTTCTCTTCAGGAGGAGAAGCAGACCTGGGCAATGGCCAGAGTGGAGAGTGGATGCAGAGATTGAACCTACATTCCAGAGTCTAAAATTTACATAGGTTGTACTATTCAGGGCATCACTCACAGCTAAGATGACTGCATAAAGTGTAAACATTAAGTGAAAGATTCCTGGGTTAGAATACAGAAAAAAATGGATACAAAAATAAGCTGCAAAAATTAACAAATAATGCAGTCAAAATATTCAGCATATTCAGAAGGGACAGGGCAGGTAAGAAGGGAGGAGGAGTGGCACTTTATGTGAAAGATGGCATTAAGGCCACAGAGACCCAGGAGGAACAAAACGGGGAGAGATACTGTGGGTTAAGCTGGAAAGGAAAATGGGGTCAGCCATCTGCACAAGGGGGGTCTATAGACCAGCCCAGGAGGAAGAAACAGGGAGCTGATGCTAGCCATCCAAAGGATGGCAGATGAGGGTGAGGTGGTGCTAGTTGGAGATTTTAATATTCCAGACGTGGACTGGAGCCTCCCAGCAGCAGCAGCAACCAGGAGCAGATTTATCCTGGACTTCCTTCAAGGTGCCTTCCTCAAGCAAATGGTCATGGAACCAACTTGGCAGAAGGCAATACTGGACCTTGTGCTCACAAATGGGGAAAGTGTAAAGGGGGTAACAGTGGGGGAGCACCTGGGGAACAGTGACCACCAGTCGCTGTGGTTTGACATCACAGAAGGAGCAGAACCAAACTGCACAAAAACACGTATCCTGGATTTTAGTGGGGCAGACTCTGAGAAAATGGGCAGATGCTTGAAAGAGGTATTACTGGGAATGGGGCAGGAATCAGGGGTTGAGGAACAATGGGCAATATTTGAAACGGGGATTACAAGAGCAACAGAATTACGCATGAAGCAGGCTAGCAAAGGGAAAAGGAAGAGGAGGCCATTATGGTTTTCTAAGGAGGTAGCGGAGAAAGTGAAAGCCAGAAAGACTGCATTCAGGCAATACAAAAAAGACGCAGGCAGAAAGGGATAGGGAGAAATACTAGGAGAAGTAAAGGGAGGCAGGAAGGTCAGTAAGGGAAGCCAAAGCTCAGACAGAACAGCGCATTGCAAAATCAGTGGATAGAGAGGACAAAACCTTTAACAGGTACATATGTGAAAAAAGAAAGGCAAATGGAGGGATAGTGAGACTGAAGGGGAGTATGGGGGCTCCGTGGAGGATGACAACAGTAAAGCTGACATATAGAACAGGTATTTCTGTTCAGTCTTTACTGATGAAGATGAGGGTAATGGGCCTAAAGGGAGGACAAGGAGTGGGAATGGCGCAGAAATGGACACAAGTCCCTTTACATGAGAAAGGGCCCTGAAAGAACTGGAAGGAATAAGAGTTGATAAAGTAATGGGGCCAGATGAGGTGAACCCCAGAGTTCTAAAAGAACTAAGAGAGGTGGTGGCTGAGCCTCTGGAGGTCCTGTTTAGCCGATCATTGGAAACAGGGGAGGTACCAAAGACTGGAGAACAGCAGATGTAGTTCCCTTATACAAAAGTGGGAACAAGGAGGAAGCGGGGAACTACAGACCAGTCAAACTCACCTCAGTAGTGGGGAAGATCATGGAAGCACTACCGAAGGACAGACTGGTGAAACATCTGGTTGCCAACAGACTACAGGATCCAAAGCAGCATGGTTTCACCAGGGGGAAGTCATGTCAGACCAACCTCATTTAATTTTTTGACTGGGTGACAAGACAGGTGGATCACGGGAGGACAGTGAACGAGGCCTATCTGGACTTCAGCAAGGTCTTTGACACTTTGTCACACAGAAGGCTATTAAACAAACTAGGGAATATGGGGGTGGGCAGGACAGTAGTGTGGTGGGTAGGTAACTGGCTGGGTGGCAGAAAACAGAGGATGGCGGTAAATGGCTGTCACTCCACAGAGGGAAGAGTGACCAGTAGGGTACCACAGGGATCAGTGCTGGGACCGGTCCTATTCAACGTCTTCATCAGTGATATTGCGCAGGACCTAGAAGGCAGAATTTCCCTGTTCGCTGATGACACAAAGCTCTGTAACAGAGTGGACATGCCAGAGGATGTAGACAGAATGAGGGACCTCCAAAAACTTGAAGAATGGTCAGGGGTTTGGCAGTTGAAATTCATTGCAAAGGAGTGCAAGATAATGCATATGGGGCACAACAACCCTGGACCAACATAACAGCTGGGGGGTGAGGCTATAGCATGCACCAAGCAGGAAAGGGATCTTGGGGTTATCATCTCTGATGACCTCAAGGTAGGGAAACAGTGCAATAAGGCAGCAGGTAAAGCATAGAGATGCTGGGATGCATAGGCAGGGACATCACCAGCAGGAAAAGGGAGGTCATTATTCCACTATACAAGACACTAGTGAGGCGACACCTGGAGTACAGTGTATAGTTCTGGAGACCTTACCTACGTAAGGACATAGACAGGGTAGAGAAGGTTCAGAGGAGGGCAACAAAGATGGTACACGGATTGTATCACAAGTCCTATGAGGACAGGATGAAGGACTTGAATATGTACTCCTTGGAGGAGAGGAGGGAGAGAGGGGATATGATAGATACATATAAGTATCTTACAGGGAGGAACAGAGTGCAGGACCACACTATTTTTCAGTGAAAAAGATGTTCCAGGACTAGAGGGCATGGGATGAAGTTGGAGGGAGGGTGAGTCAGAGGAAACATGAAGAATAATTTCTTCACAGAACGGGTGGTGGACAAGTGGAACACCCTGCCAGAGGAAGTAGTGGTGGCTGAAACAATCACGGGATTTAAGAATGCATGGGATAGACATAAGGGAATTCTGGAGGTCAGGGGTAAGAGGCAACAGACTTCTAGGAAAACATAAAGTGAACTTACAAGCTCAAATGGGCAGACTGAGTGGGCCATAGGCCCTTATCTGCTGACAGTGTCTATGTATCTAAATACAACACTACATACAAGGTGAACAGGTGTACACAGGAACAAAAACATATGAACAATAGTTGTACAAAAATGTACACACTAGGCAAGGAGGGCTAGTGGTAATGAGACTAGTTGTACAAGATCATTTTAATACAAGTTAGCAGTTGCAAAAAGGAGTGCAAAAAACAATTAGCATGAAATGTAAGGGGCTGCATAAAGGCAGGAGGTCAGGTGCAAGAACAGATGTGTGGTTTGATCCCTGAGGAGGGACTTCAGAGCAATGTAAGAGGAGGAATGGAGGGAGACACACAGACCAAAACTAGGGGTTCACAGCAAATGGCAGCCTGCTCTGCTGAGATCTTAGGGCCATGTGAAGTTCAAACTTTGCTGGCAAAGTTACCCCAAAGTGGCCCACTACGCACTTTGCATAGTGGTCGCAAAGTGGTCACCTCATGATATGCTTCAATTTGCCATTTCACAGTAAAATACAGCTGCAAAATAGCAAATTGTGGGACTTCCGGTGACATCACCTAGATGGCAGCAGCATAGGAGATCGAGCTCCGGACACCCCAGCCTTAATCTATTGGAATTTACACCCCCTTGACTACCAAAATCAACGAAATCAGTCGCCTCAGCTCGCCTTAATGTCAGCAAAACAGAAGTGGACCAAAAGAACGAAACAGGACCCTAAGGGAAGTAAATTCAAGCAACTTACGCTCCACGCTGGAATGGATGGCCTTGCAGCCTCGGCGAGGGCCCTCTCTCCCTCGGTCTCATCAATCGACCTAGAGGAAGATGAGTGTCAGGCTTCGATCCCTATAGAAACAGCGGTTAACAAAATCTTGAAATCAGTGCATAAAATCGAATCCTCGATGGCTGATTTAAAAATGGATATGAGAAACGTCAATAAAAAGATAGAAGGGGCCAAAAAGCAAATAACCCAGATAACGGAGAGGCAAGACTCAACAGAAAGAATTATCATCCATCTGTTATACCGAGACCGATTAGCCCACACCTGACTAGAAGATTCTGAAAATAGAGCCCGACTAAATAATTTTCACATCTATGGAATTAAAGAAGGGGAAGAGGAGGGCTACCCTACCACAGCAGATTTCATCAGACATGTATTAAAATCCACGATGACTATACCCTCAGACTTCTCACTGATAATTGAAAGGGCTCATCGAGCTCTGGGTCCAAGGCCGACAGAACCCGATGTCAGACCGCACTTGTGGATGTTTAGAATGCTAAATTTTCAAGAGAAAGATTACATCCTCAAGGAGGCTTGGCGCATAAAAGACCTATCATTTGCGGGCAAGCAGATATTCCTAGACCAGGATTTTTCTACAGAACTGCAGCACCAGAGAAATCAAGTCTGAGCAGTTATACATGAGCTAAAAGAGAAACACCAAATCAAAGCTCAAATTAACTACCCAGCGAAGCTTATAAATATTCATCGGTTCATCTACTAAAGTCTTTCCTACCCTGGTGGATGCAGTCCCATTTCTGAAAGAACAACAAATCTCCATGCCTAACCTCGACGCAGACCTGCTAGAGCAGAAGCTGACAGAAGGAGCCTGGATTCTTGTAAATAGGGGGAAGAAACGGACCGCCTGGTCGTGGCAAACATCTGATTCCAGATCTTACGAAAATGATTAAAACGCAGGACGGTTGCACTGCAGGAAGGCATTGGAAGACTGAAGGTATTATATGGAAGACCGCAGAGATCTCACAGGACTTAAAGCTAAGTGTTGCGGGTGTTGGGTGTAATGGCTAGAGACAAAGACACCGAAGCACAAAGCTTGGGAAGGGAATGGGGGATGACTGCTAAACAGTAGGAAACAAAAAACAGAGGGAATATGGGGAAAATGAGTTTTGTTAAATGGAGAGATTGTTTTTTCTCCTTTATTTGAAGTATGGCTCTTAGAGGAAAAGAGGGATTGCATTCAGGAGAAGGGCTGAAAGGTTAGGAGGGTACAGGAGGGTCGGAGAAAAGAGGACATCCCCTATAGTGGCGGTTGGGCATGTCTGGCTTTTACCAGTCATCCAGCCGTCCAAAGACACAGATGGGAGAATGGGAGACTGGAGTTTTACTACTCCTGGAGGTTGGTTGAGCCTTCAATGGAGCTAAGGGAACAGATTGGGTGACACTGGACCCTATGCAAAGAAAAGCTGGGGAGTACCTGTTCTGCTGCCTACTCACTACCAGCTAAGAATTGGCTGGGGGACAGGAAACTAGGTGACTGCTTTTGTCTTTTTTTTTTTTGTTATAAATACCCCCTTTTGAGGGGAGATTGCGGCAGTGGTCTTCAGAACCCACACATTAAAGCTGTCACAGAAAGAAGAGGACAGCACAGGCAAGCAAAACCACCTAGGAAGCATATTCACAAAGTTTAAATTCAAATTGCGAGACCAGCTCTGAGATGCAGCTGATGTTAATTAATAGTTGGTTAAGTACTAGAAATTTGTATGTTAGCAAGTTATATGTTGAATGTTTAACTGGTTTATATCAGATAGCGAGACGATGTTTTGCAAAACGTAAGGAAATTGGATTGAAACAGTGGAGCGGGAAATATAAAGATAATGGTTAAATGACAAATAGTTACATATAACATCAAGGTGATGCACTCCCCGGTAAAGCACACCAAAATCCTAGCGGAATTAAATAATGGATAGGTTGCGATACGGCCTTCATTCAAGAGACACATCGAAGGGAAGTTGAACACCTAAAGTTGAGAAGATCATGGGTGGGGGAAGTATTTGCCTCAGCTAGTGAAGAAGGTAGGAAATGCGGGGTAGCGACATTAGTAAAAAGAGGATGCCTCCTGGTGGTCAATCAAACGGAGACAGAAGGGAAGACAGATACTTTAGAGTTTCTGGCACAGTTTGGGACACCCCAATTCACCTTATCAATCTTTACGCCCCTAATGTTAACGCGAGCACTTTCTTTAAAACAATTTTGAATAGGTTGCTAGATCTACCCCGGGGCAAATACTCATACGAGGAGATTTCAATTGTGTTCTTTGCCCACTCAAAGATAGAGCCTCAGGTTGCCTCTCAACGAAGAGTGGGGCTATGAAAATATTAAGACACCTGATAAGAACATTAGGTTTGACTGATATTTGGCGCTCATGCCACCCTAAAGTAAAAGACTTTACTTATTTTTCATACGCCCAGAAATCATACTCTCGGATATAGATCTGTTTTTAACTCAAAGGGCATTTTTGTATACAACCTCTCACCCCCACATACATTCGATAACAAACTCAGACCATACACCGGTAGAAGTGGATGTCTCGGTGGGGGAAGGGGCCAAACAGTCTTTATGGAGACTGAACATTTCTCTGCTGACAGATAAATCCCTAGTAGGTAAAACTGAGAACAGAATTAAGGAGGCATTCTATGCGGAAGAAAATAAGGAATGTCAACCCATAATAAGATGGGATACAGCTAAGGTAGCAGTGAGGGGAGAGCTGATTAGTGCAGCTTCCAGAAACAAGAAATTGACACTTCTTACTCAAAGAAGACTTCTACAGAAAGTTCAACAAAAGGAAATAGAGCATAAAAAAGACATGGGCAACACTGAATGCCTATACCAGCTAGAGCAAGCCCGAGTAGAGCTGAATGAATATGAGAAAAAAAAAGCAGAAGGGTTGATAAGGTGGTTAGGATACGGATATAATGAGGTGGGACATAGAGCTGCGCACATGTTGGCTCTCAGATTGAAACAGCAAGAGGCAAACCGCACGGTCAATAACATTTTAAAAGATGGGAAGACAGGAGATAGATGGCGTAAACTAGAAGATATTGCCCAGGCCTTCAGGAACTAATATCAGGCATTATATGCAGAGATAGCAGACCCAACTCAGGTTAGGGAAGAGACCCAGCAGTTCCTTACAGACCTAGATCTACCAAAATTAAGCCAGGAGGAGAGACAGCTTGGTAGCTAAGATAACTCAGGGAGAAATCATTCAAGTTATTAGGGGATAAAAACATGGGAAAGCACCAGGACCCGACAGGTTCAGAAGTGAATTCTACTCGAAATGTATCAAAATAATACCTCCCATTCCGGCAGAAGTTTTTAATAATTGTATAGAAGAGCAGGCACTTCCCCCGTCCCGGTATTCAGCTGTCATAACAGTGATATTGAATGAGGGAAAACCGAGAGATAGATGTGCCTCCTACAGACCCATCTCCCTCCTAAACCAGGATTTTAAAATACTGACCAAAATACTGGCAAACAGATTGCAAAAAGTAATAAGTAAATTGATTCACATAGATCAAACGGGATTTATCCCGGAAAGACACATAGCGGATAACATCCGGAGATTATTAAATATTATTTCTTGACCGGTGGGATCAGTAGAACCAGAAGTAGCAATATTTGTAGATGTGGAAAAAGCCTTTGACCGCCTGAATTGGCAATATTTGCTGGTGGTGTTGGGGGAGATGGGTCTGGGGGATGACTTCATGGGCTGGATAAAATGATTATATAATAAACCATATGCACAAGTTAAAGTAAATGGGTCACAGTCCAGATACAGAGAGGGACCAGACAGGGATGTCCCCTGTCACCACTTTTGTTCGCTATAAGTATCGAACCCCTGGCCCAGGCAACAAGACAACACCCCAAAATTATAGGGATAACCACGTGGGGTGGGTCCCCAATAAAATCTCCTTTTATGCAGAAGATGCATTAATATATGTGTATTGTCCATACCACCCTTGTTAGCCCTTACACAAAAATTTGGAATGATCTCAGGCTATAAAATGAATCAAGAGAAGATGGAGATGAGAGTGATTTCAGGCAAATGGACCCAAGAGTTCAATAAGAAGTTTCCCTTTAAATGTACAAAACAGCCAATTAGATACTTAGGAATAAAAATCCCATATAACATAAAAGATTTATATAAAATGAACCACGGAGTGTTGCGGACCCAAATTTCGGGAGAGCTAAACAGATGGAAGTTAATACCCCTGAGTTTTACTCAGAAACTGGACACGGTTAGGATGAATATACTCCCATGCTGGTTATTTCTATTTGGCACTCTCCTGGTCGAAATACCCCATAAAGATTGGCAGGACATAGAGAAAGGGCTAGCCAACTTTATTTGGGCAGGCAGAAAACCCCGGGTCAGGAAACAGGCATTGATGGCCCCTAAAAAGGAAGGAGGATGGGGCATACCACATCTTCAGACATACTGCCAGGTGGCACAGATGATGCCAGTCCTAAAAATGATGATCCAGGGGGAATTACCAAGCTGGGCAGAAATGGAAAAGGGAGCCCACCTGAGGCTGCCTATACAGGTACTCCCATGGGCTATGACGAATTTGGGCCTTGGAGACATCATGAATAGATGGACAAGACATACCCTTAGTGTATGGATCCAGATCAGGCAAAAATGGGAAATACCCACACCAATATGGCAAAAGATCCCACTTCAGCATGTGCCACTAATAGTAGGAAAGAAAGAAAGAGCTTATCTCCCTCCAATCATGGACAAAGAAGGGAATCCACTCACTAGCTCAGTTATTAGAAGAAGGGAAAAGAGTCAAACCCTTTGAGAAATTACAACAAGAATTCCATCTACAGTTCACAGATTTATTCAGATTCTTCCAGTGTAGACATATACTAAACTTCAGATATAGGGTTAGCGGAAGTCACTCGGCCCCTATCCGAGGAAGTGACCACGATGCAGAACAGAGAACTTCTGAAAGACACCAAACATATAGTTTCACAAATGTATAATATGTTGCGTCAGGGGGAGGGCCAGATATATATTGAAAAAATACAAGCAGATTGGGAAAAGGAGTTGGGATATACAATCCCTCCTCCGAGATGGGAGAGTATATAGTGGGGAATCCAGAAAACCACTAGCATGCAGATGTGGAGAGAATTCAGATGGACGATCGGAACCCGATTTTTTAGAGTCCCAATAATTACAAAACACTTTGAGAGACAAAACTCAGACAAATGTTGGAGAGGATGTAAGGAGCTTGGCTCTCACTATCATTTTTTCTGGGGGTGCATGACAATTCAAAAATACTGGACCCAAATTTAAGAAATAATTACACGAATGTTCAAATTACATCTGGCCCCCCAATTTGAACACTCAGTTTTAAGGCCTCCCTCCAATAGAGCTCAGGGGGAATGATCTGAAGTATATTTATTATAATTGTGTAGTGGCGGCCAATAAAAAAAAATTACTCACCTTAGTAATGTTGTTTCTTCTAATGGAGTCTTGCTATATTCTGACCTATGCAGTGAGTCCCAACCTTCGAACTGCTCCGGAGGTGAAAGAGTTAACTTTCCATGCCAGGCATGGAACGCTGAGCTCGAGTGCGGTTGAAACTCTGTCTGTTGTTCTTCAAACTCAAACCGTCAGATCTTTACAAGCTAAACTCACTGAGGTCCTGTGTGGAAGCTGTAAACCTACACTAGCCAACTGGCTACTAAACGTAAGAACATATTATTTGGTTCCAAAACAAAGACTCAAGTCAGGAGACCCAAAAAATGAAAAACACAACACCAAGTCACCCCAAGAAAGGAGGGGTGAAAAACAACAAGATGGGCAACTACTAAGTGCCAACACTACACTGCCCACCCACATCCCAAAAAACAGAGGTTCCGAGAGGGGCAGGCAGGGGGGGAGGTCAGAATATAGCAAGGCTCCATTAGAAGAAACAACATTATTAAGGTGAGTAATTTTTTCTTCAAACAACATGAAGTCTTGCTATACTCTAACATATGCAGACTACAAAGCAGTACCTCCATGGAGGAGGGACAGAACCTACTTAGGAAATAGGCTCTGAAGCACAGCTGTGCCAAACCGAGCATCACTCCTAGCCTGGATATCCAGGGAGTAATGCTTGGTAAAAGTATGAACTGTTTTCCAGGTAGCTGCTTGACATATCTCTAGAATAGGGATGTCCCTGGCAGCAGCCAGGGAAGCAGCTGTACCTCTGGTAGAGTGAGCCCTCAGGCCTGAGGGAGGAACCTTACCCAGTTTTTCATAGCAAAATTGGATACAAGAGACAATCCACCTGGCAATGGATATTTTAGTGGCAGGTTTCCCTTTACCAACCTCACCATAAGTGAGGAACAGTTGGAGGGAGTCAAACCTGTGACCCTTGGTATGCTCTACGTAGTAACTAAGGGCTCTCTTCACATCTAAGCTGTGCAGACTCCTCTTGCCAGAGGAGGAATGGTCAGTGAAGTACACTGGAAGAGATATAGATTGATTAAGGTGGAAATCTGAAACCACCTTAGGCAAGAACTTCCTGTTAGTCCTGAGGACCACCTTATCTCTATGGAAGGAGATAAAATCAGGCTCCACTGACAAAGCTTGTAATTCACTTATGTGTCTGGCAGAAGTGATGGCTACCAGAAACACAGTCTTCCAAGTCAAGTACTTAAGCTCTGCTGAAGACAAAGGCTCAAAGGGAGGTTGCATAAGCTGAGCAATGCAAACATTAAGGTCCCAAGAAGGGGCAGGGTCCCTGAATGGAGGGTTGGTGTGAAGCAATCCCTTGAAAAACTTGGAGAATACAGGGTGAGCTGAAAGAGAAGAGGGCTTACTTGCTGAAATAAAAGCAGACACAGCTGCCAGATGCACTTTTAGGGTAGCTGGTCTCAGCCCCAAAGTATTTAAGTGGACCATATAATCCAGGACTGTGGGTAAGTCAGCAGATTCTGGGGAAATATGCTTTCCAGGGCACCAAATGGAAAACCTCTTCCATTTGGAATTGTAAGTAGCCCTGGTGGAAGGTTTTCTAGAAGTCTTCAGGATATCCATTACACCTTGGGAGAGGTGTAAATCAGCAAACTCTAACTCTTCAAGAGCCAGGCCTTGAGATAGAGAGATTTGAGGTTTGGGTACCAAACCCTCCCCTGAGCACAGGTTAACAGGTTGTGATTCCTGGGAAGACACAGGGGAAGATGGACTGCTAAGGACAGCAGGAGTGGATACCAGGGTTGTCTGGGCCAATCTGGAGCAATCAGGATCATCTTACAGGGTTGAGATCCGATTTTGACTAGCACTTTGAACAGAAGAGGGAAGGGGGGAAAAGCATAGAGAAACTTCCCTTCCCAATTGAGAACTAAGGCATCCAGAGGGACTGAGCCCAACACTGGGGGCCTGCAGCAAAAAAGGGGAAGTTGGTGATTGTCTGGGGCTGCAAAAAGATCTATCTGCGGGGTGCCCCATCTGGCAAATACCACCTCCAAGACCAGGGGGTCCAGTGACCATTCGTGATGGCCCTGGGAAATCCTGCTGAGAGCATCTGCCAGGACATTGTCCTTGCCTGGGAGGTGAACTGCTGTAAGGGAGGTGTTCAGGGAATAAGCCAGAGACCACAACTTCATTGCTTCGGTGCACAAGGCCATAGACTGAGTGCCCCCTTGCTTGTTGATGTACCACATTGTGGTGGTGTTGTCTGTTCTGACCTGTACAACTTTGTTCTGAACAGATCTGGAAAAAGCTTGAAGTGCTAGAAAAACTGCTCTGAGTTCCAACAGATTGATGTGGAGCAGAGATTCCTGAGGGGACCACAACCCCTGGGTAGTGAGGTCGCCTATGTGAGCTCCCCACCCCAAGAGGGATGCATCTGTAGTAAGGATTAAGGAGTGAGACTGAGTGACAAAGGAACCCCTTGTCTGAGATTGCTCTGATCCTGCCAACACTGTGAGGCCTGGATCAGGGTTCAGTCACTGGGATCAATTTGGTTAGAGGTCTTTCTTTGAGACCAAAAGGCTCTCAAATGGAACTGAATGTCCCTCATCTGAAATCTTGCTCCCTGCACTACTGCTGTAGAAGCAGCCATGTGCCCCAGGAGCTGTAGAAAATGCCTTGCTGGTCGAGACACCTACAGAGTGAATGAGGAGGCCAGAGAGACCAGGGTCCTTGCCCTGTCCAAAAGAAGGAAGGCTCTGGCTTTCTCTGTGTTCAGTTCTGCGCTTATGAAGGTGAGGAGCTGGACAGGCTCTAGAACTGACTTTGAAAGATTCAGAAGGAAACCTAGAGAGGTGAGCAGTTGCTGAGTTATCTGTAGGTGTAACTTGACTTGGTCTGGGGACTGGCCTACTATGAGCCAGTCGTCCAGGTAAGGGAAGATGGCAATTTTTTTGCCTTCTTAGAGAAGCAACTGCTACTGTCACGCATTTTGTGAATACCCTTGGAGCAGAGGTGAGGCCAAAGGGCATTGCTCTGAACTGGTAATGGCCTGAGGGCAGCTCGAACCTGAGGTACTTTCGATGGGAGCTTCGGATGAGAATATGGAAGTAGGCATCCTTGAGGTCCAGGGACGCTAGCCAGTCCCCTGGCCTTAGAGAGGGTAGAATAATTCCCAGAGTCACCATTTTGAATTTTGGTTTTAAAAGGTGCATGTTTAAGTATCTGAGATCCAGGATGGGCCGCCATTCTCCTGTCTTTTTTGGGGTAAGGAAGTACTTGGAGTACAACCCTTTGCCCTGGTGTAGGGGTGGAACCCTTTCCACAGCTCTGAGAGCCAGGAGGGAAGAGACCTCTGCCTCTAGGGCAAGTGCCTCTGGTGGATTTGCAGGTGGAAAGGATCTGGTTCTCATCTTTGGAAACTTTTTGAAGCTGAGAACCAGTCCCTGGCTTACTACTTCCAGGACCCACTTGTCTGATGTCAGAGACTCACAGTCCTGGACAAAGTAAGCCAGCCTGGCCCCTACAGGTAGTTGAGAATCGGCCCTGGCAACCCCATCAGGGTGCCTGCTTGGCAGGGGCTTTGGGCTGGAAGGTGGAAGCAGGCCTGCATGCACCCGTCTGCCTCTCCCTCTAAAGAACCCCCTCTGGGCGTAAGCAGAAGGAGGCCTGGGTTTGGTAAAAGGCCTATGAAAAGGCCTGCCCCTGGGAAGCTGCCTTTGAGGAGTGGCCTGCCTTTCCTTGGCCTGTGCACTCCTATAGGTAGTCCTATACTCATCCATTTTCTTCATGTAATTCTCAGTCTGCTCCCCAAACAGGGAATTACCCACAACAGGAAAATCCATGGCCTTAGTCTGGGTATCCTGTGACAGGCTAGTACATCTGAGCCAAGCCATCCTGCGAAGTGCCACAGATGTAGCCATGACTCTTGATGACACACCATTTGAGTCCACTGCAGCATGGAATTGCACCTTGGATGCCTCAATACCATCAGCAGCCACCTGCTCCAGCTCCTTGGCAAGCTGGCCAGGGACCTGTTTTGCTAGAGCCATAACAGTATCCCATCTGGAATTCTGATATCTAGCAACATAAGCCATATAATTTGCCTCTCTGAGTCCCAAGGATGCTGCCATGTACTGTTTCTTTGCCATGGCATCAATCTTCCTGGAGTCCTTGTCCGGGGGGGTGTGAGGCCAAGGGGATATTTGCCTTGTCACAGGCTGCAGCCTGCACTACCCCAACATGGCTGCATTGTTGTGAGAGGAACTCCATATCAGAACCTGACAATGTGTACCTCTTGTCCATTCTCTTATCCACAGGAGGTATAGTGTGAGGAGTTTTTAGAATTTTAAAGTCTGTTTCCCAAAAGATTTCACGTAGGGAATAGACAGTCTCCTAGACTCCGGGATATCCATCATTTCCACATAGTCAGGCTCCTCTTGATCATCCACAGCTTCCTCCATAGGGAGCTGGAGGGTTTCAGCCACTTTTTTATAAAAAAATAAAATGAGAAGGGGACTCAGAAAGCCTAGGAGGAGACACTCCTGAAGGTCTATCTGGGGAGATGTCCGGGTCAATGGGCACATCCAGACTTTCAAATCCACATTGACTCTCCTCATACTCCTCTTCCCCCTCCTCCAGTTCATAATATTCCTCTAAATCATAGTCTTGAACCGGTGGAACCGGCCAAACCGGGCGCTTACCTGATGGTACCGGTTCAGTCGGAACCGGGGAAAGCGACTGGACAATTTGAATCGCTTTGGCTATCTCTTCAGCGGTTGGAGAGGAAAGTTTTGGCTCCACACCAGCTGATTTCCTAGTCCTTTTTGCTGGAACCGACCCCTCAGAGTCGGCTCTCCTTTTGCCCGAAGAAGTCTCGCCCTGGTCAGAGGGCACTCCCTCTGGTTCGGTTGGAACCGAACCGGGCTGGCCATCTGGGTCAGCGGACTTTTTAGCCTCCCTTTCCCTGAGCCTACCAACTCTCTTTTCCAGGGTAGCTACAGGAAAATGTTTAAAAATCTGGCAGTCTGCATTGAGGTAGTCAAACCCCAGACAATAAACACAGGTGGTGTGGGGGTCAGCCTTGGCAAAGGCTTCCCCACACACACTGCAGTGCTGAAGCCAGTGGGCCGGTTTTCTTTGGGTTTCTCAGACATAGTGCCAGTCCTAACCAAACTTACCCATTTATGGCAATCCATGCCAGGCAAGACCCTCTTATCGGTTCCCAACCGTGTCACGGTCGTGGAAACGTAGAAAATCGTTTTTTAGAACCGATAAGAACGGTAACCACACTCTAAATGACAGAATAAAATATTTTAAACAACCTGATCAGTTCACAGCGAACCGATAAACAGTTTACAAGTTCCACACAGAAGAGAATTAATGTAACCCTATCTAGTACTCACAAATACCACAGACAGAGCCTGAACTGACCGGTTGTGTTTAAATTCGGTCGAAAACCGAGAAAAACAATACTTTAACCGACAAAATGAACCGAGCAGAAGGAGAAATCTCCGGAGCGACTGTTCAGTGAGGCAGAGTAAAGAATCTGACGGTTTGAGTTTGAAGAACAACAGATAGAGTTTCAACCGAGCTCGAGCTCAGCGTTCCATGCCTGGCATGGAAAGTTAACTCTTTCACCTCCGGAGCAGTTCGAAGGTTGGGACTCACTGCATAGGTCAGAATATAGCAAGACTTCATGTTGTTTGAAGGCCATCACACAGAATTGGCTAACCTCAAACCTACCACCATTAAAGGACCTGGGAAAATAATATGATACGAATTAAACATGCTGAGGCAATAGCAGCAAAAGCACAACTAAGGGTAGATAAATTTAATGCCAGATGGCTACCCTTTTATGAATACATACAGGAAAGAACGCAAACGCCCATCCTAGATCAATACCTAAAATGAATAAAAAATAGGAAAGAGTGGGGATGACAGATGGAATTAGAGAGATAGCCAGACAGTATTAATATATGTACTTAGACAGAGGAGTTTGTAAAATCTAAAGGTGTGCATAGGAAAGGAATTGGAAAAAATATGATGTAAATATCAACTAAACTACAAACACGTCTTGCTTTGCTTATAAAGTTGATTTTAATTAATAATAGAGGTTATGAAACTTGGATAAATATATTGATTTACAAAACATCTAAAGTAATGATACAGTAAATGGACTGACTCCAAAAGGTTTATAGGTTTATCAACAGAAACTAAGCAGAGGATTATTCGAGACCTTTGGAAATATATGGAAGAGCCCAAGGAGGAGTGAAGAGACTTATGGTATCAACAGTTACCAATAATCACAAAACTGAAGATTTCTATAAGAGAAAAGATACTGTATTAAGATATGGTATTAAACTCAGAGGTATAGGAG
Organism: Neoceratodus forsteri; assembly: GCA_016271365.2. Taxonomy (NCBI): domain Eukaryota; kingdom Metazoa; phylum Chordata; order Ceratodontiformes; family Ceratodontidae; genus Neoceratodus; species Neoceratodus forsteri. Next base: position 1,064,124,233 of record CM057454.1, on the reverse strand, counting down.
GAGTTGAATGGAATAATGTACTGCCAAGGGGGGTGGGAGTAACTGATGTATTTACCTATAACATGAAGAGATTGTATCACAGTATATTTAATAACAAATTCAAGTTTAAAAAAAAAAGGCAAATTGTGAAATTCACAATTCATGATTCTAGAAGTGTGGAATTCGTGAAGTGTACTGTGGTGTGAATTTCTGCACTTTACTTCAGAACTCGGGAACTGCCAAGTTGTTTCACTTCGCTCACGCCTAGTCTTAGTACACATAAAATATTTTATTAAGAACTACCCCAGTGAAATAGTCATCTACATAAAGCTCTTTGGAATACAGATTACCAACAAGTGTGCCTGGTTTCACCATAGAGATCTACAAAAAAAGTTGCAGCTGAAGCGATAAGATAAACAGATTATGCTGACAAGTAGCCCATGCCCTGCTGTCTGATATCTGGTCTCCATCAACAAAGAATGCCCTTAATTGCAGCTCACAGACTGTGGACTGGCACAGAAACGGGGCTATATTATGTCAGTCATACAAAATAATCAGAAATGCACAAAAAAGCCACTCATAAATAACACCAGTGCTCACAGTGGGAAAGACAATGGCAGAAAACAAAAACTGGGTACTTGCCTCTCCAGTAAGGCACCAATAGCCAAGGACAACAATTTACTGAATTCAGCACAGTGAGACCCCACACAAACTCACAACATTCTGGGCAAGAAGCACGCTTTCACAGGGGATGAAACTACATATCTTGCGCAAAACATTGCGAGTCCGTGTGGGGTTTCACTGTGCTGAATTTTTCAATAAATATAACTTTTTGAGTTTGGCTTCTGGTGCCTTATTGGAGAGGCAAGCGCTCTTTTTTGTTTCATACAAAATAATCAATAGATTATTTGTAACCCAACAACCCTTTAGTATTTGAAAACAGAACCACCAACTCAAGTGTGTTGCTTCTCTCTATATATCCCTTTTTGCCATTTAACCACTGTCATAGTCCTTCCTTTCTACTGCTGAACTCTAGAATTCTCTACTCAGTACTCTTTCCAGTTTAGGCACCCTACATAAATTTCAATCAGCACAAAGCATGGCAACCATTACTGCGGTGGTCACAGGGTTTTGGAACATCCACTGCCTGCTGAACCACTACAGCCAGGAAGTAGGGAGGACTGAAAGCAGGGAGCACCAAGATTGTCCAGGGACATTACTCAGGCACCGTGATGGGAGCATGAGTTAGGGAAAGCGGTTCCACTGGATGCCAGGGACTTACTGAAGGCAGAGAGTAGAACAGAGGCCACTGGAGAACCAGGAGAGTACCACAGGACTAGGGAAAAACTGAAGACATGGTGGAACAGAAAAAGCCCTTAAGGAGAGTCAGGCAGTTGGAAGGAACATTACGGCGCTCAGTGGAGTTCTGGCGCTGACAAAACATAATGCAACTGGTGCTATACCATGCCCAGATGTCTGTGAGTGGCACAATTCAGCATGTTGGCTGATTCAAATCCTGTCTGTACCCACTAACATCTGGTAGCCACATCTGCAATGCAACTTAGTCACCAGCTAAGGCAGTATTTCGTGTATGGAAGTGTTTGGTGGTGGCCCAATGAGGAGCCTGTTTGTATACTGAAATTGCTTGGCCATCACTGAAACTGTATCGAGCCCTGTTGCCATTAGATTAAAAAAAAAAAAATCATCACTGAATGGTGCTTTTCATTTTAGAGGCAGTGTGGTCTAATGGTTAGAGCACCAGCTTGGGAACCTGGAGATCACAAGTTCAAACCCCGCTAGAGCCAAATACTCACTGTGTGATCTTGAGCAAGTAATGTAACCTCTCAGTGCGCTAGTCCAATCAGCTGCCAACATGAGTAGAAGCAGAAGCCCACTGGAAATGAGATGCTGCATCTTAGCTGAGCCATCTTAAGAAAATGAATTGTAAAGTGTGTTTTTCTTTTTAGAACCTATAGACTTTACACCCGTAGAAAAGTGAATGAATAAAAATGTCAACACATTTTCAAATGGTGAAAAATGAGCAGTGGATTTTAACCCCCCCCAAAAAAAAAAAAGTTTACATTTAAAAACAAACTTAGAGTACTTAATCTACAATAGTCTACTGCTAAATATTTTTCTACCAAGCCCTTTAATGAATCACCTGTGACAAACCATCTAATTACAACTCTATACAGCACACCCAGAGACTCCTAGAGTAGATGCTATCAGCTGTAATTGTATTTACTGTACTTTAAACTCACTGTGATAGGTGAAGAAAATGTAGTAACAGGGTATGCCCACTGAGCTGCTGGGGGGAAAGAACTCAGTGGTAATTGTAGGGGAATTCAACCTGCCCAAGGTGGTCTGAAGCATACCATCCACAACATGTGCTAGGAGTCAGGTGATCCTGGAAGGACTGCTGAGTGGGTTCCTGACTCAGGGCATCACTGAACCAACAAGAGCTGAGGCAATTCTTGAGCTGGTGCTCACAAATGGGGAGCATGTACAGGAAATAATGGTCAGGGAGCCACTGGGTGGAAGTGACCATTGCACAGTGTGGTTCTAGTTGGATATGGGCAGGGAAAGCATCCTAAGATCAAAATCTTGGATTTCAGGAGAGTGAATTTCAGGAAAATGGGCGAAGTATTAAAGAGCAATCTGGTGGGCATCAAAGCAGATATGGGGGTGGACCAAAGGTGGTCTATCATTAAGGAAGGAATACTGGTTGCCACAGATGAGTGCGTTAGGCTCAGGAGGAAGAACACAAGGCCCAAAGCACCCAGCTGATTTAGTTCTGGGGTTGCCCATGCAGTAAGGGCAAAGAGGTTGGCTTATAGAAAATTCAGGAAGACCAAGAGAGAGATGGCTAGGGAAAATTAGCTAAGGTTGGCTAGTGAGTCAAGTAAGGAAGTCTGGTAAGCAAAGGCACAGAAGGAGCTGCAGATAGCTGAAGGAATTAAGAACGGGGAGAACGCTTTCTTTCGATATACAAGAGAGAAAAGGGACAAGAAGGAAGGGATTGTTAGGCTTGAGAAAGGGGTGGAGTGGATGGAGGATAATGGGGGAAAAGCAGAGATACTAAATGAATACTTCTGCTCCGTCTTCACCAGGAATAAGGATGGATCAGTGCCTTTAGGAGGGAAAAGAGGAGCGGGGAGGGGAACACAGATGTAGTGACAGAGGAGGATAGCGTGAGGGAGGGGCTGCTAGCATTGAAGGTGGACAAATCAACAGACCCGGACAGAGTACATCCAAGGGTACTAAAGGAACTGGTCGAGGAGCTGGTAGGGCCACTGGCAGACCTATTTAATAGTTCACTAGAGTCAGGAGTGGTACTGCAGGACTGGAGAACAGCACATGTAGTGCCCCTCCACAAAAGCAGTCCCAAGGATGATCCAGGGAATTACAGACCAGTCAGTCTGACCTCCATTGTGAGCAAGCTCATGGAGACCATACTAAAGGAAAGGTTGGTGGAATATCTAGAGAAGCATGGTCTTCAGGATGCAAGGCAGCATGGGTTCATGGGGGGCAAGATCCTGTCAAACAAATCTGATTGACTTCTTTGACTGTGTCACTAAGACAGTAAACAGGGGCCAAGTGGTAGACATCCTCTATCTTGATTTCAGCAAGGCCTTTTACTCTGCACCCCACAAAAGGTTGATCAGGAAGTTGGTGGATCTTGGGGTTGGGGAAAAGATGGCCAGATGGGTGGAAAACTGGCTGAGGGACAGAACCTAGAGGGTGGTTGTGGGGGGGAAGAGTTATCTGGTACCAGGGAGGTAACCAGTGAGGTGCCGCAGGGCTCAGTGCTGGGACCAGTGTTGTTCAATTTCTTCACCAATGACACTGGAGATGGCATTAAGGGCAAAATGTGCCTATTCATGGATGACACCAAGCTTTGTGGCAGAGTGGACACAGCTGAAGGGATACAGGACCTACAGAAAGATCTGGAAAAGCTGGGGAAGTGGTTCAGGATCTGGCAGCTTGGCTTCAATGCCAAGAAATGCAAGGCTATGCATATTGGAGCCAAGAATTCCAAGACAGAGTACTACCTGGGTCGAGTTTGAGTATCTACAACAGAGGAGATGGACCTGGAAGTGATGATTGCTGGTGACCTGAAGCACTCCACGCAGTGCAAGAAAGCAGCAGCAGGAGGAAAGGCAAACAAGATGCTGGGATGCATATCTAGGGGGATCAGTAGAAGGAGAGAGGAGGTTATACTGCCCTTCTACAGGTCACTGGTAAGAAAGCATCTAGAGTATGGAGTTCAGTACTGGTGCCCACACCTCAAAAAGGACATTAACCTGCTGGAGAAGGTCCAGAGGAGGGCTACAAAGATGATAGCAGGTCAGAAGGATAAGGCATATGAGGAGAGACTGAGGGCACTGAACATGTCCTCCCTGGAAGACAGGAAAGAGAAACAGAGAGAGAGAGAGAGAGAGAGAGAGGGGACATGACTGGGACCTTCAAGTACTTGAAAGGAATAAATAAGTTTGATGAGGAGAGTCTATTTAAGCTGAGTGGCAACCATAAGACAAGGGGGCACAGTCTTAAGCTGGTGGGTGGGAGATTTAGGAGGGAGGTCAGGAAGCACTTCTTCACAGGGAGGGTGGTGGTCACTTGGAATGCGCTGCCGTGAGAGGTCATCTCGTTGAAGACAGTGGGCAGCTTTAAGAGAGGCTGGGATAGGCATGGGGGAAGTTAAGGACCATGGGTAGAGAGGATGGAAGGAGTGAGGAGGGATGACAGGGACATTAGCTGAAGCTGTGGACCCTGCAATATGAGCAGACTTGACAGACCAAATGGCTTTCTTCTGCTGGATTATTCGTATGTTCCTAAAATCATATGTTTGTACAGTAGCATACAGGAGAGGCAGTGTACAGGAGAGCAGGGTTTAGAATGTATAAAAATGGTACAGAGAGAGACAAATGGCCAAAGTACAGTATACGGTTTATGTGTATCTCTCCCAACCACAGGCAAAGCCCCAAACCTAGTGCAGCGCACAGTGGGTTGCAGTGTGCAAATCCTCATATAGGAGAGGCTGACGATGCTTCACGTGAATAAAAGTTTCCCTATAACAGGTTCTTACATTTATTCCAGTTCAGACTGAGAGCTTTTGCTTTTCTGATGGTATTAAACCGAGGAGTCCCAAAAAGTCGCCAGTTGTCTGTTCCTCTCTCAGTCTCAACTGGAACTAATGGAAAAGACGGTTTTCAGGTAAAGCCTTGTCTGCATGCTCTACACAAGGATTGGCATACTATGACCATAATGCTTTGCACTGGGTTTGGGGTCTTAGAGGGTAAGAGTGTGGTTGCAAGAGAGAGAGATACAGAAACCAAACAACCTTTCATCCAGCACAAACTGTTTTATAGTTACAAAATGAGTGACTGTCTACAAATACTTAGGGTTAGCTTTTCAAAGCTTTGAACATAGGACTTGCAGCAACTGTTTGGCTGCAGCCTACTCACTGCAAATGCATCAAAATGTCTGCGTGCAGTTTTCAAACATTTTGATGCACCTGTGACACGCATAACAATGACACAGGCTTCATTTTTGATGCACAACTCGTGGCACTCACAACATGAAGATAGATTACGTTTTATGTGGTCTGTCATGTCACAAGTAGCACAACTGCAGCAAAATCATGCCACAATTCTTTGAAAATCCAGCACGTAGTCTTTAATAGGACTTCTGTAGCTTAGTCACTCAAAGCATTACTGTTGTCAATGAAACCACTACTGATGCCCAATAAAAGCAGATAAAATGTCAATAGGCAACACTGTTACACTTTATTTTAAGTGTCTGTTTCGCTGTGACTAATCATTAATTGCATGTAACAGGGTAATTACACCGTAGTTACATGTTTGTTGTATGCAACTACATTGCAATTGCAATGCAGTTACAGTGTAGTTACACCACAACTACAGTGTAGATAAGTGACACTTAAAAGTGTAACTGGCAACACACGACACTGTGTAACTGAGCAGCTTCAGCTTTTCAGGCAAGTGAAGAAGCATCCCAGCCTGTGGTATACAGTACTTACAGCCATAGGGATTGGTGCTTTTAAAGGTGATGTCAATCGGAAAGTTCCACACAAAGTTCTGCTGTGCACCTCTGCTTTTAGATGTGATCTGGGATATCCCCTCTTCTAGGCCCTACACAATACCAAAACATAAGAAAAGGAATGACAGTCTGGTACTTTCATTATATGTTGCAATTTAGCACATGGTGTAAAACTGCACTTTAGTACAGCTCTTGACAACAACAGTTCGGTACCTGAAGTGTATTTTTAATTTTATTCAGGGAATTGCAATCCATGATGCACCTGATTGTCATCTGCATGATGTTTTCTGTTGATGTACTTTTATTATTTTACGTATGTATTTTCTTCCTCAACCCCCAAAAAAAAACACATCTGGATCAAGCTGTTATCAACTCAGTATGTCTTTCTTGGTTAAAGTGATTTTCCCAGCTTTTGGTATCACTTACTTTATGAGGTACCTTATACTGGCGATAGTTCATTCCTGACTTTTTTATAACATTATGCTGTACCCGTATTTAGCTGGAAGGGATTGTAATTTAGTCCCGGAAAGGTGGCCAGCCATTCCCTTTCACTTTCCCATTCCTCTGGCAGGTCCTTGCACTTAATCAATCAATCAAAATCTTTATTTATCCAGGTGAGCACCATTGAGCAAGGCTCATTTGCAAGGTGGACCTGGTCATGAATATATCAAAGTACAGTACAGAAGCAGGTATACAAAAAACAATAATATACAAGGAAGAAAAAGTGTATACAGTACAGTACAGTACAAGGTTGAAATAAACAAACATGATTGCATGCTGAGTGCAATCATGTGAACCTCAACCCCAAAAAAAAAAAAAACACATCTGGAAACAAGCTGTTATCAACTTGTACAGCATGCAATCATGTGAAGCAAGGGAGAGGGCAGAAGTAAGCTCCACTAAAGTCAAAGGGGGCCGATTTTCATTACTATTTAATGCATGATGGCCAGTTGAATGTTAAAGAAGGCGACTGCTTGATTAACAAGGCCCTTGTTCACTGAATGGTCACCTTCTTTAACATCCAACTCGCCATCATTATGCAGTAAATAGTAATCAAAATCTGCCCCCACTGACTTCAATGGGGCTCACCCCCCCCCGGCCTCTCCCTTGATTCATGTCATTGTTTGCTGAGCACAGGGGCATGCCAAAGGAATCGGGAAGTGGAAGGAATCGACTGGCCACTTTGCTGAGGCCAAATTACGATCCCTTCCAGATAAATACAGGCGTAGCATAATGTTATAAAAATGGCAGGAGCAAACTATCACCAGTATAAGGTACCTCATAAAGTAAATGAGAAGGTACTAAAAAAAAGTGAGAAAAATCACTTTAAAGTTTTGGAAAAAAAATTAAAAAATGAAAAAGGGACTCTGTTCAGCAGCAAAAATGCCCAGCTGACATCTGCAGAATTCTGTTAAAGGGGCACTATCTGCTTTGCCCCCCGTTTTGTGCTCAATTTCCATCTGACATTGTGCACGCACATAATTGTAAGGAGGTGACTGTGGAATGCCTCCAAATGAAACAAAAACTAAGCAGCTTACCAATTTTCGTAATTTACACACAATTTACATTACTGGCATCCCGACTTTAAACCTCCATGTCCCCAGAAGCTGTTTCACACCAAGAACGTGCATCTACCGGGCGTGCTGTCCCGACCACCACATTTTAACATTGGCATGTCAAAAAACATTTAATCCATAAGAGAATCATATTCTAAAATCACTGGATGTGTCTGTAAATAAAAACTGAGGACTCGTTCCGGGGCAAAATACTTTTAAAAGCTGGTGCCCAAATCTTGGCGCTGAACGGCTTCTGGGGACATGGAGATTTAAAGTTGGGATGCCTGTAATGTAAATAGTGTGCAAATTATGAAAACTGGTAAGCTGCTTACTTTTTGTTTTATTCTGAGGCATTCTACAGTCACCTCCTTACAATTCTGTGCTTGCAGAGTGTCAGATGGAAATTGAGCACAAAACGAGGGACAAAGCTGACAGTGCCCCTTTAAACAGCACTGCTAAATAATAATTGAATTTCAAGCTGTTCTGCATTACTCAGGAAATCTACATGATCCTTTCACTTCCAGTTGAGACATATTCAGGAGTTGCAGTCATAATCCCTTGCGTGTTGACATCACAATCTGCAGCCACAGAAAGGACTGATGTGATAGCAGGGTATTAGAACTTCAGCTTATGCACAAGCTGGGGCTCTCCTTAGTGATGAAGAATGGAAGGACTTGAGTATCAATGTTTTTTTGAATGTTGTGCAGCTGAGCTCTCCTGATGCCAACTGCTTTTTTTTTTTTTTTTTACTGGTGGCCAGACCCCTCTTTAAGTTGACTGACAGGTGTTTTAACTAAACAATTAGGCTGCAGGAAAGGCAGCGTTTGTTCAGCTATTTTACAGGAACCCAGAAGCGATTGTCACAGCATTTCTAAAAGCAGGCTGAGGCTGCAGGCACACGTAGCTAATGAGGGATAGATTTGACTGTGCTTGTTGGTGTACTTGTGTTTGGCATTTCACCCTCCTGTTTTACGAGGGGGTAGGAATTTGGACAGGCATCAGTGTTTCACTGGTGCTCAGGAAAGCCTTTCAGCTGCCTAGCACTGCTAGTCTGCTTTTTAAAGGCAGACTATATGTGCTGTCCCACACAAGGAGGTATCACGGGAGCTTGTTGCCATATGCTTGGTGATGTCTGCACTCCTAGTATAAGATGCTCGGCTCTAGCAGGAGCTGAGCGAGCAGGGAGCGGGCAGAGGCCAGTGGTGTCTGACGGCTGCCAGTCGGAGAAGAGGGAGAGGGACTAAGGTAAATTGATTACAGAAGCATATAGTAGGTTAAACGTATAAAATCAAAAAATAATGGACACCACATATGGCACACTGTATGATGGCCAAATAGGAGTGATGTGTGATACATGTAGAAAAATAAGTATAACAGTTACTAATGGCCTTGATTATACAACATGTGAACAGTGTATTGAAATCAAGGAATTAAAGGTTAAGGTCGTAGACTTGCAATTGGAAATCAAATGTCTACACATGTCAGCTATGGAAGGTAATGCAAGTAAAACGGGGTGATGCTGAAAAAGATATAGAACACGAAGGAGGCGTGAGTAGGAAACGGATAAGGGAACAACAGGAAGAAGAGGGTGAATGAATACAAACCTCACAAAAGAACAGAAATAACAAGAAGGGTAGAAGAGCAATGGAATTTCAATTACCTACGTATAATTATTTTACCCCTTTAAGAAACATCATAGAACAAGACAGAGAAATTAATCAAGAACAACAGATGATAAACAGCACGAGGAATTGGGTAATGGGCAACAAGGTGAAAATGTAGACATGAGTGAGAGTAATTTAGAGACACAAACACAAGGAGAAACAACAAGTTTGAACAATGAAGGAAATATGGGAGAATTAAATAATATGGATAGAACTGGGCAAAAGAAAATTCATATATTGGGAGATTCTATAATAAGATTCACGGATCACACTACTACCAAGAATAATAAAGAAAATGTTGTTAGTAGTTGTTATCCAGGAGCAGGAGTAAGGGATATAATAACCATCCTTTCCGACTTGATTAGAAAGATACAAGAACGATCAATTATCTTGATACATATAGGTGCAAACGATGTTAAAGGTAGTACCAAAAAATAAATCTTCAGTGCAATGCTAGTCATGCATAGCATGGTGACTAGAGCAAAATGTGATTTGATTTTCTCAGAGGTACTTACCATACCTATGATGAACTGGATAGTTAATAGGAAAATAGTTCAATTAAACAACTGGATTAGACAATGGACGTTAATACATGATATAAGAAGCATAAGAAAGTGGGAATTATTTGAGGGGAAAAGAGCTTTGTTTAGCCATGATAAATTACATCTCAGTAGGAAGGGCAGTGATAAACTTGCAAACATATTTGTGGACAGTATTAAACAGGCTTTAAACTAAAAAAACAGGGGAAAGGGAACAACAACTAGGAAATGATAAAGCAATAAAGGAGAACAGAAACAGAAAGAAGGGAGAATTTGGGAAAACCAAAACAATACAGCCCAAACCAACCAAAATAAAAAAACTTTTGACAAATGCTAGAAATTTATGAAATAAAAATGACGAACTAGATAGAATATAATACGATTAAAAGGGAACATAACAATATGTGCAGTAACAGAACCTTGGTTTGCTGAATAAGATTGGGACACAGAAATTAAGGGATATAACAGTTTTCGTAAGGACAGAATGGGAAAAAGGGGAGGAGGTATTATATTATACATTAGAGATGATATAGAGGCAAGTTTGATGACACCTGTGAGGAACACAATACATAACTGTGAGCTGATGTGGGTTAAAATACATCTCCCAACACAACAACTAACAGTGTGTTTGTGCTGTCATCCCCCTAATTTACAATTAGCAGATAATACTGTGATTATGGATATTTTAGAACAAGTGGACATTGAGGGAGACTATATGATATTAGGGGATTTTAATTTCCCTAAAATTAATTGGGGAAAATTGGTCAGAACTACAGCTGTGGAATATAAATTTATAGAAATCGTAATAGAAAAAGGACTCGACCAAATGATTATGGAGGGAACTAGAGATGAAAACATATTAGATTTGTTTTTGTGTAATTTTGAGGAAAAAGTAATTTATGTTAGGGTAGACCCCCCCCTTTGTTCGACAGCGATCATAGTAGAGGTTAGTATGGAAATGACCAATGTTAAGGGGAGAACGACCATGAAGTGCTATAACAGAGTTGACTTTTCACAAATCAGAAATTACCTAAAAGAATGGAGATGGGAAGAAGATCTAAGAGATCTGGGAATGAAAGCAATATGGATGAAAATAAAAGCATGAATAGATCACTGTGTTAGGGAATGGGTACCAGAATTACCAAAATACAATAAAAAAGGTAGAGTCCCAGCATGGTGGGGAAAAGAAGTAAAAACAGCAAAAAGGAAAAAGAAGAAATTATATAATAAGCATAAACATAATCTTACAACCAGTAGTTGGATAAAATATAAAAAAGCAATAAATAGAACTAAACATATAATTAGAGCATCAAAAGCCAAGGCAGAAAAGAAAATGGTTGCATCAGTTAAGGACAATAAAAATAGCTTCTTTAACTATGTAGGGTCCATGAGAGGTAACCAAAAGAATATTGGCCCCCTGGAAGTGAATGGTAAAATAATTAAAAATGAACAAGACATAGTTAGTGAATTGAATAACTACTTCCTAACAACCTTCCAGCCAAAAGAAACAACCAAAGATAATCATCTAGATGGGAATAGACTCCAAAAAGATAAAAATATATTCACCAAACACGACATCTTGGAGAAACTAAAGATAATTAAACCTTACAAATCTATGGGACCCGATGGATTGAGCCCGAGACTACTGAGGGAATTAGCAGATGAATTATGTGGACCAATTACAGAATTGTTTCATGCATCAATCAAAGAAGGTAAAACTCTTGATGAATGCAAAGTAGCTAACGTGACACCAATGTATAAGAAGGGAGATAGAAAACAAGTCAGTAACTATAGACCTACAAGTCTGACTTCGGTCTTGGGGAAAGTTATGGAGGGGATGATACATGACCTAATTATAGGACATGTTAAAACAAAAGGGTTACTTGATACAAATCCATGTTTTGTTGTAAGAGGGAGATCACGTCTTACAAATCAATTATATTTCTTTAAACCAGTCAGTGCTGCTCTTGATCAAGGCTTCTTGGTGGATATTATATTTTTAGATTACACTAAGGCATTTGATTCCATTTCACATAGAGTCTTGTTAGAGCAGTTAGATAACACTCATTTACACTACAGTATCATGAGTTGGATACGTAGCTGGCTTCAGAACAGAAGACAAAGAGTCGGGATGAGAGGTTATTATTCTGAGTGGGGAGATGTTACAAGTGGGGTCCCTCAGGGATCAGTTTTGGGGCCGACATTGTTCAATATACTTATCGCTAATATGCAAACTTCTGAGAGCGCATGGATAGGAAAATATGCTGATGACAGTAAAATTGCAGCTGTGATAAATAATAGGGCTGCAGCAGAAATGCTGTAGAAGGAACTAACAAACATAGAGACTTGGGCAATGTGAAACAAGCTAGCCTTTAATGTGCAGAAATGTAAAGTAATGCATTTGGGACACCCAAAACCAAATGTTTGCATATAAACTGGGGGGCAGTATGTTGCAGGTGACTGACAGCGGGAAATACTTGGGAGTGATGGTGACAAACCCACTTATTTTTGATGTACATGCTAGGGCAATTGTTAAAAAATGTAATAAACTTATGGCATGTATATTTAGATGTATAAAGAGTAGGAATGAATCAGTAATACACCTGCTGTATTCATCACTGGTGAGAACACAGCTGGAATATTGCTCTCCATTCTGTGCACCACAAAGCAAGAGTGGTGTACGATTAATGGAAAGAGTACAGAGAAGGGTAACAAGGAGAATTAAAAATATGAAAAATAAGGATTATGATGATAGATTAATACAGCTGAACCTATACTCTTTACAGTATAGAAGGCTACGAGGAGACCTGTGTCTGGTCTTTACTGCAACAAGGAATAAAGAACTGTTCCGAAACTATAGCATCGGTTAAACATAATAATACAAGCACAAACACAAGATCACACTCATTAACATTAGTAGGAGCTGTTAGCAAAACTATTAAGAGACAGAAATGGTTTAGTCAGAGGGTTATTACTAGTTGGAATGTCTTACCACAAAATATAGTTAGAAGTAGAACAATGCACATGTTTAAAACATCATTAGATATGTACATGGGAATGAAGAAGTATCAAGGGATTCACTGAAAAGTGGCAGACCACACATAGGCCTTGGCCTCCTGTGCCCGTATAAATCTATGAATCTGTAGCCTACAGGTTAGAGCAATGAGTTTGATACATCCAGATGACCTGGGTTTATTTCCAACAACCTCCACTTGTGTGACCCTGAGCAAGTCACTTAACCTCCCTGTGCTCCCAGGCAGCCGCTGTAATTGGGCCTTAGTGGTCTCATTTGCTACTTAAGCAGTATGACCCAAACAAGAGGGTATTTTCTGGGTCTGAGCACCCAACTGGTGGTGTTGATGGCCCAAAGTGTAGCTGAGGGTCATTAACTCCAGCAAGGGTGTTAAGACCAGGAAATGCCTGCTTATACATGTATTATTGGGATAACTATAATTGGGTTAATTTAAAAAAACACAGCCTTTAGAATAAAAAAAATAGCTTTAAAGAATTGTGTGACACTACTCTAAATTGTACTGGGCATGTCTAAGAGATTGACACCTGGTACAGCAGTCAGAGTATGCACGGGCCTCATAAATAATTAGACTTAAAAGCTTCATCTAGTTCACTGTACTCCAGTAATGACACAGAAAATCTGATCTTTCAGCGCGAGAAAAAAAAAATTTACTTTGATTGCATCCTGAATACTGGGTGTAGTTCTGGTTGCTATACTACAGAAGAGGTGTGGGGAAACTGGAAAGGGTTCAGAGCAGGGCAACGAAAACTATAAGGGGATTAAAGTAGGAAATATACCAGAGAAGGCTGGCAGATCTGAACTTATTTTCTCTGGAGGATAGGAGACTAAGAGGGGATATGATAACAGTTCTCTATATAAAATTACGCATGGAGATCGATTGTGAGGCTTTATGGGAAATGATGGTAAATGGGAGAACAAGAAGCCATGATATGAAGCTGGTCTCAGAGAGTTTTGGGCTGGATCTAAGGAAACATTTGGCAGGCTTTGAAATATTTTACCAGTACACATAATATGGGTTGAGACAGTGGCAGGTTTTAAAAGCGGGTTGGATGCCTTCCTGGATTCGAATGGGAATAAACAGGCTCAGCCGCTGAGATGATGACGGAACAAACTAGATGAGCAATGCCTCCTTCTGTCTGGACAAATGTAGTAAAGGAATAAGCCAAGACAGGCTGTGGTTTAAAGGATTTTGATGCATGGCCCAGAGGCATAAAGATATGAAGCTGAAGGCAGGGGAGTTCTTATGGACCTATGAAGTGCATCAAAATCCTTTAAACCGCTGCCTCATTGACTTCTTGGACTAATAAATGGGAATTATTAGGCTGTAGTTAAATGAAATGTACAGAAATGAACTTGTTTGAGTGCACACCACAAGCAAGTCATTTTAGTTCTACGGAACAAAATGCCTTTAATAATTTCCTTCAATAGAAGTGTGACAGATTCTGGTTGTTGTAGTGCTGCTGACTGCACAGCTTCGACCCAGCTGTGAGAGGTGCAGCTTTATGCAAAAGGCTTCAATTAAGAGAGTGAGAGAGAGAGAGCGCGCGAGCGAGCGCATGTGAGTAAGCGCAGAGGGCTATGGTCTAAGTAAGCAATAACACACAACAAGGCGTTAGCTGTGATGTCACAACCGCAAGCCCAGGAGTGTAGTATGGCACTTCGGCCCCTGGGAGTGCGGTTGTGACACCACAGTCAAACACCACAGAGTGTTTTACTGCACTTATAAAATGGGTATTTAGATACACATTGTAAAAAAACATTTTTAAGTTGTTAAAATATATAAAAGAAAAATAAATTATGTAAAAATGGTAAAATCATTATTATGCAGCATATTAAAACAAGGCAACATTAGCAAGCTGCCAGTAGAGGGGTGCTACAAGAATAACTAATGAGCAGGAGGTTTTTAGAAGGTTCTGAGAGTGCTCATTGATATTTCTGGTACTGAGGTAGGCTGATACCAGGACTTGTTCATACTCAATTGTTGTGGTCTCCCAATCCAATGGGTACAAAGAAATGTTAGTCAATCAGAATGCAGGATTTCCCCACCCATTTTATAAGTACTGATTGCACAGTTTTAATTCAGTTGTGTAAGCTGCAGTTCTACGTAAAAAGATGTCATTAAGGGACAGAGATAGAAATGGAGTACAGCGGCACTTGCTAGTGCTGCTGATGACTAGATGAGTCTTTATGTATTAATCTGTAATTAGGTTACAAATATCAGAATGACTTTGGGTTAATCTTAGAAAGAAGATCTGTCATCTAACTGTGCACCAGTAGTGTTTTAGACCATGGCCAGGTGATGGCTTTTAACCTATAAAATTATTTCTTGCTATTATACAATAATGAATTATATTAATTTAATTTTATTATTTTTACTTGAGATAATTCATGGCAGACTGCAGTCTGTTATGGGATATCATCTAATCTTTACGTGTATTGTGGAACAGAAGGTCAAAGGCAGAGTGTCTCATGTACACAAGAAGTGATATATCCATAATATACCAAACCCTGGAGTGTATTATTTCTATTCTGCTATTGATCCATTTTTATGTATTAAAGGACAAATAAACAAGCCATTTTTAGAATGAACTATTCCAAAATCCTGCTTCATAGTAAGGTAAAGGAAAAGTTGCAGTTTACATTTACGCTAAAACTGCATTTATAGAATAAACATAAATGCAGTTTCATAGCATTTGAAAAAGGTGAACAGCCCTCTCCTTTTAACCTCCTGCCCTGTTTGCTCCCTAAAATGGCCGCTGAACGTGCTATATGATGAGGTCATAGGAGTGACAGCCACTGTACATGTCTCTCTACAGAGCTAACTCCAAGTTTGCCTGCCCTTGTAGGTTCACCAAAATGATCAAAAGCATGACTTAACATGTGTATTGTTTTTGTAAATACACATGTTAAGCTATGGTTTTGTCATTTACTTTATAAACACACTGTCGAAATTGTAGTATAAAAACAGCTCTCTCAGCCAAACAGCAATGTGTTACTAGTTTTCACATACCTGGTGGTCTAGTGGCTGATACCGATGGCGCCGGTCTGGTCCAAATACAAAGTTGTACTGCTTTTAGGAAATCAACTCAGTTTCTAAAACTTGCTTCCGTAGTTCTCCTTAATCTTACACAAAAACACAATGAAATGCTTCCCCCCCACCACCACCAATCAACCTGCCCTCCCATCTGCCTGCTGCCGTCTACTGCCCCCAGTCCATGCTACTGCAGCCTTTGTCTGGTCCCACAAACCCCACTGCCAGTCCAACTAAGAGGAACATGTACAACAGGCAACTTCTCAAGTGCAAGGCTTCACCAGTCGCTCCCTCCCTTCCCAGGCTGGCACTACTAAATGATGCGCATACTGAAGCAGGCAAAAAAAACAAAACGAAAAAAAAACAACTGTTGGCTTGATCTTTTTGTTACACATGAATATGTGCAGGGACTTAATCACGGATAAGAAGCAGTTTCAGCTAAACAACCTGCTGGATTCTTGCAATCCACTGCATAATATAATATAATGAAATCTTACAAAAACCAAAGAACAGAATAATTTATTTTCACTAATCTAAATTACTGTCACATTAAGAAAGTATATATAGAATTGGGTTGCAACTTATTTTTCATTTCTCACATGCCCATTTTAGATATAAAATCTTCTGCCCCACCATATCATTCAGTCTTACAATTCGTTTTCAATGCGACGATCCCCACCACCTCTAAATATTGCCTTTGACTTCTTGCATTCTTTTACTTGTTTAATAGTCATTTGCTTCTCGTATAGCTTTTTGCCCCTCCCCCCCACTGCCTTTCTGTACCAGCTTTAGGTAACTGCCTGTCCCCAAACCCCATCCACTGCTCCCCCTGTTGTATCGGATGTGTTTATAGGATTGTCTTTCATTTTCTACCCTTTCCCTACCCACTGTCCACCCAACACCAGGTGAAGTCAACATGTAGTGCTACACTGCACAGCAGGCAAGTTCTCAGGCCCACCACAGGGGCCACTAGTGCGGCAGAACCTCTCCCCCCCCCCCCCAGGCCACCTGGCTAGCTCCTGAGTCCACTCCTGAACTTGGATCGCCAGTGTATAAGTGTGACATGCTACTCACTGGGCCATCAGGCATTCCGTGACTATTAATTTTTTGATTCCTTAGCAGTTTCGGAACCATGTCATCTGTTGAATGGAAAAGCTTAATTGTAATCTTCCACTTAACTGAACTTCTGGAACTCATAAGTAATTAAAAATCGGAATACTGGGCAGGGAAAAAAATCAGCATTAATATGGGACCCTAAATAAGGAAGAACAGGACTATTTCAAAACACTGCACTGGAGTTGTTAAACAGACTTCACACATCCTCGAATTTAAAATTATATTTAAAAATGTTAACAATATGGTTCATGTTCCCTTTAAGGACACACGTAACCCCTCAGGATGATACTACCAACAGTGTCCATTTAACCGTGATAATTGCTATACCATTTAAGATGCATAATCTTATATTTCCCAACATTAAGACTCATTTGTCATTTACTTGCCGATCCTTATAATTTGTTTAGGTAATTCTGAAGCTCACCCATATCCCCCTGCAAACTTACTAATCTCCCAAATTTTGCATCTGCACATTTAGAAACCCATAGCTAAATTTATGAGGAAACGGAGATGTGTGCACGTGCCTGTATGTGTCGTGGACTTAATTATGAGCTGTGACCCTACAGAGAGAAAGCAATGCAAACCATTATACTACTTGCTAGAAACGTTCAAACTGTTTACACATACTGCACAACTGACACAGTCCTGTACTTACCGACACTGGGGCCCAGTCATGGCCATAAACGAAACAATATTTGCAGTACAGGTCATCAAACTCTGGAAACTGCAAAATAAAGTTACAACGATTTGTCAGGGAAGTCACTCAAAACAAAAAGTCACAGGCATTATTTTTGTGAATGACTTTCTTCTGAGTGCTACTGTGTTTTAAATGACAGAAATAAACTTGATTAAGGGAATATTCTTTGAGTAAGATTTTAAGATGTGGGACTCTTCTTTAAAATGTGAAACACAGATTTTGGCACAAGATCTTAAATATGTTTACTTGTCAATCAACCAATAGTCCATACAAAATATTTTAGCTAAAGAAAACAATTAAAAACAGTTTTCGTACTATATATCCTAAAATTATATTATCCCCCCTTAAATCTGAATGGTTACATTATATATATATACACATATATATACAGTATATACGTTAACCAGAAATGGCTAGGATTGCTTTGGGCACAAAGTCCTTTACAAGTCTGTCCTGGCAAAAAGCAGTCAACAGTGTCAGATCCAGGATTTTATAATTTGGGGTTGGGGGTGGTGGTGCTGAGATGGCATGCATAATTGATATGAAATTTAAAAAAAAAAAAAAAATTTATCCTCTGTATTGTCTGCTATTATCTTATTCACTATATTTTGACAGAAAATACAAAAGCAGCCTGTAGTTCTTAATATATATTTTTTTACAATCAATAAATCAGACTTTTTCAATAAAAAGTGAAATGCAGCAGTACCAAGCAAGCAAGTTAAAACTGGGGGGCGGGCAGACACCTCCTTTGATCCCCCCCTAGATCCACCACCGGCAGTCAACCATTTTCTATGAGCACAGTATATTACCAACATTCATTTATACCTGGAACAATACAGTCTTACCTTTTCCAAAAACAGAGGTATAACTTTCGCCCTACACAGGAATAAATACCAGCTACAGAGGGCAGGTCATGCAATATACTGGCAGCCCCAGATATCCCCAGCCATCACTACATTTCAGTGGTTTGGTTATGGGAAATTATACAGTGCAACTTATGTATCTGTTATTGTTAATCTTTTTTTTTGTTATTTTCATTTTTATTTGTTTTTACTTACTTACATTTCATTACATTTGATTGTGCAATACAGTAAGAGAAGGAATCAAAGCACTGTACTTACAGACATCATGCAGGCACATTAAGGATGATTCCCTTAGAAGTTATTCTTAAACATATTCCAGACCTACCGGGAATCCTTATTCTACTGGGCCCTAGAAGGTCTCCTTGGTACAAAAAGACAGAATACTTAACTCCGTTGTACTTACAGTTCAGACTCTATGTATCAGGAGAGGCAGAGGTGTACACATAGGCCCTAAAGTGATTCTCTTTATCATATCTTATTAAAGGATCCCCAATTAGGGGGCAAGGAGGGGGAAAGCACCCCAGGGCCACGCACACCTCAGTACTGAATACCATCAAGGTGGGGAGGAGGAGAGGGAGGACCCAAGGAGGCCACAGGAAGGCTATGGAACAATGGTCCCATCTCGTAACATACAGTACAGGAGCCATCTGTTCCATCTGGCTCTAAATTCCTCTTCCCTATCATTCAATCTATATGTTAACTTTTCCATTTGATAAATCTGTCTAGTTATAGTCCACCAGTCTTTTATTGTAGGGGTATTAGAGGTGAGCCACCTTTTAGTAATGGCCTTCTTCCCCGCTACGAGGAGAATAGCCAACAGATACCGGACACCCCGGTCTCTGAGATTTTCGGGGAAAATTGACAGGATAAATACCTGTGGAGTCAGCTGTATAGGATCACTGAATATTTCCTGGAGCTCCAGCTGCATGCTGTGGATGAAAGACCGCAGTCTAGGGCATGAGTATACCACATGCGTGAGGTGGGCTTTAGTTTCCCCACATGATCTCCAGCAAGCAGCTGAGCTACCCGGGGTGTAATGACTAGTAATCTCCGGGGTATAGAAGTATCAGACTAAAAATTTCCATGCAAATTCTGGCCATTGGTGAGAGGAAGATGTATGTGAAACCTGCCAACAGGCCCATTCCCACTGCTTTATTTCTATGGGGGAACCTAGCTCCTGCAGCCACCTCTCCCGGGTGTCTACCAGGGTTCATATAGAGGTTGACAACAAGGCTCGATAGAGAGTAGATACCAGATGCCTCTGTCCTGGGGAGGCAAACAGTTGTTGCAAGCTAACTATCAAAGGGGGCAGACATTCTAAGTTACGAACTATGGGAGGTAAGGCTTCGTAGTAATGCCTTAATTGTAAGTATCTGTAATAATGGGAGTTGGGGAGTCCAAATTTTTCCTGTATATCCTGAAATGTAGGAAATATTCCTCTGGTTGTAATTTGAAATAGATAGTTTAGGCCATATTTGGCCCATTGTTGAAATACATGGTCCAATATTCTAGGTTGGAAATTTGGGAGTGCTGCTATTGGGCGGATTAATGGTATAAAGGAGGAAATAGAAAGCTGTCTCCTAACCTGGTACCAGGCCAGCATCCTGTTATGGAGTTCTGCTGGTAAGGTATGGTGCTGAGCTGAAGGCACAGTTGTACAATATAGTAATGTATAGTAGTTCAAATCTGGGGAATTTGCTTTCTCCAGGTCCATCCAATGCATATCACTTATCAGGATCTGACTGGCCATTACATGCATGAGTTGCACTGCTTGATAGTACCTGTATAAATCAGGAAGCACTAGACCTCCCATTACCCTTGGCCTAGTGAGGAGTTTCAGCTTAACCCTTGGCCTACGACCAGCCCAAATAAAATTAGATATCGCCCTTTCCCAGTCCAAAAACAGAGATCTAGGCAAGGAAATAGGTATATTATTAAAGAGGTATAGGGCCCTAGGCAGAGTCACCATTCGAATTAGCTCTATCTTCCTAGATAGACCTAGTGGGAGTGTTCTCCAGCGGGCCAGATCCTCTTTCAACTGTGCCGTAAATAGGGCATAATTCTACTTATAAGCGCCACTCAGGTCCCTAGTTAAGTTAACCCCTAGATATTTTACCCTCCTTAGATCCCATTTACAGGGGAATTGCTTCTGCACGGCCAAGTCCGGTGTGTAGTGAAAGGTTAAAATCTTGGTTTTCGAGATATTGACTTTATAACCGGAGAGTTGCCCATATTGTTCTAACAATTCACTGAGCTTCAGGAGTGAGCTCTCTGGGTTTCATAGGTATAAGAGGACATCGTCCGCATAAAGTGCTATGTGGTGCTCCTCTCCCTCCACCTCAATTCCCTGTAGGTCTCGGGACTGCCTGATTAATTGTGCCAAGAGTTCAATAAACAAAGCAAACAAGAGGGGTGAGAGGGGGCAACCCTGTCTGGTACCTCTATTTTGCTGGAAGGGTCTTGAATGGTGCCCAGAAACCCAGACCCAGGCCTTCGGGGAAGAATAAATGTTTATAATAACTTGAACTAATGACTGGGGGAGACCCATGGATTCCATGACAGAGTATAAAAAGGGCCAGAGGACTCTGTCAAAAGCTTTTTCAGCATCAAGGCTTACTAGGGCTGCAGGGCAATTAGCGGTGTGCATTTTACGTATTATATGGTAGGTTCTCTTTATGTTATCGGTGGTGGTTTGTCCTCCTACAAATCCAGTTTGGTCTCTGTGTACTATTTGTGGGAGTATAGCTTCTAACCTTCGGGCTATTATCCCCATAAATATTTTATAGTCTGAGTTTAAAACAGAAATTGGGCGGTACGATTCACAAAGTTGGGGATTTTTGCCCGGCTTGGGAATAACAGAAATTGTGGCATAGGCCCAGGTAGGTGGAGGAGAATTTCCCTCCAGGACAGAGTTACAGGTACTCAAGAGAGATGGTAATAGCATATCTCTTGCAATTTTATAAAATTCTGCCCCATTACCGTCTGGTCCTGGGGCTTTCATTGTTTTGGCGTGTGCCAAAGCATTCATTAGCTCTTGCATTGTGATAGGAGCCATCAATTGTTCCCCCTGATCCGGGGAAATCCCCAGTACGGCCAGAGACTGCAGTTATTCTCTTATCTTTTCTGAGGCTGCAGGACACTCTGGGGTGTAAAGATTTGTATAATACGCTGTAAACGCCTCGACTATATCATTAAGCTTATTCTGGGGCCTACCATTTATGGGGTGGCGTATAGTGGTAACTGCAGCAAACTTTCTCTGCTTTCTTATCTGATAAGCCAATAGCCTATTAGCTCTGGGTCCCACTTCGTAGTACCTCTGACGTAGAAAAGTTAAAGAGATCTCTGTCTGTTGCTGTGCCAGTCTATCTAGGTCCTGTTTAACCTGCTTTAGCTGTGGCAGCACAGAGTTATCACCCTGTTTATGTGCTGCTTGCAGGAAATGTAAAGTCTCTTCCAGATTAGTTTTATACTGTTTGCGAGTCCTAGTGAGCTGGGATATGTGTTTAATAAGGTGTCCCCTCAGCACTGTTTTATGGTATCCCAAAGAATACTTGGGGGAGTATCCGGGGTGGTGTTATCAATTATTTCAGGTATCTTATCAGCTAGGAATTTGTTAAATTGTTTAGATTTTAAGTATATGGGTTTAGTCTCCACATGGTAGTCTTTTTCTGTAACCCCAGCCTCCAAGTACTGCTAATTTGAGCATGGTCTGACAGGGCAATGTCCGAAATTTGACAATCTATCAGCTGATCTAAGTTTTCTATTTGAGTGTAGCATAAATCAATTCTGGAATATGTATGATGTACAGCACAGTAGTGGGTATAGTTTCTTGAATTGGGGTGCATATGTCGGCAAGTGTCAGTCAGGCCCACCTCAGCCATGAATCTGTTCAGGAGCCTTTGCTGCGGAGTTTTTCTGGGGGTATTACGATTGGAGGAATCTCCCTCAGGGTTAGGGAGTATGTTAAAATCTCCTGCAAGCAATAGTATCCCCCTAGCAAACTGCACCACTCTATCCAACAGGCATCGAACATCGGTGGCCAAGGAATCGGGTGGTAAATAGATACCGGCCAGGGTAACCTCTGTCTCCCCCAATAGCCCACGAAGCAACACCATCCTCCCATTTGGGTCAATCCATTGGGACTGCAACCGCCAGGTGACATGGTGTGGTATTATTGTTACCACTCCCCTTCTCCTCCCACCCCTAAAAGTCGAAGCATATACCTCTGCCCTAGCAATCTGTCCCAGTTTAGCATGCTCCTGATTACTTAAATGGGTCTTCTGCAGGTAAATAATGTCAGCTCTGGATTTCTTAACCTGCAAAATGACTCTGGCACGCTTGACTCGGGTGGAGAGCCCGTTAACATTCCAAGAAATTAATTTCAAGGGGGACTCCTCCATTTTAAGACTTGCAGTGAAGGAGAGCCTATAAGAGGTGTTTTGCATGGTCCCCAGGGAGCCCCCCCCTCATTGGTCGGGAATAGTACTCAGTTATACACAATCGAAGAGTTACTGTACTATCCATATTACATAGAAGTTTTCGTGTAAACATAATAGAATTATCAGATACTAACTGGTTGCCTTGAAACTGGCAACTGTCATATGTAAGCAGAACAATTGATAGAACATGTAACAGAGCCACAAAGCATTGGATTGAAGCAGGGGCTTTAGGGAGGAGTGAAGCCAACCAGGCTACACCATCATAACTAACAGTGAATTGTATAAACTAAACTTTTAAACTTGAACTTCCAAAGGCAAGAACTACCCAAGCTCTCGAAAGTGAGACTATCTCACTATGTAAGGGGAACTCAAAGAGATCCCTAGGCACTTCCAATGCCTGTATAGGGGGTAAGGGAATAGGATATTGGTGAGCCACACTCCTACCTGTCAGCTTCCTGCAAAGGCGGGTTGTTACTTGGAGAGAAACAGGTATAACTTTAGATCCAACCTGGAGAAAGAACAGAGTACAGCGAGGATGACAACCACAACGTCAACAACAAAAAAAAAGGGGGGGGAGGAGGAAACCACAATCCTCACTCTTAACAGCATCTGGGAGGTGTGGATAAGCCTCGATTATTAGCTCCTTATGCCTCTAAGACCCCACCAGTTTGAATTTTCTTTAGGTATGGGTAATTATTTTACTGCCATAATCAAACAGCATGAAAGCCTACTGCATTCACCGGCTTGGTTGCTTCATCTCTCTGGGGTATGGCAGTGAGAAATTTCAATGCCACCTTTAAGTAAGCGGGAGCACATGGGGCAGGGAATAACCCAGTAGCCGGCTGCCTAGACAGGGGAAATACCAGCCCATAATGCCACTACTTACATCTGCCAACCAGTACGTCCCTGCACGGTGGGCCGCTGACGCATCTGAAATGAGAAAAGGTAAAAAGCAATAGAAAGTCCACATATAGGCAGGAAAGAAGACAAAATAAAATTAAAAGGACGAGAGAAACATCAGATTAGGTAGTAATACTGCATTTACACCTATCTAGTATTAAGCTTAACTTATCTGATGTTATAAGAATGAATAAGGGAGGGGGAAACAGTTCCAGTCCAGAAATATCCAGGTGGTTAAGTCAAGATGTCCCTTCTGCCCCAAATTCAACGGACCGAGTATGTTCACCGGGGGCCGACATTATTAAAGTCAGGTTTGAGTCCAATTGTATTCCACAGCATACTCCTTAACTGGTAGTCAGCTCAGGTGTTTCTTTGTGCTTGTTCACGTAGAGAGTCGACTACGTTCCGAATTGCTTCCATGCCCTGTCGTCTCCTACCTTCTCTCCCGGCCGGACTGCCAAGCCTGCTGGGCTAATTTTGCTGCCAGAGTACCTTTGGTGGGCTTGCCTGGTGGTACCAGAATCTCCACTTTGTGTTTCCGTAGATCTTCAAGAGCTTCTTCGGCAGAGCTGTATGTAAGCTGCCCCTCTGGATGGTATACTATCAGCCTAGCTAGATAGGGTGTTCGGAAACGCAGGCCTTGCTTTTTCAGCTCTTTTAGAATTGGGGCATATGCCCTGCGCCTAGCCATAAATTCCAGGGAGTAATCATTTTCAAAGTATAGCCGCTGCCCTTTATAGTTCACTTGGCCCACTTTCCAGGCTGTGTGCAATATTAATTCCTTCTCCTGGAAGCGAAGGAATCGAACTAGGATAGCACGAGGTCTCGCCTCGGGGGGGTGGTCTGGGGCCTAACGTGCGATGTACCCTCTCAAACTCTAGGGTATTTTCCTCCAGTAATTCAAGCGTTTGCTTCAGTAGGCGGCGTATAAAATGGTGTGGATCAGTGCCCTCCTCCCCTTCTGGGATCCCCGAGATCCGTATATTATTTCGTCTACTGCGGCTTTCTGCATCCTCTGCCGTCTCCTGTAGTGTCAGCACCCACTGGTTTAATTGCACAATTGCTTGCTCTGTTCTGTCATTTCTGGAATCAGATTCAGTGCAGTGGTGCTCCAGCTGCTCCTGTTGTTTTTCTAGTTTTCCGATATCAGTTCTTATTGCAGCAGTAGTGGTCCAGAATTCATTTCGGAAATCTCTGAGCTCTGCCAGGACGAGGGTCATTTGTCTTTGCAGCGTAGCTATGGGGGGCTATCCAGAAGCGCTAGTACTGTGCCGCGAGGTCGACGAGGCCTGTGAGGCTTCACTGCCAGAATCCGACAATCCGCCTTCATCGGGAACAGGGGGAGCCTTTTTCAATGTTTTCTCCCCTTGCTTTGACATCTTATCTCCTTCTTAACGAGTGCCTGTTGAGCTTTCCCTGTAATTGTTGTGCAGTCAGAGGTTTATGCAGGATTCGGAGGGAGCCTATCGATTCAAGCTGGCATCGGGAGCGTGACGTCACCGGAAGTCCCGTTATTGTTTATCTTACTACATGTGGGCTTTCTCCCCCAGTCACAAGGTATAGGCACAAACAGTAATTCCTACAGCAAACTCACAACTGTCATTTTATTCTCAATAAAATTATAGTGGTGACATCACCAGTGCATGGACGGCTCCAGGCCGGGGCACGGCGAAGCACATGCCCTGGTAAAAACCTGCTGTGCTCATGCACAGCAATGACACACAGCTGGCAATATATTCTGGATTTAAATCCACCTGCATGCCCAGACACAAGCTCTCTGTACCCTGCCCCCCCCCCAGTCACCCCTAATTCCAGGTGCCATCTCTGCACCACTGTTATTTTATGGACAATACAATGAAAATGACAGTGGTTACATTAATATCCTACCTTACATGCTGGCTGGTCTGCACTCAAAGTAGTAATTCCCAATTCATATCTGCCTTACACCCCGGTTCTGTTTCTGTACGTGTCACTCAGGTTTTTTCCCTGTCTGTCAAGTCTTTAAAGAGGGGTTCTGGTCAAAAATACTAAACTGCAGAATTAGGATCACCACTTCCCCAGTAAGGCTCATACCAACAAGCTTTTGACAATGCCGAATGTTGTCTTGCTAGTGTGCCTTGGGGTCTTCGGACCTTATGCTCATCCCATTCCATAAGGAAATATGCTGAAATGGGTGCAGTATAGAAGAATGTGGTGAGCTTTGGGGTTGAAGAGTCCAAGGCACACGTCAATGCCTGTCACTGGCTGCAGGGTGGGGGTGGAATGGCGTGAGCATTACAGTCGACAATCCCAAGTCACACCTCTGACGCCTGTCAGTCTCTACAGGGTAGGGTGTTGGAAACCCTAACGCCCCAGGCGTTTGTTGGCATTTTCACTCCAAATTTTCAACATGGGATTTTTTGTGACCCCACCTCATAAACAGTGGCACTATCAGTTCATTATTAACCGAAAGGTGATTTTGCAGAGTGACTGTGCCATTTCGTGTGAAAACACATTTCAGGCAGGATGTAAAAAAATGACAGCTGTACTGCTCATGAGAGGTGTAAAAAAATGGCAATGTTCAAAATCTGGAGTGAAAATATATAAAATTGAAGTCACGAGCGTGCGTAGAAACTGCGCAACGCACGCCTGTAATGCAATTATTTAGGGGATTTTTTTTTAACCAGATTTTCAACATAGGCATTTTGGGACCTCTGCTCATGAACAGTGTCACTGTGATTTTGTTAATCTATCCCATAAAATTGATTTCCCACAGTGACTGCGCCATTGTGTGCCACATGTGCGAAAACATATTTTTGGGCAGGATGTGAAAAATGACAGCTGTACTGTTCATAAGGAGGTGTGAAAAATGGCAATGCTGAAAATCTGGAGTGAAAATATTAAACACTGTCGAAGTCACGAGTGTGCGTGGAAACTGCGCAACACATGCTCGTAACACAGTCATTTTTTGGAATATTTTCACCAAATTTGCAACATAGTTTGATCAATTACGAACAGTGGCACTGTTGGCCTGTTACTTAGTCCTGAAAGGTGATTCCGCAAAGTGACAGTGAAATGACCTTTCTGGACTGAATAGCGAGATGACAAGTGCATGTGTTCATGAGGTGGGGTCCCAAGAGCCCCATGTTGAAAATTTTGAGCCAAAATTTAAAAAAAATGGCTGCGATATCCACCTAAATTGAACCCCCCGGCCCCCATTTGTTCCATTATACAGCTTACCAGCATTTCTTCATTTTACAGTTCAGCTCTGAAGAGTCCAGATGTGTTGCCGCTCCACTGAAGATCGCAGCGCTGGACCTCCGGAAGTAAGTATAGGGTGAGGGGGGTGTGGGGAGGTAGGGTGTGCAGGGGGTGGGTGCAGGTTGGGGAAGGGGAGTGCCACGGACAACGGACCATTTTCTTTTTTTCAGGTAGAAAAATAAAATGGACACTGCACTGCGGGACGGTTTTCTTTCTTTACAGGTGAAAGAAAACAAATGTTAGCCACACTGGGGTGGGCTTGCAGTGTGCCCCATGACTTTCGGGTGGGGGTAATGTTGGCCACACTGGGGTGGGCTTCCAATGTGCCACACAATGGGGGTGGGGCGGGGGAAGGAACATGCCAACACAGCTTCCTGTTGAGCGGAGGCACACTGGGGTGGGCTTCCAGTGTGCCACACAATCTGGGGGGGTGGCGGACATGCCAACACAGGGATTGCACCCCCGATGTCGGCCTTCTTTGGGGATTGTGTGGCAGTGGCAGGACCCACCGCTGTCTTTACTGAAATGTTTCACCAGGAAAGGCACATACAGGAGGCGTGTCATCTGTGTCACTGCATGACAAGCTGGTCTCCGATTGCAGCGGCACGTTTGTTTCAAGTTGGTGGCACTTTGCATACACTTGTGTCAGTGCTAGCATGCTGGCTAATTGGAAAATGAGGGATGCCCCTACTAAAGTGTGCCCTGCATTCGCCAGCACTGACACACCTCTGCATTTCTCCTACTATTACAAGATGTTGCTTGCACATGCGCAAGACAACATAATGAGATTACTATGCTACTTGTTTAAAAGTTATAAGCCATTTTGTAAGCCCAATTTCACCGACTGTTCAAAAAAATTGATTTTAGTGAAGAGCTACTGAAGTCAGCTCCAGAACTCACAGCTTAGTCCTCCCTACAAACAACCTTTTTGTACAGACATCTCTGATTTCTCCAAAGTTTAAGAAACTGTAGTTGTAGTAATCATTTGAGAAAAAAAAAAAAGACACTGAGTTTGGTGCAGCATGTGCATTTCCAGGCTGTTCAGATGCATGTTATTGTATTTTAGAATGTGGTAGGGAGGTGGTTTTGGAATGCAGCAGTGTACATGGTTTTGGAATGTCAAGGTTGTGAACAATTTCAGAATACTGCAGTGATAAAATTTCATGATGTGGCATGATCAATATTTTTCTGTGCAACACTGACACAATTTCAGAAGATGATGTGGACATACCTTTTTGGAGTGTGTCAGGGGCAAATTTTCTTTTTGGGGGGTGGCCCACCGCTGAGCCCCACCAGCCATGTGCTTTGCCCCACACCCTGAGGCCCCCAACTCCCTGCTCACACCCAGCTTACCCCCAAGAGGCATGGCCACTGGGACAGACTGGTAGACTTTAAGTCAGTGACCCCGGAGCGGGAACCCAATTGGCAGTGCAGGGTCCGGCGTGGGGCATCATCCACTGATGGCAGGACCATTTTTAATGATGCTGTGCTCCCTGGGAGGCAGGATGTGTAATATCTGTGGGAAGAACCCAATGTTTGCCTGCTGCCCACTAAGCCAGGTGCCGGTCACAGCTGATCCCCTGGCCTCCACCAGGGGTTTGTAATGCACTAGACATTCCACCCCCCCCCCCGAAAAGGAGAGCCATCCCATGGACTCCCAATCCTTCTCCCCCATGGCTGGTTCTCCAACTGCCGAGTCCATTCCAGTACTCGGATGTTGGCGTTGTAAGCGGACGCCTTGCTGCTGTGCTGGCCGTGGCAGAGGCAATTTCAGAATGTGGGTGAACACAATTTCAGAATGAAGGATAAGCAGTCTTGGACTTTGGCAAAGGTAGGCAATCTTGGAATGTGGCAGGGGCAGACAATCTTGGAAAGTGGCAGGGAAGTGCAATCTCAGAATGTCACAGAGGCCCGCATCTAGGAATTTGGTAATGATAGGCAAATCGTAGAATGTGGTGGGGATGGGCAGTCTCAGAATATGGCAGGCATGGAACATCTCAGAATCTGGTGGAGATGCTCAATTTAGGAAAGCAGTGGGGATGCACACTGTTGGAATATGGCAGGACACAGAATTTTATTATTATTATGAAATCACTTGTGCCTGCCACATTCAAAAAAAATTTTCGCACATACCAGATTTCAAAGTTGCATGTCACCACCACATTCCAACACTGCATGTCCCTGTCACATTCTGACATTTCATATCTCCACCATTCTTTTTTTTCAATTTCTGTTTATTTTAATTTTTATGATACAGACAGCACATCACATCAACAACACAACAAACACTAAGCATCAGGATTTGATCCAGAAATATATAGCACAACTTAGCCAAATATGCGTTACAGTCCACTGTGATATGTCCCATGGGTAAGAGACAGACTGAAGACACAAGTCCATTCTCTGATTCAGCATGTAATGGACCCAGCAAGCCCATACAGCATCAAACTTGGAGACTGCATGGTTCATTTTACTGTTAGCTTCCCCATGTCATAAACAGTCAACATAATATCTTGCCAGTTCTTCATAGTGGAAACCTGGTTTACAAACCATAACTTTGTTATAGATTTTTTTTTTGCAACAACCAGACATGTGTTTAATGGTTTCTAAGTATTGGGACCATTGAATCCTGCTGGAAGATCCAGAAGTCCCCACCCCATTCTGACCTTGTGTGTTTCATCACATTTTAAACACTGTGTGCATCCCTGCCACATTCCAAAATTGTCACTACCACATTCCAAAACTGTGTGTCCCCCATCACATTTCATAAATGTGTGTCCCTGCAGTGTTCCAAAATTGGTACAATTGCCACATGACAAAGTTGCGCCCCTGTCATATTCAGAAATTGTGATTCACTGCTACAGTCTGCGATTCTGGGTTACAGCCACATTCTAAATTGTTCACCCCTGTCACATTCTGAAATTGTGCACGCCTGACACTTACCAACATTGCACTTCCCTGCCAGTTCAAAACTGCACATCCCCACCACATTCCAAAATTGCATACTCCCACCACATTTTGAAACTGTGTCCCAGGCTCTAGCCACATTCTGAAATTGTGTATCACCACCACACTCCAAAATTGCATGTCCCATTCACATCCTGAAAATATGCATCCCGGCCATGTTCGAAAACTGCATGTTACTGCCACATTACTTAATTGTGCATTCACGCCACATTCTGAAATTGTGTGTTCCAGCCACATTCCAAAACTGTGCACCCCGCCACATTCCGAAATTGTGCACTCCCACTACATTGTGAAATTGTGTCCCAACTATATTGCAAAATTGTACATCACCACCATATTCCAAAATTGTGCGTTCCCATCACATTCTAAAAATAAACGTCCTTGCTGCATTCCAAAATTATGAATACCTATCTCATTCCAAAAATGCGTGTTCCCTGCTTCATTCCAACATTGTGGTCTTTACCATATTTCAAAATTGTGTGTCACTGCCACATTCCAAAACTGCATTTTCCCTGTCACATTCTGAAAATGTGCATCCATGCCATGTTCCAAAATTGTCTGTTACCTCCACATTCCAAAATGATGTGTCCACACCAAATTCCAAAGTTGTATGCCCCCACCACATTCCAAAACTGGGTGTCCCAGCCACATTCCAAAATTGTGCTTTCCTTCTTAAAGACCTGGTGACACGTTCAGGAGAAGTTTAACAAAACCTAATATTTAGACACAGTTCAGCTTGTATTTCCCATTAGTGCTGTATTCCTCCTCCCCATTATTTATAACTGAGGTCACCTGTATGAAAACAGGATCTTTGCTCCTGAAGAGTTTGTCTATTCCTTTCTCCCTACCTGAACTAATAGAGCACTGCTTGTGGAATCACAGTTACTCCCGTAGCAACAGATTGTGATGTTACAGCAGAGGATTATGACTTGAAGTAGGGAGTAAGCTATAGAAGCAGATAGACTCAAAAAAAATCCTCTACTGGATAAAGATCATATATTTATGCAAATTTCTTTAGTAATAAATAATGGGGAGAAGAAATATATAAAACATAAATGGAATGCAGACAGAACTGTACTTAATTATTATGCTTCTTAAAGTTTTCTTTGAGGCATCAGCAGCTCTTTAATACTGAAGTTGAGTGCCCCAACCACATTCCAAAATTGTGTGACCCCACAACACTGAGAAATTGTATGTCCTAGCCGCAGTGCAAAATTGTCACCCCCATATTTCAAAACTGTACAGCCCCATCACATTCTGAAAGTGCACTTCCCTGTCATGTTGCAAAAGTATGCATTTCTCCCACATTCCAACAAGCATTTGTCAATGCTGAATGTCTGCCTGCTGGCATTAGCAGTGGAAGTGCAGGAGTTAGACAGATGCAGTATAGGAATGGCAGTGAAGCACTGAACTGAAGCCAACTCCACTCCCACCCTGCAGAGATGGACAGGCATTGGGGTGTGGCTTTGGGTCATCGCTCATGACGTTCACGACATTTCACCTCACCCTACCCTGCAGACACTGACAAGTGTCGAGGTGTGCCTTGGGGTGTCTGGGCTTTACAGTCACCTCATTCCATAAGGAAATACGCTGAAATGGGTGCAGTACAGGAGAATGGGGTGAACTCTGGGGCCAAAGGGTCCAAGGTGCACCTCGATGCCTGTCACTGGCTGCAGGGTGTAGGTGGGGGTGGAATGGCATGGGTATTACTGTTGACAATCCCAAGTCACACCCCTGATGCCTGTCAGTACCTACAGGGTAGGGCATTATGGTCGAAAACCCTAACGCCCTGGGTGTTTCTTGGTATTTTTACTCCCAAGTTTTCAACATGGGCTTTTTGTGACCCCCACCGCATGAACAGTGACACTATCAGTTCGTTAGCTGAAAGGTGATTTTGCACAGTGACTGTGCCATTTGGCGCCACAGGTGCAAAACACATTTCAAACAGGATGTGAAAAATGACAGCTGTACTGTTCATGAGGCGGTATAAAAAATGGCAATGTTGAAAATCTGGAATGAAAATATTAAAAAAATGGTGAAGGCGCAAGCGTGCATAGAAACTATGCAACACACACCCGTAATGTAATTAGTTTGGGGATTTTTTTTTTTTTTTTTTTACAGCAGATTTTCAATACAGGCATTCTGGGACCTCCACTCATGAACAGTGTCACTGTGATTTTCTTAATGTGTCCCAAACATTGATTTCCCACAGTGTCCGCGCTATTCTGTGCCAGAAGTCTGAAAACACATTTCGGCCAGGGTGTGAAAAATGGTTCCATGTGAAAATAGCGATTATAAAATCGCAACTACAATTTAAGCATCTCCTTTTCGGCGACCACAATATTAGTGCCCAAATTGTAGCGCCCCACAAACTGAAGAAATAATAATAGCGCTCGGCATACAGTGCTCTTCTGATAGTTCAGCAGTTTAACTGAAGCCGCCCTGACTCTCCAACAACTGGGAATAAATGGAAGAAAATCTGATCAAATTGACAAAACCAAGGGGATGAGACTCCCTCTACTTCCAAACAAATTCACTGATCCATAGCTTCAGTGAGTAGGTGCAACATCAAATCTGTTTGCCGCTGGTGGGCTTCTTACCTGATGCAGATCATCTTTCAGTCTGGACAGTGGCATTTCGTTTTTCTTTCTGGACAAATAACACAAGTGTGGTGGTGGTGGTGGGGGGGGTCAGCATGTTCCATGTTCCGGGCAGAAGACTATGCGGGGGGGGGGGCAGAGGGCTCCATGCAGTGGCTAAGGATGGTGGCCGTATGTGCCCTATACATGTGTGGGACTCATGATTTTTCCTCCAGCGTGTGTTTGGCTTAAAAAGATCACTGTAGCACCTCTGTTTAAGTGCCATGTAAACGGCACATCACAATTCATAATTTTCTGCAGTCAGGGACCTGACCTAGAAGACATAGTGGTACAATAAATTACTGAAGTGCCATGCTTTCGGTTGGGGGGGGGGGTGAAACACTTTACACACTGTTTAATAGTGTCAATGATACATTTTGTAAACAGGTCCTTTAGCCATTGGTGACCCTTGAGTAAGAAGTAATTTTTGGGATCTCCCCATACAGAACATGTGTAGTTCACAGTTCAGTCGCTGAATTTGTGTACTCGCTATTTTGTCAAACAAATATCAGCGCTCAGTCACCGAATTTGTTGACTCGCTGAAATGTGCTAATCGCTGATTTCGTAGTCGCGTTTATGGCTTCGCTATTTTGCCGTCGCTCAATTGTAGTCGCCGTTTTCACGGGTAACCGTGAAAAATGACAGCTCTACTGTTTATAAGGAGGTGTAGAAAAATGCCAATGTTGAAAAACTGGACTGAAATTGTTACAAATTCGGGAACTTACAAGGGTGCGTGGAAACTGTGCAATGCACGCTCTTAACACTGTCATTTTATGGACTTTTGTCACCAAATTTTCAACATAGCCATTTTACGACCTCTACTCATGAACAGTGTCACTGTGATTTTCTTAATCTGTCCCAAACATTGTTTTCTCACACCGACCATGCCATTGGGTGGTTGCCTCACAGGTCTCCCATTATCTGCAGACCTATGATTTACTCTTCCCTGCACAACATGGCTTCCGAAAAGGGCATAGTACCTCCACTGCCCTAGCGGTTGTCTCCTCGGAGATCAGATCTGCTGCAGATCAAGGCAAACTGACTGGAGCCATCTTCATGGACCTCTCAAAAGCCTTCGACCGTGTTGACCACTCACTCCTGTGCTCCTCTCTCCTGTCCCTGGGCTTCTCCTACCCTGCCCTTGCCTGGATCTGTAGCTACCTCACGGGCAGACAGCAGTACATCAAGTTCAACAAGGCCCTATGAAAGCCTGCCCCGGTCAACTGTGGGGTCCCTCAGGGCTCTGTCCTTGGGCCTCTCCTATTTTCCCTCTTTACTAATGAGCTGCCCTCGGCCCTGGCTCACGGCCATTCTACTCTGTACGCCGATGACTTGGTCATTCTATTCAGCTCCCAGGACATCTCTGTCATCAACACCAAGCTCAACTCTGACTTCAACCAAATCCAAACCAGGCTGGAGGACCACAAGCTTGCTATCAACTTGCAGAAAACTCAAACCATGCTCTTTGGCTCCACAGCCAAATCAAAAGCGGTCCCTGCCCCTCTAAGGATCTCATGTGCTGATGGATCCTTTGACACTTGATCCACAACTGGACTGCACTCTGCATATTTGCAATGCTTGCAAGGCCTCAAACAGTAAGTTGGGCCTTGTGTACAGAGCAAATAGTTGCCTCACTCCGGCAGCACGTCTCACCCTAGCCAGAGGAGTCCTCTTGCCCACGCTCTGCTATGGACTGGTCTCCTTTGTCCTTTCAACAAAAAACAATCTCACCAAATGGGATACAGTAGTACAATAATGTATTAATAAGCTTTGCTCTTGGCTCCATACTCACCACATGTGAGCTCTATTCCCAGCTGGAGTGGCTTCCACCAGAGAAGCACCGTACCTTCGTCCTAGGCAACTTCATCGACAATGTTGTCAGAACTGCCACCCCTTCTGCCCTTGCCGCAACCCTCATACCCGCTGCCTCCTCCTACTATCTAAGGTCCAGCGACTCCCATGTCCTCCTGGTTCCTAAAACACGCACCCAAATGGGTGACCGGGCCTTCATTACTCATGCCCCTAGATTATGGAACTCCCTTCCAGCAAGCACTCGCTCCTCCACCTCCCATTCCTGCTTTAAAGCTTCCCTCTGGGGCTTCCTCAAATCTGCCTCTACATGTCTCTGCACTTAATGTACCCCTGCCACATGTCACTCTGACTTCTGACTGCTCAAGGTGTTGGGTCTCCTCACCTTCCCTACCAGTGAAACATACTCTGATCTAAAGAACAGATTGTGATGGGTCCTCCCTGGCTCTACTGTTCTATTCCTCTAGGTTATCACTGGCCTCTCCTATCCCCCCTTGTAACTGCTTGATGTATTCTACAACCCCTATCCTGCAAGGTCTTGTTGCCTGTAAACTCTGCTTACTGCCTGCCTCGTTTGTACTGTGTTATTATCTTTCTCCCACTGGCTATGTAAATGTCCCCTGATGTTGCTGCATTGACCATGTTCTGACTGTTGCCCTTACTTATACCTGCTCTTATTGTTTGCCTGTTGTACCTGAATGTATCTTTGTAATCTATGTAATCTCCCAGGTCGCACCTGAAAATAGGCACTTGGTTGTCTAGTGTGCTTACCTGGTAAACAAAAGCAAATAAATAAATTGTGCGCTACATGTGCCAAAACACATTTTGGGTGAGATGTGAACAATGACAGCTGTACTGTTCATAAGGAGGCGTGGAAAAATGGCAATGTTGACAATCTGGAGTGAAAATATAAAAAAGTCTCGAAGTTACAAGCATGCGTTGCGCAGTTTCTATGCACTCTCGTAAAACAGTCATTTTTAAGAATTTTTTCACCAAACTTTTAACATAAGGTTTTTGGGGGCCTAACTCATGAACTGTGACACTGTCTTTTCATTACTCCGTCCCAAAAGGTAGTTCTACGCAGTGACACCAAAATCACCTTTTGTGACTGAATAACCAGATGACAGTGACTGAATTCATGAGATGGGATCCCAAGAACCCCATGTTGAATATCTGGTGCAAAAATTCAAAAAAAAGACCGAGATATGGACCAAAGTTTAAAAAATCCAATTTATGCCATCTTATAGCTTACCAGCATTTCTTCAGTTCGCGGTTGGCTTTGAAGAGTGCAGACGTGTCCCCGGTCCACCGAAGATCATTGCGCCGGGCTTCGGAGGCAAGTATGGGGTGAGGGGGGGTATGGGGAGATGGGGTGCGCAGAGGGTGGGCACGGTTTGGGGGAGGCAAGAGAGTCAACAAGGGACTGTTTTCTTTTGTTACAGGGTTTTTAAAAACAAAACAAAACAAAAAAAAAAAACAGGACTACGTGGGACTTTTGCCGTGCTGGGGAGGGCTCCCAGCGTGGCACCTGGCAGTTTATTTGGGGGGGCAGTGGAGCCAATGGGGGATTGGCCACCTGTTGTCATACAGTGTGCGGGGAGCACATGACAATGGGACTTTGCCATGCTGGGTGGGCTCCCAGTGTGGCACCTTGAAGTTTGCTTTTGGGGGACACTGGAGCCAGCGGGGATTAGGCACCCCGTTGGACATACAGTGTGCTTGGTGGGGGGAGTGTACGTGTGCCGAGGGGGATTGGGCACCCCCTCAGCACACAACAAATGGGGGAGGGTGCATCATGCCAGGAGATGCAGTGGCGTACAGGTGAAAGAGAATGACTGCTAAGGTGGTGACGTGTACGCAATTTGCATACTGCTGACGGCACGGCAGTATGCAAATTGCCTACACGTTACCACTGCTGACTGTAGCGGTCTTTCTCTTTCAACTGTACACCACTGCATCTGAACTGCTGTCATAGACAGCTCGGATATTCATTGGTGCCCTGCTGCCACACCTGCAAAAACGATCAGGGCATTGGAATCGGGGCCACACCTACGAAAACTCGTATGGTGGCACTATGTTTCTCGCACATGTGTGCAATCAAACATAAAAATGTGTGTCCCTGCCCCATTGTGTGTCTTCTATATTCTGTAATTGCAAGTCACCAATTGTGTTTGCCAGCCACATTCTAAAATTCAAGCCCACGCTACCTTCTGAAATTGCACATTGCCACCACTATCCAAAACCAAGTATCACCTCCACATGCCAAAATTGTACATCCATGGCACAATACAAATGACATCTCTTGCAAATTTTGCTACTATGTATCCCCACATTTGGAAACAGTACCTCTGCCACAGCCATATTCTAAAACTGTCACCACCATATTCCAAATTTCAGTGTCCCACACATATTGCAAAACTGCTTGTCCCGTAACTTTCTGAGATTATGTCTTTGCTTCATTCCAATAATGCAAGCTGGTGGTATTCTGAAATCTCACCTCTGCAATGTTCTGAAACTGTGCACAACCTTTGCATTCCACAGCCATGTTTGCAGCTGCATTCCAAAACCACCTATCCCACCCTGTACCTGCACATTCTGGAAATGCATGCTCCACACCAACTCGGCGTCAGCTTTCCTTTTTCAAAACTTTACAACAACTATAGTTTGATTCAGTTTTGAAGACGTCAGTCATATGTTGCTGACAGGGTGCTCTAGGCTGTGAGTCCTGAAGCTGACATAATCAGTATCTCTTTACTGAAACCGCCAGTTTTAACATGCAGTGAGCTCAGGGTTACAAAACAACTTGTAACTTTTAAACAAAGTTAAGTCATTTTTGGCATGGTGCATACTTGGGGTTATGCTGATCTTTAAACTGACTTTATTCATATAAAAAATTGTGTCCAGAACCCGTTTAAAACAATCCCTGTATGTAGCAGAGTGCTCCAACCAGTGACCTTATAGGGTGCAATCCGTCAATGGCGCTATTTGTATGAACTATGAATAGACTGTGTCCACGAGAATTGCTCTGAGACAAGTTTTGCTTTCCAATCCAAACTGATCCGGGATCAGTTTGTGTCACAGATGTATCTAACCACAACCTTGCAAAGCAGCAGCTAGCACCACCTAGTGGTTAGGGCACAGGACTGCAAACCAGGAGAAAGAGTTGAATCCTACATCCTCTAACCACAAGTACCACGAAAATTGTGAACAATGGAGAGTGTTAGAATAGTAAATCTACATTAAAGGGAGGTAAGTGCACAAAAGGATGGTCCCTCACTCTCAGGAACTGATCGCAAAGCAGTTCTTGTAGGCACACTCTCTCTAGAGGTTATACGGTTCTTCATTATGCCTTCCTTTTTGAATTTTCGATGCCGGTCCCTGCAGTTTATTTTTGTTTCCAAATCTGCTGATATGGTACCCCACAGTTTACGTTTTCTATAGTTAGGGTTTATGACTTGTTGCCTGGATTTCGTCCCAATACCTCCAGTTTCCCATAAGATCAGGACGTCATTTCAGGTGTAAGCTAGTTCATCATAGTCACAATGAAAGTGGTTTAATTCATGCAAGTTAAAAAAAAAAACCAAAAAACGGTTGCACTCCATCATGGAAGTGAGCAGCACCCCTTCCATCCAGCCACTGTACATGTATTCAATGCAGGCTTATTCCACTCAGTGTCCAAGGTTGACTGCATGTTAATTCTTGTAGCTGATGCCTATTTTTTGTTTTAGCCATTTGCGTAAATATTCTGTTTCGCTGCTGCTCATATAATGTGCTTAATTAGTGGCTTACTTACTTAGGAGCTCTAGATTTCCCCAGGTTGATTTAAATGACAACATTAAGTTTTGTGGAATATACGAAGCAATAACCAGCTTCTGTGGATGATTAAATTAATCCCCACAGAAGCTGGTTATTGCCAGTATACGCCACAAAACTTAATGTTTTTACTATTATACCACTAGAATTTGTGGTAAAATGTATTTTTTCACCGGAAATCAATTTAAGTTAAACAAGACGTAATATGTGCCAAGGCGTGCACTGTGAGCTGTAGTGGCATCGGGAGCAAGTAAGTAAACCTTATTTATAACTAAATGATGCTTTTTGGGGTTGTATCTGTAAAAGCAGCAATATCGGACACTACTGCCACATAGATTAGTTGAAAGTTGGTTTAGTTGAAAACCGAGTGCTACAACCCTTTTTATTTTGGGCTGCTAAATTTAATCCATGATTCTAGACATGCGCATTACCCAAGGTGGAAATGCGCATGTCCAGAATCACCAAGTCCATTTAGCAAAACAAAAAAAAAAAAGGGTTGTAGCACTCGGTTTTCAACTACACCAACCTTCAACTAATCTATGTGGCAGTAAGTGTCCAATATTACTGCTTTTACAGATACAACCCCAAAAGCATCATTTAGTTATAAACGAGTTTCTTACTTGCTCCCACGCCACTACAGCTCACAGTGGCACGAAGCACATATTATGTGCAGTGCAACTTAAATTTGATGTTCAGTGATTTTTTTTTTTTTTTTAGCAGTGAATAGAAATCAGGAGTGGCTGTACATGTTATTATATAAGTAGACCTTGGATTAGACACTTTGTGTCAGTGTTTTAAAATTAGTCAGACAGGGTGGCAGTGTCTGTAAATCAGATTCAGTCTGTGTAGGAGTGTGAGTGGATAGGCATGGAAGGGAATGTGGATAAACGGCTGTGGGCATGTAGGTGGGTAGTCTGTGGGAGAATAACTGCCAGTTTTCCTGTGTTCTGATTGGAAGAGACTAGATACCTGTCGTATAATACATGTCAATCCTGTTTGTTGATGCCTAAATAGTATTCTTACTGATTGTTTAGATATTCTGTTAGCTATTCTGTTAGCTGCTGCTAATATGGACAACCTGCCTTTAATGGTGGGTTATTCACGTTGGTGGCTAGGTAGACTACATATTAATCCTGTTAGTTTATGCCATTGCCTTCTATATACTACCTGGGTCTGCCTATGTAGTACCAAGCGAATCCTGTAGTTTGTTTTAACTACTGGTTATCCTGTTAGGCCTAATCATACTCTATCACAGGTGGTTGCGCTGACCAATTTAAACAAGGCCCTGAAAAGGCATAGCAATGGCCTCAGTGTACATCATATTCTTTATCTGTGTTGATACCTTTGTCATAGGTATACCGACCCCATGTTACACTGATCTAAAGGAGTGTTCTCTGTCTGTAACCCCCGTTCCTCTCATAGGAGATGACCATATTTCTGCCATCCTAATGTTACACAGTCTGAGTAAAAACAGCAATTATTATAAAATTATTTCTGGGTTGTGGCTAAATGAAGCCTTAAACTGGCTTACTCCCACAGCCCTGCTACCCTGTCTATAGCTTCTAACCCTGCTATTGCTGGCTGGCGATGTTGAAACCAATCCAGGTCCTCTCCCCTGCAACACTAAGGTCTCCTCTCCTTAGAACTCCTGCAGGACCAGCTTCAAGGACCTCAGAGGTGTCCAAGAAAATGCCAACAGACTACGGCCAAAAATGAATGAGTCTGAAGCCTGGGCCAACTTATATTCCCTGGAGATACCCTATACTGGGTATCTCTGAAACCTGGCTTAAGCCCACTGTTCTAACCCATGAAATTGATCTCCCAGGTTATACTGTCTTCAGGAAGGACAAAGTAGGGAAGAAATGCAGTGGGGTCCTGCTTTACATTATGTCCTCCATTAATGCCCATGAAGTCACCTTCTCTGTTCTGGATTAGCCATCCTATGGAGCCATCTTCATGCCCCTAACCCTGGAAGGGGCTAAAACACTCCTCATTAGGTGCAGCTATATCCACCAAATGTTGCTCTTCCAGCCCTTCCCTCTCGTACCAGTTGTCTGAGTGATCAGACCAAGAGGAACTTAATTCTGTTAGGAGACGATACAAACTGGCTGATTTATGATACTGGAGGATGTAAATCTGCATCATTAGACCTGTATCTCACACAGATAATTGGAGAACCCACCAGGACCAACAACAGAACTGGCAACTACTCCCTCCTGGACTGGATTCTAGTTAACCAGAGTTTCAGAAGAACCGCACTTTGACAACGGTCCTTTGCACATAGGGCCCCACTTTGGTTCAATGAGGTCCCAGCATAGATATTCAACATTGGAAACCTCCATACCTTCAAAGCTGAAATGAAACTTCACCTTACCGAAACTGGAGCATGTGCTTGCAGTATGACAACTTGACCTCCAACTCTAGCTTCATCCCTGTTTTCTACTCCACACTTTCTCCTGGTTAACGTCATGGTCTGTGGTGGAAATACCTTTCCTTGACTCTGGAATTTTAGTTCTGCATAGCTCTAACTGTAATTATTACTGCAGTGCTGGCAGCTCCTCCTTGTGGCCCTCTGCTACTCCTTCTTCGCTGATTACTTGCTCCTCCTCTCACCCCCCATCTTCCTGCTCCCCCCCTCACGATCCATCCCTCTACCCCTGATCGACCACACCAAACACCAAGACTGGTCTCCTCCTCCTTTCCCTGGCCTACTCAGATCCTATACCACCCCTCCTTTTTCCTTCTGCCCCAAACAGACTGCTACGTCGACAAAGCCTATACACCTGGCTGCTTTACCTTAGCACCCCGATTGATTCAGTTACTCATAGTATTTTACTGTATCCATATTTACTTGTTTGATATGTCCCTTGAGTGTTCCTTTATTGTGCCTATGTCTATGTGAATTTTGTAACAATAATTAACTTCAATGTACTGTCCTGTGTTTGCTGACGTGGAACCTTTAAAAAAAGGGCACTTTGCTCAAAGGTGATTTCCGAAGACTGAAATAAATAAATAAAAAATAAATAATAGAGCAGACAGGGTCAGAGCATCTGATCCTTTCAAACTCTCTCAGCACTCACTCTACGGTGTTCTGTGTCTGGAAAAATAATGTTCCCAAGTGACTCACAAAAATCATCCAGGCCAGAGACCTCTCAAATTTTGTTGAGAACTCATTCCTATCTAGACTCAAGGACATAAAGTGGGGGTCAATAATCGAGCCCCCTGCTGTCAACAGCACACTTGAGTTCTTTGTCATCAACTTTACAAGTGCTATCAATATGCATGCTTCCATCAAGCAGCATAGGACAAAATCACAGTGCAAGGTGGATGTGTAGTGACCTTCGAAGCAGCATGAAACAGAGGGACAAAGCCTGGGAACATTACAAAAAGTCAGGTTTAATGTCAGACCGGCATGCTTACAGGAGCCTAAGAAATGCCAGTTAGGCTAATATCAAATGAGACAAAAGGAAATATCAAAGAACCACCACATAAAAAATTTCTCAGACCCTAAAAAAAAAAAAAAAAAAAAAAGTGGGCACAGATAAACTCCCTACTGAAAGGCTGGCCTAGCACACTTACTCATGACATTATCACTGACGGACAATTATTATCTGAGCCAAACACTTCAGCATCTGCTTTCAATAAATTATTTACAGACCTGGACTGGCTCAAACCCTCCACAACTGGAAACCCTCTACATTCCCAATCTCCTACCCAACATTCATTTCAGACTGGTAACAAGGAACGAAGTGCTCCAACA
This sequence comes from Neoceratodus forsteri, assembly GCA_016271365.2. Taxonomy (NCBI): domain Eukaryota; kingdom Metazoa; phylum Chordata; order Ceratodontiformes; family Ceratodontidae; genus Neoceratodus; species Neoceratodus forsteri. The sequence goes on along the minus strand of CM057454.1, from coordinate 1,064,082,124 downwards.
GCTGTGCTAGACAAAAATGGAGGGATCTCCTGGCTGTGACACCCTTTTAGCCTAGATTCCTAAGATGTATGGCTCCAGTCATTGCCACTCCACTAAAATACCTTATAAGTAAATCCCTCATACAAAGCACCATTCCCGAAAAGTGAGAGAGTGCCATTGTGGTCCCCATCCACAAAGGTGGCTAAAAAGGCCCAACTGAAAACTACAGGCCCATCTTTTTGCTATGTAAGCCAGCTTAAGTACAAGAGAGGCTAGTATACAGTCAACTACAGGACAACCTAGAACTGCACCATTTCCCTCACAAGCTGCCAGTATGGATTTAGGAAAAACCGTGGCACAGACACTTCCCTGGTGAGGGTTACGACTGACATCTTAGATGTAGTCGAGTGTGGCATGGCCACAGGTGCTATTTTTGTAGACCTCTTCAAGGCCCTTGATCTGGTGAACCATACAATTCTGCTCGCAAATCTCAGGACTACAATGTTAGATGAACTTACCTAAAGTTGATTCAGTCACTACCAAGTTAACTGCAAACAATTTGTCAGTTGGCAGGGCTGTCTCTCCAAACACAGAAATATAACTGATGGAGTGCAATAGGGTTCAGTTTTGGATTCCCTCATTTTTTCACTATTCATCAACGACATGCCAGACAACTGTGGGGGGCCTTCCTACAGCTCTAGGCAGATAATGCTGTCTTGTACAGATTGTCTTCTGACATCAAACGGATCAATCCAGAGGTGGGGAATGATTGCAAACTCCTTGTGGCATGGCTCTTAAGAAACAAGCTTGTACTAAATGGTAAAAAAAAAAAGCCATGCTCTTTGACCCCAGAAGGTTGGGTATGGAAAGGAAGAACCTTCTCAAATGATCCACCACAGGGGGTGCTCCCCTAGATAGAGTGAGCTTCTTGAAATACCTGGAGTTAATAGATTCATATAGGTAGCTGGCAGATATGGATAGCGTGGCCAACCTAGTCTGCCCAAGAAAACCCCCAAGTAGTGCTCGTCTACTGGGAGGCCTTCGAACCTGCCCCTCCCGCCAGTAGTATACCCATGTACTTATCCCATGGATGTTTGATCTCTGTGATCGTTACCACCCCCACCACCTCCTCTGGCAAACTATTCCAGTCATTCACTGCCCTCTCAGTGAAGAACTTCCTCACGTTACCCCAGACCAGGCCTCCCAATAATGTCCTACTGTGCCCCCTAGTATTAGATGCTCCACTCCATTGAAACAGACTCTCCACATGTTCCTTGTTAGTCCCCTTTAAATATTTAAATGTCTCAATCAAATATCCCCTTCTTCTCCTGTCCTCCAGGGAGAACAGGTTCAGTTCCCCAAGCCTCTCCTCATAGGACATTCCCTGCATACCCAGCATCATCCTGGTAGCCCTCCTCTGCACAGTCTCCAATCTGTCTTTGTCCCTGCAGAGGTAGAGCCTCCAAAACTGCATAGAGTATTCGAGGTGCAGTCGTACCAGTGATGAATACAGGGGTAGAAGTACCTATCTCCTCCTGCTGGTGATATCCCTTCTTATGCATCCGAGCACTTGGCTAGCTTAATACTTGACCATGATATGACCTTCTGTGCCCATGTGGATACTGTGGCCAAAAGAATACAACAGGAACTTGGATTACTGCACTGACTGTTCCCGTACCTATCTAGAGATGACCAGCTGGCTACTGCAAACATTACGTTACCGCCACTCCTTCTCTATATGGTACCCCGATTCTGCAATCTCGCCAGGCCATGGAGCATAACAAGCTCAACTGCTGTTTCATAAGGTAAGATGCTCTACAGCTAGAGCCCCCCAGCCACCACTGTGACATGTTTGTTGCCCTAGGATGGCCTGCCCTGGTTTTGCATATGGAGTTTCTGTTTCTCTGCCTAGCTTTTACACCATTGAAAGTCTTTACCCCTCTCAGCCTTGAGGGTGTCATTAAGCCTAGAAGACATTAAAGATGCCTCCACTCCATATTCGGCCCACTAATGGTTATCCCAAGGGAAATCTCAGCTGCAGGCAGACAGGCTTTCTCCTTCACTACCTCAACCCTGTGGAACAATTTCCTGTGCAAGATCACAAACTGTTCCAATCTAGCACCCTTTAAAGCAAGCGTACGGCTTGCTCCTCAATGGTCAGTCAGTGTAGGTGGAACTGCTGAGGTCCCTTCCACCTCCCTCCCTCTTTACAGCCCCCTGGCGCATACGGACATCCTTTGTAGAACTTGATGTACTACTACTTGCACAATGTTCTACTTCTTGTAGAATGTATAATATGTGTCCTTCATTGAATTTAACTACTACACTGGGACTAAAGATGTACTTTGGATCAGTGCAATCTTTCTTTTATCTGCCCATGTATTGCGTATTCTATGTGCACTTTGTTTATACTGAAAATGTACATCTAATATGAGCTACTGTGCTCTGTAAACAGTTTATTTTGTGCATTGTTCTCTACTGTTATACACTGTATATAACTAATTCTGGGTATACTAGTTTTATCTCTTAGCCTATGTGTACCCAAAACCCCGTGAATTAATCCATCACAGCACTCCTCTGCTGTGGAGCTACTCCTGGACAAAAGACCAGACTCCAAGAGGTTGCTAAGCTGTATATAGTGTCACATCTCAAGGATTTTGATACTGTGCCCCAGGAACTGCTGTTGGCTTCCATAAGGTGTTTATGTTGTTATGTTAATACTGTATCATCTATGCCTTACCATGCTCGTACGCTGCGTTGAATCTGTAACATTACTGCTCTTATCTCCCACAAGGTGTTTATTTTTGTTATGTTAATACTGTATAATCTATGCCTTACCATGTTTCGTATGCTGTGTTGAATCTGTATCCTCACATGAACTGTAACATGTCTAATTTGTACAATGTCGTATGTACCTAAATCTATATTATTCCTGTACTCTCACGGGCCGTACCTGAAAATAGGCAATTTTCTTGTCTAGTGTACCTACCTGGTTAACAAAAGCCAAATAAATAAATAAATAATTCTCCTGTGTTAATGTACAATATTGTCTACTATTTGTAATTTTGCAGTTAACTAATTCCAGGTCACCCCTGGAAAAGGGACATGCTGTCTCAGTGGGCCTACCTGGTTATCAAAACTCAAATAAATAATAAATACATATTTTTGTCTTTGCACCTATGGTTTGAATGGCTTACATTTGCTGTTTAACCTAGGCAGTGATAAAGAACTGAACTAGAAAGAAATTGCAGTCAATCCGGATGGAAACTTCTAACTGTATATAAACTCTACTGAGTTGTTTTGTATTTTTTTTTTTTTCACCAGAAAGTGAACTGGATTGAGCCCCTTTTTCAGCCATGTCTGACATAAAACAGTTAACATACAAAATACATTCAAGTTGGCAGTCATACTCCTAAACCTGGAGGAAAAAAAATTATTAAAAAAGTGTTCTTCAGTAAATTGTGAAGTTTACTGACTATGTTGACAAATTTATATAGTGAAGTTTGTAGTCTCATAAGGAATCTGAATATTGCCATACCGTTTATTAAAACGGTATTAAACCCACTCACTGCACTACTGATCTAAAATGAAGTTATTTACTGTAGATCCACAAATACCCTAATCAATCAATCAGTTGTGACTGGAACGCCATTACTGGTATTCCATATAAACTGCCTCATTTTACTCTGTAACCGTTTTAGTTGTAACCAAAGCCCCTGGAATTCTGAAATTCCATGGCTGCAGAATTTACCACAGGACTGGCATCATGCCACAGAACATATGCAGTGCATTGGAATTTACCGGTCTTGGTGATTTTTCATTAAAATATACAGTTTTTCAATAGTGCCTAGCTCCCTTCCTCTCCTTGTTTATTCTAAAGCCCCCCTTCCCCATGCTTAGCATGCAATGTCACCAATGACATCATATCAAAATTTAGCCTGCGGAAGGACTGCATTCTGCAGAAATGAATAAGTAACACCACAGATATGAACAAACACTGCCACAAAAGACTAGGAGCTCTGCAACCGCAATCAGAATTGAAGTGCTGCTCGAGAACTAGGGGACCCGGCTGTAATGCAACTGTTAACTAAGTTATTTTCATTGATGGAAGAAAGTATGCAGCACTATACAGTGTATAAACATAATGCTTTTTGCTAATCATACTGGAAGTCAATAAAGTTCTTTTTAAATGATGTCTATGACCTGGACAAATACTTATTTGTTTTCTAACCCACTGAGGGACAAACCACTTCGAATTTTACATGTAGTGCCACAACATTATGACTCTGAAGGTTGTGCTGTACGTGGCACTTCCTGCCGGAAGTGATGACATGACATTGGGCCTTAGCATACAACAGTGCCATCCCTCCTAATGTTACGGATAGTTAGCTTCATACTTGGGGCCATACTGGTCTTTGTTATATACATCAATTGTATGACTCGAAAACATTACGGACCTTTCAAGATCTACCAGAAGAACACCATCTCCCCCAATCCACTCACTTTTGCTATGTTCAAGTGCATTCTCATCTTCCAGGTTTGGGGGCAAATTTCAAGCAACAGCCTAGAAAAACTGGACTACTCGTTAGACTTATCAGTGACCACCAATTTGGCCATGCTTGGGCCCACCATATAATAAATTTGTATAAAGGTCTGGTAGGATTGAGACCGATCAGCACAGAACCTATTCTTGCTAGGTGAAATAATGAAATACAGGAAACTCATGATATGGCCTCTTAGCTTAAGTACACCCTCCCAGCATATCACATCACAGTATCAACACTGTGGTGCGACTTTTCCTGGAGGTGCCATTTGTGCTACTTCACACGCCTACGGTTCAGGCTAAATATATGCCCCCTGTCGGTTATTTATTGCTGGAGAGGGGGCAGAGCAAAGCAGGCCACTCATAGTCATATATTTTGGCATTGTTCTTATCTGTCTGAATATTGACAGAGAATAAAGGAGGTGGTAGACACAGTTCTGGTAGATCAGGGATTAGTGACACCTGCCCTAGTGCTGTTATCTATCCCATCCAGGGAACTTTGAGTGAAAACCCTCAAATAACATTTAATACTATTAGTAGCAGCTAAAAAGGTGATCGCTCACCGATAGGGTGCCTTTTCTTACAGACTGGCAGTCCATGTTGAATATACCATATGGAACATCTGATAGCAAATCTCAAGGGGCACAAACTGTACACCAGGAGTTTTGGCACAGATGGTTTATATATCAATCAGATGCAGACCCCTTTATTTGTACCATGAAGGAGGTGCTTACCTTGGGCATCATAAGCGGGTTCTCATTATTTTACTGTAAGTTTTGGATTTCTGTTATTCTTTAGTTTTTCCACGTGTGAAAAGAAACCAGACAGTGTAATACTAGGTAATAATATATAGTACTGGTAGGCCCTCCTGTTGACAGACATGGTTTCAGCCAGCAGCTCAGATATCCCTGAACAGCACCTCATACAGATCTGGACTCTGTTTAACCCTCAGTACATACAGTCATCTTTAGAAACATGTTTTTCTCTAGTTGTACTTGACTGCTATTTCTCTGTGCCTCTATATAACTTTATTCTCTGTACAAACTTGAAAACCTTAATACATTGTAAATATATATAAAAAAAGTAATGCTTTTTGTAATAACTACCACTTCCATCATCCGAAAAGGGACTCCATGTAAGCCCGACAGCGTGTGTACCGAAAATGTGTTGTTGGTCCCAACAAAAAATAGCAAATCATCTACACTGGAAGAGAACCCTAACCCTGTACAATGCAAGAAATCGGTTCTGCACCTTAACTTCGTAAACCCTCACGAAATAAATACAAATGAATAGTTTCCCTGAAAGGTCCCTCGTCAAGGCTTGAAAATGACCAGCTGTGATTTGCACTCCCCAGAAAAGAAAACTCAAATTTCAGAACACTTACATCGGAGCCTTCTATCTGACCACTGACCATGAGCAGGAAAACGGAAGGGTTGACTGACATTGCCTCTCTGCCGGGAGTTGGTTTTGTAATGTAAATCAATCTACTTTCTTTTATTTAAAAAGGGAAGACACGACAGTAAACCCAACTACCTCTCGGTCACCAGTGTCAGCTTTTGTCCTGGATACGAGGGACGCTTCCACTCCTTCCGTCAGACAGCGGTATGGCGCGCCAACTGAGACATACAGGATGGAGGCGAAGTCGAAAATTGCTCTATCACGTGTGCACCGTGTAGCGTTGCTTTTTGTGCTGGCTCAGCAGCTGCCGGCTGTATTGTTGGTGTGAGGGAGATTCGCTGGGATTCGGTTTCCACTGTCATTCTGGCTAAAGTTAGTGTGGTAACCTGTTCAGTTTGCAAATTAATGCAGCAGTGTTTGTTAATCGGTAAAAAATTCATCATAAAGTTTTTGGTAGCAAAATTGTATTTCTGACATCCTAAGATTCATGCTCAATGTATTATTAGTTGTCTCAGATATTGCTGAAATAGCTTTTACAGCTAATTTTGTAATTAATGACTCGCCACATTAAAGATGGCTGCCACTCACAAGTTTTAAAAAATCTCTTCTGCTGAGGTTACAGGTTGATTGTACATGCCAGAGTCACACTGTAGATGTATTATAGGATGGTGTTACCACATGTTTCAGATGGTAAACAGCACAGCAATGTACAAAGGTATTTAATTTTTTTCATGGCAGGCATGGCACAAGAGTGGGGACTGCTAAAAACTTCAAAATCCCCCTATCTTGGTTCAGGAATGAAAGAGAACAAAAAGGAAAATGTGTATCTTGATATTTTTCCCAGGCAAACTTATTGCTGGGGGAAAAAAACTATATGGTAAATAAATGCTGCTACTTTATTTATTTGTAAGTTTGGATTAATATATTTGAGCACTGATGCTCATTTACAAAGGTTCCTCCTCAAGAGAAGGATACAAGAGTTACAAAATAAATCAAGTCAATCAAGACAGTTGGACAGAATCAGATGCAGATTAATGGCATTTACATACAGTCATTAACTATGTGGAGCATAGAGGAGTGCTTAGAGCTGCAGAAGGTAATTCAAGATTTGGCAGTTTCAATTAAACCTGGCTTTAGGCAGCACCTCAAGGAGCATTGTCAAGGTAAGATGAATTACTATATAGAATAATACAAAGGATAGGGAAGCAATTAAAGGCTGATCAATCAGAGGAGGAGAGAAAGCTGTCAGGGCTGGGTGAGATCAGCTGTGGCAGTCACAGATGGGGTCAGGCATAAGAGCCGTTTTCATCTTACTCTTGAACAACATATATACGAACATACAAACATTTGAAGAAGCCAGCAGAGGAAGGCCATTTGGTCTATCTAGTCTGCTCATACTGCAAGGTCCACAGCCTTAGCTACTGTCCCTGCCCCCCCCCACTCCTCCCATCCTCCCTACCCATGATCCTTACCTTTCCTCATGCCTATCCCAGTCTCTTGAAGCTGGCCACTGTCTTCAATGAGATCACCTCTTCTGGCAGTGCTTTCCAAGTGTCCACCACCCTCTCTTTGAAGAAGTGCTTCCTGACCTCCCTCCTAAACCTTCCCCACCGCCGCAGCTTAAGACTGTGCCCCCTCGTGTTATGGTTGCCACTCAGCTTAAAGAGACCCTCCTTATCCACCTTATTTATTCCTTTCAAGTACTTGGAGGTCCCAATCATGTACCCTCTCTCTCTCTCCTTTCCTCCAAGGAGTACATGTTCAGTGTCCTCAAACTCTCCTCATGTGCCTTACCCTGTTGACCCGCTGTCATCTTTGTAGCCCTCCTCTGGACCTCCTCCAGCAGGTTAATGTCCTTTTTGAGGTGTGAGTACCAGTACTGAACTCCATTCTCTAGATGTGGCCTCACCAGTGACCTGTACAAGGGTAGTATAACCTCTTCTCTCCTACTACTGATCCCACTAGCTATGCATCCCAGCATCTTGTTTGCCCTTGCTGTGGCTTTCTTGCGCTGTGTGATAATTAACAAACAGTATTTTGGGGAGATCCATAACAGAGTCAGACAACTCATTTAACCATTGTGGGGCTCTAACGGCGAAGGAATGCAGGGCAAGGCTAGTTCTGTGGTATGGAACAGAGAGGGCATTTCTGGCCACACTCCTGGTAGAGTATTAACTATTAAGAGGGGTGAGCAGGTTTCTGACTTGAGGGTGGGGAGAGGCCCAGGAGTGCTTTTTTCCCTAGTAGGTATACTTGGTTTGTGATCCTAGCTTGGAGGGGGAACCAGTTAGTAAGGGCATAAAGGGTACAAGTGTGGGTGAGTCTGTCTGCCCTGAGCATGAGGTGGCATGCCTTGCTGAGGACCGTCTTGACCCTCTTAAGAGCAGTGTTGCTGGTTGCACCATACAGTGTACTGCAAGACCATAGTCTTTAAAAGCCAAAGTACAAACAGTTAAACTAGTCTTACACCAGTAGTCAGGACAGAGCCAGACCAAAGTGCTTGACTGCATGTGGTACTGTTTACCAAACCTTGACTATAATTATCAAATTTAATATGTACCAAATAACATATAGTAGCATTGGAATGTAAGAAATATAGTAAATGCAGATCCTAAGAGGCACAATGTCCATCAAATCCATCCCCTTCATAAGCAAGTACGCTGTGAAAACATGTAGTGTTACTAGGTAAATGATAACAACATGGTTTACAGTCCCCATGCTGATATAAGCACACTTCGGCCAACCAAAAAATGTATATATCAGAGTACCACTGCAGATCCACTTGTTGTCACACTTATGAATTGGCCACAAAAATTAATAGATGGGGAAAAACATGAAAAAGGTGATGGCATACTATCAATGGTGAATAATGCAAGGTCATGTGCACCAGTGGTAGAGTTAAGCAATATACCATGACAGGTTGTTGGTGATGCCAGGATTTACCCATGCCCTGGAGTGTTGTTCGTTCACAAGGCGTAGCTGAGTGACCAACAACACCCCAGGGGTTGGTAAATCCTGGCATCACCAACACCCTCGAGTGGGATATTGCTATTATACAATGTTAATATTTTGTGTTTAGTAATTTTTTTTTTTTTTAGTAATTTTTTTTTTATTTAAATAGGAGAAATAGTGAAAATGTTACTACGTCAGAGAAAATAGTCCATTTGGTGGAGATTCGGGAGTTTGTTTTTCTAAAATGGTGAGCATTTCTTCTAGCTCAGTTTCGTCTATTAAGGCGAATGTAGTACCCATTTGTATTTCATTTTTTTTTTGTTCTAGTAGTGGCATTTTTGTGTTCCAAGGCACGTTTGTTAGCCAGCGGTGAATGTGGTGGTGGGTGGAGCGGAGATGGAGTCGAAGTGATTTTTGCGTGTGATAGCTCGATTGGTTGCTTGGTACCTGTTCTCATGGGGCAGCGTGACAAGAGTTAGATTTCTTTTTATTTAGTTTTTTTAGATCAGATCAGTGTATACTATACATTCATTCTTGAGTAGGTCTTAGCTATTTAACAGTGTAATTTTGTATATTGGAAAACCAGAGTGGAATTGGAAGAAAAATATGAAAGAGATGTCAGTTTAGTGGCGATCGCAACTAATGTGTTCATTTCTTTGCACACTCGGACCGATACCCATATCCGATTCAGTATGGAATAGGATAGGGACAGTTCCTCATAACATGGAGTTGGCATGTGGTCGTGCGACCCTATTCCAGTGAAGGTCTGAGCGCTGTGTGTGTGACTCTGTGACAGAAAGCAGCGCAGGGGAGATCTGTGAGGAGCCGTCGATGTGTCTCAAAATTGATAGCAGGCAGGTCTCAATGAGAAGAAATGGGATGGAGGTGCAGAGAACGAGGTAAGAGGAGGAACAAGGATGGAGGGGAGCAAGTTACTTTTTTTTCCCCTGTAGGTGAGTTTTGGGAAAGTAATGAATTTGAAGCTGTTTGCCGGTTGAAATGAGAGTTGTTGCACTGGAGTTGGGGACGGCTGTTCAGCGGGTATTGCTGTGTTTGTGACTTTCAGGCTGGCGATGCTCAGATTAATCTTGAAATGAGTTACTGATGTGGCTGAACGGTGGCTGGCACCTCTTCCCGTGGGGCGATTGTAGGTTTTACAATGGGAGAGGGGTGCCAGTCAGCCAATCGGGATGGAGAATTTAAGGTCTGCTATTGTACCCATTGTATAATAGGATTTTTCTTACTGATACCCATTTTATAAAACTGTGTACTGTCATCATCGTGACACCAGAATCTGATAATGCCACTGATCTGATATCACACTGATGGTAATTCAAGTTCAAAAATGAATACAAATCCTTGTGTGCAATGCAACTTGATGTTTACTGTAACCACCACATACAGAAAAAAGCTGATTCATACAGAAAATGCTGGTCTCTCACAAAATACCTATCTGGAGCCATTATATGAAAAATGGGAACTATTACACTCGGCTGTAATTCCATCTCAGGGTCTTGGTGACATCATGGAACCACTTGAGTCTCACTCCTGTAGTTTTGATGCCACCAGAACCCCTCAGTAGAATTATAGCCTTGTAATTAATAGTTCCCCATCTATTATTCAGTTTCTCAGTACTACCTTTACCAAACATTTAGCAAAGAATACAGTCTTTGTGTGTGTGTGTGTGTGTGTGTGTGTGTGTGTGTGTGTATGTGTGTGTTTTAGGGGGGACAGGGATTTTCCTCTCCTTTAAAGTGATTTAATTTTTTTTCATGCAACGCTGTAAAAGCTGGTGCACTTTGATATATTTCATTAAAATTGTGCTCCTCAGGATATGCTGCTTGAGATGCAGCATCTTGTTTATAGGGGATCCTGAGATACAGCTGTAGCAATATTTGTAGATATTGCAAACAAATAGCAGTGTATGTTGTTGGGCCAGGCAGTGACTCGAATTCGCCCCATCCAAAACCGCTGTTGTATTATTTATTTATTGAAGTGTTTCGAAGGCACTCTGAACAACAAGTTGCTCATCTTCCGTAAGAGACTGGGGCACAAAGAGGATAAGAAAACGTAGAGCATACAGATAATATAAAGAACAGTTACACTTAGGTTGAAGCATTTAGACAATATAAAAATCATAGACTCCAAACACTGAGGTGGCCACTATGGAATATATTGGGGGCTCAGAACACATTTTGGAAGTTCAACAAAAAATCCGGCTTCCCAAAACTGCTGTCAAAGAACGAACCTCCACGATAAGTTCCATTTAAAAATATTTATTAAATGCAAAATTTAAAAATCACAGTTGGTAAGCAGCACAGACATTACAGATTGTAAAATAAATATGGCCACATTAGGTCTAAGAACATGATGCAATAATGAGGACAGAACAGTATATGACAATACAATCATATTGCAATGATGTTTCAAGTGCTAAGTATATAGGCAGTTTACAAGTGCTAGTGTAGGATTTGGGAGGGACAAGGGAGTAGCATTAACAGAGTCAGAAGGGAGTTAGCTAAGAAGTGCTGGAGAGGAGGTGAGGAAGATAGAGGTGGAAGGGATGGAGGGGTAGATAACCAAAACCTAGTCCCCTTCAAGATGCGGACAATCCTGCTAGGGGGTGAGGATTTGGCACTCTAAGGAAGAATAAAAGGAAAACTGGATGCACAGCAATCTGATTCCCCTTCATGAAGCTGAGAACCCTGCATATTATATATGTGATGTCAGGATGTTGTTGTACCATCGTTCTGATATCACATGGATGGGATGCATCATCTCTTTGAATGGAGTGAATTAGTGGCACAGAGAGCTGAGGAGTAAGCGCTCATCACTGAATGTTACAAACAACAAACGGACAAAGGTTAAACATTCTACTGGGCATTTGGAGGCAGCAGGTAGGTGGGTGGGTGACTGATCAGCCAGGTGTGGGTGGGTTTTCCATACTTTAATGAAGATGAGCAGAAATGGGAAGGTTCGGGGAGGGGGTGTGTGATCATTGCAAAAGGCACTGTGCACTATTTTTAGCACTGTATGTGGGCCCAGTCATGTAAAATGGGCAGACTGGGTGGGCCATCTGCCGTCAAAGTCTGTGTTTCTATGTTCCTATAAAAAAATAGTTCAACAGGGTTTGTGATTTCATCTTGGGGTTCTGATGACATCATGGACCACACAGACTTTCCTTCCATGATTTAGGATGTCATCACAACCCCTTGACGGAATCACAGCCCCGTTATACATGATTTGATAGCTAATATTCTATGTATTGCACCAAAAGGATTAGAAAATGTGTGCAGTTTTAAAATACAACAACCATATTAACACTTTTAATAGCATCTTATTAACACATGTAACAGCCATCTTATTAACACACGTAACAACCACTATAAATGCCTCAACGCCTCTTACCAACAGAGCCCCACAATAAACAGTGCAAATACATAAAATCTGCCTATAGAAGTTGACCTAGTCTAATACCCTGTCACTAACCAAACACCTTCCTCCAGTGTCACTCACCAAACAGCTATGTCCCTCGATGCTCTAGCTCTCACATGTGAGCCAGTCAGGCTGCCGTCTCCATGCTGCAACCACTCCATGCTGCTGACACTGACTCCAAGCTATTATACTGCATGATGCCAGACTTCTCTTGATCACAAACTCCAATGCCACTTCTGACCATGTTGACAACTGCATACTGCATGGCACATCAGATTGTAAGTGCCACGCCATGGCACTCCTCAGTGTCACCCTGAAGAGGAGCTAAAGGGCAGACCCCTGGAGACACATCTTCTTTTATAGGAGGAACCAACACTGTAGAAAAACACTAAAGACAAAAATCCTGGCACACTGCTACAGTGCTGAAAACATACTAGTACAAGAAATGCAAAGGCAAAACCAAGAAATGATTGCAAACGCCATCCTAAATATTACAATAAAGACTAGCTCATCCTTTTATACTGTATAAAATAAATGATGGGTAAATGTGCCTTAGGAAAATCTACCATCTTGGGAGGTAATTATCTCAATAACCACTTGCTGTTTGATGCAGCTGCATAGTGGTGAGCAATGCACCAGAACTTTAGTGGCCTGGAGCAGTCCTCCCCAGTTTTGGTTTCTCAAAACTGAGTGCCCACTCAGTGTCAGGCAATCATATAAAAAACAGCCTCCCCACCTTCTAGTGCCCATGCCACTATGCATCCATACCCCCCTCCGCAAGCATCTTGTTAAGTGAAATGCAGTGTTGGACAACTGGCACAATCCTCTATCTACATCGGCTGGCTGTCTTCTACTAAAAAAAAAAGAGGAAAAGAAAAACATGTTCACAAGTTTATGCTATATGTGCATTTTGTGGCTTACTGTAGTTTTCTTTCAGGATTGTTTTGCTCATAATTTGGCAAATTATGGCCATTTTGGGTCCCTATTTTCAAGTGCACAGGTCACCTCACCCCTCACAACCCCCTGATAAACATCTTTTAAATCAGACAGAAATTGCATTTTAGCTCACATATGCAACTTATGTGGTAATGAGTTGGGATGACAACTGGGTCAACCTGAACACCTGGGTCCAAAATGACTTAAGTGGCCACATTATGATCAAAAAAACAAACAAAAACAAAACATAACAGTCCTGAACAGCACATATTGCACAAGCATGTGGACTTAGTTATTGTTTCAAGTTCTTTTTTATGTTGGCTTGCATGTACGCGCAAGCAACATCTTGCGGTAGTAACACATTTCAGAGGTGTGTCAGTGTTGTGGCCAATGCAGGAGATGCTTTAGTGGGTGTGTCCCTCAGCCTCCAATCAGTGAGCATGCTGGCAATGACAGGAAACTTCAAAGAAAGCCAAGAACTTGAAAGAAATGTGCCGCTGCAGTCGCGAACAGTTTCGTCATTGCAGCAGCACCCCCCACAAACTTGTCGGCTCCTGCAGCCGAGCACTCTGTCCCCGGGCCTTGCTCCAGGAGCAAGTGGTTGGCTCCTGTTGCCAAGCACTCAGTGCTGAGTTTTGCTTCAGGAGTAAGGCATTTGTTCAGTGTGCCTTTCCTGGTGAAACATTTCAATAAATATGGCGGCTCCTGCCACACACTCCCCAGAAAGCTGACATAGGGGTGCCCAATCCCCATGTTGGCATGTATCCCTCTTCCCCCATTAATGTGGCATACTGAGAGCTCACCCTAGTGTGCCAAAATCATGGTTTAATGTTTCCGACACCGGTATGCCCACTCTCGGTGTCAGGTGTGCCCCCCAGGGGTACCCAATCCCCGTGTCGGCATGCACTCCCCCCACACACTGTTGTGGCACACTGGGAGCCCACTCTAGTTTGCCTAAATGCCATGCCCCCCCCAGCCCATACCCGTCTGTGTTATTTGCCGACATCGGGTTGCCCAATCCCTATGTTGGCATGCACTTCCCCCCACACACTGTTGTGACACACTGGGAGCCCAACCCAGTGTGCCTAAATACCTTTAATTTTTTTCCCCTGTAAAATAAAGAATACGGTCCCCCAAATTTTTTCTTTTTTTTTTTTTTACCTGTAAACAGAAAATGGTCCATCGTTGTGTCCTCCATCCCCCTGCCCCATCCCAACCCTCCCTCTGAGCACCCACCTTCCTGTACCCCCCTCACCCCATACTTACCTCCGGAGGTCAGGAGCAGCGATATTCTCTGGACTGGGATGCGTCTGCACTCTTTAAAGCTGGAATGCGAAGTGAGGAATCCAGTAAGCGCTATATAATGGGAGTCAATGGGGGGGGTTCAACTTAGGTTGATATCTCTGCCATTCTTAGGAATTTCGACCCCTAATTTTCAACATGGGGTTCTTGGGACCCCACCTCATGGACTTGCCACCGTCATTTGGTTTCTTGGTCCCAAAAGGTAATTTTGCCATCACTGCGCGGAATGACCTTTCGGGACCAAGTATCAAAATGAGAATACCATTGTCTATGAGATGGGGTCTCAAAAAGCCCATGTTGAAAATTTGATGAAAAAATTCCAGAAAATGACTGTGTTACTGGCGTGTGTTGTGCATTAGGTATGCACGCTTGTAACTTCGCCAGTTTTTTTATATTTTAACTCCAGATTTTCAGCATTGCCATTTTTTCACACCTCCTCATGAACAGTACAGCTGCCATTTTTCACATCCTACCAAAAATGTGTTACTACACCTGTGACGCCAAATGGTGCAGTCGCTGAGCGAAATCACCTTTCAGGATTGAGTAACAGAATGATAGTGCCACTGTTCATGAGGTGGGGTCCCAAGAAGCCCATGTTGAAAATTTGGAGTGAAAATACCAACAAATGCCTGGGGTGTTAGGGTTTCCAACCATAACACCCCACCCTGTAGAGACTGACAGGTGTTGGGGGTGTGACTTGGGTTCTTTGGCCATAATGCCCATGGCATTCCACCCCCACCCTGTAGCCATTGACAGGCGTCAAGGTGTGCCTTGGGGTCTTCGGCCATAACGTTCACCCCATTCTCCTTTACTGCACCCATCTGAGCTTATTTCCTCATGGAATGGGGTGAGCGTAAGGGCCGAAGACCCCAAAGCACACCGCAACACCTGTCGGCGTCTGCAGGGTGGGGTAAGCTGGAATGGCATAAGCATTATGGCCGAAGGCCCAAATGCACACCCCCAATGCCTTTCAGTCCCTGCAAGGTGGGGGTGGGGTTGGCATTACTTTAATACTTCACTACCATTCCTATTATGCATCTCTCTAACTCCTGCACTAAAAATGCCAGTACCAGCAAGCAAACATTCGGCATTGACCAATGCTTGTTTCTTGTAGTCATGACTGGACAAATTTGGGCTCAAATATTCAGGGTGGCCAAGTCATCACCCCACCTCACAATCTCATAAGTTGTACCTTGTAAATTTGACCTGAAATGTGTTTTGAGGGATTGACCCCCAAAATTCATTTTGGTTCAGATTTACAGGGTCCCACTTATGTGGTCAGGAGGTGGGTTGGTGGCAACTTGGCCACCCTGAAAATATGGGCCCCAAATTGCCAAAAATGGCCACTTATTACTCAAAGAAAAACAAAGTAAAAAAAATAACGAAGTCCTCATGTATGCACAGTATGCACATTTAGGGACTTAGGCTTTTGTTTCCATTTTTCGCTTGTACCTGCAGGTAGAGAAGCACCTTGAAGGACATTGCGGAATTGCATCAATGGACATTGAGGATCTTTGATGAGGACCAGAGGTGGTTACCAATGGGGGAGGAGAGTGAGGGTGGGTGCTAGAGTATGGGTAATGATGGTTTTTTTTCCAAATTAGATTTGGGCAGTCGGGGGGGGTTAGCAGTCTGGGACTAGGTACCCACTGCCAGTTCATTTAAAGATCAGGTGGGCAGGAAGGATACCACTAGCAGGGTTGGGAACCAGCTGCTGATTACTTTAATGATTGGGTGGGTGGGAGGAGGATACCAGTGGGAGTATGGGCACTCCATGCTGGTCCAAAAGATTGGGTGGGGGGAAGGGGATACCAGCAGGGGGAAGGGTGTTGGACACTTGTCACTGGTTACCTTAATGATCGAGCAGGAGAGGGGATACTGGAGGCAGGGTTGGACGCCTACTGCCAGTCAAGTAAAGGCTGGGCAGGCAGGAGAACCCCTACCCTTGTGACCCAATACCTATCTACAGATTTGGCTCCATGCTACAAGGCTGTGCTGGTTTGTGTGTGTCCCTATAGGTCAACTCTAGGTTGCACAGTTACCACAAAGTGGTGTATACCCTCATGGATTCTGTGTGTAGAACAACATCCATTTAATAACAGTATTTTTTTTTTTCAATTGTTTAACCAGGAGTGGCACACTAAGCTGAAAGCTTGTTTACAGGTGCGACCTGGGAGCACAGGGAAGTTAAGTGACTTGCTCAGGGTCACACAGTATGCAAGTGGGGGTTGTGGGATTCAAACCCAGGTCTCCAGATTTGCAGCTCAGAGCCTTAGACCACTGCACTATACTGATTTTATATTTTGTTTCACATATTACCGGCTTTACCATAGCGCCGCAACAGCGCTCACACCGACATCCCCCACAGAAGCAGACACATTGCTGAGTGTCGGTGTTGTGCCATTGGGGATTCTGGTGTGTTTCTATCTGGGGGCAGTGCCCACTGAACCCCCCATGTAGGGGTCTCTGCCCCCCCACACCCCACAGTCTCTAGATATCTCACTCTGAGTTAGAGTTGTATTGAGGGGGAGGTGCAACACTGGGAGCTGCACCGCCGGTGTTCTCTTTGTACCAGCACAGTGACTCACCGCTGACAGGCGAATTCTGCTGCTGTGCTGGTGTTCGCGATGGTGGTGTCGACCTTGTGTCGGCACACCCATATGACCTAGTAGGATATGTACCATCTAGTTATAATACTGAGGTTCATACTGAGGTTGATAAGGAGCAAGAGGACAATGCCCATATGAGCTCCTGTCCTTTACTCCTGGAAATAACTAAGGATTGCACCAGACTGAATGTACGTATCCAGTCTTCTTTTAAATTCTGCTTTACTTTTACTTAAAATGATGTAATCTGGTAACGAGTTCCAGGGATTTACCACCCTAGAGATGTAAAAGTATTTTCTTTGGTTATATTTAAATCTGTTCTCTTTTATCTGTAATGGGTGACCCCTAGTGTCTATATGCCCTTGCTTAAGTGTAATTCCCAATTCAAATAGAGGAAGGGGATCTTGCATGACATCATACATAAATAATAGATCTGAGCGCATCTGCCTGGCTTCTAGGGGCATTAGGTCAAGCTGTAATAACCTGTCCTTGTATTCTTCCTCCTTCACGCCATCAAGTCACTTAGTAAACTTCCTCTGAACCTTTTCTATTCTCTCTTTCACCCTTTCTAAAGGGAAACCATAACTGTGAAGCATATTCTACATGAGGGCAAATATATGCTCTGTGTAATGGGGTTAAGACTTTTTTGTCCCTAGTAACTATATTTCTCTTTAAGGACCAAATTATGTTTTTACACTTTTTGATAGCGGCGTTTGTTTGTTCATCTGTACTCATGGTATCAGATATCAGATATCAGAATATGCAGATCTCTTTCAGAGGAAGATTTACACAGTGGAACCCCACATAAAGTGTAATTCCTCATTTCGTTATCTCTGTTTATATGTATCATTCTGCATTATAACTTGTTTCATACAGCTTCAAGAAAACCCTGAATAAATTAGTATGCATGTTCCAGACTCCCTTCTAAATTGCTGTCAAAGCCCCCCTTCCTCAGCCCACTCACTGAGCACCCACCACCTCCACCACCACCACCTCCATTGGCCACGGACTTACCCATCCATAAATAGGTATATTTTTCTTGGCAGTTTTTTTCGTTTTATACAGTGCTGTGCCTTCATAGCTTATTACCTGGTGAGATGATCACGCCAGGAACTATAAATCCCGTGGGGCAGATGAGGTATACCCCAGGAACACAGTGCAGCTAAAGGAACAATTGGCAAGGCTGCTTGCAATAATCTTTACTGAGTCTATTCAGACATGTGTGGGGCATGAGGAGTGGAAAGTGAAAAAGCATAGCTAACTGCACAGCAGTTAAACTACCATGAGAGATCCTACCTTCCTCCCTCCCTCCTTCCTCCCTCCCTTCCTTCCTTCCTTCCTTCCTTCCTCCCTCCCTCATACCTTCCCTCCCTCCTGCCTTACTCTCTCCTCCTTCCCTCCCTCCCCACCTTCCCTCCCTCTCTTCCTTCCTCTCTCCCTCCCACCTCCCTCCCCCTCCCTCCCTCCTCTGTTCTTCCTTCCTCCTCTCATCTTCCCTCTTCATTCTTTCCTTCCTTTCTTCCACAATATTACAAGATGCACATCCTACTTGATTTACTGTCCCTACTTCAGAAACTGAAAAATCATGGTTTAGAACTACAGTCTTGCTTTTCTTTATTATCTCCAATCACTGAAAGCAAAAATTCAATATTTCTGTTCTTCAACTTGCATTTTTTGGTTGGTGCGTAACAGAATGAATACATTCTTTCATAGTAATTATGCCTTCATTTCCCAATGTGCCTTGAACTGAGGTGATATTTGTAATTTTGTGGCTTTTTCTTTCATGGAGGGGGGCATCAGGAAGGGCCATGGTGAGTGGGCAGTCAACAGGATTAAGTCTGTTGTGCCCTGACATCACCCAGGGTGCTAAAGATTTCCACCTTATTTTCCTTCTAGCACTAGGATGCAACCTGATGCTCCAAGCCAGAATGCACATGCTAACTCCTCCTCCTCAGAGCCCTTCATCAGTATCCTCTCTCCAGGCCCTTGCGAATGCTGCACTGTCACTTTTGATCACCCAGGTGGTAGTCATGCAGCACCCGGGGCCAACCTTCCTCCCCAGAGGAGGAGAGCACAGTCTAGTATGTTCAGTCCTCCCCTTCTCCCCACCGACCCTCCAGTAATCTGCCCCTGTTCCCAAACAGAGCACCACAAGCAGCAGTGCTGCACTGACTGGTTGCCTGTACCCAAAGTCTTTTATGATGATTTGCATATATTACCTATGATACCTTGCATTCAGATTGTATGTGTACATTGGCACTTTAAAAATAATAGCTTTTTTTTATGTTTTTTTCACCTCATTCTTATGCAATGCTGTTTTAGGAAAATATTGACAGACTTCTTTTTCTAACCACCAGGTGTCACCAATGCTTTACATACAGCTAAAATTTAAATGATAAATAGTGGTGACTAATAGTAACAAAATAATTAATATCCAGATACCTGTTTGAAATTAAAGCTTAAGATGTCATATTATGGAGTAACATATGAATCTTAAGTAACAGGTGCTAAATTAAAATTCATTCCAGTAGCACTTTTATACCAACAGGGAATGAGATTGAATTTCTACTTGAGACTACTTTGTATTTTCTCTTCTTAAATTACCTCAGAGTCACAAATATTTACAATTGAAATCAGTGCTTAGTTAACATTAGTTTCATTTCTGTGGAGAAAGGCAATGATATCTTATGTATACTGTACCAGTAGGTCAAACTAGTAGGAGACAGGTTACAGTGAAGAATATGTTAATGGGATAGGGAAACATTTTTAAGATGGGGTGCATTGCAACTGTCCCAATTTGTATCCATTTACTCCCTATTCTCTTTCTGTACAAATCTTTTTTTTTTGTTCCCTGTGGCCTTTAAAGACCAGGTTGACAGAAGAAAAAAAAGAGAGATCAAGGAAAGTTTGTTTCTAAATACATCTTTGGTGACAGCAGGTACAAGGGAAAACAGAGTACAAAGTACAGAGTACAAAGTACAGGGTAACAATTTTGAGCATTTGATAATTTAAAGGGGAAGTCAAGTTTTTAGGACCTCTTAAAGTCTGAACACCCATAAAAAGCTCTTTCAGATGAGGTATTGTGTTGACCTGTAGATCTTAGGAGTCCAGAGATATTCATTTGTAATTCAACCATAAATTAAACAAGGAAGTTGCTATGTAATGTTAAGCTGAGATGGAAGTGATGTCATGAGAGGACCAGCTGTGGTTAAAGAGCATGGCCTCCATTTTCAAAAGTTGGTTTAACTCATTCATTTTATTCAAGTAGTGTGGTGCTCAACCCATAAATGAGAGACAGATTCTTTTAGAATCAATTTGTATTCTTTTATTTTCTTTTGAAAACATTTTATTTTCTCTCTTGTAAATTTCTTTATATTGTCAGGTTACATATGGATATTCCAGTTTATTTTAAACATTTTATCAACCTTTATTTCATCTGTTAAATCTTCCTTGTAAAAATTCAGCCTTCATTGTTTTAGCTCTCTTATTATTTTTCCAGATGTGTTACGTTTCAGGACTAGTGTCCCTTCATCAGACTGAAGAGTAGCTATACTGTGGCTGTAGGCAACTACGTTTCAGGACTAATGTCCCTTCATCAGACTGAAGAGTGGCTAAACCGTGGCTGTAAATTTAAAATAAATCCATCAGCAATGTTGTCTCCATTTTTATGAATAATTTAAATATATGTCTATTTTTCTTAATATTAGTGTAGGTAGGGACAAACCTGTAGGTAGCATAATTTCACATCGTTGATTTTTTACGATGGCTTATAACATTTATACCTAGTAATGCAAAAGTGTTCTTCTAAAACTATAGTTCATATTACTATCAAATCTTTCATTTTTTAAAAGAGGGCTCATTATATCTTTTAGTTTGTCTAACATTGAGCATCTCCTTGTAATTGTTTAAAATGTCCTCTTTCATTTGTGATGTGTATGACACGATTACTTTCCCACATTCAGCTTAATAGTCTGACTTTCCTGACCATATGAGAACATGCTTACTTCAGTGATTTACACTTTCTTTTGAGTTCACAAACAACTTCTTCACATTATCTTTTGGGGTTTAACATTAATAGGTATAAATGTTATAAGCCAATTCAAAATTTGCCTGGTATTGAGAAAATAAAGCATGCTGGAAGGGTTTTTTTTACAGTTTAAAGATTTTAATATCTTTTGAAATGCTATGAAGTACTTAAATTGTTGTTTTATATAGATGGGAATTTTGGGAAGAAATAGAGGGCCAGATATTCAAAGCTTTGCGCCGGGCACAAAACGTTTGCACGGGTTTAGCGTGGGTCTGCTATATTCAAAAGGCCAAATAGCACGGGCAAACCGCATTAGCACCGGGCAAACCATAATCATATGCAAGGTGCAAAGTGAACATGAATACAGGTGCAATGAGATATTCAGTGACTAGCGCCATGCTAAGGTGTTTAGTACGACTTAGCGTGACCCATAGCGCAGTACAAATTACCGCCCAGGAAAAGCTGGTCTTAACTCTGGGTAAACAGCTTTGCATGATATTGTTGCTTTGCGCAGTGTTAGCATGGCATTAGCACAGCTTGCACGACCCTAACATATGAGTATGACACTTAGAAACTGCCAGACATGGAGGACACATGCTGCTCACTGATGGCATCACCATGATGCCAACAGCTGCCACAGGTCCCAGCCATGCACAGGCAGTAAGGGGTGATTGGGCCCACAGGGGACATCATGGTAGTGTGGCCATACAGCACACACCTGCAGACCATACAGCTGTGGTGCCCAACACATGCCAGCACACACAGGCAGCACTGTGGGCATGGTGGCCATTGAGGGGAGGGTGTACGGGTGGCCAGACCTCACCACAGCCCAGGTGTGACCACTGGACTGGGACACAGCACACAGTGCACATGGTCCGGTAGTGGGAATACCCCACTGCCTGTGTGCCTGTTGGATCCTACGTGCCCCCTCAGCCACATACAGCACAACTGTACAGATGCCACAGCACACACAACCGGCCATGTATATGTCACTGTGTGCATCCCATGCCACAGGTGTAGTGTCTGTGGATCACACAGCAGCGCAACAGTAATGTCCACTGTCAGGAAACACCTGCAAGTTGGGCCTGTCACTGTGTACAGTGCAGTCAGCATCACTGCCCTACACACAATAGGCAGTGCGGTGTCCACACACTACTGGCCCCCTTGCTACTGTAGTGTCTGCTGTGCACTATAGCATGCCCTACGGTGTTACAGTTGCATGCAGCACCACCACCACCTGTGCCTATGCTGTGTTGTCCCCTGGGGTACAATATGCTATGCTATACTGTACTGTGTACATGTAGCCTGCAGCTATCATCGTGCACTGCCAGACAGATCTACAGGTGGAGCTGTGGTCAGACCCGGCCAGCCCCTGTACTTCCAGACTGACATACAGGTGGCTCTGTGGGACCCTGCAGTAATGCTGGGCAAACTGCATGCAAATCAGGGCATAATGAGATGCTAATCTGGATGTTTGCCAAGAGACTACCTGAGTAGGCTCATTTGCATGTCACTTTTGAATATGGCAATGTTTAGCACTGGGCAAATGTGTTTGTACCGGGCAAACAGCTTAGCTCTGCACTAATCCTGCGCAAACATGTTAGCTCCGCACAAATGGTTCGGGGAATATTATACTGTTTTGCACACTGTACCTTCCCATAGGCTGCTCCCTGCAGCTGTACTGGGTCCACGCATTTGTTGGAACACACATTGGCCACATAAGTCACCTGTAGCTACTTTCACATTGCTGTGCACTGTATTGCTGTTGTGGTCTGCACTTCCTGGTCACTATATTCAGAGCTGTCTTATTCCAGGGCTAAGTTTGCCCTGCACTCTCAGCCCAGTTTGCCCAGCCTCATTCCCATGCTATATTCAGAGGCTGTTTGCCCCGGGCTATTCCTTCTGAATATAGCTTGCTTTGTGCTCCAGGCTAAGTTTGACCGCCAGGCAGTGCTAATTTAGCCCAGGGGCAAAACTTTGAATATCTGGCCCCCAGTATCTTATTGAGATTTTGTTTGAATTACAGAAAAAATGATTGTTTTTGAAAGCCACTTTGTGAAACGCCACCGTAAAAAATCAACGATGTGAAATTATGTTGCCTACAAGTTTGTTCCTACCTACACTAATATCAAAAAAAATAAGACATATATTTAAATTATTCATAAAAATGGAGACAACATTACTGATGGGTTTATTTTAAATTTACAGCTACGGTATAGCCACTCTTCAGTCTGATGAAGGGACATTAGTCTTGAATCATAGTTGCCTACAGCCACAGTATAGCTACTCTTCAGACTGATGAAGGGACACTAGTCCTGAAACATAACACATTTGGAAAAATAATATTAGGGCTAAAACAATGAAGGCTAACTTTTTACAAGGAAGATTTAACAGATGAAGTAAAGGCTGGTAAGATGTTTAAAATAAACTGGAATATCCATATGTAACCTGACAATATAAAGAAATTTACAGGACAGAAAATAAAAAAATTTTCAAAAGAAAATAAAAGAACACAAATTGATTCTAGAAGAATCTGTCTCTCATTTATGGGTTGAGCACCACACTACTTGAATAATTTGCTTTACAATTCCAAAGTGGTATCTCCCCCGCTCCTTTTTTTGAAACAAGGGACCGAGGGAAGCACTAATAGAAACAGAGCTAAATCAGCATATTTTGCAGCAAACCACCAACTGCAGAAAACTTGGGTGCACCGGGGACCCTGCACCAGATTTTAAGGGAACAGGGGTCCTGGTGCTAAAGTCCCTGAGTTTGCCACAAGCCAACCTATGCATTGACCAAACGGCGCATGGAAGGGGACAGTCATAAAGCTGTGGCACAGGCTTGCGGCAATGGGGGCGGTGATGGTGACCTGCTGGTTGGTTGCCCTGGTGGCTGGTGAGTCAGCTGAAGGATGCTCTGGTTCACAGAGGGGGCATGGAGTGGATCTAGCTGGCAAAGAGGGTGACGACTACCCCTGACAGGGGACAGCAGGGACAGTGTGGGTCCGTGGGGGAAGCAGACAAATCAACACCACCATGGGGGGCTGAGGGCTCTCATATGGCAAGGACTGCTGGCCGCTCCAGCAGTGATCTGGCAGGTGTCAGGGGCTTTCTGGTCAGCTTGCTCAGGGGAGCACATGGTCACCCCCCACCCAACAAGGGCTGCAGTGGTGGTGCACAGCAACTTAGACCAGCTTCAGGCTGGTCCAACTGCAGGATATATGTGCCCCTTGGGGGTGGCTTGCAAAATCCCAGTTTTGGGGATATTTTAGCCCTGCCCTGGTGCGTCCCCTTCTGCCATGGCACACTGGTGCAACCATTGCAAGCCCGGTAGGCACAGGTGGTGCCCCCAGTGGGGCACAGCCTCTTGGAAATTTGGGTCTGGTGCAAGCTATGGTGGAAAGAGCCCCTTGAACCATTTTTCCTTGCTATAGGCCCCTCTTTGCCAGTCCCAACCTTTGAAAATCGAGCCCCATGTGTTCATGTCCATTAAATAGGCAATTATTTTATAAAAGACTTCCTACTTTTATAATGACTGCTTTGTATATGTAATGAAACTGAGTTTTCACCTTTACCTTACAAACTGCCAGTGAACAGAATTTAATAAATTTCTGATGTTGCGATATTGGAAAATTTCAATTAAGAGGAAATCAAAGTATTTCAAAGAGAAACTGTAGATTTTTTTTTCCAAAGCAATATGCACATATTTCAATAATGCATTGTACCTTTTATATGTTTGCAATATTACTGTCTATCTGTGCACTTTTGCAGTTGATAAATAAGTAGTTTTTTTTCTTCCTAAGTAAGATCTGACTAGAAAGAAACTATCACCTGCTAAATTATAACAATTACAGCCACACTTCAAGAGTCAGTTTCAATGTAACAGCAAGGTAGGTAATCATTAATTACATGCAACATGTAGTTACCTGTTTGTTGCATGTAACTGCATTGCATTTGCAATGCAGTTACAGTGTAGTTACATGTTTTATGGCAGGCTCCATGGTGTTGAGCAGTAGAGGACTGCTCTGGCATGCTGGCAAACCCTTGTTTGCAACAGAGCTGGCACTACATTGTGGCCCTACACGGAAGTAAACACGGTAGGCCACCTTTTACAAGATGGTAAATTGCTTACTTTCCTGGAAGCACAACAGAAGTATGGGTGGCCTACATCTCTTTGCTTTAAATACCTTCAGTTAAGACAGATGCTTGCCCAACATTTTGGCACTGGGTTGTGGAGTAATGCTTACAGGTCTCAAATTCTCCATTTGTTTTACGTGGCACCACTATCCTATACTATATCTTTTTATTACAATACATTTCAAGAAATCCTTACAAGTAAGGCACCCAAGCCACACTATTATTGGGATTAAGCTATTCCTTTTCCCAGTGGTTCTCAGAACCGGATTCAGCTTTGGAAGAACACATACAGATATTTAAAATGGGATAGATACTGCCTTATGCAGCTTCAGATCTTTCATAACCTTTATTATACCCCAGTCATATTGCACAGAATGGGTAAACTCCCAACACTGGCTTGCTCCAGATGTCATAAATATCCAGGCGATTTATTACATATCCTTTGGGAGTATAAGAAAGTGACCCTTTCTGGGATATTATAAAACAACGGTAGGACCCTCTGTTGGGATTGGAAACGGCCTTTACACCAGTAATGTTTGTTGTTGGGTGACTTTGACACCAAATTAATTGGTAATCAAAAATCACATATGACCTTGATATCTGCCTATGCCAAAAAAGTAATCTTGTGACACAGGTGTAATCAGACTGCTCCCTGGTACAGGGAAATCTTATTTGCATTACAAGCAGAATGAGTTATTGCTAGTCTAACAGTCCTCCTTGACACATATAAGAAGATTTGGGAACCCTGTATACTCTATTGACTTTGGATTCAAGTACTGATGGAGATCTGCAATTCTCCACCGTGTTCTGCAAACACAAGATGTTATCTTTAGGACCATCTCATCTGCCTGTTAAATCCATTCCTGTAATCTGATCATGTTAAGTGCATCTGTTTAGCTCACTGACTTCTGGATTTTGATTGTACAAGCCTCTTATTTGAATCAGGCACCTTGTCTTTTTATATAATTTCATTTGGGTATATTTAGGGTATGTCGAAGCTTATACTCCTCCACGGTAGGGGGTGGAGGTGATGGGGAGGGGGGAGGGGAAGAAAAGTCAAGTATAAAGATCTTTACTGAATGTGAATTGTTAGTTGTGTTAATTCATCCCAATTATCCTGTACATTTGGTTATGCCTACTGTTTTCTGTACTATAGTGATTCTTAATAAAGTGTATTCAATTTGTTAAAAACAAAACAAAACAGAGCTGGCACTAGAGGAGGCGGCAGGGAGGGCAATGTAGCATCTGCTTGGATACCCACTCCTCTCCCAGGTGCCAGTTGTGCTGCATTCCACTCTGGAGTGGCTCTCGGTAACAGCATGGTGGAGTGCACTTGGCAATATGGGTGACCACGTGCAGTCACGCAACTGCCAGGTGAATATAGTATTCACATGCTAGTAAGGGAGGAGAGCGGGCTATCAGTAATGAGGAAAAATTCACACTCTAGCGGAAAAGCCTATCTTGAGGTAGGACCTGACACAGCCAGGTCAGGGAACACAAATGCTCGAGTGGGCAGTGATAATGAGGAGCCAATGGTAGACAGCTGGTGAAGTGACATACGTGATGTGTGACAAATGTCATGCATTATTTCAACTGATTTGTTCCCATTTTGTCTAGCCCACTATCTTCCCTTACTAGTTCAAGTACACTCCTTACCAATCTGTGCACGTATTATCCTGGATTTGGGTCGTGAACCTGGGGCTCCAGCAGGCAAGACACAAGCTCACAATACCAAAAATGTTATTGAATTCTTTGTTACCAGCAGTTTAAAAGAAAATTTGGATCCTTTAGAGATATATTATTTCTGAAAATAGGAACATTGCAAACAGTTGCAAATAAGAAATAATTTCCTCTTCTCTTTAAGGTTCATGTGTCTCTTACTTTCCCTTGCAGTAGAATTTGAAATGCTCATGATTTTATTAAAGACATCATGCTAAACTCATTTTGAGTCTACCTGTGAAAACTTTACCATTTAATGCAAAAGTTGACAGAGTGTCTCCTAAATATGCAACTTCCTATTCAGGTGATAATGAGAAACAAAATACAGGCACAGCAAATAAGACAGCAGAAGAAATATTAATTACTAAAGTAAACACAAAATCAACAGTAGTGCTCATTAGTGTTTGACACAATTCACAATACAATATTTTGATAAGGATTGTATAGATTACAGAGGGTATTATCCTCTGTGAAGACTTTAGGTTCCATGGGGCCTATTCTCAAAGCCCTCCAGAAGGATGCAAGGTGTATGTGTCAAAGAAAAATGACTCGTGTGCACCTTGCGCCAAATGATGCACACCAGGCTATTCTCAAAAACAGCCTATGAAAAATGCAGGTTGCTTGTGGCAAAGGGGGCTAGTGCCAGCCTTGCACTAAAAAATGGGCTGGAGCATGGCACACGGGGGTTTGCAGCAGACGCAAGCTGCCACATCCCCTAAAATTGTATTCTCAAAACACCTGGGGAGGACAACCATCGAAGTACATTTACACCAGCCAAGAGCTGGTGTAAGTGTACTTCTGGGTCCTCTGGGGGTTGTGCCAATGTGCTGCCAGCCATCCCTCATTGTACATCGGTGCCCCCTGCCCCAATCACATATAAATTATTACATAGAATGCCCTGTTGGGCTAGCGGCACCCCCAAGCCCCGATCCCCGAAAGTATTGTATAAATAGCCCTGTTGAGATAGTGTGCCCCCCAACCCCAGTCAACAATAATTAATATGGCAATAGCTGTGTTGGGCTACTGCCCACCAAGCCCTGTTCCTCCCGTTTTGGTAAATGACCCAATCGTTGGTCCAGTGGATCCCTGAGCCTGATCCCCCATTATATACAATAGTAACATACCTAGTAGTCTAATGGAATCCCACCCCACCTGGCAATGCCATACCATCCCACTCCCCCCAACCCATACCCCAGCCGACAATTGGCACAGTTCACCACCACTGATGAGGTCAGTTGTCGATTGAGTTCTCAGATGAATGGCAGAGCCTGTATATAGTACACACTCAGTGAATGACAGCAGCTGTCAGTCACTGAGCACGCATTTAAATACAGTACTGCTCATACAGAGCTCAGTTGGCGGCTGTCGGGTGATGAGTGATTTATTTATTTATTTAGCTTTTGTTTACCGGGTAAGTACACTAGACAAGTAGTATGCCTATTTTCAGGAACAACCCGGGAGAGCACAAAACATACAGTATACATACATGGCAACATTGGAGAAACAGCATGATACAGTGAAAAACAGCTATAACAGCGCTTGTATAAGGGCAGAGATACTGCCACACATAGTACAAATTATTACAGGATATAGATAGACATTAGAATCACTGAATACATATTTCATAGACCATCATGGACTCAGAGTGGACAATAGTGGACTGCAGAGTATTACATTACAGAGACTAGGAGCAGTCACATCTTGTCGTTTGTTTTAGGTGGGACCACAGGTAGGAGCGAAGGTCCCATGAGAAGGCAGAGGCGAACAGAGTCCGAATGGAGTTCCAGAGCCTAGGCACAAAAGCGAAAGTCATGATCCCCATAAGGGTCCGAGTAGGGGAACTTTACAACTCAGGTCTGTGACCTGAGCTGGTAGGGATGGCATCCAGTTTTGGGAGGAGATGCGCCAGTCCCGACGGTATGCCCATGGCAAGCACTTTCCTGGTGAAGTTTCCTACACCAAGGATCAGGAATTCTGCAGGGGGAGCCAGCTGAGTTTGTCATAGAGCTCACATCGGTGGGTGAGCTTGGGAGCAGCAAGTGCAAACCGACAGATATCATTATATGCCGTGTTCCACCGATTAAGATGGATTTGAGGTGACCTGGCAAATAGGTGGTATCCATAACTAAGGGAGGGGAGAAGCACTCCACTCGCAAGTGCCAGCCTCGCTCCCGGAGTCAGGTTGTATTTGGCCCTGTAGGCAAGGCCAAGCTTACACTTGGTGGTTCTGCAGATGTTTTGGATATGGCTTCCCATGTCAAGTTGTGGGTCGAGGGTGACCCCAAGATATTTAATTGAGCTTGCTGTTGGCAACAAGGGACCTCCATCACAAGCTATTTTGAGCATAGCTGATGGGGCTTTTAACTTGGCCGTGGAACCAAAGAGCATGGCCTGAGTTTTGTTAGGATTCAATACCAGTCTATGGTTGGTAATCCAGGCCGAGACTCTGCTGAAGTCTTCAGATAGGCACTGGTTAAGGTCAGCAGCATTACGAGCATGGGCCACTAGCACAAGGTCATCTGCATAAAGCATGACTTGGCAATGAGAGGTCACCCGTGGGAGTTGATTAATAAAAAGTGAGAATAGGAGAGGTCCAAGTACCGATCCCTGGGGAACTCCCATGGTCACAGCCCTAGGCTCCGAGAGGACCTTGTTAAAGCAGGTGCACTGCTTTCTACCCATTAGGTAGCCCATCATCCAACTCATGGCATGCGGAGAGAACCCGAGAGCCCTGAGCTGCTCCCCCAGTAGGTCATGGTTGACAAGGTCAAAAGCTTTTGACAAGTCAATAAATATAGCACCTGACAGTTTGCCCTGATCCATGGCAGATCTAATACTAGAGGTTACAGTAATCAGGGCAGTAGTGGTACTATGACCCTTCCGGAAACCATGTTGGGCCCCAGAAAGCAGCTCATGGGTATCCACCTACTCTGAGAGTTGCTCCGCCACAACCTTTTCCAGGAGTTTACCAAGGGATGGGAGAATAGCAATAGGGCGATAGTTGTCAGGGAGTTTGGGATTTCCCTGCTTCAAAACAGGGACTATCCTTGCCTCCTTTCAGATGTCAGGGATTATCCCCGAGCTAAGGGATAGGTTAAAGATATGGGCAATCAAAGGCAATGTGCTGCTCCCAGCTTGAGAAGCCTGGGCTCAAGGTTGTCAGGCCCTGCACTGGAGTGTTGGGAGAGGGCAGCCAAGTGGTTCTGAACATCAAGGACGACATCGGCCTTAAGATTAAATACTCTCTGAGGAGGATGTTCACTCTGCATCGGAGGATAGTGTGGCTGACCCCATCGGTCGTGAAGCGAGTGAGGGCCGAAAGGTCGGATAAGTGGAGATTGAGGTGTCCGGCCATAGTGTGGGATTATTGCACGAGACTCCATCAATAATCATGTCCACGACACCGAGTGAGAGGGCCCACTGATGAGGGATTTAATGTTCCTCCAGAACCTCCTAGGATCTCTGACAGAGCTAAGTAGTGCCGATTTACAGAAGTTACTTTGGCAGCCCTAATGGCTTTTTACACCGATTCCTGAGTTGCCGATATCTCAGGAGATTAGCAGGATCTCTGAACCCTTAGTACTTGCCCAGCATTTGTTTCTCTCCGCATCTGGGCAAGTCACCATTCAGCCAGAAGGTGGTTGTTCCCTCACCTCCGGGTGACCCTGGGGCGTGTCTATCTTGGAGAACACCAAAGGAATGTATGAAGCAGGAGGCTGCCACTGAGGGGTCAGAGGCTTCAAGCACCCTGGTCCAGTCAGTACATCCTAGGTCGGCCAGGAAAGCCTTAGGGTCAAAACTGGAGTATTTTCTGACTTGAATGATTTTGTGGAATTCTAGGAGGATTTTCCAGACACAGTATACCGGGGAGTGGTCAGATATGGAGTCTGATAGCGTGCCTGATGAGGCAATCCTCTCCGGCCGGTTGGTCAGGATCCAGTCCAGCAGGGAACTTGAGGAACCATTGACTGCCTGTCTCGTCGGGTCATGGATGGGCTGGGGGGGAGCAGGGTGGTAGGGCACTGCTGGGTGGGGGTCCACTAGACTGCCAGGTATATTACTACTATATGTATCGGGGGATTAGGCTCGGAGGAGCCACTGGACCACCAACTAGTTGTTAAACCTTCTCCACTTAATGGTACTTACTTTTATATCTGCACTTGCGCCACCTGCCTGGGTACTGTCTCCTCAATATTGTATCACTCTGTTATTCAAACCACTGTATCTACTGTCTTGTGGACTCACTTCTGCATAAATCAGGTGTGACATGGTTACTGTACTCCTGCCTGTATTGCCGCATGCAACTGTCCCTGGTTGTTGCCTGTAAAAAGTTAACATTCTTGTCTAGCGCACTTAATTATCATATTATTCTGTTCTTCTTGCCATTGTAAACTGTCTTTGCACCATTTGTAAACACTGCTTTGTTGTTCAAATTGTTGCTTAAATCCTGTTGAGATATGCTCAGTGTACTCCTGTCTGTACATCCTTCTGTTGTTTGTAACTCTCCCGGATCGTGCCTGAAAATAGACAACATTCTTGTCTAATACACTTACCCAGTAAACAAAAACTAAATAAAATAAATAATTGGGTCATTTACCAAAACGGGGGATCGGGGCTTGGGTCACTAGCCCACCAGGGCTGTTGATTATTAATTATGAGGATCGGGTTGGGGTGCTACTATCCCACCAGGGCTATTTATACAGTACTTTCAGGGATTGGGGTCCGCTAGTCCAACAGTGCCACTGACATATTAATTATTGCTGATCAGGGATCGGGGGTCTGCTAGCACAACAGATCTATTGTCATATTAATTATTGGTGATTGGGGTTTGCGGGGGACTAGCCCACAAGGGCAGTTTACTTATATTGCTCAGAGATCAGGGCTGAGGGGTGGGCGTTTGTGTCCTTTGACTATACACTGCCACAGGCTTGTGGTAGCCTGTCTAGGTGTGCCCTCTGTTTGGTGCACTGCTAGGGTTGCAGCAAGCTGCGGGACTTAGCCGTCAGGACCTTGCCCAGTGGAGAAACGGGTGCAAGGTCCCTGGTGCATTGGCAATCGGCGCAAGTTGCCTTTGGTGTGACTTGCACCGAACCTTTGAGAATCGACATCCATGTATACATGAATGTCTGTTTCACTAATCTGCAACATAAGAAAAGAGTTGCTGCATTCTGTTCAGATGTTTTGGAGCAGGGAGACAGACTCCTGATTTTGGAGTTAAAATGTAGAGTTTAATAACAAAGGAAAATATACTGTATATTCTCTTTGAAACTGACCAACTAGCAGCTTTTCTTAAAGACTGTCAGTCAACAGATCTGTCCTTTACTGATTAAGAATCCACTCATTCTGCACCATCGAGTTAATGGAGATAATACATCTAGTCTTGGATGTACCCTCTACAAGTGAACCTCTGACTATGGCCACATGGAAAGTTATTGCAGAAGAGGAAAAGAGTGCATAACACTGTTACATTCTGATGAGTGCCACTTTTGTTATTTGTAAATGTTTTTGAACAGATACATCTTGAAATGGAAATTTTACATGTGTGAAGATGATATAAACGTTTTGACTCATTAATTATAGTAATTACTCCTGTAAGAGGTGATCTGTGGCTTCTAAAGGTTCCCTACTCTTGCAGAGCTCATGAAGCCTGCCAGAAAATGTCCTCATAAATATTAATTCAGTTATCTACAGACCTGGGAGCCTGTCTGAAAGACATGAGATCATTTTTTGATTATGCTGTATGGGATATCTATAGTAGTTTTTATTATGGTGTAAACCTTTATCTGCTGAGTGAAAGGAAATACATCTAACTATTGTATAAATCGTATATTACTTTTTTGTATGAGGGCCTGTTTAAACTAGTCAAACTAAAGCTTGAATTATGCTATATTACTTTCTATGTTGTTTCAAGAATAGTTAAAGAGCAACTGGCACATTCAGGAGAACATTAACAAAACATAACATTTAAACCTTTACTATCTTCTTCCTGCCTATTTTCCAATGATTCTTATATTCTAAATTCCCTCAATGATATATATGCCATCTGTATCTTCTATTACTGTATCTCATGGGCTATTTTATGCTCTTATCTATAGAAACATAGAAGTTGATGGCAGATAAGGACCGCAAGGCCCATCAAGTCTGCCCATTTCTTTTTCTACCTTTTAAATGTGCCATCGGCCTTTGCTCTGTCAGTGGCCTATCTATTCATAGTCATTTGTATTGTTCCCCTATGCCTACCCCATGCCTGTTTGAAGCCCTGCACTGTATTCATAGCCACCACTTCTTGTGGTAAGCCATTCCATGCATCCACCACCCTTTCTGTGAAAAAGAATTTCCTCACATTCCCCCTTAATCGGCCCCCCTCTAATCTCATGCTGTGTCCTCTTGTCCTGCTATTTTTCTTGTATTTAAACAGTTAGACTCTTTCACCTTGTTAATGCCCTTAAGGTGTTTGAATGCCTCGATCATATCACCTCTCTCCTCCTTTGCTCTAGGGTATACATATTGAGCTCTGTTAATCTGTCCTCATCACGTCTTCTGATGCAGTCCTGCACCATTTTGGTTGCCCTTCTGGACTGCCTCCAATTTGGTTAATGTCCTTGTGAAGGTGTGGCCTCCAATACTGCACGTAGTACTCCAGATGGGGCTCAACTAGTGTCTTGTAAAGAGGGATTATTACCTCTACTGGCCCCTGTGATCTCTACACACACCCTAACACCCCTAGCCTTACCTACTGCTTTAGAGGTCTGTTTGATGATTTCAGGTCATCAGTGATGATGATGCCCAAGTCTCTTTCTTCCTTTGTGATTGCTAGCAACTCCCTCCCAGCCTATAGGTGGCTTCAGGGTTTCTCTTCCTATGTGCATGATTTTGCACTTCTTGCATTAAATCCTAGTTGCCACTCTTCTGACCATTTTGCTAGTTTATCCAGATCTCTTCTCATTCTGCCCACCCCATCTGGATCATCTACTCTGTTGTAGATCTTAGTGTCATCTGCAAACAGACAAAGCCTTTACCCTCTAGTCCATCTGCAAGGTCACTAATGAAGATGTTGAAGAGGACTGGCCCCAGGACTGATCCCTGAGGTACCCCACTTGTGACTTGCATTCTTCTGACTGTATACCATTTACCACCACTGTCTGTTTCTGCCTGTCAACCAGTTTGCCACCCAGTTGACCAACTTCTGACCCACCCTGAGCCTACCCAGCTTATTTATCAATCTTCTATGTGGAACAGTGTCAAAAGCTTTGCTGAAGTCAAGGTAGGCGACATCAACTGCTCCCCTTGGTCCACCACCTGGTTACCCAGTCAAAGAAATCTATGAGATTAGTTTGACAGGACCTTCCTTTGTAAACCCATGCTGTCTTGGATCCTGTGCCCTATGGATTCCAGGTGTTGCACTATCCTTTCCTTAAGGAGTGCCTCCATAATCTTGCCCACTACTGAGGTAAGACTGACTGGTCTGTAGTTCCCCGCCTCCTCCCTGCTACCACTCTTGTGGAGCGGGATCACATGAGCCCTTCTCCAGTCTTCTGGGACCTCTCCTGTGCTCAGAGACTCACTAAACAGTTCTGCTAATGGCTCTAATTAACATATAGTCACTTGTTGCTTTCTTGTTACAGCTTGTTACTGTTATGTTTACAGCTCCGTTATGTTGAACCACTGTCAATTATTCTATGACCAAGGAATGTGCAATGCTGCCCTGTACCTTCTGTTATGGTCTGCTTTTCCATCATTGTTTTTCCATCGTTGTATAACTGCCCTCCACCTTTGATATGTATTAAGCCTGCTATGTATCTGTTTGAAATGTTCTGTATTTGTTCCCCATGTTTTGTAATCTCCTGGGTCATGCCTAAAAATAGTCATATAGTTGGCTAGCGCACCTACCTGGTTAACAAAAATGAAGTAAATAAAAAATAAAACACAGTTCAGCTTGTATTTCACATTAGTTTTGTATTCTTTCTCTCCATTATTTATTAATGAGATCATTTGTGTGAAAACATGATCTTTGCTCCTGAAGAGTTCATCTGTTCCTTTTGCTTTCTCCCTGAGTTCATAATGCCTTGCTTGTGACATTGCAGTTACTCCCATGGCAACAGATTGTGATGTCACAACAGAACATAATGACTTTAAGTAGGGAGTAAGCTAGAGAGGCAGATAAAAGCTAAGGGAAATCTAAGAGATAAATATCATGTACTCATGCAGATTTACTCAGTAATAAATAACAAGGAAGAGAAATATATAGAATACACATGGAATGCAAGCTGAATTGTACAGTACCTAGTTATTATGTTTTTCAAAGTTTTTTGGGTGTCTGTAGCTCTTTAAAAATTGAGAATGAGAAAGTTTTGTAAAAGGTAAGTAGGTAGGTGGATAAATGCAAGTCATTAGGGATAAAAGTCCCTGTTTACAAGACTATGTGTATTACAAATAATTGCAATAAAAAACAGACTTAGGTAGGTAGGCAGGTGACATTTATTTATATGGTGCCCAGTCCCAGAGGCTCTGGATGCCTTACACAATAAACAGACAGGGTGAAGCAAAATAATCAACCAACTAAAAAGGATAAATACATGTAACACCCGGGTTCCCCTGGAGTTACTAGGACCCCTTCAGTATAGTGTAGGTACCGTAGGTATGGGCAGCACACAAAAAGTTAAAATCCTTGTAGTGTACTTTTCAACATTCTGTGCCTAGTCTTGGCTGAGCAGGAGGAGCTGACTTGCATATGGAACTCTTACAGTAGCACAACCCCCTGGTTATCAGGGCTGCAGTTTGACTGATTAGTCAGTGTTTTGTTACAGTTTGGAGAATGAACAGGTTAGTGTCCTGCTAGCTAGCAGCCCAACTTCCAGTGGGAGAGCCCATCTGTGTTTTTCTCGCAGTAGTGTGTCAGCGATAGGTCTGTGCACTGGGTAGTGGTGGAGACCATCTGTTCCAAGGCCCCGAGAGGGTGAATTTCATCACAAAGTTGTGATCATCTGGAGTTGGTATCAGT
Source organism: Neoceratodus forsteri (assembly GCA_016271365.2). Taxonomy (NCBI): domain Eukaryota; kingdom Metazoa; phylum Chordata; order Ceratodontiformes; family Ceratodontidae; genus Neoceratodus; species Neoceratodus forsteri. The sequence goes on along the minus strand of CM057454.1, from coordinate 1,064,046,090 downwards.
GAGTAGCTGTTGGGGCAACCCCCTCACCATGTCACTTCCTAAGTACTGCCCAGAATAGACTGTGTGTTTTACAACAAAGCTCTAGCCTTTTAAAATGTAAATTGCTTGGGATTCCTATCATTTGAGTTCAGTACTTCAGAAAGCCCTACAGCCTAGGGCTTCGGTGTAGTTATTGCTGTGACTTTTCCAAGTGTTACTGTAGGTGGGGTCCCATGGAAGAGAACCCCCACAGTTTGTGAGAACTGGTAGTTCTCTCACTCCAATTCATCCATCTAGGGTTTGTGGCCATTGAATATTCCCCCTGTCTGGTTCTTCTAGTTCTGGTGATTTAGAGTTATATCTGTGAATCTAACAATAGGATCCTCTAACACTGTAGTCTGCTTTCTATGCTATCTGCAACCCCCCCCCCCCAACACACCTTCTTGATAGGCTGTGGAGCTGTTGCACTGCATTGTCTGCTCTTGTGTGCCACAACTGTACCTTTTTACTCCACAACATCACTGTTCAGTGGAGAATATCTCTTCTGGAAGATACGGGATGGCTGCCTCTCTACCAGACCTTGACTTCTAATGTTCTGACTGATGTAAGCCAGCCAACTCCAGCTCTAGCTAACAGTTTTTCTATTCCAGTCTTTTTCTCTTCACTCCCCATTTTTCCATGCATGATTCATTCTAGCATAGGCAAGGCAATTTTATTTATATGGCACCCAATCCCAAGGGCTTTGGGCACCTCACAGTGACAAACAATTTGATAAAACAAAATACAAATAAAACAATAAATTATAATTAAAAAATAAATATCCTCAACAGAAACATTAAACAGCAGCATCATACCCCAAAACACAAGGTGAACAAATGTGTTTTCAAATGGGATTTGAAAATGGTCAGGGAGGGAGCTTCTCTTATCTACATGGAAGGGTGTTCCAGAGAATTGGACCAGCCATTCCAAATGCCCAATCCCCCAAAGACTTTAGACAAGATCTTGGGACAGACAAGAGGCCAACCTCCACCAACGAAAGGGGATGGCTAGGAGTGTTTAGGGTCAGAAGGTCTTTCAGATAGCCCGGAACTAAACTGTGTGCTTGAAGTTGATGTGCTCCCACACCGGCAGCTAGTGCAGATATGGAGAATTGGCATAATATGCCCAAATTGGGAGGTATCAACAACCAGCTGGGCTGCCGGATTCTGAACCAGCTGCAAGTAATGCAGTAATTTTGTGAATAACCGCAGGTATAGAGAGTATTACATTAATCCTTTTTTACTCTGTGTGTGTCCTAACTAATGTCATTGACGCGGAGCTTTTGTAAATGAGTCCCTGACTCAAAGGGTTGTAATTCCTAGACTGAATGCAAATAAAAAAAAAATCCAGTCTTGACAAAACCAGAGCGTGCATCAGTGCTGCTAGATTAGCTGGTTCAAGAAAGGTCAAAGAGATTATACTGCAAACACAAAAGTCTCTTCGGCTGGTGCAGATCAGGGTAGCTAGCCAACCATCATGTAAAAGAACCAGACTGATAAAGTAATAAAAACCACTGACAAAATGGCAAATAAATTCTAATGAAATTTATTAATGGTAAAAGCAAGACAACCACCCACTACCTTGTCCCGGCGTTTCGAGTGTTACCTCTTCATCAGAGGGCATGGTTTAGGGAGACCACCATCACCATTTTATGCACAATATAATTAAATCACATGATTAATACATCCAGTGAAAAATAATGAAAAAACATTTTATGTCATCACTAATTTATATCAAAGCATAAAAAATCATGAATTTTACCAACAATAAGTATGCCTCCATTTCTTTTATTTATTTATTTATTAGAAAAGTCAGATTTATAACCTTTGAGTCATGGACTCATTTACAAAGGTACCTCATCGCTGAGGGGATAGACAGAGTTACATAGTGTGGTTACAACAGTGAGAACAGTACAGGTGCAGAACATTAAACACAGAGTACACATAGGTTACATAATAATGTTACTTATAATAGGTTACAGTCAAATACAAGGTATCCAAGGGTTACATTGGGGAGTGTAGGATGGGGAGTGGGTGGGAAGAGGGGAGAGGATTTCAAACAATTAATGCTCATTTTATATATATATATATATATATATATATATATATATATATATATATATATATATATATATGTAACCACCCTACAAATGGTGGTTCCTGAAAAATCTTCCTTGGGTGTGCCTAATGGCCACTGCCAGGCTGATGTCCTGCGTCTTAACCGTTTAAAAACTATTGCATGTGAGTGCCCTATTAGCCTCCACGCCTGTCTGTTTAAGAGCTACCTATATCACAGTGTATAATGAATCTGGGTGGGGGCTGAGTGTTTCTAAGCTCGAGTCCTGCCTGGGCTGCCATATAATCGCTTCGTTTTACCATTGCTAATTGCGCAGAGGGAGCTCTGTTGGAAACTGTGATTGTTTGCTGTGATTGTTTGCTGTTTAAATGCTGTATTAATAATGATATCGTAGTTTGTCTAACCTGCCTTCTTTGCAGCATGGACTTTTCTGCTAACCACCACCATCTTGGTTCTGGACCAAAAATATGCACCAATCAGTGCCTTTGGGGGCCCTAAAATGGAGCCTGCCCCAGGTGTCTTGTGGGAGTGAATTTCTGTAGGAATTGTAGTTTTTACATTTTGGTGCCTAAATGAACCTGGAGGGGGAGCCCTTGCTGTGACAGACAGATGGATCAACCAACTAAATCTTTTGGACCTCTGGGAAAGCCCCAAGCTGCCTGCAGCAGTGAGTCAGTCTGAGTTTGGAGCTGAGAGAGTGAACAGCTCGAGTTATTCGAGCAGGTTCGACCACATAGTCGCGCGGGAAACTGGTAGGAAGGCTGTGCTTGGCCTGCCTGCCTCCTTTTCCCTCGTGAGGGAATCCTTCAGTTAAATTGAAATCGGACTTTATCGGATAAGTTTGTGTCCAGAATTACCGAATTGTGACTGCCTTGTTACCTGAAGAGAACCGAAGATTTACTTCCTCGCAATCAGCCTGTCAGGACGTCTGAAACAACCGCAGAGCATACGGTTTTGCACAGAGACACTGTAATTGCAACCGGACTGTCATCCGAACTGTGGTACTGTTTTTCCTTTACTATGAGTGTGCTGAATGCTGTTAGTGGGTTGCGAGTTGGTTCCCCACTGTTTGATTGTGTCACGCTTGCTGGAGGCTGTATCCAGCAATTACTGGACTGTTATCCGAACTGCTCACCCAGTCTGGGCCCTGACAACCTGGCCCAGCCAGCTGCTCACACTGCAGAGAAAACCATCAATGAGAGACTATCCTGGGAATCAGCCCCCTGCTCAACAATCACGAACAGGAACGACACCACGGTAAATTGTGTGGGCTCTGCTTCTTCTGGCAGACCAACAAGTCATCCTGCAGTCTCCATTTCATCCATCCTCTGTCCTGTATGGGGTAGCGTGAATAAACACCAGGGTAGCTCCCTGCACCAACAGCTTAATCAAAGTGTTTCATCTGATTTAATTGTTTTGTTTGATTATCTTGAACTGAGCCACCTGGCTCCAGATTACAAATTGTTGGTTACTGTGCATGACTATTTCTTTCCATCATTAGGGCCCCGACCAGCTGCAATGCCGGCCTACCTTGGGCAATGCTTCAGGCTAGCCTTTACCAACAACTGGGTACTCAGAGTGTGTGTGACTGTGTTGTGAGACTCTAAAGTGCACGCATTGTAGCCTGATTAAATCAGCCACTAAGCCAATCAGACAGATTATGTCCCTTCCTTGTTCATCCCCCCTAAATAAATCAGATCTGAATCTTTTTGCATTTAAACTGTTTGTGGTGCATCTCTGTACTATTAGCACTGTGTTACTATTGCTTGCTGTGTCTAACCTTATTTTACAGGGGGTTTCCAGGGCCGAACTGGTGGAACCAGCCCTGGTGGTAAGTGCAACAAGTGTGGGAGTACATCTGCTGTTTGGGGATTGTTGTATCTGTGTGCCCAGTACATTGTTTAGGCCACTAGAGGGGAAAGATGGGGGTAACAGTGTCCCAGAGGGCTGTACCCAGGTCAGCTACGCTACCACTAACCCTGCCCTTCGGGTGGAGGCACCTATTTTCAGTACCCCAGCCCTTTAACCTGCACCTGGTCACACAGGCAAGGTTAGTAGCTCTTGGGATAGCGCCACCTAGGAGTTACACACACACAAAATATATATATATATATATATATATATATATATATATATAGATATAGATATGTTAATACCCTTTTAAAGAACATTTATTAACTTTTGCTGATGGAGACAATAGTGTTGAAAAGAGCAAACAGTAGATAAGCAGGCTGGAGAAGACTGCGATCAGACATCAGTAAGGATGCGATCTGCATGTAACTCATCCTGGTCAAAGGAGAGAAATAGAGAAATTCCCTAGAAAAGAGATTAAAAAATAGGAGAAATCAGTTGTTTTATCATATGCTCAGTGGTACACAGTATTTATGAACATGCGAACATACAAATTTGCTAGCAGAAATAGGCCACCTGGTCTATCAAGTCTGCGCGAGTGTGCAGCTAGCACTTTCACCTTGCAGCTTCCCCAACCCTCCCCTTCCCAGTTACCACCCCTCTCTTCTTGTCCCATCCCCTTTTGAAACTACCCACTATCTTACAAGCTACGAATTCCTCTGGTAGAGCATTCCATTCTGCCACGGCCTTCTCCGTGAAAAAGTCTCCTCATTTCCATCCTAAATCTTCCCTCCTCCAATCTAAGGCCATGCCCTCTCATGTCCCTCCCCCTCCTCAGCCTGAGTATCCCTTCAGTGCCTGCCTTATTTATCCCGTTTATGAACTTAAAGCTCTCAATCATATCTCCCGGTCCCTTTTCTCCTCCAATGAGTACATGTTAAACTCTCTCCCTCAGCCTCTTCTCATATGATCCATCCTCCAATCCCTGGATCATCCTTTTTGCCTTGCGTTTTACCCCTTCCAGTAATTTCACATCCTTCTTCAGATATGGGTGCCAGAATTGCACACAGTATTCCAGGTGTGGCCTGACCAGTGTTCTGTAGAGAGGCAGGATCACCTCCCTGCTCCTGGAGGAGATCCCATGTTTCCTGGAGGAGATCCCTTGTTTCCTGGAGGAGATCCCTTGTTGGCTTTCACTGCCGCCCTCTTTCACTGCTATGTATTGTTCATCTTCCTCATTACAACCACCCCTAGATCCTTCTCCTCCTCAGTGGAACCTAGCTGCACCCCTCCCAACTGGTAACCCCTCCCTGGGTTCTGTGCTGCAAAGTGCAAGACTTTGCACTTTTTTGCATTGATCCCCAACTGCCACGCTTCCGACCACTCCAGCAGTTTAGTCAGGTCGTCCTGTAGCCCCTGCCAACCTGCTATATTGTCCACCACCACCCCCCCCCAATTTGGTATCATCAGCGAATAGACTGATCTTATTCCTGATGCCATATGAGATGTCCGCTATGAATATTTCAAACAGCACTGGTCCCAGTACTGATCCCTGCAGCACCCCACTCGTCACAGCCCTTGGAGATGAGAGTTCCCCCCACCACCACTACTACTCTCTGCTATTTGATCAAGTAAGCAATAACCCATGACAGGGTGTGGGGGTTATAGGCATTTAATCCATGCCTGGGGTGTGTTGTGAGGCATGAGGCTGCAGGCCGAGTGTTCTCACAGCACTCCAGGCGTGGATTAAATGCCTTTAACCCCACACCCTGGAGTGGGTTATTGTGCCTATAACATGGGTTACCTCCGCCATAGCACAGAACCCCCCAAAAATTAGGTGTTTACCATCTTTTGCTGCCTAAAAGGCATATTATCCTTCCACTCTGTAAAGTAGTCCCTTACAAAATATGTCTTATGTTTGTTTTTATGCATGGTAACTTAACTATGTCTCTTTTAATATATTCTCTTAGCTTTCTGGTACATTATACACTAGCACTGCACAGCACAGAGCCATGGTATGAGTTTCTGCACCACTGCAGTTGGCTACTACTCCTATAAGTGGCAGCTGTGGATTAAACTGTCAGTACGCTGTATGGTTGCTCTGTGCTGCATACTTCAACTGTTGTGAATCAAAATCACATGCAGACTACTTATTACTTTAGGTGGCATGAAGCCCTGCTTACCCATGTTGGGAACAATCGTCTTCTTCTTCTTCACCTTTTACCACATCTACTATCAATTAAAGTCTGTGCTTCTATGTGTATATACAGCTGCCGCCTACTGTTCACGCTATTGCATGGAAACAACAGACTTTTTCGCCCCAAATTACATATGCAAAATTACCATTTCTCCCTGCTATGCATTCCGAACAATAGAGCACTATTCTGTCACATGTAGGGAACTCAACAGCACTACTATACGTGTTTTGTGCTGCTGTGCTACTGAACACTGCAACACTCTAAGCACAACAGTAATTTGCTCTTTCCTGAATGGATGTGTACAGCTTATTTTCTGGTGCTCCTGTTCACTTTCTCTTTGCACATCTGTGCCGCACTCAGCTACTCCCTCTGTGACAAAAACAGTGCTACTTACACCTTCACAGATGTGTTCTTGTGTCAGGAGCAGAAGACGCCTTGGTGTATCTAACCCACAATTGCTTTGAATTCCAGAATGAGCATTATATTCAGGTATGCAGAATGGCAATGGGTGCCAGTATGGCACCCAGTTATGCCAATCTGTTTTTAGAGAGGTGGGAGCATACCAGAATTTTAAAAGCAGGAATGAATCCATACTTTGAGCACATTAAGGTTTGGAGACAATATATTGATGACTGTGTGTGGGAAGGGAATAATGAACTGATTCCAGACTTCATTACATGGTTACATGCAACAACCAGTAATGAAAAACTACAGTTCTTAGACTTGGAATTACATGGAAAACATGGAGAACTAGTAAATGTAGTCAGTTACAGAAAACCCACAGCCAAAAATTCACTTTTGAGAGCGGATAGTTCCCACCCTCCCAAACTTAAACAGTCCATTCCTTTTAGTCAGATGCTCAGACTTAGGAGGAATTTCAGCAGTGAGGAACATTTTTTGAGACAGGCATCTGAGCTAGAGAAAAGATTTCTCGAACGGGGTTATGACAGACAATTACTGATGAACACCAAAAATAAAGTTTTAGAGATGGACAGAGGGCAACTGCTCCATGTACACACAGACAGAAAAATTATGGGATTAAAAGACTCCCCAATCACATTTGTGACAGAATTTAATCAGTTGTCAGGCAGGATTGGCAATATAATCCACCGCAGTTGGGACTATTTTGGCTGGGGATGTGCAGGTACATCAAGTTGTAGGGACCAAACGAAGGATCTCTTTTAAAAGAGCCAGAAATTTCAAAGACAGGATTGTACGTAGTAGATTGATATCATCAGTAACAACAATCCAAACTTGGTTACCACAGAGATCGGGTGGGTTCTATAAGCGCCAAAGATGCAACATTTGTAGGTACACCAATATAGTCAACAAATTGACCCATCCTAGAAATGAACAAATCAGTGCTGAAACAAGAGAGTGTATAACATGTGACACTCCTTTCACCATCTATGTTCTGTGGTGCCCTTGTGAACCTGTGTACGTTGGTCACACAGTCAGACCACAAAAACAGTGCACACAGGAACATATTAGCTCCATCACTAATAACAAACAAGATACTTCCGTTGGCATATACTTTTCCACAATTCATGGCTACAACCCTGAACATGTAAAATTCATGAGGACTGAACATGTTAAAACCCCAAGGAATGGAGGGAATAGAACAAACATGTTGCTTAAAAAGAGAGTTTTTGGATTTACACTCTCAGAAGAGTTAAACCACAGGGCTTGAATGATTCTTGGGATTTAAAGCCCTATCTGCTAAACTGATGAACCATCCACAGACTCTATAGCTAAAATACTTTTCAGATCCAGCCCAGATAGCTTTATGATTTGGGATATACTTTGATTCTATTTTTACTTTATATGTGGTACATAAAAAGGAGCTTTAATAAATGTCTCAACATGTCATGTTTAAAAATGGAAAGAGATGTTTTTTGAACTGGAAAGTGGGGTCACATGGTAATTTCTTGTAATTATTGGTATCATTCAGTAACACCACGGCAATGGAAATATAATGCTGCCTGTCTAAAATCACAAGATTACTGCCTCGAGAGCAACACCATCCAAAGATGGTAGGATGGCGCTAAAACCCAGCGCTGATGAACCATACTGATCTGGTCCACCAGTAGCACTTCCATCTTCAAATGATTCAGTCTAAGCTAGCTGGCTGCCATCCAGTCCTGAATTTCCCTAAGGCACTCACTCAGTTCCAATACAGCTGTCCTATCATCAGAGGCACAAGACATGTACAGCTGGGTCTCATCGGCATAACAATGGAAAGCCAAACCATAGCATCTAATGATCTCCCCCAATGACAGCATGTACTCAACGAGCAGCATGGGAGCTGAGATCATCCCCTGAGCACATCAGAATAGATCACAGCACTGCCCGAGGTGAAAGAGCTAAGTGCCACCTGCTGCAGCCTGCCAGATAAGTAGGACTCAAACCACCACAACACTGTCCCTGCAAGTTTTACATATTGTCTCAGGTGGGCCAACAGCACCCCATGGCCCACCATGTCTAAGGCCAAAGAAGGGTCAAACAGAACCACGGTGGAACAATGTCCACCGTCCCTTGCAAGGAGGAGATTGTGGTGCACCCTGACCAGAGCTGTTTCTGTACTATGACAAGGCCAGAAACCAGACTGGAAAGACTCATAGATGTCATATTTCTCCAGGTGTTGTTCCAACTACACCACCACCACCTTCCTGATCAACTTCCCAAAAAGGGAAGTTCAAGATAGGGCTATTGTTTGAGAGAAAGTCAGGGTCCAGAGATGTTTTTCTAAGAAAGGGCCTCATCACCAACCTTTGAAAGTCAGAGGGAAAATCCCTTCTCTAAGAGATCACTCAACAATCTCCACAAAAATTGGACCAAGTGTACCCCAGCACTCTAAAATAAGCCAGGTCAGCCCAGAGTCCAGTATACAGTAGGTGGAGCACAGTCTAGAAACTATCTGGAGGATATCCTCTGCCATCACCAGCTCAAACTGCACCCATAAAGATGGAATGCCCCTGTCTGAAGATTGGACACTGTTGATTGATGACAGGATCTTGAGGATAGCCCAGCCTGAATAGAGGACACCTTGTCCAGAAAGAACCAATTAAACTCATCACACTTTTTTGTGGAAAAGCATAATGAGCATTCACTTCTCCCCTGCCCTAGCACTTCTATATGTGGCTAGTTACCCTTTCAGGCTGATCTCTTCAGTTAAAGTAGAACTGTGTTCCCTCCTAAAGGCCAGTAGTAGCAACTATTCTAAGAATACAAATTAAGAATAGTTTCTCTGGCATAAGCATTACCGTGCCTTTACTCCTTTGTTTTACAATCTAGCTTGCTCCTTAAATAAATTCAACAATCTGCATTCTCATTTGCTAAGTTTCTACAGCAAGGAAGTTCTTATAAAAAAGTTCTTTGCCTACAAATAATGCCATGCTAGAAATAAAGATTGAAGGAGGTCCTTCCAGTACAGACCATTTGTTTGTTCAAGCTCTTGTATCAAAACCCAGAAACATCTGTAGTAGCTTCTTCTGCCTTTCCAAAGTACAGAGACCACTCTACGGTATGGGAAACATTTTGTTTTAGGGATTTATTCAGCATATTATGTAAATATGCTCCCATATTCAGTAATGTGTTTTAATCAAGTAACATTTTTTAATTATTTTTATTAAGTTTATATCAAACAAATCACAAATTCCAGAAACACTAGGTTACATGAAATATCACAGTGAACATAGTACATTTACAGTAGAATAGGTAGTCATGCTAACTCAGTTACGCCTCATGAGGTTAAGAACTCTCAATATTGGAACTGATGTGCAGGAAGAGTTTTAATTTATTGAATGGAACTAAACTATATTGCATTACTTATTAGGTATCTTGCATCAAACTATATTTGGTATTTACTAAAGAATTTAACTTTTAAATGCTTGTTGCTTTAGTAAAAATAAAACATATTGGAAGAAGTGTTAGCTATAAAACTGATCCCATAAGTCATGAAAACTAAAGTTTAGTTTTAATTGTAAATGTTCAACACTAGAATGTATCTATTTGCCAAGCCTCTAATGTCACTTAAATTTTAAGTACAAGGGTTGTTTCTTCCATTCTATCCACAGGCATGAAGAAATTGATTTCAGAAGCCTCAGTTATAAAACTTATAAAAGGCTCTCTGATAACTGTATTTCTAATGTCAACATTAAAACCAATGTAGCCTAAAGCATTCACATATTGTAGTCTTTTTCATATGCTGCTTTGTTGACTTAAAAAGAGATGGAATGCACAATGCAGAGAATTACAGTATAGTGTGTGGTGAAATGCAATTGCCAATGGAAATGCATGCCAAGAATTTCTTAGTTGTGCTACAGCAGCAATATCATGATGTCATGCTGCAGTGAGGATGTCATTACTGCAGCACAACACAAAACGTCTTTGCATGGCTGCCTTGTTGAAACCATGTCTCTGCTGACACTCATACAAACAAAATAGCATTGGCTACGAAAGTATGGTTGGGCAGTCATACAGTGAGCAGTTGGGCTATAGTGGCGACAGCCACAATGAACAGCAAATTAGTGGAAGAGCACCTGATAGAGTTGCTATGGAGGTGAGAGAGAGCTGGCCTCCCAAAGTGGGTGGCATCTGATAGAACTGCTATAGCAAGGGCATTAATGGAGTAAGTAGGGACATTTTTTATATGTGCAGGACACAGGCTTGTACTAATGGTTGCTACTATAAAAGATTGCGTACACGCAACCACACACATACAAGGCTGTGTTTGAATCTCAAGATTTCCATGATAACAAGGGACCTCTCAAATTGTGCTGTTGCGGGTCCCTAGTTACCATGGAAACCTCTCAATTGAAACACAGTCATGTTGTGTATGGTTGCTCATATTCAATCCTCTATGTTGTGTTACACAATATAAAGAAGAAGATGGAAGGTCAGATCTTATACAATTAGATGTTCTACTGGCAGCTGGATTTATAAAAATGAAGTTCTAGCCAGCAGCACAATAATGAGTGTGCATCCTGTGGGAACCAATGGAATGCTAAACATCCTAATGAGTGACCTGACCAAATAATGCAAGAGCTAGTGATTTATTTTGGTCAGTTCACAAGTTAAATGTTTTTGATACTTAGTTTGGCATATGTTATGGTATTTGTTACATGACTGTAATCAACTTTTTCTCCCAGATTTGTTGTTCTGTGTATACCTCCTACCTGCCCCACTCCCACACTAGGAGGGATAAACCTAGGGATACACCTAGTTTTCTGTGGCACTTCAGTCCTGATTTCTGTGGCAGGGCTCCCAGGCTTCTGGTGGAGTATTGGTTCATTCCTGCAACATGCAGCATTCATTTCTATGGCATAATGCAGTTCTGTTATTGGTTAAAATTAGATGTGATGTGCTCTGATAAATTATATGCTATAGGACAGACTTCAGGCTAAACATTTAAAGGAGGAGAGCCAAGCACTATGATGAAATTGTATATTTGAATGAAAAATCACCCAGAGCAATGAATTCCGCTGCAGTAGATATATTCTGTGGCATAATAAAAGTTCTACAGAACATTCTGTAGCCATGGCAGGACCATCATGCCCATAGACCCCAAATCCCCATCCAAATAGTGCTTTTTGGACTAAGGAAGGCTGTAGAAGTGTGATGGAATGTGTCCTCAAGACTCATTTTCATTTGTGTGCCCACCTAGAAATTATTTTGGCATGACATCCCTGGCCATGCAATCACAGAATACCAGGGACCTTTGATATACCCTCATTTCAACACACAGAAACTCTTAATCCTACATGGAGAAAGTGTTTCCAACATTACTGTATACACAGATCTGAAAGCGAAAAAAAGTATTTTACCCTTCCTGAATCATATCTGTATACCTTATTCTCTTTCTGTGCATATCTCACCATTCTGTGTTTGTTCTGCCTGATCTTTTTATTTTTTCCTTTTTTCTACACCCTGGCCTGCTCTTGGACTCACTTTGTCCAGCACCAGAACCCTGTCCCAGACCATGGGCACCTGGTGGCTTATCCCCCATGGTAGGACTACCTACTTGGATGGTTTACAGGCAGGTGGAATTCAGCTTGAAATGTGGTACAGGCGGAGTCTGAGGTGAAGCAACATGGCACTGGGGCCAAGAGCCTGTCCTTGAGCCATTTTCTGCTTTCTGTCCATTCTCATGTAGTTCCACGGTACTGACGCACTTGTGTCTTGTCATTGATGTGCACATCCTGTTTGTCTCTCCCCCTCCCTTATCCAGCTTGGATTGCTGTTGGATGCCTCTGTAAAAAGAGTGTTAATGACTAATGTGCCAGCCAGCTCCACCCCGAAAGGTCTCTACAGAGCGACTAATGCTAACCTCATCCCCCAGCAAAGCAGAGTACTGCTGCAGCTGGAGTTTAGGCATCCTAGGCTTGAGGCATGAAGTTAAGTTGCCTGCATGGTGGTGCATAGTGCCATCTGATGGCCCTGCAGTGCCTGGTCTTTAATACCAGCTCTGTATGTATCCCCCTATTGTGTCAGAATAGGTGCTCAAACCCGTGGCATTATCAGCTCCTGCTGCTGATAGTGCTTCTTAAGTGAGAGTGCTACATTGGCGGAAATGGAGCAACTCCTCAGCTGGCTCAGTTTTCATTAAAGTAATAATCTATTCAAGTAGCAGTATCACCATTAGGATCTCCTGACTGACTGCAACTCTGCCAACAGTAAAAGGAAGTACTCAACCACTAGAAAATAAGTTGCTCTTGAATTTTACTTAGTGCAAAGGTAACAATAAACACAGGAACTGGAAGTTACCCATCTAGGTTCCAGTGTTTATTGTTACCCTTCCACCAAGTAAATTTCATGAGGAACTTATTTGCTAGTGGTTGAATGTTTCCTTTTACTGTTGACAGTGTTCATGTTTTCTTTGGCAGTACTGGGGTTAATCTGGAGTGCACCTCGTTCCTCTATTCCTCTGACAGATTGCAACCACTGGAAATAGTGTGGTCTAGCAGTTAACGTAACAGTTGGGAACCAGGAGATCACCAGTTCAAACCTCATTAGAGTCAAATACTTACTGTGTGACCTTCAGCGGGATGCTTAACCTACCCATACTCCAGTCCGCCCAGCTGCAGAAATGGATAGAAGCATGTCTCCACTTAAAATGAGATATTATATCCTGGGAAAATAAATTAGAAATGGCACTGTACGGAACACCTATAATGGTACGATTAATGAAGCCTTCATGCAGAGCTAGTTCTAAAGACCTGGGAGACAGAAAAAAGTGAGACATATACAGAAAGCATGTGGGAAGCAAATACGTGCTGAGAATGCTGCCATGGTTCTCATCCCCTTTAAAAAAATGTATATTTAATTGTTGTTGCTCAGACAATGACTAACTTTATTCAAGAAATTAAATCTCTCACTTCACCATGTTCTGAACTTCTTTCATCATATTCTGATACATCATCCCAATTCTGTAGAGTAGAAGAGACTGTTTCTAAAAGTAATGGTGTTAAATAACACACCAATTGTATCACAACAACAAGGTATCAGCACCCGTCTAGAGCACAGCGGCAAATAAGCTTTGCACTTCTTACAGTCAGTGCAACACATTTGCTTGATTTAAGTGCACAAAAAGACACAGCAGTGCATCGCATCATTATGACCAGGCAGATGCAGTGGCACTACAACTCAAGTGGGGCAGTAGGGTGGTGGCTTGGCCCTTCTCCCGACGCTTTTCACAAACCTGTTTGCTTTCTCAAACAATCCATTCATCATTGTTATCCAGTAGTGTTCCCTTTTCTCTCCTTGATCCTGTGTTGTCATCCCTGTTGTCTAGTGGGGTTGCACTTCCCTCTCTCTGACCCCATGCTGTGATCCATGTGTCTAAGTGGTTTCCCTATTCCTCTCCCTGACCTTGTGAACCAATCCTTGGAGACCGGGAAGGCAGAGAACTTGGAGTTGGGTTATAGCTATGCATTTAAACTTGTCACCCTTCACTATGCTGGAAATGGGAGTGTATCATGCATTCCCAGTCAGGATCACAGCAAAACCAGCATCAGTGGCATTTTGGCAAAATAAAGAGATCAACCCCTTCACCAGGCATCCCCGATTATATACCACAGTACCTTCCCTACTATCACCCACATTGTACCCTCAACAACTCTTCAAGCTAAAGCTACAGTATTCCTTCAGTTAATCCTCCCTCTCCCCCTTCCAGTGGTGGGGCCCTGTCTCAGGCTCTATGGCAGCCATTTCTCCTCAGTGTGGCCAAAAGTCTTGACAAACCTAGAGGTGTAGAGACATTCTGGGATCAGGGGAGCAGGACCCCAAACAGCTGATGGGATGACAGGCAAGACTTCAACAGGGGTTGAAACTGACACCAGCCCACTAGCTAAATGCTGGTATGGGTTAGTAAAATCTTTCTTTAACTAGCCCTGCTGGCTGGTACTGGAGAAGATAATAGGTCAGTAAGTACACTAGTTGGGCCACTGGAAAATTGTTTGGGGCTGGTGGATTATCTTAGTCACTAGATATACTGTCTAGTGACTGCAGAACAAAATTTCAAAGTTTGATGCCTGTTCATCCTTCAAACCGAGAGCTTCACTTTCCCATGATTTTTTGTCCCATTCCTATAAGTTCGCAGACACTTAGTACCTTCTGACACTGGCAAACCTAGTGCTTCGGCATCTGTGTGGCCTACCCTCCCTCAAATTAAAACTCATACAGTCTTGCTGTATCAGGTGGCAGAATAACTGCGGGAGGTGTAACCCTGCTCACAAAAGGAGTGCATCCTCTGGGTCCATCAGTCCTCCTTCCCCTGCTTGGCCCCAGAAGACCCTGGCACATTTCTGAACCCAGTGTGCTGGCATCATAAGTAGTAGCGTAACATCTGCACTGATATGCTAACCCTCTGCATTTATTATTGAGTACAACGGTCCCAAGATTAGAAATGGAAAGCCAGGGAAAGTTCACTTGCCTGAGATACTGTGCCTGCAGTTGGCAAGGAAATGAAACATGTTGCTTGGGAAAGTGAACTACTAACTAAGCCTGGACACAACATTTATCTGCTGTGTTAGATTATCTGGGTCAAACCATGAAATATCTAATCCATTTACTGCCTGCACCACACAGACTATAAAAGGATAATCAGTTCTGCCCCTCTCTGTAAAATAAAATGTAGTTTTGAACCTGGCCCTTCTTCCAGTTGCTATTTCTAATCCCCCTAGGAACATTAATATTGTGTGCATGGGAAGGAGGAACTAACCATCTACCCACCTGTGGATCCATTCTGGGGACGCTTTCACATGCTGTCTACTAGAGCTTTCACTGGTCTCTTGGTTGCAGGTTGGCCATGGCAATGCTTTACTTTGTGCTGCCTGTCACTGACTGTCAGCCCCACCTGCCCACCCGAAGATTGGATTTGGAAGAAAAGGGTTAGAGACTGCCTCTCAAAAACAACTGCAAAAACCCATAAAGAACAACTACGTTAAGCTACTAGGTGGGGGAGGGCAGATTTGGTAGCTAGAAGGGGGAACTAGGAGATCTATGACTGTAAGCACATGATGGAGTGCATTGGTGGAGGTATTTTGTTGGCTGTCCACACTGTTATAAGCCCCATGGAGCCATTAGGAAGCAAACTATGTTGGGGGGGGGGGGTTATGAGAAAGATTTTCTCCTATTTTGATTCCATATTGTACAACACTTTTTGCTAATGATAGGTAAAAAAATTCCAGAAATCAACAGCAACAGCTGATAACTTCAAAACATTTGATTCCTCATTCCACTACTTTTACTAATTAATTGTTTTTATTTCTAAAACACAGTCCTCCCTTGTGGAACTGTAGTTTTAAATTCTGCATTTCACTTCTCATAATTCATGGACTACCCTCTTCATGATTTATATATTTGAAAACACTCCCCCAACCCAGACATCACATCTGGGTCTTCTGAAGTCTTTAGTTAAAAAACCAAAACAAAACATCAGCAGCATCACCTGAGTTATATCTAACAGGCTCAGGATGAAAGTGATGCTGGGAGGGGCGGGGCTCCCTCCCCGAAAATGTAATTTGCTAAAACAGAGAAAAACATTACAGATGACATCAGTTATCTTTTTCATAAGAGTTTCTTCCCCATAATTTGCACGTGTGACAAACCATTCTTGTCTACAGTCTCCATGGCGCCTAATTTCTTAACAGACGTTAATTACAGTCCAACATCCCCATACATAAAGTAGAACATACAGAGACAACACATGGAGACTCTGGGTCTTTGTCTTATTGGTGGGTAGAATGTCATTAAAATAACCTGTATTGTATAAAATATTCTAATGGAATATAAAAGTAAGGTCCTTTATCCCTCCTACCTTCTCCTACTCCTTGCAGTGCCTGCACAACGGGGTCTGTCCTGCGAGTCGGCAATCCTGAGGTGGATTGATCGTCATCTTGGCCTGGGGGGGGGGCGTTTTCTCCTTTAGTCCCTCCTACCTCTGAGGATGTTGTAAATGTGACTGACGTCCAGTTCTATGGTGTGCTGTCGCACGTCACCAACAAATGCCCACAACGTCCTCCCCGACTCTCGAAGAGCCGCCTATGCACCAGTGCCCGCGATTCCACTAGCAGAGGTGCGTCGGGTGTGTGAGGCACCCCAGGATCCCACCCCGGAGGAGGAGAGCATCCATTGGGACACTCGATCCTCCTTCCCCCCTCCGACCTCTGGTGACCCGAGTCCGTTCTCGAACCCAGGTCACAGGCGGGGTGCAAGGTGTGGCGTCCAGTGCCTCAAACCTCACTCGCGTCGCTCAAAGTATAAACTTTGATGTTAACCCTAGGCTGCTGGAAGATTTAGAACGTATTTGTTTTTAGGACAAATATACCTGTAGGCGGCAGCCTAAGGATTAAATTCAAATTCAATTTTTCTTCAATAAAGGTCTTTAGCATGATTTATTATAGCTGCATGACAGTGCAGCTATAGTTAGGGTTGCCTGGCCACTTCTAAGTTAAACCCCAAATTTTGCACTATAATAACTTTGCAACATTATGATGGATTTGCCTGAGATTTTGCATGTGCGGTGTGGCACCATAGATCTCTGGATCTGGCAAGTTGTGTAATGGTCAGATTAGCAGTTATGGAGCTGTAGAGTGCCACAAAACACGCAAAAATTGATTTTTGCACATTTCTTTGCTCGGTGCTACAGCCCAAACGATTTGTCCGTCTGGTCTGAAATCTTCCGGGAAGATGCAGTCTGGGTCACTGATGTGCACTGTGAAGATATGGTGAAAAAATATTAATCCGTTTAAAAGTTATTCAAATTTTAATTTTCCCATTATAGTCAATGGGAAAAAATATATGTGCCTCATGAAAGCTGCCAACAGTACATTTTACTTTTGCAAATGGCCCTTTTACTGTCGTGCTGCCATCATCTTGTTTCAGTTAGTGGTGAAGAAAAATGTCTAAATTAAAATTCTATTGCCCCTAGTTAGACACTGACAGTTGTGTTTACCTAAATGGGGCGCGAGGAACACAATGGTGCCATCAGTTTTTTTCTAGGACCTCTAGAAATACCTTTTTTTAAAATTGGGTCCCCTGTAGTGTTGCAAATCATGACATTACATTTGAGACGTTTTCGGAAATCATGACATTGTCACATCTGTACTGTCGCAATTTGCGACATTACTGCACCAAAAAATACAAATTCTTTGCCACACCACTGCACCTAAACGGTTAGGGCTTTTTGGCTGAAATTTGCCATGTGGCAATCCCTAGACCCACAGATGTACCTTTTTGTGGTTTAGTAAAAAAATGTAAAATGGTTACAAAATTACAGAGCTCTGAATTTGAGAAATTTCCCATAGGCTTACATTGCAGCGCCCGTGGCACCTTTTGACACTCATATCTCGAAAACAATTCGAGATATGGATTGTTTGCTACCCGCAGCTTAGCCCACCTTTAGGTGAACTAAGCCTGTGTGGAAGTTTCGACATCATGATTATAACTGCAGTGGAATTTTTTTCATAGTTGTTACGGTTACTGAGACATTGCCAAATAAGTGTTACGAGGGTTCCTTTTCAGTGCTATGGGGCTGCTGTATGGCTCTGTGTTTATGTGTAAGTGGGAGTGCAGGGCCCCGAGGACCCACACTCCCACATATGCATACTATTACACAAAAAATTGGAAATGTGAAGGGATCACAGGGCCCGGAGGGCCCGTGCTTCCACAAACACATACCAGTTACCAGTTACATTACACTTTCTCAAAAAGAAGGGACAATCATTGCAAAAAACTTAGTTAATGCATCAGTTAGGATTGATAGCACAACGCCAAGGCAAATGTATTGGGGTTACCGCCCCTACCACCCACCCCACCCCCTCCATCCTCCACACACCAACTGATGTTGTGGGTGCCATGGGGTCATCAGGTCTAACTCCTCAACACATTCTCCTATACTGTGGCATGTCAGCTTGTTTACGCATGGAATGGGGTGAGAGTTGGGCCTGACACCTCATGGCACACCCCAACATCTGTTGGTGTGTGGAGGGTGGAGGGCGTGGGGGTGGAGTGGTAGGGGTGGTAACCCTAACATCATATTTCCATACTTTTGTTACTGTGCTGTCAACCCTATCTGATGCATTAATTACGTTTTTTGCAATGAATATGTTTATATGTATACAATTCCTGTGTCATGTGAGGAGCATGTACAGGAAATAATGGTCAAGGAGCCACTGGGTGGAAGTGACCATTGCACAGTGTGGTTCCAGCTGGATATGGGCAGGGAAAGCATATCGACTAAGATCAAAATCTTGGATTTCAGGAGGGCGGACTTCAGGAAGATGGATGAAGTGCTAAGAAGCCATCTGGTGGGCATCAGAGTCGATATGGGGGTGGACCAAAGGTGGTCCATCATTAAGGAAGGAATACTGGTTGCCACAGATGAGTGTATTAGGCTCAGGGGGAAGAACACAACGGCCAAAGCGCCCAGCTGGTTCAGTTCAGGGGTTGCCCAGGCAGTAAGGGAAAAGAAGTTGGCCTATAGAAAATTCAGGAAGACCAAGAGAGAGGTGGATAGGGAAAATTACCTAAGGTTGGCTAGTGAGGCAAGTAAGGATGTCCGGGGAGCAAAGGCACAGAAGGAGCTGCAGATAGCTGAAGGAATTAAGAAGGTGGAGAAGGCTTTCTTTCACTGCATAAGTGAGAAATGGGACAAGAAGGAAGGGATTATTAGGCTTAAGAAAGGGGTGGAGTGGGTGGAGGATAATGGGAGAAAAGCAGAGATACTAAATGAATACTTCCATTCCATCTTCACCAGGGAGAAAGACGGACCAGTGCCTTCTGGAGGGAAAAGAGGAGCAAGGGTGGAGGGGAACACAGATGTAGTGATAGAGGAGGATAGAGTGAGGGAGGGGCTGCTGGCATTGAAGGTGGACAAATCACCAGACCCGGACAGAGTACATCCAAGGGTACTAAAGGAAGTTTCTGAGAACCTGGCAGGCCACTGACAGACCTATTTAATAGTTCACTAGAGTCAGGTGTGGTACCGCAGGACTGGAGAACAACACATGTAGTGCCCCTCCACAAAAGCGGTCCCAGAGATGACCCAGGGAATTACAGACCCGTCAGTCTGACCTCCATTGTAGGCAAGTTCATGGAGACCATACTAAAGGAAAGGCTGGTGGAATAGCTAGAGGAGCATGGTCTGCAGGATGCGAGGCAGCACGGGCTCATGGGGGAGAGATCATGTCAAACAAATCTTACTGATTTCTTTGACTGTGTCACTAAGACAGTAGACAGGGGCCAGTGGTAGACATTCTCTATATTGATTTCAGCAAGGACTTTGACTCTGTGCCCCACAAAAGGTTGACCAGGAAGTTGGTGGATCTTGGGGTTGGGGAAAAGATGGCAGATGTGTGAAAAACTCACTGAGGGACAGAACCGAGAGGGTAGTTGTGGGGGGAGAGTTATCTGGCACCAGAGAGGTAACCAGTGGGGTCCTGCAGGGCTTGGTGCTGGGGCAGGTGTTGTTCAATGCCTTCATCAATGACATTGGAGAGGGTGTTAAGGGCAAAATGTACCTATTCGCGGATGACACCAAGCTCTGCAGGAGAGTGGACACAGCTGAAGGGATACAGGACCTACAAGAAGATCTGGGAAAGCTGGGGAAGTGGTGCAGGATCTGGCAGCTTGGCTTCAATGCCAAGAAATGCAAAGTTATGCATATTGGAGCCAAGAATTCCAGGACAGAGTACTACCTGGGTGGTGTCAAAGTATCTCCATCAGAGGAGAAGAAGGACCTTGGAGTGATGATCCCTAGTGACCTGAAGCACTCCACGCAGTGCAAGAAACCAGCAGCAAAGGCAAACAAGATGCTGGGATGCATATCTAGGGGGATTAGTAGTAGGAGAGAGGATGTTATAATGCCCTTGTTCAGGTCACTGGTAAGGCTGCATCTAGAGTATGGGGTTCAGTACTGGTGCCTGTCACAAATGCACTCAGCAGGTCAGGCCCTCTGCTCCCACAGTGCCAACCTCAGAGTGCAATAGTGTGAACAGGTAACAGACAGGGTAACCCTCCTGACTGCTTTTGGGTCCGAATCACCTTTAGTCTCCAGTTCTGGGGGGATTCAAACTATTAACTTTATGCTAGCATCCCCAATGAACAGGCTCAGATACGTACCCTCTTTGGGGATTGCGGTACAATCTTTCGCCAGGGGCACCCAGCCAGGCTTCCAAAATTAACCCTTTTAACTCTGTAAGAGACCTTAGGTATATTCTTACCTTTTTCCAGTTTAGCAACACCATCAAGCCCTTTAAACAGCTGTCAGACTTAACCACATGCAAAAAGAACTTGGAAAACACACCCAGGCAGTATCTTAAGAAAAATGTACTTTACTAAAAGATGATAAAAATATGAAAAATGTAAACACATAACAATATATCAAAGTGCTCACAATCACATAAAAGAACAAAGGAACATTACAAAGCAAAACTCCTACCACAATACAGTTAGATTTTTACTATTTATGGTATTACCTCTGGAAGTGCGTTTTAAAGTTAGATCAGAGAGCTGTTTCTCTCTAGAGTCCCAAGATGATATGACCTACATTTCAGACACAAGTATCAGTTTAAACTCTGTGTCTCCATATCCCTTCTGTGAATCATCTAGCTCCTCCTTTTAGAATATAAAATTACAAAAAATGATTTCCTATCAGGAGGTATTTTAAATAAGGCGCCAACAGAAGAAAAAATACATTTCCTATATATAACTCCTTAATTACACATGTTTCCTTTGAATTTAGCAATCCCACACTGGCACTAATGTGTTAAAAAACCCCAACAGGAATCAACCTAATGATGTCCTGTTTCTGAAGTCATAAAGTCACATTTGATTTTCACTTCAAAAAGCCTAGGCATGTCACAAAAAGGTAATAAAATGCCATTCTGAAGGAAGTCAGTTAATTAAATGGTTCCTGGTCAGTTTACATATCCTGTAGCTTCACTGAAACCTGGGGGGGGCACCCATGGAAGCACAGGCTGTCTTACTTGAGACAATCACGTACTATATTTTTATATTACAAATATTGTATAATAATCATAACCAGCTGGCCAAGTGTCACACTCCTCCCCACCTAGACTGAATTTGGAGGCTCTATCCTCTGCATGGGATGAGCTCCACAAGTCGGTTCACTCCTCATATAGACGCGACAAGCTATCTGTGTTCTGATTGGTTGCTCCAGCCCTATGAAAGATCATCATGTCATACCCTTGCAAGGCAAGACTCCATCTTAATAGTCTACCATTAGTTTTTCCCATTTGTGTTAACCAAACCAGGGGGTTGTGGTCAGTTTGTACCTCAGAATGCTGCCCATGTAAGTGTGGCTCTAACTTCTTTAGGGCCCACACTATGGCAAGACACTCTTTTTCCACAGTGGAGTAAGCCTGCTCCCTAGGAAATAACTTTTTACTCAGGTACACTACGGGGTGATCTTTCCCTTGGTTAGATGTCTGACTCAGTACTTCCCCAATACGCACGTCTGAGGCATCAGTCTGGACTATAAAGGGTCAGCTATAGTCAGGACGTGTCAATACAGGAGCACTGCACAGTGCCTCCTTCAGTCTGGTAAAGGCTTTTTCACAGGCCAGTTCCCAGGTAATTTTCTTAGGCATCTTTTTCCTTACCAGGTCAGATAGGGGAGCAGCCAGGGCACTCTAATTGGCCTGAGGTATGCCACTTCAGCCATGGCCACCTGGTACTTCTCAGCTTTGACAGTGAGCCCGGCCCTCTGTATCCTGCCCAGCACTTCCCTAAGGTGGGACAGGTGTTCCTCCCAGCTGGCACTAAAGATGGCAATGTCATCCAGGTACACCACGACTTACTCCTCAGCACCACTTAACACCTGGTTCACCAACCTTTGGAAAGTGGCCAGGGTGTCCTTCATTCCGAAAGGCATTACTTTACATTCAAATAAGCCTATCGGAGTGATGAAGGCTGACCTCTCCCTAACTCTGTCAGTTAACACTACCTGCCAATACCCCTTTGTCAGGTCAGTAGTTGTAAAGTATGTCACCCCTCCCAACTTGTCCAGGAGTTCATCTGTCTGGGACATCAGGTGGGCGTCTGACTTCGTGATTTTATTTGGTCCACAATAGTCCACACAGAAATGAGTAGAGCCATCTGACTTGGGCACAAGGACTATGGGTGAGTCCCAGAGGCTGTGGGATCTCTGGATCACTGCTAAATCCATCATTTCCTCCACCTCCCTCCTAATGTCCTTTTGGATAGCCTCTTACACCCGATATGCTGTCCGCCATATCGGTGTCTGTGTCCCTGTCTCCACATCGTGCGTTGCTAAGGCGGTTAGTCCAGGCTTGGCACTAAACAGTGGGGCAAAGTCTGCTAAAACCTCCCTTACTTCCTGGATCTTGTCCAGGGCCAGCTGGGGTGACAATTTAACTGCCTCCACAGAGGACTCCCGCTTGCTTTCTTCCAGCAAGTCCAGAAGGGGGTCTCCTTCATCCGTCCCCTTCCCAGGACTACATACTGCAAACACCATGTCAGCCCTATTAGCATATGGCTTCATCATGTTGACATGCTACATTATTTCTGTATGTCTTCTGTCAGGTAGCTCTATCATATAGTTCACGTTATTTACCTTTCTAACTACTTTGTAGGGTCCTGCCCACTCAGCCTGCAGCTTGTCTTTCTGGACTGGGATAAGGACCATGACTTCCTGACCCACTGTGTACAAGCGAGCTCTGGCTCTGTGGTTGTACCACACTTTTTGTTTCTGTTGGGCAGCTGCCAGGTTGCTCTGGGCTGTCCACATAAGCTCCTTCAGCCTTTCCCTAAACCTAAGGACGTAATCCACTATGGGAGTTCCCTGGGTGGTGTGCTTGCCTTCCCAGTCCTCCCGAATCAAGTCTAGGGGCCCACGTACCTGGCTTCCATATAAGAGCTTGAAGGAGGAAAACCCTTTTAACTCTTGGGGCACCTCTGTGTATGCAAACAACAGGTGGGGACTGTACTTCTCCCAGTCCCTTCCATGCTGTTCAGCAAATGCTTGGAGCATTGATTTCAGGGTACCGTTAAATCTTTCCACAAGCCCATTGTCTTGTGGGTGATAAGGTGTTGTGCGCCTCTGCACCACCCCACATTTCTCCCACAAACATTTCATCAGGTTCAACATGAAGGAACCCCCTCAATCGGTGATAGCCTCCTGCGGAAACCCAACACGGGAGAAAATCCTAACTAAGGCACCTGCCACTTTGTCTGTCCTCAGTGAGGACAGGGCGACTGCCTCTGGATACTTGGTGGCATAATCCACCACAGTCAGGATGAACCTCTTCCAGGAGGAGCTGGGGGTATTTAAAGGCCCCACAATATCCATTACCACCCTCTGAAATGGCTCCTTCACTATGGGCAATGGAATTAGGGAAGCTTGGGTTTTCTTACCTGCCTTCCCTATTTCTTGGCACAGATGACAAGACCTGCAATACTTCTTCACCTGCTGGGTAAAGTTGGGCCAATAGAAATTCTGGGCCAACTGCTGTGTAGTGCGTGCGATTCCCAGAAGACCAGACAAGGGAATATCATGTGTAATCTTGAGCAATTGCTCATGGTACCCCTTGGGAGCTACAAGCTGCCTGCCTATCACCCCTCCCTCTGTCTTAGCATCCTGTGTATACATCAGTCCATTTTCCCAATAAACCTTATGTTTTTTGTCACCTCCTTGTACTCTGTCAGAGTCTGCCCAAACCCTCAGCTTCTCTAGACTAGGATCACTTTTCTGAGCAGCTGCAAACTCCTTACACATTCCCAAGGCATGGGACAGGTCACCGTCAGTATCTAAACTAGGGTCCCTAGCACTAGCATCAGGGCACTCAGGATCACTGTCATCCCTAACCCTCTGACAATGGGTTACCCCTCCCTCTTCGGAGTAACCCTCCGTAGCTGTTTGGTTAACTGCTACTGGGGAAATTTCTACCCCCCTTTCATTTGTCTCCATATCAGGGGACACAGGCTGGGGGACCAGCCTCCCTGTGGTTTCCACAATGGCTTCTATGGGGTCTGGGGAACTACAATTTCCCTTTCCCGCTTGGCTATGGGTAACTGCACACACCATCCCCCATTTGATATTGTTGCCAAGGATGACGTCATCTACTAACGTTTTGGCTACAGCCACCTGTTGCACAGTTCCCCCTGTTTCACCCCAGTCTAGGAGAACACTAGCAAGTGGCAATGTGGTCTCCTACCCAGTGAACCCTTGTACAGTTACAAATCTATTGGGTATAAGCTGACCATGCTCTACCAGATCCCTTTTTACCAATGTCAGGGATGCTCCTGTGTCTCTTAACCCTTGTGTCTGTACACCATTCACAGTGACAGGGTGCATGTGTTCCCTAATGTTCACAGGCATGCTTCCAGGGACACACAAACAACCCACTTCTTTCCTAGCCCCATTTTGCATATTGCTCATCCTTTTGGGACACTGTCTGGTAATATGCCCAGTTGTTTTACAAACCCAACATTCGTTTCTTTTCTCAGAGAAATCTTTTCTTTGAAACCTGGGGCTAACTGGTTTCGGTGGAGGCAGTGAGGGTTTTAGCTGCCCTGAAGGTGCTCTTTTCCCTGTCTGCGCTGCCACGCCCGCCTTATTCACTCTCTGAGCAGGTCTGCTCTTGGCATAGCGGTCTGAGAGTTCAGCAGCCTCTTGCACTGTTTTGGGATCTCGGTCCTCCAGCCAGGTTTTCAGCTCTGCTGGGCATGCCCCAAAAAACTGTTCTAATAATATAGCATTTTCAATTTTATCTACAGAGTTTGCTTCAGTTCCTTCCCGCCAATGTTTTAAACACTGACGTTGTTTCGTGGCTAGCTCCTTGTAGCTCATGTCAGGGCTTTTCCTGAGCTTATGGAATTTAGCTCTGTGTGCTTCTGTAGTTAAATCAAACTTTTTTAAAAGTGCAGCTCAAAGTTTGCTGTAATCATTACTGTCCTCATTGTCCATTTGACCCAATGCATCCCGAGCTTTCCCGGTAAGTAGTGGGGATAACTGGAAGCTCCAGGACCCTCTAGGAATTTTTGCCTGAATACAAACTTTTTCAAAGGAGTTTAAAAAGGCATGCATATCCTCCCCCGCTTTAAATTCAGCTATCAATTTGGAATTCAATTTGTAACCCAGTCCTATAGTTCCAGTTAAACCCAAGCCACTTACCTGCTCTGGTGCTGGTGATTGGAGTCGTAGCTTCTCCAATTCATGTTGCCTCTGGCGCTCATGCTCCTCTCGGTCTGCTTCTTGCTGTTCACGCTCCCTCTTCTCCTCTGTGGCATGTCTCTCTCACTCTGCTTCTCGCCGTTCTCACTCTGCCTCTCGCTGTTCTCATTCAGCCTTCCTCTGGAACTCCAGCTCCATTCTGCACAACTCAATCTGCAGCCTGATTGCTTCTGGCTCCAGAATGCTGGTGACCTTCCCCTGCTGCTGTGACCCTTGGCTTGCACTGGCCCTGCTGTCCTCCTCACTGGATCTGGACACTGCACTGGCCGCTGGCCCCTCCATGCCCAAGGTTTAGTCCTTTACAGTCACAGTCTGTGACTCAATGCTCTGGGCATCTGCTGCCATCAGGGCATCCATGAGGTTCTGCTTGGTGGCTCTCCCCTTGTGCAGGACTCCTCTGTCCTGGCACAATTGCCTCAAGTAGTCTGCAGTGTACCCACTGTAGTTAGAAGCTATCTTCTTCCCTAACTATGGCTACTCTAACTTGCTCTTTAGAAAAAAAAAATAAAACGGGTAGGAACTTGACCATAAGCAAAATGATATAGTTATGTTTCCTTTTTAAAAATAAATCACTGCCGTATTTTGCAAGTGAGCTGTACAGTATTAAGCTGACACACTGAACAGTTAAAGCTTGTGTTACCAAATTTATCACACCGCTACCAACCAAATCTGTCACAAACACATTCAACAGGTCAAGCCCTCTCATACCTCTCAACCTCCTGCCTCATAAATCAGGGACAAGGATTAAAAATTCAGGGACAAAGGACCAAAATCAGGACACATCTTCAAACATGATGATATCGACTCAGGAAGCTGGTAGAATATGGGGCTTAGTGCAAAATGCATTTTCTAAGGAAGAACAGCTCTTTAACTTTAATGTTTGACATTATTTTGTGCTTCCAACTCCCACTGTTTGGTCATGGAAACACAATTTTTAGGCAGGATAGAGTACAATTTTGAGGCAAAATCAGGGACATCCCTGAAAATCAGGGACAGTTGAGAGGTATGGGCCCTCTGCTCCCACAGTGCCAACCTCAGAGCGCAATAGTGTGAACAGGTAACAAACAGGATAACCCTCCTGTCTGCTTTTGGGTCCGAATCACCTTTAGTCTCAGGTTCTGGGGGGATTCAAACTGTTAACTTTATGTTAGCATACCCAATGAACAGGTTCAGATACGTACCCTCTTTGGGGATTGCAGTGCAATCTTTTGCCAGGGGCACCCAGCCAGGCTTCCAAAATGAACCCTTTTAACTCTATAAGAGACTGTAGGTACATTTTTACTTTTTCCCAGTTTAGTAACACCATCAAGCCCTTCAAACAGCTGTCAGACTTAACCACGAATACATCACATGCAAAAAGAACTTGGAAGACACACTCAGGCAGTATCTTAAGAAAATGTACTTTACTAAAAGATGATAAAAATATGAAAAATGTAAACACAGAACAATATATCAAACAGCTCACAATCACATAAAAGAACAAGGGAAAATTACAAAACAAAACTCCTACCACAATACAGTTAGATTTTTGCTGTCTAAGGTATTATCTCTGTAAGTGCATTTTAAAGTTAGATCAGAGAGCTGTGTGTCTCTAGAGTTCCAAGATGATATGACCTACATTTCAGACACAAGTATCAGTTTAAACTCTGTGTCTCCACACCCCTTCTGTGAGTCATCTAGCCCCTCTTTTTAGAATAAAAAATTACAAAAAATGATTTCCTATCAGGAGATATTTTAAATAAGGTGCCATCAGAAGAAAAAATACATTTCCTATATATAACTCCTTAATTACACATGTTTCCTTTGAACTTAGCAATCACACACTGCCACCAATGTGTTAAAAAAAAAAAACAGGAATCAGCATAATGATGTCCTGTTTCTGAAGTCATAAAGTCACATTTGATTTCCACTTCAAAAAGCCTAGGCATGTCATAAAAAGGTAATAAAATGCCATTCTGAAGGAGGTCAGTTAATTAAATGGTTCCTGGTCAGTTTACATATCCTGTAGCTTCACTGAAACCTGGGGGGGGGGGCACCCATGGAAGCACAGGCTGTCTTATGTGAGACAATCACATGCTATATTTTTATATTACAAATAGCATACAATAATCATAACCAGCTGGCCAAGCGTCACAGTGCCCCCACCTCAAAAAGGACATTAACCTGCTGGAGAAGGTCCAGAGGAGGGCTACAAAGATGAGAGCAGGTCAGCAAGGTAAGGCATATGAGGAGAGGTTGAGAGCACTGAACATGTACTCCCTGGAAGACAAGAGAGAGAGAGAGAGTGGACTTGATTGGGACTTTCAAGTACTTGAAAGGGATAAATAAGGTTGATAAGGAGAATCTCTTTAAACTGAGTGGCAACCATAACATGAGGGGGCACAGTCTTAAGCTGGAGGGTGGGAGGTTTAGGAGGGAGGTCAGGAAGCACTTCTGCACAGAGAGGGTGATGGACACTTGGAATGTGCTGCTGGAAAGGTCATCTTGTTGAAGACAGTGGGCAGCTTTAAGAGAGGCTGAGATAGACATAAGGGGAAGGTAAGGATCATGGGTAGGGATAATGGGAGGAGTGGGGAGATGGGCAGGGACATTAGCTCAAGCTGTGACCCTGCATTATGAGCAGACTTGATAGACCAAATGGCCTTCTTCTGCTGGCTTCTTCGTATGTTCGTATGTCTCTCATAAGAATTTTTCTCAAATCCTTTGTGTGCCAGAATTACTCGGCTTCACTATGCAATTCTCTCACCCAAAGAACTTGAATCAAATCAAATCAAATCAAATCACATTTATTTATAAAAAGTGCCTTTCCAAAACATGCCCAAGACACTTGTACATAATCAAATGCACAGACATAACAATAATTAAAATCTGCATCAAATATAATAAATCTGTTAAAATCCTTATCATATTAATAAATTATCAGCAGTCTTCTGAAAACTAAAAGCAATGTGGAAAAGCCAGGCTAAATAAATAAGTTTTTAATACTGTCTTAAAACTCTGGGCAATCAGACTTTCTCTCACCCAACGAGGTAGAGAATTCCACAGGGTAGGGGCTGCAAAAGCAATAGAACGGGCCCCCAATGTTTTTAGTCAGACTCTGGGAATCTTTAGCAATCCCTTGTCGGCAGAGTGGAGTGAGCAGGAGGGGCAGTAGGGACAAAGGAGATCTTGCAAGTAACGGGGTCCTTGCCCATGTAGGGCTTTGTAGGTCTGTAAACCAACCTTGAAAGTCATCTGCCACTGTACTGGCTGCCAGTGCAGTCTGCGGAGCACAGACATAATGTGACTGCTCTGGATGAGCCAGTCAGTAGCCTGGCTGCCACATTCTGCACCAGCTGCAAGCAGTGGATAGCAGCCCTCGGTAGCCCTAGGTAGAGGGCATTGCAGTAGTCAAGGCGGGAGGTCATGAAGGCATGGACCAAAGTTGGAAGATCATTGGGAGGAACCAGGTGCTTTACCCGGGCGATATTCCTCAGATGGTAAAATGAGGTCTTGACAACGGCCAACACCTGAGATTTATGTGTCAGGCCATTGTCAAAAATAATGCCCCAGTTCCACACCTGATCAGAGGTAGTCAACTGAACACCTGTGAGCCAAAGCCCAGAGGGTTGTCCAGCCAACAAACCTGCCTCCCGATGATCTGAGTCCACAACCAACACCTCAGTTTTAGCCGGATTCAACCACAGCTAGCTGCCACTCATCCAGTCCTGGATCTTGGAGTGGCAGTTGTTAAAGACCAAGAGAACTCCATCTTGCTCGGGAACAAAGGACATGTACAGCTGGGTATCATCTGCATAGCAGTGAAAACTCAGACTGTACGACCTAATAATGTCTCCTAATGGCAGCATGTACACTGCGAACAGCATGGGTGGCAAAATGGAGCCCTGCGGTACCCCGCAGGATGGTGGGAGCGGGGCTGAGGAATAAATCCCAGACACCACTCTCTTGGTCCTACCCTCGAGGAATGATCAAAACCAACTGAGGACCACACCAGACAGTCCACAGATGAACCACAGATGCTCCAATAACACACCATGGTACACAGTGTCAGACGCTGCAAAGAGATCAAGGAGGGCCAAGATCTGATCTCTTGCTATTAGGAGATCATTAAACAAGGGCTATCTCGGTACTATGCCTCTTTCCTAAATCCAGACTGTAGAAGATCATAGACATTGTGGATGGACAAATGATCATCCAGCTGCAGTGCAACCACCTTCTCAATAACCTTACCCACAAAGGGCAGGTTAGAGACAGGTCTGTAGTTGGCCAAGCAGTGTGCATCAAGGGAGGACTTTTTAAGAAGTGTTTGTACAACCGCCTCCTTTAGGGGGT
Organism: Neoceratodus forsteri; assembly: GCA_016271365.2. Taxonomy (NCBI): domain Eukaryota; kingdom Metazoa; phylum Chordata; order Ceratodontiformes; family Ceratodontidae; genus Neoceratodus; species Neoceratodus forsteri. The sequence goes on along the minus strand of CM057454.1, from coordinate 1,064,015,898 downwards.
CCAGAAAGACCCCCCCCCCAGTGACCTCCAGACTATCTCGAGCAGGACCAGGCTGATTTCATCAACACACCCCACCCCACAAGGAGGTGCATTGGGCCCAGGTCCAAGCTACAGCAGGTTGGCCACACAGTCTGGACAATCCTCACAATGTCAGTGATTTCTGGCTGGCCGAAGTCAGACTAGGCAAACTGGGTTCTCGCAACCTCCTGTCGACCTCCACAACACCCAACAGAGTGGCCTGAACAGATCCTAGATCTGATGGTGGCAAACTTATCTGTGAAAAAACTGAGCAAACTCATCAGACTTCTCTTGTGAAAAAACTGCTCCAGGCTGAAGACAGGCTGAAGACATATTGGACTGCACAATCTGTTGACAGCATGGAAGAGCTGAGCTGGTCGATTTTGCACCATGGCAATCTACCTGGACAGGAATTCTGCAATCTTACAGGTGATTGCCGATTGATAGATCATATAATGGTCCATTAATCTAAGCCTGTCAACCTCCAGACCTTTGTTCCGCCAGTGCCTCTCTAACCTTCATCCCACTCCCCTCAGCTCCTTCAGGGTCCCATCAAACCATGGGGACCTTGGGCGAAGAGTGAGGGTGCAAACATGGACAGGAGCTATGGAATCCAGGGTCTCTGTCACCACCTTATTACAGGCTTGTAGCAGATCCCTTGGATCCGGGCATTCACTCAGTATACCTGATAAGTCCAGTACCACCATTAGGCCATCTGGGGTCATACCCCTTAAAGGGCGGTACCAGACCATCTCCGTAGGGGCAGACCTATTGGAGGGAGCCACGAAACTGAACCATATGGTGTGATGGTTGGACCACCTTACTGGTTCCACCCCCAAATCAGAGATCTCCATCACCAAGAGGAATACCAGGCCTAATGAGTGACCACGGATGTGGGTCACGGAGGTAACCACCTGTGTAAGGCCCAATAAAGTCATCAGTTGGAGGAAGTCTTGCCCAAATTGTGAGAGTTCATCGTCGACCCAGGCATTGAAATTCCCCAGAATTAACCATCTGGGGGATCCCAATACCTTGTCAATGATGAAGTCTGCAACTTCCTGCAGGAACTCTTTCCCATCACTGGGTGGACAGTAAATGAGAAGTATCCGGCACCCTACACCTGCACCCATGATACACTCAAAGGATCTTGTAGCCCCCACTGGAACCTCCACAAGGCCCAGTTTCCCAGTTTTGATCTAAAGCAGATGGCTACACCCCCATCCCTATGATCCACCCTTGGGCAGTGTATCACTGAATACCTGGCCAGAACTGCTGATGCCAATACTGGACCAGCATTTTCATCCAGCCAGGTCTTGGTGATACAAGCCTGGTCTGATGTATCAACAAGATCTGCTATCACAGCAGTCATATTTTTAATAGACCTGGGATTACAAAACACTGCTCAAGTAGGATGGGCAACCGAGGAAGACCACGCTACTTGCCTGCATGAAGCAGAGCCCTTGGGTATGGGAAGCAGGCAGGGAGGACCCCTATCCTGGTCCCATTTGGCCCCAAGGCATCTCCTTGTTCCCACTACCCCAATCTGCCCACCTCCCTCCATTTCATAGGAGGCAGTATAGCACAGTGGTTTAAGGCTCTGAGCTACAAACCTGGAGACCTGGGTTTGAATCCTACAGCCCCCACTTGCATACTGTGTGACCCTAAGCAAGTCACTTAACTTTCTTGTGCTCCCAGGTCACATCTATAAATAAGCTTTCAGCTTAGTGTGCCTCTCCTGGTTAAAAAAAAAAAAAAATTCCCCTACCTGGCCAGTCCCCCCTCCCCCCCATCTTCTTCCTTCTAATTATCCCCAAGCACGACATCTCCTGTATACTTCCGCTGGTAACTGGGGACAGTTAAAAGGGCAGAGGTCCCTGAGCCACAACACAACAAACAGACAACAATCCATAAAACCCCACAACCCAATCACATTCAATCACACATCACACAAACCAGATCCCCCGATACTTCAGGCAAACTAAATGATAAAGCTCAACCCTCCCCGTCCACGAATCCCCAAAACAATAATAACCAAAAATACAGCAAAACACAACAATAATGTAAATATTAGATACAAGTCTTATGGCAGAATGCAAGTTCACAAGTTAGAGAGGAAAAGTCACTTTGAGTCTCTCAATTAAGTTTTATAGAAACCCGTAGAGCTCCCACCTCTTCGGGAAGTGAATCAGTAAAGCTCAACCAAGTCCAAACTCTCACTTTAGGCTTGGTAAAAAGCCAACAGAATTAATAAAAGTCAAAACTTATAAAGGCACACTCACTGCCTATTATGCACTATAATGGGTCCAGATAAAAAGTCTGACCGGTCTTAGATTGAACAAATCCTTCACGTAGGTCCCGTTCTTAGGCTCGGTAGATCTTTTTTAGGAGGTCTTCTTAATACAGAGTTTCATAGCAGCCAGCCACAATTATGGCCCTTATCCAGTGATAGCTGCCTCCACAGCCATCACAGACATAGCCATGTAGCAGGAGGAGCACCAACAGGGGAAAAAACTGGGAGGAAAGACCCCCAAGCACTCACTCCAGGAGGCAGTCACAGCACTCAGCCACACCTGCCGCTACGACTCCTGGCCAAGTGTCAGCTCACCAGTTGACCCCCCAAGCAGCCTAGAAAATGCCAGCAGCAATCAGTCTGCCCTTCAGCAGACCCGACACCAGCATCTCCTGCACGGACCGGCACTCTGTAACCACCTCCCTTGGCAGGCCGAGGCAGACCCCCCCTCCCATGCAATAAGCCCTCAAGACTCCAATGATTTGTGAGTCCCCATACCTCAGGGACTCCCAGCACACACAAAATCTATTGCCGAGAAAAGGGCCAATGATGTTCCAGCTGAAGTCCAACCACCAAACTCCTCAAACGATGTTCAGGTTTCAAAAACCCCACTTCAGTGGTTCCTGTCGGACACTCTTCAAATGCTTGGGACCTCTTCTCCACTCAAACCAGCCAAACCAGCACGGCTCCAGGTCAGGAAAGCCAAAGGCTCTGATACTTGACAACAAACCGGACAGTAGACTAATTTTATGAGAAAAATATATACTCCAGCGCATTCGATTTACGCTGGAGCAAACACAAAAGGTTTTGGGAGCAAGTTTGTGACTCCATTTATAACTCCATCTACTACCTAATAGTCCCGGGAATGCTTTCCTAAACTCACTGGCTCACTCAATCACCCTTACTAACTGCCACTAAAACTATCGAAAATGCTAACAAAACAATAAACAAAATGAACAAACAAAGCAAGTACAACAAACACAATAAAATAAATCTTAAACCAAAACTAAAATGCTGCTGCTGCTGACAATGGCTGGCCCAGCTTGGCCGCCATCTTGCCATCTTGAGAATCCACTTATAACCATAACCATGAAAGTAACTTTTTCTGTTACTTTCTATTACTTTTGAAATCTTGTTCCAGAAAGCTCTGTGCAGCCACTAGCAAGGATGGAGAAGTACTGGAAGATGTAATGCACCTTACAGTTACATTTACTTATGTCTTTTTATACAGAAGAAATACATAACTGTAACTGATTACATTTATTTGAAAGTAACTACCTATTACTTTCAAAAAATGTAATCTGTTAGTTATTTATTATTTTTGTATTGTTTTTGTATTAAAAGAAATAAGTAACTATAATTGTAAGGTGTATTACTTTTTCTAGTACTTCTTCATCCTTGCTAGTGACTGCACAGAGCTTCCTGGAACAAGTTTCCAAACGTAATAGAAAGTATTAGAAAAAATAACTTACCCAACACTGATCATAAGCGACACAGTAACTGTACATGCAAACATATACATTTGCTTATTATAAGATTTTTCCACCTGACAGTTCTATTCCCTGTCATGCCACATGAGCATTGTAACCTCACTGACTATGACATCACAACTGAAGAAGCTGATTAACTGCTCCCAGATCAGTCACTTGTGATGTCACAATGAGTGAGGTCACAGTCACCACAATGCTGATGAGGTATGAAGGGGACTGGAACTAGATATATCTACTTCCATGTAAGGTCCTGCTCTTCACATCACACCAAACACAGTCAGGCAGTAAACCTTCTAATGAGCAAGTGGAAATGAAAATAAAATCTAACAACTGGCTTCATTTGAAAAATTGTAACATTTTCTGTTTGTTATCTTTTTAGGGCCACTAGCTCTTTAAATGGTATTCAATACAATCACTTTTGGAGAACAGTGTGGGCTAACCCAGGGTGTGACTATTGGATCTGCTGCTACTGCTGAAATTGCTGACAGCAACCAACTTGCCATTGTATTCCCTAGCCTTTTAATGCTCTAACCACTTTCAAAGATAATCTGCCCCTCTACAACAGACACAATAGCACAGCAAGTCTGACAGGTAGTGCTTTTGAACCCGAAGTCCACAGGTTCTAATATAAATGTTGAGGAAATCTGAACTGCATCCATCAGTACTCTGGCATGCTGTCTGCAGGCAGGCAGGCAGTGAGACACTTGTCAGAAGCCTTGAGATGGCACATGAAGCTGGGCTCCCATGTGCATTGCAGATAGAGATACTTGGATATCCTACCAGGTTTAATTATATACACAAAGAAGGACAGACTCGGGGAAGGTCAAGCTGCACTGTAGCAAGCTGCAGTTCCAATCATGAAACCCAAAGACAGAGAACTGGTTTTAGCTGTATTGGTCCTTGTCTCCTGAAAAAGGGCTCTGTGACAGCCTGAAAGCTTGTGAACTGAAAACATCTTGTTGGACCATATAAAGACAGACTTTTATAGTTAAAACTCCACAACAGTATGTGAACAGAACATAAGTGAACCCTGTGAAGCTTCTTAATAAATGACTGCAGAAGATACTGTGAACGGGAGCTGTGTGTCTTACGGGTGACTAGCTGTGTGATGGAGGTGGGCGATGTAAGAGAAATACCACCACAGCTGATGCAAATCCTTACTGCTGGACTGTACTTGTGTCTGTTCCAGTTAGGAGCAGCACATCCTGTCCATTTTTTTGCCTCCAGTGCAGATTAAGGAAGGAACATTAGAATTTTGTGTGGGAGGCTACAGAGATCCGTTGCTTGAAGACTAATACAGTAGAAAGAAATACTTCTATAAAAAGGATGGTATTCTTTATGTATACCATACTATACATATACTACATGGTGGCTCCAACCTTAGAAGCAAGTATTTTTTTTTTAATCTACATTTTTTCGGGCCCCTCTCCAGTGATTATGGAAATGAATATCAGGGAGAGGTAGCATTTATTGTACTGAATGTGTCACTAGTAATTGTTATGTAATACTTGCTGAGTTCCTGTGTAACTCCCAGGCCATTCCTGAGAATAGGCATTTTATTTGCCTTGCATACGTACCTGGTTACCAAAAACAAACAAACTATCTAATTAACTAACTAACTTCAAAATCATTTACCTCAATTTAAGGATGACAGAAAATGAAAACAAACATTGGTATGATGTTTTTCTCAGAAATGCATTCTAGCTGAAAAAAACAAAACAATATGATAGCTATCAAATTCTGCTGCTTTAAACAGGTAAAGTAAGGTTCCCTTTCATGTTAGCATCTATGTATAACACTTTGAGAAAGACTGCGAGGTAATTTAGCGTAAGCTGCAAATGGAACAAGCTGCCTGGGGGAAGTGTTACATGCCAAATCACTGAGCAGCTTGAAGCAGAGATGGGGTAGGCATGTGGTTTAGTTAGAAATCGGGGGAAGGGGCAGAAAAATAGGGACGGGTGGCCACTGGGGCCAGTACAGAGTAGTTAGGAAAAGTGGGCAGACTGCACTGGCTGACAAGCTTTTCCTGCCATCGTTGTCATGTGTATCTATGCATATAGAGGCACTGTCTTGGAAAGGAATGGGTAGTTAAATATTTCATGCAATACCAAGGTGACCAATTTTCAAAACTAAAGTAGTTTTATGTATATCTAAAGATGTGACTTGGATGATGAGTTAGAGCCCAGACTCCCTGAAGTAGCAGATTAAAGACTCTAGTGTTTGTTGAGTGCAATGATGTTTTCTTTACTTAGAACATTAAAGGAGAACTGCATTGAACTTGTAAGTCATTGTTCCTTGTAGACACCGATTATTAAATATTAGTTCCAGTTCTGTTACTGTTCTATCTCTACAGGCTCATTTGTTATCCTAGTGGGTGTTTCTGATGCACACACTGGTATTAAGTTCCATTTTATAACTGTATTATGTAGTTTATGTCATTATTCAGCTCTTCAAATGGATGTCCAGTCAAGCCCACGAGCACAAATATGTGCGGTCAAAAACCACGCAGTTATACCAGCGATGCACGGTCCCGGAGTTAGTATATATAATCTGCGTGGTTTTGGACCACACAGTTTTGTACTCTGCATCACTGTTATTGACCCTGCAGTTTGTCATGTTGTGGTCTTGACATAGCGCCCTTCAAATGGTGGCACAATACATCTGTGTTCTCCTATAGAACTCTGTGGTTTAGAAGGACATAAACTACAGCATACAGTTTCAAAATGGCGCTTAACCCAGAGTGTAAATCAGTAACAACCACTTAGGTTACTTATAGAGCCATATAAATGATACAATAACAGAATTAAAACCAGTATTAAAAAAACAGCTTCTACTGGGAGAAATGACTTTCAGGTTCAGTAAAGTTCTCCTTTAAAGGGGAAGGGGATGCATGTCAAAATTCTTAGACTCGTACTGTATTTTCTTACAGTTTGTTACCTTTATATAAAAGTCTCTCTTTTTTTCTGTCTCGCTGGCTTTAAAACCAGCTCTATATGTAGCCACCCATTAGGCCCCAACCAGTGACATCATCGGTTACAACCAAGTTAGTGCAATCAAACCTGTTGATGGGGTGGGGTGGGGGGTTATAGAAACATAGAAGTTGATCGCAGAAATAAGGACTCCGTATGGCCCATCCAGTCTGCCCATTTCTTTTTCTACCTTATAAATGTGCCATCAGCCTTTGCTCTGTCAGTGGCCTATCTATTCATACTCATTTGTATTGCTCCCTTATGCCTATCCCATTCCTGTTTGAAGCCCTGCACTGTATTCATAGCCACCACTTCTTGAGGTAGGCCATTCCATGCATCCACCACCCTTTCTGTGAAAAAGAATTTCCTCACATTCCCCCTTAATCGGCCCCCCTCTAATCTCATGCAGTGTCCTCTTGTCCTGCTATTTTTCTTATATTTAAACATGTTAGACTCTTTCACCTTGTTAATGCCCTTAAGGTGTTTGAATGCCTCGATCATATCACCTCTCTCTCCCTCCTTTGTTATGGACTGCACTTACAATCTGGATGAATCACTGGGACAACTGAGTTATCCATAATTATTATTATCCATTAGCAGCAAATTCTACAGCCTCTCTTAAAATGCAGTTGGAGAATTTTCTAACCAGCTTGCTGTATTCTGGTATTATCACCAAATCAGAGTGTGACTATCTGACACAGCAGTTCCTGACAGTACCCACTTTTTATATATTACCTAAGGTTCACAAGGACCCCCAGCACCTGCCTGGGAGACCCATCATTTTTTCAAATGGATCTCTCACTGAAAACTTGTCCAAATTCAGTGTCAACTTGCAGGGGGCCAAGCGGTGGACATCCTGTATCTGGATTTCAGTAAGGCCTTTGACTCTGTTCCCTAAAGGAGAGTATTCAGGAAGCGGATGGACCTGGGGGTAGGGGGAAAACTAGTTATGTGGGCTAGAAACTGTCTGTAGGACAGAAGTTAGATGATAGTGATTGAGGGGGAGTTTTTGGAGGCTAGGCCAGTCACTAGTTGGGTTCCACAGGGCTCGTTGCTCAGTCAGGTGTTGTTTAACATCTTTATCAGTGATACTGCAGGTGGGATAAAGAGTGAAATATGCCTGTTTATGGATGATACAAAACTCTGTGGGAGAGTAGACATGGAGGAGGGAATACAGGGTCTCAGGAAGGACCTGGCTAAGCTAGAGAAATGGTCGGGTATTTGGCAACTGGGATTCAATGCCAAAAAGTGTAAGGTAATGCAATTGGGAGTGAAGAACCCAGAAACCACTTACAGGCTAGGCAGTGTGCAGGTTACCAGGTCAGAAGAGGAGAAGGACTTTGGTGTGGTCATTACGAGTGACCTGAAACACTCAGCACACTGTAAGAAAGCAGCAGCCAAAGTGAATTGTATGCTGGCTACATAGCCTGGGGTATAACCAGCAAGAAAGAGGAGGTCATTTTGCCACTGTACAGATCCCTATTACAGCCACACCTAGAGTACAATGTGCAGTATTAGTACCCTTACCTGGAGACGGACATCAACCTACTGCAAACAGTCCAGAGAAGGGCAACCAAAATGATCCAGGGACAGCAATGCAGAGCATACGAATAGAGACTCAGTGATCTCAACATAAACTCCATGGAGGATAGAAGGGAGAAGGGTGACATGACCAAAACCTTCAAGTACCTTAAGGATTTCAACAGGGTGAACTATGAGTGTCTCTTCAGCCTTAGTGGGAACAGACTTATTAGGGAGCACTGCCTCAAGCTGGTGGGTGGAAAATTCAGCAGAGAGATGTGGAGGCACTTTTTCACGGAGAGTGGGGTGGATAAATGGAATGAATTGCTGGAGGAAGTAGTTTCCCCAAAGACAGTGGGCAGCTTCCAGAGAGGTTAGGACAGAGCAGAGGGGAAAGTTGCATGTAGGGGAGAGGGAGTGAGGGGAAGGAAGGCATCAGTGGGGAAGGAGGAGCAGATAATGAGCAGATCCCTCGGTAGACACTGAGGGGTCTGCAGACTCGAGCAGACATGAGAGATCACAAGGTCTTTTTCTGCTGGCTCAACTGTATGTATGTGTGTTTGTATTTAAATTTATGGACATTTTTCTGCAAACCTTAGTGGTGAAGGTGCCATCTTATTTAAGAGACACCATGGTGGTACTGGAGGCCTTTGATAGCCTGAGATGGGATGCAAGCTTTTTGTGGCTCATAATTGATGTGAGTTCACTATACATTTTATTTATTTATTTGTTAGGTGGGTGGGTGCACTGATCCCAGGGACTGTTTTCAGGCGTGACCTGGGCCATTAAGGTGGCACATCAAGCATAGCACAAGAACATGTTCAGATAGATACAAGAAGTTGAGCACGTAATAGAAACAGTACAATTAGTGCAAAAATAGGGCTCCATGTCGTTACGACGAGGGAATAACGGCTACCACATAAGGGTGGATACAAGAATGGCGACAGCAATATACAATGATCGGCAAACACGGCACATTTCCTAGGCATCACCACCAGATTTAGCTAGTTCCCCTGGGTACCTTAATTTTAAGTGACTTAACTGTTTCACTTAACCCTCTCCAGCGTCTGCTGCCTCTCTGGAGTGCCATCCGCTTCACTGGATTCAGTCAGCTCCATAGCAAGTATTTTAAAATACAGCACAGATTCAGGCTGCTATTTATTAATGTGGGGGACTTTGTCCCTCACATCTCCCACGTGGGGCTGTGCCCCCCGCTCCCCCCATTTCTATTATTCTAATACTATGGTGCACATTGATAGTGGGGTATCTTAGCATACCCACATTCGCCCATTTATTTATTTTATTTATTCAGTTGTGATAACCGGATAGGCCCGCTGAGCCCCAGAGGTCCCTTTTTCAGGGGTGACCCGGCCCATATCGCCCAATCGCCATTATTTGCCAGTCACTGTTATTACCGTTGCTTATAATGATTCACCCAAATGTGTTCACTATAAAAGACTCGCTGTTATTACGTGATACCCAAAAATAGTGCATGAAATGAATAACAGTGCATATAATTAGAAAGTACACAGCAATACCAAGTAGCGCTGGCTGACAAATAAGACAACCAGGGCAGTATCAATACTTTATGTGAGTACATATACAGAGAATAAAAACTTAGTGATAGAGAGGGGCCATCCAGCAGCTCCAGGGTGGGGGAGTCAGTCATCCCGGAGAGCAAGAGCATGTGGCTGATCCTGCAAGGGACTTAAAGTGGGATTTAAACAGGGCATGTGATCCCAGGGCCCCTAGAGTGGTAGGCAGGCTGTTCCTTAGGGTTGGTGCAGCTGAGTAGAAGGCCTTTTGTCCCATCCATGTGGTGACCTGAGGGCACTCAAGCATAAGGCTAGATGATTTCCGGAGGCCCTGGTGGCAAGATTTAAGCTTGAGTAGGGTGTGAGGGGGATGCATCTTTTTCCCTAAGAGATTTGTCCATGAGGCAACCTAGAAGGTAGTTGTGGTGGGCCTGAGCGAGGAACCACCCAGTCATCTGGTACAGGGTGCAATAGTGAGTTAAGTAGAGTGCCATCAGAACAAACCTACAAATGTTGTTATAGGCTGTGTTCAGCCTGTGGAGCCCAGATGATGTGGTCTGAATGTATTTGGGGGAGCAGTAGTTGAGCAGGGGGAGTAAGGTGCCCTGGGCAATAGGAAACCTAGATTCGGGGGTCAAGAAATCTTTAAGCCTGTACCCTACTCCTAGTTTCTGGTTTATGCACCGTATTAAGAGATTAATGTGGACACCAAAAGTTAGGGCAAGGGTGACTCTGAGGTATTGGAAGGTAAACACTGTCTCCAGGGGTGGGGGGGGTGGCCGTCAGTAGATAGGATTGTTAGAAGGTTGCTGTCTGGTCTGGTAAGCCTGGGTTTAGATCCAAAAAGCATGGCTTTAGTCTTTGACTAGGATCCTATTTGTGAGGAACCACTGATGGATGGTGCTATAGTTGTATGTGAGTGTAGTAGAGAGGTTGGCCAATGTTTTGTCACTGTGGAATAGGACTAAGTTTTCAGCATATAGGAGAGAGCTACAGGTAATGCTATCAGTTTATAAATAGGGAGAACAGGATGGATCAAAGGATGGAGCCTTGGGAGACCCCAGTGAGTACCTCCTTGTACTGGGAGATGGCACCTCTGGTGCAGACAGTCTGAGTACAATTGGATGGGTAGTTTTGGAACCAAGTGGCGGTCAGGGTGAAAAGCCAAACCAGCTCAATTTGTTTATGAGCATTTTATGATCCACCGTGTCGAAAGCCTTGGTAAAGTCCATAAAGATGGCGCCTGTGAGCTTACCTGCATTCATATTGAATAGGATATGGTTAGTGAGGCAGGCCAGGGATGAGGTGGTTCTGTGGTCTTTCCTGAATTCATGTTGTTGTGGTCAAAGGAGGTTGTACTTCACCACGTAATCAGAGATCTGCTGGTGGACAGCTTTCTCAAGGAGTTTGCTTTGGTTGCAGAGGATAAATATAGGTCGGTAGTTATCCACTGATAGGGGGCCACCAGACTTGTAGATGGGGACAACTTTGGCTTGTTTCCAAGTAGGGGAAATGATAGATAAGGTAAGGGAGAGGTTAAAAACAGCAGTCAGTGGTTTGGCAATGGCATGGGCTATGAGGTTTAAAAATTGGGGAGAGAGGACATCATTCCCAGCACTTCCACGTTAGGGAGACTCATCAGGAGTTTGTGGGTCTGTTGAGGGGTGATGACTTTGAAATGAAAGTGCGATGTGGTTGGGTGGTACTCAGCCAGGTCACGCTGGTGCTGGTTGGGGCTGTACTGGGGGAGTTGGAGAGCTGGACAGTCAGGTCTGGGAATTTGTTATTGAGGGCAATTGCTGCTTTGGATGGGATAGATATGGGTCCTGTCCCCAAGTTAAGCTTGTTAGCAGTCTGTCTGCCCCCCCAGGACCATCAGGGAATTAATCACCAACCAGAAGGTTTTGGGGTTTCCAAGGTTGTGGGATTGGAGGTTTTAGAAGAATTCGGTCCTACATGTTTTTATTTTTTGTTACAAAGATTATGCAGTTGATGGTATTCATTCCAGAGAGAGGGGGAGGGAGAGGCTTTGTAGGCAGCCCACATCTCGTCTCTAACCTTCATTAGCTGAAGGAGGTGCTTAGTGATCCATCTCATGTTTCCTCTGCACACTTGCTGAGTGGTTGGGGGAAGTGCCTCTCCTGGATTACAGTCAGGGCGTCAGTAAGGAAGCCCAGGGCTGAATTCACATCAGCCATTTTGTATAGGACTGGCCAGTTAATGGACCAGATGTCAGCAAATTGGGGGTCATATTTAGAGAAATATTTGAAAGTAAGATATTTGGGGATGGGGGGGGTGTGTGTGATTGAGGACCAGATGCAAAAAGTGGAGGAGTGGTCGCTGATAGAGTCAGATAGGGTTCCAGCATGAAGGACCCTGTCCTCACAGTTGGTCAGGATCCAGTCTAGGGGGGAGTGGTTCAGGGTATAGTTGTTAGGGTGAGTGAGGGTGGAAAATGAGCTGGGTAAGGTTTAACTGTTTTAATAGGTCACAACACTTGGTCTGGGAAGTGTTTGGCCAGTTTAGATTGAAGTCACCCAGCATGATGATCTCCCTGGAAGGGGAGCAGTGACCAATGCCAGTTAGTAGGCGAGGTAAGGCCTGTTATTCCACCTTTGGGGGGATTATAGTAGCAGCCGATGTACAGTTTTTGGGAGGTTCCAACAGATAGCTCGGTAAAGAGCCATTCACTATTGGACATATCAGGTGAGCTCAGGGAGGCTAGGGTGGCATTAATAGGATCCCTGAAGTACAAAAGTATTCCACCCCCCATTTTGGTCTCAGGCCGTTCGTTTCTTAGGAGGGTGTAGCCACTTAGGCAGCAAGTGACATCTGGTGTGGTAGGCTTCAACCAGGTTTCTGTGATGCCTAATATGTCAGGGTTGTACAGTGAGACCCAGGTTTCAAGTTCAGTGAGCTTGGACAAGAGGCTACAGACATGAAGGAGCACGATTTTTAGTCCATGTTTGTTCAGCCACAGAGGGTCATTGAGGGTTAAAGGGGATGTTTGGGCCAGGATTGCTTTTAATATCACCTGAGAGGAATAGCAGTAGGATGAGAAGGAGATACGTAGGACTGCAGGAGGAGTTGAGTGGGGGTCCTGCCAGGGTCAGAGAATATATGAGGGCATCAAGAAGGTGGTGGTCCCTTTTGCTTAGGAGTTCTAGGAGGAGTATGGAATGAGAGGTGGGCACCCAGTGGTCAATGGGGGACAGGAGAGGTGATGGGTGTTATGTGGGTGAGGAGTGGTATAGAGGCTTGTTCAGAAGTCAGGATGTGGGCACTAATCTCTGTCACTTGGAACAGTCCTATTAGGAGAGAACACATTAGCATGTTTACCACAAGTGGGTTTTTGATGCCTAGAGGGTATGGCAGTGCAGGGGAAAGGGGACACACTGTGTATGTGGAGGAGGGGAGTGTTCAGTTGGAAACATGGGCTTACCCAAGATAGGGTGCAAGCTACAATTCTCTGGCTCTGTTTGGTTCCAGGTCCCTGGCTACACTAACTGAACAGTGGCAGCAATAAATAGCATAGGAATGCTACTTCAGAAGTAAAGGTGGGGGACTCCTATATAGGGAGTTGGAGCAGCAGACTATGAATTGCTACTCTGGAAGTTAAAGGTTTGGGGACACTATATAGGGAGTTGGAGCAACAGCCTATGAATTGCTACTCTGGAAGTTAAAGGTTGGGTGACCCTATATTGGGAGTTGGAGCAACAGTCAAGGAATAGCTGCCTCAGGAGTAAATGTAACAGGGTCAAAAGCAACAAAGGCAGTGCATAGTAGCAAGGATTCCTATGGTATATAATGACTCTATGCAGTATATCACTTGGCAGGTTAGCAGGGTCAATACATCAACACAAGTAAGTCAGGCAAGCAGGGTTAATACAGCAACATAAGCAATGCACAGTAACAAACAGTATGCATGAACTACAGGGGCTTTAAGTAGTATATCACTATGAGGTAGGTACACAGGGTCAATAATTCAAATCAGGCAGTGCAGAGTAGCAAAGACATATATGAGCTACACCGTCTGGTACCCAGGGTCAGCAATGCAATCAGAAGTAGAACAGCTATATAGGCATTTACGAGAGATGGTAGCTGAGTAGAGACAATATCTGCAGTGAGACTTCAGTGAGTTCAGACCTGAGAGGTGCAGAGTAACTGGCAGACTGGCTGTCTACCATCTGACTCCGGCAGACTTGAGGCAGACAGTTTCACTAATCCTTGGCACGTGGGAGGCAGACAGTTGCGCTAGTCCTTGGTGCATGGTCCTTCCCGCAGGGGCCACACCACAGGGGCTGCTATTAACAATGTGGTTGTATAGGAGTCTGATCGCCCTCTACAGCCCCCAAATTAGCTGAAGGAGTGAAGGGCGGTCTCAGCAACTGGTCCAGGAGCAGATTTGGAAGTTCCAGTAAGTCTATTACTTTTCTGATCCAGGGGTCCGACTTAGAAACCCCTGTGATTCCTTTTCTCTGGTGATCGTTGGGGGGGAGGGCTCCTAGTCTCAGTCTGGTAGCCCTCATGACCCATGCTGTCCCAATGTGGCTGCTCTGAGGAAAACTGAAGAGGGAGCAGCCGCTTGCAGTTTAAATTTCAAATATTTGGTTGGCTTGTCCACTAATCACCCTCTAGAGACCCTGATTGGCTGGTGGTGTGAAGGGCGATCTCAGCAGCTGGTCCAGGGAAAGACTTGGAAGCCCTAGTAAGTCCATTGTTGGTCCATTGGCTGACTTGGAAACCCCTGTAATTTCTTTTCTCCAGACAGTGATCATTGGGGTGGGGGCTCCTTGTCTCAGGCAGGTAGCCCTCATGACCCCTGCTGTTCTGATGTGGCTGCTCCAAGGAAATCTGAAGGAGCAGCCACTTGCAGTTTTAATTTCAAATACTGGTATTTGTCAGGCATGTCTGCCGATTGCCCTCTAGTACCCCCAGTTGGCTGGGGGAGTGAAAGGCTGTCTCAGCAGCTGGTCCAGGGGCAGACTTGGAAGCCCCAGTAAGCCTGTTGCTGGTCCAAGGGCTGACTTGGAAACCCTGTGATTCCTTTTCTCTGGTGATCATTGTGGTGGAGGGCTCTTAGGCTGGTAACCCTCATGAACCTTGCTGTCCTGATGTGGCTGCTCTGAGGAAATCTGAAGAGGGAGCAGCCACTTGCAGTTTAAATTTCAAATATTTGGTTGGCTTGTCCACTGATCGCCCTCTAGAGACCCCGATTAGCTGGTGGCGTGAAGGGCGATCTCAGCAGCTGGTCCAGGGAAAGACTTGGAAGCCCCAGTAAGTCTATTGCTGGTCCAGGGGCTGACTTGGAAACCTCTGTGATTCCTTTTCTCCAGCAGTTGTTGGGGGGGGGAGAGGGAAGGCTCCTTGTCTCAGGCTGGTAGCCCACATGACCCCTGCTGTCCTGATGCTGCCACTCTGAGGAAATCTGAAGAGGGGACAGCCGCTTGCAGTTTAAATTTCAAATATTTGGTGGGCTTGTCCACCGATCGCCCTCTAGCATTCCCACATGAGCATCAAACATCATCTGGGACTTATACTACTAAGGTTCATACTAAGGTCTTAAGGAGCAAAGGGGTGGTGGCCCATGAGAAGCTCCTTTCCATCATCTATAATATACTACACTGTTTCCCTTGAGAATATGGTTAGTCAACCTTTTTTTAAATTGAGTCTTATTTCTACTGATGATAACTTCTAAGGGCAGTTTATTCCAGGGTGCAATTACTCTTGGCGTGAAAAGGGCCTTTCTTTTATTTGTTTTAAACATTTTAGTTTGGAGTTGTAGTGAGTGACCTCTGGTTCCCCTATAATTACTTTTAAATTCAAGATTTAGTTCATATAGTAAATAGGGATCCTGCATTATGTCATAACACATTAATAGCCCCCCCCAAAATCCTTCTAGTTTCCAGTGTCATCAAATTTAAACTATCCAGGCATTCCTCATGCGGTTTATTTTTGAGATCATAAACTATTTTCGTAGCCCATCTCTGCACCCTCTCAAGACTTGCAGTTTCACCTAAGGATATAGGGCTCCACACCGGGCTACCATAGTCTAGCAATGGTTTAACATATATGCTCTATACAGAGGCATAACCACCTCCCTACCTCTACTCCTAAAATTTCTTTTTATTGCCCATAAAACTTTGCTTTGGCAATTTGATTTTTAAAATAAGAGTCGTATGTTAATTTGTCATTTATTATTATATCTAGATCTTTTTCTTTCTGAGATATCTTTAATTTTTGTCCATGTAGGTAATATTCCTTCATTGTATTATGTCTTCCCAAATGAATAACACAACATTTATCTGTATTGAAGCTCATTCCTCTAAGGTTGGCCCACGTTTGGATTTTATCTAGGTACTGTTGTAGGGAGCCAGTGTTATCACTTTCAGATACTATCCCTGCTAGTTTGGTGTCATCTGCATATTTGCTTAGCCATTTTTCAGCCCTCATGCCCATACTGGACATGAATACCCTAAACAGCACCGGGCCCAACACCAACCCCTGAGGCATGCCACTCATCATGGGCACTGAGCCGTAGAGGAAGACATTTATAACACACCCTCTGCGTCCTATATATCAACCAGGCCTCCATGCGCCCCACTATGCTTGGGTCAAGTCCTATATCCATTAGGCTTCTAATTATTTCAACGTGTGGCACCTTGTCAAAAGCCTTGGCAAAATCCAAATAGATACAGTCCACCTGTTTCCCATTGACTTAATGCTGTCTGTTTCTTTATGGAAAAATTTGGAACAGAAGATATTATTGAACCTGAATTTATCATTGGTGCCCTCAGTCTGATCCTGTCCTTGAATTACATTTTATTTGACTCAAGGTTTTATTTACAGGTTTGTGGCATGGTTATGGGGTCATCGATTGCACCCTCTTATGCCAACCTCTTTATGGGTTGGGGGGAGGAGGTCGCATTTCTGTGACCCCAGAAGCAACCCTTTCATGGACAGGATTCAGTACTGGAGGTGCTATATCAATGACATCTGGTGTATTTGGAGGGGTATTAAGGAAGAGGCAGACCTTTTTCTTAGACATATCAACAAGAGTGATTTGAATTTCTCCTTCACATGTAACATGTCAGAAAGAAGCCTTGCTTTTTTTGGACATAACCATCATTGGTAATGAGGATGGCAATAGCACCACTGCTAATTACTGTAAACCTACAGCCAGCAGGGAATACATTGCTCAGAGCTAATACTTCTCACCTTGATCACAGTATCAAGGGGATACCCTATGGGCAGTTTTTGCTGCCTAGATGTTATTGTTTGGATCTGAGTACCTTCGATGTCCAAACTGATAATCTGTTTCAGTGTTTTATTAAATGTAGATATGACCCAGCCGTCCTTAAAACTACCAGGGAAAGAACTAGGATTACATGGGAGCTATTGGTCCCTAAGATCCAATCTTAAAATCCAGATCCCAAAGTCAGTTTTATCACTGAATACAATTCAGTGGCACACAGAGTTGTAGGTGCTTTAAAGAGGGGTTGGCATGTCCTAGCAGCTGAATCTGACCTTAAATTAGTGACTGATGATGCCAAAGGTGGTTACGAAAGAGGAAAGGACATTAAGGGCTCAGTTGTCCATAGCTTCCTTGTTGATAACACCCCTAACAACAGAGTTAGTTTGCCTAAAGTTTTTTTTCCCCAAGTATGGGTGTTGCAGTGTGTGTCGATACAGCTCACAAGGTGACAACTTTAAGCTAACAAGGTGACAACTTTACCAACCTGCCCAATTAATCTAGTCATCAAGTTAAACATTTCATCATTTGTCATACTCCATTTATTGTCTATGCCTTCTGGTGTAGTTGCCCAAAACTTTATATTTGACAAACTACTAAACCAGTCAATGTGTTCAGAAGCACATCTGCTCTATCATGAATGAGAAGATCGAGACCCCAGTGGAGCTACACTGGTGCAGAACCCATAACTCTCAGTTGACTGACTTCAGTTTCATGGGAATTGATCATGTCCCTCCACCCTCCACACATCCATACGCGGGCAACAGGAAATGCAATCTGCTCCAGACTGAAAGCAAGCTCATCTTTACACTTGCTGGGGCTGGCAGTATAGCCTAGAGGTTAGAGTAACAAGCTGTGAATAAGTTTGGTACATCCAGCAGACAGACCTGGGTTTGATTCCCACAGCTTCCACTTGCGTACTGTGTGACCCTGAGCAAGTCACTTAACCTCCCCAGTGCTCCTGGGTCACACCGGAAAACAGGCACCTCTGCCTAATGGGCCTTGCCTGGTTAACAAAGAATAAAATAAAAAATAAATAAAAACACTCCAAGTGGGCTTAATGATGATTGTGACATTGTCCCTTTCTTTTAAAAACTAGTTTTTTGCAAAAATCTTGCATTTTTTGTTGTAAATTTTCTGAAATGCTGACTAAATTTTCCTTTTTGATTTAGATTTCTGTATATTTTGTCCTCTGTCACTAACTATTGGGACAGTGCCCCTTTATTTTGATACTGCCCTACAGTTGTAGATTTTCATCAATTTTATTAATTTGGCATTATATTCTGTTGCTCATTTTTGGTTTTGCTTTTTATTGCATTTTATTAATCAATATTTTATTGTCTTTGCATAATCTCTCCTTTGTTGTAAATCCTTTAATTGAAGAATCTCCAGAAAATGAATTCACCCACAATATAATGGTATTTTGTATACTGAATACATTAATTACTGCATTTGACTGCTTATTACTATTTTTGAATTTAATATTTGCCACCTGCCTATTCTAAATGTTTCTGAAACCCTGTTTAATCATTTACACTGGTGTGGATAATACATATTTTTATTGTTAAACAGCTTTATTTTTGGAACACTTTGTCTTTGTGGACTATTTTTTTGTGTACCTGTGTCTTTCAGCTTCACTAGTGGGGTGTACTCTGTTTATGGGTATGTCACTTTAACTGTTTACTATGCAAGCAATAACACATGACGAGGTGTGGGTTATGTCCTGATAAGAGCACACCCAGGTGTGTTATAAGGCCCGAGGCCCCCAAGTAACTATTTAAGAGAAAGAAAAAAAAAAAGAGTAAAAAACATGGGGAAATATTTTAAAATTGAGGTTTTAATAAGTGGAGTAGTAAACTAGTCCCTCTGTTTCTGTTGTTTCTGTGGTGTGAGATGTCCACTGCATGCCCCCCCCCCCACAACACACACACACACAGATACTGGTCAGGTTGTCTTGCAAATGTTCATACACTGTTAATCCAGCACTGTCCTCCCCCTCTCCACATACCTCACTGGCACAGCAGCTATCTAGTTTGACACAGACGATAGTCTGTGAATGACGTTTCCTAACAACTGTTGACTGAGCCAACAGCTGAAGTAAGTTTCGACACCCCCACGAGATTTTATTTATGTTTTGTTGTGTGTGATTTTCTTTTTCATTTTAAGCGTTTGCGTGGTTTCAAAAGGGGAGAGATTATAGTTTTATTTAGAAGATTTGCTAACCACAATTGAATGAGTGAGCTAGCCACCGAACAGTTACTTCCGGTTCTTCAGTGAGCTGTTGAGATTGAGGTAGGCACTGTGGTCATATTTCCCGACGTGATTAATTTTTCTATGGCATCTACTGTTTTTTCCCTTTTTTAGGGAAATGGGACGTGTGACACCTTTTTAACATGTACAGCTGACAGCTGAGCGAGTTGAGCGCTGAGGAAACAACTTCTGGTTTTGCAGTCCGCTTGGGATAGCGTGTGGACTTTTGAGATCGTGGTCTGGTTTTGCTGAGCGAGGTTGTCCGGCACAATAATAACCACTGTTATGGGTCTTTCACTGGCACAAGTACTGCTGGATGGACAGTTACTGCCTGGTAAGGACACGGCTGAAGTGAGCTATCAGCCAATCAAATTTATGGAAATGTTTTGCCCATTTTATAATCTGTTTACTATTTAAGCAGAGAATTCTCAGGGAGACCCCAACCCTGAGGAAGAATCACCTGAGATTCGAAGCGCAAGGGCTAGTTTTGTCTAGCGTTGTTTTCAGTAAACCATGAACTAAGGCGCTACTTAGGCTTCTGCCATTTTGTTTTTTGTGCACCACTTGCCTCTGTGAATTTAATAAACTCCCATTTTATCTTTCCTGGTCTTGGAAATACCCCAAACACAATCTAGCCACTCATGATGCAAAGGAAAGCGAAGAGTCTATTGCATCATAAGTGTCGGTACTGTTGGGGGCACCCCTGATATTTAGAAAGTCTGCAATATGAGTAGACCAACAATTTAGAACAAAACAATGTTGGATGTAATTATACCATTAGCAGGCATTTCAGTTCTACTGAGAAAGGAATCAGATATGACAATCAGCAAGAACAACACAGTTTTGAGAAGGTAAGCAATCATAAAATGTGGGCTTTCAACTAGAACTAATATGATGTAAAAAGTATTGACAGTGTCCCTCGAAAGCAGCAGTATTTCTTAGTCCTTATGTCTTTTTTTAGCCATAATATATTCCTGGCAAAAACATCACTATATCAACTTTTCTTTTCATTTTCTTTTATTTCTAAACTGAGATACGTGACTGGGAAATTGTTCAGTTTAAAAGTTATTGCTCCCTTGCACTGTCCTCAGTGAATAAATTAAACATATTAGGTTGGTGAGATGTTGCTTACTCTCGGAAACATGCGCTAGCAACATCATAACACATACACATGAGAAACCCAGTAGGTACAGTCCAAAGGTACCCTCAGCAGAAGAGATTTTAAATATTTTGAGTGATTGCCATCTTTAATGACTCAAGTTCTTAATTACAAACACAATTTTAAAACCTGTTTTTCCATATAGTTGAGAGGGGTGAACATATTGGCCATTATGCACATAGGGGTGGGAAGTACGTGCCTGAGGTGTGCATCCCACTCACGGAGCTCTGCACCTGCGGGCAGGTGTGCACTGGCGGCATTCACCACTGCCGGCCACCTGTCCATGTCCACATCCCCGTCCCCCCCAGCACGCAGGTCCATGCAGGTCAGGCACGGGTAGAGTCGCAGACCCAGCTGGGCATCCAGTCGGATGCCGGGCATGGGTCCGACAGTGGATCCCTTACATGGTGGGGTGCATGTTGACAGCACGGCCCATAGATGTCCGAGGGCCGGTGGTTGTGGTGGATGGGAGGAGGGCAATGCTGCTGGCCCTCCGATGGCACCGAAGCAGTGCAGAGAGACGCGGGGAGGACATGTGGTGCCATTGGGGGGCAGCATCTATGTGCCGGTGCCCCTGTAAGGGGTTTGGGTTTGTGGGGTGGGTGATGCACACACCGCCGTGTACCAGGGCAGGTGGGTGGCACCAGATGGCTGCTTGCTGTGGCCCCGGAGGGTCATGGGTTGTTTGTCCTGTCTTGTGGCATGTTCTGGGGTGTGTGCGGGGCACTTAGGGGGTTTACAGCAGGGTTCTCCCTGGCATACCCTGCACCCCCAATGCACCCCCGTGGCCAGCGCTATGCGCCTTAGTGCATGGTGCGTAGTGCTGGCCTGCCCCTCACCCACCCCAGCGCATTGCTCTTCATATTGCCAGGGGATCGGGCACGTATGCGCTGCAAGCCCCCCTTGGTGCATCCCACAGGGGGGCACAATGGGAGTGGGGTGGCTAGGTGCCCGAGTTATACGACACGTAGTCACCCCACCCATTAGTGCATAGGGGCCATTGAGAATACTGGATGGGCAACTATGCAAATCAGTGTGTTCTGCCACAGAGGGATTCTGATTCCCTCTCAATCAATCAATCAAAGTCTTAATTTAACCAGGCGATCACCGTTGAGCAAGCTAATTTTCGAGGTGGACCTGGGTTTGTTAACAAGGAGCAAGGGACAATATACATGGGATGCAACACACAAGAAAATAGTAATAATACAAATAAAGTGAGATACAATAATACAGTATATAAAAAGTATCAGCAGGTAGCATTGACAGTAGTATATGTTTGGAACAGAAGATACAGCTAGTTTTGGGTAGGACACAATTTTTCATAAAAGTAAAGAAATGTACATATCAGGTGCACCAAACACAAATAAAACCTAATATAAAAAGATATATAGTGATACAGTATGTAGAATTTAGAGCTGGAACCAGGGTCAAAGGAATGTTGAAGGGACAGATATGGGTGTAGAAAAAGGGGAGAGGAAAGAGTCGAGTATAGATGTGATCAGTCTTTTAACAGTAGTAATTAGAGTGTACTTGGACTTATAGGAGTCACTATTTAGGGTAGACAGGCACAGGACTCCTTATTACGATGTAGATATAGAGATTTAAAAGCTGCTAAGCTGATGGGGTGAGTTAATTTCAAAGTTTTTTTGCAGCTTGTTCCACAGTTGAGGGAGCACAACGCTGATGGCTGCTCTGCCAATGCAAGATTTTGCTTTGTAAACATAACGGTAGATATATGAGTTGCTTCTCAGGGCATACTTCCCCAGAGTGCACAAAGGTAAACAGACAGAGATGTACTGGGGCAGTTTATTTGAGATACCTTTGTATGTCCAAACCGCAGCATTTTTTTTTGCCGTCTGTAAGCAAGGGATGACCATCCCACTGCCGTGTACAATGCACAGTGGTGGGTTGAGTATGGAAGACCCGTGATAAATCTTATGGCTCTGTGATAAAGCATATCGAGTTTGGCTAGGGTACCTGCAGGTCCCTGACTATATAGAAAGTCTGCGTAATCCAATAGGGAAAGAAAGGTAGTTTGAACCAGTTTCAGTTTAGCGTCTCTTGTGAGGAGATTATTAATCCTAAAGAACAGACTAAGTCTTTGTCTAAGTTTCTTTGCCAGTTCTTCTAAGTGATCTGTGAAAGTAAGTCTATGGTCTAACCAGACCCCCAGGTACTTGAACTTTGCTACGTAGTTCAACTACTCACCTAGAATGATAGTGATCTGTGGGAGTGTCCTAGCAATTGCAGGATTTATTGCATTTTGAAGGGGCGAGAGTAACATTGCTTTGTTTTTTTTTGTATTTGAACTGATGTTGCAGCAGATTAAATTCATTTTGAAGGGCTTTACAGGCCACTTCAGGTGTGGGGCTACTAGCATAGAGTACTGTATCATCTGCGAATAGATGTATTTGTGCTTCTTTGATGAGGGCATCTACGTTGTTAATATAAATGGTGAAGAGCAAGGGACCAAGAATGGAACCTTGCGGTACACCCCTCAATAGGGGTTTTGGTGGAGAAACTTCCCCTTCTGCCTTTACTTGTTGAAGTCGTCCTGAGAGGTAGTTGGAGAACCATTTAAGGGATAGGGAATCCAAACCAATGTTCTGGAGGGACGACAGAAGCAGTCTGTGATCAATGGTATGGAATGCCTTGCTTAGGTCCAAGAAAACTGTGCAGACAAAGATTTTTTTTGCCTAATTCAAGCTGCCAGTCATTTGTCACCTTGGCTAGAGCAGAGATTGTACTGTGCTGTGCTCTAAAACTGGATTGTAATGGGTTGAGCAATTTTTTTGATTCCAGGTACTTCCGAAGCTGGGAGTTCACTATTTTCTCCAGCATCTTTGACAGGATTGGAAGTAGGGAGATTGGCCTGTAGTTATTGAGGTCACGAGGATCTCCTGACTTAAACAAAGGGATCACAAGTGCATTTTTCCAAATGGGCAGTAGGTCACCGTGGGACAAGGATAAGTTGAAGAGATGAGTAATTGGGACTGCGAGGACACGGTAGCGGACCTTTAAGAAGTACGGGTCAATGAGGTCAGCCCCAGCACTTTTCCTAGTGTCCAGTTGAAGGAGAAGATCTTCGACTTCTTTCAAGGAGGTAGGCTGCAGAGAAAAGGATGGACTGGGGATGGGTTTTTCTTGTGTATCCAATCTAAGTTGTTGGCGGAGGATATTCACGGGAGACGAGTCAAAGGCTAGCCCTGCAATGGCAAAATGATTATTGAGAGCATCGAGGATAGACGGTCTGTCGGAGACGACAGTATTGTCGATCAATAATTTAGTAGGTAGGGAATTTACAGTGGTGTGACCTTCAATGTCTTTGACAGTCTTCCAGAATTTGGAGGCATTTCTTGAGGAGCTCTCCAGCTGAGAGTGGTAGAAGTTAGCTTTGGCTTCTCTGACCATTTTAGTACAGAGGTTCCTCGCCCTCTGGAAAGAATTCCAGTCATTTATTAAATTAGTTTTCCTAGCAGTTCTCCAGAGTACATCCCTACTCCACAAAGCATCTTTCAGGTCTTCTGTAAACCACCAACAGGATTTGCTTCTGGCACAAACTTTTACTATGGGAGCATACTTGTTGAGAGCCCCTAGCACAATTTCTGAGAAAATATTATAAGCCATAGTCAGGGACTTGGCTAGATAGAAGTCCTGCCATCGCATGGAGTCTCTTAGGCCTGATATATACCCGTGGAGATCAAAGTTGCATATGCACCTTTTAAAGGAGAATTTTGGTACAGTTGTGGATTTAAGAGTCAGTCTTACACACGCGATGAAGCAATGGTCACTAATATCAGAGAAAAAGATGCCAGCATGGGAGAATAAATGGGGTTTGTTAACTAAAATGTTATCCAAGAGAGTACTGTTATTAGGGTTGAGTTTATTAGGATGAGTAGGTTTGTTTATTAACTGTGACAACCCAAGGGAATCACAGAACATTTTAAGTGGAGGTGGATGCACTGGAGAGCCAGTCTAGGTTGAAGTCCCCTAGCATGATACACTCTGAAGATGCTGAACCCAGGATGTTTTTGAGATGGTTTAACAACTGTAGTCCAGCTGATGGGGGTCTGTAGCATCCTACTATACATAATGAGACACCAGTGGCAATTTCAATCTTTAATGACAAGCTTTTGAATTCTTTTGGGACAGAGGTTGAGTCAATTATGGAGGCAGGGAATTTATCCTTGATGTAAATAGCTACCCCCACCACATCTGTTTTGCCTGTCAGCTCTGAACAAAGAGTAGGAGGGGATGTTAACTTCTTTGTTATTGCTCGCCGGTCGGAGCCAGGACTCCGTAATCACCAGAACATCTGGAGCAGAATGACATACCCAGGCCTGAACAGAAGTGATTTTTTTTAATAGGCTACATACATTAACATGCAAGAATGTAAGCCCCTTGAGGCTTTGTAGCTCTGCTGGGGATTCCATGGGTGCCAGAGGGCCTGGATTAAGCTCAACATTTTCTGAGCATAGTAAAAGCAGAACAAGAGTTTCCTGCAGAGTCCTAGGAGAAGTGTGGGTGGCTGGGTCTTCTTTCGGTTACGTGATTTGTCTGTGACAGTATAGGGGTTCTGAGGCTAGTTTCCAGTTTTCCTGATGCTGCATACAATAATACCCTGACCGAGAGAGTCAATGGGAGTAGGGGGGAGTATGCAGAAGGTGGTGTAGCCCTGTGGGAAGGCCCTAGGAGAGTTCCTGTATGCAGTTGCAGGTGAAGGACCAGCAGCGGGCTAGGGGAAGTTAGAGCACATACAAGTTCTTCTACTTGATAAGAAAAGTCCCAGTTGGACAATGTAAAAGGAGAGCCATTCTCCTCTCTAGGAGTTATTTTTTGATTCACGTTCGGGTCCAATACATGTAAGATGAGCAGAGACAAACATAGAAGCAACTAATATGCCCTCCTTATGAGACTATCACCCAATGGGCACTACAAGTGCGGGCAAGAGAAGGGATTCTCAATGGAGGAGAATTTCTTAATCCCTACAGAATACTACTATAGGCAGTGGAGCCTGAAGCAGTAATCCTTAAGTACAGCTCCTAGTCAGGCTAATAAGAAAAGAGTTCAATAGAGTAGTACTAGGGGCAGAGAGGCTTTGAAGCAAATTTCTTAGCTACTACTCTGGAGCAGACTAAGTACTAGAGAGATCACCTGACCTAAATCAACTGCCTTAGCAAGACAGGATATGCTAGTCAGCAATAAGCAAACCTAAAATACCAAAATGGTATGCCTCAGCAAGACAGAATGAGATAAATCTGCTAGAAGGCTTAGTTGCAAAAAGGGGATGGGAGGAATTGCAGTTGTTGACAGTAAGTAACCAATAAATTGAAACATCAGATAGGAGTGGGTGGAGACTGTGTGCATTTAAAGGAGGCACGGGAGGGGTAGGGGGTAGGACGAAAAATCAAGGGGAAGTTTGCAGAGCTAGCACTGAATGAGTGCACATACAGTTGGAGAGAAACTGCAGCAAGGGGGGAAGGTAAGTTACTTTACACAGGCCGAGCAGAACAGGCAAAATTAAAATACATCAATTAGAAGCCGAGTACAGGGATGCAGGCTTACATTAAGCCACACGTCTTGGGTGCTCCTGTCTCAGGTGAGTGAGACCAGCCAATCAGGGAGCTCTACACAGGCGTGGAGCCAATAGCGCTACCCTGAGAAGGCGCTGAAATTGAAAACAGCAAATTGCAAGTGATGATCCGGTTCAGCATTCACACAGCCCAGAGAAATCATGGCAATTTTTCAAGTGTGGCAATTTTTCAAGCGTCATACCTTATCTATCTCTTTGGTGGGTGGGTGGATCAGGCTCCTTGCACCCTGAGAGCGAAGCTCGAGAGGTCCATGTGAATCGGAATCCTGAGGTGGCAGAACACACTGGTTGTGCATAAATAAAGTTGCTCATCCTGTATTTTTTATTGTGTATAGTATTATGTAAAATGTGCACACAGCACTTCTTTGGCTTTCAGAATGAAACTGACTTGAGCAGTCTCTAGAGGTTCCAGAATGCTGTTGTACTACAGAAGTGTACAATCACATTCCATGACCTTTGAACTGTGGTACAACAGCATTTTGAAAGAGATGGAATTCTATGCAGAACAATGCTCTACTATACATAAACTAATCATGAATCTAAGGATGTCAGAAATACCTTTTTTGCTAAAAAAAACCTATACAGTCAGATTTTTTTGCTGATTAACAAATACTGCTGCTTCATGCTGCACTACTATAGAATATTCTAGTTTGTGTAGGTATATTCCTATAAAATAAGGGAGTGTTAGCAAATATGATTCCTTTTTTATCTTTTGCATGATTAAATCTTTGTATAATTTCTGGGGACAACCAATTTCTAACACTGATTTGATTACTTATACTGCCAGATCAGAAATGGGGTTGGCAATAATTAATGCCAGTGATCTGTGAAATGGCTGGTGTTTTATGAGAAATTAATTTGTATTAGAAGATGCTACCCTTTGTATACATTTTTTATGAGGGGAATTAATTAAAGCCCTGAACGTGGAACTAGAGCTAGCCAAGAGCCAGTCATCATAAATTATAATCATCTGTTTCAGCGAACACCGTTTCCACGCTATGACTGCAGTTAAATGCCAGATCTTAGGGGCTTGATTTAAAGGTAGTTTAATAAGAACAGTAAATGAAGTAATATTGACTGGATGGGATTTTCACAGAGTGGGGTCACTTAGCCACTTCATCATCGTGATAGGGAAACAAGGTGAAATGTTGTGCCACTTCAACTACAGAGCCGTGTATCATGTCATTTTCTCAGCAGATGAAGAATGGAGAGGATGCTCAAGGCCGTACACACACATACACATATATTGGAAGAATATAATGTGGTGAGAGTGTACTGTGTTGACAGCAATAAATGTAGTGCTCGTCTCACATCCTCTTCTAGGAGACACTGACATTAGCTTCTTGACTTCGCAATAAAGTTCAGATTTTGCTTGGAGAATGGATTAGCAACAGATCATGCCCATTGTAGTTATTTACTGTTGATGTCTGCATTTCCAGCTGACAATAAACTTGCTGTCTCTTAGACATGCAGTATCATGTCAATGGAAAGCCACTACTTTTACTGAAGGAAAATATGCACTTTTTCAGCAGGAGCAGAGAGGCATAATTGGATTTCTGTTTTTCCATAAAAAATATAGTTAGTGAATGAGTGTGTGTGTAGCTCTTTTGTTTTATTCACTGGTAACCAGGTATAACCCATTAGGCATAAGGCTTGTTTTGGGGTGACCTGGGAGAACTGGGGAGGGTAACTGACTTGCTCAGGGTCACACAGTATGCACATGGATCTTGTGGGAATCAAACCCAGGTCCGCTGGATTTTCCAAGCTCATTCTCAGCTTGGAGATTGAGACAATTTTTTCTTAGTCTTTTGGTAACCGGGTAAGGCCCACTAGGCACAAGTGCCTGTTTTCAAGGGCAACCTGGGAGCACTGGGTGGTTAAGTGACTTGCTCAGAGTCACACAGTATGCAAGTGGAGGTTGTGAGAATCGAACTCAGATGTGGTCTGCTGGATGTATCAAGCTCGTTCACACCTCGTTCCTCTAACCTCTAGGCTATACTGCCAGCCCTTTTAAGTATATGCAGGGAATGAATAAATAAAGTGAATATAGGTAGACTATTTAAAAGTAAAGTAGGAGTTAAAACAAGGGGTCATAAATTTGAGATTGGAAGGTGGAAGTTTTAAGAGGAATGTAAGGAGATGTTATTTCACTGAGAGGGTGGTTGAACCCTGGAACAGATTACTTAATGAGGTGGTGTGTACAGAAACAGTGGAGGAATTCAAGAGGGCATGGGACAGACATAAGGGGTTGGCTGGTGGGCAGAGGAAAAAACCCTAGGAAGTTTTTTGTTGTTTTTTTACCAGTAGACACACTCTAAGATGAAAGCTTGTTTACAGGTGCGACCTGGGAACATAAGGAAGTTAAGTGACTTGCTCAGGGTCACACAATATGCAAGTAGGGGCTGTGGGATTCAAACCCAGGTTTCCAGGTTTTTAGCTCAGAGCCTTAAACCACTGTGCTATACTGCCTTCCATATGCCACAGTGTTACATGGGCACATAACCTTCCAACAACCGGGCATATGTCCACTCTCTGCTGCTCAAGGGCCCAGTGTACTTTTGCCCTCTATGGCTCTGTACTAAAGTTAACAGTATGGTTTCACCCTCTATGGCTTCCTGCTGCACATTACTGATCCCCCAAGGGATCAGTTTCTTGTATCCAAAAGCCTCATTAGGAGAGTTTTAGGTTGCCAGGCCAGAAGCAGCTGTCTTTAATCTTCCTTTTCTTTGGGGTGTTGCTAACCTCAGTGTTCCTTAACATAGCAGCTGCAGTGCTTCAGGAGGATAGTTTCCACTTCTTTACTGGTGGAAGTCCTTCAGGTCAGAAGGAGAAGCTCATCTGTGCCTCAATCTACTGCAGTGTGCTGCAGGCCTCTCTTCATGCTTGAGTTAATAGTGTCCCATTTACCTGGAGGGATGGCAACTTGAAGGCTTGGATCCCTAGACTTTTCCTTCATGTTTTTTTTCCTTCCTAGCCATGCTGACAGTCATAAAAGTAGGTAGTTTAGTTAGTGTTTTGTTTAGTCTTATTTCCATTGATGGATTGGAATTCAGACTCTTCCCTTCATTTGACATCTAGTGTCATGGCCTTCTCTCTCTCCTTAGTGGAAGTCGAAATTCTGACAGTTCCATGCACTCCTTCAGTTTGGCTTTTGGACTTCTTCCCTAAGGCAGCTTTAGCCAAAAGGACTTGCTGTCCTGTGGCACCTCCAGGGGAAAAATCCTCCTCCAGTGGGTTCTTGTGCCTCTGGTACCCCAAACGGGTGTTAGTTCCTCGGAAACAGAGAGTGCAGAAGGCCACAGAGACTTAAATCCAACCCCTTTGCTACCAGCACTGAGTTTTCGGCCACCTTGTCCATTTAGTAGGACAAGCAGCATACTATGTTTCTATACTATGAAGAAGGCAGTATAGCTCAATGGGTTAAGGATCTGAGCTGCAAATCTGGTGACCTGGGTTTGAATCTCACAGCCACCTAGGTGCATACTGTGTGATCCTGAGCAAGTCACTTAACTTCCTTTTGCTCCCAGGTCGCATCTGGAAACAAGCTTCAGCTTAGTGTGCTACTCCTGGTTAAACAATGTTCCCTTTCCCTTTTCACTCCTTCCCCTTTTTCACAAGCATGCACCACAACAAGCCAAGTGATCAACTGTCCTGCGTACTCCATACTAGTTGCCTGCTGTACCAGTGAACTTCATTAAAACAGTATATCTTCCACCTGATTTTACCTCTTCAGGTTGTTTATTCCTGCCATTCAAGCTGGCCGGTACTCTTTGGTATATGGAAAAATGACTGTCCAACTCCACCTCCCCGTACCTTTCTGGCACGCGACTACTCCAATTTCAATGCTACGTCCTTCCGGGATACCCTGTCGGGAATTGACTGGGCTCAAATTAATCTTGCCCCCAGCCTGGACTCTGCCCTGGCTTTTTTCACCAAGAATTTCCTCTCGGCCGCCAACAAACACACCCCTCTAAAACAAATGAGAGTCAAAGGACAACAGTCTAGGTGGCTGACACGTGATCTAAAAAACTAATGAGGACAGGGCCTGGGGCAGGTACAAGTCCACTAATTTAACCAGTGACTGGGTCCGGTCCCGAATGCTCAGAAACTCATGTAAAAAAGATTTAAAACAGGCCAAGCGACAGTACCTTAAGAACCTACAAACAAAAAATCTCTCTAACCCCAAGAAATTCTGGTCCCAAATAAACGCGCTCCTGAAAGTCCACCACACGCAAAATGCCTGTGACATTGTTGTGGGAGATGTGCACTACACGAACCCGCAAGATGCTGCAAATGCTTTTAATGAATTCCTCAGTGACCTTGGCAAGTACAGGGTTCATCCCTGCAGCCCAAAACAGCCATCTTCGGATGACTCGTTGAATCTCCCCATATCACCTAATTTTCACCTTAGGTTAACATCAAAAACTGAGGTCCTAAAGCTCATTAGGAGCATTAAGACAAATGGTTCTCCAGGCTATGACAAGGTTGAACCCAGGTTACTCAGACTGGCTGACCAAGAAATTGCAGTGCCAGTCATGTGGTTGTTCAATAGGTCGCTGATGGAAGGCAAAGGCCCCTCAGCTTGGAAAACAGCTTTGGTTACCCTGATCCCTAAGGGAGGACCCAGTGAGCTAGTTGAAAACTATAGACCGATTTCTATTCTCTGCACACTAACTAAAATGCTTGAGAGAATTGTATACCAACAAGTCCAGGCATATGCTGAACAACATAGCCTCCTCACTCCACGACAACATGGATTCAGAAAACAACATGTACTGATACTGCCCTGGTGAGTCTAACATCCGACATCCTTGCTGCCCAAGACAAAGGCCAACTTACTGGTGCGGTCTTCATAGACCTTACCAAGGCCTTTGATCTAGTAGACCATAAATTGCTCATCCAGCAGCTTAGCTCTCTCGGACTGGACAACCACTCAACACAGTGGTTTAAAGATTACTTGCAAGATAGATCTCAGATAATCAGATGGCAGGGGGTGGAGTCAGGCAAGTGCTCCATTGCTGAAGGTGTCCCCCAAGGTTCAATACTGGGGCCCCTTCTATTCTCCCTGTTTATCAACAACATACCAAAGCACTGCGGCGGAGCGAAAGTGACCCTCTATGCGGATGATGCAGTACTATACAGATCTGCTTCAAATGCTGTACAGCTAAACCAACTCCTGAACCACGATCTCTCCCTACTGGAATCCTGGTTCCTGACAAATAGGCTAGTCCTAAACGAGAAAAAAACCAAAGCCATCCTATTCAAACCCAGTAAATTGGGCCCCGACAGAACATGTCTACTATCCCCTTATCTGTCCAGTGGCCATCCTATTGAGGTGGTGGATTGCATCAAATACCTGGGAGTCTATATCGATCAAGACTGCTCTTTTAAGGTTCATGTTGAACAATTAACCAAGGCTCTAAATCAAAAGCTTGGGCTCATGTACCGTCTAACCCCTTTTCTCACTCAGGCATCCAGGCTAAAGATAGCCACGGGCATGCTCCTGCCCACCTTATTTTATGGTGCCCCAGTGCTACATTCAACGCAAAACACAGAGATGCGAAAGCTAGGAAAATTGTACCTCAGAATAGGATGCTTTGCCCTGGGAGCTCAGCCACTAGAACACCACTGTAATATACTCGACTCACTGAATTGGCCCTCCCTGGAGGGCAGACTGGCTTACACTTCCCTATGCTTGGCTTTCAAGCTTCTACAAATAGATGCTCCCCCCAGCCTGAGTCATACCTTAGTACTCAAGCAGCCTAAAAGAACACTTAGATCCTCATGTCGTCGACTGCTCCATGTCCCAAAAATCCGAACAAGCCAAGGTCTTTGGTTGTTCGAAAATTACATCCCGTCCCTATGGAATGGCCTACCTAGCAATCTTCAAGACTGCAGCTCCTTTGGGGGTTTTAAAAAAGGCCTAAAGATGTACCTTCTAGAGCTAAGCCTCTGTGCATGCCACCGCTGAGGACAGAAAACAGCACTCCACCTCTGATACTAAAAACCTAACGCCTAACAGGTTGGTATCCTATTTCAGTTGAATCTTATCACTTCTGAAACACTTGAAATTGTAACCCATAAAACTGACCTGATAAAAGAACCTTATGTAACTGCCACTCTTGTGAAACTAGTGTTTACCCCATGTTATTCTAAACGTTACCTAACCCGCCTGTGATTGTACTATATGTTCTGATTTTAATGTCTGTATATGCACACTTTCCCTTGAATTGTTCCTACTTCTTATTGTACTGTTGACTGTAATAACCCCGGGTTGCCCCTGAAAAAGGGACCATTACGGTCTCAGTGGGCCTACCCGGTCACCAACATTTAAATAAATAAAATAAATAATGAAATCCTGGCCTTCTGCCCATGACATCACAACTTGTTGCTATGGGAATGATTCTTATGCCTCACGTGGAGGATTTTACCTTCAGGGCAGGAAAAGCAGCTGGGACTGATAACGTTTTATGAGGCAAGGGGCCAGTTTTCATGCAGATATCTTCAGTAATAATTAGCTTGAATGTCCAGAAATTTAAATGTTTGGGGAATGCTCTGTGACTTGTGTCCTTCCAGTGTGAATTATGATTATTTTGCAGGAACCTGGACAATCACTTTACCACAGCAGGTTAATGAGGGTGAATAAGATTTGGATGATGACTCTCATTCTGGCAAGACTGCCACCAGTTCAGTAACTGAGCTCTGTGGGAGATATGGCAATTAATTATTAATGAATAATACTGACGGTCATAGTCTAAGAACTCTGTGTAATGTTACACACTGTATGCATGAAACAATGGCAGATATCAGTGTTTGCATAGTCTCTTCAAGACCATGGAAAGTTGTTTGAATCCATAATTTATTTCTGTGTTCTGTGACTGGAATTTGATGTTTGAAATGTACATCACTTGTACATCCGATACACAGGATTGTTTTGTTTATAAAATTATACCAAGCAATATATGGAGGCAGTGCTTTTTCCAAAATTCTATCTGTTTTTGTATTGGGAAGGAGAAGTGGACACTGTCATTCCCAGAATGTAGCCCTGTGGCAAAGAGAAGCCAGCTGTCCAACCTTTTTGCATGTAAAGCGATATAATTATTTTTGAGTGTACTTGTTAACAGAGCAGGGGAGATGCAGCAAAATGGCAGCAACACAGCATGTTGAACTGTGGATGATGACTCATCAACACATACAAAAAGCAGATATGGTACTTTGGAGATCAGGAGGTAGAAGGTGGGTCTCAGTAGCTTGGTGGGAGTGGTAGTCAAAAGCAATACTCTGTCAGACTTGACAGGGTAGGATTCAGGGATGTGGATTCCCAATAGGGGCATGTGTTGAAGTTAGAAATCAGAGACCCTTTAGGGGGCTGTCCCAAGTGAAAGTTCAAACTGTGCAGTCCTCTCGGCAAGGACGTAAGGAATTCACCTGAACCAAATTTTCTGAATGTTTTAAAAATTTAGTTTGTGCTGAAATTTGTATTTGACTTACCTTTGTCTGTGAATACTAGCTGTTTCTAACTTTTAATCTCCTATGGGGGAAAAGCCCACAGAAACAGAACTGACTCAGATTTAGCAATAAAACCACACATCAAGTAACTTGGCACATAAAACTGTGCTGTCATTATTGGAATGTTGCTAGAGCAGTGGTAGAAATTGGAGGGGGGGGGCAACCTGGGGGAACTCAGTTCCAGGAGTAAAAGAAAGAGCCTGACTCATTTCTAGATGTAAAATTGAGAAGAACTACTCCTCTGGAACAGTTACCCACCAAATTCATGAAACTGAATAAATAAGTGTCAGAATGCAACATATAATGAGGAAATGTGTCCCTAGAACCCTGTCCGTTGTGTTCAGTTCTACCTAAAAGGTACTGATTTCCCCTAGTGAATTTTGTCCATTTCCAGCACTGTGCTAGAGTGATGGCAAAATTACATTGAACAGAAAGGTGACTGTTTTAGAAAACTGAAATACTGTAGTGTAACGCTCGTCTGTTGGATGTGCTGCCTTACAACATTCTTTCATATGGAGCAGTAATTTTGCTGCTGAAGTTTTGTTTGTCTTCTCATTGACAGACTTCTTTGCATACTGTACATGCAGTCTGCTTTTTAGTGAAACCATCCTCTACTCAGAACATTTTAAAAACAGATTTAACCCACGGTGCAATTCAACATTTACTAGTCTTTGATGCATTACAGATTATTTTAGCATAGTTTTTTTACCCTTTCTAAACAGCCTGGAAGATTTATAGTAATGATTTGTACAGATTTTAATTTAATCTCTTTGCTGCATAGAAATTATTTAACATAGTTTTTGTTTACCATTTCTAAGTAGCCTAGACAGTTTGTAGTACTGTTTTGTATTGATTTTGAATTAATGGTGTCCTTATCCAGTCATCCCAGAGGGAGCAGATGACTTTTTCTGTCTGTCTCTCTCTCTCTCTCTCTCTCTTCCTCTGCCTCTCTCTTCTGTCTATAGTCAGTCATCCCAGAGGGAGCAAATGACTTTCTCTCTCTGTTCCTCTACCTTTTTTGTAAAATTTTTCTTTATACTCTGAAAGTAAGGAAATGATACACAGTTCTTAAAAAAATCATGGGAATGTCATTACATGTGTTCCATTAACCTGCAGATTCAGATCACTCATAAAGGGAGTATCACATTTTGACCTTATGGTACAGGAAACAGTGTTTAGTAAGTAAACTTTGAAGCACAATGCCGCAAACAAAAGGAAATGCTCAATCTTCTGATATAACTTTTCAAGGAATAATATTGTGGCTTGAAGAATAAATGGAGCTTCATGCTGTTCTGCTATTGGTACATTCATGAAACATGCTCTGTACTAGCATTTTTTACAGCCAAATATTAACACTTTTGGTGCTGTCATAAATGCTTACAAGCTTTGTGAAACCTTTAAAGAACTTCTGGTGAAATGTTTTGAATTCTTCCAAAAATCTACCATGTTGAGATCTCCTAGGCCAAGTTTGGCAATTTTCAAATGAATATTTCATGGAAATGTTGTTATGATGGCACTAGTCTAGTTTTAACCACTGGGTCTTCCTCAGTAAAGTTTTAAGTCTGATGTGAGGCCACTGATGCAGAAGTACTGGGAAAATTCCTGACTAACCGCAGTGAAGAGAGAATGAAGGACATGGAGATTGATGGAAAGGGAGCAGAAGAACATTCTCCTATGTAAGGGACAATGGCAAGCCTCCTGTCACCATAGAGTGAGGAACACAAAGTATGAGACTACAGTACTGTGGTAATCACAAACTCTCCTGATGTGAGATAATGCACCAAGAATGACTGTATGACCTTAAATGTGTGTTCTCTGCAGAAAGATTAAACTTATATGAAGGAGGATTCAGTATTTTAGTTCCCAGCAAGTAAAGGGTCATTGCATGAAGTATCGCCTGACCATCTGGTTTAAAACACGTGAAGTGAAAGACATTGGTGCTGACTTTTAGTTTACAAAGATTTTGCTCTAAAGACGGCACTTGATATTGTTACGGAAGTTGTGACAAACTATGGAATGCCAAGCTAAAAATTTGAAAATTAATGTTTTCTCTGGTAAATATAAATGCATTCTGGTTTGACAGGTTCCAGTCACTCTGCCATTCCCACTGTAACATAGTTGGCCACATTTGTGCATCCATAATACTGGTAGACCAATATGTGCCACAAATGTAGAAAAAGCTGCCATATCTAATGTACAAGTACAGTGCTGGCAAACGGTACCGTCTTGCATTCCAAACAGTAGCCTGGGATCTCTGTGATCACCTACATCAGCCTGTTACCTAGACAGGATGGATAAGGGTGCTGAGCTATGATGTCATAGTTCCTCCTGGTTGCCATTGTTTGGTATGGAAGAAGGTGCTATGCATCAGCACTGTACTGTATGTCAGTTATAGAATGAACTAAAACAAAGCAGCAGTGTAAAGAATACACAAGAGACACAGAGACAAAAACAATACTATATTTAATCAAAGTTATGCTAAGTAGAAGGGATTTATTTTAATTTGGTAACCGGGAAAGGCACACTGAGCTGAAGCATGTTTCCAGGTGTGACCCGAGGAAAGGGAAAACAAAAACATACAAATGGAAAATTACATAATGACAATAATCAAGTGCAGTATACAGACAGAACAAAGTTACACATGGGCAATATAAGCCTTAACCCAAGACCATTGTTTAAGACCAGTAAGAGGCAAGAAGGCTCAGGAGGTTGAGGGACAGCAACAAGGAGCAACAGGTGTGAGTCTGAGCAGGGGGCTTGACAGATGATAGATTAGAGTTGATTCCAGAGGGAAGGGAGGCAGCAGGAGAAGGTGCCAGTACCAGTTGCAGACTGGTTGGGGAGCGCTTCACCTCAGTATGCCTGCCTTGGCAACCTTTGGTGGGAAACACATGAACGGCCTTTGGGTCATCACAACGGCTTCTTGGGGATGTGGTTACTCAGTGGGAGGGGACACTGGACAACAGGGACAGGGATTTTTGGTATTGGTCATGGGATTGGATGGGGGGAGGGACCACTGAACACCATGGAAATGGGATTCACACATAGGGCATGGAATCAGGCGGGGGGTGGGACCACTGGACACCAGGGAACTTGTGTGTGAACATCCGGCATTTGTGCAGGTGGGGAGAGGGACCACTGGACACCAGGGATATTGTGTGCATGTACTGGGTGAGGGATTGGGTGTAGGAACCCTAGCACCAGGGATAGCTCTGTGTCTGGGACCTGGTATTTGGGGGAGAGGCAGGGCTGCACTAAATTGCCTAGCTACCCATGGAAATGAGCCCATAATGGGCATGCAAATGGCCTCTTAGCACCTTGCATACCCAGTGGGCTCATTTGCATGGGTTCATTTGAATATTATGAATTGTGTTCTGGTGCAAGCCATTGTGGTGGTATACTTCAGGGGCCCTGTTGGGCCAGCGCTAAGTGGCTTAGTGCTGGGCTGACATGGCCCTATATTTAGTCAAATAGTGCCATTGCACTGTTCCACTGAATACAGCCTCTTTGGGCACCAGGGCTATCGCAATGCAGAGTGCACAATTTGGTGCTTCGCTTTGTGCATTTTTGAATATTGGGCTCCAGCAGTTTTATTCTTCAGTGAAGTCAGCTATAAAGATTTGATATCGTTATGGATGTTAGTGGTTCTCTCTGTATGCAGTGTGTCAAAAAACTGATAAAGTGTTGCAATGTCTAAGCAGTTGACTGTCTCACTAGATAAAGGGAATGGTTTGATTTAGTGGTATACATTTTTATTTTTCTACGGCATAAAATACCATTATGGCTAAAGTCCTGTTCACAAGGTTGTCCTGTGCTGGGTTATTGTTTTCATGTACTATAATGCATACTACAGACAAACAATTACTAATATTGAGCACATTCTGAAATGTAACATATATAAATAATTTATGAATTATACAAAAGTAAAGTAGATTTGAATTGGCATTGTGATCTAGTGTGTAGGGAAGAAAATTGAAAATTGGGAGCATTAGATTCCAGGGTCAATCCCACAAAATGTTCTCAGCATGGCCTTCAGTCCTGTCCTCCCAGCTGCAAAATTAGATAGAAATAGTAAAAGAATCCATGCATTTCACACAGGCTATCTGAGGTAAATGCATAGTGAAAACTATACATGGTAATAACAAAATCACATTGTTTTATTGTTTTCTGGATGTACATCGGTGCCCGTGTCTAAACACTGAATAGATCCTTACAGCCTTAAATGGTGGTTAACCATTTACAGAACTAGGTTTTCATTTGCCATTTCTTTTTTTGAAATTATAGTTCTTTTTTATTTTATATAAAGGTAATGTACCTGAGAGAACAGTACAGGGATTGCACATTACGACCAATGACATAAACTGTATAGCAACTGTAGAGTGACAATATACAGCATTTTACAGAAATCCCTGAATCTGGAAAAGCAATGGGAAATACCCCTAGCCCCCCACCCAAATCCCAGGCCCCCATCCCCACCCCAGGATGTGCCTTCTATAAGGGAAAGAAAGACAAAAGAAAAGAAAGGAGAAGAAAAAGAAGAAAGGGAGGTGATTCTGATACATATGAAATACATAAAGGTATATCGGCTGCCAAGGTAGCTAGAGGTGTACCCAACAGGACATTAATTCAAATAAAGAGCATATACTTTGTCCCATTTCTGCTCAAATGAAACCAGACAATTCCGAGAACTTGCTATTAACTTTTCAGTCCAAAAACAGAGAGAAAGTTCACTGATCCATTCTGCATACGAGATAACCAATTGGTCCATCCAATGCCTAAGGACCAGTCTTTTGACAACCATTGAGCTTAAGGCCATGTGGAATCTACGCTCCATCACTTGTATGTTGGAAAACTTCCCTAGGATACAAACTTCTATAGTGAATAAATCATCCAGGCCCAAAAGAGGGTCTAAGTTAGATTGGATGGACTGCCATAAGGGAGCCACTTTCTCACAATACCAGAAAATGTGTACAAGGTTCCCTTCCACTGTGCCACACCTTGTGCATAGGGTTGAGGATAGTCTGTTTAATTTAACCAGTTTAACTGGGGTATAATACATGTTGTTTAATATATGGTATTGAGTGAGTCTATGTCTGTCTTGAGAGAGGTACCGATATGTATCTACCCAAATTTGTTCCCAATCTAGAAGGGTATCTGGCAGAAGAGAAGACCAGCATTTGGAACCAATCAGGTAGTCTGGGAATTTAGTGTCCAATAGGAAAGAATAAAGCTTAGAAATGCTGTGGGCCTTAGTTGCTTGTTCCTGTATCTGGTTTAGGAAGGATTTAATTTGAGACGGTGTAGGACTGGAGCCGAAGCTGGAAGCCACTAGATGTCGTAACTGGAAAACTTTAAAAATATGCTTTTGAGGAATATTATACTTGGTCAGAACCTCCCCAGAAGATAAAAGAGAGTTATTCAGGAATAAATCATTGACACAGCAATCTCTCAGCTGAGGAAGCCAGTCTAGAGAAAGCGGGAGACCCCCAGATCCTAATATTTAAATTAAGGGTAAGAGGTTGGGAGGTGTCTTTCCTGGGAGAGAGATTGAAAAAATGCCAGCATTGATTCAACACCTTGATAGAAGTGCCAATGACGCTCCCCTGTAAAAGTGGAGGCAAAGTGGATAGATTATAATAGAGGAGTCTGGACGGGGGAAGGCCAAACTCAGAATCTTTTTCTCAAGTTGTACCCAAATTGGTAGAAACTCGTCCACCCTCTGGTCGTACCACCTCCCAATTTTTGCCATGTGGCTTGCCCAGTAATAGAGCATAAAGTTGGGAAGATGAAGCCCTCCCTTCGCTTTGGGTAAATTAAGTTTTAAGAAGGCTTTCCTGGGCTGTTTACCCTGCCAAATAAACTTGGAAATGGACCTGTGGAAGTGATGAAAATAGGACATTGGTAGGAAAATGTTCATTAGGCTAAGTGGGTAGAAAACCCGAGGCAACACATTCATCTTAACAATATTAATGCGACCCCACAGCGATAACGGGAGGGCAGACCATCTCTGAAGGTCTTGTTGAATTTTAATCAATAGACTGTCTAGGTTAAGCTTCCTGAAAAGTTCAGGGTCTTTAGTAAGAAAAATGCCTAAATATTTGAGAGAGGAGGGGGCCCATTTCATACCAAACTGGGAAAAGTTGACCTGAAGCGTGTTGACGTTCAGTGGAAATATGATTGATTTAGCTAGATTCAACTTGTAGTTAGCCACCTGGCCAAACTGGACTATAATGTGTAATATATGTGTTAGGGACACTTCGGGGTTAGCCAAGTGTAAGAGAATATCATCAGCATAGGCCGAGAGAATCAGAGACTGCTGTTGAATGAAACATCCCGTGACCAGTGGAGAATTTTTGATTCTAAGAAGGAGGGCTCAGATAGAGATTAAACAAAAAGGTGACAGGGGCAGCCCTGCCGGGTGCCTGTAAATAGCGAAAATCGAGAAGAAAAAACCCCGTTACAATAAATTCTGGCAGTAGGGGATTGGTAGACTGATTTAATCCATTGAATAAAGACCTCTGGGAAGCCCATTCTCTTTAATATAATCCAGAGAAATTCCCAATGGACTCTATCAAAGGCCTTCTCTGCATCTAATGATATCAGAGCCATAGGGGTTTGAGAGTCCTGGGAGGCTTGAAAAATATGTCAGAGAGTACGCAGGTGATCTATAGAGGACCTGCCCTGCACAAAACCTACTTGTTCGGGACTCAACAAGTTAAACCAGACCTTTTTGAGCCTAAGGGATAGGATTTTCATTAGGATTTTAATGTTGTAATTAAGAAGTGAAATTGGGCGGTAACTAGCAGGGTCGGTCGGGGATGTGTCTGGTTTCAGTATCAGAACAATAGTGGCTTCCAGCAAGGAAGGGTCCAGAGCGGTGGCGTTAAACATGTATTCAAATAATTTCGTGAGGAGAGGGGCCAGTTCCTTCCCAAAAGTTTTATAAAAATTGGAGGGGAAGCCATCAGGTCCCGGAGCTTTGACCGGAGCAAATTCCTTGATCACCTCCTCCACTTCCATTACCATGATAGGAGTAGTCAGAGCTTCTCCTAGGTGAGTTTGGAGGGTAGGGAGGGGAAGGCCCTCCAGAAACTGGTCCACAAGGGAATGAGAGAGGTGGAAGTTACCACTGCTGTAAAGTTCCTTATAAAATGACTCAAAAATTCGTGAAATATCCCTAGGAGAAGTTTTAAGGGAACCATCGGAAGATAATAATGAGGGAATCCATCTCGATCCCTCAATTTCCCCTCAACTGTAAAGCTAGCATTTTACCCGATTTCTCCCCTTGATCGAGGTAGAGGGCCTTTGTTTTCAGGAGAGCATACTCTGCCTCGTCTCTTATCCAATCTGAGTAGTCGTTTCTGAGTTTCATTAGGGTTTCTAGATCAGCTTGGGAAGAGGAGGAGGATAACTTATTCTCTGCCAACCTAATTTGATTCGACAATAACATGATCTTGGCCTCCCTCTGTTTTT
Organism: Neoceratodus forsteri; assembly: GCA_016271365.2. NCBI lineage: Eukaryota > Metazoa > Chordata > Ceratodontiformes > Ceratodontidae > Neoceratodus > Neoceratodus forsteri. The sequence goes on along the minus strand of CM057454.1, from coordinate 1,063,974,839 downwards.
TCCTCCTAGATGCGAGTTTAATAAATTCGCCCCTAAGGAAGCATTTAAGGGAGCACCAAAGCAGATCCTCCCTCTCAATTGAACCTGTATTGGTCTCAACAAATGAGGTGATTAGGGATCTGATATGGGAAACTATGCCCTTGTCTTTTAAAAGCTGGGTGTTTAGTTTCCAGGCGGTATCTCTTTGCACCTGCAGGTTTGGGGAGACCAAAATCCAAGCCACCGAGTGGTCTGACACCACTATGGGCTCAATACCAGACTGGAGTACTCCCGAGAGAAGGTTATTGCTGACTAGTATTAGGTCAGTTCTGGACCAGGTCTTATGTACTTGGGAGTAATAAGAAAAGAGTTGTCTTGTGGGGTTAAGTAAACGCCAAGGGTCACAGGCCCAGTAGGTCCATAAAATTCCTCAAGGCTAGCTGTGAAGAGGAGAGTGGTTTCAGGGGTCTATAAGATTTATCCAGATCTTGTGAGGGAGCTATATTCCAGTCCCCCCCCCCCCAATTATTAGCATTGAGGGTAAGAGTCCACTCAACTTTTCAGCCAAAGTCATAAGGAAGTCTGGGTCCCCCCTACTGGGGCGTAGATCGCCTCTAGTGTTGTCTTCACATTGTAGAGTGAACCTTTCACAATAATGAATCTACCTTCATGGTCCAATAAAAGCTCTTCTGCCAGAAAGGGAATATGCTTCTTAACCAGAATGGCTACCCCCCTACTAGAGGACGACCCCCCTGAGGCAAAAACCTGAGCGTAACCTTGACGGCGAAGCCCTTTGACTTCTGATGAGAGCAAATGGGTTTCTTGCATCAAGAGAATATCAACATTCAGTAAAGCACAGTTTTTGAAAACCTGGTACCTTCTAGTTAGGTCTCTGACACCTCTTACACTCCACGTTGCAATTTTAAGCGCTGTAACAGTCATTATCTAATATACAGTGCAGCAATGGACTATGAAAATATGAAAAAGCAGACCACCCTAGAAGGCACATCCTGCCCTCCCCCCAAAAACCCACCATCGACCAAATCCCACCCCTCCACCCTCCCTTCCCTCGAGACCAGTAAAGAAGAACTGAAGCAGTATAAATTCCAGACATAATGTTACAGCCTTTACCAAGTCCTGAACTAAGAAAGAAAGACCCCTTCCCTCCCTACCCCCCTCCACATCCCTGAAACTATATACAACTGTTCCCTCGACTACTTCTTGAGAACAACTGAAAGTAATAGTGCTTAGGTCGGGGAACAAAGCCCCAAAAGCCACCACTAGATGGATGTACCAGGAGGTAAACATGAACCGGTAACCTGAGGAAGTGTCGGTTAATAAGTAGAGAGTAATTCCCTCATAAGTACTGAGAACTTCCTGGCTGAAAAAATCCCCATCTGGGCTGCTCTCCCCCCTCTCTTTGGTGCGTTTAGCAGTCCCACCAGGGCCGACCCTCCCACGGAGCACCCCCCCAAAACAGATAAATCAGGTTAGGCCTACAAAAATACTGGGAAAGATGAGAACCTGACCAAAATCTCGGGGTTATACGGAGAAAACCCCATTAACCTGGGTTAAATACAACCAGAGCTCACTAGAGAGTGAGAACCCACCAGGGTCTCCTAGATTCCGGTCTTCACTATGAGAAAATAGCCCCGAACAAATTGCTGACCGGCTAGTTCATCACCTACCTCCAACCCCCAACTGCCACCTGAACTCCTTAAACCCTCAAGAAAAATAACCAAATTACATTACCCGCATAGATTCCGAACTAAATAGGGTAGGGGATAATAACCCTGAGACCCCAATGGTAATGCTAAGAATCAGAGTCAGCCCCTCCAGCCCAGGGGGCCAACTACAGGCTTCGCCGCCATCAAAACCATCAGTGGTAAAAATTATATTCCCAAATATAGAAGTGTGTTGAGGCACAAGCAGGGTCAGACTGACGTCTTGCTAACCCCCCTCCAAAGTGCTCACCCTAACAACCACAATCCTTGTTGCCTAATATCAGGCCAGCTCATCCCTTTACTCAAAAAACCTCTCCAACCCACCAACTACACCTGATGAATTCCCCAGGATATCCTAATGAGTGCTTCTGTCCAATTTACTGTGAGATTAAGCAAGCCTAATTACCTGGGCCGGGGAAGGACAAGAGGAACCAGGGGAGCAATATTTACTAGGGGGACCAAGAGGTCCCACCGGACTCACGTCGTGTGGAAACCACCTCTGCACCCCAGGTTCCCCCCACCCCAGCGAGCTGGCCCCATGAACCACCGCACAACCGAGCCCACTCAACCTCCCAACAGACCGCTCCAAAGCCGCCACCCCCCACCACCAGAGAATCCAGACGAGAAAGAGAAGAAAAACCAGAAACAAAAGGTGAGAGTCCAAAAATGCAGCATGTAGCAAGAGGTAGCTTCTAGGCGTTGTCTCAGCGATTCGGCCTGATTCAAACAGGCTAGGCAACTTGATTGAGAGATCTGCACCAGAAAGTCCAGTCGAGGAAGAAATGAGGAATCAAAAACCAAAAAAGAAAGTCCAAAAAAGCAGCATGTAGTAAGAGGTAACTTCTTAGCTCTGCCTCAGTGATTCAGCCCGGTTTAAACAGGTTAGGTAATTTGATTGAGAGATCTGATGCCGCTTTGTCTGGGGATTTCATAGGAGAGCCAGGAACCATCAATGGCAACTTGAAGCTTGGCAGGGTAGATCATTTTGTAGTGAATGCCTGCTATCAGCTTGCTGTTAATCAGAATGAAACGCTGGCGCTTTTGCCTCATCTCGTAGGGAAGATCCTGAGTAATACACAGCTTGGAACCACTCCATAGAACTGCCTGTAATTTTCTTGCCTTTGATAGAACATGTTGTTTTTCCAAGAAGCTTAGAAATTTAATAATGATAGGTCTTGGCAGGGCTCCTACAGCTGGTTTCGGTCTAAGAGAGCGATGAGCGAGTTCAATATGATATTGTGGATTAAGAGGGGAAGGCAACAACTTTGTTTAGAAACTTCTGGAGAAAAGATTAATATCAGGGCCCTCCTCAGACTCGGGAGGCCCAGGATACCAAGTTGTTTCTTGGCTCCTTCCTTCTAAGTCCTCCGCTTTGAGTTGCAGTTTACTGATCTGTTGTCTAAGATGAATGATTTCTGGGTCTATCTTTTCCCTCCAGGTCTCCAAGGAGGAAGTTCTGGCTTACGAGTCTCCCATTCTGGTGGTTAGGGCACTGAGATCTCCCCTTAGTGATTTCAGCTCAGCAGAGATATCATCTAATGTTTCCTTGAAACGAATTAACTCTTGCAAGAAACGGTCCTCAGTAAGAGGAGTTGGAGGAGTATTGGAAGGGGGTGGTTTAAGTGCAGGCCCTGAATTCTGTTTTTTAGATTTGTTTGAAGATTTCTCCAGCGTAGAAGGTGGGGTATGCTTCATGCCAGCAGGCCTCATCTCCGCTTCCATCTCAAACTGCTTCAAGTGCTTTAATATACTGGCATGACGATATACTGTGAGTAACAAAGAGTATTATCGATACACTAGATGTAGAATATAACTTTAGATATCTAATTTGTAGGCTGAAAATAGTTAGAAGACGGGCCGGTAACGGGAGCTCCACGAAAACGCTGCCTCTAGCTGCACTGCATCATGTGACCGCCTCATTTGCCATTTCTGCAAATGATTTTAGAGTAATACAAGCTTGCAGCTTTAAGTAAACACTTAGGAGTATATGAATATATGTGGTTTTATTTGTTGTTATGTCTGCCTCTGCCATGATTGAATGGATTGAACAAAATCTTACAGAATCTTCTGACTTCTAGGTTTCCAACATTATATGTTATTATACCAGGGATATAAAAATTAAACAAAATTCCTTTACTGTGATTGGCTGGCTGGCACCTTTCTGCTGTGGTAAATCCTACAATATACCCAAGGCAAAGGTGCCAGTCAGCCGCATCTCCAAAATCCATCCAACACCCGTAGCTGGCATCAGAAAACCACCATCTTGAATCCCCGCTAAACAGCCATCTCCCACCACATACCCACCCTGCATTGCCATGCTCCCCAAACAATCAGTTCCAGTCGTAACTCCCTTCTAACAAAAATTCTGCTAAACCGAATAGTTAACATCAATACGGTCCTTGGTTTTCCCCTGCTAAACCCAACCCGCACAAACTACAACACATCAAGCACACGGTCATCCACTGATCCTCCCATGACTCCCTTGCAACCAAAAACCAGGTTAGAACAGAAGTTTAAAATCCCTGACTCTGAGCAGCAACTTCTAAATGACTAGTAAGCTTCAGGAGAAGCGAGACAGAGTGGCGGCATTCGGCAGACAGCTTTGAGGTCCAACACACTGTTCAAACCATCTGTATCATCGAAAACAAACTGCCGGCATCTCATTTCCCTGCTAACCTCCAGAACAGCTGACGTGCATACACCTACCTATGAAAAACTACACTTTAACGAACTATAAAGGTAAAAAAAAAGAAACATTTTGCCAGACAGTACCTCCTCTGTGACAGCCATACAGGAACCTTGAATAAAATTCGAAAGAGTGTGTGTGTGTGTGTGCTGCACATGCGCAGAAGCACCACCGCCCCGGCAACACAGAATTGTTTTTTCTGGTGCAGCAGTAAACTGAAGAAAAACAATCTAAAATAAAAATAAAAACACTTTTTCTTTTTTTTGTAGCAAAAAATATAGGGGGGCATGGTATAATTGAAATAAACCATTCCAGGGTGTGGATTATGCTGGGATTTACTGTGGCTAACCTGGATTTGACCTCTCAGCCTGTGGCCTCGTGGCCAAACCATGCCAGCCATGGTAAATCCCATCATAACCCATACCCTGTCATGGTTTATTGCTTAAATATGGGCAGGGATATGTCAAATCACTTGAAAAATTTAAAACAGGTTCTTTCCAGATTTGAACAATAATGGCATTCACTGCAAGAGACAGATACTTGTGTAACCCCAGTAACACCCTATTGGGGTTACTGTTAGTGTGCTGGATGCCATCTGACATCAGTTGGTTAAAATGGAGGCTCCCCTCTGGCTCAGTGCCAGGCCCAGAAGCACAGTAACAGGTGAGAGGAGCTTGCTGCAGCAGCATAAGATACAATGAAATGCTGCAGCTGAGAATCACAGTGAGAGTTCGAGGAGAACCCTTAGAGAGGGAAAAGCAACGCAGTCTCTTTCTCTCTGCCTGTGAGACCCATTTCTCCTATCAGCAGAGCAACTTAGGTAGGTAGATGAGTTGCATTGGCCACTTCGTTGACCCCCCCCTCATAGGGGATGATGTCCATTGTCAAGAAAACCAAATGCTTGCTTGAGTACAACTCAAGGGACATTCGTTTGACTGTTACTGAAAAAGAGATGTCCTATGTGTCACAGTTGGAGAGGAAAAGTTACTGTGTGCAACGCTGTGCTCAGACTCATATGTGTGAAACCGACCCCTAATGGGTTTGAGCAGTGTTCTCCTGAAGGACTGTGAATTAGGGTCAGAATTCCTGTGAGGGAACTGGAAGTGCCAGTAGGTGCTCATGCTCAGGTAAGGTTCAGAGTCCCTATGTAATTGTTGACCCCCAAGGGTGGTACTTTTATGTGAGTTTCCCTAATAGAGCTCTCCCCACCTGCCTAAAAGTGAGGAAGAAGAGGATTATGAAGGGCAAGAAGAATTTTTAGAAAATGTACCAACATGGGATTTAAATGCTTCACTAGTAATTTGATTGCTATTTAAATGAACTGCTAAATGAGACTTTCATGTCTGTGCTGACTGATGAAATGCTCTTTGAGTTTACTTTTCCAGTACAATAAATTGGATGCTGCTCGACTCTTTCTCAGTGTGGACATTTGCCTAATTTGGGAGTTACATTGTATCAGGGTGGCCCTATGGTCCCTCAGCCCACTGTCCCACAACCAAAAGTCCTTACAACCCTGGCCAGCCTGCCTCTCAGGGAGGAGGGCTTCACAGTACTCAACCAATGGACATCAGATACATTTGTTTGGACACTATTTAGAGAATGGCAGGACCTATAAAGCCCTCTTATAAGTTGTCTCCTGCCATACATGCAGGGCTGAGAGTACCTTTTAGGACATTTTGGGCTTTCAAAAGGAAAGGAAACGTTATTGTATTTAGACATTTGTCTTATGATTGTATCAAAACACATATCTGTAAAAAAATGATAAAGATAGGAATGGGAAAGCAAAATAAAGCTTCACTTACAGTTTTAGGTAACAGCAAAATAACAAACAGGTATTTGGTGATAAGCGACACATAATGACTGGAAGGAACATACTGCAGAGCTCTATAAAATGAAAGGTGAGAAAGAAAGAATGAAAGGTGAGAAAGAGAGACAGAGCACGCGAGCATGCGAGAGAGAGGAATGGGTATCTACAGTATTCAGGCAAGCTTAGCTGAGATGAGAATCTTGTCTTCAGTGGGATCCCACATCTGCTCAAGTTGTACAGCTGGAATGTTTAAAGACAGGTCAGGGAAGTTGCTCCAGGTCACACAGTGAGCTAGTGGCTGTGTTGGGATATGAATCTGTAATCTGTATGTGGTCTCCTATTTCCAAGTTCATTGCTTTCCTGTAACCAACAGATCACCACTACCTTCCACTAGGTGTCATCGCCTCCCCAGCTCTGATGGTGCACAGAGAGGCTGCAGTGAGAGAACAACTTGTTTGTGCTGACAGGAACAATATTAAACTGTGAAGAAAACACTGGATTCTGTTTTAAATCTTGCCAATAAGAGATCCAACATTTCTTAAACAGTTCAGTGATCTCTGTCAGCTTGAATAATTTGCTTACTATTAGGGCCAACATCTGAGGCAGCTCTCCCTTCCTGTCTGCAAAATGAATGCCTACAAATTACTTTTGAAAGGGTATTTTTTATTTGAATTACTTAATTTATTAAAGATAACCTAGCAATTCAGAATAATCAAGTAAGGAATGATGCAGATTCTCCTAAATTACCTTTTCTACGTATTTGCAGTCATATTTCCAATTTACTTGCCTGGCAGTGACAACTGCTTATAACCTGAACAAAATATGAAAGGAAAATTACCGCAGTTTTATGTTACAGTTAACATTTTAGTGGTATACAGTGTTTGAAATCAAGAGGCATATAACTTCTTTGTAAAGACGTTTTATTATATATACATATATAACTCTGTCTATATCTGTATTTGTCTATATCTCTATCTAGCTACCTATCTACCTACCTACCTACCTATCTACCTATTTATAAATAAGGGATATGCTACCCCCCTACTGGAAATAACGCCAATATTTTTGTTTGAGTGCTGACTGACCTGATGACATCACGAGTGGTGAAGCCATGAGTGATGGCCGGGTCAGTCAGCATGAGAACAAAATATTATCGGTGATATTTCTAGTGGGGGGGGGGTAACATATTCCATTTATGTCATACCTCCCCTCAGTGTTTTGTTTTTGAGTTTGGGGACTCTTTTATTTGTTTTCTTTTAGTTTCTGGATGACTGAGTGTGATTTTCAGTTGGCCAAGTGGCTCAGAGTGTTTTCAGATGCACACAATGCTTGATTGCATCCATGTATCATGACACAGTTAGAGTTGTGGGAGTTTTGGTAATGATGGGGCCCAGAGGAGGGAGCAGTGGTTGTCTTCAGAGGGTGCTTGTTGCCGGTGTGCAGGATGGAAGACTGTCGGTCTGAGACGAAAGGTGTGTTTGTCTGATGTGGGGAGGGAGGTAAGGCGACACAATGTGGTTGAATGTTGCTGTGGAAGGCAGGGGAACAGTACTGGTATTAAAAAGGATTCTGTGCTCAGTTTGAATTTTACTTAGTGGCATTATGTGACCATTTGTCATCGGGGGGGAAGTGAAAGTGCTTGTTTGGGTGCGGCGAGGAAATAAAAGTGAGAGTGGGAGCTGGCATGAAAGCAAGCAGCTGCATTCTTGATTGTGCTGCCCACGCTGCCGGCTTCAGCCCATGGTGACCTGCTGTAGGTATATTTGGATCTAGAGTGAGAATATTTTGGATATTCTCACTCTAGGTCCCCAGGAAGCAAAACTGTCATTGATATCTGGCCAGAAATATGCTCACATGTATGGCATATATATGTATTATATAATCTCTATATATTTTTTTTACTGGGAGGATGGCGGTATTCACAAATCTTGGTGTAAAGGTTGCAGGACGACAACCTCATTCTCAACCAGCCTCGGATCATGACTGCTGTGCTACCCACCAAAAAATAATGTATGGAAAACGCCATTATTTCTATCAACATACCTTAAAAACTAATACATACAGGGAAAATCTAGAAGACAATATTTACACAGAATGTAGTCTTAAAGTACAGTAGTGGCTTGCAGGATAAATGCAGTTCTCATTTAAGGACTAGGCAGGTCAAGGACAGTACTATAAGACCTCTGCTGGGCGACCCTTATAGCATAAAAGATCCTAAAACAAGGTTAGATAAACTATTAAAAAAAAAGCAGAGAGGAGGCCTTGTGCTTCCTAATACCTTGTGCTACTTAATTGTATATTAGATAGCACAAGGCCCCCTCTCTGCTTTTTCTCGTAGTTTATCTAACCTTATTCTAGGATATATTTAAGGGCCTTTTATGCTACAAGAGTCACCCAGCAGAGGCCCTGTAGTATTACCTAGCTGCAGAAAACTGAAGATACAGTGCCAGATATACACAAAAAAAACCATTTTAGATTCATTCAAGCAGTTAAACAAAATGTTCTGCCCAATTCACATTTTTGGTAGATATTCACAGATATGAAAAACTTAACGAAAAGTTTAGACTCCAGTAACAATCTAAGCAAGGACAAAAAGATAAATGTTCTGGTCATATTTTGTTTTATGTTTATAAAAAAAATACACAGTGCAACTGCTCCTCTGTATTGTGTTTGTGCTGCTTCAAGCATAATAAGGAGGGGCACCCACGTGATGTGATAAATGGTTTGTTATTGCTGCCTTAATCACAAAAGGTTCTTTTTTATGAAAAGTATATGTACCTCCAGTCTGACACTTTTGAGTTCAACACAATAAGGAGGAGCAGCCACGCTGTGCAATTTTTTTTGTAACTAAATGCCCCCTGCCTTCAAGCCATCCACACTGCCACACACTGTTCATCATCCGCCCACTTCCATAATTTGTTTTATAAAATGTCTTAGTTTGGTCACACAGAAAATCCTTAATCCATGCTTAAAAAAAAAAGCCCACAAAGAAAGAGCCTGGCTGTACATATGCATTTTCTTCCTGTTTTTTTTTTGTCTCCTTTAAGCACAAACTTTTTTTGATTTACTCTGAGACTGGCTGTGTTTGACACATTTATTTATTTAGCTTTTGTTAACCAGGTAAGTACACTAGACAAGACATTTGCCTATTTTCAGGTATGACCCGGGAGAGTGCAAGGAAATACAAGTTCATACAGAGGACTACATGATACAAGTTAGGCAATTACACAGAATCAGCAGAACCAAGAGAGCATAACACAAGCAGTCAGTACACGCAGTTAAAATATGGACAGGAAATATACATAGAGTCACCAAGGCTATGAACAGTGCATTATACAAATATATACAGTTCAGGGCCCCAAAAACAGAGCCATAGTCAAAGCATCGCCTGAATCTGAGAGTGAAAACATTACATACAGGGCTGAACCCAAGCAGGCAAGATGCATCAGCAGGACCTGCACAACTGTTCAAAGAGTAGGACATGCGAGTCCAGTGCAGGGGACCAAGATTACTGTAATTCTAGGAGCGTGGATATGTTGTTCATCCACACTGTCTGGCATGTCCCTTTCCCCTTTAAATCTTGCCGGAGGTCTTCAAGCTGGCTCCTCCCACCCACCCAGGTGGTATATACCTCGGCTCCGCCCCATGATGTCAGATCTTCCTTTCTGCTGGAAGATACAGGTTCCCTCGTACTACTTTTCAAGTACCATAGGCCCTGGAGACTCATCGATGGTTTTCGCCGCATTTACCCTCTCTAAAACTCATTAGAGTTTACGACTCGGATCTGAACGCTTTGGACATGGAGGACAAGTCATCTCCCGGGTTTCCCCGGTGTCCTTGCGGACAGAAAATGTCTCGCACCGATCCCCACCTCTCATGCATTTATTGTTTAGGCGTGTGCACGATACCTCGGCTTGCATCATCTGTTTGGCCTTCCATCGCAATGTCCTGGATGACCGCAAGGTGCGCCTTCAGCTGGGGAGACCGGAGCTTCGTAATCCACCGGTGAAATCGAAGGAGGCCAGGTGGGCGGTTTCCGCGGCCACGGGATCCGCCAAGCAACTCGAACAGATGGCAACTTTCGAGGAGGAAGCTGCCCAAGCTTCGGCCAACCGAAGTTTCTTCATCCCACTCAACCTGGGCTCCACCTTTACAGGGTCCTTTCGGGAGTTGTGCCAGTCTCTCCCTACCAAGGGTGAGGCGCCTTCAGGCTCGCACTCCTCCCGCTCCAAGAAGAAGGACAAGGACCCCAAATCCTCTTCTTCTAGTCGAAGAAGATGATCACGGGACCGATAGCAGTCCAATACTCAGGATCAGGCGGTCTCAGCCTCGGTCGAGATCGCTTCCTCGGCTGCCGGATTCTCGGACTTTCTGTCAGGCCAAGGCACCAAAGCCGAGGATACAGCAGAACCGGCCGAGATTTCTCTCGACCCGATCGAGCCATTGTCGCCAACTCCTGTCGACGACTCATTAGAGAGGACTCCTATCCTTTCCTTCCCCGACGAGGAGACCCATCCTGCGGGTATCCCAATCGAGGGGCAAGAGCTGGTTCCTCGGTTTTCACGGATCGGCTTCTCCTGATTGACAGAGCCCGGCGCCGTGGGAGAGTCTTGATGCGAGTAGGACCCCGTCGAAAAACCGAAAAAGGTCATAAACACTCCTGGAAGAGGGTGGCCCGTTTTCCTCATCCTCTCGGACGAGGAGAAACTTAGACAGAAGTCTGGCCGACGTTATGAGGACCTTATGTGGCAGCAGCTACTTTTGACCAGTCAAAAGCCGCCACTCTGGCTGCACCGGCCATTACTTGGCCCAGCCTCGCCGACGCCGACTCCCTCTACGAGGACTCCGGTTCTCCCCCCGGTGGGACCGGCGCACATTTCTGGTCAGCCTGTTCCAGTCTCCCCACCAATTTTGGTGGAACCACTGCCTAAGCAGCCTCAGGGAGGGGCTCCCTCTAAGGAGGATCAGACAGATATGGGCTTGCCCCATAGGCTGTCCATAACTGTTACTTCTGATCACCCTAGGCACATCGAAGGGGACATAGGCGTGAGACCCCTGTATCCCGACTTCTCAGACTCGGATACTACTGGTCGTCACTCACACCCTGATGATGAGCTGTCAGTGACAGGCCTGGAGGAAGGTCCTTCTTCCTTCCAGGGCATCCTTCGACTCATTGCTGAGTCCACGGATATGCCATTGTAGCCTATACAAAAGAAGGTGGAATATCCTCTCATGGATATCTTTAAGAGGGAGGATACCCCTATGGAGGCCTTTCCAGTGGCCGAAGCCATTGTTGGCCCGGCCCTTGAGCTTTGGCAGTGCCCTGCCTCTTGCCCGGCTCTGTCTGCCCATATGGCTCACAAGTACGTGGTGCCCATGGGGTCCTTGGTTGGGCTTCACTGAACATCCCTCAGCCAAGAGCCTTGTGACTGCCTCAGTGTTTCAGCGCACGGGTAGCTCTGTGGATACTGACCGCCCTCCGGACAAGGAGTCCAAAAATATGGACCACTCTGCCTGGAAAGTCTATGTGGCCTCATCCCTGAGCCTTCGTCAGGCCAGCTCAGCAGTGATTATGGCACACTTCTCTCATGCCCTACTGGGGTCGCTTGATGAAGTCCTCCCTCATCTCCCAGCAGACATGCAGACTACGGTCAAGCAGGTCCGTGACAAGGGCCATACTGTTGCAAAACAGCAGCTCCAGATGGCTCTGGACATTGGAAATTCCTGTGCCTGTTCACTAGCTGCCGCAGTGGCCACTCGCTGCAGGGCCTGGCTGAGATTATCCTACTTTCCAGCGGATACTCAGCACAAGCTAGCTGATGTGCCCTTCCTTGGCACCGACCTCTTTGGTTTGGGAGTGGCAGGTCATCTCCAGTGCATTGAGCAGTCTAATGCCACCTTAGATGCCACCTCTGCTAAGGATTCTTTGGGCAAGAACCAGCAGAAGCACAAGAAGAAGCCTTTTCGGCACTCTTCCCCTGCGGTTAGACAGCCCTCCTTCCAGGGAGGTCAGCAGCAACAGCAGGCTCAAGCTTGGTGCCCTAGGCCCAAGCAGGGTCACCAACAGCCCCGCAAAGGAGGTTGAGGTGCTGGTCCAGGAGCCTCCTCCTCCTCCAAGCCTGCACAGTGATGGGTCAGGGGTGGCCTCTCCCACACCGTCACGCCAGTTCTAAGTCCTCCCGTGGGGGGCCAGCTCTGCCACTTTCTTTCCGCCTGGTCCGGTATCACTTCAGACAGGTGGGTTCTGGAAGTGGTCGGTCAGGGACTGCCTCTAGAGTTCGAGCAGTACCCCCCAGCAGAGCCTGTGCCCCATGGGAGGAAAGGATCTCAGTTGGCACTCAGTCGGCCCTTCGGGTCGACATTGCTCAGTTCCTCTGCAAAGAGGCGGTAACTTCAGTGCTGGATCCTCCTACAGACCCAGGCTTCGTGTCCAGGTATTTCCTGGTGCCCAAGCAGATGGGGGGTTGGCGCCCCATCCTAGATCTCCATGACCTGAATCAATATCTCAGGTCTCGCACCTTCCGGATGGTAACTCTAAACCAGATCATACCACCCCTGGAGCGAAACATGTGGTTCTGTTCACTGGATCTACAGGATGCGTTCTTTCACATCTCAATCCGTTCATCCCACCGGCAGTTCCTCCACTTCAGGGTCAAAGCCTGGGGCCTGTCTTCGGCCCCACGGATCTTCACCAAATGCATTGCAGTGGTGGCAGCCCATCTACAGCGTCAAGAGGTTCGCATATACCTCTACCTCGACGATTGGCTCCTGGCGGGTTCCTCCCTGCAGGAGGTGGAGAGGTCCAGGGACCTGGCCCTCCGAACCTGTTCCCATCTATGCCTCCTGATCAACGAGGCCAAGTCAGAACTCATGCCCTCTCAGGTAATGGGCTTTATCGAGGCAGAGCTCGACTCTGGTCAAACCAGAGCTCGGCTTCTGACGGACAGGGCAGAGGTTCTTTCCTCCTTTGCCCAGTCATTTCTGGTTGGGCACTTGTGCCCTGCCCTGGACTTTCTGCGCCTTCTGGGGTACATGGCAGCGTGTACCTCAGTGGTCCGTTGGGCCAGATTGCACATGTGCCCCCTCCAATGGGAGCTGGCCGCTCAGTGGTCTCAGTGTCAGGGTCTTTTCGAGCAGCTGGTCACTGTCACCCAGAGGATGTGGGATGTTCTCCAGTGGTGGACCATCCCAAGTCATCTGCGGGAAGAGATCCCATTTGTCCGCCCCGAGCCGACAGTTGTCCTCACAACCGATGCCTCTCTCATGGGCTGGGGAGCCCACATGGGGGACCACAGAGCCCATGGGTTCTGGAACCCCGAGGAGTCCCATTGCCATATCAACCTGTTGGAGCTCAGAGCAGTCAGACTGGCACTGTCAGCTTTCACTCCTCAGCTCCAGGGTCAAGTGGTTCAAGTCCAGATGGACAATAACACAACCATGTACTACCTCAACAAACAGGGTGGCATGCACTCCCATCTGCTATGCAAGGAGGCGCTCCGGATCCGGACCTTTATCAGCTGGTTGGAGGCAGATCTCCTTGCCATCCATGTGGCAGGAGTCTCGAACCAACTGGCGGATGCTCTCAGCTGCATAGGCCAGACATCCCAAGAGTGGTCTCTCCATCCACAGGTAACTTACAGTCTGTTCTCCCATTGGGGCAAACCATTGGTGGACACTGCAGGGGGATGCCTTCTCGAGGCCGTGGACCCCAGACCTCTTTTATGCCTTTCCTCCATTTCCCTTGATAAACAGGGTGTTACTCAAGGTGAGGAGGGACAAGGCGAAGGTGATCCTGGTAGCCCCAGATTGGCCCAACCAGTTCTGGTATCCAGATCTCCTCAGCCTCAGCTGCAGGGCCCTGGAGCGTCTTTGTACACACCCGGACCTGATATCATTGAACCAGGGGAAGGTATTCCACTCAGACCTTTAATCCCTGCACCTCACAGCCTGGTTCCTGAGCGGCTAGAGTTCCAGGCTCTGGGTCTTTCCGAGGATGTCTACACTGTGGTGGAGGCATTGCGAAAGGAATCGACCAGGAAATGTTATGCCTTCAAATGGAAAAGGTTTTCCATTTGTTGTCAGGGTAAGAGTCTGGACCCCTTATCCTGCTTTGTGGCTAACATTTTAGACTACCTTTGGTCTCTCTCCAAAGGGGGTCTTCGGTCATTGACCCTTAGAATGCACTTGGCAGCCATCTCTGCTTACCAGGCATGGGCCGGTCAGTCAACACTGGCACAGGAGACAGTGGTCAGGCATTTTTTCAAAGGCCTGGATCACATATCCCCTCCGGTGCGTGAACCTCCACCTCCGTGGGATCTTTTGCTGGTTTTGGCAAAGCTCATGAGCAAGCCATTCGAACCCATGCACAAGTGTGAACTCTCACACTTGTTGTGGAAGACTGCCTTCCTGGTGGCTATCATGTCAGCCAGAAGGACAGGGGAGCTCCAGGCGCTCTCGGTGGACTCCCCTTATCTGGTCTTTCACAGGGACAAAGTTGTCCTGTGCCCCCACCCGAAATTCCTTCCGAAGGTGGTGTCAGAGTTTTACCTTAATCAGGTGCTGACTCTGCTGGTATATTACCCTAATTACACCTCGGATGCCGAGTACAGGCTCCATACTCTGGACCTCAGACGTGCTCTCTCCTATTATAAGGAGAGGACGGCGGAAATTCGGGGAGAGGCTTGCCAGCTGTTTGTCACCTACGCTGAAGCCACTTTTGGCAGACCTGCAGCCAAAACGGACTATTGCAAGATGGATCACATCATGCATAGGTCTGTGTTATGAGTTGGCGGGCAAGGAGTCTCCCAGAGGGTTAAGCGCTCATTCTACCCACCATACTGCTGCATCGGTGACTGCTTCCTGGGACATCCCTATCCAGGAAATCTGTTGGGCTGCTACTTGGAAGTCAGCAAACACCTTCATTTCCCACTACCACATCAACCTTGAGTCACGCCGAGATGCTGGTTTTGGGGCCTCGGTTCTCCAATCTCTCTTTCCTAAGTAGGGGGTGTGCGCCTTGCCTCCCTCCTCCTGGAGAACTGCTAGGATGTCTGCCAGACAGTGTGGATGAACAACATATCCACGATCCTAGAAAAACAGGTTACTCACCTGTAACAGTAGTTCTAGGAGTGGTATATATTTGTTCATCCCCTTTTCTCCAAACCTCCCGGCTTTAGGCATACCACCTTGATTCCAGCGGGCTAAGATCTGGCATCATGGGGCGGAGCCGAGGTATACACCACCCGGGTGGGTGGGAGGAGCCAGCTTGATTACTTCTGGCAAGATTTAAAGGGGAAAGGGACATGCCAGACAGTGTGGATGAACAACATATACCACTCCTAGAACTACTGTTACAAGTGAGTAACCTGTTTTTATGGAGGTTTAGGACAACCACATACTGAGGAAAGCTTCAAGTGATTCCACAGGGAGGTTCGAAGGCATGAGTGGGAGGGGGAGGAGCGGACCTGGGCAGGAAAGAAGTTCCATACTCTGGGTGCACATGAGGCAAAATCTCTGTCCCCCATTTGCGTGTGAGTGGCAGGAGCTTTGAGAACAGCAGGGCCCAGAGACCTAAGGGAGTAAGAAGAAGAGGCAGCTGGTTTGAGGAGCTCAGTCAGTCCTGGGGGGTGCTAGTTCCAAGAACCTTGCCCGTGAAACAGCCCAAGACAAAATTTATGTAGTTGGATGGGGAGAGCCAGTCAAGTTTGCTATACAGGTCACAGTGGTCAGTGAGGTGAGGGGCAGCAAGAGCAAAATGGCAAATGTTGTTATAGGCTATGGTCCACCTAGAGAGATGGACTTCAGAGGTATGTGCAAACAGGAGGAGTCCATAGCAGACAGAAGGGAGAAACACACCTCTAGCCAGTGCGAGCCGAGCAGCAGAAGTGAGATTGTACTTTGTATGCCAGACCCAGTTTGCAGTTGATAGCTCTGCACACATTTTGGATATGGTGTCTAAGGTCAAGCTGGGGGTCAGGTGTCACCCCAAGGTATTTGACAGAGTCAGTGATTAGGACAGAGGCACCATCAAGACCAGTGATACACAAGGGGGCAAGGGAGGCCTTTTTCTTGGCTAGCGACCCGGAAAGCATGGCCTGAGTTTTTTTTAAGGTTAAGGACCAGCTTATGAGTCATTATCCAGGGTTGGATATTCCTGAAATCCTCACTCAGTTGGTGGTTAATGACCCCAATGTCCCAGGAATGAGTGAGGATAACCAGGTTATCAGCATAAAGGATGGAGTTGCAGTTTGAAGAGGTAGAGGGTAGATTATTGACAAAGAGAAGAGCAGAAGCCCTAAGACTGAACCCTGGGGGACACCTGAGGACATGGGAGTGATGTCTGAGAGCACCTGACTGAATTTTGTAAGTTACTGTGTGCCCTTTAGGTAATCAGAGAACCATCTTAGAATGGGTGGGGACAGACCAAGGGACCTAAGTTGAGAGCAAAGTAGGACATGGTCAACTAGGTCAAAGGCCTTGGATAGGTCAATGAAGATGGTTTTGTTTGTTAACTAACCTCACCAGCCAGCAGCACCTACTGAACTAGCAGATACAGTCAAAAGGTTCATCATCTTTTCATTTAAATTCTTTAAGTAATTTCTTGACTTAAAATACATTTAGAGAGCCCCAGAATGAAACAGTACACACGTGCCTTGTTGAAGAAATTGCAGAATCTAGAGACAAAGAGCCCAAGATAGAAGCCAGGTTCAGGAGTAAGAAAATTCCTCTGCTGCCTGCTAACAGAACCAGTCAAAATAAATAGATGGTGGAGGTGGTTGTGGTCATACCAGATAGGTAGCAGCAGCAGTCAAGCCAGACAGGTAGCAGCAGTAGCAGTCAAGCCATACAGGTAGCAGCAGCAGCCATTGGGAAGACTCTCTTGCCAGCAGAAGTATGGTAGCTAAGAAGTAGGCCGCAGATTGCGCAGGGCTTTTTTCCCGCCTCAAGAGGCCCACTCCCACCAAAAATTCATTTAAAAGGGCCAATAGTTTGTACCCTGGCTTGTTGTTTGGACACTTGCAGCCTGTGCCTACAATACAGTCAGTCAAGCTGATGGCTGCCCACTCCCTACCTCATACATGTCACATGATCCTGACATGGAAGAAGCAGACTGTTAGGGAGAAACCCAACACTCAGCACAGACAGGTCATCATCACCTCACTTGACCTGATAATATCTCAAAGTCTGAACGAGACCCCGTCCCCACACTTACAAACACACAAAGATTTTAATTAGCATAGTGGACATGGTGGTGAGAGAGTCAGACAGGAGAGAGAGAGAAGCTGAACTGTGGCACTGGTCACTAACACCCCCGTCCACCCCTGCAGCTTGAGTACTGGCACTGGTGGCAGCTCTCTCTCACAGAAAAACAAGAAAACAATTAATTGAAATTTGTACTCTAATCTTGTTTGAAAAGCCAAATTAGCCTACTACAGCTTTTTTTTTGTTACCACATATACATGAGCCTAGTGTTACTCTGTGACTCTCCTTACCCCCTCCTGCCCCATACCGATTCCTGCATTTCTCCCCCCCTTTGCCTGCCCTGAGTACTCGCTGCCTGCTATTATTTTGTCCCCCCTTGATTCTGGGTCCTGGTCCTGAGTTCTGACCACCCCACTCATTACTGGCTGCCTACAACATTCCACACTGCTTCATCCCCTGCTCTCTCTCTTCCTCATCTCCCTCCTGCTTGAGGTGGGACCATGAGGTGCTGTTGAACTATAGGCTGTCACACACTGTAGTGTACACACACAGTGCTCTCTTTCTCCCTGCCTCACTCGCTGCTGCTTGTTTGACTTTTTAGCTTAAATTAGACATAAAAAAACTGTCAACACAGGCAGTATGTGTGAGCGAGTGTGAGCAGAAAGGTTGAGCGCTAAAGATGCGGGGGACCCTGAATGTGGGCGGGACAAAAATTTCTAAGAGACTGCTTCAAAAGCTGGGGGGGGGGCTTGTGCCCCTGTTCCCTCTATAATTAATGCCAGTACAAATCTTGTATCTGTCTATATATGCATAGACCAATATTGTCTTAGGTCACATTTCCCTGCCCTTCACCCAAATGCACTGAGACATACACAGTGCTTTGGAGAAAAATGGCCACAGCCATATGTTTATTGAAACCAAACTATAACTCAGATTACCATTATTTTTTTTTTAATTTGCGCTACTTTTTCCTCTCCTCCAAGGACTGGCCTCCTTTGTCCCAGCCCCATGCTCAGCCACATCACTCACCCCCTGCAAACTTATCCAGACCAGAAATACACTCTGGCTTACCCTCCCTGAGTAGGACTGCAGGAGGGAGCCTCACCACCTGTCAGATGCTGGTATATGGCCTGGGATGCTTCCATCGTAGGTTTATGCCCTGGCTTGCTCTCAGGGTAGAGCCTTCAGGCAAGGGCTCACCCTTCCATTGGACACTGGGATTCATCTCTGGTGGTGCCACAGGAAGTGGTGCAGGACCTGTAGCACGAGGTGGGCGGCATCCCCCTTGGCCCAATTTCTGCAGTTTCTGCCACAGGAGGCAGGATGTGAAATGACGTCAAGGGCTCGTACGCCAATGTCTGTCCTGCCTCCAGCAATGATGCAGGTGCCAGCAGCTGCTCCCCTAGCCTCCACCAGAGGTCAGTCATGCACTGGGCACTCATCCACCCTCTCCCTGGAGAAGGAGAGTAGTCCCTCAGATGCTCAATCCTTCTCCTCCCAGCTGTCAAGTTATGTTATTATTAGTGTGACTTATGCAGCAAGGGAATCATAGCAAACTTCAAATTATTTCCAAACAAAACTTTACTTGGTTTAGATTGTCAGTAGATAACAGTGTGTAACAAGATGCATGGTTCTCCTTGGGGGAGAAAGGCACATGCAATTGTCATTGAGGCATACGTCAGGAAGCATACGACCAGGAGCATTTACAAACATTCACAAATAGTGTTCTATCATCAATAACAGTAAAATAAAAAATTAAAATTGTTCAGTATAACTATTTACAAAGGCAGTATAAACAGAGAAAACAAAGTCCTTTGTCTGAGGGTAGCTCTAATTCCAAGTTTCAGTCTCTCCCCAGCAAAAGATTGCTGCTCTTTTTATAACAAGTCTTTGCCTGATAATTAACTTCTTCATCCTGAGCTCATTAAGGAGACATTCTGTTTTTCGCAAAATGTTCTTGTCAGATTCTTTGCAGAGCAGGCTTGCAAATAGAACAGTGTCCCAAGATGGCCTCCTGTTTGACAGCTCTGCAAAAGAGTTTGCAAACAAGCCTGAAAGGAGCTCAAACTGCATCTCAGGTTAACTCCCTAAATTCCAAACAGCTTTTTGCAATCATTTCAACAGTATAACTATACACTTTTCAAACCAAGGGTTCCCATTTTCACATAAAGATTCACACACACACACACATATATATATATTTTTTTGTATAATATTGTTATTCAGTTTTTCATGAAACATTAATACAATCAACACAATACAAACCTCCATACTAAGTCCAATAAAAACGAAAATAAAAATAAATAAATAAATAAGGTGAAATATAACATAAAATAAACACATACATTAATGGGTCCAATTCATCCCGATAGCATTATCTCTACAATATCTGTGTGTTAACCTAATGTATATTTCATACTTTTGCATTGCACGAATACGAGTTAATCCATGTGCTATTTCTTTATAGGTTCTTATCCGGGCAGAGCATCTATTATAATACTTTGGGGCTCTCCTTACAACAACCTCCCACCAATGCAGTCCTTCTTGTAGGAGTTGGGCTTCCCCCAAGGAGAGTGAGGACAGAAAGGATTCCCAACTTTTAAAAAATCTCTCCTCCTTACCTTTAACTACAAATGATAGTCGCTTGAGTGCCATCGTCTGAATGGCTAGATTCCGCCACTGTGTCACTGTGGGTTTAGCCCCGGACACCCATGTGTTCAATATGCAATGTCTAGCCAGAATTAGTACAATCCTGGCCTATCTAGTCAGCAGCCCCCACCCTTCATTTCCAAAGTCTTCTGTGCCAAATGAACGCAAAAGGAGGACTACCGGGAGCTATCTTCCCTCCATTACACCAACCTCTCGGGTGATGTCTGCCCAAAACTCCTGGAGAACTGGACATACATTTTTATAACCGCAGATACACAAGGGAAAGAAAACATAGAAACAGCATGTGAAGGTAGAGAGATAGTGAGAGGTGGAGAGTCACGAGACCATCAGAGTGATCAGTTCCTAGGTCTTACGAGAACATTTGGTTGCACAACCAGACAGAAACGAGACAGAAACGGAGAGGATAGAACACATCCTTGCATTGAACTCTTTCTGCATAACAAATGGGAGAGGGCCTTATTCAACCCTGTCACAGCAATCATTGCCTCACCCACCCACCTACCTACCTACCTACCTACCCAATCATCCCTATATTATCATTAGGAGTGACCCCTTTCCAATTCCATAACATATGCAGGAAATGGTGCATGTTTTTAAAATCAGGATTTAAAAAAAGCTTTTTGTTAAAAATGTTTCCTCAGTATGTGTTTGTAGGTATATATCTTACTCAAACAAGCTTTTAGTGGGTTAATAAAAACAGAAAACAAAGGCTGTGACACTGGTCCAGCCAAGTAAAAAGAGTGAACAGGATTTCACACATCATATATACTATATCCAGCCCTCATCTGACCTGAACACCCAAAGAGTGGAGAATGGATTTTAAAGGTATACTGCTGGAATGCTGCCTACCACATGCTTTGCTGGAGAGCTGTTGCAAACTTAGGGCTCTTATTTTGTGCAGTAGCCACTCATAGATCCTTTGTTCTCCCCTGTCCCTGTACCCATCTCTCCTTTATACCAGTCAGCCTTCCTATTTTGGCTTGGCCCTCTCAGCAGCCCATTCCCGCAAAGCCCCTTGTGGTGAAGGACGGTCTCACCAAGTTGTTAGGTTGGGCATGACATTAGATACCCCAGGTCAAACTGGCCAATCTAGCATCAAGTTCATAGGTGGAAATGACCTAACTTTCCCTCTTGCCTTCGGCACACTGCCCTCAGCATCACTAGCATCTCCTGGGCCACTGGTGTGGACTCCTGTTTTGAGCCATTGCAATGATGAAAGAAAGGTGGAACTTTCCAGTGCAGCAATTGGTGGGTACGACAGTATGGCACTGGTGTGAGCACTGAATCACCCTATTAGGTATAACATTCAATAAACAACGCACTGGGTGCAGTGTATATTGGGTAAACCCTGAACATAACCATTATAGAAAGCTTTTGAACAAAGTCAGAAAATTCAAAGCTAGGGTTCTCAGAATGATAACTCTAACTGTGCTTGTTCTGCCAAATCCTTTTCGTAGCATTGCTTTACCAAACCATAAGAGTAGATTATAAACCTAATAATTATTCATGAAGCCAACACAGTTTCTGATTGGTTGCTGTACCAGGTATTATGCATGGTGCAGCTAAACCACAGCGACTAATGTTAGTTTTGTTTTAATTTCCTTTTTCAAAAACCCATTTTTTTTATGTTCGACGTGCGCACATGTGCAAGTGAACATCTTGCTATGAGAGTGTCTTTTGAGGGGTGTGACACTGTCAGTCCAATGTGGAGTAGTCTGCAGGGGTGCACCAGTGCCACACCAATCATCAGCCAGGCTGATCATGACACAGTTCTGGCTTGCTGGGTGGAAACGTCCTGTACTTGAAAAGAAAAAGCTGACCCAGTCATGGGTTGGCTCTTTCCTTTGATCTACACTGCCCAGCAAGCAGAGCTGATCTGTCATGATCAGCCTGCTGAGGAATTTCAAACACCCAGTAAGTCCTGCAAATGCCAGCTGTAAAAAAGAAAAGTAGCGTGCAGCAGCTAAGTACTGTACATTGAGGGATGCACAAAACAACCTCAGCAGTGCTGTATTTACCTCTTGGCCCCAATAGCACACTTCCCGAGAGTCTGTTTTTCCTGCACCTAAATCCATAATGTACTGCAGTCACAGTGCAGACCAAACTCGGAAGTCACACAGCTGTATTAGTCATTCTGCCTGCACTAGATGCTCCTTCTTACGTCCTCTGACTGCAGCTCTTAGCTCGAACCCCACACATCTTACAGTTCTACTTCCCTTCAGACTGAAAACTCCATTATAAAGGGAAAGTTTAGTGTGGGTTGCTTTAATATAGTTTTATGAATTCTGCCTCTCACTCCGTTCTCCCAACCGATCTACTGCCCAACTCACCCAATCCTCCCTCGCAGCACCCACCACCCCACACCCCCACAAACATAACACTGACACTGGGAGTGCCCAATCCCCCAGTCTTGCTGTTGCGATCTGAAATAAAGGAAAGTGTCCCTCATCATTTTTTTTTAACCCTGTAGAAAAGAAAAATGTCCATTGATGTCTGTTGTGCTGTTAGTCCCCCCACCTAACCCTCCCACTCAGTACCCATCACCCCACACTCCTCAAGCCCTTACTTATGCTATGATCCTCTGTGGACTGCAGACATGTCTTCACTCTTCAAAGCCGGACCGCCAACTGAAGAAGTCAGGTATGTGGTTCAATGTATTTCAGTTGGGTTTTGAACTTAGTGGCATAACACAGAAACATAGGAACATTGACAGTGATGGCAGAAAAAGACCAGAGGTCCATCCAGTCTGCCCAAGTTGCTTATAATCCCTGGAACCTACTGTTCCTCCAGGGTACTAACTCTCTAGTCCCCGCCCTCTCTCTATTCTCCTCCTTGGTCCTGTTGCTCCCAGTAACCACTATTCCCTTCATTATGTCCCAGCCCTGATTGAATCCCCTGACTGTTTTCATACCCACCACCTCAGCGGACAGACTGTTCCAAGGTTCCACCCCCCCTGTCATAAAGTAGTACTTCCTCACATCCCTCCTGAACCTACCTCCTGTTAATTTCCATTTGTGTCCACGTGACCGTAAATTGGTATTCAGGCTAAATAGTTTCCCGCAGTTCACTTTATTAATTCTTTTAAGGAACTTGAAAGTCTCTATCCTATCTCCCCTCTCCCCTCTCCCTTCTGATCTCCATTGAGTACATATTTAGTGCCTTGAGATGCTCCTCATAGGATCTGCCCTGCTGACTCTGAATCATTTTTGTTACTCTGCACTGCACTGTCTCCAGCCTTTCCTTATCCATTCTGAGGTGAGGACTCCAGAACTGGGCACAGTACTCTAGGTGAGGCCTCATCAGGGATCAGTAGAGGGAAAGTATTACCTCCTTTCTTCTGCTATTAGTACCTCTCCCAATACATACCAGCGTCCTGTTAGCCCAACTATAGGCTAACTTGGCCATTTTGGAATATTTTTGCCCCAAATTTTCAACATACCTTTTTTTGGGACCCCACCTCATGAACAATTGCAGTGAAATTAAGCAAACCTGCACCGAAAGATGATTTTGTGGTCACTGCATGTAATTACCTCTCAGGCAGTAGTTGAAAATGTTCTCTTCCCTTCTTCATGAGGCTGGGTTATAAGAAGGCTATGTTGAAAATTTGACCTAAAAATATAAAAAAAACAAAAAAACAACAAAGTTATGAGCCTACATTGAAATTTGCAAACACAGGCTCGTAGCGTTGATAATTTTCAATATTTTGACCCCCAGATTTTCAACATAGCACAGCACTGCATGAATGCAACAGCTGTCATTTTTTCAATCCTGGCCAAAATTTGTTTTTGTGTCCTGAAAGGTGATTTTGCAGTCCCTGCGCGAAATCACCTTTCAGGCAGGAGCTGAAAATTTTCTGCACCTGTTCAGGGAGGTAACATAGGGGGAAAGAAGTGGGAAAATTTGGGTCAAAGATTATTAAAATAATAAACGCTATGAGCCTACATTGAAATTTACAAATGCAGGCTCATAACTGATAATTTTCAATATTTTGATCCCAAATTTTCAACATAGCCATTTTTTCTTAGCACCTCACAAATGTGACAGCTGTAATTTTTCAAATCCTGGCCCAAATGTGTTTTCTCACTTGTGGTGCGAAATCACCTTTTGGGCAAGATTTGAAAATGTTCTCCACCCTTGTTCATGAGGTGGGCTCATAAGAAGGCTATGTGGGCTCATAAGAAGGTTATGTTGAAAATGTAAGTTATGAGTCTATGTTGCAGTTTTTCAACGCATGCTCATAACTGTGGTAATTTTCAATATTTTGACCCCAACTGTTAAACATAGACATTTTTGACACCACCTCATGAATGTGACAGCTGTCATTTCTCCTTCTCAAAATGTGTTTTAACACTTATGGTGCAAAATGACACTTCAGCCATTATTTTATACATGACACCTGTCAAGCTCAGAAAAAATGGTCATAAAAAGATTATATTGAAAATTTGGGATAAAAATGTGAAAAACCAACTAAGTTATGAGAAAAATAATTGTTCCAGCGTTTACTCATAACTTTTTTTTTCCAGATTTTGGCCCCTAACGTTCAACATATCCCTTGTGTTACCCCACCTCCTGAACATGGCAGGTGTCATTTTTTCAAATCACCTCCGAAACATGTTGCCACAGTCACACAGTGAAATCACCTTTCAAATAGGATTTTAAAAATTCCACCTGTCTTGATCATAACGTCATGTCATAAAAAGATTATTAGATATTTGGGGTCAAAATGTGGGAGCCCACTTAGAAATAAATATTGCCTCTGAGGTGCCCTGTCGTGGGTAATTACAATCTAACAATGTGTCAAAGCAGGACACCACTGAAAATGAGATATTGCAACTCATCTGCTGTGTCCTGGGTAAATATATATTAAAAATGTGTACAAGCAAGACCCAATAGAACAGCAATACCATCGGCGAACATTCAACATTGACAAATGCTTGTTCTTTCTTAATGTGAGTAAGTTCCTAATTGCAATAACATCCACAGAAGGTGGAAATTTCCAGGGATTAATGCCTGCACTGAGGTTAATGGACCACGACTGCACCTTGGGACATCAGTTCCACCAGCCGGATGTTGATCCCCAGGAAATGCCCTCTTGTTTGGTGTTATTACTCAATCGGTTATTAACATACTATGCAAAGTGTGATTTTTATTGTATGTACTGCTGGGATTTGTGTTTTAAAAGCCAATTAAAATTATAAATAAAAAAAGAATGCTTATACATACACAGTGACAGAAATCCTTTAACACATGTGGTATATTATCACTTTATAATTCAAATTGCACATGCCCAGATCATTGATTTTAAACCCAAATTAAAGTAAATGTGTGATGTTCTGAAAAACACACTTTGGGCTTGATAGCCCACTACCCTGGGGTGGTAATAGCCCCTCTGTGTAAAAATAAAAATGTTGTACTCACTGAATAAAATTTGGGAAGGGTTTGCAATGTTTCCAAACCGCGAGCTAGGCGTTTTCTTCCCATTTCCTAGATTGCCTGCTCTGCCGACGCACTCCCCCATTTTGTGATGTACCAGGGAGAGTGTGGGGACGTGCCCCATACAAGTCTATGGGGCTTATTTTCAAAATGTATTTTTTACTTTAAACTACCTTTTGGTAAAAATGAAAGACCCTGCTCTTCACCCTAATTGCTCTGTCCTATTTCCTGCCTCCTTCCCTAATCCTTCTTTCACCTCACTCCTCTCACCCTCCACCTTCTTTCCACTGTTTATCTTCACTTACCTGAACTTTTGTTCATCCAAATCTACCTATACCTATTTGACAAAGCACCTCAGGCTGCCTCCTTTTATTATTTTTTTTGATTTCCTACCGATTCATAGTTTTAATTTTAGTTGCAATGTTAATGCCATTTTAAATACTTTCTTGTCAAAATTTTATGTAATACCATCCGTTGTATGTCTGTCATCCTTCCCACTAATGTGGAACCTTTGTAAAAGAGCTTTTATGTGCTCAAAGGTATTGTAATCTGAGAATGAATGAAAATGGATTAACTACAGCAGCAGAAATGTAAAAGTGACATTACAAAGGAAATTTGAATGACTAACATAAGAAACATCAATCTATGATAGTTTAAATTGTCACAGAGTCCCAAGAATGTAAAGGATAACCCAGGAATGATCAAATCTAGATCATGGTACAAATTCAGGGTCCATTTCTAAGTGGTATCATGCCCATCCTTGATATCTCATCTGAAATTGTTCCAGACGACCATGAATGGAGGCTGTAAGCCACTCCATGTGATAAATCTCAGATACTATTGCTCTCTAGGCTTCTGGGGGGGGGGCGCCACTTGCATCCAGTGTCTACTGTCTTTTTGACTGCCAAGATATAGATGTAGGCAAGAGCATTAACACCAATACGATGCCCCAACAGAAGGATGGAGAGAAGGACCATCGAAGAACAAATCAGGACACCTGTGAGAGGTAACTTTTCAAACTGCTGAGCTAGTTCCTGCCAGAAAGGCTAGAATAATTAACAGGATCATAGGACATATGAGTGATTGGTTTTTAACTGGCCACACAGATGCCAACATGTGCTGTATTCAGGTGGGAGGAAATAAGTCATGACTGCTGGGTCCTGAAATATCTGTATTTGCATTTCCATGCAGATTCCCTCCATCTTGTACAGGAGGTAATTGTCAATGCAGGAAGGGTGTAATGAATCCAAGATTCATATGAGACCATCAAGTCAAGTTCCTCATTCCATTTAGCCAATGCACTGCTAAGCCTGGTAAAGGTTTCTAATCAAATGGCATCAAGTCATGCCATGGATTGCCCCAGTAAGAAGCAGTAGAGCTGGGTCTGGTAGGTATATGCAGTTATTCACAGAAACATAGAAAGTTGACAGCAGAAGGAGACACAAGGTCCATCTAGTCTGCCCATAGATTCCTAAGACCATTATTATTCCATGGACCCCGTTCCCCTCCCAATGCCATTGAGTACCCTTCCCTTGACTTTCAATCCAGTGTTCCATTTGTCCCAGCCCAATTTGAAGGCTGTTACTGACTTTCCCTCACCAAATCCACTGGCATCCTGTTCCAAGGCTCCATTACCCTTTCAGTGAAGGAGTGTTTCCCGTTATCTTTTTTAAAGCTTCCCTTCCCCCCCCAACTTCTATTTGTGTCCCCTAGTGTTGGAGCAGGGTGCTCCGTTGAACAGTTCAGGGTTTGGAACCCTGTTTTTCCCTTCAGGAACTTGAAGGTTCCTATCATGTCCCCCCTCTCCCTTCTGGTCTCCAGTGAAAACATGTTCAACTCATCCAAGTGCCCTTCATATGGAAGCTCATGTAAGCCCTGTATCATCTTTGTTGCTCTCATCTGAACCGTCTCCTGCCTGTTTATGTCTTTATTTAAGTGGGGGTTCCAAAACTGGACACAGTACTCCAGGTGTGGCCTCACCAGGGCTCTGTACAGTGGTAGAATTACTTCCCTGCTCCTGCTGCCAACCCCCCTCCCATTGCATCCTAAAATTCTGCTGGCCTTACTGTATGCTGTGGAGCACTGCTTGGACTGCTTAAGAGTGTCCCAAACTATGACTCCCAGGTCCCTTTCTTCTTGAGAGACATGAGTCTGATACCATTTAACCAATAAGCTATTCTAGGGTTCTTGTTAACCAAGTGCATCACCTTATACTTCTTGGCATTAAAATTCAGCTGCCAGATGCTAGCCCATTTTTCTAGCCTCTGAACATCTTTTTGCAGACTCATAACTGCATCTACACTGTCCACTCTCTCACCCAGCTTTGTGTCATCAGTGAATAGAGTTAACTTACCCTAAATGCCAACACTGATATCGCTGATTAACATGTTAAACAATATCGAACTCAGGACAGAGCCCTGTGGTACACCACTAGTGATGTCTCCCTCCTCTGATTTCTCCCCGTTTATGACTACCCTCTGTTTCCTGCCTTTCAGCCAGTTACCTACCCATCTGACAATGCACCCTGCTGTGCCCAGATCCTCTAGTTTCCTCAGCAGGCGGTTATGTGGTACTGAATCGAAGGCCTTGCTGAAGTCAAAATAAAGGAAATTTATCGGTTGTCCACTATCTACTTCCTTAGTTACCCAGCTGAAGAAAAAAATCAGATTCATCTGACATGATCTTCCTGCTATGGATCTGTGCTGCCTGACATCCTGAAGGCCATTTTTGTCCAGATAATCCACCAGATCCTTCTTAATCAAGCTTTCCATTAATTTTCCTACCACTGACGTGAGACTGACCCGGTCTGTAGTTTCCCGCCTCCTCCCTGCTATCACCCTTGTGAAGTCACGCCACATCTGTTTGTCTCCAGTCCTCTGGCATGACACCCGTCTGCAGTGATCTGTTGAATGAATGAGCCAAGGGGTCCACCACCACTCCTGCTAGCTCCTTCAGTACCCTTGGGTGGCTCCCATGTGGTCCAGGTGATTTGTCGTGTTTTATGCATTCTAGCACCTCCTTGACCATAGTGGTGCAGATAGCTGCCGTTTCCATATGTGAAACCCCCAAGTCTAATGTCCTAATACCACTATCAAGCAGTGGTACTAAGTGTTCTTTGGTGAATACTGAACAGAAGAATGTGTTCAAGACCATAGCCTTTTGCCTGTTGTTCTCCACAATCCTGCCCCTATCCTTCAACTTGACTACCCCCCACCTTTCTTTCTTTTTTCCTGAATATATCGAAAGAATTGCTTGTTGCCCATCTTAACCCCTTCTGCTATTCACTCTTCCACCGCCACCATCTGTTTCACAACCCTCTTAGCTTCTCTATTCTTCTGTATGTATTCTTCCCAGTTGTTGTCCCCTGCCTGTATTTTAAAGTGGAGGCTGTCACTCTCAGCGGCTGTGCACTTATTTGTTTTATGAAGTAAGCATGTATGGATCTGCAAGTAACGGAAGTGTTCTGGCCCAGTTAATCAGTATTGAATCTGTAGGTGCTCAAAGAAGACCGCACCATGTGGATCTAAAAATTGAAATATATGTGCAAGACCCAGTCTTTGTCATTGGCAGAAGATCTATTAAATTTGAGAGAGAAGGATTTCCACATTTGATGCCAACATTCTACAGAAATAAAAGCCTAAAGAGAGCTGGGGAAGTTCCCGTAATCTATATCATACTGACAGGGTGTTAGCTTTAAATGAAGTGTAATCTGCTAAACAAGGACAATAGAGGCCACCTGATGGCTCAAGTGGTAGCGGTTTGGAATTGAGCCAGGGTCTGCATTGGGCAGGTTGCCAGGCTGGGGAGTGCTCCCACTAGAAGCTTGAGCCAGCCGGAGGAGGGTGATGGCCTGGACCCAGCACAGTAGCAGCCCATTGCAGTGAGCCAGAGAGCTTGCTCCCTCATGAGGGGTGTCACATGTCCAATGTATGCTACTGCATCTGAGGCTGCTAGAGGCTATGCTGGATGTCTAGGGTGGAGGGCAGGACCATGGGATAAAAACACAAGGGAAAAAACCCATGTGCACAGCCACTGAGAGTGACGGCCCCCACGATGCTCTGGTCACGTACTGTCGGATCCCTGCTGGCTTGACAGCGGGGTGGGGGGAAGAGTGGCAGTGGGAATGGAGACTGGCAAGGGGCCCAATGGCAAGGAGAGATGGCAGTCAGGGCCAAAAAGCTACATTGGAAAAAAACAACAACGATGAGAAGATGACGAAAAGGGAAGATGTCTAAAACATATAAGTCACTCAAAACAAATTCCAACTGCTTCCATGGCGGATGTAACTAAGGATGGAGTCATATATAAATTGTGCAAAGGTGGCAGGCTCTAGCATAACTAAGAAAGTTAGGAAGATTGATTCCTCCCATTTGGGAAGGCAATTGTAATAAAGTAAAATTAATTCTTGGGTGATGCCCCCCCCCCAAAAAAAAATGAATCAAGGAATACGTTTATTCCAAGAGGTGAAATAACAGGAGGAATGTAAAAGAGGGAGGGCTGGCAAAGGTAAAGGGCCCAATTCTAGAAGGGATATGCTAGGCATAACTTGACTTGCGCCATAAACAAAGGCGCAAGTAGCAAGTTACGCCAGTAGTTGTGTCATTCGGTATTCAGCAAAGCAGTCTGCGACATGTCGAGGGTGCTTGTGCCAAAGTGGACTTACACCACCAGTTACACCCTAAACCCCCTGCGACATGGTGCTAGGGGGTTTACAGCAGCTGTTGCGCCCTATTCTGGAAGGGTAGCAACAAAGTCCCCAGATCTGCTATTCTAGAACAACCCCCAGAGGACATCCGTCAAAGTACAGTTACATCAGCATTTAGCTGGTGTAAGTGTACTTATGCCCTCTAGGGGTTGTGCAGATCTGCCACCCGGCCAGCTCCCAATACATGTGCCCTCCCTCCCATACCCAGAACACCCACAGTATATGCCCCGCAGGGTAGCAGTGTCCCCCCCCGGCCCCTGTCCCCCAAACTGTAATTGCCCCACAGGGCAGCCGTGTCCCACAGGCCCCAAACTCCCACAATGGTAATAGCCCTGTAGGCTAGCTCTGTCCTCCCAGGACCCGTTCCCATTCCCCAAACACAGGTCTCTGCAGTGCCGTAAAGTTATAGTTATTTGTGCATTTATATTTTGATGATCGGATGTGTAAAAATAACAATTCTCATTATCCCTGGTAGTCTAGTGGCCTCCCACCCACAGTTGCCAGTTCATTCCAGCACTTCTCGATCCATTCCTCAGCTGGTGACTGTCACCTTTCTCACCACCATGGTTAGTCGCCGACTGAGTTCAGACGAAGATATTGGAGAGTATGCGCCCAATGAATGAATGTACTGTCATTCATTCATTGAGCGCATATATACAGTACGTGCTCCTATGGAGCTCAGTCAGTGGCTGGCCATGGTGGTGAGAGGTTGGCAGTGCCAGTCGCCAGTTGTGGATGGATGGGGGGTGCGGGGTGGACTGGCACTGTTGGGTGGGGGAGCCATTAGACTACCAGAGATATTGGGGAGTTGTTATTATTTTACACATGCCGACCACTAAAATATAAATGCAATAAATACACATAACTTTGTGGCACTACAGGGACCTGTGTTTTGAGGTTGGGAAATGGGTCTGGGGACAGAGCTGCCCTGCAAGGCTACTGTTGTGGGGGTTTGGGGGCTGGGAGACACAGATGCTCTGGCGGGTTTTCTGCGCATGGAGGCACATACGCCCCAGCTGAAGGCTGGTACTTGCGACATGCCCCTCGGTTATGCCTCCATTTGGCATAGCCATACATGTCATAAGTCACAGGACTTAGCCACGAAGACCCTGCCCATTACAGAATCAGACACAGGGTCCTTGGCGCAACTACACCCCTCGCATGTTGCAACTTGCGACATGCGTAAGGGTGCTTCTAGAATCACAGCCAAAGAATACAAGGAAGAACATTCATCCGAATTATCTCCATCTTTGAGAAAAAAATAAGGGAATGCGGGACCAGCTGACTAAATCATCAGTCAGAGTCAGCATCAAGGGTTCATCATTTAGGAGCTCCTACACTTTTAATGTTTCATGAACTTTGGAACTTGGTGGATGGGTTGGGCTGACATTGTCGGGGTGTGTAGATCCTGGCACAGTCTATAAACTGTGAGTTTCAACCCAGTCCATCCTTGGTGTCTGAGTAGCAAGTGAACATAAACTGGAGTTTTATATAGGTATTGTTTAGTGTACTGTCTTGGTATCTGTTGTTTTATGTCCAGGCAGCACCTGAAAGTAGGCATCTGATTGCATAGTGCAGTTACTTGGTTACCAGAAATAATGAAATCAATAAATAAATTGATACTATAGACATTACCTGTGAAACACAAGTATGTGCTTTCAAGATATGCAGAATCTGGACAGTAGTCAGAAACAATAAATGCGGTAGTTACCACTGATACAAACGAGCACTGGGAGGCTAAGACAGTGAGGTAAAGGAATGCTCAGGAAGGTTAAGCAGCAAGAAAAGCTTGAACACAAAGGGTTAAAGTAACAGTCCAATTATAAATCTTTTTCCGGAAAGTTAGGTTCAGCTACAATGAATAAAAATGTTAGCATACCTGACAAATCTATTTTCTAGGTAACAGTCAGCCTACAGTAGCTTGAGTGCTCACACTTCTAAATAAAGTCTCTCATTCACACCCTTGTATTAACTTTTTCAATGGCTAAAGCTGCAGGTACAGCTCAAAATAGGTTGCGCAAATCACGAAACAATTTTGAATTCAGTACGGTCTTGTACGTTTACTTCAAATCAGGTCACTCAGTAAGTCAATGCAAATTAGGGGGGCCAGGAACACAAACACAGTTAATCCATTGTTATATCTCTTCCATAGTAGTATACTGAAATCTCAGCAGCTGGCAGAGCAGCACACGTTCAGCATGATCCGCATTACACTGCACTTTTCAACTCAACACTACAAGCATGTAAGTATTGGACACTGTCTATCTGGACCTGACTTGAAGTAAAGGTACAAGATTGTACTGAATCCTACTTTCAAATCCCAGGTATCCCTCACTATGCTTACTAGTGCATTCAGCATGCAGGTCTGAGTTGCCCAGGAGCTTAGAATTTTATGCTAATTAGAGAATCTTGGAATGAAATTCCAAATTCTGCTGTGTGCTCATGCTCACCCTAACATTGTAATGGCAGATTTATTTCTCTGCCCAAATCTTGCTCTGGTATCTTCTCTTCAACTTCAGACTGGTTTTGGGCTATTTTGTTTTCGTAATAGTATGCTTTTTAGTTATTATTTCACTATTTTTCTGATAACTCTGAATAGTTATGTCATTTTTGAATAATTTTTTAAATTTTCTCTGGTCCCCAATCGGGTCCCAGGAACCACAGAAGGCCATTATTCGGCACAGTTCCCACTTTTAAGGACCCTCTTTTACACTACTTTATTGTCACTAAATTGCTAAAAATCTTAACCGCTTTGCAGTTTTTACTGTGT
The DNA here is from genome assembly GCA_016271365.2 of Neoceratodus forsteri. Taxonomy (NCBI): domain Eukaryota; kingdom Metazoa; phylum Chordata; order Ceratodontiformes; family Ceratodontidae; genus Neoceratodus; species Neoceratodus forsteri. Next base: position 1,063,941,863 of record CM057454.1, on the reverse strand, counting down.
ATTATTCCTGGTTCCTCTTTTTTTGGAAACCGAGCCAATATTAAACAGTTAAGCCTAACTAAGTCATCTGTTAGGCTGTTTTTCTTTGTGGTTTTGTTTCTAAGGGAACTGAACCACATTTTATATGTTGTGAACCCTTTTTACATATACAGTTTTTTTTCTCATTCAATTTTACTTCAATTTACACCTCCCTGATTCGTCAGTGTTTGGCATGCCTGACAGACCCAAGAGAAGAGGGAATATACAGGCTTTAAATTTGTAAACTTTGTTTCTAACTCCTGGCAATGGCAGACTGTCATGAGTGGAACTTTGTGCCTAGTTCCAGATTACATCTCAATTTTATGAAGTTTGGCCAATAAGGGCAAAAACAAAAAAAATTAAAAGTCATTTTGGATTCTCAGTGTGCCATAAGGCTGCTAAAGATGGTTCAGAAGTCAGGGTGTATGAATGGGGGAGCTCTGAACAAAGTTTGAGCAGGCACTGGAGTTGGTGCCTGCTAATTAAAAAGAAAAAGAGATAATCATGCCTCTGTCCCTCCTCCTGACGATGGAAAGGAGCCACCAGTGGATGAAAATAAAATGCCTTCAGTAGAGGACATGACTAAGATCTCAATGCAGGCACCGGAGATGGTGCATGCTAAGAAAAAATAGATAGCTGTCCCTACTCCTGAAAAGGAAAGGAGTCGCCAGTGAATAAAAATAAAATACCCTCAATGGAGGACATTATTAAGGCATAGCAATTCATCCAGGGAATTTCAGTAATATGCCCCTCCCCCCCCACCTCTGGTTCCATTCCCAGTGCCTGCGGAGAAAGAGTTAAGAATGTTTATGAAGAGGAGGGAGAACCATAGAATTAGATGGCTCTCCTGAGTGAGAGTTTGACTCACTTGCAAGACCATCAGATGACTATACCTCTCATCATACCTTTGTGAGGTGTATGGTCAATTCCCCCAGTTTTTCCTCACAGTAAACTGATGGGGATGGGGGGGTTGAATTCACGGATATGATGGGTTTATCCCCCACCAAGAGGTTGATGTTTCCCATTCATAAATCCCTCAGTAAAGCTACTTTTTACATTCATGTCAGCACCCATCTCAGCTGCTGGCATAGTTTAAAAAATGATTAAATAAGTAAATATTGGTTAACAAAAAGGGTTCTGGGTACTCGTATTCTCACACACCGGTCATGAAGAAGTTGTCCAGGACGCAGCCTGGGACAGGGCCAAAGTGCTCTTTTTTCCCTCCCAGCCTCCTGAAAATATCCCAGGAAACTGGATGCAACAAACAAAAATAAACAGAGGAAAAGGTATACTTCAGCTTCCCTGCTCCTAAGGCAGGCAGCTTATCTGGCCTACACAACTCATTACCAGAGAGACTTATAGAACTCCATTCAGGCTCTGAGCAAAACGTTACTGGAGGCTTGGCAAAGGAGATGGCTGGTACAGCAAAATCAGCCATACATACCACAAGATTCCCATTTCATATGGCAGTGTACATAAAGGACACTGCTTGCAGGGTAAGGGCCCAGGCAATGTCCCTAGGAAGAGTTGCCTGGCTTAGAACTACCAATCTATCCCAGGACTCTCAGACAAATGCCATGGTTTTCCCCTTCTGGGGGAAAGTCCCTGTTGATAGCAACAGAAGCTTTCATGAGAAAGGTGGCAAAGCATCAAACCATCTACAAGAGGGTGGAGGATACTACCCTCTTGTTTATGCCCCTATGAATATCTACTGCAAAGGGCCTGTTATAGGGGCAGAGGAGAAGGGGATTTAGGTATGCTGGTGCAGCACCAGCACTCAAACCCTAGGCAAAACAGAGCCCCTGACAGGCCTGACCAAACTGCCCAACCATTACCTGTGGGTGGAAGACTGGGTCACTACTTCCATCCTAGAGCTAGTTGGTCAGGGTTTGACTTTGCAGTTCAGAGGATTTCCAAAACTACAGGAACCAAAACATTTTCAATCTCACATCCCAGCCCCCCCCCCACCCCAAAAAAAATAGAAAAACATTTCTGCTAGAGCTAGGGGTGAAGAAATTGCAGCAAACACATGCAGTGGGACAAATGCCAGCTGCAACAGGGCAAGGGACATTACTCCAGATGCTTGCGAGCCTTAAAGGAAAATGTTTAAAATGCCTGAGGAAAGTACCTCAGGGTCAGGATAAGGGACTGCTACTGGTAATTTACAGCTCTTCCCTTTGCCCTCACCTCAGCTCCATGGGTATTCTCGAAGTGCCTATGGTGGCAACACATTTAAGAATAGAGGGTTTTAAGTTTTTTTCCTTACCTGATTGACAGGCTGATCTCAGAAAAAAAAAAAAAAAAAACTCCTCCATATTGCTAACCCAAAGTAGTTTGGAGGCTTTGGGCTTCCTCATAAACTTTCAAAGTCCTAAAGAGAACCAATGGAAGTTCTGGACTTCACTGGTGCAGAGCTGGATACCCTACAAGGGAAAGCTTTTCTTCCTCTGGTAAGGGTAGCAGATCTGATTTCAACTGCAGAATCCTTCATAGCAATCCAGCCAAGGTCTCCAGTTTTTTTTTATCATGTTACTGGGTCACATGGCCTGCTCCACATCAGTGGTACCAGGTGCCAGATTCCAGATGAGAGGTATACTCATACCCAGTATCACCGAGGGGACCATTGGTCTCAGAGGTGGGACACCCTTTCCAAATTGGTACCTCTGTCAGAAGAGCCTTGTTAAGGGTACTGGACTGGCAGAAGTAGGAATGCAACCTGATAGAAAGGATTCCCTTCCTACATAGAAACGTCAAAATTGCCGGCAGATAGTTGCTGATGCCAGTTGAGACTGCTTCCAATAACCTTCCTTCTTGTGACCAGCACTTATTCTAACCTTATGTTGTCCTGACCTTATGCATAACTGTTCTCTGCATGCAAATAACTGTTCTAAGTTGCTAATCATTCTCTTTCACATTTGCCCTAGAACCCTTCTACTCTTTCCCCTCACCCCTCTATGGCTTTCCCCCTATCCCCACTCCCCCCTGTTATATCTCCTGAGCTCCCTTGCTCACTTTAAAATGCTTTGTCCCATACCTTCTCACCTCTGATGAGGCCCCTGGGCTGATGCCATCCCTTACCTTGTTGATTATTAGATATTAGGTCTAGTCTGTTCTCATTTTCCTGTAAAGGGTCGTTTCATAAGACCCCACTCCCTCTAATATTTATTTATTTATTTAGCTTTTGTTGACCAGGTAAGTGCACTAGACAAATCCTGCCTATTTTCAGGCACGACCCGGGGGAGGGGGATACAGATGAATGCCAACTGACCTTGAACCAGATTAAGCTGTTGGTGGTATTTTAGTGAATGAGGGAAATTTGGCCAGGACACCGGGGAAATTCCCCTACTCTTTTCGATAAGTGCCATGGGATCTTTAACATCCACCTGAACTACCACCAATCCAGGCAGATGGGACCTCGGTTTAACGTCTCATCCAAAAGCGGCACCTCAGAAATGCAGCACCCTCTCATGCTGCATTACAGTGTCAGTACTGGGATATTAACCTAAGTGCCAGATGTGGGAACTGAACCCACAGCCCTCTGATCTCCCGGCCTCAGAGGCGAGTGTGCTACCTACTGAGCCACTGACACTACATAATATGACTCTTTGAATTCCAGGTGTAACCCCTCTACAAATGGGGGCTCCCGAAAAGTCTTCCTTGAGCTTGTCTAAATGCTCACTGCCAGGCTGGTGTCCTGCGTTTTTGCAGTTTAAATGTGATTGCCAGAGACTGCCTATATAGCCTCTGTGTACTGTCTCTTTAAAAGCTGCCTGGATTGCAGTCATAATTAATCTAAAAGGGAGCTCTGTTAGAAGATGTGCTTGTTTGCTGATCATTTGTTAGGGTAGTAATAATATTGCAGTTTGTTCTAACCTGCCTTCTTTGCAGCATGGACAGTTCTGTTTGTTTCCATCATTTTGGTCCTGGGCTGCTGAAATGGGCCAATCAGTACATTTGGGGCTCTAAATAGAGCCTGCCTACAGGGGCTTAGTGGGGTCAAAACTTGTAGGAATTGTAGGTTTTACATTTTGGCGCCTAAAATAACCTGGAGGAGGAGCCCTTGTTGTGACTGACAAATCAGCCAACCGAACCTTTTGGATCTTGGGGAAATTCCCAAGCTGCTTGCAGCTAGTTTCAGTTCTGAGTTGGGAAGTGAAGAGATAACAGCTTGACTGATTCAAGCAGCAGTCCTGGTGTAGATTCGCGTGGGAGAACTGTGGAAAGGCCTGACTTTTGACCTGCATGCCTGCCTGCTGTCCCTGAGAGGGAACTTGTGCCTTTTTCAGACTAAATCCGAATTTGGAGAGCGAAGTAAGCCACTGAATTGTGACCAGGCTCCTACCTGAAGAAGACCGAAGATTTACTGAATGCGATCGGTCTGTCTGGATGTCCAGCCACCTCTGAACTCCCGGATTGTGCAGAGACTCTGTAATTGCGACTGGAGAGCCTTTTGCCTGGTACGGTGGAATTTCCTTACATGTGAATGTGTTGTGTGCTTATAGTGGGTCGTGATTTGGTTCCCCACTGTGATTTGAATTTTATTCTGCTTCCTGGAAGCTGCATTAGAATTTCCTTACGTGTAGATGTACTGTGTGCTGCTAGTGGGTCGTGATTTGGTTCCCCACTGTGGTTTGAATTGTATTCTTGTTGCTGGAAGCTGCATCCAGTCCCATGGACTGAATCCCAAATCATCTCCATTGGGCCAGGGTCTTGCCACACTGGCCCAGCCCGATTATCTGCTGCACAGAGAAAGCCATCGATGAGACCTGCCTGGGATAAGCCCCCTGCTCAACACTTGAACAGGAACGACGCCTCGGTGATTCGTGTGGGCTGCGCTTCTCTGGGCACTCCAGCTCAACAACCTGCAGTCTCGATTTCATCCTGCCTGTGTCCAGTATTGGGTATCATGAGTAAACATCAGGGTAGCTCCCTGCAACAACAGCTAAATCTAAAATGTTGTCATCTGATTGCCTTGTTGCTTTTTCTTTCACGAACTGAGCTCTAGATTACAAGTAGTGTGTGTTGTGCATATTGCTTTCTTCCATCACAGGGTCCCAACCAGCTGCAACGTTACTGTCTAGCCCACCATTTTCCTACCTGGGTACCCAGAGTGTGGGACTGCGTGGGGACTTAAAGTGCATGCATAACTCTTTAATTAATATAGCCTTTAAGCCAATCAACCTAATTACACCCCTTCCTTGTTCAAGTCCCCTGAATAAATCAGATCTGACTTTATTGCTGCATTTAACCTGACTGTGGTTCCAGTTTGTGCCAAGAGTACTGTACTGTTGCTATTTACTGTGCATAACCTTGTTTTACAGGGGGGTTCCAGGGTCGAGCCAGAGGAACCAGCCCTGGTGGTAAGTGCCAACAGTGTGGATACTGGTATGGTGTACAAGAGGTACTGTGAAAGTGATTATCGTATATTGCTCAGGCCACTAGAAGGGAAAGAGGGGGGTTACAGTGTCCTGGAAGGCTGTGCCCAGGTTAATTTGACCACTACCAAACCCTGACCTCCAGGTGGAGGCACCTGTTTCAGAACTCATGCCCCTTAACCTGCTACTAGCCACACAGGCAGGGGTAGTAGCCCTTGGAATAGCGCCACCAAGGGGTTACACAGGTTTTAATCAAATATGCACTATAGCATACATTGTACAATGCCACATGTATTGGAACTTTTCTAGTTATACACTCTTGTAATGTCTTGTATAATTCCTTGTTTTGTTTGTTCTCCGTCTCATACTTTCCCAATATGTATTGTTTGTCTGATGTGGAACCTATGAAATGAGCTTGTTCTCAAAGATGTTATCCGAAATTTCAATAAATAAATAAATAAATAAATAAAAATAAGGGCTTCCAGGCCCACCTAGTCTGTCCTATTTTCCAACTTATTGCGACACTGCAGGCCCTAACCAGCCTAATGTCCCCACCCCCATAACTCCCAAGATACCTTTGCATCTAGCCCATGTGTTCTTGAATCCTGTAACTGTTTCTACACCCACCACCTCTTCCAGTAGGCTGTTCCACTTGTCTACCACCCTCTCTGTGGAGAAGTACTTCCTCACATCTTTTCTGAACCTCCCCCCTCTAATTTCATATTGTGACCTCTCATCCTTGAGCATCCTTTTCTTTTGAAAATGCTGCCCTTCTGTACCTTGTTCTTCCCTGTGAGATATTTGAATGATTCATTCTCATCCCCCTTTCCCTCCTTTCTTCCAGGGAGTACATATTCAATTCCTTTAGCCTTTCCTCAAATGTTTTTTCGTGCAGGTCTCGCACCATTTTGGTTACCCTCCTCTGCACTGCTTGGACACAGTACCTGAGGTGCGGCCTCACTAATGATCTATATAACGGGATTATTACCTGCTTCCTTCTGCTGGTGATTCCTCTGCTTATGCATCCCAGCATTTTGCTAGCCTTCCCAGCTGCCTTGTCACACTGCTTGGCTACCTTCAGGTCATCAAAGAAGATTACCCCCATGTCCCTTTCCTCTATCGAACCTGCTATTACCTCCCCTCCCAGGTGGTATGTTGCCCCTGGGTTTCTGTGCCCCATGTGCATTATTTTACACTTTTTAGCATTGAACCCCAGCTGCCAATCCCCTGACCATTCCTCTAGCTTTTTTTGGTCTCTCCTCATTCTACCCCCCCCGCTGTGTCCACTCTGTTGCAGAGCTTTGTGTCTTCTGCGAACAGGAATACTTTCCCTTCTAGACCCTCTGCGATGTCACTGATGAAGATATTGAAGAGGGCTAGGCGTAACACACTGATCCCTGTGGCACCCAGCTGGACACTCTGCCCACTCCAGGGTGTGTACCATTTACCACGACCCTTCCTCCAGCAATTCCCTACAGTCATTTCCACAGCAGATGCCTCCCCCTTAGGTTGGGATGTCCACCTGGAGGATCTAGCTGTGAGTGATACATGGAATGCACAGGAGGTGCTAGATCTCATAAATTTCCTGGAACCCAGTGCAGTGTTCCTGGTATTGCCAGCATTTTCTTCACAGATCAGTGGTCAGTCTGTCCAAACTAGATCAGATAACACCACAGCCATGTACTACATCAGCAAACAGGGAGGAACAAGATCTTCCAGGCTGTGCTTGGGAGCCATGAAGATCTATAACCTGGAATATGCCCTGGGGGTGCAGTTGAACGCAGTGCACCTACCAGGGAAAGGCATTCAGCAGGTAAAGAGAAAACAGTGGCTTCACACTTCATTTTCAGAAAGCCCTTTTAAGGGCTTCTACACCTGCATCCCCATACCTGGACTGCACTAAAGAAGCCAGATCCTCCCATTCAGTGTTGTTTGTCACATATGATGAAATGGGAAAAGGTAACACAGCTTCCAAGCAAACAGCTGCTCATTGGATAGTCTTCTGCATCCCATTCTGTTACATCAAAGCTGGCAAGCTACTGACAGAAGGCCTCAGAACACATTTCACAAATAGCATTTCTGTCTCTGTGGCAGCCACAAGGGATTTCCCCTTGCTGGAAATTTGTAAAACAGCTACCTGGAAAACGGTACACACCTTCACAAAGCACTATTGTCTGGACGTACAGTCCAGAAGGGATGCCAGATTTGGCTCTGCTGTCTTGCAGAACCCTTTCCCTAAATAGGTTCTGTACCCAGTCTCCCAACGTACTGCTTTGTAGTCTGCACTAGTAAGCATAGTGAGGAATTCCTGGGGTTTGAAGAAAAAATTACTTATCACAGTAATATTGTTTCTTCCAAGGGATTTCTCACAATGCTTAACAGACCCACCCTACCTCCCCTTCCAGAACTTGGAAAAGGTTTTACAAGAATCAGTTCTCCTTTTGTCTTAACTTTACTTGAGCATTCTTTGTGCATTGCCTACAACTGCATTTTGAGTGCTTTTGTTGCAGTTTTTGGCCTGTCATGTTTTTCTCCTCAGTAGGGACTGAATTTTTTTTTGGGGGGGGGGTTCTATTTTTTTATTAGGTTTGGCTGGTCTAGTGCTTACTGCTCACCCTAGTTGTAGAAATAAATCTGATGTTAGAATGTTAGGTGGAGCATGATCACACAGCAGAGTTTTGAATTTCATTCCAAGATTCTTAAATTAGCATAAAATTCTAAGCTTTGGGTCAGCTCAAACTAACAGGCTGAATGCACTAGTAAGCATAGTAAGGGATCCCTTGGAAGAAACAATATTACTATGGAACTAATTTGTTTCTTAAGCTGGCCAGATGGTGCAGAGGGATGAGGTGCTGGATGCCTTACCCTAAGCCATGCCAGTGACCCAGGTTCGAGAGTGACCTTGGGTTGTCGGGGAGCCGGCATGGGGGAGCAAGGGAGGGAGCGAGATTGAACAGCCAAATGGAAGCTCTCCCCTCCTGGGGCGGTTGTCCGCCCTTCCTGTAGTTCCACTCCCATCGGGTGGAGGTACGATGTGATGTGTAGGCAGGAGTGGGCGGTGGCAATTGCCAGGGTTGTGGTGGAAGGGGCTGAGCCAGTACTCAGCATGCATGTGCACCTCCACACAAACACACACGCGTGTCTACCGGGGTCCCGGGTCAGGGCAAAAACCAGAGAAAAAAGCACAGAAAAATCTAAAAAAAATAAATAAATAAAGTATTTTTTTTCTTTTAGGTACCTTTTGTGCTGTGCTCCTAAGTTTTTGTATTTTCTCAATCCTAACTCTTGCCAGGTCTTTAATGCTGTTTCTATGTCAAATGTGGCAGACACAGTTTTTTCTTGAGAAAAAAAAATCTAATTTAAAACTTAAAACATTTAGAAAACACATTTTCATGGAACTGGAAAATGTTGCCATCAAAACTGTAGATGCCTGAAATCTTTTAACAGTACAAAAAGGTAGGGCCACATTTTTTTCTCAGTTTCATTGCTCTGCTTGCTAGTGGTCCTAGTATGACTAAATGGTGCTTGTGGGATTCATAATTGGACCTCCGCATTTACAGCTCCGTGCTTGAACCACTAGGCTATGCTGCCTCTCTGTTGTAAAACTGCACACTCTAGTAGGTTCAACAGTCTATGCAGAACAGTTGTGGATGGGTGGTCAGACATAATGATTTCCATGCCAATAAACATGCTTTGATAGACACAGAGAGTCTTTGAGGCTTTAATACTATGTGTCTCGTAAGTCAGTGCATCCATGCGCACTCAGGGACCACATTAATCTATTTGCTGGAGCAATAAATCCAGGCAGAAGCCCATGATGTTTACTTGTTTCTTTCTCCTCGGCCTATTATTTATTTATTCGTGAAAAAAATATTTAACCGGAATGCACAGCCAAGTTGCCACATCTCCTTTGCAGGGTGGCCTCTGGTGTCAGTCAACAGCAAGTGACCATAGCAGAGAGAAAATACTACAAGAAGCAGTTTAAGATATGGTTGGGGTGCTCTACAGGAGCAGCACAGAGTGTAGAGAAGTAGTAGAATTATCAAAAGCGCAGTAGTTAATACAAATATAAGTGAGTTCCAGTTTAAAATTCAGACAGAAATACTTCTTTATAAGATAAAGTATTTGTGCAATTATATTTTAATTGCTTGGCTGTTACAACTTTTGTGAGAAGGTCAGTTTTTCTTTAGAAAGAAGATGCCAGTAAACAAAAATAAGCCTGAGATAAAATAATCCCTCTGTGTACAGTAGTTACCACTGAAGCGGATCTTGTATTTAGAGGATGTACTGTAGACATATCTGTTAGATTGCTTGATATGAGGGCAAGGCAAAAATGTTCCTATGATAGTTCATTTCATTCTTTGTATCCATTTAGGGTAAAATCATTGTGCTAACGCTCATTGACAATGGTGACTTTTAAGCAAACTAAATTTGGCTTCGCAGCTGGCAGAAGTCAGTTCAGTGTGGCTTACAATATGCTGAAGCGAATGTTACAAATTTGACAACAGTTACCGTTATAACTGTCCCGGTGGTTGTATATGTTCATAATCAGTTATTTTGCAGATTTGTCCAGAATAACAACACCCAGTTATCCATGCACATTTGTAATTTGTATAATATTTGCTGATATTATAGCTGTTTGTTAGTTTTGTAACTCTTCCTGTTCCTTCTACCACCAGGATGCACCTTGAGATGAGCTGTGTGGTTCAGTGTGCCTTCCCAGGTCAACAAATGTTAAATAATAAATAAAATTATATATGTAACCCCCCTACAAATGTTGGTTCCCGAAAAGTCTTCCTCGAGCTTGCCTAAATGCTCACTGCCAGGCTGGTGTCCTGCGTTTTAGCAGTTTAAATGTGATTGCCAGAAAGTGCCTGTATAGCCTCTGTGTACTGTCTCTTTAAGAGCTGCCTGGATTGCAGTCATAAGTAATCTGAGAGGGAGCTCTGTTGAAAGATGTAACTATTTGCTGAAAATCATTTAGAGTGATAATGATAATGTAGTTTGTCTAACCTGCCTTCTTTGCAGCAAGGACTGTTTTATCTCCACTATCTTGGTCCTGGACTGCCGAATTGGACCAATCAGTTCTGGTAGGACCTAAAATGAAACCAGACTACAGGAGCTGTCTGGAGTCAAAATCTGTAGGAATTGTAGTTTTGAGCTTTTTGCGCCTTTTTTGCACCTGAAGGGGGAGCCTTTGTTGTGACTGACAGGAGGATCAGCCAACCGAACCTTTTGGATCTTGGGGAAATTCCCAAGCTGCTTGCTGTTAGAGGCAGATCTAAGTTGGGAGCTGAAGAAGCAAGAGCTCAATACAGTCTCTGTGGAAAGGCCTGAGTTTTTGGCCTGCATGCCTGCCTGCTGTCCCCGAGAGGGAGAGAAGAGAATTATTTTGGACTAAGTCCAAGTTTGTAAGAATGAAGTAAGCCACTGATTTTGTTACCAGGCTCATACCTGAAGAAGACTGAAGATTTTGCTGAATGCGATCTGCCTGTCAAGATTTCCAGCTGCTTTTGAATCCCCGGTTTGTGCAGAGACTTTGTGATCATGACCGGAGATCGGTTTGCCTGGTACAGTAGAATTTCCTTACATGTAAGCGTGCTGTGTTTTGAAAGTGGGTTGTGATTTGTTTCGCCACTGTGTGACCTGTGTTCTGCTTGCTGGAAGCTGTACCCAGCCCAAAATGGACTGTATCCGAATTTGTCTCCATTTGGCCTGGGCCTTGCCACACTGACCCAGCCAGACTACCCACTGCACAGAGAAAGCCATCGATGAGAGACCTGCCTGGGGATCAGCCCCTTGCTCCACGCTTGAACAGGAATGACGCCTCGGTGAATCGTGTGGGCCCTGCTTCTCCTGGCACACCAGATCAACCACCTGCAGTCTCAATTTTCATCCTGCCTGTGTCCAGTCTTTAGTATCGTGAGTAATCATCAGGGTAGCTCCCTGCAACAACAGCCTAATCTAAAAGTGTGTCATCTGATTGTCTTGTTGTTTTCTTTCACGAACTGAGCCCTCCGGCTCCAGATTACAAATAGTGTGTGTTGTGCATGTTGTTTTCTTCCATCACAGGACCCCAACCAGCTGCAACGTTCCTGGTTAGCCCACCATTCTCCATCTGGGTACCCAGAATGTGTGACTGTTTATGGACCCTGAAGTGCATGCATAACTGTTTGATTCAGCCTTTAAGCAAATTAACCTGAGTATTTCCCTCCCTTGTTCAAGTCCCTTAAATAAATCAGATCTAACTCTTTTTTGCATTTACCCTGCCTGTGGTTCTAGTTTGTGCAACAGTACTGTACTTCTGTTATTTGCTGTGTATAACCTTGTTTTACAGGGGGTCACCAGGGCCAGGCCAGAGGAAAGCCCTGGTGGTAAGTGCAAACAGTGTGGGTACTTGTGTGGTGTATCAGGGGTATTGTGAAAGTGATTAGTAAAGGGAAAGGGGAAATTATTTAACCAGGAAAGGCACACTAAGCTGGAGCTTGTTTCCAGGTGCGACCTGGGAGCTCAAGGAAGTTAAGTGACTCGCTCAGGGTCACACAGTATGCAAGTGGAAGCTGTGAGATTCAAACCCAGGTCTGGTCTGCTGGATGTCACCAGATTTGCAGCTCAGAGCCTTAGACCACTGCGCTATACTGCCTCCTAATTATTATTGTGTATTGTTCCGGCCACTAGTAAGGAAAGAGGGGGGCTATAGTGTCCCGGAGGGCTGTGCCCAGGTTACCTTGACCACTACCAACCCTGACCTCTGGTGGAGGCACCCGTTTCAGAACTCAGGCCCCTTAACCTGCTACTAGCCAAGCAGGGGGGGGGTAGTAGCCCTTGGGATAGCGCCACCTAGGGGTTACATATAACACATATAACCTGTTTAAGGAGATAGATGTTTGATGAGTGAGTTTCATAAATTAGCCTCTATAAAAGTATTTTTTTGCAGTCTTACTGTATCATGTTTCTAATGTCAGTAATAGTATATGCAGCAGAAATTAGGGAAGTGGGATCAGCATACTTGTGGGCCTTAGGACAGGCATTAGGTGCCATACATTGTGCTACTGCTATATGTTAGCTAAACAAGAAAGGCTCAGTAGTTGAACATTACTGGACCCCAGCTGTTAGAGACTGAATGGTACAGTAGTTTCAGAAATCTGAATTATGGATTTTTTTTAAAGCAACAGTACTACCCAACCAGGAAGTGAGCCATTACAGCCACTGTAATGCCACAGAAAATATGGCAGCTGCTACCTAGTCAATGGAGTGGGGGGGAGGGGGGCAGAAATGTAAACAAACACAAAGGATAACTGAGCAAATTACTCAGTGATAGTACATTGCTGGCGGGAAAGAGTACCAGGTACATGCTCAGCAGAGCACAGGGAATAAACAGTCGAAAAAGCGCAGATTTTTTTTGCATAGTACTGCTGCTTTAAGAAGGATGACTGATCTACCCAAATTAATAGCTGTAAGAGTTAACAGATTGTCACAGAGAATCTTGAGATACATTTTGAGGAATGTGCTTTTAAGGTTCACTGGTACTGCACTAGCCATCTGATTAATGTTCATCGAGGAGCAGATATAAGTTTGATAATGCCTGAACAACTGGGCATTTCTTAGGGAATAAGTCATTGGGATGATGGACTCAAACTAAGGGGTGTTGATGGCCTAAAGTGCAGCCAAAGGCTACTCACTCCAGCAAGGGCATTAAGCCCATGGAAATTCCTGGTTGTAAGAGCGTTTTTTTAGTGATTATAATTCTAATTGCATTAGTAAGCAAAAACTGGTATTTGAAAAAAAAAGGTTTACACACCCACATGCTGTGCTGCTCTGACTTATACTTGTCATTTCTAAAGGATTAATGTGTGGTACAGTGGCCAATCAGAGCATGCGCTAGCCTCATAAATAATTATTCCAAATGGTGTCAGTGTGCTCTAATGGAACAGGTGGGGGGGGGGGGCGCAACTAGGGGGTGGCTAACAAAGCTTTATTGGCAGGCAAAGTGCTGGGGTGGAGTGTGTTTCACTTGGTGACTGGATGTGGCTGACTTGTAAAGTATTATGCTGAATAAAATTAAACATTTGATTCAGTACACCGACTGAGGTGCTTTTATTGTCCGATGGAGTGTAACTTTCAGGAGATTGTCTCATAAATAATTAGACTTATAACTTTGTAGAACAGCATAGAAGTAATTGTCTCCATTATCTTTGCTGCAATGTGTAATAATTCAGGATGGCCCATTGTTGATAACAATTTTCAGAATGATTTAGGCATTTTTCCAGTCTGTGGTTACAATATCCTGCTCTGGAGGCAGACCGATGCTGTATGCTCATTGATAATGGATTTTCAGCAATTAATATCAGCAGCACGGTGAACAATTTTATATCAATCTAATCAGGACTGGTAGATTCGGTGGTTGATAGTAATATGAGCTCTTTCTGAGCACCCGCTTGAGAAACAGTTGAGAAACTGAAGTGGCAGTTGGTGCGGTTTTGCTTTTGTTCCAGTTGAGAAAATGTAAATGCAGCTGCTTTTTACTTTCCTAGGTTATTAAGGAAAGTGCTGGCTTGCAGTTTCATACATGTGATACACCCAAATCTTCTTTTAATATTTGGAGGAAGATTTGCAGAGAACCTTCACTATTGTGACCCCCTGCTGTTCGTTACGGCCTACAGAATTGCTGTTTCTGTTTCTGATTGACTAGCCAGCACTTTTCAAAGCTCAGCTCACAAGGCACAGTATTCTTTCAGTCTTGCCTAAGTATCCAAATATACCTTTTCCACTCCTCCCCCTTTTTCTTGGAAAGCCCATAGCCTTTGTACTCTATTATTATTTTATAATTGCAACCTTGTTCCAGTGCTGTTCATGCAGCGTTGCTCTTTCTAGAGTACCATTATTGTTCTCAATTGCTTTTCTAAATAATCCTTTAAATCATTTTGTAATATGCTGAATATGTGAAAGCCACTATAGAAAATAAAATTGTATTGTCTTCTAATATATGATCAGCCCCAGTAATTCGCAGATAGGTTATTCACTTTTCTGTCATAGTTCTTGGATGTGCTCTCAAAGATCATTATTCATGGCCACAGTGGCACCCTCATTAAGTCAAAAGGTTTGTATATATACAATACAATTTTCTTTTTAAGGAAAACATATTTTTTTGTTATACATAATGCAATTTCTACAAATTATTGCTGCAGCAAGCAGGGGGTGTTTTAAGAACCACTGCTGCATATGTTTCTTTTAAAGCAGCAGTGCAATGAAATTGGACAAAACATTATCCTCACCTTTTTCCCCTATAACATATTCCAGGCATCTTTTGGTTTTGTTTGGTAGTAACATTTTCTAATGCTACCAGAATCTGAGTACATTATAAATGCCTTTAATTTTTTTCTTAAGAAAAAAAGATGCCTGCCACATTTGGCTTAGAAATAGCACTGTAGACCTGGCAAGGGTTAGGATTTAATTATGGGACCAATGCTTCAGAGGGAGATGCAGGACTTTTGTCAAGCCCTGTGTCGAACCCTTTTTTGGTACAGCTGTGCCAAACACCTTTGCCGAATCTTCGCCTGAGTTTGGTTCAATGGCTTACTCAACCAGAATAATGTTTATTCCCTAACCCAGTAGGAATTACCACCCTGTAGGGGTACTGAAGGCAAGGAGCCCTGTAAGAGGGTTCCGCCCTTAGAGGTGTTGCTGCAAGGGTCTCTTGGCTAAAGGTACCTTAGGAAGGAACCCCAAAAGAATTGTAGCAGCGATTGATGACTAGGGTGTAGAGAAGCAAGCTGACAGCAACAGGCAGCTTAAAGTAAATGTTGAAGATTCCCCAAATGCCTTTTTCACATAGTATGCCATTGTCAGACATACTTCAGATGTTGAAGCTGCAATTTGTTTTGTAAAAAAAAAAAATCTGTCATAGTCATTTTTTTATGTTTTATCAGTGTTTTGGCCTCCAGTTTTCTGTGTGTGGCCACACCCCCAAAATGATGTCATACCAGGGAGCTGTCAATGTTTTACATACAGCAACAAGGAATTCTAGGTAATTTATAATGTTGCCTTAAATGTGCCTTACTCAGAAGTACAGTCCTATATGTTGGTAGTGGTGAGCACTAATATGTAAATGTCTATAACAAAGCATTGTGGGTAAAATACGAACCTGTTTTCCAGTGTCATTATTGTGAGAGGCTGTCCCATATTTCTGTAGTGGTGTCAACAATATAAGCTTTTGTATGTTTATTCTCACAACAATGCATTGTACATACCATATCTAGCTACAAGACTTCTATACTGAGTGATGTACTGTCCTATGTCTGCAGTGAGCACTGAAATATAATACCCTGTATACTCATTTACATAATGAGGCATTGTGAGTACAGTACATAGCTGATTTGTCTATCTAAAACTAAAAACTGTGTCCCTTTAATAACTTTGTTTCCCTGGTATGATGTCACAGTTGGGGGTTGCAGCACTAAGAAAAAAAGGGGTGGGTTATGCAAACGAAGCAGAGCACCAAAATAAAAAGATTTTTTTCATGGAAAACAGCACTATTTGGCAGTTTGAATGGTAGCAGACTGATTCACAACACCTACAGTTTACTACTCCCATTTGTTATGGGAACATTTAACATTCACTTTAATGAAACATAAATGAGACACACAAGTTAGCAGGATAGCTCCAATAATATGGTTTGTGCTGATAACAGCAAGGGACTTCCTAAGGAGAGAGGGAATGGCTAGCAGGGCCATAATCCATCTCCATCCAACAGTGGAACCTACCTAAGTGAGCTAGAGAATATCACTAAACAAACTAGTATTATGACCTGTGGCATTGAGGAGAGAAAAGAAAACCTTTGAGGAGGAAATCTCTGGGGATCCAAGGCCGAGATTGCCTTCCCTCCAGGCTTGGGATGTTGTATTTAGTGATGGCTCTACTACTGGCATTTTGAATCCAAACAAGGGGAGGTGAAAATATTCCAATTTAGAAGAAACTCTCACTCTTTCCCTCTAATGGGAGCGCTGAGGAGGGTTGCAAGTACTGGCCTCTGCAACAAACTACCTCAAAGGTGGGAGGAGGAGAGAATGACCACTGAGGCACTCACTTGACCTACCAATCTACTATTTAGATCATGCGAACCAAAAGCAGTCGTAGGGAGAATGCATTGAAGGTGCCTCGGCAGTTGATGCTACAGCTAAAGGATAGCAGTATATCCTCCCTTCGCAGCTAGTCATACATTCTACATCAAGAGGCACCACTGCACACAAATGGCTAAAGCTCCATCTGGAGTAAGGACATTCCTACTATGGGTCAGAAAGGAAGGACCCCACACCAGGCATCACATGCTCAGGATGAGGACTAGGGCACAGAGCGAGACTGTTGGCTGAGCGAGAGCTCAGAGTCAATAAATTGATAGGCTTGGTTGATTAATCTCTTCTAGCAATGGAACAGGCTATACAAGGTAGTGCAAAGACTATCAGGTACTATGCAGCAAAGTAAAAAACACCTTTGCTAATGGTACAGGCCATACATGGTAAAGCAGGGAGTAACAGGCAATGAGTAGTATGGTAAACACCTGTAGCACTGGGCCTGGTAAACAAATAGTACACAGAAGCATGGTAGGTTGACCTACCAATCTACTAGCATAGGAATTGCACACTCAGCTCAGGTTATCTGGACCTTTAGTCAGTGCGAGGCTAGCCAACCAGTCCATCAATAAGTGCCAATTAAAGCTGACAAATACCCAGAGGATTACAGTGGCGAAAACAGTATGCAAACACGAGGTAAATGAACCACACGGGGCCACAATTCTCCATTAACCCATCAGGTCTCCGCCATAGGCAAAACAAAGACGCCATGGTAAAGTGCCGTGACCCACATGCAGATTTTTAAAACTAATTTACCTTGATAGCTGTAGCTGAGCTGACCTCCAGAATATAATGAAGCAGAGTAAAAAAAACAAAAGGGCTGTTCACAAATAATCGCTTGGTACAATACATTTAAGCAGGTTTGAATCATATGTTGAAAGTAATATAGAATTGCGTTAGACTCTGGTGTGAGTCCCATGGAGTGCAAATAAACATGTTTGAACAGATTAAAACCCCCAAAAGGGCTGTATGCAAGCAGAGCTCATGAGACAAAGCAAAGGTGATGGTGAAGCAACATAAGGACTCAAAGGCCAATAGGTAAATTTAGAAACATTCTGCTAAAAGACCTGCAGCTGGAGCTGAGACCAAGGAACCACTAGTAAAGTGCATTGAAGCAGGTACTGAATCCCATGGAGAAGTAATATAGAACTGGGATAGACTCAGACTTGATTCCCACTGAGTGCAAAATAAACATGTTGCATAACTAGTAGCACTTGAATGGCCAAGCAAATTGAAATAGGTTTGTATGCACAAATAATAATGAAGTGTGATTGCAAGTTGATTAAATACAGCAGCAGTTGAGTGAATATATTGATAAAGAAAGCGAACTGGTAAGTTTGCACAGGCAGAATAAACTTGTAAACAGAATGAAGACTGTAGTGAGAAATCCCCAAAGAAAGGAGGAAGGAAGGAGCAATGCAGCACAGATTACCTAAAGTTGCAACGGAAATGCAGCAGTAACTGCTGCCACTCCCTGCTGCTTCTAGCTGAGAGCAAGAGCTTAGAGCAGGTGCAGGTAATTTAAGTGGAAGTAACAGCAGAGGGCAGAAACAGACAACAAAAGCAGGAAAACTGAGTTTGCCAGGTAGCTGGGGAGAACAGGGAGCCAGAGCACAGCAAAGGAGTAACACAGCACAAATAAAGGGCAACTAGAAAGCCCTAAAAGAAAACACAAAACCAAAGCACAAATGGGGCAGAACAGAAAAACAGCACATAGGGAAGCACACAACAGCCAGAAGCAAAACAAAAACTAACCAAAGAAGAAGCACAGGAACACATCCAGCAGAAACCGAGCAGAGTCCAGAGCACAAATAAACTTGGAGGGGGGGGGGTTGAAAGCCACAACAGGCCCAAGTGAGGAGACAGACCAACAGATCCTCTGGTTGGCAAAGAGAAAGTGCTTCAGATGGTGTCAGGGAGGAATTGCTTATCTAGGTTCAGGAAGTAGGTGTGGATGGTTGCTCACCCATTGAACTGCAGGCAGAGCCTTTTCAGTAGGTTGAGTGCAGTTGTAACACTTTACCCAGTTTATGGCAGCATGCGCCAAATATTTGGTGCAAGCCATATAAAAAGAGTACCCAGAATTGCTGCAAGCTAGACCAGAAAAAGTTGGTCTAACTTGTGGCAGTTGGTGCACAGGATAGAAAATCCCGATTGCCAGCCAGGAGAATGTCTCAAGCCCTGTTCGCCATATGTTCAATGCAGCCGGAGCTTATGGAATTTGGGGCCATTTGAATATCTGGCCCATGGTGTGCAGCAACAGGAGGTACCTAGAAAAGTAGATTTGACAGGTATACATATATTTGTATTGGCCCCTATGCACTAATAGGTGGAGGGTATGTGCCAGAGACACGTAGCCCTACCTTGCAGCTATGCAACCGTGGACAGGTACGCCATACCAGCATTCACTAATGCCAGCCACCTGTCTGCAGCCCCGCCCCCCTGGCATGCAGGTGCATGGAGAACATATCTGCGGACCAGGGACACATCCAATGGGATGCCCTGCCCTGATCCATGACTGGATCCCTTGCGCCAACAGAGCATGGATCATGGTGGATGGTGTGCTGTGTGCTGGCAGCACAGGGGCAGCTGGGTGCTTGGTCAGCTGCCCCAGCCCACCTTGTGGTCCCCATGGGTTGGGGTGGCATGTTGTGGCGGTATGTTGTGCCACGCCATTATCGCCGTGGTCAGGGCAGCATCCTAGGGTGGTGCGTAACCCTTATGGCAGGGGTTACCTGGTGTACTTTGTGCCCCCTGCGCCCAGCACTCTGCACCTTCTTGAATTGTGCAGAGTGCGGGCATGCCCCCGGCATGCCCTCTGACTGCCCTGGCGTGCTGCTGTCCACGCGGCTGGAGGATCAGGTGCTTACCTGTCCTGTGCCCCCCTGGTGAATGCCACACGAGGTCCATGGGACCCTGCTTCATGGCATTTGGACTTAGCTATGCCAACATTCCAAGTTTATGCAGCACATTAGCATAGTGCATAGGGCCAATTATTTGTAGCTGAAACTAACTTTCTGGAAAAACTATTTTTTGTTGCACTGCTGCTTTGAATCTTCTGTGTAGAAACATATAAACATAGAATTTGCCAGCAGAAAAGGACCTCTTGGCCCACCCAGTCTGCCCAGATGATCCCTACCTAGACTTCCTCCACAGACTCTCACTGGTCTCTTGTTATCCTCTCTCCTTCCTGTCTATTCACTAATATTCCCTTATGTTTCTCCCAGGCTTGCCTGAAGCTCCCTACTGTTTTTGTCTCCACTACTTCTGCTGGCAGTCTATTCCAGGCATCTACTGCTCTTTCAGTGGTAGATACCTGGAATAGTACTTCACCACATCCCTCTTGAATTTCCCTTCCTCCAGTTTCATTATATGTCTTCTGGTCCTGATGCTTTTCCTCCTTTGAAAGAGACCCCCTTCCTGCATCCTGTCAATCCTCGTGAGGTACTTTTTCTGTCTCTATTATGTCCCCGTCACTCTCCTCTCTTTCAGGGTGTACATGCTGAGATCCATGACTTGAATCCAGTATGGCCCACTGCATGAAAATAAGAAAAGACCAGGAGGAGTCTGCTCCAAAAAATGCCTTTACAATGACAAGAACTCTTGCAGAAAAGACTCACTTATGGAGAATTATTTTGCCATTCAATTTTTTATTTCTGTAGTGCTCCACATTGTCAATGGGAAGTCATAACTATTGGGTATAGCGCAGCCCTACCAGAGGAATGGCACAGTCCAAGCTTTAGAATGTTGGACATATCAGCATTCCAAGTGGCAGCAGCTCTCCAGTTCAACTGTGCCAGTCACAGGGGAAGCAGCTTGTCTGCCTTCTCTCAAAACATCTTTTCCAGATTTTCAGTTGGGGCTGCAATTCTGCATAGCAGGTTGGGGCTACCTGTTTTCAGGGAGCATCCCAAATATTAAAAACATGCCTGTTAAGCTGCAGCTTTCAGATTGATTAACCTGCCTCACCCATTTAATTTTGTGGACTCTACTGGCCATATCTGCCTTGCTCTAGGGTGTTCTAATGGTCTCCAGTTAACAAAATAAAATAAATAAATAAATAAAAGGTGCCACAGGTAGGTACTTTCGATTTTATTTCTGGGGTAGTGTAGGACTCCTGTTGGGTTCCCTCGGTTCTTGCTTTGGTTATGCTATGGCCATTAAGCCATTTTTGGTGGTTGGGCATGTGCTTTGTCCCCAGTTGGTTTTCACGCACTTCATTTTGTGTGCCAGCAGGTGCATGCAAGTGCGTATAATTTTTGATGTAACTGCAAGACGGTGCATGCAAGCTGTGTAGTGAATGCGTGCAAGTGTGCATTTTGTGCATACTCCTATTCTTTATATTATACAATTTCTTTATCATGCACGCAAGTTCACGCGCACATGCATTTAGCGTTCTAACGTTACATAAGATCTCTCAGCACAAGCAAGTTATTTATTTCCTCTAGTTCTGTTACTGTACTACAGCATTCATAATTATAAAAAGGACTATCATACTGGCACCATGGCCTATTGGAGACCATTGATCATGAAAAGATGTAAGACCTGCTAAAGGATGATGAGGCCCCCCCCCATGGGTTCTTATTGTCCTCATTGTGTTGCCCAGCACAATAGTTCTCTAACAGTTCCCCCCCAACCAGTCCTCCGAGATGGGGAGGGAGGAACCTGGATCTTCAGTTGGCAGTGGCAAGGCAGAATTGTGAAAATCACTTTTATTGTTCCTTGGCGAGCTTTTGAACATCAGTGTCCTACAAGGCATCCCAACAGACACACCCAACCCCAGACCGGGTCCGTCAGGTCAGGGGGGCCCACACAGGCATGTCCAGCTGCATTGCAGCAAGAAGAGGCTGCTGAAACAGATGTGCAAACAGACCCGGCCCTGACTACTTAGTGGGTCAGGATGAGGATTTTGGGGATCTTGGGGCAACTCCTGACCTTCAAAAATTGCTCACTGTCGAAGAGGACATCCCCTCTGAAGATAAGGGGGAAGGGGAGTGGAGAGCCCTGGTCAAGGATTCTTATACATTCCCTGTTTGACAACAAGTCCTTGTCTTTTTTGATTGCTGAGTTATGTAGGTCCTTACATCTCAAGGAGGAACAGTCCTTGGAGACAGTGGACATCAATCTGATTCTGTCTGTGTCCTCCTCTGTTCCAAAATGTTTTCCCAGTTTTATTCACTGTGACCAGATTACTGAACAAGAATGGGCAGGTGTGGATCAGAGAAAGTATCTTCCAAAACCAAAGACATGGCCTTTCCCCTTTTTAGAGGAAAAATCCCACAGGTGGGATGCCCCTTCGCTGGCGGACAAGGCTGTGTATAATTTGGTCAAGCATACCACTATTCCTATTGAAGGCTCTCTGGCTTTATCAGATTCCAACAACAAATGAGTGGATGCCACATGTGGGAAGGCCTTTGCCTCTAATGGCACAAACCTTCGTACCTTCTATGCCTCCTTTATTTTTTTTTAAATTGAAAAAACTTTATTGTTTTAATACAGCCACACAAAACAGTCAGTTTAGTACAGCAAGAACAACTGTTGGGATAAAGAAAATAAATCATAACCCACCACCCTCCCTCCTTATCCCATACACCCCCCCACCCCAGCGGAGTGCACCACCTTTTATAAACATAACACAGTAGAGAATAATATACTCAGGAAGTAGCTATAAGAATAGCAACAGTTTATGGGAGAACTAGCGAGGTGTCAGGGGTAAGATGCCAACTACTTCAAATATAAAGCAAATAATTTGCCCCACTTCTTTTTGAATAGGGGCATGTGATTACGTATAGTAGCAGTTAAGTGTTCCGTTCGTAAGGAGAAAGAGAGCTCATTCAGCCATTCAGTGTAAGTAATGGGTGATTGGTCAAGCCAATGCCTCAGGACTAATTTTTAACCGCTGATGAGACAAGAGCCATATGGTAGCATAGTTCTTAACCTGAATCTGCGAAAAATCTCTGATAATGCAGATTTCAGGAGAGAAGAGACCCCCAGCCCCAAGAGAAGGTCCATACTCTCCTCTATGTTCGCCCATAAGGGAGAGACTTTCTTGCATAACAAAAAGATGTGCAATAAGGTACCATCTGCTTTACCACATCTGGTACAGCAAGGGGAGGGAAGGCGACCGCGCAGTCGGTCTTGCGTCAGATATGTGTAGAAGTTATTCCATAGTTTAGGCCAGTTAAAGGCATATTCAGGTAAAAGAGATTCCCAAACTTTGGATCCACTAGAGTTAGATGGGTGAGGCAAAATTAGTAGACACAGGTAAAGAGTTGAGACCCCATGAGGTTTACGTGCTATATTTTGAATCTGTTGAAGGAGATCCCCCCAAAATTGAGGGTTGTGGAGCAAGCCCAAATTGTCATGTTAACAGATGTGTTAGCTGGTAAACCTTAAAAATGTGGTTGGGACTTAAATTAAGCTTATCGAGTATCTCTGAAGAGGTTAGAATGGAGGTTGAGTTGTAAAAATCAGAAATCTTTAGGTCAGACGCAATAGGGAGCCAGGTAGGCGACAGTGAAGAGTTCCCTATCTTAATATTCGAGTTATAGAAAATAGGTTGAGAGAGGTCTTTAGATAGAGAAATTTTGAGGCAAGAGCAAAGTTGCAAAAAAACTTTGATGGAGACACCAATTGGGGACAACTGTAATGGCTCAGACAAAGATTTCCGGGGGGAGAAAAGGATGGAAGTGGGGGACAGCCTGTGATCAGAAATGAACTGGGTTTCAATTTGTAACCAGATCGGGGCATGTTCACTGTCAGTGAGGTTGTGGGGATCCAAGATCTATTTGCCACATTTTTGAATGTGGCTGGCCCAATAATACAATAAGAAATCAGGAAGTCATAAGCCACCAGATTCATTGGGTAACCTAAGTTTAGAATAGGATTGTCTGGGGGACTTATCTGACCAGATGAAGGGGGCAATGTAAGAATGAACATGCCTAAAAAAAGATAGGGGAAGCCAGATGTTGAGCATATTCAAAGGATAGAAGAGTCTGGGCAGTATATTCATCTTAATAATGTTTATCCTGCCCCATAAGGAGACTGGAAGGCTTCTCCAGCATGTCAAGTCCTGTTGTATGGTAATTAGCAAGTCTTCCAGGTTCAGCTTCTTAGTCATGGAGAGGTAATTCGTTAGGTAGATACCCAAATATTTAATATGCTGGGGGGACCACTTCATACCAAAGGGGGAGAAGTCTTGACTATATACTAGATTATTAAGAGAGAATACCTCAGTTCTGTTGAGATTCAATTTATAATTGGAGTATTTGCCAAATTCCTTAATGACTTGTAAGGCTGCAGTAAGAGAAGATACAGGATCTGAAAGATGGAGTAAGATATCATCTGCATAAACAGAAAGGGGCAGAGTGAGGTTACAAACTTGAATCCCTTGTATATTGGGATGAACTTTCAGATTTCTAATAAATGGTTCCAGATAAAGATTAAAAAGAAAAGAAGAAAGAGGGCAGCCCTGACAGGTTCCAGTATACAAGGAAAAGGGAGAGGAGAGGGTTCCATTACAGTAATTTTTGGCACTGGGGGAAAGAATAGAGAACCTGAATCCATTATATAAAGCCAGAAGGAAACCCTATTTTCTGTAAGGTTGACCAAAGAAAAGACCAGCCAACCCTATCAAAGGCCTTCTCTGCATCAAGGGATACCAGAGCCATAGGAATAAGGGAGGAGTTAGCTGTCTGAAAGAGGTGGTCTAACTTTCGAATGTGATCGACTGAGGATCTCCCAGAGATGAGTCCTACTTGTTCTGGACTGAGAAGGCCAAGCCGTACATTCTCAACATGTTTAGCTAGTATCTTGGCAAGTATTTTGATGTCACAATTCATAAGGGAAATGGGTTGATAGCTTGATGGGTGGTTAGATAGTTTATCTGGTTTGAGAAGAAGAATGATAGTGGCCTCCAGTAGTGAAGAATCTAGTGAATCCGAAGAGAACATAAAGTTGTAGAGATGAAGGAAAAAGGGGGTTAAGTCTGCCCGAAAGCTCTTGTAAAAATTAGAGAGGAGGCCATCAGGGCCAAGAGACTTATCTGCAGCAAAATTACTTATGTTGACCTCTATTTCAGTAATTGAAATGGGAGCTGAAAGATAGTTTTGATTTTGCTCAGTAAGACTGGGCAAATGAATAGAGGTTAAGTATGTGAGGGTCTCAGATATGTCAGGTGCAGATAAGCGTTTGCTGTATAATACAGAATAGAATTGTTGGAATACTAATGAGATATCCCTAGGAAGGATTTTAGTAGAACGATCTGAGGCTAGAATGGAGGGGATAATTCATGACGCCTCAAGTTTTTTCAACCGGAGAGCGAGTAGTTGTCCTGCTTTCTCACCTTGTTCAGTATACTTGGTCTGAGTTTTAAGAATAGCATATTCTGCTTTTTCTTGTAGTAAAATGGAGTATTGATCTCTGAGGGACATCAGGAATCACAAGAAGTCTGAAGAAGCAGTGGGAGAGAGATCCTAACCCTTCTATATAACTATTTACAATAAATTCCCTAACTATCAAACAACAAGGAAAGCCCATGCTTAACCCAGCCCCCACCCCTTATCCATGCGGGGGTACTAGATTCCAACAACTTAAGGTAATTAAAGATGAAATACCCCCAGAGTCCGAACCCTACTTAATGCATAAGGCAAGAATAGGTACACTGTGGGGAACTGATAGTATCCAGTCCAATATGTGCCGAACCCCAAAAAACCTTAGAGTAAAGTCACTGTGTATTTGTGAGGTCGCATTTCTTCTGAATAGAAATATAGGGAAGCAGGGATCAGTACCAGGAAGGGACTTACCTCATATGGGTAGGCATTGGGGTCATACCAAATTCTTAACCACAAGAAAACTGCAGTGCAGATCCAGACTCTAAACCTTTCAATACAGTGCGTGATGATCCCCCATCATCCATGCTGCAGCACAGCCCCACACCCAGCTCCTCCCCACCCATAATAGCCCTTAATTAACCTGTAAACCAAAATACAATATCAAACAGGTACCGATCAAGAAACCACATTAAATATAACAAGGTTGTAGGACTTTACATCAGCCAGTAGAGGGAGTAAAACTCCAATTCTCAATTCAGTTCCACAGAGAGAAGCGAAACACATTAGGTTATCCACAGTTCACAACAGGAGAAAACGAGGCTGCAGAATCCCAAGGGACCCCAATGCCCCCCCCCCCAAGACTACAGTGCCGGCTGAAATATATTTATATACATTGGAAAAGAATACAGCTATCAGAAGTAATAGTTGACATCCCTCAGTATAGACCAGATGACAATGCAGAGATGTTTGAAATGATGATGCTGAACTGAGTCATAAGTCTTGAACTGATTCCTAAGGATTACCTCAGTTTTCCAGCATCTAGGCTTCTAGGACAATCCTACTGTCCAGGACTTAAGCCAACCAAGTTATGCAGCGTGGTACACGAGATCGAGCAAAGTAGTACTCACACGGCAAACAACCAGAGCCAGTCAAGACCCTACTTAGGTTCTTCAGGCAAAGTGTTTATTTTCATGGGGTTTTAAAAAGTGCTGGCAGTAGGTCGGGGAGATCCTTTAACGCAATATCAGTGGAGTCAAAGGAGTGCCACTTATCTTTGATCAGAAGCTGGAGGCAAACGGGGTAGCTCATCTTGAACTGAATGCTGGCGGCTATGACTTTCAAGACCACAAGGTGAAAGTTGGCTTTCTTTTTGCAGGTCTCGAATGGGAGATCCTGTGTGATCCTTGAAGTCATGCCTTCCCAGAGGATGGAACGGAGGTCCCGAAGATTTTGAAGCACATGCTGCTTCTCCACATAGCTTAAAAAATGTAAGGATAAAAGGATATGGAGGAGCACCTTCACCCGGCCGTGGTCGGAGGGACCTGTGCACCTGTTCAATCAGATAGGCCAGGTTGCAGGGTGAGGGACCAACTACTTTCTGGAGGAATTTTTGAATAAAAGTAATCAGTGAGGGACCCTCGGAGGATTCGGGGAGACCGAAAAGAACCAAATTGTAACGGCGGTTCCTTCCCTCTAAGTCTTCGGTCTTCTCCTGCAGTCGGGCCACTTGTTGTTTTAGCTTGGTAACCTCCAGGTCCGATTTGTCCCATCATTGCTCAAGGGAATAGGTACAAGCTTCCGAGTCAGTCATCTGCCTTTCCAAGTCCCCTAGATCTCTACGAAGGGACTTGAGCTCTGCTGTGATTTCCATTAGGGATTCTCTGAAGGGCTGGAGCTCTTGGAGAAACTGATCTTCCATTAAGGTATAGCTGCCGGGGTTGAAGTACCAGGATGTCCAGCCTGTGAGCTGTGGCTTTTAGGATGCTTAGAACTTTTTTCCAGAGTCACCGGAGGAGTATGCTGAGGTAAGGCCTGCTTCATTTCTTCTTCCATATAGATTGAAGAGACAATATAGCAGGGTTATTATGTCGATACACATTAATGCAGTACCCTTAGATAATATTTAAGCAAAAAATTCAAAGTTGTTGATGTTAAAGATTGTAGTATTAGGCAGTATGAGCAGAAGCTGTGAGGACTTGCTGCTAGCTAGGCTGAGGCATCACGTGATCTTCCCTATGCCTCCTTTATTGTTACCAGAGCCTTAAACTTTTGGGTCACTACCCTGGGCAGCTTCCTCCCACCGGATTCGGGAGGGGAAAGCAATTTGCAATTGGTTGCCATGGCCTCCACCTTTCTTGGTGATTCTACAGTGGAGAGCTTGCACATGTTGGCCCATTCAGCCTACCCCATTGTGTCGGCCATGCGGAGTGTATGGCTTAGGCATTGGGCCACTGATCAGTCTTCAAAATCTAAACTTTTTATCTTCCCTTTTGAGGGAGAGCTGTTGTTCGGTTCCTGCCTGGATACTATTTTAAAGGATCCCCAGGACAACAAAGTCCATCTTCTAGTGTCAAAACAACAGCGTAAGACTACCTCAGCCCAGCGGGGTCAAGGTAATGGCTAGTATGGGCAGCTTCGTGGAGGTTTTCATCCCTTTCGGAACTATGGTAACCAGAGAAATAGAGGTGCCTACTCAGGTAACAGGGTTATAGTAATAGAGGGGCCTTGGCCAGGTGCCATACAGGAGGTCCAAGCCAAAAGCCTGGTACCTCACAATGAGGGTACATCGGCCCATCCCTGCCCCCCTTCCCTTGGTGGAAGACTACAGAACTTTCACTCAAGATGGGCCCAGACAATGTCAGACACATGGGTTCTGGAAATTCTAGTGTAACCTCCATCACCACCACCACCACCAATTTGGGGTTTACTATAATGTCTTCCCAGGCTCCTTAATGCCCACTGTCAGGCTGATGTCCTGTCTTAAGTAGTTCTGTGTCTTTGCTTGAGAGTGCCATATTGAGCCTCTGTGCCTGTCCCTTTAAGAGAATAGTAATCTGTCTATAGAAATTGGTCTGTGTTGGATCCGTGTGATTTAGGGCTTGCCACCAGCCAGACAGTGTTCTGTTTTACACCACTCTGCAGTCACTACTTGCGCAGAGGGAGCCTGTATAGGAACAGTGCTAATTTACTGTTTGTACTTTGTTGTATTTGAAATAGAGAAGTTTGCCTAACCTGCTTCATTTGCAGATCGATCATTTGGATGAGAGCCACCATGTTAGGTCCAGAACTTCCAGTAGTTGGACCAATAGAACCACTGGGAACCTAAAATGGATCCTGTCCCCAGGGGTCTTGTGGGAAGAAAATTCTGTAGTCTTGTAGTTTTTTTCAGTTGGCACCCAAATGGACCCAGAGGAGGAGCCTAAACTGTGACTGACAGCTCCCGTAGCCAACAGAACCTTTGGATTGACCAGGGAAATTCCCTATGTGCCTGAGACAGTGGATCAGTTAGAGTTGGAGGTTGAAGTGTGAACAGCTCGAGCTTTCGAGCAGCTGCTCCCAGAAGGAGCGTAGGGGAACTGGCGGGAAGAGGCTCAACTTGCCTTCCTGCCACTTTCTCCTGCATTGAACTGCCTGATTGCAGAAGTTGGACTTGTCTGATTCCAGCCTGGAACTGCAGCAGAATAAAAGAAGTTTATTAGTTCAACTTGTGATTTGGACCGAAGACTTGTTCCTGAAGCAGTTGGCCCAGTTGTGTATGAACTGTTTCCAGTAGTAGTTATTGATTTAAATGTGCTGAATGTGCTGAATGTGTTTTGTGGGTCGAGATTTGGTTCCCCATGAAAGAATCTGTTACACCAGATGAAGGCTTTACCAGCAGAAGATCACAAACTTTGCCAGACTGCTCATCCTGCCTGGGCCTTGCCACTTTGGCCTAGGCTGCTACTCTATCACCAGAAACTGTCACGGTGAGAGACTGGCTCGGGGGTCTAGCCCCTGCACAGCAACTACATGCGGGTTGTGGCCACCTGGAGGAAAGGCCATGAAGAGGAGGTGCATCGTGTTGACCATGCTTCTCCCAAGCTTCCCTGTCATCACCATGAGATCTCCATATCGCCTGCTGTACTGCAGATTCCTGGTAGCATGAGTACAAATCAGGGTAGCTCCCTGCAATGAAAGCTTAAATCATTGTGGTACCATCTAATTGTCTTAATTCATTGGGTTTTTGCAAAGGACTGAGCCAACTGGCTTGGATTACAAATAATTTGGGTGTTTTGCATTTTAACTACTTTTCTTTCCTTCAAGGACCCCAACATCAGCTGCAATGCCGGTCACCCCCGAGCAATGCCTCTGGCTAATCAGATTTACCATCCTGGATACCCAGTGCTGTGTGACTGTCAAGTGGGGACTAAGAGTGCATGTAATCACTGGACAAATTCAGATAGCTAATCGTTTACCTAGATGTATGCCTCTCCCTTGTTCACTGTCCCCAAATAAACCTGATTATCTTGTTTTACACTGAACCTGGCTTGTGTGCATAATATTAGTTGGATCACAATATTAAGATTGTACTGCTGCATTGCTAACCTCATTTTCCAGGGGGTCTCCAGGGCAGTTGCTGCAGGTCCAGCCCTGGTGGTAAGTGAGATGAGTGTGAGCACATTATTACTGCTTTCTATTAATTGTGAATTTACCACTGTGTTAAATACTAGGCCACTAGGAGGGTTGTTGGGTGGTTATAGCTTCCCAGAGGGCTATAACAGAGCAGATTAGCAACCCCAATGCCATTTATCTGAGTAGAGGCATCTTGTTACAGAACTCAGGCCTCTTAACTTGTGCATAGCTATACAGGCAGGGGTAGTAGCCCTTATTACACAATAGGAGTGAACTGATATGCCATTACAAAAATTTCTATATCACAGCCAGTGTGATAACCAGATCATGATGTGCACACAGTGGAAAACAACACAAGGTTATCATAACTCTCATTACATCTGTGTTGTTATCACCACGGTGTACATGTCAGCTTCACAGTACTGCCAAACTACATTTCAACCCCCCCCCCCCAGTCCACCCCACTTCTGTGAGGTCCCAAGCAGCACATAATAGAAAAAATGCACAGTCTGAAACCCGGAAGAACCCAACCTCGCCTACATCCCAAAGCAACCAACCACAAACAATCTGATGAAAACCAACCAACCACAAAGCAGAAACCCACAAATACAACCAATCACCCCATAACAAGGCACAACCAATTGCTAAAGACTGCAGAACAACACCGAACAAAAATCAGCACCACAGACAAGAGGTAAATAAATATACCAGAACAAATATATTTTTCTAAAACAAATACCAAGGGGTTCATCCCTATTGTATAAAATGGATACATGATGTGCAGGAGCACCATATGGGGGGTGGGGGGGCAGTTGTCCCCCTCTGCATTGCAGGTCATTGTTGTTTTTTTGGTTTTTAGCCCTGGATCCACCCCCACAGCCCCTCTGACCAGTTGTTGCCCCCCCGTTGAAAGTTGAAATGGCCCCCCTGATGATGTTTAGGCAAGTGATAGCGGATAACATCAACACTCGTGGTAAGTGAGCTCAGGGGTTTAATGACTCGTGACTCCGCGACTCGTGATAACCCTGAGCTCACTTGCCACTCATCCTGATATATTCTGTATCGCATGGCAACACATCAAGTATCCCTTTAGGATAGCGCCACCTTGGAGTTAAATTAGCCCTGGGCTATGTGACAGATTTCTCAACAATTCCCTCAAGGGGGCGCTTTTTACCATCCCTGGTCTCCAAGAATGCTGCAAAGAGGCAGTGTCAGAGACTCTGAATCACCTTATTCAAATTGGGGCAGTAGTACCAGTTCCATCAAGCAAGCACAGGCAGAGAGATTCTACTCAGTCAATGTTGTCGTCCCCAAAAAGACGGGGGGGGGGGCATGCACATTTTGGATCAGAAGCATCTGAACAAGTGTGTGCACCACATAATGTTCAGGATGGAGTCCCTGAGGTCAATAATTTGTGTTGTTCAGCTGGGGGATTTCCTAGACTCACTACATCTGACGGACACCTACCTTCACATCCCCATCCACCAGCCTTACCAGAAGTATCTCAGGTTCTCGATACTGGGCTAACATTTCCAGTAGAGGGCACTTCCCTTCAGCCTTGCAGCAGCCCCCAGGGTCTTCTCGAAGGTACTGATAGTCCTGGGTGTTCAACTTTGACAAGAAGGGCATGATGTCTGTTCTTATCTGGACAATCTGCTTATTCATGCACTGATGTCCTTGGCAAGGAAGTCGGTGCTCAGGACTCTGGAGGTGCTTGAATCCTACAGCTGGGTGGTGAACCAAAAGAAAAGCTCTCTCAAACCATCTCAGACCTTGAAACACCTGGGGCAGTCTTCAACATGAAAAAAGGGAAGGTTTTCCTCTCATCATCCCAGAAAAAGACTCTTGAAGGAAGTTCTGTGGCTCAGGACTCTGCCATCGGCCTCAGTCCTCAGCATGCTAGGCATCCTGGGTCTCATGGCGGCAGCAATAGATCTAGTCCTGTGGGCTCATTTTCATTTACAACCCCTGAAAATCGGATTGCTGACAGCCTGGGATCCGACACTGGAAGATTATCAAGCCAGAATCTCCCTCTCCCCTCAGCTACGTCACTCCCTGAGTTGGTGGGTGAGTTTAAAGAATCTGAGCAAAGGGGTTCCATTGGAATTCTCCCCAGAACTGATTCTAACAATGGATGCCAGTCTACATGGTTGGGGATCAGTCTGGGATCAACTACTCACTCAGGGAACTTGGTCAGTCCAGGAACAACATCTCCATTTAAATGTTCTCGAAATGAGGGTGGTCTGTCTAGCTCTTCTTCATTTTCAAAATCTGCTGCAGTCAAAAGCGGTGAAAATAAGATAAGACAATGCCATCACTGTGGTGTACATAAATGATTAAGGTAGCACAAAGAGCAGGGAGATGCTAAAAGAAGCCTCCAATCTTTTCAGGTGGGCAGAGAAGAATCTTCTCTCTCTGTCAGCAGTCCACCTGGCAGGAGAGTTGAATATTCAAGAAGCCTGGCTAAGCCATGAAAATGTTTACCTCGGAGAGTGGAGGTTGAACCTGGAGGTGTTTGTCCTCCTGTGCAAGAGGTTCAGCCAACCTCAGCTCAATCTGTTTGCTTCCAGCTACAATGCACAGATTCCAAGGTTTTTCAACCGTTATCGGTGTCTGCAAGTGGAAGCAGTGGATGCTGTGTCTCAGGAGTGGACCTTCAACAGACCATATATGTTCCCTCCAGTGCCTCTTCTCCCCAGGGTCATACAAAAGACACTCAAGACTAAGCTTTTTTCTAATAGCTCTGGAGTGGCCAAGAAGACCATAGTTCTCGGATCTAGTGAACCTAGCTCTGCCAGCACCTTTTCACCTTCCAGTGCAAGGAGACCTATCTCAGGGTTCCATTCTGCACCCAAACCCAGGAATGATGCAGCTCGAGGCCTGGCTCATGATAGGAGGAAACTCCTAAAACTAGATTTTTCTAAGAAAGTAGTAGATACTGCAATGGCTGCAAAGAAAACATCTACATCTGCAGCTTATGCCCGTGTATAGACCACTTTTTAGGCTTGAACCAGGCAGAAGACACTCCGGTCTTCCAAGGCTTCAGTTCCACAGATCTTGGACTTCTTGCAAGAAGGCATGGAGAAGGGTTTGGCCCTGAGCACCCTGAGAGGCTAGGTCTCTGTCCTTGGAGCATCTTTGGGCTTCTCTCTGGGGACAAATAGAGAGGTCATTCATTTTCTTCATGCGGTTAGCAAGCATTAACCTGTCTCTCAATCCCCATTTCCTCCATGGGATCTAAACGTGGTTCTGAATTCTCTTTGTAAGGAGCCTTTTGAACTGCTGTCATCCATTCCACTGGATGTGTTGTCTTACAAGGTGTGTTTTTTCATTGCTATGTGCTCAGCCCAGAGGATTGGTGAGCTCCAGGCCCTGTCCCACAACGAACCATACATTATTATGCTTAAGTACAAGATGGTACTCAGAACAGTCCTGTCTTTCATCCCAAAAGTGCCTACGGCTTTCCATGTGAACCAGGGAATATGTCTTCCATCTTTCTGTCTGCAACCATCTCACCCAAAGGAGAAGGAATTGCACAAATGAGATTTCTGACAGGCTGTTAGGATATACCTCAAACAGACATCTGAGTTCCGGAAATTGGCTAGCCTGTGTGTTCTCTTCAGAGCAGCCAAGCAGGGTCAAGAAGCCTTGGAGGCCACACTAGCTAGGTGGGTGAGGGTCTGCATTCCTAAGGCTTATGTCGCAGGAAAGAAGAGTCCCCTGGCCCTTATCAAAGCTCACTCCACCAGGGCTATGGCTACTTCCTGGATGGAGGGGGGTGAAGTGCCTGTTTTAGAGCTATGCAAGGCTGTTACATGGCCTTCCATCCACACTTTCACCAAACACTACAAATTGGATGTTCAGAGCTCTGCTGATGCAGCCTTTGGTCTCAGAGTACTGCAGGCAGCAGTTCATAGGTATTCTCTCACAGTATTGTTTTCTGACATATGAGATAAAATTCTCCCCCCTCACGGTTGTTCTGGGTACTGCTTCTTAGAACCCAGTAGTTATGACTTCCCACTGACAACATGGAATGCTACAGAAAGACAAAATTTACTTCATACTTACAGTAATTTCCTTTTCTGTTAGCTCTATCACTGTCAATGGGACCTACCCAGGAGCCCACTCTTGTGGGAGAATATTATCCAGTATGACAGTGTGAGATGGCCATTGTTTAATTAAAACTCCTATTACGACTTTTTGGGCATCCCTCTATTTTAATCTGCTGCACTGTTTAAAAAAAAAAAGAAAAAAAGATTTCTCAATCTGACTGCGATCACACATCTTAACAGGTTCAGTTATAACTCACTATAGGTGTTTTCCTTGTTGCAGGTAGTTTTCATGGCATATAGTTTTGCTTGGTAGAGTTAATCATTGGATTTGCTGTCGGCTTCTAAATTGTAACAGAATTTGTTGGTGCAGGACGAGTGGGTTTAACCTAGTGTCAGTTGTGTGGGGCATGTTCTTTCAAACATTCACCAACAATGTAAGGCAGGTTCTATTAACAATTAGAAGGCTGATTATATTTAATATTCAGTTTCATGTGTGTGTCATCAAATGGACATTATGATAGTTAAGTTTATTGAGGCACTGCAAGGTCAGTAGTGACTGGGGAGTTGCTGCTGCTTGGAATCCTCATATGCGTAACATTCTAAAGCTTGTGCTGTGCCATAACCCTGGTAGAGGTGCACTATACCCAGTAGCTATGACTTTCCATTGACAATGTTGGAGCTAACATAAAAGGAAATTACAGTAAGTATGAAGTAGATTTCTTCCTTTTCAGACCACATGGTATCAATAATGTAACAATGTGACAATGGTCTCTGGCCGGCTTACCCCCCTATTATCCTCCCAACCTCCATTATTAATTATCTCAATTTAAGTGACTACATGTAGCTCCGTTAGGGATATGTACTAAATTCTGACTGTTAGCCTCTACTGTATTTTACCTGGTATCAAGTTTGCTCTGTTTCTTGTATTAGATCTACTTTATTGTTGTAATGTCCTATCTTGTTTGACATGGAGCCTTC
Organism: Neoceratodus forsteri; assembly: GCA_016271365.2. Taxonomy (NCBI): domain Eukaryota; kingdom Metazoa; phylum Chordata; order Ceratodontiformes; family Ceratodontidae; genus Neoceratodus; species Neoceratodus forsteri. The sequence continues at coordinate 1,063,907,367 of CM057454.1, read as the reverse complement.
GTAAATGAGTCCTTGACTCAAAGGTATTTTCCGAATTCTCAATAAATAAATAAATAAATAATAATATAGAGCTGCCAATCGAGCAACATTATTTAGTCATTCAATTTTTTTATTTTTTAGACCACATGGTATTAGTACTGTAACAATACAGAGCTGCCCTCTGGTCCTGTTGCTCTTCCTTATTCGAAACATAATCCCCTGTTGCACCCTGTTCATCCTACGGAGGTATTTGTAGGTCTCTGTCATGTCCCGTCTCACTCTCCTCTCTTCCAGGGTGTACATGCTGAGATCCCTCATTCCCTCCTCATAAGGCTTTTGGTGCAATCACTGCACCATTTTAGTTGCCCACCTCTGGACTGCCTCCACCCTATATCCTTTCTGAGGTGCAGCCTCCAGAACTGGACACAATACTCAAGGTAGGGTCTCACCAGTGAGCGATATAGTGGCAACACTACCTCCCTCCTCCTGCTGGAAATACCTCTCCCAAAGCATCCTAGCATTGCACTGACCCTACCCACTGCTTTGACACATTGCCCTGCCATCTTGAGGCCATCCAATATGATAACCCCAAGGACCCTTTCCTGCATAGTGACTGACAGTACCCCTCCCCCCCAATCCTGTACTCAGCTCCCTGGTTCTTATGCTCTAGGTACATAATTTTGCACTGTCTGGCATTAAACCAAAAATGCCATGTTTTTAGCCACTCTTCGAGTTTGTCATCATCCCTATGCATTCTTTCCACCCTGTCCTAATTGCCCACCCTATTATAGATTTTGGTATAATCTGCAAACAAGTATACCTTCCCTTCCAGTTCATCAGCAATGTCTCTTACGAAGACATTGAAGAGTATCCAGTCCCAATACTGAGCCCTCTGGCAATCTGCTGGTCACTCTTCCATTCTTAGAGTGAGTGCCGTTAACCACCACTCTCTGTCACCTAGCAGTGAACCAATTTCTAACCCAGTTCACCACTTTGGATCCTACCACATGGTTGCTAAATTCTGTAATCAGTATCCTGTGAAGCACAGTGTCAAAGGTCCTGCTAAAGTCCAGATAGGCCACATCCACTGCCCTCCCCTGATCTATTTCTCTGGTCATCCAGTCAAAGAAATCTATCAGGTTTTTCTGGCATGACCTTCCCCCACTGCCATGAACCCATGCTGCCTTTGGTCTTGCACACCATTTGATTCAAAATACTCTACCAACCTTTCCTTTAACAATGTTTCCATTAATTTCCCCACTATTGCGGTGAGGCTCACCGGCATATAGTTGCTTGCCTCTTCCCTACTGACACTCTTAAGTAAAGGGACCATGTTCTCTTCAGTCCTCCAGAATCACACCCGATCTAGTGAACTGTTGAATAAGGCCATCAAAGTTATTTCAGTACCCTTGGATGTATTCCATCCAGTCCCATAGCCTTGTTCACTTTCAGAGACACAAGTTCCTTTAAGACTTGAGTCCACCTCCCTGCCCTTGTCCCTGCCACTCTCTGGTGGTCTGTTCCCCCCTTCCTGTACTGTGAAGACTGAGCAGAAGCACCTGTTTAGGATATCTGCTTTTTCTTGGTTCCTTTCTGTGCAGTCTCCCTCTGCTGTCCTCTTTATCCTCACTGTTCCTCCCCTTGCTTTCCTCTTCTCACTTATGCACCTTAAGAAAGTCTTATTATCCCCATTGGCTACCCCTTTGGCTATCCTTTCCTCTGCGTATGCCTTTGCCTCCTCTCACTACCATACCTGCTTCCCTCCATTTAGCCAGGTATACTTCCCTGTCTTCCTCCCTCTGTGTTTGATGATACCTCTTGATTGTCACCCTTTTTTCTTCACCACCATGGCCACTTCCCTAGAGTACCATAACAATCTCTTTTTCCTTTTACCTTTGCTCACTTCCTTCACACAGAGGCTGATTACTTTAATTATGTCCTCCCTTATTGTTCCCTGCTGTTCCTCTACCCCTCCCTGGCACCCCCAAGTACTAAGCAGTTTCTGAGAAAGCCTCCCTTTTTTTTAAAATCCACCCTTCTAAATTCCAGAATCCTCACTGTCGTGTGGTTTGAATCTGCTCCTGTCATAATGTTAAACCACATGGTACGATGGTCACTGGTACCTAGGGCTCATGTGATGTCTGAAATGCTGTCCCTGTTTGTAAGCACCAGGTCCAGAACTGCCCTAGCCCTAGTGGGTTCATTGACTAGCTGCCTAGGAAAAGCTCTTTGTAAGGAATCAAGGATTGCCCTGCTCATTGTTGACGCTTTAGCTGGAAGGCTCCAGTCCACATCTGGTAGATTGACATCCCCAACTAGCAGCATATACCCCTTATTTGCCATCCTGATGATGTCTTCCTCAAGTGCCTTATCCATCTGCTCTTCCTGTGTTGGAGGTTTGTATACAACCCCTGTATGGATAGCAGCCCCAGCGCCTGTCTCCAGGGTGATCCACAGCACCTCCAAATCTTCTTTTTCCTCTGGGTGCCCATAGGTCCGTAGCCAGCATCATCTCCCTCACACATAGCACAAGCTTTCCTCCCCTCCACCCTTCCCTGTCTCTCCTTGAGACAGCATAGGTCTCCTCTTTGCCCTCCCCACCACTTTCAGGATCAGAGAGGGTTTTATCAGGAGTTCTCATGGGAGCAAAACCAGGGTTTGGCAAGGGATGCCTTTTTTGGAGTTGACCTTTAAAACTGCAGTGCTGGAAGACCTGCCAATTTGCAGTCAGCCCTTAATTAGATAATTGGGAGCAGCTGATAATTGGGAGCAGCTGAGGAGTTGAATAAAATGAGTATGTCTCAGTGTGAAGGTGTTTTGTTTTAATTTGCTGGAAAGGGAAGGAGAGATAAACCCTGCAGAGCGAAGATCTGAAGAAAATCTCTGAAAGATATTGCGGCTGAGCGTATAGGGGAGGTTAACCTTGTAAGCCAGAGGCAGGCAGAGCTGGGGAAGTCAGTCTACTTGAAAGTAGGGAGAAATGATGAAAGCTTTGATAGAAAGAAACAATTCTGTGTGGGCTGAATTGGGGCCCTAGAGTTAGTGGCCAGACAAGATCAGGGTGTGGCAGTTAATTCCTACTGTATACAGAAGGGAAATTGCTAATGAGAGATTCTTTTTTGGGAAACTGGAAAAGAAACCATTTTACTGTGAACTATTTATATTTGCTTTAATTTTCATTTTTCATGTACTTTACATTTTGTAATTAAAAGCTCGGTTACAGAAATACAAGCATATTGAAAGACCGTTTTGTAATTTTTGAACAAGTTCTGTTTATCAAGTAGTACCCTTACTAACTGGTTTACCCTAATAGTAATTCTTAATATCAACATTAATGAACATTGACATATAACATTTACACAATCAAAACCAGAGCACAGTTACCTAACTACTGACACTATCCAGTTTAATTTTTTTGTCGTCTTATGCATGCACAAGCAACATCTTGTGGTAGTGATAGCACAGTGAGAGGTGTGTCAGTGTTGGCGAATGCAGGGCATACTTTAGTAGATGCGTCTCTCATTCCCCAGTTAGCCCGCATGCTAGTGCTGATGCAAAAATTATGTAAAGTGCCACCAACTTGAAAGAAATGTGCCACTGCAATGAGAGACAAGCTCGTCATGCAGCAGCAAGGATGACACGTCTTCTGTAGGTGCCTTTCCCGGTGAAACATTTCAATAAACATGGTGGTGACACAATCTTCAAATAAATCCAACATCAGGGGTGCAATCCTCATGCTGGCATGCCCCCCCCACATTGTGTGGCACACTTGGAGCCCACCCCAGTGTGCCACCGCTCACAGAAAGCCGATCATGTCGGCATGTTCCTCCCCTCCACCTCCATTGTGTGGCACACTGAGAGCCCACCCCAATGTGGCCAACAAATCCTCGTGCGATGTCCGGTTCCAGTTTACCCTCATTGTGTGGTACACTGAGAGCCCACCCCAGTGTGGCCAACAGATCCTCGTGTGATGTCTGGTTCCAGTTTACCCCCATTGTGTAGCACACTGGGAGCCCACCCCAGTGTGGCCAACAAATCCCCACGTGATGTCCAGTTACGGGTTTTTTTTTTTGTTACCAGAAAGAAACAGAAAACGGTCCCTTGTTGTCTGCAGCACCCTCAACCTGCACCCATCCTCTGTGCACCCCACCTCCCCACACACCCCCATCACCCCATACTTACCTCCGGAGGTCCGGCGCTCTGATCTTTGGTGGAGCGGGAACACTTCTGGACTCTTCAAAGCTGAACTGCAAAATGAAGAAATGCCAGTAAGCTGTATAATGGCATCAATGGGGGGGGGGGGAGGTTCAACTTAGGTGGATATCTCAGTCATTGTTTTGTATTTTGGCCCCATATTTTCAACATGGGGTTCTTGGGACCCCACCTCATGAACACATGCATAGTCATCTTGTTATTCGGTACCGAAAGGTGATTTCATGGTCACTGCACAGAATCACCTTTTGGGACTGATTAATGAAATGGTAGTGCCACTGTTCATGAGGTGGGGTCCCAAAAAGCCTATGTTGCACATTTGGTGAAAACATTTCAAAAAATGACTGTGTTACAAGTGTGCATTGCGCAGTTTCCACGCACGCTCATAACTTCAATAATTTGTATTATGTTCACTCCAGATTTTCAACATTGCCATTTTTTCACATCTCCTTATGAATAGTACAGCTGTCATTTTTCACATCCTGCCTGAAATATGTTTTCGCACATCTGGCGCACTATGGCACAGTCGCTGTGGGAAATCAACTTTCGAGACAGATTAACAAAATCCCAGTGCCACTGTTCATGAGCGGAGGTCCCAAAATGCCTATGTTGAAAATTTGGTTAAAAAAATCCCCAAAATAATTGCGTTGGAGGCAGGCATTGTGCAGTTTGTATGCATGTTCGTGACTTCACCAATTTTTCATATTTTCACTCCAGATTTTCAACATTGCCATTTCTTTACTCCTCCTCATAAACAGTACAGCTGTCATTTTTCATATCCTGCCTGAAATGTGTTTTCGCAACTGTAGTGCCAAATGACACAATTGCTGTGCAAAATCACCTTTCAGCTAATGAACTGATAGTGCCACTGTTCATAAGGTGGGGGTCACAAAAGGCCCATGTTGAAAATGTGGAGTGAAAATACCAACAAACAGCTGGGCATTAGGGTTTCCAACCGTAGCGCCTCACCCTGTAGAGACTGACAGGAGTCAGGAGTGTGAGTTGGGACTGTCAACTGTAATGCTCACGTCATTCCAGTCTCACACCCACCCCGCAGCCAGTGACAGGCATCGAGGTGTGCCTTGGACTCTTTAGCCCTGAAGTTCACCGCATTCTCCTATACTGCACCCATCTTAGCATATTTCCTTATGGAATGGGGTGGCCATAAGGCCTGAAGACCCCAAGGCACACTGCAACACTTGTCGGTGTCTGCAGGGTAGGATGAGGTGAAATGGTGTGTGAACATTATGGCTGATGACCCAAAGGCACACCCCAATGCCTGTCAGTCTCTGCAGGGTAGGGGTAGGATTGGCATCAGTTGAATACTTCACTGCCATTCCCATTATGCATCTCTCTAATTCCTGCACTACCAATGTCAATGCCAGCAAGACAACATTCAGCATTGACAAATGCTAGTTCTATGTTCCTTCTGGATGGGCTCCCAAGCGGTTCACAGGAGTGTTTTAGTCTCTAGTGACTACAGTTCTCCTTCCCTCCTTGTATTGTGTTTTGTCCAATATTTGTCTGCCCCACCCCTTTTTCTTTATCCCTCCCTCTGCTTTTTCTCCCCATTCCCCTATTCCGTCTCCACAATCCATTTAGTCCATCGTTCTATAAACTTTTCTGATCTATCCTGTATTAGATATTTTAATCTTTCCATTTCTTGGATATTTACTATCTTTTCCCATTCTTGCACTGTCGGTGGGTCAGGATCAAGCCGCAGTCTTATTATGGCCTTCCCCACTAATACTATACATATACCCCATAAGTACTGTGTGTTAGCCCCCTTTATCTCTTAAAGTGGGAATCCCAGTATTACATGGTAAAGTTTTAGTGGGTTGCCTATTTGAAACAGAGCCTGAATTTTATTTTTCATCTCAGTTATAAAATTGTCTATGACTGGGCAAATGTAAAACACATGCTCATGTATGGCTGTCTGTTCTCCACAATTCCTCCAGCACTTAGAATCGCTCCCTACCTCCCATCTGGCTTTCCTAGTTGGAGTTATAAAGTATCTGGATTTGATTTTTAAGGGAAATTCCTGCCATCCTGGACATGAAGTAGTTTTAAATGACCTTCCCAGATCCTACTCCACTCTTTTTTAGTTAGGTGGAATCCTACCCCTTCCTCCCATTTTACCATTGTGTGCCTAGCTCCTTCCTCTCTATGTGAATTCATGAACTGATAAATACAGGAAATTGCTCTTTTAGGGGTGATCAGATTTAGTAGATCATCTAGTTTAGGTGCCTCCCCTGAGACAGTTTGCATACTAGAATTTTTTTTTAATTGAGTTTGTATATCATTTCTAATTTGAAAATATCTAATTCTTTCCACTCCCGGCTAATCATATTGCCTACAGCATTCTTGAAATGTTAAAATAGCATTCCTGTTCAACATCTGTGCTGGACATCTCATCTCCTTTTGTACCTGCCTTTCAAACCAGGGATCCAAGTCTCTGAGCTGAAATTCAGCATTCCAAATCCACCACCTATATCTCCATTTATCTTTTTTCACCATGTGGTATTTCTGGAACCGTGTCCAAGCCTCCTCCATGACCCTCATCACTGAGAACCTCATAGTACATCATTGATTATCTTTCTGAGGGCTAAAAAGACATGATTCCAGTGGTCTGCCTCCCCTCCTATCTATTCCAGCTTATGCCAGTGAGCTGGCAACTGCTGGTGTCTCCACAACAGGGCCCATCGAATTTGTGCAGCTAGCCAAGATTCTCCAATTCCAGTACAGCCCACCCTCCCCATTTCTTTTTAATCACTAGCACCTGACTTCTCACCCTTGGCTTTCTGTCCACCCATATGAATTGTACACAATTCTTTGTACATCCAATAACCTTTGTTTTGGTAACTGTACAAGCACACATTGAAATAGGTAAAGGAACCTTGGAAGTAGGTTCATTTTAACCGTCTGTATTCTAGCATACAGAGGCTGGGGCAAAAGGGCCAGTGTGATATATCCTCCTTAACTTGTTTCGCCAGTGGAACCAGGTTATCTTGAAAGAGGAGTTTATTTGAGATCCTCAAGCTTATCCCCAAGTATTTTAGACATGGGAGTGCCTATTTCATTATTATCTTTTAATCTGTGGAGTGGGGGGAGTGTAGTTAAACATTAATGTTTCCATTTTAGCTGAATTTAGGGTATATCCTGCCAGATTGGTGAATTCCTTTACCATGTTAAATAATCTCAGTATAGACCTATCCTATTCTGTAATATACATGAGGACATCGTCCGCGCATAAAGCCATCTTATGTTCTTGATCTCCTATATGTATTCCCTTTATATCCAGGTCTTGCCACATCCATAGTGCTAGTGTTTCTATGTATAGTGCAAAAAGTAGGGGCAACATTGGACAGCCCTGACATGTTCCCCATCCCAGCTCAGATCTACTCGGCAGGTGTCCATTAGCCCTTACATAAGTTTGTGGGTTGTTATACAGCCTCTGGACCATCTCTATAAATATTTTGTTGAACCCAGACAAGGCAAGGACCCAAATTAGAAGTGTTGTGAAGTTAAACATCACCTGTGAAGTTCACACGAATTGTCAAAAATGTGCACTTTGCGGAATTCACTGAGTTTTCAGAACACTCCAAAACTTCGATTCACAAGATTTACGTGAACATTTTTATGAAATTTGCCTTTTTCTAATGCGAAGTGTGAATTTCACAGGTGGAGTGCGAACTCCGTGGGCAAAATTTCGCACTCCACAGCAAAATCTGCAAAATTTGTGGCTGCAAATTTCCCCATGAATTCTGCGAAATGTGCGAATTAACTCAAAGAGCAAATTTCACACACTTCACACACCTCTACCCCAAATAGAAATTTCCAGTTGTCTTGATCAAATGCCTTTTTTTGGCATCCAGGCTCATAATAACTGCAGGAGTTTCATTTGAGATTAAGATGACTGATCAAATGGAAAGTGTGCCTAACATTATCCGCTGCCTGTCTTTGTGCCACAAACCCTGTTTGGTCCATTTCCACTAACTGAGGGACGAGCTCCTCTAGTCTCTTTGCCATTGTGGCTGTTAAGTATTTATAATCTACGTTAAGGAAGGATATGGGATGGTATGAAGCACATATGGTTGGGTCCTTGCCAGGCTTGGGAATCACTAAGATCGCAGCCTGCCTCCAAGATGGAGGGATAGTACCTCCTCTACCATCACCTCTTGGAATGCTCCCTATAGAGTCAGTGCCACCTCGTCTGAAAATTTTTTATAGAATTCATTGGGGAAACCATCCATTCCTGGACATTTCCCAGTTTTGCTATTCTTGATCACATTTTTAATCTCAGCTGTAGTTATTTGTCTGGTGAGTACTGCATTCTGTTCGTCAGCAAGCTGAGGTAGCCGAAGATTGTGTAAGAAGGAGCTAATCTGTTCTGTGGGGATCTCTGCCTTTGGGCTATATCATTTTTTTATAATATGTCATAAAGGCTTGTAATATTTTATCTACCCTATGGATCATTTCCCCAACCTTGGGTGCTGAAGTTTGAGAAGTGTGCCCTCACCCTTCTAGTTCTGAGTCTGCGAGCCAGGAGTTTTAGTGCCCTCGGTCCTCGCTCATAATATCTCTGTTGAAGGAATTTCAAGCTTTGCTCCACTTTTTGGTCTAATATGGAGTTTAGTTTTTTTTTGAGTTGCAAGACATCTTTTCCCCTTGGTCTGTCTAACTTCTTTCACTGTAATTCCTCCATTGTTTGTATTCTCAATTCCAATTCTGTTTGTCTCTCTATTCTCTGTGTTTTCCTGGCAGCCCCTATTGTGATTAGTTTGCCTCTAAGTATTGCTTTTATCGTGTCCCACATTATTCCCTTACTGACCTCTGTTGTATTGTGATCTTGAATTGTTTGGTCAGGTAATTTTGGTATTTGCTCTAAGACCTTATTTCAGAGCAGGGACAAATTCAGGTTTCAAAATGTTGTTTTCTTTGTTGTTTGCAAGTCCATATCACTGTGTAATGGGGCGTGAGCCGATAGTCTCAACAACCCCACCTTGCACAAAGTAAATTATATGATGCTTCCCTTGATATAAAAAAAGAGGTCCAATCTGGAGTACATCTGATGTACTTGTGAGAAATTGGTGTATCCCATACTGGGACCTTCTAGGTACTTCCACGCATCTTGCAGCCCTAGCTTTACTAGCAAGGCTTTCACCTGTTTCACTACCCTATGTGTCATTCTGGGTATGTGCGATGTACTGTCTAAATGTGGGTCCATGGTAAGGTTTGCGTCCCCCTCCCCCACATATTATAGTACCCTCTGCCTTTTCTGTCAGCTTTGTTAGACTGTTTCTGTAGAGGCCTTATGAGGACCCTGGGGGTGCATATACGGAGGTCAGGGTTACCATATTCCCATTTAATCTTCCCTTTAAAATCATGTATCTACTGTCTCTATTTCTTTCTCCAGACATTCAAATGTAGACCAGCCTGGGATTAATATAACTACTCCTCTTCTTCTCCCATTTTTGTAAGAGTAGGAGTACACTCTATCATACCAAAAATGACACAACTTCTGATGCTCCACCTCTGACAAATACGTTTCCTATAGGAACACTATTTCTGCTCTAGTTTGCTTGACATATCACAATTTTCTTTCTTTTAACTGGGTTAGACAGAACATTTACATTATAAGTCAATATTGTAGTACTTTTATTAGTCATCAGTAATGTGTTAGCCCACTGCCCTTTCCAGTACTCCGGTGGCTGACCACATTCACCTCCCTTCCCCACTCGGGACCCTTCCAGTATTCTGGCAACATGCTCTGTGAAAAAGAACTTCTTAACAGGTGTAATCTTGCCAACCAGGCAGTCTGCTCTTGTAAACTTTTGATAATTTCTGTTACCTCCAAGGTAGAGGATGATAATCATATGTCCTTGTCTCTGGGTGAGGTCCCCTTCCTGGCTCCCCCCCCCCACACTGAGAAGTCATGGTGCCACTCCCCCTGCACTCAAAGGCCACTACCAAGACTGTTGGTAAGTAAGAGGTCTGGTATAAAGTACCGTCCCTCCTCCAAAGGCCCATTGTTACTAGTAAGGTCCACCACAGTTGGAACATCAGCCCACTTATTCAATTTCCCATGTCCCCCCTTCCTCCAAGGTTCCTTAACTGTGGTTTGCCAGATGGTATTGTATCCAGGTCATTTTTTCCCGCTCCCCTCCAGGATACACCCTTTAGATGTCCAGAATTTTCTGGCTTCATTTGTTTTTGTACCATGCTTCTAAGGCAACCATGTTGTTCACTGTTCCATCTTTCAGTCCCTTATTCTGTCTGCCCCATTATGATCCCCTCTTCCCCATATCGTCTCTGTATTGTATCATATTTGAATATTTCCACTCTTTATGTCCCTCTGTCTCAATAACATGATCCCTCTCTCTTGTCCCATTTTATCCATTCCCCATGAACTCCAAGTGCTCTTAATGACCTATGCTATGTGTCCCCCCACCCCTTACCTCATGCATCGGTGTTGTCCAGGCATCAGCACCTCAGCATATTTTATTACAAGGATCATCTTCTCGGACTTCACAGCACTTCACATCAGAGCATCTCCATGCTGGAGAGGTCTGCCATACCTTCGGTGGTCCCAATTGTTTCTATTCACCAAGAGCCAGCAAAAAAATAAAAGAGGTAAAGCAGTATCACTGCAAGCAATATAAATTGTCATCCACTTAATAGTAAAGCACATACTGCATAAATCATTAGGAAGCACGCTCACCTCTTAGTATTCCATGGTTGAGGTGGCCCATATATGTTCCAGTGCTTCTCTGTCTACTATGAAATGACTTCTCCCCTCTTGCCCCTTTAGCTGTCTCCACCTTATAGTGGCAAATGTATCAATTAGAACTGGGTCCACTTTTTTTTTATTACTTCCCCCATTAATCTATTAGTTATCCTCTTGCCACCCCTCCCCCTTACCTTCTTTGTAAATTATTGTTTCGGAAGTATAGCTTTCTATTATTAAACCCTTTAAAGTGCTCTTTCTTGCAGCTGTTCAGCCGTTACTTGTCAGGCAATCTCCTCACATAAATACCTGTTTGTTGCATGTAAGGCATTCTTCTGGCTGGCTTGCTGCTGCACTAGGAAAGAGAGATAAGGTTTTAAATATACATATTGAACAACATAGACTCTGAATCGAGGGGGGAAGGGTGGGACAGAACAAGGAAAGGTAGTTAATTCATGCAGTTGCAGTATCAAAAGAACAAGGCAATCATAAGTGAAAAAAGTTCAATGTCCTTCATGAGATCCCTTCATTCATACTGAATGAGGCATGAGTACTGTTCCTAAGTTATTTTATAAGCTACAGCACAAGCAGTTTCAGCACTTATCTAATCAGGTGGTTTCCATTATTTTCTTGCGTTGTCCCGATGTACTAGTGAACTGCTCTAGTAAGGCTTGAATGTCCGCCATAGTTTTGCCCGCAGAACCTCATCCTGCTGCACGCAAATTCCGACAAGACACAGTCTGCCAGCTTTGAGATCCCCCCTTGTTGACCAGCCATCTGATTTCTTTTCCACTGGTCCAATGGAATACCATGGTCCTGTAGTGCTATCGTAGCCTCCTCCAGTGTAGAGCAAAGTTGGAGTTCTCCTCCCAGAACACTCGAATCCTTGCAGGGTAAGGGGTTTGAAATTTAATCTGATTATTTGCAAATATTGTAGTCCCTGCTTTTGAATCTTGGGAGGATAATCTTGTTCAAAGTATAAACATGCAGCATTGTATCTTACATCCCCTTTCTGTCAGGCCAGTCTAAGGACCTCTTCCTTTACACGGTAGCTGGAGAATTTCATAATAATTGTTCTTGGCCTGGCAGAGGGGTCCGTGGGTTTGTGGTACGGTGCCCGATATGCCCCCTCAATTCTTTTTTTTAAATATAATTTTTATTCAAAGCACACATAAACAGTCATATCAAATACAAATTATAGAAACACTGATATTCACGCATATCATTGATGAGGTTACAGAGACAGTAATCTTAGGGGGACATTTTCAAAGGAGATGCACCGGCACATCTTAAGAAATGCACCGCAGCATGATATTCAAAGGGAAGAGATGTGCCACACATCTCTGGCTGCACCCAAGTGCAGTGATAATGTATGTGGTGCATCTCGAGGCGACATGCATCATGAATATGCGGCACATCCCCATATTCACTCAAGATGTGCGACGCAGCTGCCCGTGCATCTTGGAGATGTGTCGCACAAAGTTAGGCATGGAAGAACCATGCCTAAGTCCTGGCCACCCACAGGCAGGCTGCTGTACTGCACACAGCAGCACAGCAGCCGCCAGTCCCTGCAGCCCAGTGGCAATCCCCCCCCATCTTTGAACCCTGATCGTGGTGTACATATGAAAATATTAAAGTCCTCATTCCCTGGTAGGCTAGTGGAACCCCCTTCCCACCAATTCCTGAACCCTGATCGTGGTGTACATATGAAAATATTACAGTCCCCATTCCCTGGTAGGCTAGTGGAACCCCCCGCCCATCCCCTAACCCTGCCCGTGGTCTACATATTAAAAGTAATTGTCCCCATTCCCTGGTAGTCTAGTAGAACCTCCTCAATCCCTGAACCCTGTTCACTGTAACAGTACCTATGTCCCCCTTTCCATAGTGTAGTGGCCTCCCCTCCCATCCTGATCCCCGTTCGAATTATTAATGTAACCCCCACCTATTTCCATAGTGTAGCATCCCCTCCCTGTACCAATCCCGTTTGACTAAAAACAAATAATTTTCCCTAGCCTTTTTTCCATAGTGTAGTGGCCCCCCATGCACTCGGGCACCCACATCCCACCCAGCTCCCCTGTCCTAGCATGGCCAGTCAGCCAGTGAGCAGCATAGCCCTCCATATACCTCCATGGCTGCCTGCAGACTGAACTGTCATTGACAGCGTACAATATAGACTATATGCCCATTGGTTGAACTGAAGCCAGTGGGTGTGTAGTCTATACTGTACACTGTCAATGATAGTTCAGTTGGCAGGCAGCCGTGGAGGTGTGCGAGGGACTGTGCTGTTCACTGGCTGACTGGCTGTGATGGGACGGGAGTGCAGAGTGGCATATGGGTGCCTGAGTGGGTGGTGGGGTGGGGGCTACCACCATGGAAAAAAGGCTGGGAAAATTATTTTTTTTTATTCAATTTGGGATTGGTAGGGAGGGGATCCACTATACTATGGAAATGGGTGGGGGTAAAATAATAGTTTGAATGGGGATTGGGACTGGAGGGAGATCCCTACACTATGGAAATTGTGGAGAGCACAATAGTTTGAACGGGATCGGATGGGTGGTCCCTACACTATGGAATAGGGGTGGGTTATGGAGGTTCATGACACGGGACTGTGTGTGTGTGGGGGGGCAGGCTGCTTGGTGCATCCTGCCGGGTGCATTCCTGCAGAATGTATGCAAATGTAGCCATAATAAGAATGCAAATGGCCCGTTTGTGCCGTGCATGCCTAATGGGTGCATTTGCATTTTTCTGATTGAATATTGGGAATTTGGAACTGGTGCATCTGGGGATGTGCCATGCATCCCCATTCCACATACTCAGGCCACCCCCCCCGAGATGCACTGGTGCATTGTCAGTGGCCCCCATTTGCACTGCCTGCTAGGATTGCTATATTCAGATGAGATGCGTGATCATGCATCTCATTTGAATATTGCATTTTTTTGCGCCAACCCATTTATTTAGGCGGCGCATCTAGATGTGCCGGGCATCCCCCGGGGCTTTGAATATGGGGGTCTTAGATTTTATGATGTCTTAATTCTTTAAACATCACCATGACAGCCTTCAGACACTTCCACAAAAGAGGAGGAAAGAATCCCACCCCCATCCCATTTCCCTCCTCCTCATTAAGGGCAGCACCCCTCTGCATTCTGCAGGAGGTCGTTCAAGGAACAAAAGCAGAATCTATCTGGGCCATGTACCAAACCCATCTCTGCCATTTTACTCTGAAAACATCCAATTTTCATGGAGACCTGGCTGGAAGTGAGAGTACTTCTATGAGTAAGTCCTGGATGAATGTACACATGTTGGTTGTTGTTTCTGCATTGTCTGGCAAGGCTGACAATCGTAGATTGTCCCTGCAGGATCTGGCCTCCAGATCTAAAAATTTTTCCTGCAAGGCCTCAGTCTGTTGTAATAGGGCATCCACCACCATACTCATCTGTCCTGCACCATGTTTCACTGCTCCCACCCGCTCGTCAGCTTCCTCAATTATTTTTTCAACTCCAGTGAAGCGATCCTGGATTTTTTTGAATTCTGCTTTGTTTTCTGACTGAGAGACTTTAATTTCATGCAGTAAAGTCTCAAATCTGTTTGTGGTGAGCCGCTGTTCCTTCCATTCGGTGTCATATCCTGGGCCATGCCTGCTGATAGGATCCACTGCGACTCCCGTCTGAACTTAAGGCACAGTATCTACAACCATCCTCTGCCATTTTCATCTTTTCAGACCTGGATCTCGTGTTCTTGGCATCTCCTCTGTCCTTTGTTGACTTATTTGTCTATTTTACCATAGTTCATTAATGAAGAGAATTAATTTAATCCTTAGAAGGAAGGGAGCTCTCCTGGTTAGGCTGCTATCCCGGTCATGATGTCAGCAGAAGTCAACTTTGAACTGTTTAAACAAGTGTAAATCAAAGAGGTTAGGTGTTTATATTTTGAAACCTGTCTGATCTATCATTTTGAATGTTCCTGAATAGCCTAGGTCACATGGTTATACGCTACCTGTCACAGGTGGTTGGCTGATGTGGTGGAATTTGGATGCCCCTAGAAGTTTGGGGAGAATAGTTAAGGAGCATTTTGGGGATTGTCCCTGAGATTAGGGAGTGTAGGCTCTAGCTGGCAAGTCCACAATGGGAAGAAGTTTGGCATTAAGGTACCGAGGCAACCAAAAAAGACTGTGTGAGTAGCAAGACCTGGTTGGAGTGGAAGACCAAAACTTTCATTTGGTGCAAAAATGAAGGAGCCAGTAAGGGCACCTAGAAGGGGTTGAAACATAGACACTTCTTTGGCTGTTATGCATGCAGTGTCCCTGCAACTGGAATGAGTACCTGGGCAAGGTAAATTTTCCTTGTGGTTATAAAATCAGTCTGCACAATGTGGTGTGTTTTTTTATTTCTTCTGGGAGTGGCTCTCCTGAGGGGGTAAAGCCATACATTGAAGATGATAAATCTTGTAGCTCTTTTGGAGGACATGAAGAGGGAGCAACTAGTGAAGTCCCCAGCAGAGAAGGAAGACTGTCTGGGATGGTTAGAGTCCACTCCCCAGAAAAACTGAACCAACCACAAGTACTACAAGCTGCAGTGGAAGCACCCTCTGTACTCTAAGGACTTACACAGATGTCGGTCCAAGCCGAGAAGCCATCTGAAGGTAGTGGTAAAGGGTCGGGGGGAGGGTATCAAACGGTTGTGAGTATGTTGACTACATGTGGAGAAACTCAGTGTCAGAGCCAGGATTTTAAAAAGGATCCTGCAATCATAATGATAGGGGTTAGAGTTAAAGGCACTGGGCTGTTCAGCAAAGAGTCAGAGTGCTTCTGTATCTATTTTCTTGTATTGAGCATGGTAACTCTGGGAAGTAGACCATGTTAAAGTTAATTTTTATTGTATAAGAAATAAATGATAGCATGTTGAATTGCTTGCATGTCATTTAAATGTCAAAGAAGGCTCCTGCTGCTGCAGGAGTTTTAGCAATGCTGGATCCGCTACTGGAGAAACTGTTAAAACTGTTTGTTTCTGGTGTGGGCAATCAGCAAGGGTAGATTTTTCATGGTCATGGGCCCTGTGCACAACAGTAACCATGGGCTTCCCAACTGAGGATTGTAAAAAGACTGTACTCAAAACAACTCCTCCTGGCCTTGACCCCCTGATCACTATAGAACCCACTACCCATGTAAGTAGAAGTACCACCAGGTCCACCTAGTCTGTGTCACGGTGCAGAACCTTGCTTTGCCAAAGGGCTTTCCTGTACCAAGCCCCTTCATGGCTCACTGAAACCCCAATGTCCATCACCCAGCTCCCCACCCTTGCACTTTCAAAATGACCCTTAAGACTTATCTCCTTGAGCTGTCCAACTGTGAATGCCTCTGACCATTAACTAGCTGCGCCCAATATTATTTTCCGCCAATGCCAGACTGTCTATTAAATATTAGGTGATTATCCTACTATGTGCTTCGACCCAGGTCAGCTTAACCTTAGTATCTGTTGTTTTACACTTTCTACTGTTTAACTTTATGTTCATTATTGCCAGTCTTGTTACCTGACAGTATGTTTACAGTGATGATATGACAAGGGTCCTTGCTCGCAATACTTGTCCTCCTTGTTGTTAGAATAAGTGTCCAACTTCTTCATTATTGTTCTGTAACAAATGTTCTATCTTATGTACATTTATGTTTCTGACGGTTATACCACTTGTTATTCATCTCTTGTACTCAACTGTATGTTTCATGTCCATGTTCTGCCCACTATGTATGTTTGACATGGAACCTTTGCAAATGAGTTTTTGACTCAAAGGTTGTATTCCAAATCTTTAATAAATAAATAAACTGTGTAAAACAACCTATAACTCCTGTTATCACCACTGTGGCTGGAGGCACAGTACCAAGGCTCACCAATCATCCAGTACGTTTCATGATCACAAATGCAGTCCCTTCTGACCAAAGGACAGATAAGTCCCAGGCTTGTCAGAGCTTAAATTGTCTATGTAGGGCGGTGTCACAAATGTAATTACTATATACTAGTGATAACAGTTGAATTGATAAATACTTACAAAAAAATATCACTTTCTAATTCAAAATACACACTCCAACAATAGTCATATTTGATAGCCATTTCCACTATGGGCAGACTAGGTGGATGTTTAGTCTTCCTCTGCTGTTATTGTATATTTTATCAGCATATTCATTTGTTATTTTATTTATTTTCTTCACATACTCTATTCCACTGACCACAGCCCTCAGCCCACAAATATCAAAATAAGGATGCAGTTTAGTGGATCATGGATGGAACACACACACACACACACACACACACACACACACACACACACCACCCACAGCACTTTCTCTCACAGCACAAGTTAAGCTAAGCAAAGCCAGTCACTTTTGTTTTGAAGTTAATGCATACCACTAGAACATAGTACAGCTAAGTATTTTACAGCAGTCCATTAATCGTACTGTATTAGTGAGTCAACGTTGTGGATAGTAGTACACCAAACAACTGCAACTATTTCCCTCCCACACACACCATGCATAATGTAAGAGGCTTGACTGTGTGCCAGTCACACAATAAATACATTTACGAACTGTGCAGGTGGTAACCATGAGTGGAGCATGTGATGCAAAGTAAAAATAGAGTTCTAAACTGAGTCCCTCCCTCAAGACTACTGCTACTTGCACATACTACTGACTAGACCTCTCCACTTGCCTCCCTCCCTGCCTCCAGAGTTGCTTAATGGGTATTTGGAGGGGAGAGAGTACTTTTTCTGAAATAAAATAATACAAAAGAAAAAAAAGCAATTTTCAGGCTATCTGCCAACTGCCCAAATCACCAACTGAGCTGTCAACCATCTAGTGCAACCTTAGACTAGGAGTACCATGGGCTGGATTTAGTACCAGCAGACCATCAGCTAGGTAGCATAGCATTTTGGCAGCCCACCTCTGAGTCCTCAGGCTCACTGCTCCTTCTCCTCTGACTGTTTTGAGTTACAGGAGCAGACTCTCATGGATGGTCCTGGGTCCAGGACAATGTGATGATGAGAATGACAGCCTATGGCTGCTCATCTAAATGCTGCACCTGCAAACAGCTGACTGAGTCTTAGGTGACTGTGACTGCCACCAAATTCAAAACAGCCACCACCTGCTCTAATCTCTGTGCAATCGCTGACTTTTGCGGCCTCAGCCGCTGCTTCTGGCAGAAATCAGAATGGCTTTATGGCACATGTGCATAGTCAAGTGAGACACAGGATAGACAAAGCGAGGTCAGGGCACAGTCACCCAGATGGGATGCACTAGTTGTGACCCAGGTGGTGTCACAGATGGTCATTCCCCCTCAACTTTGGAGACGTAGTCCTCTTTCTCCTCCTTTTGCCAGGCAACAGAAAAATCTCTGATAAATTACTGCTGCATGGAACTGTGGCTCTTAGCAGTTGGCACAGCTTAGAAAGGGTCCCCAGAAGACACAGGCCCTATGCCCAGGTGTACTTGGCATAACAGTAAATCTGGCCCTACTTAGAGTGCATCCACAGTCTTTGTCTGATTCAGGAAGGTGACTATGAGGAATGCAACACTGTCACCTACAAAAGTGGATCCCAGGTTATTAACCAACAATTGTCCCTGAGGTTACCCAGTGGGAGAAGTGTATTAAAAGTGAAGTCAGTGTACGTTAAAGGGAGAAAACGGATGAAAACAGCTCCCCTGGTACTCTCAGGTGTGGAAGGGAGAACAGAAATGTGGGAGGCTATACCTTGTTATGTCTGTGGTAAAAGCAGCTTTGATGTACATGATTACATGGAATGTAGTTATGCAGCAAAGGCTGGTACTGAAGGAAATACTCTAAATAGAAACATAGTCACTAATGTGGACTATAGCAATAGCACCCAAATGCAGGCTGAGGACCAAACATTTAGGACCTAGTCAGATTTAGGGGTGGGTAGGCTTTGGTGAAAGAAACACTTATGGGCTCACATGTGTGTTAAGGGGAGACTGAAACAAGGGATTCATGTATTCAGGGGAACCCTAAAGAATACCTTACTGCCCCATGGTGAAAACATGTAATGAGGAATGTATAAGTGATTGGAAAAGTTTCACAGGGTGGTTGCCTTGAGAACTGTGAAAATGGTGGACCTGCGCACAGATGGGTCTAATGGGAGGACTTTGCCCATAATTCAGTGAGAGGGAATAAACTCCTCCCACTACTTCAGTAAAAGCCAGCCTCTTCCTGAAATCTATGCTCAGAGTGTTTTGAGCTCCTGAGCTGTGTGGTCTGCATGGCTGTGCCCCTTCTTTTCCCATTATTTTCCCCTTTTGTTTCTCCTCTTTCGCCTGTGTTCCATACCTGTCCTTTTTTGCTCTGCTGTTTTTCACTGCTCTGGCAGCCCCATTCTCAGTGGTTCTTCCCACCCCTCCCCCTACTGTTACTTTTTCTTGCCTTCCTCTTTCTACTTCTCTTCCTCGATTTGTTGTTTGCTGTCCTGCCACCCATGCAGCGCTCTCATCACCAGTCCTCTCACCCCCATACCTTCTTCCTCCTCTGGTCTCTCCTGGGTTGGTTTCTCTGATCTGTGTCCTGTTGCTGCTGCTGTTTTTTTTTGGGGGTCTCTTTGTCACGTGTCCCTGGTGCCATCCACATAGTTGCAAGATTGTTACATGATTGATGTCACCAGCCGGCATGAAACAATAAAAAGCTGCATGTCAACAAAGAAGCTGGATCAGCATTGGCATTCATTCACTTTAAACTGCTTTCAATGCTTCAGTTAGCTTCAAGCTTATTTCTCCAACCATTCATTTATTTCCAACAGCTATCAGTATTATAAATTGGCATTAGGTTATCCCTTATAGTCTATATAGTTCCTAACCATCACTGTAGAACCGTGCAGTCAGAACAAAGTGGCTCTGTCCAAAGTAAGACGTTAACAGTCTCTATCGAGCCTTATCCTCCAGTGGGTCACACCAGTGTTTCAACATCATTTATCTTCTCCAGGGTGTTAAGCACAAGCGTAATTCGATTATAATATCATAACATACATCACAGCCTACAATATATTAACAGGTTCTGCTATAATATGCATTTCTAAACTTACAATATTCTACATCCATAATGTTCTAAATCGTAAACACCCAGCTACATAAACAGAATAGTCGATCAAGTTCTCCATAAGCAAAGCAGTGGAAAGAAAAGTAATAATTTCTGATTCTCACTTGTTTAATTTCTAATGTCGTAGCATATGCAGTGTTTCCTCTGGTATACATTTCTATGTGTTTCCTCTTACAGCTCTGTTACTGCTGCCTTCCCCCTTTCAGTTTCATCCTGTCTTAGTGTTTGCTTCAGTTCTGCTCCTTATCACTTTGCCACTCATTACTCCTGCTGTCAGCTTCCTAGCCTAACAACTCAGGCCTCCATATTCCTACTCTTTCAACTCCATTTCAACTCCTAGCAGTCAGACTTCTACCTCTCTGTCCTTCAGCAGCCCTCACCAGCAGCTCTGTCAGACTCCATCTCCCTACCTTGTACCTCAAGAAGTCTACCAGCGTAGTTCTTCAACTGATATGAGATTCGGAGCTTAACTTCGTCTGCAAGTGGCATGAGCTCAACCTGCAAGGCTTAAACTGAACACAACCCTACTACAGCTGTACATCTCTGCAATGTCCAGTAACTGGCCGTAGCTGCCTGGTATTCATTCTCCTTCTCAGCGCCACCAGTGGTAACGCTCCCCAATAAATGTGTCAGAGAGTGCATTGTTCCGTATCCTTCCAAGGTTTGTAAAAGGCTGAAGTTCATCCAAAGTGCAGTATGAAGAGATATGCTGGCATTATGGCCTTTTCCACTCCTACTTGTTCTACATCTTCAGATTCTAAACGAGGTTCTCAGGGTTTCCCTTGGACGTCTTCAGTCTCACATCCATCTTGTAAAACCTTTACATCTATACTCCATGAAGCCTTTACCAGTGTTACTTGTTTTACTTCTTTAGACTCTGAAGAAGGTCCCCCTCAGACTTTTTCAGACATGAATCCATATTGCAAAAGACCTCCACATCCATACACCAAAAAGTATCTACCACTCCTACTGGTTCTACATCATCAGATTACAAAAAGGTCCTCTGGATTCCCCATGGGTGTCTTCAGTCACACATCCATCTTACACAGACCTTCACATCCATACTCGTCGAAGTCTCTACCACTCCTGTGGCTTCATCCACCAGAGGCAGGAGTCTGCCTGTTAATCTATTTGCATTGTATAAAATTCTCTCAACATCTCAATCTTGTTTGTCAAATCTATGACTCGGCATCATAATCCATCCATGATGTATCATCTCACTCAAGGCTAGGCTTCATCTGCCAGAGTGAGATTGTGTAACTTTCGTTATTCAGCAACATCTTCCCACAGTTTTCAACTCATTTGAGACTTGAGGCTCGACTTCGCTTGTCAGAGGAGATTCTGCAACCTGCAAGCCAACTGTATACAGCTGTATATTCAGTCCATGACAGTATCCAGTATCCAGTCCTCGCTGCTGATGTTCACACCTTTCAAATTTACCAGCAGTAATACTTCCCATGAACTGTGTTAGAGGATGCGTTTTCTATTCTGTACAATTTATGTCAGCCTTGAATTCCTCAGCTAGAGGATCACTTATCCAAAGTGCACTTGAAGTCCTAGTAGCCCCATGACAGCTCAGCTTCTATTAGTTTCATCATCAGATACTGGGGAAGGTCCTCAGGGTTCCCCTCAGACATCTTCAGACAAACTCAGTTGTACAAAAATTGCCATTTGTTCCTCTGATCAGAGTCTGCCCTCTGAATAGCAATATGAAAGTGTCTGCTAACACTTGTCTTCTCCACTCCTACTGTTCTATATCTTCAGACTCCAAAGAAGGCCCTCTGGGTTCCCCTTGGGCTTCTTCAGATTCGCATCCAATCTGTAACAGACTTCCTCTTCTTTCATCAATACTACAGCCTCATCTTTCAAAGAAGGTTCTCCAGGCTCCCCTCGGACTTCTTCAAGCATGCATTCATCTCGCTAAGGCCACACAACCATCACTCAACAAAGTTCAACTGTGTCATGCCTTATGTCTAAATTTGGAAACTTCAGCATTTCACCTTCAGTTCAGCCAGAAATAACCATTTGATTTGCAGCTACTACATCTCCGCTGTCCAACAGTCCTACTCCTAACCTGCTTTTCCCAGCAGTTCCTGATGCTCTTTTGCAATTCGAGAGTTGTAGCTTAGGCTCACCGCATCTATATGAGAGTTACAGACATATTGTTTCTTGAAGCTTGCCTTCCTTGTAGCCCTCTTCTGCTCCAGTTCACATTATCTGCTTTCCTCCCATTCACCAGCTACATCAAAGGAAGATGCTCCTCTGAGTGCCACATCATCCAAATGGCTTATTTATTTCACAGCTGCCAATTAGTCAGAATCCAAGTCTCAAGTTCTCCTCAGCCTCTTGAGTTCTTGTTCGGGTTCTCAGCAAGGATATCCTAGATGGACAGATGTAAATCTGATTATCATCTTGCAGAAGATGTTCTTTCATATTGAAATAGAAAGAGCTCAGCAGTATTTAAATCTTGGAATTGCCCTCGCTTCCTTCTGACATCACAATGTACATCATTCTGCTTTCATCTGAAAGTGAGGTACCAAACTCATTTATTTATTGACATCCAGGCATTTCTATGAATATCATCAGTCCTTCTCCTCAAAGCTACCACCATATAAACATGTTTACATTAAGATAAACTGAGTTACCCTGACTGACAAACTGTTTTTGTTCACCTACTGAGCTCTAAGCATACTCCTGCCCTTTGTGTGGCTCCTTACCAGTTGCCTAATCATTTCCCTTGAACATCCACTATTCAGCTAGATTATTAAATCAGTTGCAATGACTCCTGTTTCTTCTCCTCTTGTCACTGTTCCATAGGATTACTTGCCTTCTTTCACCTTCACTCAGATACACAACAAAAACATTAACTAACCTAGAGCAAAATACATACTAACATACTAAAAGCCAACAGAATAGGCCTGATGGTCTGTCGTGTCTGCTCGGTAGCCAGACCCTATTGGGTGCTTGTTCTCCCAACCCCCCAGCCCCAGAGAGGGTAATCTTTGGCTTCAGTTTACCCTTGCACCTGTTCCACCCCTTCTTGAAGCCCTCCACTGTGCCCTCCTCCACTAGACTCCTGGGCAGTGCATTCCATGGCCCCACCACCCTCTCAGTGAAGTAATGTCTTCTTCGTTCTCCCCTGTAATTTCCCCCCTCCAGCTTCCACTCATGCCCCTTTAGTCTGAACATCTCTTTGGCTCTGCCCCTTTTTATCCCTTTTACAAATTTGAAGACCCCTATCATGCCCCCCGTCTCTCCTCTCCTCCAGCGAGTACAGCCCAAGCTCTTCCAGCCTTTCCTCTTAGGTCCTCTCTGTCTCATGCCCTGAATCATCCTGGTTGCCTTCCTCTGGACCCTCTCCAGCAGTACTGTGTCCTTCTTGAGGTGAGGTCTCCAGAACTGCATGCAGTACTTGAGATGCGGCCTGACCAAGGCATTATACAAAGGGAGGATCAGCTGCCTCCTCCTGGATGTAATTCCCCTGGCTATGCAGCCCAGAATCCTGTTTGCTTTTGCCGCAGTTCTTCTGCAGTTTTCAGTGTTATTCATTTTGGCGTCTATCACCACTCCCAGATCCCTTTTACTTGTTGTGGTTTGCAGTGAGACCCCCCTACGGTGTATACATGACCTGGGTTTCTGACCCCCAGATGCAGCACCCTACACTTCCCTGGATTAAACCTCAGTCCCCACCTCCTTGACCACCCCTCCAGGGTATCCAGGTCCCTCTGGACTGTCTCTATTGCTTCATCCCTGTCTGCTAGTGCTCCCAGTTTTGAGTCATCCACAAAGAGGCTCATCCTACTCCTAACCCCCCTCCCTATATCCAAGACATAGGCATTGAACAGGAGTGGCCCAGTACCGAACCTTGGGGGACCCCATTGAAGACCTTCCTAGGGGAGGAGACTATCCCACCAACCACTACCCTCTGTGTTCACCCCATTAGCCAATTTTCTACCCATCTAAGCAACTGTTCTCTCACCCCCACCCACCTCAGCTTTGTTGACAACCCGATATGGGGGACCGAATCAAACGTCTTACTGAAAGCCAGGTATAGGACATCCACCGGTCTTTGTCAGTCCAGGGTCCCCGTCACCCAGTCATAAAAATCAATGAGGTTGGTCTGATACGATCTCCCCAGGACAAAACCATACTGTTTGTCATCCAGGTGCCCCAACCTATCTAGTTGCCTCTTGAGCTTCTCCTTGATGATGCCCTCCATTAGCTTGCCTACCACAGAGATTAGGCTGACAGGCCTGTTATTTCCAATCTCCTCCCTATACCCCCTTTGTGGATAGACACCACATGAGCCACCCTCCAGTCTTGAGGCACCCATCCTGTCTGCAGAGAAGCATTAAAGAGTGCAGCTAGTGGAGCTGCTAGTTCGTCCGCCAATTCCTTCATAACCCTTGGATGCAGCCCATCTGGTCCCGGTTCTTATCAGTTTTTAGCGTCCGAAGGGCCTCCCTCACCCTATCCACTGTGATTTCTCCCTCCCAATCTACCCCCTCATTTAAGTACCCATCCCCTTCTAGTCTCAGCCTGGCCTGTTCCCCAGCATCCTCTGGTCCCCTAGACTGCATCAGACCTCTTGGCTCTGCCGTCTCCCCTACCCTCCCATCGGGCTGAACGGATCCTCTGTCTCCCTCCATAAATATCGAGGCAAAGTACTCATTTAGCACCTCTACCTGATCCCCCACCTCCTGTGCCCATTCCCCAGTCCTAATCCTGGAGATTTGTGCCTTCCCTTTTCTCTTCTCCCCTATGTAGCTATAGAATTCCTCCTTCCCCCCCGGATATCCCTAGCCAGGTTTTGCTCTATCCTCACTTTCGCTCCCCTCACCAATCATGTGACCCTTCTAGCTGTTAACTCATTCTCATCTCTCTTCCTATCCTCCCTGGAGCGCTTCAAACATGCATAGGCAGCCTTTTTATCCCTCACTACCTCTTGCACATCCCTGGTCCACCAATACAGCTTGTTGGCTCTACCATTCTTATGCCTTACCCTTGTACAGGAGCTAGTAGCCTCCTGCACCCCTTTCTTAATGGTCTCCCACAAGCTACCAGCATCCATGTCCAGCCTAATCTTGTCCAAGGTCCCCCATAGAATCCTGCCCATGCCCACGAAGTCCGCCCCCTGAAGTCCACTACTACTGTATTAGAGTGGCTATCATCCCCCACCAGACACAGCAGAAACCAGACCGCTGCGTGGTCACCACCTGCCAGTGGGCTACATACCTCCAGACCCCTTACCTGGTCACTGTCTGTTAGGACAACGTCCAGTATCCTCTCCACCCTAGTAGGTTCCCCCACCTGCTGGACCAGGAAGGCATCCTGAAATACATCCATCAGTCTCTGTTCCCTGGCCACCGTGGATGTCATAGTGTCCCAGTCTGCCCCCAGCATATCAAGGTCACCCATGACCACCACCCTCCCTTTTCCACGGTCACAGTGCCCCTTGATATTCTCAACTAGTTTGTCCTCCAGGGCCTCATCCATCGTGGGGAGTCTGTACACCACCCCATTTTCAATCTTTTACCTCCCCTCATTTGCAGGGTTGCTTAAATCACTTCCACCCACCTACAGCCTCCTCCACTCCACTAACCACTATGTCAGTTTTGACTATCAGCGCTACACCCCCTCCTCTTCCCTCTTCTCTGTCCCTCCTGAATATTGTGTAGCCCTCCAAGTTTAGGTCCCAATGATTTTTCTGGGTGGCCCTTGTCTCAGTAATCACCACCACATCCACTGATCCCTCAGCCAGCAGCATCTGGAGCTCTGGCATTTTGTTGCCCATGCTCCTGGCATTGATCAGGACCATCCTCCACCCCATCCCCCCTTCCCTCTCCAAATGTCTCAGCCTTGCCCAATCCCTACTAGCCCTTTCCTGCACAGCTCTGGCTGTATTTAATTCACAGTCACCTGCCCTCATTTCATGCCCTAGACCTGAACCTTGAGCAGCCCTCCTGGTTCCATTCCTTCACTTAACCCTCCCCCCTTTACAAGTTTAAACCCCACCTCTTTACTATGAATCCAGTGAGTTTTAGTTTCAAGATCTCCCTCCCCTCCAAGTTGAAGTGTAGCCTATCCCTGGCATATAACCCCTTGTCCTCCCATGTATCCCCCAGTCCCTCACCAGCCCATACCCTTCTGCCCTGCACCAATCCCTGAGCGATTGGTTCACCCCTCTAAGTTTATGCTTGGTCTCCCCGGATGTCCTAGGTACTGGTAGAATCTCTGAGAAGGAGATTGAGCTTCCTATAGAGTGACAGACCCTGGCCGGTTCCCGAAACCTCGCCTGGATTTCCAGTTCACTGTTCCCCTCAAGTCATTTGTTCCCAGATGTATTAGGAAATCAGGGGATCCCCGCATTCCATGCTAATAGTATAGCTGGAATTTGGCCTGGCCTTGTGTATGGATAGACCTGGGATACATTTAGCTTTCACTGGGATGCTTTTTCCATCCCCTGCCCCCTCCCACTGGATGCCCCTGGTCATGGAATCACCCAGCAGAATCATCTTCCCCCCCCCTTTTACTGGCCCTTTTCATTCCTTCCAGGCTCTTCCTTCTGTTGTCAACTCCCACTTTACTCCTCCCACCCCCCTTCAGCCCAGGGATCACTAGTCTGCATGTGCTCTACCATGCTCTTTCTTCTGCCTACAGCTCCCAGCTTGCTCCTCGCCCCCCCCAACCTGCTGGGTGGCACTGATTGACCCCCCAGATCTCCCCTGGACTCCCTTTCTGGGCCAGAATCCACAGGTCTCCCACCCAGACACTGTTCTACTGCTTCCCTCCTTGCCTCCATCCCCCATCTGCTCTTGCATCCCCCACCCTGTCTGCTGTATTTCTCCCTACCCTCCCTTCCTCCCCCCACCTCCCCACCCCACTTCATCTGATTCCTCCCACCTGACTCTGGCCTATCTAGAGTACTCCCTACTGCCCCTCTCCTTGGCTGACTTCCCCAACCTGAGTGCCTGCCTGACCCTAATTCTCCCTCCCCGCCTCATCCTGCACTCCCCATCCCTCTTCCTCCCTCCAACCTAGGCTCATGTCCTCCTCCATCCCCTTTTGTGGATGTGTTACCTCCCTACCCTCACCCCCGGCTTGCTGACCAAACCCTCTCTGTCTGCCTGCTCCTCCTGTTCCGCTACCTCTCCTGCCCCTAACCCCCGGCTTGCTGATCAAACCTCACTATCCACCTGCTCCCCCTCCTCCAGTCTCTTCCACCTCCTCTCCTGGATATTGCAGGGTGAATCTATTACTAGTGTGATGTTTGCCCCGACTTCTCTCGCCTGTCCCTCCCTCCTTGGCTCCCTCTGGTTGGCCACCTTCCTACAAAGTGATTTCCGTCCATTGCTTGTATCGTGCCCCACCCTCCAGAGTACCCATAATGTCCATGTCCACCTGTTCCCTTGCGGTATACCAAATGGCCTTGACTACTCTCGTGAGGTCCTTTCCACACCTTCCTCCCCAATCCTCCCCTCACGCCTTCCAGCTGCCTTCTGATCCCTCGACCTCCTCCCTATGTCCTTCCAGCTGAAAACACACTGGACACCCTCTGAACCTCCATGCCCAATTTAAGATTATTGCCTCTGCACCCTGTACACCCAGTCACCCTAGCGAAGATGCCCGCTCTGGCCAGTCCCAAGTCCACCCTCATTTTGGTGTGCACAATACAACCCTCTTAGTCAGTAGTACACAAAGACCCTAGCTGTTTGTCCCCTCACCCAGCAGGATTCAGATCATAACAATTCTCCCTCTTTCCCTACAGCAGCCAGTTTTTCAGCCCTAATAGTCAGTTCACAAGCAAAAATTTTGCCCACCCTAACAGTGATTAGTAGCAGTAATCAGTGCACACAGTTTGCCTACTCCCTCAGCTGTAGACAACTTACACAATTTTACTATCTGCTATAATATGCCCCTTCTTGTAGCAGTAGAAAATGTTGCCCAAGCAGCACAGCATACAGGACCCTTGTCCTCCAGTCAACAGCAATCATTTCACTAACCATAGTATTAATCAGTTCACACAGTTTGCCACCTCCCTCAGCTGTAGGTAGCACCCAGTCAATTTTTCAATGTGCTTCAATAAGCCCCCTCCCTGGTAGTAGTCACTGGTGCCCTAGCAGGCACAGTGTACAGTCCCTTTTTCCCCAATCAGCAACAGTCCAGTTCACCCAATCTCAACTTGCCCTTCTCAAGGCTCTCCACCCCACCGACCATTTAATGGGGGTCGGGGCTGGGGTGGGTGGTGTGACAATGATCAGCTCTCCTCCTGCTTGCGACTGGGCAAATGGCCTTTATAGCTCTGGACGCACCGTCCAAAATTGTGCCCTTAGCGCTGATTGGCCCCACAGCACAGCTCCCTTCTCTGCAGTGGCCAGCAGCCCTCTGCAACTCCCCAGCTCACTGTCCCGCCACCCGATGTGGCTCTGGTCTGCCTTTTCTGCCTCCAACAACAGCTCATTTTCCAACCACCGATGTGTTCGTGTCTCTCCTGCCGCTGATGCCCGGATTACCTGCCCTGACTAGCTCCAATGATCAGATCTCCTCCTGCTTGTGACTGGGCTAATGACCTTTTATAGCCCAGTCGCACTGTCCAAAATGTGTGCCGTTAGTGCTGATTGGCACCCACAGCACAGCTGCTTCTCTGCAGTGGCCAGCAGCCCTCTGCAATTCCCCAGCTCACTGTCCTGCCGCTGATGCAGCTCCGGTCTGCCTTTCCTGCCTCCAACAACAGCTCGTTTTCTGACCATCAATGTGGTCGTGTCCTCTCCTGCCACCGATGTGGCCCTGGATTGCCTGTCCCAACTAGCTCCAATGATCAGCTCTCCTATTGTTTGTGTAAATTTGTGTAAAATTTGTGTAAACTGTACATATAAAAGGCTACTTAAGTTTGACAGTCAGTTTCTGTCTCATCTACAGTCTTATGGCAATGCTACATCACATCTGCTTCAAAACCATGATCTTGTGATTAGCAAGACAAAATGTTCACTTACCTAGCGCTTACTACCCAAACAACTCATACATTGTTTCAAAGAAGTAATCTTTATTTGTATCTTCCAATCAACTCATGAATCACGTCCTTGCATCCATTATGCTGCCTTGAAAGCATCATGCATTTTACAGTTATTTTATCCAGAATCTGTGCTTCTTCATCATATCCATCTGTCCTTCAGTTACCTTATGCTCATTTACATTTCTTTTCACAGCAAACTTAAACTCCTAACAGCTCTACATCAATGGACTCCATTCTGGAACTCGCCGGACATGCTGCATATTACATCAGTCATTCCTGTCTCGTCAACAGATTGTCCAGCCTTCTCATCTCAAAAACAATTGCTTATGTCATTCACATCTTCTGTGGAAAATGCACACAAAGGGCATTCAAGATAACAAACTACTTCCACTTCAGATACCGACTATCTTCTTACAGGAATTCAGATCATTACTGATTCATCATAATTGGTGCCTAGAGGTCTTTGAACAACTCTTGCTATTTTGCTTTGAGTTTTCTTCAGCCTTTCTGACTTGTCAACCATACAGCAAGATACATCTGAGAGCTGCCTTCTACAGCTTGGACTAAATTCTGATGCTTGTCAGGACAATTCTCCATACAGAATCAGCACCATCAGCATCCATATCACCCCTGCTCCAATATCAAGAATCTTGGAAAATGGACCTAGCAACCCTGATGGTGAAGGAAGATCTAGACATTGTTGTGGTCACTGAAACATGGTACACAGGAAACTGTGACTGGGATGTTACCATACCAGTGTACACACTCTTCTGGAGAGACAGGGAGGGCAAAAGGTGGTTATGTACATCAGAGAAGAGATCAAGGCAATGGAGCTAGGGGGAAGACAGGAAGGGGAAGAAGCACTATGTGTCACATTAGAGATGGGAAATGGCACCACCATGCTCACTGGAGTTGTCTACAGACCCCCAGTACAGAGGGGAAGAAATAGACAGGGTACTAGTGGAAACCACACACAAAATGGTAGAGAAAGGGGAGGTGTTGCTGGTGGGGAACCTAAACATGCCAGATGTTAACTGGAACACATATGCAGCAGTCACTACCAGGAGCAGAGACATCTTGGATGCCCTGGTAGGGGTGTGCCTCAGACAATTGGTGAAGGGAGCCCATACAGGAGGGAGCAATACTAGATCTGGTTCTCAGAAATGGTGACAGAATAACAGATCTATTAGTGGGCAGCCATCTAGGGTCCAGTGACCGCCACACTGTGTGGTTTAAGGTGAAGAAAACTGGGGAGTCACGTGATGCCTCTGATCTTGTGGCTGCACTTCTCCACTGCTCCCACCTGCTTAGCCCTAATTTCACTATTTCTTGGCAGAGAGATCGATTTAGTGTTTGAGAAAGCTTCTCCCAAATACTTCTGGACTTATACAGATGAAATTCTGCTGGGATCCGCTGAAGCTTGGTTACTGAGATGGAATCCGAGATGCGGCAGATCCTGCTGCACCACACACCACCTCTGACCCTGGAAAAGAGCTCCAAAAAATTCATGACCCAAGGTACCTCTTCTGGTGCTCCTCTGCTGCCACACTGCTCTCCTCCCAGCTTACCTTGAAGAAGTCCATATCTGAAATCCAGCCATTAAAAGACTGCTTAAAATTACTCACTGAGGAGATTAAATCACTACGGCTGAACATATCTGCTACTTTGAGGAGAGTCGGTGATCTTGAGGCACGAATCATATTTCTGGAGGTTGGAAAGACCACATTGATCCTGACATAATCCTGCTCATCAGAAATTGTCTAAAGTCAAAAGCAAACTTGAGGACCTTGAAGGATGGAGCAGGAGAAACAACTTAGTCATTTTCAGTCTACCTGAGGATGCGAGGCTAATACACCTGTTAAGTTTGCTCAGAAGCTCCTGGAACATATTGCTGGACCCTCCCAAACAATGCATGCCACATCGTTGAGAGGCACATCGATCCTTGCAGCCCAGTCCACCCCAGCTCTCCCCTAGGTTGTTCATCATGAAATTGCTTAATTATTTAGATAAGTAACACATATTGTAAAAAACTCAGGAGATTCAAGAAATCACATGGGAGGGACACTGGATTAGAGTGACACAAGATTTTCCTGCGACCCGACAAAGGAGAGCCGCCTTCTACCCCATCTGTGTTAAATTACTGGCTGCCACCATTCAATTCAGAATGCTATATCCTTCCAAGTTCCAAGTCCACTGTAAAGACTCTTGGCACATGTTTGAATTGGTGGAGCAAGTGACTACGGAACTAAAGCATCTTCTGCCTGATCTATTCCTTACTACTTGATTGTTTAAGTGCTCCCTGCTCAGCCTACCTGAGGGTGTTGTCAAGTTGGCTGTTCTCCGTGTTTACCAGTTGAGATCCTTATTGGTTTCATCATCTTCAGATATATTTTGTGGGTCCTGGTATATTGCAGTGATGGAGGACTGTAATAACATTTACTCTGTACCCTGATGGAACAGGATCCCTTTGAGAGTCCGCTGAATTAGTAGCTAACCACGTGTGGGATATTTCCTTTTTAGATGGTGCTCCCTCCCCATTATCCCCCAGAGCTTTCACATCTGATGTGCAAGTCACTGTGGATTTTTTCCTTTTGAGTGAATTGCTGCCTTTAGTGACTGCATCATTTTCTTCATTATTCTAGCATCGTTTATTTGACGTATTGTGGAGCTCCGGTTGTTGAGCTGGGCAGTGCATTAATCCAGCTCTCTTCTTCGCACCAGGAATGCTTCACTGCTTCCCCATTCTCTTTAAATACGGGCGACATCAGCTCAGCACAGGTAAATTTCTCTCAGTGGACTGTCTGCTGCCCACTTTGATTTTCCATCTGTTTCAGAGTGACCTGCAAACCTCTTTTGTTCTTCGATCTTTCTGTGGATTTATTTTGCTTTGGACTGGCTTCTTGCATGTAAGACAGTTGGATTAGTGCAGTATGTGGAGTGCACTTTACTTTTCACTGGAACAGTCGGTTCTGATTCATTAGCACTATTGTTATTTGCATTCAAATTATGGTTTATGGAGGACCTTATTTGGAACTGCAGTTTTCCATTATTCACTTGGAAAGGGTCAACCCTGGTTTGTTATATGAACCTGCCACTAAGCTTTATTGTTCAGGGGCTGTTTTGTTTCTACACTGATTGATATATTATTATTTCCTTTGGGGAAAGCTTTGTTATTACTGTACTGTACATGCAATTGGATATCCTCCATGCTATTTTTTTTGTGTTAATTTATGGCTCATCTGCCATATGCATTGTTAATATGCTTCTATATCTCTGTTAAGTTTAGATTTGCTCCTTAATGCTCCAGGTGATGAAGTTGGCTGGCCTTATCCGTATTACATGTTTTAAGGCCAGCCAGGGTTCTTATTTTTTTGGAGTATTGTTGCTAATCTGGGGCATTTTCTGATTATATTGGCTTGGGGCAGTGGTTGGGGTGGGGTGGGAGGTTGACGCTGCTGATGAGGAGGAGGCATGAGCCGGTGAGCTGGGTTGTTTCTTCCTCTGATACCAATGTGGGTTGGTTTTCACTGGTTGGTTTTGTTTTCATATCGGTGGATGGATTTCATATGGGAAGATGGGTACTTAGGTATGGGGAGGAGGAGGTTGTTTTGTCAGGCTGTGGCATCCTGCAGCATGTAAGTATAATCTTATCCCTTTAATTGGGTCTTGTTTTATTAGTCTTTACCTGATGTCAAAGCTTATTGTTCCTTTACACTGGTATTGGATATTATTGGGTGGGGGCACCACGGAGGGAAGGATGGGGGTAATGTTGGGAGTTGGTTACAGTTAGAGCAGCTAATCCTCTGTTTTGGTTCACTTTTTGCACCTAATTATGGTTCTTGACTCCAGTTGTATCCTTTTCAATGGCTAATTATAAGTTTTGTACTAGGAATATTAAAGGTGCTCAGTCCCCTACTAAGTGGACTAAGGTTCTCCTCCACTTACAAAGACTGCAGGCTGATATAGTGCTTCTGCAAGAGTCCCACCTGCTCGCATCCCAGGTTCTCCTTTTTAGGTGGTCCTGGGTGGGACAGGTGTTTGGAGCGGGCTTGGACTCCAGGAAGAAGGGGGTGGATATTTTAATAGCTCAGAGAGTTCCCTTCTGTCTCCTTCAGGAATTTACAGACCCTCAGGGCTGATATATAATTCTCTGCACCCTACTTGGTCATGTAGAAGTTATACTAGGAGCGATATATGGCCCTACTGCTGAAGAACCCTCCTTTTTTACCTCTCTAATGCCCCTTCTGGCTCCTTGGACCTCCTGTCCCATTATATTGGGAGGGTTTGGAACTTGGTCCAGTCCAATGATCTTGACTGATCTGGCAAGCCCCAGTTTGCGCTCTCCCACAGTCAGTTGGAACTTCAGGAGTTGATGGACTCTGTGGGCTTGGTAGACCCGTGGAGAACATTAAACCCTATGACTCAAGATTTCTCCTTTTATTCTCCACCACATCATTCCTTTTCCCAAACAGATTATTTTTTGCTTGGGGCAGAATATCTCCCTGGGGTCCCTTTATGCCAATACTCTGCCAAGGTTATATCTGACCACCACCCTGCCCTTCTCCAGCTAAATCTCACCCCCTCGTTAGACAGAGATAAAGTATGGATGGTGAACAACCAATTACTTCAGTCAGGTGACCTGTTGAAACACCTCCAATCTTTTATCTCCTCATTTATGGAGAATAATTCTCCTTCTGTGCCTACTCTGGACATTCTATGGGGAGCCCAGAAGTGTGCCCTTAGAGGGAATTAATCCAGCTGGTGATGCAGAAGAAACAAACCTCAGCTACCTCATCCTCCTTGTTACTCCAGATACGGGATTTAGAAGGATGTCTCTCACAGAGCTCCCTCAGTCTAAGTGGTACACTTGGAAAACCTCAGTTTTCAATACAATACTTTGATCTAGCAGAGGAGGCTGGAAAACTTCTAGCCCTTGGCTATGTTCCCAGGCCATGGTTAAGGCAGTATTTTCTATCTGCACTGATTCTTGATCTCTCCTCACTTCGCCATGAGATATTGCTTACTGTTTTCAGACCTTCTACCAATGCCTATACGCTTCTTCCCTCTCCTTCCCCCTTGCAATTAGATGCTTTTTACAGAACGTGCCATTCCCCAATTAACTGACCCACAAGTCACAATTTATAGCCTCACTCATCTTACCAGAGATCTTACAAGCTGTTGATTCCCTCCTCTGGACAAAGCCCTGGTTTGGATGGCTTTACCACAAATTTTTATAAGTCATGTAAAGACCATCTAGCTCCTATCCTCTTGGACACCTATAACTGTATTTTTAAGGCTGGCCTTTCTGATTCCTCTCTTACTGTGACAATGATTGTGATCCTCCTAAACCTGATAGCGACCCCTGCTGGTCTCCAACTATACGCCTATATCCCTTATTAATGTTGATATGAAGATTCTAGCTAAAGTATTGGCCTGTAGGTTGGGGCTTGTATGGGGATCCCTTATTAGTAGGGAACAAGTCAGCTTTGTTGAAGGATGACTCTCAGCTGATCATCTTAGGAAACTGGCCTATCTTTTCTTGACATCCAGGGATTCCTGTACTCCTGCAGCGTTGGTGTCCCTGGATGTCAAAAAAGCTTTTGACTGGGTTTCATGGGATTACTTGTTTACCCTCCTCTATAAATATTGTATTCCCCAAGTATTTATTTGGTGGATTAGGGTACTTTATTCCTCTCCATCAGCCCAGATTCTTTGTAATGGGGTTTTATCATCAACTTTAGCTCTCCACCAAGGCACCAGGCAGGGTTGTCCACTTTCCCCTTATTTATTTAATCTTTTTCTGGAACCCCTCATTCGCAAACTTAATTTTCCCCCTTAAGTCTCGGGTATTTCAATAGGACACACCGCTTATAAATTATCTGTATATGTGGATGACATTTTATTGCATATCTCCTCTCCACCACTTCCCTGCCTGCTGCCTTACAGATTATCTCCAAATTTGGTGATATCTCCAATTATAAACTAAACCTCTCCAAAACTGAGGTTATGCCTCTCAGCAATGCCACCTTCAAGCCTGATGTTGCCCACCTCAGTCTAATTTGGAAACCGAATAAATTGAAATACCTAAGGCTCTATCTCAGTGTCTCCCCTTCTGAGATGCAACAATTTAATTTAGATACACTGGTGACTCACCTTAAGGTAGACTTGGATCGCTGGTATCTGCTACCCCTTACATGCTGGGATGCTTGAACATTATTAAAATGAACGTCCTGCCTAGGCGATTGTATCCCCTCCAGATGTACAACTATCCCCTCCTCCAATTGTGGTTTAATCAAGTTCATTGCCTTCTCTCTTCCTTTTTGTGGTGGGGTAAAGCAGCCCGCAGAGCTTTAGTTAAAATGATGCATGCTAAATTGGATGGGGGGGCTCCAGACTCCTATTTTTTTTCTGTATTATTTGTCCTTGCACATTACTTGGCTTTCTCAATGGTTGAGACAATTTCACAAGCAATTTTATCACTAAAATTAAATAAGGCCCCAGGCCCTGATAGTATAATTGGGGAAATTTACAAAACATTCATACATTGGTGGGTACCTTTACTGGAAAAATTTATAATGCAGTACTGGGGCAACATATACATGAGAGTTGGCTTGGCAGTATTGTATATCAATTTGAAAAGGGAGATCCTAAATCCAAAGATGTATAGACCAATCAGCTTAACAGACATTTCACAGAAATTATTCTCTAAAATTCTGCTAGAAAATTACAGAAATAGATTGATGAGAACTCAGTTCTTAGTGAATACCAAAATGGATTTCAGGCAGGTAGAACTAAGTGCAACACTGCAACACTGTTATGTTTTGTGACATTTAGTTTGGAAATATGTGGCAGCAGTGAAGCACAATAAATTGTATTGTTGTTTCATGGATTTAACAGCAGCCTTTGACAAAATTAGCAGGAATTTGCTTTAGAATAAATTCAGATGCTTAAATATAGATGGATCTTTGCTTGATATATTAATTAGATTGCATACTGACACTTGGATGCAAGTACAATATAATCAATGGGGATTTTGACATCTTCTATTAGCACAAATATTGGTGTCAGACAGGTGTATTCTCGCTCCAACCCTATTTAATATTTACATAAATTCTATATTGCAAAGCTTGGAAAATTTAGATTACCATTCTCCAGAATAGACAAAGATAGAGTATCACTTTTAGCCTGTGCTGACAATATTGTACTGTTTCCAACTTCCTGTTGATCCTGCAGAGGAAAATGGATGCATTTTCCAAACTATGTAATAGAGACGGGCTGTTGATTAATGAAAACAAGACTAAGGTTGTAATTTTCGGAAATAAAGCAAGGACTCTACCAAAGGTTTTCATGAGGCCAGAGAAGATTAGAAATAGTTAAGATGTATGACTACCTTGAGTATGCTTTTCTCAAACTATAACTTGGAAGGAACATGTTGAATATATTCAATCTAAAACCAAAATAGCAGCTAATGCCTTCAGACAATTCAACTCAATGTTGTGAAGAGCTTCTATACAAGGTATACTGATGGTAATAAAGGCAAAATGAATACCAGTATAGTCTATGCTGCAGAAATTTGGGAAGTCAAAAGCCTGATCCCATTGAACGCAGTGATTAAGAAACTCTACATCATATATTAATGCCCTCAATCAGTACCAAAGGAAATTTTACGCCGGAGTTGGGACAATTTCCTCTGGGAACTCTAGTCTTGGAAAACAAATCATTTTTCTGTTACAGCTAATACAGCTGCCAGAACTAAGAATCCCAAGATGGTATTTAGAAGGAGATATATTATATCTCTTTGAATTTCATAGCACCTACTATTCAATTTATCAGAATAATCTTACCCTAATGGGTAGTATGTTATGACAGATATTTATCATAAGCCAATAGAAGAAATTATAGCCCTAGTTAAATCTAGAGTTAGAGATCTAGCTAAAGCTCAGGACAATGAGAGGATAAATACCCTGAAGAATTACAGATGGTATAAAATAACAAAACAAAAAGTTGGTTTGGACCCATATCTCATTAAATTAACCAACCCCCACTCTAGACGTTTAATCACATGATTTAAGATGAAGTTATATAAGGCAAATTATATCTACTACAGACAGGGAAGGAGAAAAGTAGAATCTCTTTTCTGCCCATGTGGGATCCAAATAGAGGATGACTTGAAACATGTATATTGTTATGCCCTCTTTATAACTCTGCTAGGAGGAAATGGTTAGGGGATATTCTGTCAAGCACTGTCCTCTCTCCCGACCAGTTGGTACCATTTCTCCTTAATAACACAAATGAGGCTGTATTAGAGAAAGTGGTAAAATTTTTATCTGCTCCTTGATTATGATGATTTTATATGAAATATGGATGATACATATGTGAAAATGGGTATGATATTATGGATATATTTTTAGAATTCTAGACTCTGGAAGCAAAGATTATTCCTGACACGTCCTAAGTGAAATTGTGTAATTATAGAATTCATACAATTGTGAAATTCATTCTTTTCTGAAAATTGTATTTATGATTCTAGAATTTTAGATTTTGTAAAAGCTTAAAGCTGAACAAATACATTAACTTGAACTTGAATGGTTGAGACCAGTAGGAGGTGACCCATCTCATCTTTATGTTCTGCAGTGGGTGGACATTGAACGTTCCCTTTGCTTGGACAATGGTTTGGATATCCATTTGCTTCCTTACCTTCCTCAGAAAAAGCTCCTTCCATGTTATGGGACTTCCCTGACGCCCTCATGGGTTCACGGTAGTTCTGCTCTTTCTTTAAAATCTGCCCACATAAAGACACATCCCAGCCTTTGTTTGAGAACCCTAATTTCCGTATAGCTGGGCAGATTCTCTCTAAGAAGTTTTGGCCTGATTTGGGAGCACAAGTAGTCAGTGATCTTGTTTCTAATCACAAATTGCTCTTTTTCAGGACACCTAAGCCCAATACCACTGGTTTGCCTCCTTGTCCTTTCTCGATATTTTCAATTATCACACATGCTTCTCTGGCACTTTGGCAGTGGCCCATGGTTTTGCCATTTGGTAACTTGGTTCTCCTCTGGTTCAACA
This sequence comes from Neoceratodus forsteri, assembly GCA_016271365.2. Lineage (NCBI taxonomy): Eukaryota > Metazoa > Chordata > Ceratodontiformes > Ceratodontidae > Neoceratodus > Neoceratodus forsteri. The sequence continues at coordinate 1,063,869,290 of CM057454.1, read as the reverse complement.
AGTCCCTACATCTCACTATATTTCATATTACTATTGGGCACTACACAATTTTCTGGCTACCTCTGAAGGCCAAGGTTTTATTGTTTGGACCAATCCCTCCCACCAACCAGTGCTACCAGGAATTGGACTACTATCTGGAAACAGCTTTGTAAATTTATAAAATGGGATGGGTACCATCTCATGCAGTTTAATGTTATTCATAATCTCAATTATACCCTGTTAAGCTGTATAGAATGGGTAGACTCCCTGATTATCTCTGCTCCAGATGTGGCAAGGAACTGGGCACTCTATGTCATATCTTGTCCTGCGAGAAAATAGAAACATAGAAACATAGACTTTGATGGCAGATAAGGACTGCTTGGCCCATCTAGTCTGCCCATTTCTACCACAGGATAGGCCGTAGATCCTAGTTAACCAACAAGCCTTATTTCTTCCTACCCCCACAAGAATTGCCTTATGTCTGTCCCATGCATTCTTGAATTCTCCCACAGTTTTAGACCCCACAACCTCCTCAGGAAGGCTGTTCCATGCATCCACTACCCTCTCTGTGAAATAATACTTCCTCACATTGCCCCTGAACTGCCCTCCTTCTATCTTAAGATTGTGTCCCCTTGTTCTTGCACGCCTCTTTTTCTGAAAGATGCTACCCTCTTGGACTTTGTTGATTCCACTGAAGTACTTAAAAGTTTCTATCATGTCCCCCCTCTCCCTTCTTTCCTCAAGGGTATACATATTAAGCTCCTTTAGTCTCTCCTCATATGGCTTCTCTTGCAGACCCTGCACCATTTTAGTTGCCCTCCTGACTATCTCTATCCTGTCTATGTCCTTATGGAGATGGGGTCTCCAGAACTGGACACAGTACTCCAGATGGGGTCTCACCAACTGTCTGTACAGAGGATAACAACTTCCTGTTTTCTGCTGCTGATGCCTCTCCTATACATCCCAGTATACCCCCAGCCCTCCCTACTGCCTTCTCACATTGCTTGCTAACCTTAAGGTCATCTGATATGATTACTCCCAGGCCCTTTCCTTTTTTGTTGTTGTTACTACCTCCCCACCCATTGTGTATTCTCCCCCTGGGTTATTGTTTCCCAGGTGCATTATTTTGCACTTCTTTGCATTGAATCCTAGCTGCCATACTTCTGACCATTCCTCCAACCTTGCCAAGTCCCTTTTCATCCTTTTCACGCCTCCTGGTGTATCAACCCTATTGCAGATCTTTGTGTCATCTGTAAAAAGGCATACTTTTCCTTCTAGTCTCTCTGCAATGTCACTGATGAAGACATTAAAAAGGACTGGACATAATACTGAACCTCCGGTACCCACTAGTAACCCATCTTTCTTCAGAGTGGACTCCATTTACAATTACCTTCTGTGTCCTGTTGTGCAGCCAATGTTTTACCTAGGCTACCACCCTGGGACCCACTCCCAGGCTGGTTAATTTGACTATTAATCTTTGTGTGGGACTGTGTCAAATGCCTTGCTAAAGTCTAGGTAGGCCATGTCCACAGCCCCTCCCTGGTCTACTACTTTGGCACCAGTCAAAGAAATCTATTAGATCTGGCTGACATGACCTTCCCACTGTGAACCCATGCTGCCTTGGGTCCTGTGCTCCACTGGCCTCTAGGTACTCAACTATTCTTTCCTTCAGAAGTGACTCCATCACTTTCCCTACCGCAGAGGTCAGACTGACAGGTCTGTAGTTTCCTGCCTCTGTCTTAGTCCCACTTTTGTGAAGGGGAATCACATCCGCCTTCCTCCAGTCCTCGGGTACCACACCATCCTCCCATGATTTATTAAAAAGAGTAGCCAGTGGTTTCACTAGTTCTCCCTTAATTCTTTTAGAATTCTGGGGTGAATTCCATCAGGACCCATTGCTTTGTCCACCTTCAGTTTTAGGAGTTCTTGCAGAACCCTTTCTTCTGTGAAAGGACTGGGATCAACCCCTATCAAGAGTGCTTCTTAACTGGATTAGGCACTCTCCTCCTCTTTTGTGAATACTGAGCAGAAATATTCATTCAGTATCCCTGCTTTTCACTGTCCCCTCTGCCCACCCACCGCTCATTCTATTCAGCCTCACTATCTTCTCCTTTGTTTTTCTACGCTCACTGATGTACCTATAAAAGGTTTTATCCTCCTTCTTAACTGAGTTGGCTATCTTTTCCTCAGTTTGGGCCTTTGCTATTCTGACTTCCCTCCCTGCTTCCTTCTGCCTTAACTGGTACAGCTCTCTGTCCTGCTCCTTCTGTGTTTCCTTATACTTCCAGAATGCTATCTTTTTCTTCCTGACTTTCACAGCCACCTCTTTTGAGAACCATAGTGGCTTTTTCTTTCATTTTGATTTGTTTATTTGCTTCACACAAAGGCTTGCTGCCTCTGTGATGGCAGTTTTGATGGTTCTCATTGTTGCTCCACACCTCCTTCTAGCCTGTTTGCTAGTACTTTTCTGAGGCACTCTCCCATCTTGCCAAAGTCAGCCCTCCTAAAGTCCAGTACCCTCACTTTGTATGGCTTGACTCTGTAGCTGAGTTTAACGGAACCACACTGTTTGATGGTCACTTGTCCCCAGACGGCAACCCACTTCTAGATCTGAGATCCTCTCACTGCCCCTGCTTTGAGAGTAACAGGTCTAAGATTGCTCCTCGTGAGTGGGTTCTGAACTAGCTGTCTGAGGCCTGCCACCTGTAGAGGCATCAAGAATGGCCCTGCTCTTGGATGTGGCTGCAGAAAATGTGCTTCAGTTAACATCTGGCATATTCAGGTCTCCCATCAACAGTATCTCCCCTTTCTCTGCCATTCTAAGAATGCCTTCTATCATATTCTTGTCCATTCCCTCCCCCTGACATGGGGGTCCGTACACAACCCCTGTGCAGATTGTGGTGCCTTTCCAGTCTCCAAGGTGACCCACAGTGCCTCCTCTCCTCCCTGTTTACTCTTTTGTTCAGTTGCTTTATCCCTTCCTTTACATACAGAGCTCACTCCTCCCTCTTCTCCCCTCCCTGTCTCTCCTGTAGGTTATGTACCCTGGTATGTTAACATCCCAGTCATGGTTCTCTGTGTACCATGTTTCTGTGACTGCTACAATATTCAGGCATCCCTCTTGCATCAAGGCCACCAGCTCAGGGAGCTTGTTGCCCAGACTACGGGCATTGGTATTCATTACCCTCCATTTCCTGATGGCCTTACTCCCTTTTGCTCCATCCCTGTCCTTCTTGCCTTTGTCACTTTCTCCATTTACCCCCACCTTCTCCTTATTGACACCTCTATGTTGGTGTTTGCCGCACTTACTACCATGATTATTTTGGGAGGCTAGGATTTCCATGCTCCTTTCCAGTGCCTCTCCTCTGGCTAGTTTAAATGCTTGCCAATGAAGCATTTAAACTCTATCACCTAGGATCCTGGTTCCTCCCAGACAGATGCAGCCCATCATGCCAGTATAGGCTTGCATCACTCCAGGTGGACCCCAGTCCCCAATGAAGCCAAATCCTGAGCTCCACACCAGTTTTTCAACCACTGATTGAATCCATGTGCGGAACACCTAGCCTCCTATGCCATAGATGGGCAGCACCTCCGAAGGTTACCATGCGTCTACTTGACTAAGGCCCTCCCCAATTTCACAAACTCTTCCTGCACTTCTAATCCTTTTCTTAGCCAGGTCATTTGTCCCTAGGTGGACAATGACATCCAGCTCCCTCCCCTGTGCAGCTGCTCTGGCAATCCTGAGGATTCGCTCCCTGTCCCTCCAAGCCATGGCGCCAGGCAGGCACCTTACCTCCCTCTCCCCTTCCTCCCCCAGTTCTACCTTCCTACCAATGGAGTCTCCCACCAGGAGTTGTTTCCTTCCCCTGCAGGGTCCTCTGCCACCCTCCTGTTGGTCTCCTTTGTGAAGGTTCCCAGCATCCTCCTTGGTCTCCACTGTGGGTGCCTCCATAGAGGAACCACACTTTGCCAGAATGGCATAGGAATTGTGGAGAGGTACAGCTGGAGGGATGTGCTTCTGTTCCACCACCCTCACCCTCCCTGAGCCCACTGTGGTCCAACCGCTCCTCTTTCTTGGCAACCTCTGAGGCAACGGCAGTGGCACTGGTGGTCCCTGGATGGAAGAGGAGGTCCCACAAATCCTGGCCAACTCAGCCTGGAGATGAGCAACCTCCTCCCTCAGCCCAGAGAGGTGCCTGCAGATGGGACAACACCGCATCCTCCAGAATGTCTCCCGGAAGACTGCTGCTCCACAGCCACTGCACTGCACCACACCAATCATGTCTTATTTCTGGCCCCTTAACTCTTTGCAATCCTTACTCTTTCCTCTGTTTTTTTCTCTCCTTACTTTCTGCCTGTGTGCCCTTTAAGCTCCTGATTGTCCTGTTCTGAGACAAGAATATCCTATATTTCAGTAGACCACTTGCTTGTTGTTGTGATGCAGACCCTCCAACAGCTAGAGGGGTGCCGGAGAGCTACTCTTGCCCTTCTAGGATGGTGGGTCTTTGGTGGTTCTGTGATCACTCACTTCCTGTTCCCAAACAGGAAGTTCCTGTTGTCAGTCAAATCCTGTGCCTATAAAAATAGAACGAGCTTTGGTGGGGGTAGGAAGGAGGGCAATATAGTCACAGCAGAGAAGTCCAGTCACACAGCAGTCCTTTCTCCTGGTGTCTTCTGCCAAGCCATTAGCAGAATCTTTCTAAAAGCAGTCTTTAAATGTGGCCTCCTTCTGGGATTCAGTTCAAGCCCATCTAGGGCCTCTGTTAGGGCTATCTGAGGCCTTTCTCCCTGTAATATCTATTTTGTGGGATTACACCACTGCCTTGGTTAGAACCAAAGGCGACATATGGCCCTGATCTCGTATGTGCCAAGAAGGTCATTCTTCAGCACTGGATGGATCAGCGTATACCTCAATTTCTTGAGTGGCACAGTGAGATTCTAGTCACCCCTACAAGCTGAGTACTCATTGCCAGCATGGCTGGACAAATATCTAAATACAGTCAGGTCTGGGAACCTTAAAGGCTCTATTAACAATCTGAACATTGTTATTCCTTCCTCATGTTAGCTTTTCTGTTTTGATTTTTTGTTATTGTATAGGTACAATATTCCTTTGGTATCTTAAACTTTTCCTTTTTGTCTTGCTGGGAGTTCTCCTGGTAGTGGTGGTGGTGGGGGGAGGGACATCATGGGGGTGGAAAGGGTGGGGGAATGGGTATCTAATTTAAAATTGTACACCATCTGATTTCATTTTTGTAATATTTACCCTTGCTAATATGCTTGAGATTTGACATTTTCTGTGATACATTGCTTCTTCTATTGGTGTTTTCAATAAAGTTTATTCAATTTGAAAAAAAGAGTAAAGAAAGTAGTAGAGTCAAACCACTCAAAAGTCAAGGTCCTGGATTTCAGGAGGGCAGACTTTGCAAAAATGGGGGAACACCTTCCAAGAATCTTGGTGAAGGGGAGGAGGGAGGAGGGAGGGATGAGGGAAGAACAGTGGGAAAAATGTAAAGGAGCCATAGCAGAGATGACAGGCCTCTGTGTAAAGCTAGTAAACAAAGCAAAAAGAAAGAAAGAAAAAAAAACTATGGTTTTCAAAAGAAGTGGCAGGGAAGGTTAGGGAAAAAAGGTGTTCAGAAAGTACAAGGAAACACAGAGGGAGAGAGACCGGGAAATGTACCAGTCAAAGCAGAAGGAGGTAGGGAAAGCAGTCAGCTGGACAAAGGTGCAAACTGAAGAAAGTATAGCAAAATCAGTAAAAGGAGGTGACAAAACCTTCTTCAGGTATATCAGGGAGCACAAAAGACAAATGGAGGGATTGTGAGGTTAAATAAAGGAGGGGAGTGTGCAGAAGGGGACCTGAAAGCAGAAATTCCAAATGAATGCTTCTGCTCAGTATTTACAAAGAAAGGGAAGGAGGGCCCAAAATTAAGTGGTAGAAACACACATGGGGGGTGGACACCAGTCCATTACAGGAGGAGAGTCCTAAGAACTCTCAAAACTAAAAGTGGCAGGGCAATGGGACCGATGGATATGTCCCAGAATACTGAAAGAATTCAGGGGGTACTAGGCACCACTGACAGCCCTATTTAACAAAACCACTAGAAGAGGATTGGTATTAATGGACTGGAGGAGGCCAAATGTGGTACCACTACACAAAAAGTGGAGCAAGACAGAGGCTGCAAATTACAGGCCAGTCAGCTTGACCTCTCAGTGGTGGGAATCATGGAATCCATGTTAAAGGAAGGATTGTGGCACACGTGGAGGCTATAGTGTGGCACAACACCCAAGGCAACATGGATTCACAGTAGGAGCTCTGTCAAACAAATCTCGATAGACTTTTGACTGGGTAACCAGGGTGGTGGATCAGGGAGGGGCAGTGGACATGGCCTACTTACCTGTAGATTTTAGCATGGCATTTGACACCATCCTACACAGGAGGCTAATAAACAAGTTGCATAGTCTTGGAGTAGGTCCCAAGGTGGTACGCTGTGTTAGAAATTAGCTGAGCAACAGGACACATAGGGTGGTGGTGAACTGACTTCAATCCAGGGAGAGGGGGTGACCAGTGGGGTGCCACAAGACTCAGTTCTGGGGCCAGTCCTCTTCAATGTCTTCATTAATGATATTGTGGAGGGGCTAGAAGGGAAGGGAAGCCTCTTTGTGGATGACACCAAGATCTGCAATAGGGTAGACACTCCAGATGCAGTGGAAAAATGAGAAGAGACCTAGGCAAATTGGAGGAGTGGTCAAGCATATAGCAGCTTAGATTCAATACAAAAAAGTGAAAAGTCATGCACTTGGGCCACAAGAATCCTGGCGAAGAATACAAAATGGGGGGGATACAGTACTAACAATGACAAAACTGGAAAGGGACCTGGGTGTAAACATAATGGATGACCTGAAGGTGGCTAAGCAATGTGAAAAGGTGGTGGGGAAGGCTGTAGGGATGCTGGGGTGTGTAGGGAGGGACATCACCAGTAGAAAACAGGAGGTGGTACAGACAATTGGTCAAGCCACATCTTGAATACTGTGTTCAGGTCTGGAAACCACACCTCTGGAAGGGTATTGACAGAATAGAGGCAGTTCAGAGTAGAGCAACAAAAATGGTGAAAGGAATGCACCAGAAAACATATATGGAAAGACTGAAATACCACAGTATGTCTAATCTGGAGGAAAGGAGGGATATGATAAAGACATTCAGGTACCTAAGTTGAATCAACAAGGTCCAGGAGGATAGCATCTTTCAAAAAAAGAGATGTGCAAGAATAAGGGGTCACAGTATGAGGCCGGGTGGGGGGATTCAGGGCTAATGTGAGGAGGTATTTTTCACAGAAAGGGTGGTGGATGCGATGGAAAGCCTCCCAGCAGTGGTTGTAGAGGCTTTCATGATTGGTGAGCTCAAAAATGCATGGGACAGACATAAGGCAACCCTAGTGGTAGGACAGAGAGGATAAGCTGCTGATCATTTAGGATCTGGAGTTTAAGTAGGTAGGGAAATGGGCAGATTAAGTGGGCCAGGTGGTCTTTATCTGCCATTAAAATTTATATTTCTTTTTTTTATCTACATTTTTCTCCCCTTTCTGTCAGGGCTGACAGGCAGCTCTGGCCCCTTCCTCAGAGTGGCTCAGTCTCTGGTCCCTGATTCCCTCTCTTGACCCACCTGGTAGGTCCCCCATGGGTTGCCCCCTGGTGGCATGGCCAAGAGTGAAGGGTGTCAACTTTCCCTCCCCCCTTGAGACCAACATCTGGACTCCGGAGGGGCTGGTGTGAGAGCTGAGGGGCCATCATGGAGCCTGCCAGCTCCAAGTTTCCACCTTTCTCCCCTCCCCTTTACCATGGCCACCCGAGCACATGTGGAGGCACGTGCACACAGTGCTCCATGGCACCCTCCTTATTCTAGCTGTTCCCATCTGCACTACCCTCGGTCCTCCACTCAGGGGCAGCCTTGCAGTGGTCATGACTGGATCCCAACCTAGGAGAGGAGAGCAGCTCTGCAGCCACTCAGTCCATCTCTGTGGAACTCTGGAGATAATTTCTTTGAAGTTGGGAGTGGTAGTGTCCCAGATGGACAGTTTACCTGCATCCGATGAGGTAACTGTGGAACCATTTGACTGCACTGGGGGAGCGGCCCATATGAGAGAGTTTGAGCAGTGACAAGTTGTGGTTCAGGGTGTCAGATGCTTTAGATAAGTCAATGAAGACTGCCCCAGTACTTTCCTTGTTTTCTAGTGTGGGCTGAATGTCATTAGTGATTTTGATTAGCGCCATTTGCTTGCTGTGCTTCTGTCTGAAGCCTGACTGGTTTGGATTTATCAAGTTGTTATCCTGCAGGTATACTTTTAGCTTCCTGGCAATTAATCTTTTGCGATGATTGAGAGGAAGGAGATGGGTCAGTAGTTTGAAATAGTAGTTTTTGAGCCACTTTTGAATAAAGGGATAACTTTTGTGGTCTTCCATTCCAGGAGGAGTTCATGGGTCGATAGAGATAAGTTGAAGACGGCAGATATGAGATATACAATGACTGGGGTCGTATATTTTTTGTAGCCTGGAGGTGATGTTGTCAAGCCCTATGGTTTTGTGGATATTTAATTGTAGTAGTTCTGACAGAACTTGTGGGGGGATTTCTTGGAAGTGGAGTGTTGTGGGTGGAATTGTATTCTTTTCTGGTTGGGGGCAGGAGTTGCCAGGTGGGGTAGGTGTGGTTCCAGATGTGGTGCCCATCTTCACAAAGAATTTATTGAAATCTTCTGTGATGGGTGAACTGGCTGTCATGTTATCTCCCATTTAAACTGAAGTTAGGTGGTAATTCATCTGGTCCTTGATTTTGAGCTTGTGTGATTCTCCAGAAGTTTGGAGACAAAATGGAATCTCACCAGGACACAGGGAAAGGTTAGAAAACCTAGCAGAGGTGATACAGCCAGTGCAGAATACTAAGGTATAGGCAAAACAATAAAATACTGAGCATGTGAGGTTCTGAAAAGACAGAAGGTCACGGAACCTATGGAAAGGTGAAACCAGACCTTGTGAGGAACCTTGCTCATGCAGTGTCACAAATGAGAAGGAGAGTGCACCTCTGCAGAAGGCATTGCAGCAAATGCTGAAAAGAGTTCACTTCTTCAGAAGGTCAAGCCACCGAAGTCAGAGTGAATGGGTTTAAAACCTAGCTGTTAAGCAAAACCTGACAAACCACAAGAAGGGGTATCATAGCATGTACCAACAGCAGGGAGTCATGTAATGAACAAGTCACAGACAAGAGGTCTCCCAGAGTTGAATGAAAAGTGGATATACTGGTTAACATGGTACCTGAAAACCAGATAGAGGTTTTACAATGCCAGGCAGTGGTCCCTGAGTAAGTACAACCTGAAGTGCTAAGGTTGGCTCATATGCTTCCTGGTGCAGAATGTTTGGAAAAACAGGAAACCCTGGAGCAAATACCCACTCAAGGTTATGGGCCAGGACTAGTTAATGAGGTTGCTGTCTATTGTGCCTCTTTTCCTAAATGCTATATGGGTAGCCTAAAGATTGGGAAAAGGGCCTCCTTGTGAACAGAGGACCAAATGGTTGTTCCAACAGTACAGGAAGGACCCCAGAAAAGGTTATGCTGAAAACCCCTCCCTGGAAGGGATGAGATGGAATATGGTAGGGGTGCCCAAGAAGCTGTGGATTAATAGGGCCACAGATGTTAGGAAGTAAATGAGTGCCTAGATAAATTTGATAAATTTTAAGATAGATGGCCCAGTGAAACAATGTCTATAACCTGTGAAAAGCAAGCAGTACAAACGTACCATGACAGATGTTAATAGCTGGGACAACATAATACTGTACTGGATGCATATAATGCAGAAGGTGCCTCCAACATCCAGGGGGCTCTCACCACATAACATATTATATAGGCAACTGTCCCACATGATGGTAAATCTAATAATGGAGAAACTACAGACACATAGTTCACATAACATGCTGCAGTCTATTTTAAGGAGGTGAGAAGGGCTGGAAATATTTGGCAGTGTTACCAAAATAAATTGGGCAAATGCACAGCACACTCGGGTGGTTCTGTATACCCAGAGTGTTAGGATTAAGAAGCTCCAGTCAGAGGAACGAGTACAGTGCATCATTGTGTGGGAAGAGTGAGACTAAGGCCCCCTTTTCTGCCCTGGAGGGGATGATGCTGGTGGTCATTCCCAAGCCTTTCCAGGGCATGGCTCTGAAGGTGTGAGTATGTAACAGGATAGGTCTGCCCTTTTTACTCTTTTAGTTTTTATTTATTTAGTTTTTGTTAACTGGGAAAGGAGGATTAGACAATTCTTCCTATGTTCAGCCCCGTCCTGGGGAAGTGGGATATAGATGGATGCCAACTGACATTGAACCAGATTAAGCTGTTGGTGGTATTTTTCGTGAATGGGGAAAATTTGTCCAGGGCACCCAGGAAATTCCCCTACTCTGCAGTAGGGGGAACCTTTGGCTGTTTCTGGATGGCTGAGCCAGTCTCTGGACTGATGTGTGAGGAGGAGGTTGTGCAGCAGGTCGGGGAGTTGATCTCCTCCTCAGCTACTGGGTTTATGAAGAAAAGTTTTTTTTGATGCAGCCTTCGAATATGCCTTTATCTGAAGCAATGGATTCAACTCATAAGGAGACAAGTAATGCAGTGGCTACATCGGGCAAGAATATGAATGAACAGAACACGGATGGAACTGAAGAGGATACAAAACTTACTTTACAACAACTTTTGCAGAGAGAAGAAGCGTTGTTTCGACAGAAGAAGCAGGTGTTGTTGAAGCGCTTCTCTCCATTGATCAAACAACTGGACAGTGACTCGAGCTTGCATATGGGACAGCAGCTACCAAAGATAGTCATGGCAATGGACCATTCTGAGGCACAGAGTGATCTGAACATCGTTTATTGCAGGAAGGAAGGTGACCAAACTACGGCTACTACTTTTACGTTTTCAGCCACTAAAGAGACTCACCCTAAGAAACGAGTGACACTGAAAGGAACAACCAGTAAGTTACATTGGGCAGATGAACCACCAGTTGCTGATGGTGAATGGTTGACTGAAGACTCCTTGAGGGTAGCAGGGTGGGTCCGCTCGCCATATGCAAACAAATGGATTTCAGGCTTTGCCCCTAAAAAGATAACAGGGGTTTGTACATCACAGCCAACATCTTCTACCTTAGTGAGTAATCAACATTGTTCACAAACTGTTACTATAGAGAAAAATACGGCACCAGGATTGTTGATAACGGAAGGAGTAGACTCTGCTTCCCCTCTGCCTGCAGAACTGGAACTTACGCAGCACCCAGTTTTAGGTGCGGTGCAAAATGTGGTAGAAGAAAACACTGTACAGGATATTTTAGAGGACCCCATGAGTGATTTTTCAGAGATTTCAGATATTCCTAAAAATATACCTGCTGAAATTAGGAATAGGCCTGCATCTCTGGAAGAGGAGCTTTCATGTCCTTCTCAGAATAAACTAAAAATCTTACGTTTCTTTTTTTCCTAATACAGTTTACCCAGCCAAGAGACACAATGCAGTAAGACTTATTTACAAAGGAGTCCTTGATAATTTTCCAGATAGAATCTATGTAGGAAGAAAGTTTTTTTTTTTTATTTTACCTCTTTTATGCCCCTGCCCTTCCATCGTTGGTCTGCTCTGGTCACGGACCCTGGAGCCCCGACCACCGGACATTGCCGAATCCCCCAGGTCATCCCTGGCTTACCCCCAGAGAGCGGGGCCGTGGTACTGACCCCCTTTATCGGGCCGTGGAACTGTATCTGGTTAGGGGAACGGCCCGTGGCCAATCAGGGCAGTCCAGGGCAAAGCGTCATGTAGAGCGCAAGGCAGGGATTTATCCCTTATGTTTCCCCACCCTCGGGGCGGGGGCGTGCAATGGCAGCCAGCGTCCGTCCGCCTACCTGCGCCCTCTGACCTCAGGCGGTGGCGTGAGTTCTCCCAGCCTCCGCTGGGAGCCCTCATCGCGCCAGATACTGGTGGGACCCTCCCCGGAGAAGGAGAGCTGCCTCGGCTCAATCCTTCTCCCCGGCCAACCCTCTGGCGGCCCAGATCCGCTTCCGAACCCGGGTCGCCGGGCGTATAGCGGAAATCCAACGCCACCGGCGGGCTCCAAGTAATGTAGGAAGAAAGTTATTAAAAGAAAGCATGCATTTTACTGCCACAGAATTATATTCTCTTATACATGTATCTGGAGAGAATATATTCAATGTCAGTTTTAACCTAGGGTGTGGTTTGGACAAATTTTGGGCCCGATATCATCAGGCCAAGAATTCACCATTATGTGTCCCTTTTGAAGTTATCCCTTTATCTAGGTCGACACACAAAACTATCACTGTTTTGTTCAGGAATGAGGGGGTTAGTGTTGCTGACCTACTTTTTTGGTTAAAGCAGAGATGTTCTGTGACAAATACTCCTGAAGCTATATTTGAGACAGAGGGGGTTTGGACAGGAGGGTGGAAAATTCATGTTATTCTAAGAACTGAAGAGGAGGAGGTCCAGCATCTACTTGTTTTTGGGGAGCGACAGAGGAGTCCTGTTTTACCCAGGCAGCTGAAATCTTGTTACAAATGTGATCAAGTTGGTCACATAAGTAATGTATGTGATAGAATTAAATGTACGTTATGCCAGGAGGTTGGGCATACTAGTAGTCATTGCAGAAGTACTGTGAGATGTAATTTATGTGGGATTGAAGGTCATTCTTATGTAGCCTGTCCAGAGACTGCACACAGTAAACACTCCACTGCAGATGTTGAGGAACAAAGACTTCTGGTAACTACTGCCCAGAGATCATACAACAGACAAAGGATTTTTGAGCAACCTTTAGAGTCCACAACCCAACCACAAGTAATGACAAGGCCTACCATGGGATTGGTCAGAGATAAGAACTCCAACTCTGAAATAGATGGGGGGAGTGATGTTTTCACTCCTCTTATGGAATCTGAAGAGAATGAATCTGTGGTGTTATAGGCAGACACTTGTCTAGGGGAAGAATTGAGTTCCACAGCTTCCATGCCCCCCCAAACAGGATGAGGGCAAGGAAAAAAGGATGTCTACCAGGAGACATCAATCTTGGTCTCAGCCAGTACCCAAAGTCCCTAAAACTGCACTGATTGAAATTTCTACTAGATATCAAGCCCTTTTTGATGTTGAGGCCTCTGATAGCAAATCTGTGGGTTCTTCTATTGATTCTAATACACAAGAGACTCTGGTGGAAAGGAAAAAAACAGGAGAGAAACATGAGGAACCTGAGGAAAAAAATCAAAAAGGGAAAGTTAAGAAAAAAAGGAGAAGATAGAATGTCCTTAATTACTTAAAATGTGTTTAGCATCATCACTTAAAGTTTATACATCCAATGTTAATAGCATAAAAAATAATTATAAAAGAGGGGCAGTTTTTCATCTTCTACAATCATACCCACCTGGGGTCTTTCTTATTCAGGATATCAGATTACATACTATTACTGAGATAGCAACAGCAACTAAAGAATGGTACTCAGGAGTCTCTTTCTGGTCTATAGGTACAGAAAGATGCCATGGGGTCGGTATTCTTTTTCATCAAATACAACCTACTGTAGTCAAAATTGTAGATTTGCTACCTGGCAGGGTATTACTAATTGATTTTAGATTTCAGAATGTGTCTTTTCATCTGATAAATATTTATGCCCCACAATTAATGGCTGATTGTACCACTCTATTTCATCAAATTAGCCCTTACCTACATACAACTCAGAATGTGGTATTTGGGGGTGATTTTAATTGTAGGCTGAGTAAACTAGATAGGAGTGAGGGTACAAAGACCACAAAAATATTTGGAGAAATGACAGCCTTAAATAATGTAGTGCATACTGCTAATTTAAAGGATGCTATGCTTACACATACGGGTACGAGGGACAAAACATTTTTCAAAGGGAATTTATCCACAAGAATTTATTTTTTCTTTATCTCTAAATCAATACATATTCAAACCTGTTCAGTAACCTTAGTAGAATACTCTGACCACAAGCTATTATCAGTAGATTGTGGTTCTCTAGAAGTAATAATTGGTCCAGGTTACTGGAAACTTAACTCCAAAATTTTATTGGAGACTGCATGTTTGCAAGATGTTATATATTTTCTTACATGTAAAAAATCTTTATTTGCTCTGTATGATTACTCAGTTAATTGGTGGCTGGATGCTAAAAATGAGATTAGGGCTCTTCTGATGCAGAATTGTAAACAACTTAAAAGTAATGATTATGTGGAATATTTACAAGACAGGAAACAACTACAACACCTGTATACGCTTTCACAAATGACAAAACACAATTTTTCTGATCAAATAACGTATCTAAAACAAAAAATGTTACAGTATCATGGAACATTAATGGAAAGCCTTAAGCAACAACAACAATTTGGTGTGCAAGGCACGTTTGAGAATGTTTGCTCCCTTATTAGGAACCAGGAACGGATTAAAAAAGTAATTGTGGCACTGCATGATACACAAAAGAAGATTCAAACTTCTAAATCTAAGATTTTTAAATCTTAGATTTTAGAAATTGTATCCAATTATTCAGAAACTTTGTTTAAAAAATCTGAAATAGATTGTTTTAACTTTCAACCTCTATTTTAGAGACTAGAAATACCTATTATTCCTCGAGTCCTGATAGATGGCTTAATCCAACCCTTTACTACAGTAAGGTGTTGGATGCTATTAAATCACTTACAAAAGGGAACTCTCCTGGATATGATGGGTTAACCATGGAACTTTACAGCATTTTAGGACAAGAAATTCTACGGGAGCTTACAGAAGTTTATAATACCATTGTACAACAGAGCAGGGTACCATTAGAGATAGCTTCTGGAGTACTTATTTTTTTACATAAAAAGGAGATAGAAAAGAGTTAACTAATTGGAGGCCAATTAGTCTACTAAATAATGATTTAAAAATGTTAACAAAAATGTTAAATAAAAGACTGTTGACATTTTCTAAAAACGTTTTATCACCTGCACAATCATGTACAGTACCAGGTGCTAATATTACAGATCAGTTAATCTTATTAAGAGAATTGTTTGACAGACACAATTTAACTACATGGAGAGGATCATTATATCAAAAACAGGCTTTTGACAGTGTCAATCATAATTTTTTATGGCAAACCTTATTGTATTATGGCATACCAACAATATTTGTAAATTGGCTACAAGCTCTATATAGAACTGCCACAGTTAGGCCTTGTGTTAATGGCTTTCTTGGACCATATATACATATACAAAAAGGGGTTTTACAGGGATGTCCAATAAGCCCCCTGTTGCATGTATTTAGTATTGACCCTCTTTTACGGATACTTAATACAGCAACTAATGTTAGGTCACTATATTTGTCAAATACAGAGCTCTCATTTAAAGCTATGGCTTATGCAGATGATGTAGTAATATTGGTGGAAGACAGTAGCTCTGCAGAAAAGCAATGGAGATTTGTCATGAATATGGAACCTACTCAGGAACCTGTTTAAATCTCCTTAAAAGCACTGTAATATCGCTCAGTGACGAGGAAGTTTCGGATAATATAGCTGGAATTTCTATCACATCAGGCAAGGTGAAGATCTTAGGGACAAATTTTGGAGGTACACAAATGGATATAGATATTTGGGATGCTAAACTACATATTGGAGCTCAGATGGTACAGAGCTGGAATCAGAGGAAAATGAGTTTTCAGAAACGAGTGTATCTTATTAAAACTTATTTCATTCCAATTTTTACATTCATAAGTGCAATATTTCCTGTTCCTAAATCAAGAGAAGTCAGGCTTTATAGTCTTTTTTTCAATCTTTTTGGGGAAGTAGACTAAATCCTATTAAACGCAACATACTTTATTTACCAATAAAACAAGGGGGGCAAAACATGATCAACCCTATCATTTTCTTTTTCTGTCAGTTTTTACACACAAATCTAAAATCTTTACCGATACAGACTGATAAGTGTTGGGGTCCTCTCCTGCCACATACAATGTCACCTTGGCACTCAGATTGGGAAAAGGACCAGTTAAAATTGATTAAAATCCTACCCTGGACACCACCATATTTAAGAGAGAGATTTGTAAAGCTGAGATTATGGAGGATAAGAAGGAGAGGATATTATTACAATCAAAAGCAGCTATATGAGTACATATGTGAAACTTACTTTAGAGAACATGACACCTTTCCCAAATGTCCTTTAAATAATAAGGATGTCCTTTTGGAGTTTGTCACAGAAAAAAAGATCCCAGTAAAAGTCAGGGACATACACTGGCTGACATGTCATGAGCGACTTAATGTGAAAGATAACCAAAAACACAAAAAACTAGAAGAAAGAAGTTGTTCTAGACCTAAATGTTTTAACTTGTTGGAAATAATATCACATTTGTTTTTTACTTGTACTTACATTTCAAAGTTTTGGGATTTTATGTATCAGAAAACTGATGGGATAATTTTTCACCACATATCTTATAACTCCTTAATGTATGGAGAGTATCCATATTCCTGGGTGAAATGAGATAAGGGTACATTGAGAATTATTTTGGTAGTAATTAGAAGGTACATTTGGAATTCAAGGTGTTTATTTACCTTGCAACAAATTGAATTTACTTATGATGAATTGTACAACAAAATTCTTAAAGACCTAAAAGGCATTTGTTTTATGGAAGCTAAACAAATGGATAGTAGAAGATTACAAAGCTGTTGGAGGAACTTAGTATGAATTACTGATAATGATGTACCAATAATGTGACATAGGGTAGAAGAGGGATTTTGCAATTTGATTATGATTTTCTTTATTTTTTTTCACTACTTACATTAATTAACCATATATGGACTACATGTTTTGTCATTCCTGACTTCTAAGATTATTTTTTATGATTTCCTAATAAAAAGTTCCCCTACTCTGACAGTAGGGGGAACCTCTGTCCAGCTACTGGTTGACAAGATGGTCAACAGAGAGGTTGGGTGTACAGGAGCAGAGGAAGGTCTGGTTGATTCAGGCTATCAGGAAGCTATGGGAGAAGAAAGTCAAGGTAAAGCTTTATCTAAGAAAGTGGATATTGACATGGATACATCTGAACAAATGGAACTACCCCAGCCTATGGAAATACCTAATGTCAGTGTTACACCAGTTAACCCAGAAATCCTGGCTTTCTAGACACAGACTGCTGCAGCACTCACTACCAAACAGCACTTAAAAGGGACTTTAAGGACCACAAGCAGACAACAAGAACTGCTGTCTTCACAGAAAATAATGGCAATTAAACAATGATGGGAACAACTTCTACAGCTTTTTAAAAAAAGAGGAAGATGCCTTACATGACTTGGAAAGCACTGAGAATAATGTTCCACTTGAATCAAAGGAAGCCTCATTTCAAGAAGAAATGAAGTGTTCATCTCCAAGACATGAGCAAACCTCCCGTAAAGCTGATCAGTCATGGACTCCAGAACGAAGCGTATATGCAGCAGGCTGGAAAGAATTGAGGACGGTACTGCTTGGGTGTCTGATACAGTCACAACAGCAGCAGACATTCAAAAACTGGCAGTCAAACCAGCACTGGAAAATACTTCATTCCCGTTACTGAAGCCGGTATGCTACTCAGATTCAGATCACAACGTAGTCATGGAAACCTCAAACAGTGGCAAGACAATGACCTCACCCAATGCCCAGGCAGTTTCAGGTTCACAAGACTTGCAACCACAAGCTATTCCACAACCAGATCATAAGACATTGAAAGAGCCTCACAGACAAGAAGTAAGTCACAATGTTCCTAATACTGTTAATCCTAAAATGTCACTGGCTCCATGCACCCCAGAGAGGTTAAAATATCTCCAGGTAATGCACCAACTCAATCAGTTAATAATCTTGCACTACCCTCCACGTCCTGGGCAGATATTATGGAACAAAAATCTCAGGCCGAGGCAACACAACCAAGAGAGCTTCCCCCTCTTCCACAAACCACTGATGGTTGTCAAGCAGCACACACTAGGTCCACCTAGAACATTTAAACTTTTGGACTTATTTAAAATCTAGGAGAGCCTGCAAAATGCAAAAACATGGTGCACTTAAAATACATAGGGGGTCTGGAAGTGCCACCTGATAGGGCATATGTGGTGAGAAAACATTTAAAAGAAACAATGCATTTCATGGCCACTGAAGTTTTCGCCCTAATACACACCTCTGGAGACATGTAGTTCAACATCAGTTTAGAACTTCTGTACCACTAGACAGATTCTGGCTGAAATATAACTCTATTAAACATTCTCCAGCATGGTACCCCTTTTATAGTCATACCCTTAACTAAACCTACATGGAAAATTGTTAATATTCTATTTAAGAATGAGGGGGTAGACATCTCTGATATCCTGCATTGGGTGAAGCAGAGAGTGGAAGCAATTGAAAGACCACAGCCTATTATGGACTCTGAGAATATATGGACAAGGGGGCTGGTGCATTAAAGTGAAGTTAAAAAACTCTGACTCAGGCATACAACATTTACTTAGCAGTTTCTACATCGGCAGAGATTGTGTTTTTGCCTTTACCCTGGACAACATAAGTCATGCCACATATTTGGTTCTCTCTCCCACTTAAGCAATGCATGCAACATTCAAGTCTGTGATTTTTGTCTGGAAACAGGACATTCAAATCATCATTGCCCCAATCCAGTCCATTGCAATCTATGTGACAAGAGGACATTCTAACAAAATGTGTCCTTGGGCAGCCCACAGTAAAGGCTCCTTCTATGATCAGGAGGAAATGGTCCTAGAGGCTCAACAGCGGAAAGAGAAGTCCCATTCTTACTGTTGCATCTGCAGAGATTACCACCCCTGAGCCAGCATTAGATGCACCCTTGCAACCTTCATCAACACGAGTACCAGAAGTTTTGATAGAACCGCAAACTACTGTAGAAAATCCTCCACAAGCAGACCTACAAATTATGCCACCCCGGTGATTCCTCCAGATGATTTTACCCCCATAGGGGGGAACAGAAACAAGAGAAGCAACAACCTAAGCCTAAAATATCAAGGGGAGACTTCATCCAAACTAGAAACGGCTATGCAGCTCCACAGAATACTGCTGAAGATGAAGGGGAAGAGTCTGATTTGGCATCAATAGCTTCTTACAAAGAAGCACCCAAAGGAGAAGAAACACCCACCCAGAAAGAAAAAGTTTTCAAACGGACTGGGGGGGGAGTAATTTCATCTGCCCTTCGTGCTCTGGCATTTTCTAATTTAAATTTCATCACCCAAAATGTAAACAGTATTAGGAATATAAAATGCAGGCATTCAATATTTTCATCTTTGCAAATATCTAATGCACATTTTATGGTTTTACAGGATACAAGGCTCAGGACAACACAAGACATTATACAGGCACAAAAATCATGGCCCTGGGGTCTGTCCTTTTGGTCACTAGGAGTGGAACCCTGTTCTGGTTTGGGTATTTTGATTAAATCTCTTCAATGTAAAGGTTACCAGAATCATGGAGGTAGAGCCTGGGAGACTGTTATTCCTTGACATACTTTTAGTGACATACCCATGAGACTAGGTACCATTTATGACCCTCAGATAAAAGTGATAGGATAGCGTTATTTAAATAAATGCAGCCTTATTTACATACAGCAAGATTAACTATTATAGGAGATGATTTTAACTGTCCTTTGGACCTCCAAGATAAGACAGGTTACACGAAGAAGCTTTTGTGACACAAATGTTTTAAAATGAATCCTTCAAACTGCAGGTATGCGGACTCCTTTAGGGAAATTCATCCTAGGGTGGTCATACTTATTTTAGGAATGCTATATCCACAAGAATTAATTTTTTTCCAGCCGTGGCAAAATAAAGGAAGCTAAGACTATTGTTAATGCATTCTCGGATCATGCAGAATTACATGTGTCCCTGAATCTCTCTGACACTAGAAAATTAGGCACAGCTTACTGGAAGCTTAACATTTCCTTATTAAGTGATGACCTAATATGTCAGAAATGTATTGACTTATTACAAGCAAGACTTTCTATTGCTGTATATTATGATACTATACTGGCTTGGTGGACGGATATGAAACAAGAATTCAAACAGTTTTTTTCTTATAGTGGGAGAAAAAGAAGTAAACAGGATTGTTTCATTATCTTCAGTTAAGAGCTCAACTTTTAAAACTTATTTCACTACAAGTAACAACAAAGCAGTCCTACAAAACCCAGATAGATTGTGTTCGGTCTGAAATTAAGTATCTATATGATAGAACCAAAACTTTACTGACTGAGCAGAGATTTAGAACTCATTTAAAAAAGGGATTTGTAGTCATATTCAAATATAATCAGGAAATGAATAAAACAAAAATCATTGAAGGCATTAAAAATGACCAAGGTAATCTGTTACAACAAAGTGACCAAATTTTACAGTATGTAGAATCAAAGTATTAACAACTCTTCTCACCTACTATTACCACTATTACAGCAGATAATTTTTTCAAGATTTACCACTAAGCATTTTATCTCAAACCGAGGCTACCTCTTTGACTCGGCCCATCACCATCAGTGAAGTCACTGAAGCTATTCAAGCTCTCCCATCACATAAAGTTCCAGGACCTGATGGAATTAGTTCTGAATTTTACAAGAAATTTCAAAATATATTAACAAAAATTCTCACTGAATTATTTAGTGAAATGCTGGAGTCAGGTTCTATCTCAAGTGATTGGCTTCAGACTAGTATGATACTTTTATACAAAAAAGGCGAAACTTCAGATCTTAATAACTGGAGACCAATTTCCTTACTAAATTCTGATCAGAAAATCTTTACTAAAATATTAACTAGGCGTTTACTTCCCAAACATGTTCAATTCCCAATAGAAATATAACTGACGACTTCCGGTGACATCACCAACAGCATGGCAGCCTAATCGCAGAGCTCTAACCTCTCCTTAGCAGAAGAAAACTCTCCACACAGTCTCTAGTGAGTAGATTTGAGCAAATAATGCATAAATTGCACAGTGGAGCTACCTCGGTGAAGAAAACCCAAACAAAAAACTTAAAACTAAAAAATAACCATCCTGTTTCGAGCCCAAAAAGTTCAGCCAGTGAAGGATCGCCGACAAGCATGGCAGAGGGAGTCACAGAATCGGAGATGGAAACCCTGCCTCGTTCAAGGTTTGAAACTCTACTCTCAGAAATTAAGCAATTTAGAAATTAAATGAAACAAGAATTCAACAAGTTACATATAGATTTTAATAAGGTAGAGGCAAGAGTATCTACAGCAGAAAATCATATCTCAATGGCAGAAGACGACTTAGTACACATCTCCAGGGTGATTGAAATCCTGGCCCAACAACAAGAGCTCATGCATGTCAAATGCTTAGATCTGGAGGCCTGTTCATGCCAGGACAATTTAAGAATCCATGGCCTACCTGAAACAAGTGAAACGGGAGATATGGCTGATTTTTGGGGGATCTCCTGCGCCATACACTCGATCTACCTCAGGCCTTTTCATTTAAAATTGAGAGGGCACACCGTGCTCTTGTGCCTAGGCCTACATCAAACTCTGCTAGGCCCAGATCAATTGTGGCCAAATTTTCCAGCTACCGCGACAAGGAAATAATATTACGGATGGCGTGGAGACAGGGGAAAATAGAGTACAATGGTGCGAGATTATTCTTTGATCTGCATGTCTCCAGAGGTGTGTATTAGGGCAAAAACTTCAGTGGCCCATTCAACAACAATGCTTAGCATATGCACCTCTCCTCTGTAAGCTGAAAGAATTGGGCATTAAATTCCAGACGCCATATCCCTTATGATTGAGACTTCATTGGGACATAGGCATTGAGATATACCATACATGTGAAGAAGCTCTACAAGCCATGGGGAAAAAAGGGTATGAAGTTGCATTACCAGCTTCTCGTGCGGACAAAACCCCCTAAACTCCAGAATGCATGGCGCTCTACAGCACTCCAGAATACCAGAAGATCGGGAAAGAAATTGGCGAATAATAGTTTGCAGGATATTAAATCTATTTTGCACAAGCTTACCCATCACCAGAGCATGGAGAAGATGGCAGATGAACAGGAGAACGATACCTGAATGAGAACAGGATAATTTTGGACTTTAAACTAGGTCTAATCCTCTCCTCGACTGGAGGCCTGTTCTCCTGGAAACCCGATCATCTTTATTATGAACTATGACTAACACACAAGTTAAGGACTGAATTCTGGGAATATTGTCAACTTTAAACAGTGATAACTACTTTATACCTTTTTTATTTTTGTTGTGAGCGATGAGCAGACGGGGGAAGGGGACGTGGAGAAAAAGGTGCCACGACGTCTCGAGGGTTGATCTTGCATCTGCCCTTAATATTTTTCTGTTTACTGCTGCAGCAGACTCGAACTTGTTATGATAGTGGACCGTTTGCGCTTATATGCAACAATACTGTGGGGCTTAGTGAAAGAGTTGTGATATGGATATTTTGACTCTCCTGCTTGTTATTATTTTTGTTTATCATTTCTGGCCCTGACACCTCAGAGAGCATGGCTGAATATCAGCGTTGTGGATTAACATCACCCTCTGTACTTGCAAATAAGCATATGCAGGGCTTTACACTGTTGGATCACTAGAGGGGCAGTTTGAGCAGGATACAACTAATAAGTTCGGGTTTTATGGTTTAATCAGTATACAACTGTGGGGGGATAATTGCTCCAATTTTTCCTCTTTTTTTTAGGAGATGCAGCTATGAGCGATGCAGCCATGTTTGAAGTTGGCTGGCTTCATAGCAGCGATACTAATACATCTTTCCTTAGCTGTTTACAAAAGGAGCACTTTCAAAATTCAGTATACAGGAGGCATGCCACCGGTGACGGAAGGCCACTCCATCTGGTCAAGACCCGTGTATTTAAGGGTCAAGGAGGAATAAGTCATTAACTTGGCCCCCTCTCCTCCTCCCCGACACTCATTTGTTCTGGGGAAAAGGGAACACGATCGGATGTTCCCCTACCTTGGGGTCACCTTGCACATAGTTTATTACCTGGAACGAGGTATTCCCTGTTAGCACCCACCCAGGTAAAGTTGTTTTTTATATGTTATAGATGTTGTTATGGTTTTGTTTGGTTATATTTTTTCACTTGCATTATCAAACATACAAGGCATTGCATCCTGTGGCAACATTGGGATGAATATAGATCTCTGAACTATAACTGGGATATTTGGAACAATAGGGGAAAGAGAAGGGCTAATTACCAAAGAAATTTTGGAAGAGGAGGGATTAGGCAGGGTTCAAGTAATACCAGATAAATATACCCCCCAATAGTTTAGATGACTGAGAAGATGAATAGAAAAATTATTTCCCATAATATCAATAGGCTAAATAATCCGGTAAAGAGACATAAAGTCCTGTCAGCCATTAAGAGGCAAAAGCCATCTTTTGTTCTATTGCAGAAAACCCATCTTGCAAGGGCTGAGCACCAGAAACTAGGGAAATTTGGATTTAGCCAAGTAGTTTCCGCATCCTATGGGACGGGGAAGAGAAGGGGAACAGCGATTTTGTTTGCACGAGGGGCACAGTTCCAATCAATATCAACATATGCAGATCCTGAGGGCCGATTGGCAGTGCAGACTGGTAATCTGGAGGGTTCTCCTATCACCTTGACATCGCTATATCTCCCACCAGGATCCACAAAAGAGGTTGTTTGGTCCTTATTGCAAAAAGTTACTGAACTTCATATAGGGGTGTTAATTCTGGGGGGAGACTGTAACCAAATATGGGAACATCTTGATACTTCCAGAACTGTGACATTTAGGCAAAACCCAGCCAGTAAAGTGATTAGGAAACACTTGAAAAGGGCCTTTTGGGTAGATGCATGGAGAATGCAAAATCCAGGTAAAAGGGAGTATTCACACTATTTTAATCCACATGGCTCCTACGCACAAATTGATTATTTTTTTATATCTGGAGAACATCAGGGTCGGATAGTGGAATGTCAGCAGTTGCCATCAGCCCTTTCTGATCACTCTCAACTGCTCTTGAAGGTGAATTGGAATATGGCTAGGGGACAAACTCTTTGGAAATTTAACAAGTTTTTGTTGAACTTGGAAGAGTTCACAACCATGGCTAAAACACAAATAGCACAAGTAATACAGGAAAATGACTCACCAGACATTTTCAGAACCACTTTATGGGACACCATAAAGACAGTCTTTAGAGGTGATTGCATCAAGTATGCGACCCGCTTTAAATGCCAGCAAACTCAGCAGCTGGATAGCCTCCAGAAACAGTTGCAGGATTTATAGAGCCAGCATACCAGCAGAGATACCTCAGTGCAGGCTAATCTCCAAGCAACCAGACAACAGATTCAAAAATTGTTGGAGATTAAGACGGAGCAGGCGTTGCAGCATCTGTGTCAGAGGTACTATGAAAATGGACCTAGGGCAACTCGTTTGCTAGCACATCGGCTGAGACAAAAAACATCTCAGACTACCATTACCCAAATTCGAGACCATAAAACTGGTCAACTGATTAGATCCCCAGAAAAGATATTAACTAGTTTTAGAGAGTTCTATCAGACCCTCTACACCCTGGAACATACCCCTAATGCCTCGCAAATAGAGACATACATGGTGAAACTTAAACTTCCAAAGCTGTCACAGGGCTTAAGGGAATTCATAGATGCCCCCATTACCTCATCAGTATTAGATACTGCAATTAAAAATTTAAAACAAACAAGTCTCCAGGTCCGGATGGATACACTTTGAATTTTATTGATTTTTAAAAGAACTAAACCCTCTTTATTAGAGGCATGTATAACAGCACAGTCAGGAGAAACATTTCCAGATACCTGGAATTATGACAATTTCAAGTATACCTAAACTATGCAGAAACATCACATATTGTAAATCCTTTCATCCTATATCTGTCCTTAATGTTGATTATAAATTACATGCATCAATATTGGGAAAACAATTGGAGCGGTGCTTCCTGATTTAATCGATCATGACCAGACAGGTTTGTCCCAGGTAGGCAAACCCAAGACAATATTAAGAGAACGCTGCATATATTACCATGCTGCCCAGTCGGGTCTCCTTTCTGCTTTTAAGCTTGACGCAGAGAAGGCCTCTGACTGGGTAGCATTGGAATTTCTAGGTTTGACCCTGAATGGATTTGGCTTCTCAGAATATTTTATTAAAATTATAAATAATATATACTCCAGTCCCAAAGCATATGTGAAAATAAACGGGAGAATATCACCACCAGTATCTCTAGAACGCAGCACCAGGCAGGGATGTCCCCTTTCCCCTCTTCTTTTTGCTTTTTATCTTGAGCCTCTGGCTCAAGCAATAAGACAATCTGAAACAATACAGGGCTTGGGGGGGGTGGTGGAGAGATTCATAAACTAGCTTTATATGTGGATGACCTGCTAATTTACCTCAAAACCCAGAACAGTCTCTAACATCTCTATGGGCTTGTTTAACAGAGTTTGGCTGCATGTCAGGATATCAAATAAATAAAGCTAAGACTGAGGTTTTACAACTTCAATATGAACCCTCTGAGAGGATCAGACAGACTTTCCCTTTATATGGGATTTATCTTATATAAAATACTTAGGGGTTCATTTAAGCTCTCGATCTGACCAACTTTACTCCCTTAATTTTACCCCAATACTAGCTAAAATTAAGCTGGAATTGGATAGATGGGCACTGGTTCCTATCCCCCTAACACAGAGAGTGGAAGCGGTTAAGATGATACTTCTTCCAAAGTTTTTATATCTAGTAGAAACTATCCCCTTATCTCTTCCAGATTTATATTTCAATTTACTTAACAGGGGAATTTCCCGGTTTTTATGGGGCAAGCAGAGACCAAGAGTCCGTCTCTCAGCCCTTCAGATTCCAAAGAAGGAGGGTGGTTTATCCCTACCCAGTTTCAAATTATATCATTATGCTGCTCAGCTACGCACAGCCTTCAATTGGCTAGACTCTTCATATCAGGGTAAATGGAAAATTTTGGAACTAAAAGAGGAAACCCTTACAAATTTAAACAAAACTCTCCTTGGGCAGATGATAAAGCCATCTTCACACTGGGAAGGAAACCCCTACACAGTATCCACTTTGATCATATGGTTTAGGATTCTAATGGATAAGGGGGCAAAGGGTTGGAGGCATCTTCTCTGGTCTGTTCCGTATATGAATTCATTCACCCTTGCAGGATGGGACTCAGGTTTTAGGAATTGGGAGGGAAAAAACCTGCACTTAATATGGTATTTCCTTGAAGGGAATAAAATAAAATCATTTCAAACATTGGTTACCAATTTTGATATACCCTGGCAAGACAGATTTAGATACTTTCAAGTTAGAAATCTTATCAAATCTATTCAAGCCCAATTAAAAGACAGAATTCCTTCTCCTCCACTAATTGCTAATCTCTTTAGATTGGTGGTAGAAAGGAAACCTCATACAACTCATATTATCTCTGTTCTTTATAAAGCCATGCAGTCATGGAAGGGAGACTCCACTCTCTCTGTGAGGAGGGCATGGGAAAAAGATCTGGATACTCAGATTTCAGATGAGATATGGACCCAGACTTTGTCCAAGATACATTGGGGTTTATCTTCTGTAAGTTGGCAGGAATTCTCATGGAAAATCTTCATCAGATTTTT
Organism: Neoceratodus forsteri; assembly: GCA_016271365.2. Lineage (NCBI taxonomy): Eukaryota > Metazoa > Chordata > Ceratodontiformes > Ceratodontidae > Neoceratodus > Neoceratodus forsteri. The sequence continues at coordinate 1,063,842,671 of CM057454.1, read as the reverse complement.
CTGAACTCCAGCTATACAAAGTAAATACCAAAGGGAAGCAACCTCGACCTGTTGGAAGAAATGTGGACGTGCCCCAGCCGTACTGGCCCATATAATGTGGGGTTACCCAATCCTAGCCCCTTTCTTTGGGGAGCTACAACAGGCATTACAGGCTATTATAGATGCTGATCTACTCATAACACCTTGCCTTTATTTTTTTCTGGACTTACTAAAAAATTGTAGAGATGCCCTTACAAGTAAGTTTTTGAGGACAGCCTGTCTGGCTGCACAAAAGTCCATAACAAAGAACTGGCTTTCTCAACAGGCTCTTACTCTTTCAATATGGCATGATATCTTGATAAATATTTATAGAACGGAAGCGTTAACAGCCAAGCTTAATAAGAGAACCACTCAATGTGAGATTTTTTGGAGAAGGTAGATCTTATTTATGGATAAAGAGAAACCAGATTTTATTCCTTGATTGGGCATACAGAGGCTAATGTCATGAACACCTTACATAATATTACCCCTTTTTGAAAAGAGTAGATCACTATCTAGAATTAAGTACCTGACTGTACCATCCTTTGTTGAAATGGGGAAAGATATGAGATAATAGAAAATTCATAATGGAATCCAGAGGTACTCCAAACAGGAAATATGCTTGTAAAATATAATTTTTCCAGACAAAAGTGTATCTCCTACTGATGATAACCTTCATATTTTTTATAATACTTATAAGTTATTTACTATTTATTAACCAGCCAAATGGACATCAACTTGTGAACTAAGTAATACCTGTATTTATATTCCCTACCTCTATGTATGTATGTCTTGTCTATGTGTAATGCAAAAAATATAAATAAAGTTTAAAAAAAAGAAATATAACTGACAATCTCATTCAGATCAGAGAAATCATTCATAAAAGCACTGTTAGTGGGTCACCAGGTTTTCTGCTTTCCATCAATCAGGAAAAGCCTTTGACCAGATTTCACATGACTTCCTGTATCTAGCATCGAGACATCATGGGATCCCAGAAGAATTTATCTCCTGAGTTTGAATGATTTATCAAAATGCAACATTTAAATTAATGATTAACAGATTTCAGGGCAACACCATATGTGAAACATGTGGGGTTAGGCAAGGGTGCCCTTTAAGCCCCATCTTATACATTTTAGGATTAGATATCTTACTGCAGAAAATTAATAGTAGACTATAGACATCTTTGGAATCTCTATATCGAATAGTACCCCCCCCAGTTAAAGTCTTAGCATATGCCGACGACCTCTGTTTATTTCTAGCTGACCTACAATCTGGACATAATTTACAAATACTTTTAAGAGAATTCTCCATGGCATCTAATGCTAAAATGAATACTCAGAAAAGTAAAGCTTTGCAGTTAGGGACAAACAATCTGAAGCACACCAGGGTAGCTGGGATTCCCATTGTACAAGAAGGTCTTAAACTTTTAGAAGTCTTTTTGGGGGTTCCTGAGGTAGAGAAAACAAATCAGAATATCAAAATTAATGAAGGATTTAAACTCATTGAGAAATGGAAGCACATGCAAATTTCAAAACAAAAAAGGGTACTTTTGATTAAAACTGTATTGTTACCCTTATTTATATATATTAGTGCAATTTTTCCCTCTCCCATGGGATTTAGAAACAAGACTATACAGTCTTTTTTTCCAAGCCCTCTGGGGTAGCAGGCTGAACCCTGTGAAAATGTACTTTACTTATTTACCACTGGAAAAGGTGGTTTGGATATAATTAGCCCTGTAGCCTTTTTTGCACCAATTTTATTTTTATAATATTAGGCCCATTTTGGAACTCATTATAAGAATTGGAAAATCTGGCCCAGTGAAGAGTTGCATCATTTATTTGTCTTATGGGATGCAGGGAAAACACACTTTCATACAGTTTGGAGTAAGGCAACCATTTCTTCTTATATGATCATTATATTTAAAAAAAATCAAACATTGGAAAACCACTAAAGAAGAAGTTATTTTATTTAAAAAAAAAACAGCTTTATGATAATCTCCTTGATAGGAATTTTTGGGAAACTTTAACTTTCCCCCTGGGCTCCCAGGATAATTCAGAATTTTCTCTGAAATTACTTACCAACTCTAGATTACCAATGCATGGAAACAACCTGGTTAACCTGTCATGGCAGACTGGGAGTAAGAAATACACACAAACATAAACAGCTAAGTGACAGGTTTTGCCCTAGAGAACCTGTAACACTTTTTAGAAACACAATCACATTTATTCCTAGAATGTCCTTATGCTATCACTTTCTGGAAATTACTTGCACAAACTATGCATAGGGTGGAGTATGGTACAATGGTTTATGACACTCTGGTTTTAGGGGTTTATACCGGGCCATGGCTAAAATATTATCAAAACATACTTGGCATTATTACTAGAATTTTGAAGTATTATCTGTGGTTAGCCAGATGCAAATATGTACTTCAACAGACATTATGGACTCAAAAGGAAGTTGTCCATTTTGTGCAGATTCAAGTACATAATCTGTATGTTTTTGACCAGACTTTTTGTTCCAAGGAAAAATTGAACTCTTACTGGAAGACTTGTGAAAATTGGTGGTTTGATTCTCCTTGAATTTTTTGACATGTCTCTGTTTTTTTATGCTCATTCATTCTACTTTAATGTATTAATTCTGTATTTTTTCATTATTAATCCACCTTAATGTTGTTTTTATTATTTTGTATAAGTCTTTATGTCCTTAATAAAAAAAAAAACTCCCCTACTCTTCCTGCAGGGGTTGCACCTCTCTGTCCGGAGTCCAGTGTTGGTTGGGCAGTGGAAAAAGAAAGATGTGTCTCAGGGGAGACACAGCCAGATGGTGATTTTCTGCCTTATTAACCCTTGAAAGACTGTTGTTTTGGATGTTACAGAAGGTAATCTTTTAAGGTAATTTTAGTAATCTGCTTAGTGTGATATCCAATTGCTGATTTGGTGTTCTTTTTATTTTTATTTTATTTTATTTTATTTCAGAGACAGAGCCTGAACAACCAAGAGAACATGAACAAGATAAAGCTGTTGAAGGTATGATCCGTCTGAAAAAACCTACTCGATAAGTATAGTACTAAATTACTGATTGCAGTTTGTTTTCTTAGAAGCTGAAGTAACACTTGAACCAGTACCTGTACCGGCAGATCCAGCACACACACAAGAAAGAGAACTAGTACCAGAACAAATACCTGAACAAGTGACATTGTCCATGTTAAAGCTTGAGCCAGAAGCTGGTTGCTTGTTCATAAACAGACGCTCACAATGAAAAATACCAGTAGTTCACCTTAGAGTCCTAAGAAGCCGTGTTGTACACGATGTTGTACATGATGAAGCTAATTAATTTACTAGTTACAGTTATACTGTAGTTCTGTATTAACTTGAGACACACATTCTATAATAAAAAGTTTATTGCACAAGCATTAAAAAAAATTTCTGCTTCCATTTTGTTGTTTGAGCACTCGCTCGCTTGGTAACCACGCAACCAACACCACGTGGTACGGCAGATTGCTATGACTCCTTTTTTTCATTCAAAATGATTCAGCAGCAGTGGCTAGTGGCAGAAGGTACAGTTTGGAAGGTACAGCAATACAGTACCATGATAGTCCACCTTTTTGAATGCAAAAAAAATTAAATAAACAGTTGCGCAGATATAATGCTATATTGTAACACTGTAAACATAGTGTCGCACATCAGATGCAAAGCACGATTATGGTGACTATTAATCTACAGTGATTAATTCTAGTTCTACAGTAATATTGGAGGCACGATCTGTCCCTTCGGTATCAGGTTCTCCTGTTGCTTCAGAACACGGCTCACCTAAACCCAGACTCACTGAAGAAAGTATTTTGCAAGAGAAGCTCGAGAAAATAAAGCAGCAGCTATTAACAATGCTGTCAGAAGCTGAAGCCGAATATAAGCATGACAAGCAAAAACTGGACAAGGAATGAAAAAGGAAATGCTCAGTTGTGAGCCCTAGTTCCACACTAAAGAAAATTGTTTTGGACATAGTATGTGACTCACTGGGTAGCTCTGCAGGTATTACTCCAGACCTGGCACTAGGAGATTTGAGTCAGGCATCTACTTTCAGCAATATTTCTACATCTGCAGCATGGACTCCAGGCAAAGCGCTGCAACAAGTGGGATGGATATTTGTTCAAGACAGATGGGTCCCTGTCCCACAGATCCCCATTCCAGGTACATCAGAAAGAATTCAGGCCACTATAATGGATCCCCCAGTTTTGGCTGTGCCTCAAGATGATGCACCACCAGCAGTTACAGCTGCATGTGCCGTAGGTGAGCTGGAGAAGAACTTGACTCGTCAGATGTTGAGTTCGCGAGGACAATGCCCTTACTGAAACCACATAGAAATTCCTGTGGTGCTTCAGGAACAGGCAGCTGATGGTTTGCCTGACACAGCAGTGTACTACCAATGCAATCTTGTGGGTCAGAAGTAAGTAAAAATCCACAAGAGGAGCTGTAGTCTCTCCACTAACTTCTACCACTGGACAACCCATTCCCAGTCAGGCAATGGCTTCTCCAGGAGTAGTGCATGCAGGTAGCATTTCTGTTTCTCCCCTTACATGTCTCTGAAGATGAATACATGGATATGACTGTACAAGCTGATGATGGGGCTGATTCCATTTCAGCTCCTTCTAAACCACTGAGCTATGCCAGTCTTTTTAGACAGCCTGCAGTAGCAGCAAAAAGAAGGTTTGTAGAACATCTTCGCTATGGAGGGGGGGGGGGGGCTTGACCAATTTCCAGATAGGAATTATGTTGGACAAACTTTGATCATTGATTCTCTGCATTTTACTCCAGCAGAGGTTTATGTTTTTATTCATGCTCTGGGGGACTCTGATTTCAATATTAGTTTCTGTACGGCAGCATTGCTGGATAAATTCTGGACAGCTTATTATACTGATACCCCCTGTGGGCAGCATTTTTACCATTCCTATTACTAAACCTACAGTAAAAACTGTCACTATCCTTTTTGTAATGAAGGGGTGAATGTCAATGACATTGTATTGTGGTTTGGAAAAAGGTATGATTTGCAGGGAACTCCTGATCCCATCATTGATGACAATGGCTTCTGGTGGGCGGAAATTCCAAGTACACCTAAAGCAAACAGACCAAGGTATAAGTCATCTGCCTAATGCTTTTTCTGGGGAGAGACTGTGGTATCTTGTTCTATCTGGGTCAGCCAAAGTCTTGTTATCAGTGTGGCTCCCAATCCTTTCTGAACTCACACTGTGACCGTGTGAAATGTTTCCACTGTGGAACTCTTGGACATTTGGCTAATATGTGCACAGTGCCAGTTGTATGTAATTTGTGTGGTGATGAGCACACATTTGGATAATGCCCATGGGCCGTGCACAATTCTGAAGAATTTGGCTGAACAGGACTTTTACCTTCATAAAGCCAAAAAGCCCTTTAGGGCCACTAGACCCCCCCCCAGCCACCATTTTCCCTGTCTGCAAGACAGGATTTGATTCAACCTAGAGATTTGCAAACAACTGTCTGCACTCCAGCAGAGCCCTTTGAGAGAGTGCACAGCAATATGGTCAAGGAGGCAGTGGGGTCACCAGTTGCAGTGGTGGAGATGCCCCCTCCTCTGACCCCCTTCCCCATCGAGGAGAGTGGTCACTGATCCAATTCCAGATCAAACACATGGCCTTAAAAACATGACAGTAGTGTGTACACCAGTTACAGCAGCAGAGATGCCACTCCCTCCACCTCCTCCCCGCCTTGATACAGTCAGCTGATACTGACTCTGACATTTTTCAACCAGTAGTAAAAGGTATCAAATCAGGGGCCCCATTACAGTCAACCTCCTCATCCTCTAAGGTCTTACAGAGTTGGAGTGACTCTATGTATGAGGCAGACCCTGATGCTTTAGTACAGTTTCGCAAAGTGAATCTTCCATAGAGACAGCATCTAAGGTTGTTACTGTCCCAGTTCGAGAAAATGGATTACCCATTCTGAGCAAAGAAGGCTGTTTAATTTATTACACATCATCTATTACCACCTTTATGGCTAGCTAGCCTAAATGTCAATAGTATTAAATTTAATGCTAAAAGATGTACTACCTTTTCTGTGTTAAAGCAGTTAGATTATGACATCTTCCTTTCACAGGATACCAGATTGCATTCTTTGCAAGAAATATTAATTGCACAAAATGAATGGTGGGGTGGGGTCTTCCTCTGGTCAATGGGTGTTGACCAATGTAGTGGTTTAGGTGTTTGTTTTAACAATCCAAATATACTTGTGAAAAAGCTTACAGATGTGTCCCCAGGTAGGGCACTCATTCTAGACATTGAGTTAGAAGGTATGGCATATAGGCTTATTAATCTGTATGCTCCACAAACAAAATCTCTACATATTGATTTGTTGAAATTGGTGCAGCCCTACCTCTACACTAGTAAACAGGTATTATTTGGAGGAGACTTCAATATTAGTCTTGAAAACTGATGAAAGTAGTAAATCCACCAAGGCCTATTGTGACAGTAATGTTTTACTGTTCTTACTTAAACAATCAGGCCTCAAAGACTCCCATGCTACTAAGGTGCTTGTACCATCACCACCTATTTTAAGAGAAGTTATGTATCCACATTGATTTGTGGTTTGCCTCAAATATGTTGCCTGTTTCCCATGTTGAAACTGTTCCCACAGAAACATCAGATCATGCTCTGGTAAGTGGTCATGTCTCCACCCCCCTCCAAGGGCTACAGGTCATGGGGTTTGGAGGATGAACAACAGTTTGTTAAAAGATCCTGATATTTTAAAAGAATTTACTGAAATTGTCAAAGACAGACAGTCTATTTTTTATGTGGTTCCCCAATTCAGTGGTGGGAGGATAGCAAAAATAGCTTTTTGCCATTTTTTAAGGCAGTAGCCACTAGAAAAGAACAGCTTAAATATGATCAGTATTTACACCTAAGAACAACATTTTACAAATTAATTTCTAGACAATCCACACAAGGGTAGAGATGTACAAAATTAGAAAATTTCATTCCACTAAATATTTCGTGAAATTCGCACATTTTGCAAAATATTTTGTGTCTGTGAAATGTGAAATTCCATGGGCGAAATGCAAAATTTCACTGTGAAATTTCACCTGTGAAACGTGAAATTTCACCTGCAAAATGGTGAAATTCGGGTGAAATTTGGCGACATTTGGGCAAAGTTTTGCAAAGTTTTGCATTTGGCTGCAAAATGTTGCATTTCAGGGGTTAAATTTTGCAATTTCACACCCAGCAAAAAATTACATAGAATGGCAGAATTTTGTTAAATGTTTCATGATCACACGGTGAAATTGCTGGTTTTGTGGCAATTTCGCTGGTGAAATTTTATTTCGCAACATCTCTACACAAGGAATAGATCTGTCCTCCCAGACTGAGGAGGTTAAGTTGGAAATGTTTTCTTTACAATATAACAGGCAACAAACTTTAAAACAGGAACAATGGTTTGGTATGCACGGTACTAAAAGCAGAACAACCCCTTTGAGGACTGTAAGTCTAAACTCCTTAAAGGCATATTATACAACTTATGTATGGAAACATAGAAACATAGACTTTGATGGCAGATAAGGACAGCTTGGCCCACCTAATCTGCCTATTTCCTACCTATTGGATAAGCTTCAGATGCTAGTTAACCAACAGCTAACTTCTTCCTGCCTTCCTGCCTCAGGGAAAGTAATAGTTGATAACCAGAGTATTTTACAGGAACTGGAAAATCACTTTAATGCTCGCCAAGCAACTATTGTGACAATGACTGAACAATTAACCCATATATTACAGGCAGCAGCTTTACCTCAGGTGAGCATAGAGCAGACTCATTTATTGGTTGCCCCAATTACTCCTTCAGAATTGTCGGAAGTGATTTTGCAATTAAAGCAAGGAGTGGCCCCTGGCTCTGATGGGTTGCCAGGTGAATTCTATACAGCCATGTGGGAATTGATGCTCACTGAATTTCTGGAGGTTTGTCAAGCCTTTTTGACTGACTGCCAGTTGAATCCTCAGATGTGGGCTTACTGACATATATATTTAAAAAAGGTGACAAAAGTAATTTAGATAATTGGAGACAGGTCACTCTTCTGAACTCTGATTTTAAAATCCTGACGAAATTACTGGGAAATAGACTCTCACAACTTTTAGACAGTATAGTACATCCTGCTCAGTTCTGCTCCATTAATGGCTGTAGAATTTCTGATGCTTTATTTCTTATCCATAAAATTATGGATAAAGGTAAATAAGACCTGGTTAATGGCTACTTAATTTCATTGGACCAAACCCAGGCCTTTGATACAGTGTCCCATGATTTTTTGTGCCACTGTTTACAGCCATATGGGTTTCCTCTCCAATTTGTCCAATGGATTCAACTATGCTATGCATCTATCTGCCTTTGTAAGTCCATAGGACAATAAATGGCTATGGAATAAGTGTATGGTATGAAAAGGAGTTAGGCAAGGTTGTCCCCTCAGACTCCTCCTGTATATTCTGACCCTTGACCCATTGATTCGGATCTTATATTCTTCCCCAAACATTTATGGTATTTCTTTGAGTATGTTACCCCCATGAAAGCCTTGGCTTATGCAGTGATCTGATTTTAGTAGTTCAAGATGTGAACTCTGGTACACGAGCTTGACAATTGGTAATTCCCTGGCACAGATTTTCAGAGGCATAGTAAATACATCTAAAAGTAGTTGTATACCAGTAAGAGAAGTTCCAGCTTTGCACCACCCCATAGCTAACATTTCAGAGGCTCAGACACCCAGTAAGCTTTTAGGAATATTGTTTGGCCCAGGACATATGGCAACCTACAATTGGGACTTAAAGATTAAATTAGGGACCCAACAAGTTGCCAGATGGAATAAATGGCATATGGGGACATTAAAGAGGGTTTATATAATTAGAACATTCTTAATCCCCATTTTCTTGTTTCTGAGTTATTTTTTCCCCTGCCCATGCACATGGAAACTGCTTTATATTCCTGTTTCTTTTCTTGTTTTGGGGGGACCAGGTTGAACCTGATTAAAAAGATGGTGACTTATTTACCACAAAAGGAAGGAAGGGTTAATATGCCCAACCCAATTCTCTTTTTTTGGAGTATTTGTCTTTATGCCAACCTTTGCCTATTTTTTTTTTTTATATTTTCCCTCTTTTGCCCCCATGCGCCACTGTACATCAGCCTGGTCATGGCCCTCCATGCTTCCACCTCTGGGCTCTTATTGCTCTTCCTAGCACCCTGGCTTGCCCCCAGAGGGGCAGGGATCGGCACCCAAGTGCCGCATGACTGTGACTGTCTGGGAGAGTAGGTCGGAGGTTAATGAAGCCGGGGTCAGGCTTCACTGGCCGTGTTAGCTGCAAGGAGTTTTTCCTTGCTTTTTAAGGCAGGGACGTGCAATGATGTCCAGCATCTGCCCGCGCCTCAGACATTGGCGCTGGTAGCTTCACGAACCCCAGCTGCTGGGGTCTGTTGAGTGCTGTATGTGACCTCACCCTCCCCAGAAGGAGAGAGAGTCCATGGGACACTCGATCCTACTACCCCGGCCAGCTCTCCAGTGACCCAGGTCCGTTCCAGACATGGGTCACCAGCATTGCTGGAAATCCAGCCTCTTCACCGCGGGCAAGCCCCAACCTTCTGCCTATTTAAAAAATGAAGGTCATTTATGGATTTTTAAGGCTACCCTGTCCTCTAAATCTTGTTAAGCCCCTCGCCCTCTACCCACCCACCCTTCACTCCTCCCTTTCCATCTTCCTTCTCCTACCCACTCCCCCTTTATTTTTTCTTACCTCATCCTATATCTGTCCCTACCTGTATCATATGCAGCCTTACCTAACCCATTCTGCCCTGCGCTCAGCTCCACCTGTAAGATAAAATCTGCCTTCTTTGCCTTCTTTCTGTCTGGCCTCCATCCTACTTCCCCCTTCCCCCCACCCTTACCCGAGTCACTGTTGTTCCCCACGCACTTAGTTCACCATGATCACGATGTTCTTGTATCATGTATCATGTCAAGTTTGTTTTTACTGTTTGCATATTCCAGAATTTTTATGCTTTATTCATCACATCTGTATACCATGGGCCGGATATTCAGAGCAGTTGCACACAGTGCAAGGTGTAACTATGGAAATGCGCCACCAAGCGATATTCAGAGACCACGGCTGCACAGTGCAAGTCCCATTGCACCATGGCACAAACATAATGTATGCAGCGCAAGTGTAGGGGGTGTTCCCATGAATATGTGGTGCAACGGTATATTCAACCACAAACCATGGTACAAGTCTGGAGCAAAATCCAAGATGCGACACCTTGACTTGAGCCTACAAAAACCTGGCTGAAACACACATAAAGGGATGTGCAACACTGTGCTTAGAGAGAGAGAGGGAGAGAGAAAGACAGGGAGCCAGTGTGACACACAGCTATAGAGATGGATAGTGCCCTGTTCCTCATGGAGGTGATAATGAGGGGTGTGAGGAGGCAGGAGGAACACCAACATGGCCAAAGAAAGATCCGGCGGCGGTATGCCCGACACAGGTGGTATGGTGCCCGCATCACATATGAGAACTACAGTGATACGGAGATAGTGGGCTGGTACCACATGAGTAGGGCAATTCTGAGGCAGCTCTGCAAGCTGTGCAGTCAGGAAATGTAAGCACCCACTAGATGAAGCCATGCCATGTCAGCGGAGACTAAGGTGACTGCAGTGATGCACCTGTTTGCTGGGGGCACCTTCCAAAGACCAACAGGGGATACCATTGGTATCACGCAGTCGGCCACATCCTGCCTCTTTGTACAGTTCCTTAACACTCTGCTGTGCTTCGGAGTTCATACATTTCCCCAGCACACAGGCTGAGCATACAGCAAACATGCAGGACTTCCACAGGGTGGCATGCATGCCAGGCATGATTGGGGCCATTGACTGCACCCACATGGGCATCCACATACCATCCGGCCCCGAGGGCCCAGTCTACATAAACTGCAAAGGCTACCCATCAGTCAACTGCTAGGTGGTGTGTGATGCCATGGCGCATCATCAATGTCTGCTCCACACACCCCTGTAGTGCACATGATGCATTCATCTGTCACAGCTCTGCGTTGTTGCAGATGTTTGAATGGGGCCACCTAGTGGGTGAGTAGAACATGGGCCAGGGGGCTGGCGTGGCACAGCTGAGGGAGTGAGGGAGAGCAGGCAAGGCGGGTGTGGTGGAGTGAGCAGTGGCTGACAGGGACAAGGAGGCATCACAGCACAATGAAGGGCTAACCATGAACATTCTCACACAGGTGAAAGTGCTTACCCGCTGAGGCCATGGCTGCTCTCTCCCTACTGGCAGCTGTCATCCCCTGCAGAGGAGAGATACAGTGAGGCACACACCAGCATGCGCAGCATCATCAAGCGTGTCTTTGGCATGCTGAAAATGCATTTCTGATGCCTTGACTGGTCAGGCAGTGCCCTACAATACAGTCCATCAAAAATCTGTGGCCTATTCCTGGCCTGCTGCATTCTGCACAACATGGCCATTGACCATGGGATAGCTGTTGAGGCAGATGATGGCGACAGTAAGCGGGGATGACAGCAGGAATGGGCTGGAGGTTGTTGGGCAGCCACCACCAGGAAGACAGGACCCCCACCTGGCAGTGCAGTCAAGGCGACACTGGGATACCATTGCACAGGAGCACTATGGAGAATATAGGCAAGTGCACTGACACACATGCATGGCCCACACAGGGCAGCACGCCACACACAGCCCTGGATATGCACAGCGGGAGGCATGCTTGGAACGGGTCGCACAGCAGGCATGGGGAGGCACTGGCACATAGATGCACACACACACAGCACAGGCATGTGCACACACATACATACTGCAGGCCATGGCATGGATCAGAGGCATGACACCAGTGCACAGGCACTGCTGGTGTTGGGCATATCCACTATCATCACATCCATGCCACATGGCCCAGCAGCACGGTCAGTATACACGGGGGGCATGCGGCACAACACACATGGACGTAAACACATGCAGGCTGCACCACCACTGCCCACATGTACATGGGGCAGCAGTGGATGACAGTGCAGGGCAGCAGACACATCAGACCAACGCGCAGTTCCTTGAGTAAGCCATGGCCGTGTGTGAGTGCCATGCCTGGGGGTGGAGGCTGCCAAACAGGCCAGCCCCTGGGGTGCGTGGGATGCCTACATTGGATCCTGGTGTCTGCTGTGATGGGGTCACCAGATGCCAAGACTGTGGGGGTGGACAGTGCACTGTGGGGGGGTCCTCTGCGCATGGCCAAGCCCAGTGGCTGCCACCGACACAAGCCCTGCTGCGATGGTACCAGTCATGTGGTCCATTGCCACCACAATGGCAGCGGACATGAGGTCCATTGAGGCAGTCATGGCTTCTCGCATCTGGTGGAGCCCGGAAATGAGCTGCACATTGCCCCCGTCCTGCTGCTCAGCCAGCTGGCGCCTCCATACACAGTGCACGCACCTCCGTGGCAAGCGCTTGGTTCTCCAGATCGTGCAGCAACTGGGTGTGCTCTGCCAGCCATAGCATCCTGCACCTCTAGCCAGGGCGCTGGGCTGCTGGGGTGACACAGCACACTGCCCAGCCTCCGGCTCTGGTGGACATTATACAGCGGGCCGTACCGGGGGTACAGTGTCGTCAGGTGCACTGACAGTGGACTTCGTGCCATGCTGCTCTGCGGGACCCACATCCTGCTGCTGCTGCTTGACCGGCTGCTGGGTGGTGCCATGCTCTGCCACAATGCCAGCACCACTGCCCCCATCATGCACAGCAGTGGCACCACACACTGCTGCCCCAATGGGGACAGGTGGCAACTGTGTAGCTGCAGGCACAGTGCTGTGCCCTGATGCCACCTGTGATGTGTCCAGGGGTGTGTCAGACAACACATCCTCTATACTGTCCAGGATCAGCGTTATGTCATCAGCGGAGGTGGATACATCCCCTAGCTGGCTCTCTGCACACAGCACATGCAGGCTGTCATTGTGCAGGAACCCAGCCATGGCATTGTCTGACCCCAGGCCAAGGATATCCACCTTATCCATGGTGCTAACCCTCAGCCTGTCCGGGCCACGCACACCAGTAGAGGTGGAAGGTCTGTCCTCCATGGCCATGGCTGGGGCCGACCCTGCTCCGTCCTCCCCATGGAGGCGTGATGGTGCTGCAAGACAAAAACAGTGTGTTAATGGTGCAGTACCAGACACGTGCTGGCCCCCTCAAACAGTGTGCATGCAGCCAATGCCACATGCCACCTTGTTGCCAGGCACACCAGCAGTGACAGATGCAGGTGGCATGCAGCAGCAGCCTTAGGCACTCCCACTGTCCATATCCTCCCCTGCTGGACATGTCAGTGGAGTGCATACTCACCATGTGGGGTTGGGCTGCCACCTGTCTGGAATCTGCTACGAGGCACACCCTCAGCCGCCGTGCATCTGATGGTGGCCACCACCAGCACTTCAGTAGCTGATAGGGTGGGCGCAGTGGATGGGCCACCACCAGTTGCACTGTGAGAGGCCCGTATAGCTGCCACCTTTTCTTTGATCTTCGGCCTGTCGGTGCCAACATTTTTCTGACACTCCTGTGCACTGCACTGGTGCCGTCCATGCTGGTTCACGTACACTGCCAAAACATCCCACCCTGCCGACCTCTCCTGGGGTGTGCCAGTGGCAATGCTAAGCAGTTCCTCCCTGTTGAGGTATGCCTCAAACAGGGCATTCTGCTCTGCCTTTGTGAAATTGGGCCTTCTCTTCCAGGCAGGCCCACGCTCCTCCTCATCCTCATGTCCCGACATGTTGCTACCTGTGGAAAGTGAAAGCATGTTGGTACATTGTCAGCATGGTCTGTGGTAGTCCCTCATTGCATTGTTGTTGCGGGCCTCTGTTGCCCTGTGGCAGCATCCACTTACCTATTGAGGTTGCAATACCAGTCCATGGCCTGTGCTGTCTGCTGGCACTTATCAGACGCATTGCATGCAAATGAGCATGTGCACAATGGTAGTGATATGCTAATGTACCCTACTGCACCCTGCATCGGCTGATGAGGTGATCTGCATACGACAGTTAAAATTATGAAGATGCGCCATGCGCAATGGGGTTGCGCTGGAGCAACCCTGTTGCGCATGCCCAGTGCATGCACGTTGCATGTGCCCGCATTGCACATGTGCGCGTGGCATTACACATGTCTGTCACACAGCTGCTATCCCTTGTGCATTGCTGTGCCATTGCGCATGTTGGACACATGTGCGATTGTGTGCTGGGTCATGACCCTTGACCCCACGCACCCGCAAGGCCAGGGCCTTGTGCACATGTCCGGGACTGTGCAATGCACCCACATCATGCATCACCATACTGCACAATTGCATCATTCCGATCTTGATCGTGCATCCTACATGTGCCTCACCCACATGCATGATATCCCCACCATTCACGCCAGCATAGTGAGTCTTCAGTGACCATGGCACAGGGGAGAGCACGACGGGACCTCAACTGGACTGATGTTAAACTTGTTAATTTGGTTGCAGTGGTGCAGCCTTTTGAGGGGCAACTCTTTGGTGTGGTGACACTGCAACAGGCCAGGGATGATGTGTGGGTGCAGGTTGCCAGGGACCTGGAGAGGTGCATGGGAGTGACCAGGAGTGCCGCCACCGGTACAGGGACCTGAGATGCAGGGATACTGAGAGGCTCTGTAGGATGCAGGTGCATGTCCAGCGTGGGGCAGTGCCACAGCTAGGTAGGTGTGTGCATGTGACATGCATGCCACAATGCTCATCGATGGTGGGTGTAGGGCTGAAAGGCATGGTCCACAGCTGTTATTCAACACAGTCCTTTCAGCAGCTGCACGTCATGCATAGCTGTTGCATGTGTTGTGGTCATTCAGGCACGGGGACCACAGGACAGTCGGGACACGTCATGCAACATGTGGGCTGTGCAGTGGTGGGGGGCTCCATGCGTGCTTGTGTTCATGTCCTCCTCTCTACATTCCTTCCACTGGGCTGGAGGACCACAGATAGGCCAAGGAGGCCATGGCAGGGGCAAGAGGCCATGGTAGGCCTACAGAGGGCAGCACCGGATGGGTGTCACATAGCAGGTAAGTGTGGCCACATTGCCGTTTCATGTCCCAGTGGTATTGCAGTGGATACTGGGTCCAGGCATGGTGTCCATAGCCATGTATCTGCATGGCCATGGTTAGCGCAATGCCCATTGTACAAGCCACTGTTGCATGTACTTTGGTGGCGTTGTGCCGGCCGGTGGGGATGTACGCACAGCCTCCACTATGTGTACTATGACGGTGCTGTTGTACTGTGCCTTGTGCCCATGCTTGTGTGCACATGGGCACTCTGCACTACACTGTCTGACTAGCTGCACCACTGTGGTGTGCTGTGTGAATGACTGTCATGGCCCTCCAGGCACGGGTCCATTGCGGTCCCCCACTGGTGTGTGCCCTCACAGTCCAATGCATGCTGTGGGTGGGCCAGGGTATTTGGGGCATTGCACTGATTGGCTGTCCTGTCATTTCCCCAGTGGCCACAGGATGGTAGCCGAGAGGGCTGCATGCTCCCAGGTTCAGGCATATGGGTGAATCCTGGTGCTCCAACAACGGCTCCTGGCACTGCAGCAGAGACACCTCGCAGGAGAGTGCAGCCTTGAGGCAGGCCATCCAGCATCTGCAGTGGTCTGTCAGGGGACAGTAATAGGCCACATCTATAGTGCCTCCAGTTGTACGTAGCCCCCATTGCTTCACCACACCTGTTTCCCTGCTGTCCCACATCATGTTGTATAGCCCCTGCACCCTGTCCCCTTCCTCTTCCCTCCTTCCCAATCCCTGCCCCTTGTTTTCTGACTGAGTTGTAAATATCTTTTGATAAAGCTTTGTTATGCTAAAGCCCTGTGTCCATGTCTGCTTTGCAGGTGGCATGAGGAGCCATGCTGCAGATGTGTGGTCATGGTGCATGGTGTCCCGCAGGGGCAAGTCAGATCATGGGCTGTGTTCCTGTGGGGTCTGTGTTGTGTCCAGCACTGTTTCACATGTCCATAGCATGTCTGACTGTGGGTCAAATGTGCTTTGTGTGTCACTGTGTGGTCATTGTGGGGCTATGTACTGGGTTGGGTGGCCAGGAGGGGGTGGGCATCTCTGCATGGGGATCTTGTCTTCCTGGGGCCTGGTCCACCTGGTGGCACATGGACCTCAATGTGCATGGGTGCGCTCCCATGCTCATGGGGGGGTCATCTGCTATACCTAATGACCCTGGGGGTCTTGCACTGGTGCTGATCGGTGGGACTTTGATGGTGGCTGGGGTCCATTCCCTGCAGTGCAGGTCAAGTTTGGGCAGACTGTGTTTGTACTCACTGGACCATGGACAGGATGGGGGAGATGTGCTCGGAACACTACATTGTCTGGTGTGGTTGGACAGGGTGGCCATCCTGGGCCACAGGGCACTGGCCTGGGGGCATATGCTGCTGGTGGTGGCTGGCTGGTGTCAGGGACACATCTGGTGGCTCTTGTTGCTGGCAGGGTGATGGATGGCTGGTATGTGCTCCTGTTGGTGGTGCTGGGATGGACACTATACAGGGCTTTTTGTGGGCTGGGACGGACACATGGGACTGGTATCAGGAGGGGTGCAGGAGGCAGGTTGCACAGGCTTGTGTGGGTTGCTACGTCTGTCCTGCCCATCTGCTGGGTGCCTTGGTGGTACTGGTGTGCCTGGCAGTCATTTTCTGCCATCCAGTTTCTGTGGTTCTGTGTGCTTTGTGTTCCTACCCTGTTCCGCTGTGCATTGCCATGTCTCTGGTCATCCCCACTGCCCCCTGTGCCATTGTTCCCAGGGGTCACTGGGCATGTGGGCTTTTCCTGTCCTGTGCATAGCCCTGTGTGCCATTCTGGCTGGTATCTGCCCATGTGCTTTGTGCACCTGTCCATCTGGACTAACGTCTGCTCATGGGGGTGCACATGTCCACTGCGGCAGGGCTGCTGTGCTCCTCCCCACTTCACCAGGTGCCCTGTGCCTCGATCAACCCTGGTCCCCTACTCTTTGTGTTTTCCTTGTCCCTGGCACTTTGCACTCTCTGCACTGTGGCCTCCTGGTGGGTGTCTGTTGTATGCCATTGGCATGACTGGAGTGGCAGACCTTTGGACAGGGGCATGTTCCAGGGTTGGTTGGCTACGGTTGTCTGTGCACCTTCCCCTGGTGTCCTGTGTGCCCCCCAGGTCCATGCATCTGTGTTCATGGGTGTGCCCTGCTGGGGGGTCCTGTGTCCATTGCCCTATAGTTCCTTGCCTGTGTGTCCTTGCTGCCTATGGCTCTTGCCCTGCTCAATGGGTTTGTGCTCAGGTTTGCTCCGCGCATCTCTGGTTGTGCCATGGTGCATCTTTGCCATATTCAGCTGACCTGTGCTGGAGCATTTTGACTGGCACATCTTCTGGAACATGGCTCCCAGCTTGCAATGGCACATCTGACTTGGCTTGCCAGACTTGTGCCAGCCTTTGGCGCATTTCTGACTATCCGGCCCATATATAAATAATTTAAGAACTGTGTTCTTTCAATTGATGTGGTTGTATTCATACAAGTTGCTATTATGTACTTTGTTCTCCTGTTGATTATGTTTATCCCTTAATTTGTTGTATTTGTCCTGTAAATAGCTGTTAAGTGTATAGGACCTCCTTGAAAAAAATTACCTCTCTTAGTATTGATTTGGGGAATTACAAGTTGTTTACGATGACATCTAAGTCCTCCTAGTTTATGTGCCCAAGTAAGGTTACATTTCCTCAAAAGAAAAGGATAATTGAGAATGTTAAATAACATAAGTAGGTCACCCCTGATTCTACGAGATCACAAATCGTATAAGTTGACAGCTTGAAGTCTATCCTTATAAGATAGATTACTAATGGGTGCAATCAATTTGGTGGCTGTCCTTTGGATGGACTCAATTCATTTCACATCTTTAAGTAACTAGGGTGCCCAAAAGGAGGCTTCGTAATCCAAATATGGCCTAACATAGGTGGTATAGATTGACAAGATACATGCCATGTTCTTATTAACAAATGCTTTCTTTATTGAAGATACAACCCTATTAGCTTTAAGCACCACTTGTCTACACTGATGAGTGGATGATAGTTCCTTGTTTATGATGATGCTAAGGTCCACTTTGGAATCTACTGCCTTTATTGAAAACCCATTTAAAAAGTAATTAGTAATGGGAATTTTTTTACTGATATGGATGACTGAACATTTTTCAATGTTGAACTCCATTTTGTTAAGTACAGCCCATCTTCCTATTTGATTGAGGTCCTGTTGAATAATTGCAGTGTTTTGGGAAGCATCAACTTCAGAATAGAGCTTGGTATCATCCACAAATTTTTATCAACAGGCTTTTAGTACCTGCGTCAATGTCCCTAATGAATATATTGAACAACACAGGACCCAACATGGTACTCTGTGGGATGCCATTGGTAACCTTTATTTCATTAGATAATGAATCTGAAACACGGACATGTTGGGTTCTCTCTTGTAACCACTGAGAGACCCAGCATATGATGTATGAATTCAGACCTGGTTCCATCATTTTAATGATAAGTTGTGCATGTGGGACCTTGTCAAAGGCCTTCTTTAAATCTAAAAGTACAACATCTACTGGGATGCCCTTGTCTAGACTCCTACTAATGGAATCATAAAAAGTTATTAAATTGCTAGTACATGATCCGCCTCTTTTAAAATCATGCTGATTTTGGCCCCCCAAGTTATTATCACAAATCTCCTGTTCAAGCCTGATTTTTATTAACTTTTCCATACATTTACATCTATTTATGTAAGACTAATTGGCCTATAATTATTGGTCCTGTTTTTATTTCCCTTTTAATATATTGGAACCACAATTGCATTCTTCCAATCTGATGGAATGGCTCCAGTGGAGTATGATTTGTTGAACAGGATAGTGAGGGGAACTGATAGTTCATCTCTTGTTTCCTTTAGAATTTGACATTAATCTGGTCAGGCCCTGGGGAAGATTTATCTCTGACCTCCTTTAAGGCAGAAACCACCTCATTAACTGTAACTGCATTAAATGTGTCAGTAGGTGATATTCTTAGTGCTTGGTACAGGTTCAGTCTCAGAGTACACTGAACTGAAGAATGTATTGAATGAGTTTGCCTTGCCCATTGAATCATTTATTTCCATATTGTTTTCCATAATAGGACAAAGTGGGCTGTTTTATTTCATGATATTCAGCAGGAGGCAGTTGCTCCTGACAACAGGTTGCGCAAAAGCAATACAAATAATACATGCTCAACAACAGGAGGACATGCCATAACCTGCGCAACCCGATGTTCCAGTCGGGTTGTGCAGAGATTGTGCCTCGCAACCCAACCTGCGCCTGCACACAACCTTGAGCCAAAAAAGGATCAAGTGAGGCCACCTGGGTGAGCTGCTGTATTGCAGGGCGCACACAGCAGCCACCCCTGGCCCCCAGCTCGGTCCTGTGTCCCCACCAGCCGATCGTGGGCATAAAATATGAACCCTCCGGCTCCCACACATCTCGAAGCCCGATCGTGGGCATTACAGTTACATAGACCCCCAGCCACACATCTCCCGAAGCCTGGTGGCAGACATTACAGTTACATGAACCCTCTCCCGCCACACATCACCCACAGCCCGATCGCGGGCGGAATAATATGTGAACCCCCAGTGCCCGATCGCGGGCAGAGATATAACCATGGGCCTCCCTGGTGGTCCAGTGGACGTAAAAACGATCGCGGGCAGATGTTATAATAACCCCCAAACATCTCCTGGTGTCTAGTGTTCCCCACCCACGGCCCCCACCCGCTCCCCACCACGGCGGCGGTGGCAGCATCCCTGCCTGCACCCGCCGCCCGCCGACAAACTGTCGGGGAGGGCTGCACCCAGTGGTGCAGGCTACAGCCAATGGGTGGCCCAGCCCTACATGACAGTCAGATTTGTGATGATGTTCGTTACAATCCTGAACTGTCGCTCTGATATGGGCTACGCCCGTGGCTGCAACTCTACGCAAAGCTGGCACGAACATCGGCGGCCAGCGAGCGTGGCAAATGAATACCGCCCGCCGCTGCGAGAAAATGGAGAAGTGAAGCTAAATGAAAACACCAAAGTATTAAAGTATAATATGACATTCTGCCGGCGGCTTACAATCCACTGGACCTGAAACAACCGGTTGAAAATGTCGGCACTGGGGGTTCATACGTTACTTGAGATAAAGGTTCATACATGTTCTGCGCGATCGGGCACTGGGGTCATATACGTTCTGCCCGCGATCGGGCTGTGGGAGAATGTGGGCAGGGGGTTCATGTAACTGTAATGCCCACGATCGGGCTTCAGGAGATGTTTGGGCGGGGGGGTTCATGTAACTGTAATGCCCGCGATCAGGCTTCGGGAGATGTGTGGGGGGGTTCATGTAACTGTAATGCCCGCGATCAGGCTGCAGGGTGCGTCGGTCCCCGACGGCTGCTGCCTGGCAGGGCAGCCAGGAGCAAGTCCTCGGGGATCGGCGCACCTACATGCTAATGGCATGCAAATGGGGCCATAAATAGATGCAAATGGCCCCCCCTGCACCTTGCATAAATTATGGCCCCATTTGCATGTCACCTTTTGAATATCGGAAATTTGAGCATGGCGCAATGGTACTTGTGCCACCGCAAGTTTAATGCTCAACTCTGGCAACTTGCGGTGGCGCAAGTTCCACTGCGCCATGCGCAAGTGCTGTGGCTGGGGGGTGATATTCAAAGTTGCTCAATAGCGCAACTCCTTTGAATATCACCCCGGCCACACCCCTGCGCAACTATTTTGAGCAGCGCAAGGGCTTGCGCCTCAGAATGGTGCAGTTTGAAAATCTGGGCCTATATCTATAGCAGTATCACTGTTCCAGTTGTCTTTGTGAATGGACAATCTTTTGCCCAACAGACTCATTTAACAACTAAATAAATAAAACATTAATAAATAAATATCAAACAGCATGGGTTCATGGTAGAAAAGTCTTGGCAGATGAATCTGATTGTATTGTTTTGGATTTATTTCAAGTTAAAGTTAATATCTATTTTCCAGGAAAACACAATTGAGCAAGCACATTTTCAAGGAGGTCCTGTGAGGCTCATGACAATACAAAACAATAACATGGCAAATACTTAAGTGCAATATACAGTATGAATAAAAATTAGCATCAACACTTAGGAAAAGACTGTACGAAGGAACTGTACACATTTCATTGCCTAACAATAAGGGGAAAAATATTTGTTTTACCAGGAAAAGCTCAGTTGAAGTGTGTTCATTTGCAAAGAGGTCCTGGTTAGGACAGGCATCAGTACATACAAACAAAGATACTGTGTAACAGCTTACAGGTTTCAAACCCTACATTAATTTATTTGATTGGGTGAAGAATGTGGTGGGGAAGGGTCAAGCAGGTGGACATACTGTACGTTGACTTCTACAAAGTCTTTGACTCTTTCCCACTTGGATGGTTGATCAAAACATTGGTGACCTGGAGACGGAGGATAAGATCACAATATAGGTAGGAAATTGGCTAAACAACAGAATCCATAGGGCTGCCTTAATGGCAATTTCAGAGGTCAGGGGGTCACCAGTAATATACCACTGGGATCATTTTTGGGACCAGTCTTCTTCAACATCTTCATCTGTAACATTGAGGTAGAGAGAAGATCTGCCTCTTCGTGGGCAATACTAAGATCTTCAAATGAGTGGATAGTGAGGATGGACTAAGCAATATAAGGGAGGATCTGGAAATAATTGAGGAGTCAGAGGTATGGCATTTGAATTTCAACACTTAGAAATGCAGGGTAATGTATATAGGGTAAACAATTGTGGGGAATAGACTACAGCAAAGGATGTAGCAGTGGAGAGTGCAAACAAAGAGAGGGAGTTGAGATTAATAATATTGGACAATTTGAAGAAATTAGGGTAGTGCAACAGGGCAGTGGGGAGGATGAATAGAATACTGGGATGTATAGGAAGAAGGATCAGTAGCCAGAGGAGTGAGTTGATTCAGCCAATGTACAGGTTCATAATTCATCCTTACTTGTAGTACTCAAGCAATTCCGGAGCCTTATCTTGATGAAAGACAGAGACAATGGTGGAGGCAGTACAGAGAAGAATAACCAAGATGACCCATAGTCAGCAGAAAAAGACTTACATGGAGAGGTTCAAAGATCTGAATATGTATGTGAGAGGCAAGAAGAACTGTGGGGATATGACTGAGGCATACCTCCACAGGATAAATAAAGTAGACAGCAGAAAGTTGCTCGTATTGAGTTGGAACACAAACACCAGGGGCAACTCAATGAAACTGGCATATGGGAGATTTTTTATATATACAGTAGAGATATATATATATATATATATATATATATAGTACAGACATTGACAATAGGGTCTGGAGTAATGGAGTCACAAAGTGCAACCAGAGCCCTCACAAGCAACAGTAGAAAGGTAGGGCTGGGCAGACTTGATGGGTTGCAGGGTCATTTTCTGTAAACCGTATAAAAACAAAAAACAAAACAATGTTGTATACAAGACCACACAGCTTAATATATGTTGAAGTGCATTTATTAATTGTGTAAACAGTGCAGTTTAAAAACATCAAAATGATAGACACAACAATAGTAGTAAAAGCAGGAGAGCAGAGATGGGCCAATCAATTACCCCTACAGTGGGAGCAATCGCCACACACAGTTACAGAGTGCAACATAACGGGCCACAACTTGATTATCGGACAAAAAATCAGCATTCAGATGATTGTGGCTTTTCCATTATTGTGTTTCACTGTAGTGTGCCATGATTTCTTGTGATGATAACTGCCACTGTGAAATTTGTTTCACCTCTTACATCTCAGGCTTCCACTGCCAACACTTTGTATTTTAGTATGTTTCCTTAGTTAAGTTGTACACAGTAGCTACCTCTTTGAATAACTAGTTTTTAAATCTTTGCAAAGTGTGTGAAATTTAGTGAAGATGAGTACATTTTGCAAAAACCACACAAACTGAAGTGCACAATTTTTCTCAGTACTTGCCATTTCCCATCTAGCTGCCTACCAGTCATAAGCCTACCAGTCACTAACCTACCAATTCCTGACTAATGAGATAATCAGAAGGCCAATCTGTAGAAGACACAAGGGAGAGCCAAACAAGCTGATAACCATTAGAGAGGACATAGCAGGGTACAGTAGGGGTTAACAAATGTGGAAAGTGACATCTTTGGTTTGACTTTGATTCAGACTGCCTGATTTGGTTGGCTTCAACTCTTTAGCCAAAGACACTGCAAGTCCTTGGTGTTGCGGTTAAGCAGGCTACGAAGAGAGATAAGTGGCAACTATCCACCATCTCTCCCCCACCCCAGTCAAAACAAACCTCTTCCATCCTCCCCTGGTCCTTCAGTCAAATTTTCAAAAATAAAATTTGGTCAGCACCTGTACAGTGCCAGGATCAGAGTATCAGTCAACTACAGTGCAATTGCAGTGTAACTATACTGTAACTGCATTACAACTGCAATGTAATTACATGCAACAAGCATGTAACAATGGTGAAATTATCCTGTTGCACATAATTAATGATTAGTTAAATTGAAACTGACACTTAATATAAAGGGTAACCAAAACAATGTCTGGGAAGGTAAAAGGAGGGTGGGAAATAACTGGGGTGGGTGAAGGGGTATCATGGGACCGTAGCAACTTGGAAAGGGAGAAGTTTTTTGTTCATTATTATTATTAACTGGTTGAAGTTCAAAGTGCTCCTTAAGTGACCCAAAACTTTGACTGGCTAAATCAAAGCTAAATGTGCTGAATTTTGGAGGCACTGGCTCATCCTCAGGGTACAGTAGAAAACATGTACAAAGTTTTTTGAAAGGGTTTAAATTCAAATTATATCATATCCAGCTGAGCCTCAATTAAGTCCAGCCCTGCAATCTTCATGCTAAAAATTTGTTATGAATCCTGCTAATTAGCACTGTGCTTCTGTTAGTTGTAGTTTCATGATTTCAAAATCAGACTTCCAACAGTGCTCCAAATTCCTGCAAAGTGTTTTGTTGAATCAAAGAGTATGGGTAGAGGGGTTTTCTGCTTCATTTAGGACTGGCGAAATATAAACAAACCAGATCTACAGGGTTTTTTTTTCCAAAGTAGAATGAGGTAATATGAGAGTAGGTGAGTAAGAAGAGCTCTGGCCAGAAGCATGTCAAGGAAGGGAGCAGGAAAAGTAATAAATAATGTTTCCCGTCATGGAGGGCTTTAAATAACCATTGCTGCCCCCTTCCTTCCATGTGTCTACTGAAATAACATGTTATTTCATGAGTTGAAATGCAGTGAGTAATCTGAAGTGGGTAGTGTTTCTAGGAAATGGGCCACACTTAAAAAAGGTGAAATTTATGATGGTCAAAAATGATTTCTGGTCAGTTTAAGATCCATGTCATAAAGACAAGAAAGCGCCCTGTGTGAATGGCAGGGCATGAGTTTAGCAAAGACTTTCTATGTCTATTTATTCCTGAGAACTGAAACCTACAATTTTTTTCAGACTTTTAGTTTTGTTCTATTCTGTTCCAGAAATGTAACAGGCAAAGGGTTAATCTAGCATATATGTTTAAAATGCAGGACTACAAAGTATAAAACACACTGGCAAATGCAACTTTATTACCAAATCGATTTATGTCATAACAAATATGCATTAGAGAATAAATGCATTTAATCCAGCCTGTCAGCACAGCAGTGGGGCTACTTCTTACATCTCCAGTGATCCTGGTTCTGGAACAAGCACAAGATGTTGGAAAGCCAGCTGGGGGCAGAGGATTGACTGGTCAGAGCATGCTCTGCTCCACTGGGGAGGGAGGACAGCAGGCTCCACTGTGGTACAACCACCTGGGTGACCCACTGACCACATGGCAGTGCAGATGAGCAGCTTGTTGGAGACAGGATGTCAGCTGACACCAGACACAGCCATACAATGGCTTGCACAAGCACACATGGCACCCTCATTGCTAGAATCTGAAAGGGATGGGGAAAACAGTAAGGAAACACTCTGGAGAAAGTAGAATGACACTGCTGCCTCTCAGGCTCTAACAAATCTATTGATTGTTTCTCACTCCACACTTGAAGTCTGGAAGGTGGATGCCTACTGTCCCTATGAAATCCACCACAGAGTCAGGTTCTGCACACTGTGTACCCCAAGAGGAGGATGTAAGTACCAGAGATGGTGAGGACTGCACTGGGAGGTAGGCAGGTAAACGTGGATAGTACCGGATATGGGTGATTAAAAAAAATAGACTTAGGACCTCACTCTCAAAAGTTTCCCAGTCGCTCTGCAAATGCTGAAGACCTGGAACTGCCATGGAACTCTTCCTGTGCACAGAATGTGCAAAATCAGGGCACTCTATGGCATCCTCAGACCTGATGTTTGCCCCTCCACACCTAATCCCTAACCTACACTCTAGGCTATGTGAATGACTGGGACAGGGCAAACCAGTTGACACTGCGGCAATGCACCTAATCCTGGGGGAAAACACCATGGTGCAGAGGAATGGTGGTGGGGCAGTCACTATGCCTATCTAGGGGTATCAGTAGTGGCTACACATCCCTCTCTGCCCAGCCACACAGCAGGATTTTGGCCTGATTGACCTTGCTTCCTCCTTCTCCCAGCCCTATGAGCCTCCATGGCTGACTGGGACCATCACCAGCACCAGCTGGTGTTCTTTCCATAACCTTTTATGTTCTGTTGGGGAGATGGCAGTCCTAGAAGATTGCTACATTTTGAAATGCCCTGCCCCCCCACACACAGGCAGCAATCCACTTGTGGACAAGCATGGGCATCTGACTGGATGCCTTTTGCCTGGACCTGCTCTGCCCACACCTGCCTCACTGTGTGTCTCCACACTAGCAGAGTGAGGAGGTCAAGGACTGAGGCTGCCAGATGCAGCAAACAGCCATTAGAGGTGGAGTGTTGCTGATGGGATACATTCAGTCTGAATGTGTTCCAGCCACCTTTGTGGGGTCTGTCCCTTAGAGCACAGAAACATCAGAAACAGAGTTAAAAAAAACAAATGCAATCGTGATCAAACAGCATAGAAATCTTACAAATATGTATATCTTGGAAACATAAAGAGACAGAAGAGATTGCAGTGTGCTACACGTATTTGAATGACGCCTCTGAAGAAGCCCCACTCAGTCGAAGCAAAATGTAAGGTTTTTACGCCTTAGGGCGTGCTGTAGCTGCCGGTGTGCTTAGTCTGCTTCTTCCTCTTTGAGGGTTCATTGGTGATTTGTGTAAGTCTTGCTATTTTTTTGTATTTGGATATCTATGCATGTATGCCCATTTCTGCCTGAATATATTAAACATGGATTTTAAATGTTATTTTCCATTTTTGGCATTGATTTGTTCAGATATCCTTTTGTAAAGTTAATCAGGTCATTTGATGGGTGCTCCAAAAGTTCTGGTAGAATCAGTTTTACATGTAAACTGTGTAGCACCATCAGCTTATGATCTTCGGGTGGAGCGCCCGTTTCTCTTTCTCTTTCTTTTTGTTACATATTGAGTGATGTAGTTTATAAATTCACTGTAATTTGGCTTCTGTTTTAAGCTGCAACCCTCCTTTAAATTTACCATCATGAAATGTATGCATATGTTCAATTCATGAATTAGACTCGGAGGTTATGTACAGTATATCTGTATCCCTCTAGCTACATTAATATATGCCTGTCCCTTTATTTATATTCTGGGACAGGTGGCCCCTCAAATAAATAAGTAAGTTATTGGACTAGGAGTTTGATACCAAAAGCCTATATTTAGTTTTGTGCATCATGGTCTTGTTATCCTATTGGTCCACAGAGGAAGTATAAAAGAACACTATAAATCAATTTGAAATAAGTGGTGCTGAGGAATTGGCATTCAAGTTGGAATGCTTGCATGGCAAGGATGGTATTTCAGCTTTACATAAATCAATACCATTAATGTTAAGCCTTGCTGTTAGTTTATAATTCAATAAGGTAACATAGCAGAACTTCTGCCAAACTGCAGTTCAGTGCACACCTGGCTACTTATAAACAACAAGCAAGCTTTGCATGGATATGTTACTAAAGTTTGCGTAGGGGGTTATCAATTGAGACATGCACTCAAATTTTCCAGCAGCAAAACTTTATTTTGGTTCTCAGGAGCATCATAAAGCCTACTAAGAATTTAGGAGTGCTGTATGATCACATCTTCAATGTTCGGCACTTGCTAATCTCATGTGTTCCCCAATGCTCTTTTACCCTCAGACAATGTTCCTACAGCAGGCTTCAGTGTCCTTTAAAGGAAAAGTACATACTGTAGTTCAAACTGTAACATTAGACAGTGTTAGTGGTTCTTACATATTAGAAATCAATGCATTTGCTCTGCAGCTAACACTTGGTCAGCATTTTAAAAGATGAACTATAAAAAAAGCTCCACTAACCGATGTAGTCAAAACCCCTACAGGTTTTATTTCTAGTACAAGCACAGTAGTTTCCTATAAGTTTTATTAGTACATGGCAATAATTCTTAAATATTGTTGGTTAACCTTTCACCACTTAATAAACTAGATTTTGCATATTATTCTGTCTACCTCAAACAAGACAATTATAACCCCTTCTCCAATTTGTTTCATAGGTGTAAAGAAACTATGCAACAGAGTACTGGAAATAGAGGGGGCACTGTGGGAAGTGATAAGGGGCCCCATATTCAAAAGTCTCAGGCTGCCTCGTAACTGAGATGCGCCAGCACAAAATAAAAGTATATTCAGAAGATGTGCCATGAGATGCAATTGCGCATGTCTGGCTGAATATCCCAAACATGTGCGATTATGCTGTGGGAGATGCATGGCATGGCAGGAGACCTGAGTCCTATGCAGAGCATAGGGAAATGCAGAATAGGTGGCCACATGCATGGTGCACAAAGCTGCAATATTCAGTGGAGATATGCAAATGGCCTCATTGCACATTCCAAGCCCATTCCCTACATGTGCAGCTCATTACTAGAATGTATTCAGTCCATTTGCATACCCCAGGCATGCACAGTTTCAGCTTTGCAGGGCTGTCACACCACCTCACAAAGGTGAACAGGAGGTACTGGAGCCTAGCAGGCAGGTGTGATGGAATGTTTGTGTGTTGGTGGGTGGGTGGACTGTATTGGCCTGGGTACAGCGCTATAGAAACATAGACTTTGATGGCAGATAAGGACCGCTTGGCCCACCTAGTCTGCCCATTTCCCCTACGTATTGGATTAGCTGTAGATCCTAGTTAATCAACAT
This sequence comes from Neoceratodus forsteri, assembly GCA_016271365.2. NCBI lineage: Eukaryota > Metazoa > Chordata > Ceratodontiformes > Ceratodontidae > Neoceratodus > Neoceratodus forsteri. Next base: position 1,063,814,361 of record CM057454.1, on the reverse strand, counting down.
CCTATTTCTTCCTACGCCCCCACCAGAATTGCCTTATGTCTGTCCCATGCATTCTTCAATTCCCCCACTGTTTTTGACCCCATGACCTCCTCAGGAAGGCCATTCCATGAGTCCACCACCCCTTCTGTGAAAAAATACAGTACTTCCTCACATTGTCCTTGAGACGTCCCCCTCTATGTTCAAATTGTGTTCCCTTGTTCTTGCACATCTCTTTTTCTGAAAGATGCCACCCTCCTGGACTTTGTTGATTCCCTTGAAGTACTTGAAAGTTTCTATCATGCCCCCCTTCCCTCCATTCCTCAAGAGTATACATATTAAGCTCCTTAAGTCATTCTTCATATGGCTTCTGTTGCAGACCCTGCACCATTTTAGTTGTTCTCTTCTGGACTGCCTCTCTCCTGTCTATATCCTTGTGGAGATGGGGTCTCCAGAACTGCATGCAGTACTCCAGATGGAGTCTCAAAAACTGTCTGTACAGAGGGATAATAACTTCCTCTTTTCTACTGGTGATGCCTCTCATTATACATTCCAGTATCCCCCCAGCCATCCTTACTGCCTTCTCACATTTCTTGCTTACATTTAGGTCATCTGATATGACTACCCCCAGGTCTCTTTCCATTTTTGTTGTTGTTAATATGCCCCCCTCCCATTGTGTACTCTTCTTCTGGGTTTTTGTTTCCCAGGTGCATTACTTTGCACTTCTTTGCATTGAATCTAAGCTGCCATACTTTTGACCATTCCTCCAACCTTGTCAAGTCCCTTCTCATTCTTTCCACCCCCCTTGAGTATCAACCCTGTTGCAGATCTTTGTGTCATCTGCAAGAGGCATGCTTCCTTCCAGTTCCTCTGAGATGTCATTTATAAAGACATTAAAAGGACCAGACCAGTACTGGACCTACGAGTACCCCACTATTAACCCCTTTTCTTTGAGTGAACTCTGTTTACTATTACCCTTTGTGTCCTGTTGTCCAGCCAATTTTTTACCCAGGCTACCACCCTGGGACCCACTCCCAGGCCGGCTAATTCTTTTATTAATCTTTCATGTGGGACTGTGTCAAATGCCTTGCTAAAGTCTAAGTAGGCCATGTCCATAACCCCTCCCTGGTCTACTACTTTGGTCACCCAGTCAAAGAAATCTATTATCAATCTATCAATAAATCAATCAAAATCTTTATTTGCCAGGTGGAACATCATTGAGATAAGCTCATTTACAAGATGGACCTGGGGCAAAACAATTGTCAACAGGGTTAAGACATCACAAGTTGGAGGTCACGTGATGCAGGCAACCTAGTGGCAGCAGAGTTATAGGGCTCCTAACCTCAACCTCACATCATCAACTTTTACAACTTAATTTCAACTGGAATCTCGCCAATAATCAAAACTACGAAGAGAGGGCATCTCTAGCATTCGATATCACCGCAACTTTCATCGCTATTGGGAGAATTTCTTCCACGATGGATGCAGATATGAAGATGGCCCAGCTCAAACGTACACCTCCTCCCTCGCCTGAAAAGCTACCCAAAAAAGCCAGGCCTCAAGGGGAGCTGCCAACTCCAAAAGCCTAACCACTATGCAACCAGTTCCACTTACAGAGGATCGGTTTCTATATGAACTGTTGCTGTTCAGGAAAACCTTACTTGAAATTTCTACTGTTATCAAGTCCATTAGAAGTGATAAGGCTGATTTAAATAAAAGAGTGGGATATACGAAAGCCAGATCCTTCTCCCTGGAACGCTGGAAGGATAAAGTCGGCCCAGAGGTAACCCAGCTCTGGCAGCAAATACACAAACTGCAGTTAAAAAACAAAGATTTGGAAGGAAGGAGTTGGAGGAATATATACTGATAATGGGTTTCCCTGAGACAGAAGAGAACACCAACATTATAGAATTTGTCCAGAAGCTACTGCTGAAAATAGTGGGCCCTTCTCCACTCAGGAGCAACTACCAAATCGAAAGAGCCCACCGGTCACTACGGCCTCGTCCCCAGTCTGGATCTCCCCAAAGACCTCTAATTCTAAAATTCCTGAGCTACGTGGAGTGACAGCATGTTCTAAACAAAGTAAAAGAACTCCAAGCAATACTGTGGGAAGGCTCCAAGCTCTGCGTTACACAAGATCTGCCATATGAAATGTGTCAGAAACTAGCAGCCTTCTATTCCATTGTTACCAAAATCATTGCTGCAAGTATTCCCTTTAAAATGCTATATCCTGCCAAACTACAGGTTTCAATATCTGGATCCTGGGTATCCTATGACTCTCCATCACAAGCCATGGCTAACCTTAAGATCAAACTCCCGGAACTGTTTAAAACTGGCTGAATCAACTGCCTGCACCTAGATCTTCATAAGAGTATATTCCCTCTGAACATGGTTTAGCGAGATCTGAAGATTCACCTACCTGTCTCATATCTTTTCTGCTATCAAGGACTGGGATTAACTTTAGCAGATGGGCCTGATCTCACCGATTGCAATTCAGACTTTCAGTGCAGAGGGCAGCCCTCTGCATGGCACTGCTTATTGGGGAAGAAACTGGCTACTCTGGGTGAGGGTAGGGGGGAATATTTTTCAGCTGGGACTGAAGTTGGTCCATCTTCTATTAACTTTCCCCTTCTCACTTCCTTACCGCATCTACATGGACATGCCAGGACTCCAATGCTTAAGTACTGTTCCATTTTTTGTCTTTACTGTTGATTCCTAGCAATCGGTAGCAACTGGTCACGATTTCTCTTAGTTAAAGTTAGAATCTACTGAAACCAGAGGGCAGAGGATATTATCTCCTCCTCTCACTTAGCCTCTTATTGTGGGAGATGAAGCCTGAATCAATGGCGATTGATTTGCTAGGCCACCAGATATGCCCAAGAGAGATATCTCTGTTAAAAGGTGGAGATATATATTTGGGTTAGGAGGAACATATTTTAATCCTTTTAAGTTCATTATGAACCTCCAGGATGTTTAATTTGTTCAGAATATTTTGATGCCTAAACATGTCGAAGTTTTATAGTGATAGTAAAGGTTTTATACCCTGGATGATGATGGGGGGGGGGTTGGAGTGCCCTGACTCGAGCAAGCTCACAGTTAACTGCATAACAAGCCAGTATATGGGGGGGTTCGGCTCCTACATATTCCCTGCAAATGGATCCTGGTGGTTCTGGTTCCTTTGGGTGACATTTTTTTCATTTAGTACAGTACCTCCAGACCATACCATTATTTTGCCTCCTACTTTTTGGGGTTTTGTGGCTAGGAGCTGTATGGGATAGTCTCCCTCACTGGGATTTGTTCATCAGGAACTTTAGCCGTTCCTTTTCAAGGGAGACAATTGCACATAGTTGCTGGGGCTGTTGGGGGAGGGATGGGGGGATTATTTCTTTATATTTGCTATGGCTTCCTCTCACTGGACTAATCCTGAATTTCAAAACCATTAATATTTTGGAGAGAGTAAACTATAGTTTCTGGGCAACTGGTGAGTGGGGGGGCAAACTTATTGGTTTCTTTGTTGTACATTTGTAAGGTTCCCTCTTCACTCAGATCATCTCTGTTATTACCAGTCATTACAATTAATATTGTTGCGGGGCTCAGAGAAGGGGGGAGGGGGTTGTAGTGTGCCTTATGATTATTTCTGATTACACACCGGTTCTTCCTCTAGAAAGATTACGTGGCTTACTATTTGGTATGGTTATTAACTTATGTAAAATAGTGACCTGGAACATCAGAGGAGTCAGGGACGCTACAAAGAGATATCAAGTATTAAAACATTGTGCTCTAATCAACGCAGACATAATCCTGCTACAAGAAACTCATCTATTGACAAGAGAGGCTGTTTGGCTATGTAGACAGGGGATTTCCCAAGTCTTCGACACAGGGGTTTCCTCATTTAGTAAAGGGGTAGTCATTCTAATCAAAAACACATTCCCATTTCAGGCTGACTCCACAATAACTGATCCCCATGGCAGATACATTTTTGTTAAAGGTACCCTCTTGGGCACTATAGTAGTATTAGGCTCTGTATATGGGCTACCGGGTGGCGAGCCATCATTTCTTATGGAGCTTGCCAGCAAGATTGCATAATTTCTTCCCATCCCTCTGATCCTAGGGGGAGACTGGAATGTCCCCCCCCCCACACAGGATATAGATAGGATCCATCGGCCCTTAAGACCCCCTACTGAATCACAAAGAGCCCTACAAGACTTGATGGATACACAAGGGCTTTTTGATCCATGGCATTTACTTAACCCATCACATCAAATGTTTTCCTTTTACTCTAATGTTCACCAATCCTGGTCCAGATTGGTCTATATCTTAATTAGTATCGCTTTGTTAACCAGTTTAAATCAAACAGGCATCGAGCCAATAGTAATCTCAGACATTCACTGGTATGGGTGGCCCTATCCCCTTTCCTGACAGTCCCAAAGATAGATCATGGCGGCTGAATACACAACTTTTATTTTTTTATCTCCACTTTATTTCTCCTCGCTCCTATGTGGCCCCCATCTGATCGACTCCCCCAGCCCTGTCCCCCGGAATTGCAGGCACATACTCCCAGTCCGGGAGCGGTGCCTACGGAGAGTTGGTCGCCATCCTGCCCCGGTTGTCTTTTTCCGTTTTCTCCCCTTTATTGCCCAAGGACCCCAGGAGAAGGACACATGCATGTGGAGCCACGCATGTGCCTTACAGCCCTGGTAATGGCCCTCCTCCTCCCACCTCATTGGCCTATCGCCGGCACCCTCACTTGCGCAGCCCCTTGGCCTCCACCAGGGGGTAGCCGTGAGTGAGGGATGCCACCCCACCTCCCCGGAGAGGAGAGCTACCTTGCAGCCACTTCACCCTGCTCTGCCCACCCCTCCCCCAGTGCCGACCTCTGATGAACCAGGCTCACTCCCGAACTCGGGTCACCTGTGTGCCGCGAGGTGAGATGTTCAGCACCTCAGCCCTCTGCTCCACAGGGCCGGGCTGAATACACAACTTTTGAAAGACAAATCTGTTATTTATAGAATTCAAACCTCCATCCAAACCTTCCTAGATACTAATATAGGTACAATTCAAAGAGATGATTTACTATGGTGTACCTTTAAATGCTATATTTGTGAGGAATTCATTAAATTAGCCACCAGAAGAAAAATGAGAGAAAAGGAAACCTTGTCCTTATTAGCTCAAAAAAGAACAGCCAAGCTTTCCCTATCATCGTCAACAACCCCGATTCCATAACAGAGCTTTTAGATCTCAAGAATAAATATGCAGACCTCTTAAGGGAAAAAGCTGAATATGCAATCTTGAAAACGAAATCTACTTATATAGATCAGGGAGAAAAAAGCGTGCAAACTCCTTGCTCCACAAATTGGAAAGCTCAAGACTTATACCTTCCATTCAGGCTCCAGATGGGACTATCAAAACCAACCCTAGAGACAACGCTCTAACCTTTGAGAACTTTTATCGTCCCCTCTATGGGGAAAGATCCACACCCACACCTACATAAAAAATAGAATCTTATCTGGAATCTTTAGCCCTCCACCCCTTACCGAACACCGCTAACTCTCCTTGACTGCACCTATCACCCGGGAAGAGGTAATGGAAACAATTAAGGACTTAACCCTCAATAAAGCTCCAGGTCCTGATGGCTTTCCCACTAATTTTTACAAATCCTTTGTAAAGAAGTTGGCTCCATTATTGCTCAATTTACACCAATATATGCTTACGGTTAAACCTCTGGATCCTACTCTATTGGAGGCGACCATATCTCTCCTATTAAAACCCCACATATCCCACCTGTTCCCGAAGAGTTATTGACCGATCTCCCTCTTAAAATGTGATATCAAGATCTTAACTAAAATACTAGCTTTATGTATCCAAAAAGTATAGTCTTAACTCTTGAGTCCGGAACAGGTGGGATTTGTTCCAGGTAAATCCTCCGCTGATCACCTTTGGGAAACTCTCCCATATTTTCCAGGCATCATGATTATCCCAACCCCCCCCCATGGCCCTAATCTCACTGGATGCCGAGAAGGCTTTTGACAGAGTGGCTGGGACTTCCTCTGGCTGACTTTACGTAAGATGGGCTTCCCTTCCTTCTTCATTCAATGGATTCAGGAAATACTGTATATTCCTCCCCCTCTGCAGAGATCCATTGCAGTGGAATATTCTCTTCTTGGTTTCCCCTTTACTCAGGCATGAGGCAGGGTTGCCTCCTCTCACCTTTCTTATTTGATCTTTATCTAGAACCCCTGCTTAGCCATATCAAACAGACATCCCAAATACAGGGGATATCAATATTCAATCACACCCTTACCCTCTCTGCATATGTGGATGATATCCTCCTCCATTTAGAGAAATCCTGCTAAATCCCTGAGGCAGGTACTGGAGGTGGTGTCCCAATATAGTTCTTTATCCAACTATAAACCTAACCTGAATAAATCAGAAATCTTTCCACTAAATCATTTCACTCCCAAAGCCGACTTTAGTGGCTTTGATATAAAATGGACCCCCTATTCACTTAAGTACCTGATCATCCACCTAACCACAGACCCACTCCTTTCCAAGAAACTGAACCTGGAGGACCTGGTGGCAATCCTTCAAATAGATCTTCAAAGATGGGAATGTCTTCCATTATCTCTTTGGGGATGCATATACATAATTAAAATGAATGTCCTTCCTAGGCTTTATTATCCATTGCATATGTTGAACATTTGGCTTCCACTATCTTTCTTTCAGAAAGCCCACTCTCTCATCTCTGGCTTTATATGGCTATATAAACTTCCCAGAAAATCCTTTATCAAACTGAGTCTTCCAAAAGCATCAGGAGGTCTCCATCTCCTTAATTTTCTTCTTTATTATTATTGGGTGAGACACTTTTCCAAGATTGGGAAATGGCTTACAAATCCCATGAATGAATCCACTCCTATTTGGCTATAATTAGAAACCCAGATCTCACAACAACAGCATCTGCTTTCCCCTGCCATTTACTATACTTCCCTGAAGAAGTTACCGGATCCAATCAACCATTCAGTAATTGGGACCTGCCTAAAAGTTTTTTCTCAGTTTTGCTCCTCTTACAAACTTTCACCACGTCAGCACTTCACACAACCTCTTATCTTCAACTCCAACATTAAGATAGTTGGCACTCTTCTTACGCACAACTGGTTGCCTCCATTACAGAATGCTAGAGTAACAGATGTCTACCCCCCCACTTCTCTTCTCTCTTGTTCGGAAATCTGAACCAAATATGGCCTAACTGTTACTCATACCTTTAAGATCTTCCAGTTGAGACACTTAATAGCACAAGTATTTGGTACTGCTCCCCTAGAATCTAAGCTTCAACCCATATTGGACAGCTGCCATGGTCTATCTTCCAAGCCACACTGCTTATCCCTCTTATACAATTTTATCCTCTCCCTTGGACACCCTGATCCCATACCTGGTTCCAAAATCTGGTCTTCTGTCCTGCCAGGAACAACCATTGATTGGTCAAAAGTCTGGCAAGACTTATATACAGTACATACATCTCCCAGAAAAAACTTCGACTCACCCAATACCATATACTACATAACCTGTACTACACACCCGTAAAATTAGCTAAAATTGGTCACCTTCCCAACTCTATTTCCTCCAGATGCGGTAAATATGAAGGGAACTTACTACATATCTTTTGGGACTGTGCTCAAATTGCCCCTTTGTGGAGTTCAATTCAATCTAATTTGGACCCAATACTTGGCCTAGGGGGCCTCTTCACTGTGGAGCTTTGTATTCTGGGGATTTACACTACCATCTGGATTAAGGAACGGAAATATCATATAGCATTGATTTCCATGGTGGTCAAGAAACTAGTGCTTAAGCGTTGGTTAGACCAATTACCTATCTCCTACAATGAATGGCTAAATGACCTCTCAAATTATTTCAGGATCGAGAGCCTGATTTCTGGCTTCATAATAATCTAGCAGCATTTGATAAAAAATGAGGCAAATTGTATGCCTTATATCTGCACTGACAGTTATTAACCTGTAAACTCTCCAGGTTCATCCCAAGATGTTTCTATGTAACAAATATGTCTTTTAAGCTTTGTACTATAAGTATTGGCACACTCTAGGGGCTTGGGAGGGAGGAGGGAGGGAAAATGGGAGGGGGGAGGGTTTCCTTTGCTTTTTCCTTGGCTTTTCCATAGATTACTCCATTTAGATTGTTATATCTATGTATCATATCTGGTATGATTGCTACTGTGTTTACAATTTAAAAGTAATAAAGAAGTTGAATTTCAAAAAGACATCACAGGTTGAGTGAACACACATAACAATTACATAGTACTAATAACAACATAATAACACATAACCATCGTATGTGACAAGATACTTGCACCAGAACATAGCAATAGGTTCAACAGGAGGTAGTGCCATTTAAATACAATTGCATGGATACAGATATATGGATATAAGGTAATGAGCTAAAGATTATACAGTAAACATCATTGGAGGAGTCACAGTGAGCAGGAGTGGCAGTTCCTCTAGCGTCAAAGTGTGAAGAAGACTGAGATGTAAGAGTCCTTTGATAAGTACTGTAGGCATGGCCTGGCAAGTGGGTGGGAAGGGGGGTATAGGGAGTGAGGAGGGAAGGTCAGCCAAGATAGGAGAAGGTCGGACCTGATGGCCTAGGGAGGAAGAACTTTTCGAAGGGAGAACATGACAGGCCTTAAGCTTTATTAGAGTCATCTGACATGACCTTCACGCTCTGAATTCATACTGCCTTGGGTCCTGTGCCCCGCTGGCCTCTATGTACTCAACAATTCTTTCTTTCAGAAGTGATTCCAACATTTTCCCTACCACTGAGGTCAAGCTAACAGGTCTGTAGTTTCCTGCCTCTGCGTTGCTTCCACTTTTAGGAAGGGGAATCACATCTGCCCTCTTCCAGTCCTTAGATACCACACTATCCTCCCATAATTTGTCAAAAAGGGTAGTCAGTGGTGTCACTAGTTCTACCCTTAGTTCTTTTAGAAATCTGGGGTGAATTCTGTCAGGCCTCATTGCTTTGTCCACCTGCAGTTTTAGGAGTTCTTTCAGAACCCTTTCTTCTGTGACAGGACTGATATCAACCCCCTATCCAGAGTGTTTCTATTGATTGGAATAGGTACCTCCCCCTCCTTTTCTTTTCTGAATACTGAACAGAAATATTCATTCAGTATCCTTGCTTTTTCACTGTCCCTCTCTGCCCACCTGCCCTCCCCTTTATTAAGCCTCACTATCCATCCCTTGGTCTTTCTTTGCTCCCTAATGTACCTATAAAAGGTTTGATTCCCCCTTCTAAACCAAGTTGGCTATCTTTTCCTTGGTTTGGGCCTTTGCTATTCTGACTGCTTTCCCCGCTTCCTTCTGCTTTAACTGGTACAGTTCTTTGTCCTGCTCTTCCTGTGTTTCCTTATACTTCCTGAATGCTATCTTTTTCTCCCTAACCTTCCCTGCCACCTCTTTTGAGAATCATAGTGTTTTTTTTTTTATTTTATTTCAATTTATTTGCTTCACATAAAGGCTTGTTGCCTCTGTGATGGCAGTTTTGATGTTTCCCCATTGTTCTGCCACCTTCTTCTTGTCTGTTTGCTACTGCTTTTCTGAGGCACTCTCCCAATTTGACAAAATCAGCCCTCCTGAAGTGCAGTATCCTCACTTTTGTATGGCTTGACTCTGTGGCTGTGTTTATCGTGAACCACACTGTTTGGTGGTCGCTTGTTCCCAGATGGCTACCCATTTCTAGATCTGAGATCCTCTCTCCATCCCCATTTGAGAGTACCAGATCTAAGGTTGCTCCCTCCTGAGTGGGTTCTAACACTAACTTTCTGAGGCATACCCCCTATAGGGCATCGAGAATGACCCTGCTGTTGGATGTGGCTGCAGCAAAGGTGCTCCAGTTAACATCTGGCAGCATTTTCAGGTCCCCCGTCAACAAAATCTCCCCTTTTTCTGCCATCCTAAGGATACCTTCTTTCATTTCCTTGTCCATGTCCTCCCCCTGAGATGGGGGTCTGTATACTATCCCCATGCGGAATGTGGTGCCATTTCTGATCTCCAGGGTGACCCACAGTGCCTCCTCTCCTACCTGTTTACCCTTTAGTTCCATTGCTTTGATCCCTTCCCTTACCTAGAGAGTTAGTCCTCCTCCTCTTCTACCCCCCTGTCCCTCCTGTAGATTGTGTACCATGGTATGTTGACATCCCAGTCATGGTTCTCTGTGTACCATGTTTCTACTCATAGCCTTGGACTGGGGTACAGGAGGCCCACCTGGACAGTGACCACAGGGGCCCACCTAGACAAGCAGCAGGGGAGGGCACAGGGTGACACAGTCTGATCGGTATACCACAAGCATGTGATACACCAGGTCTGCATGCAGCATACAGTCACCTGCAGTGCCCCTCCCCCATATGAGAGGAATATGGTGATAACTGCAAGGAATGGCAGTGTGCAGAGGATGACCTGGTACCTGAGTCGGTGGGTCCCACCTGTGTGCACCTTTGGTGTATCACCGTGGATGTGTGCCAGAGGTCAGTCAATGGCCCATGCCAGGCTGCCACTTGTACCACCATGCTACCTGGGCACTGTTGTCCCAGACATCACCCTGGGTGCATGCCACCACTGGGTGGTGCCCTGCAGGCCAGATGGGTGCAGACCATGACCCCTGGTATGTATGCTGCAGTGTGGCTATCTGCTCTGCTGGTGTGCTAGGTGGGCACCCAACAGCATTGGCATGTGGCAGCTGGATGTCTATGTCCTCAGTGCAGTGTGGGGGATGTCTCTCTGGGTGGTGCCTGTGGTGTGCCGGCACCTGTGGCTTTGGGTACTTCCATCCTGGCATGACTGTTGTGTATGGGTGCCTGGACCACATTCCGGTGCACCTGTCTGCAGTTCCACAGCCTTCCTGTGGGTGGCTGGCTGACTTAGGCCATCCTTTTGTCTGCCTAACTTTGCCCTGCACACTTCCGGGACATGCGGCAGATGCGCCACATATTTTGACTTGATATATGGATACGCAGAATATTCATGTACCCACCCTTTTTTGGCACCGCATACATTATTGCTGCATGATTGCACATTCTGAAATTCTCAACACATCTCTCCTTTTAGAATATCATGCTTCCACACATTTTCTGAGATGCACCATGCATTTCCATTTTGGGCAGTGCATCTCCTTTAAATATGTGGATCAAAGGTCTGCAGGGCCCCAGTGACAAATGTAGGATGGCTTCACGTGGCAGGGAAAGTACCTCTCCTTACCTGGAAGGAGGTGGGGATGTCAAGACAAGAATGGCTAGCATACAAACAGCCACTAGTTAAACTATCAGCATGCACTATGTCCAATTCTGCAGATGAAAGTTGAACATAGACATGTTCCTTAATAATGTCAAGATTGTTGATTGATGGATGGATTGATCATGCGTCAATGATGCCACTAGGATGGTGTTCTTGGTGTTGCCAGCCTCAGCCACAGGTAGTGGGCTTAAACTAAAAGTGGTGACACTGTCAGGTTGTTCAGCCCGATGACTGAACATCCAAATGTCATGCAGAGCAAGCCACTGGTTGAATTGAAAAGCACTGTTTCTATGGACATGGTACTGTTGCCACCACCCAGAGAAACAGGCTAAAAAGTGGCATCAAGATTGACTAAAAATGGTAATCACTGGTATACAAAATTTGTAAGACTAAGTAAGGCTTTACCAAGTAAATCTACTGAAATAATTACAAGTAATAATGCAATAAATCTGATTTGTAAATTAATAACTGCCTGCAATAAATTTGCACCCTTTAGAAAGTACAATGTAAGAGGTACACCTGCTGGTTGCATCACCCTGGAACTCCTGGCCCTCGTCAGAGAGAGGGATAACCTGTTTGTGCTGGTGGGGAGACTGGGTCCTCAGTCCATCTACAAAAAAACAAGGTAGCCAAGAATAAATGCACTACTAGGATTCAATTTGCCAAATCCAGCTACAGCATGGTCCAGCAAAACCCAAACTGGAGCAGTGGTAAAAGGTTTTGCACCAATGTCTCAGAATTCCTTGATAAGGGTGACAAAACCTCATTAGAAATGCTCAAGGTTGAATGACATGAGGTACTTGTTCCCACTGAAACTGCTAACAAATTTAATTTTGCATTCACTGACCTTAGCTCTGTCATCCCCACTGAGCCAGCCCTGCACTCCAACAAAAGTACTGGTCCTATTGACACACAACCACTGAACCTGGAGCCAGGGTATCCTAAATTCTGTTTTCAACCTGTATCATTAAGTGAGACCTCTAATTATATAAGAAATGTCCTAGGTAAAACCCAAATCAGGGTGATTCACTTGATATGAGGACATTTGCCCTGGTTGTTGAAGAACTCTCCTGCCCCATTTCCAGCATGTTCAGCTTCTCTCTGGACTATTCCCAGTTCCATGAAAAGTGGAAATCCTTGCTGGTTACACCAATTTTCAAAAGCAGCAACCATTCTAACCTTTGCAGTTACAGGCCAGTTTCCATACCCCCCGTCCAAAGCCCTTGAGAGAACTGTATCTGATCAACTTGTCTCATATCTTAAAGAATATGAAATACAGTGTCCTCAAGAGCATGGATTTTGGAAAAAACATAGCACCAATACAGCACTAACTATGTATTCCAATTTTGTCCTTGAGGCCCTTGACAATGGAGACAAGGCTGGCGCCATCTACAGCATGTTGACTTCACAAAAGCCTTTGACTTGGTCAGTCATAAGCTCCTTCTCTACAAACTCCATGGCCCAGGACTATCATTAGACACAGTTACCTGGTTCTAGAGTTATATCACTAATCACACTCAACACATTTACACAGGTGCCTCCTTGTCAGATGTTAGGAAGGTATCCATTGGTGTTCCCCAAGGCTCCATTCTGCGTCCCCTACTATTTGGCTAATTCATAAACCATGTGCCTGATGCCTGTCAGTCTGAAAATGTACTTTGCTATGCAGATTATGCTGTTACCTAGTAGAAGTACCCTGACCGTGGCAGCCTTCCATCCATCCTCCAAGGTAGTTTTAAGGCCCTTGGAAATAGTTCTTCCAAAACAAACTGATTCTAAATTACTAAAAAAGACAATACTCTTCACAACCCCACAAGGTGTGCCCCTCCCATTGTCATCTGCATTGACCTTGGATATATATTTGAATAGTTGGAAGCCTTTAAATACCTCAAGGTGATCCTGGACAATGTCTTATCTTTTGTTCCCCACATTGACTACGTTGTGTCCATGGTAAACAAAAGATTGGGAACCTTGTTCAATAACCAGGTCAGTCTCTCTGCTGATGATAGATGCCTCATAATGGCAAGCTTAGTACTGTCGCTAGCTGACTATAGCCTCCCTGTTTACACAACTGCCTGTGACTCAATTCTCAGCATAATAAATTTGATCTGTAATAGGGCTTGTTGCTTTGTGCTTGGGGCTGACAAGCGCACCCACAGTTGCACCCTCTGTACCCCAAAAAATTGGTTACCCCTATGTAGTAGAATTAAGTTACAGACATGTCTGCAAGTTAAGAATGCATTACTGGTCCTAAACTCCCCACTCCTAACTCACTGCTTCTGCCCTGTCACCAATCTCTACAACACCAGGTGCATGGACCAGAATGCCCTTGAACTGCCTTTTCACCATACCGAGCAGGGCAAGTATTCATTAATTGTTAAGGCTGCTGGCTGGTTAAATGAGCTGCCTGATTCCTTACTTAATCTAGTTAAGTTTTGCCAGTCTAAGAGAGCACTACGGGCAACTCTAACAGTTCAATGCAACTAAAACTGCAAATCATGCTAAGTCCTTCCTGGTATACACTTTGAACTGTGTCAGACCTTGGTTCTGTGGCCATGTACAGTTACTATGCTTGTTTTACACTGTTTCTGTTCACCTGCCTTATTGTAAAATTGTATGCAACTGATATAGCCTATTTATTTATACTTGTTTGGCTATATTGTTCTTGTTTGACTTCATTCCACTGGAACTCACTTGTTGTATTTGTTATGCTGCCTCGTTATGTCTGTTATTGACAAAAACATTTGTAAAAGAGCACTTGTGCCCAAAGGTATTGTCTGAAATTTTCAATAAATAAAATAGTAAAAGTGTTGCAATTTGCAATTGAACTAGGTAACAGAAATACTTAAATCTGGCTTGTTACGCTAAAGTTTACAATTAATGCTTGTTACCCTAAACTTATGGTAAATGTTCACCACTCAAAAAAACTGTGATAAATGATTATTACTATAAAGATTATTATCATGCATATCACTCTGAAGCATTTTTATAAATGCTCATCTCTCTAAAGCCTGAGATAAATGCTTATTACAGTTAAGCTTGCTGTTAATGCTTACTACTTCAAAGCTTGTGATAAATGCTTATTACTATAATGTTTATAATAATGCTTATTAGTCTAAAGCTAGTGATGAATGTGTATCCTGTTAAAGTTTGTTATCAGGTCGCACCTGAAAATAGCACTTGGCTGTCTGGTGTGCTTACCCGGTTAACAAAAGCAAATAAATAAATAAATTAAGCTTTTTATAAATACTTATCACACTATAGTTTGGGCAAGCCCCCTCCCCAAGGCCAAAAAAAACCCAGAAAAAATGCTAGGTCTTACCTCTCCTGGCCTGGTAAAAGAAAGACTACCTATCATCATCATCATCATCATCGTTTATTTATAAAAAGTGCCTTTCTACAACCAAGGCGCTTGTACATAACACAACCAATCCAATAAATAGTTCAATTTATCAGTACAATATTATATTTAAAATCAACAGCCAAAATCCTATAAGTTAAAACCACCATATGCTGCTTCAAATAGAAAAGTTTTAAGAGTAGTTTTAAACTTCTGGTCAGTCAGGCAATCTCGCATCTGACGAGGTAGAGAATTCCACATGGTTAGGGCTACATAACTAAAGGAGCGGGCCCCAGATGTCTTTAAGCGGACCCTGGGAATCTCTAGCAATCCCTCATCAGTGGATCGGAGAGGGCAGAGGGGGCAGTAAGGGTGAAGGAGGTCTTGCAGGTAACTGGGTCTCTGATTGTGTAGGGCTTTATAGGTCAGCAAACCGACCTTGAAGTGATCCTCCACTGCACAGGAAGCCAGTGCAGTCCACGGAGCACAGGCATTATATGGCTGGCTCTGGATGTATCAGTCAACAGCCTGGCTGCCACATTTTGCACTAGTTGAAGGTGGCGGACGTCAACCCCCGGTAGCCCTAGGTATAGGGCATTGCAATAGTCAAGGTGAGAAGCAACAAAGGTGTGGACCAAAGTTGGAAAATCTTCTGGAGGAACCAGGTGTTTAACCTGGGTGATATTCCTTAGATGATAAAAAGAAGTTTTGATGACAGCTGACACCTGAGATTTAAGGGTCAAACCATCATCAATAATAATGCCCAAGTTTCACACCCCAACTGAAGTAGTCAGCACCACACCCCCAAGACTTAATCCTGAGGGTGTTCCTGCTGACAAATCTGCCTCCGGACGATCAGGGTCCACAACCAACACTTCAGTTTTAGCCGGGTTCAACCGCAGCCAACTTGCACTCATCTAATCCTGGATCTCGGTGAAGCAGTTCTTAAATACCGAGATAAACACATCCTGGCCAGGTACAAAAGACATGTATAGCTGAGTTGCATCTGCATAGCAGTGAAAACTCAGATCATACCATCTAATAATCTCTCCTAACTGCACCTATGTTGGCTGTGGGCAAATACCACCCCTGAGAAGGGCTTTTGTGAGAGATCAGCCTGACCTTGGGAATTTGGGCCCCAGTAGCAAATTGGCTAGGCACGTAGTGCCCTTGCTAGCCCACCTGATCATTAGATTAAGGTCACTTTTTAGGTATTGCTACCTAGTACTCCACATCACCTACTAAAGGCTAAAGCAAGGAGAGATATTTTATTAGACAAAACCATTAAAATAATATAACAACAGTAAAAATTTCTGGTTATCCATTTGAGACATTTGATAAATCAGGTGTTCTGCCAAAAAAGGATAAAAAGGGATATAAGTAGACATTTATCTCAAGTTGCCTAACTTTGTGGGGCTGACATAACTTGAGTTATTACAATACTGGCATCAAAAAAATACAGTGCTCATCAAACAGAGCAATCCTATCAAGCTATAAGAAAAGGCACGATTAAAATTTACCATTTTGGTCAGGTTTTTTCCAAGGTTTGTCCACAGTACTGAGACAGGGTTCATTTTGTAGGAGGACCCATTTCCTATCAAGAGTCTGTTTTAATACATGTGATTGTATTGAGAAGGTAGTGACAAAACTTACTTTGTCTGGTATTTTCCAAGATTTGAAGTGTTATCGTAGTCTCTCTGCTGTCCCTGGTCCAAGAGAATATCTCTGTCCAAGCTGCTGGCATGCTTACTGCTTTCTCTAAACAATTTGTTCGGCACCCTCTAGCTCTAAATTTGAGTCTCAGCTCATCCGAGGTTTTCTTGACCCCTTTCTTAGTGGAACAGTTTCTTTTGATTGTAATGAACAGTCTTTTGGGTATGTTCTCTACTGTATGGTGTGGGTGGCAGCTTTCAAAATGGAAAAATATGTTTCTATTGACTGCCTTCTGGAACAGGTCCATACTGTCCTCTCCATTCTTTTCCTATACAATCTGCAGATCAAAATAAAGTACAGTTGTGTAAGAACTTACCATAACAGTGGATATTCAAGAGGATCTCTTGCATCAGGCCACACCTATGGGACTATAGCAGACCAGTACTAGGACCACATGGAAACTTTTTTTGCTAGCAGTCAGCTAGAGGATGCCCACTATGATGTCAGTCAAAGACATCCTTCCTATATAAATGTGGGCGGTCCTGCACCCTTCTCAGTTCCCCCATATATAGAGGAACTCCTCCTGGGGAACTGAGAGAGAGATAGAGGTTCCTGCCATTAAGCAGCATGAAGCAGAAGTAGACCATGGGGGAGAGAGAGAGAGAGAGAGAGAGAAGTAGAAGCCCTGAGGCTAAGGGAGATGGAGGGTGGGATGGCATGACCAGATGCAAGAGATCCTCTTGATGATCTACTGTTACAGTAAGGTCTTATGTAATTGTAATATCTTCATCAAGGGTATCTCTTGCATCAGGCCACACCTATGGAACGAGCCCTAAGCAGTACTGACCGAGAGATAGTCTGGGTGGCTGGAGGCTAAAAGCCTAAGACAGCAAGCCTAGAAGCACAGCCCGGATGAAGCCTGCCTTTCTTCTAGAGGCAATGTCCAGAGTAGTGTTTTGTGAAAGTGTGGACAATACTCCAAGTTGTAGTGGCACATATGTCTGCAGCTGACAAATTTCTGAAACAGGCAACAAAAGTGACCATGCCTCTGACAGAGGGGTCATGCACAGCCCCAGGAAGTTCCTTACTGTACTTCCTATAACAGAAAATAATACAGTTGGCTAACCACCTCTGTCCCAGGGGCAAAAGAAAGAAATAGCTGCTAGGACTTCTTGCAGTCCTTCATGCAATGAACATAATATCTGAGTATTTCATATACAGCTAAAGTATGGAGCTATACTTCCTCCAGATTGGCATGCTCTGGATAGAAAACAGACAGGTGGATGGTTTGATTCAGGGTAAACGCAGACACCACATTTGGTAAAACTTAATGTTGGTATGAAAAGACATTATGTCTGTGAGGAAAATCAAATAAGAAACTCACACATCAGAGCCTGAAGCTTGGAAATCCATCATGCAGAGGTAATAGTGTGTCGCATTCAGCTAAAAAGAAGCCAACATAAGTTTTCAAACACTAAATTTAAGTCCCAAGGCAGGACTGGTTTGCAGATGGGAGGCTTCAGATGAAGAATGCCTCTCAAAAATGTATGGGACACTTCCAGCTGCACTACCATATAGCCATCAATGGGTAAATGGAAGAATGAACTAGCAGCCAGGTGCCCATTAATGGAGGGGTATTGCAGGCCAGAATCTTAGAGGAACAAGAAGTACTCCCAAATCTGATTCACTGGATAAGTGAAAGGAGCCAAAAGATGGGAAGTCACAAAGCAAAGCACCTCCACTTCATGGAATGAGTGATCCTGGTGGAGGGCTTCCTAGCAGCCACCAGGACATCAGCCACCTTTAGGGATACCCCTGATGTAGCCATGGCTATGTCTTCACAACCCAGACATAGAGGTGTAGTGACCTGAGGTCCAGATGGACAATGGTGCCCAGCTCCTGTGATAGCAAGCCTTTGCACAGGGGCAGGGGAACTGGAGGTTCCACTGCCAACTGCTGCAGTAAGGGGAACCAGATCTGATGATGCCAGAAAGGAGCAACAAGTATCATAGTTGCTCCTTCCATCTGAAGCTTGATCAGCACCCTCAGAATGAGCTTGAAGGGAGCAAAGGCATAGAGGGACCACCCATTCCAAGGGAGGGACAACGCATCTCACCAGAAAAAACTCTAGGCCCTGGAGCAAGTGAGCAGAAAGCAGCAGTTTTATGTTGAGTGAGGACACAAAAAGTTGCAACTCTGAATTACCCCACCTGTCAAACAGGTCTTCTATGACCTAGGTCAGCAGTTCCCCCTCATGTATCCTGGACTGTGATCTGCCAAGACAGTTTGTGTGCCTGGAATATGGACTGCTGACAGTGCTAGACTGTGTTCTAGATCCCAGTATCAGACCATCATCACTTCCTTGCACAGGCCTTAAGAATGTGTCCTCCCTTGCTTGTTGATGTAGTGCACTACACCAATGTTGCCCTTCTGCACTAGCAGAGGCCCCAGGGATAGGTAGACAAGAAAGGCTGGCAGGGTATATAGAATGGCCCTCATCTCTAGGATGTTTATGTGGACAAAACTCTCCACTGAGGTCCAAATGCCCTGGGTCTGGTGAGGGCTCAGATGTGCTCCCCAGTCCATTTCCAAATCATCCATGGTGAGGATCTGATGAGGGGAGGCAGTCAAGAAGAGAACCCCTTTGAGTAAATTGTTGGGTTCCATCCACCACTGGAGCACTTACTTTACTGGTGAAGTTACTAAAACCTGCCATTCTAGATCTTTGGTGTGTTGATCCCGTTGGACTGTTGGGGGGATTTGCATATACAGCCTCTCAGGGGGACCATGACAATGGTTGCAGCCATCAAGCTCAGCAGCCACAGGAATGTCCTAGCTGTGACATATACATTGTCATAAAGCATCCAGGCCTGATCTATCTGGTGTGCCACCCTGTCATGGGGCAAGAAAGCTGCACCCTGGGCAGTTTCCAGTAAGGCCCCTGTATACTGAAGGTACTGACAAGGGGTCAAGACTGACTTTGGCAGGTTGACTGTGATTCCTAATGTGGGGAACAGCTGTCTGGTACACTCTAGGATGTGGAGCAGTTGCTCCTCAGACAGAGCTGTGAGCAACCAGTCATCCAGGTAAGGGAGGATATACAGTCCCTCCTTCCTGGGGGCTGCTGCCAGCACCACTGAGCATTTGGTAAAGAGCTGTGGTGCAGAAAAAAAGCCAAAGGGCAATGGCCTGAACTGGTAGTGCTCTACCTGAAGCAAGAACTGAGGTACTGCCTGTGGGAGGCACAAGCTTTTATTTGCAGGTATGCATCCTGCATGTTTAGGGAGCAGATCCAGTCTCCCTTGTGTAGTAGAGGCAGTAGGCTTTATGGAGTTAACATTTTGAACATCTTGTACTGGATGTAGAGGTTCAGGGTTCTCAGGTCTAGGATGGGCCTCAAAACCCCGTTGGGAACTAGAAAGAAGCAGAAATAGAATCCTCTGTTCCTCTGGTCTTAGAGAACTGGTTCTATGGCCCTTTTCTACAGCCGTGCGAGAATTTCCCCCAGCAGTACTGGACTGTGGTCTGGAGAGTAACTGGAAGGAGCTGCAGGCAGATCTGGAGACCACCCCAGAAGTTCTAGAGTTTGGTCTTGCTCTATGAGCTGCAGGACCCAAGTATGTGTTGTGAGCTTTCTCCACCTGTCCAGGTGAAGAGAGAAGTGACACCTGACCACCACCTCCTGTAATACTAGAGAGTGAGGGTCTGGCAAGGAATCATGCTGAAGCAGAACCAGCAGCTGGGACAACACCTCCACCTCTAGAGACCGTCCCAGTTGTGGAGGTAGGGGCAGGCAGGGCTGTTCCCACTCTGCACTTGCCTGGCTGTTGGATACTTTACTTGGGTCTGTGGGAGGCCCAAAGAAAAGGCACCTTCTGTCCACTTCTTGGCTGGGTTTGGAAAAGCAAGTGGACCAGTTGAAGGATCCTCTCTGAGGCCTACAGGTCAGAAAGAATGTCCTGCACTTCTGCCCCAAAGAGCTTGCAACCTCTAAAGTGGGCATTCAGGATGAACTGCTGTACATCAGGAGCAAAGCCAGACACCCTGATCCAAGAATACCTTCTGAGGCAAATGCCAACTGCAGCTGCTCTAGCAGAGGCATCTGAGGCAGCATAGGCAGTCCTCAAAAGGTGCTTACTCACATCTGCCCTGGACTAGAGGGCTTTAGGCAGCTCCTGCTTCTGGGGGCCCTCTGGAAGGGCATGAACCACAGCTGTGGTCATTCTCCTGAGAATGTTCTGAAATTTGACCATATGACAAAGTATTTAATCATTCTGAGGGCCGTATATACCATGGGGCCGCACTCCAAAAATGGTGTGGCCAGAAC
Organism: Neoceratodus forsteri; assembly: GCA_016271365.2. Lineage (NCBI taxonomy): Eukaryota > Metazoa > Chordata > Ceratodontiformes > Ceratodontidae > Neoceratodus > Neoceratodus forsteri. The sequence goes on along the minus strand of CM057454.1, from coordinate 1,063,793,768 downwards.
TCTCAGAGAGTCCCTCCATCGCTTCCTCCAACTTCCCTTCTTCTGTAAAAAGAGGTCAGTGATGTGTTGCTGACTCTGTCAAAGCATTTCTATTGGCAGAAGGAGAGGACATTAATGCCCTGGCTTGCATTGGGCTCAGTGATGTAGTAGGTGACAGTGCAGGGACTGGCCTGAGAGGCCCCCCAGTGACATTGTGCCTGCTGGAGGAGGAGGAGGAGACAAAAGTCGCTGTAGTATCTCCACAAAAAAGGAGGGCATCATCTGAACATTAACAGTGGGCTACACAGAAGGAGCACCTCATGATGGCAATGGGGGTGACCAGAGTCCCTATGCATCAGCCATAATAGGTTCTGTGGCAAGAAGCGATGATGGCAGCCCACATTGCAGAAGTACAACACATCAACTGGGGTGGCTGATTCCCCTGGGTCCCTGATGTCAACGAATCAGCACCAGCCACGATAGACCTGGTGGAACTCACTACTAATGCCAGTCCTGACTGTGGGGAGGACAGAGCAGCAGAAGTCATCGACTGCAGCCCACATGGTGGGAGGTATCCCGCTACATCAATGAGGATGTTGGGAGCCCCAACATCGATGGTCATTGCTGCCTGTGAGAGGTCCGGTGAAGCGCACAGTCAAAGTCAACCAGTGTGCACTTGAGCCAAGGGGCACAGAGCATTGATAATCGACCACATTGCAGGGCTCCTCATGGCGCAGATAGGAAGGACTGGAACCCCAGCATGGATGGGCATTGGGGGACCAGTGAAAGTTACTGTGGGAGCTGACCTGTGGGTTCTGAGGTCTGAGTTGTAGGACTACAGACATCACTTGTAGCTCTGACATCAATGGGTTATTGCTGGCCAGGAGAAGACTGATGGGACTCACTGCCCGGGCTGACCTTGAGGACACTGAGGTTAAGGCAGCGAGAGGCATTGACACAGAAGTGAGTGATGGCACAGCAACAGTCAGCGTCAGGAACAGCAGTGACCTGGAACATACCAGAGAAAGTTTGTCCTTGATCCGCTCCCCCTACCCAGTGGAAGACACTTCCTTGAAGACTTCTTTCTGCCCTGGGAAGCCTGCAGCCTGAGGAATGGGTCTGCAACAAGGAGGAGCTTTAGCCCTGGCGCTCTCTCTCTCTCTCTCTCTCTCTCTCTCTCTCTCCCTCTCCCTCCTGGTGGCCTGCTGCTCATGAAGAAAAGAGTGCAGGGCTTGCAGATGGCATTGCTGGGGATCGAAGATTGTAATTTTGGGCAGAACATGCAGGCGTAACTATCATGGGCACTCCAGGACAAGACCAGAGGATGACCCAACCGTCACCCAGGAAGTTCTGGAAATCACACTTGCAGGAACAAGTAGGGAGAGTGGCATCAATTGTCGAGGGACACCACAATGAAAATACAGTTTAAACTAAAGTTTGAAAAATAAGATTTGAAAATTTGGTGGTTGACTGAAGTGGCGGTATCTCCATGAGTCCAATGTGCAATGGTCTATGTTAAGAAAAGAACTGAGGAGAATGCAGGGCTGCCCACTTTTATATAGGAAGGACATTGTTGACTGATCTCATCATGGATGGACCCTAGCAGACTGCTAGTGAAAAAGTTTCTATGTGGTCCTAGTTCCTGGTGCCTATAGTACCATAGGTGTGGTCTGATGCAAGAGATTCCCTCGACGAAGATCTGATGGTCTCCCTACTCCAATGTACTGTGAATTTCAGATGTGGGTTGCTGTTTAACAAAAATCAAACTAATAACCTCAACTGCTCCTTTGTGCCATGCTACACCAGATATATATGTCATCTATGAACCTTTTATAAAGGTCTACAAGATGAAAAAAGGGGTTCACCTCTAGTAACTGTTTTTCTGCTTCCACACACTTAGACAAATATCCACATAGTTAGGGGTAAAAGATGTCCCATGGTGGTCCCCTTAATCTGTTGATAGCAACTACAATACCCAACTACAATGTTTACTAATAAAATGACCTGCAACATATCCATTGGGGCACTGTTTATGAGTTCTACAAGTGTCTGGCTCCTTTCCTGTCTTTGTAGCACTTTGTGTCACTGTGACGCATTGTGACAGTATTCTGAGTGGCCTCCACTTGCTAGTAGCAATCACCCTTCTCTGCTGGTAGCCTATGAATAAATCTTCTCTGGGGCCTGCCTCTGGTAGTGATGCCCCTGCCACTGACCAACCAACTAATCAACTGAGTTTGTTGGCTTCAACTGGAGAGCACCTGGTGGCATACTGCACCACTTTGCCACCGGTTGAGAATTACCATCCAAACCTCCAAAAAGAGTGGGGCCCACCAGGTGACAGGTCACAATCATTCCCTGCCAGCTGTCCTGCTAGCTGAGTATGATTGGGGCACCTGGTGGCAGGCTGCACCCAGCCATGCTGTTAACTGATTTATTAGCCAATCCCATGGATATCTGTAAGGTTCTGGGGAAGCTGCCTGATGGTGCTATTCCTCCTATTCTGGCTGCCAAAGTCAACTGACTTGCCTAATTATATAACTCTTGAGCCTTTATAAGGGCTGCCACGCAGGAAGGGCTCTTCAGTGGCAGAACTCCTTTAGCTGTTTGCTGGTTCCTCTGTGACTTATCCCTGGTGCTTCCCTTCTGGCTGCTTCTCTTCTGGCGCTCTTCAGGCCTCTCTGCTCTCTGCTGATCTCCTCCTCCTCTTCCTCCTTCTGAACTAACCTTGAACCCTCCTGGCAGCAAAGGTCTTGAAAGTACAACCCAATTAGCACTGATGAGTGCTACACAACCCTTGAACTTCCACCTCTGAAGTGACCAGCCAACAACCTTAACTGCCATTTTTTTTAAATAGATGACATCCACCTTTTTGTGCCACTGCAGGAGTTGCTGGATCAGATCAGATCTCCCGAAGAAAGAACTTTACACAAAAGGGAGAGACTGTTCTGTTTACTGGAGGAGGGATAGAGATGCCTTCCCCCCACACCACCACACAAGTACACACATACAATTAAACAAACAATCAGTGGCAGCTCCAAGGCAGCTGATGGGATGCCCGCCCAGTTGGGCTTCCACTGGAGTGCCTGCTGTTGTAATGACTCTAGCTGCTACACTACCCTCTTCTTGTTTGGATACATCCTGTGCCTTAGCCCACCTTTAAATGTCTATCATATAACATCTTTGTGCTACAAAGATGGCCTCATTGCCCTTTGGGTAGTCCTTGAAGGCAAAGTGGATTACAAATTCCCACCTAGATGAATATCAGCATTGCCAACAGTGCCCATTCTTTACTCAGAGTCTATTCTACTGTCTATAACAGCATTTTCTGTTAATACTGTACTGTTGATGGATGTGGCATCTCTTGTTGCAGCGGTCTGGCATCACTGGAACTGATTCTTGGTGATAAGAATGCATTGAGGGAATCAACAATAAAGACATGCTCTGCTACCTCTTTTTCCACAATAAATGGTTGCTTGAGATCTATAGTGTGAGTAGGGCACACTGGCTGCATAACAGAAACTTTGGCTTTGACCCTGAGGGCATCTTCTGACTCTATTGGGCCACAGGAGGTGGCCTCACATACAGCTTTAGTCGGTTGTAGTGCACAGTTATGGAAGCAATCCCATCAGCAGATGTAATTAGATTCAGAATATTAAGTTCCCTTTCCACAATTTTGTAGGGGCCAGCAAGCCTCCAATGGAGCTTTGGGAAGTGGCATTTGTGCCTCTTGCTATCATGGAGCCATACCCATTCCCCAACTTTTTTGATGTGAGCTGTGACATACATGTTGAAATACACCTTCTGGCATTGAGACAGCTGCTCCTGGTACCACTGGTCAGCCTCTCAGGCCAAGCTGAGGTACCTGACAGTCTCCTGAAAAAACTCAGAAACAGAAGTGGTTGCTGAGTTGATTGGGCAAGTTATTTGTTGACTAGATATTACATCTTAAGGACTAAATCCAGTGGATGCTTGAATCCTATTGCGGTATGCCATCATAACAAATTGCAACAGGGTATTCCTTTGTCCTAGTTTGTATTTACAAAAAGAACCCGCATGCCCAAGAGCATTCTGTTTAGATGCTCAGTCACCCCATCCAACTGGGGATAGTAGGTGGTAGTATGGGTTTTGTTTACCTCTAACAATTCCAACTGGAATCCAGTGTGGCCCACCACCTGTATAGAACAAGTTCTAGCCAGAACCAATAGGGCTGTGAAGAGCTACCAAATGACCAAAGTTAAACATGTGTGTAGAAATTATTCAATGCCCAGGTGTAACTTGACCATTTTTTGGAGGTGTTGCACCAAATTTTCAACATGGCCTTTTTTGGACCCCTCCTCATGAACAGTGCCAGTGTCATTTTGTTCCCTTGTCCTGAAAGGTGATTTTGCAGCGCAAATGTGCTTTTCTGTGCCACAGGTGCCAAAACACATTTTGGGCAAGTTGTGGAAAATGGCAGCTGTATTGTTTTGAAGGAGGTGTGCAAAAATGGCAATGCTGAAAATGTGAAGTGAAAATATTAAAAATTGGTGAAGTTAGAAAGTGTGTGTAGAAACTACAAAAAGCACACTCATTATGCAGTCATTTTTTGGAATTTTCTCACCAAATTTGCAACTTGGGCTTTTTGGGACCCCACTTCATGACCAGTGGCACTGTTATTTCATAAATTGGTCCCAAAAAGTGATTCCTCACAGCGACTGGGAAATCACCTTTCTTGACAGAGTAACAAAATGACAGTGACAGTTTTCATGAGCTGGGTTCTCACGAACCCCATGTTGAAAATTTGGGGGAAAAATTCTAAAAAATGGCTGCGATATCAGCATAAGTTGAAACCCCCACTGAATGGCATTATAACAGGCTTACCTTTGATTCTTCAGTTTGCAGTTCAGCTTTGAAGAGTGCAGACATGTCCCGGTCTGGAGAAGATGACAGCGCCGACCTCTAGAGGTAAGTATGGGGTAAGGAGGGGTGTGGGGAGGTGGGTGCTCAGTGAGAGGGTGGGGATGGGGAGGGGAGGGACTGCAGCAACGATGAGGGACTGTTTTCTTGTGTATAGAGAGAAAAAAATTTTAAAAAAGCCTGGAGTGACAACGAGGGACTGTTTTCTGTTTTACAGAAAAAAACATTTGGGCACACTGGGGTGGGCTCCCAGTGTGCCACATGACTGGGGGGTGTACACACTGAGATTGGGCACCCCAGTGTCTGTGGAGCTGGTGGTGGCGACCCCAGGCAATATTTCGTCTGTTGTACTACACTATGGGAAAATGATGACAGTGTTGATAATTCAACTGAGACAACCCCCTCCCCCACATCGAGTCCTGTGCAAAACATGAAGGCAGACTGCTCAAATATGTCAGTAACATTACTGACAACTTTAGAAATTGTCAATATGACAAGTATGTAATGAGTCACCAACATAAATGGTATATTTAGGTAGTGTGCACATATCATAGGTTGTGAGTGAGCAGTCTGCTGAAGATGTATTGTATTGCACCACTACCATGGACTAACAGAACACCTGATTTTTACTAAGGGATGCAAGAGAAATAAAATACAAAAACCAATGTTAGCGAATGAGGAACATCTTTATTTATTGCACAAACTTACTTTAAAGAAGCAGAGAAAACGCAGAGAGATGAGGTACTAAAACACTGCAGCACAGACACCGGCATAGGAACCAGCTGGCCAGCAATGACTTCCATTGTCTGTGTGATTCATTTACTGTTTTCTGCTATGTGGGGCCACAGAATGGCACAGAGCTGGTGGCAGTGACACAACTGAGCATTTACAACACTCGCGCATATGCAGTTGTGATGAATGGCATCTTGCCATACGTGACATCACCAGCAGAAATGTGCATGCGTGCGAGTTGAGCATGTGCAGTTAATGCCATGGAATGCAGAACTAACAGCCAAAATAGTGCAACTGTTGTTCTGTAGTGGCTGATCATGGCGGAGGGTTTCAAGCTGTGTTGGGCATTTGGAAGGATACTTCCAAATGTCCAATGGATGGTCCCACGATCGGCCGTTTTCAGAGCTACAATCCCAGTAGGGCTCTAGGCTCCGCCCACAGCCCTAAAAAGGAAACCAGGAGGAGTCTGCTTCAGAACAAGACTGCTCAATTAGACATCTGCTCCTGCAGAAATTAGACTCACTCACCACATATCTTAGTTGTTTTTTACTATTCTATTTTAAACCATATGATATCTGCACTGTATTCAAAGCCTATGATTTCAGGAAATAAAACTCCTCTTCCTCAGGGCACTACAATTACAAAAAGACGATATAAAACAATGTTATTTTTTTCAGTAAAAGATTATGTCCATTATTTACAAATCTCACACACATTCTCTCTAAATTAATTAGTAAATGTGTTCTTTATACTCATCCTTACAATCTCTGCATCTCAAGAACCTCTGTATGACAGATTAGCATAGCATGCATGTCATTCCATCTGTTACCAACAATTAGTTTAAACATAATTGTAGATAAAACATTTTCTTTATATAGTCACTGCATTTGTCATGTGCAACCTGACTGCTTTCCAAAACAGTAAAACAAGACAGTCTACCTGAGCTCATCGGTTTATCTACTTATGCTGTGCTTAAAAAAAGATCGTGTGCTAACATGTCCTGTGCTGGCTGGTCTGCTGTAGGGCAAGCCTTGGTGGATAGTGTTTCCATACTCATAGAAAGTCTCCTTCTCCTGTCAACTACAGTTCAAGAATGTCACCTAACACCAGTCTTTAAGCATGGGCAGCTCCAAATATTGCTTTATCTCTTGCTTTATTCTTTGGTAACTGGTGCAGTCCTGAGGTACAAGGCCATGGTACACCTCATGAGCCCATCCTTTGAATAGTAGAATCATGCACCAGGTCTGGTTATCTTAATTCCATCCATTCACTTCATTAGATAGCTTGAAATGGTATGCCCATGCCGACCATGCACAATCCTCTCCTGTAAATGCCTTGGGAATGTAGATGGGTATGGGCATCCTCCCCATCTGGCTGAAAATGATGCATCCCACAGGAACCACTCACCTTCTCAAATGCACCTGATCCTGGGTCCTCCATACTGACTGAATGGAATGTGGGCTGCTCTCAGGGTCTTGGTTATTCGGTTCTCTGGAAACTACTACAAAAGAAGAAATTCCTCAGTACTTAACTCCACCTATACCACCAGTATGATGATTTTTAATCAGTGTATAAATCATGTGGCAATGATGTTTCCATGGTGGCGCCACCCACAGTCATATATGTAGCTGGCTTAAACTAGCTGAGGTGGTACTGACAGATTATTCTGCCCAATAGCTGGATGACCGAATGTGATGCAGAGCCAAACCCTGGTGGAATTTAAAAAAATGCCATAATAGGCTGGGCCAGTGGTGCTGAGGGCTGAGGCACTGTTACATCACCTTACATTTTGTCACACTGGCAACCTGGGTTCAAATGAGCCCGGCTTGCTGGGGGGCTGGCCAGGGGGAAGGTGGGAGCAAGATTGAGCATGCTGTATGGAAACTCTCCTCTAATGGGGAGTGTTCTAAGTTGTCCCATCTTGGCTGACACCTAGTGGAGGCTATGTATCAGAACACAGATGGCTGGATGCTGACATTACATCAGGGAGGGGGAAGAGAAAACTGACCAGAGTGCATGTGTGCCTCTACACGCATGCACCCTCCATAGCCACAACCTCTGGCCAGGGAGAAAAGCAGGGAGAAAAATGGTGACACAGCAGGGGGGGTCATATAATTCCTGCTCACCTCCATCTGCTCCATCACCAGCACCTGCAGTGAATCTTGGATTGTGCTTCGTGGGGAAAGATTGCCCTCCCTCTCCAGACCCCTCATGGGGGAAAGATCCATTGGGCTATACCACTCTCAGGTAAGCCAGGGAGATGGTGGATGATGGAGGGGGTGGTGGAGCTGGCTGAAGGGAGCCCACCTTGCCGTGGCCCCAGAAGCATAAACACCTTGATAAAAAAAAATGCCATGATAAGGGGAGGAACTGTTCCCCAGGAAAAAGGTACTGATGCCACCACCCTGAGAAACAGACTAAAGAGGGGCAACAAGATATACTAAAAAATATCCACTGGAAAGAATAAAATAAACTTTACTAAGTAAGTAAATAGAAAAAATAGAAATAAACAACAATGCAATAAACAGGGTTTGTAAATAGTGCAGTGCATTTGGAGATTGAAATAGGTAATACAATGCTTACATCAGGCTTATTATCTAAGCTTTACAAAAAAATGCTTATCACTCTAAAGCTTGTAATAAATGCATTTTACTATGACATTTGTGACAATGCTTGTCAATGTGAATCTTGTAATAAATGCTTATTGTACTAAAACTTCCAATAAACGCTTATTACTCTAAAGTTTAAAATACATGTTTATCTCACTAAAACTTGCAATAAATGCATACTACTCTAAAGCTTGTGAGACATTCTTATCACTGTTAGGTTTGCAACATTCCCCCAGATCCACAGACAAACAGAAAGAGGTCTAGGTCTTACCTCTACCAGCCTGGTAACAAAGGCTTCTTATTGTGACTGTGGGCAATTACCATCCCTAAAAGCTGTTTTGTAAGGCATCAAACCAATCCTGTGAACTCTGGCCCCATTAACCAATTGGCTAGGCATGGAATGTCCTTCCTAGCTAACCTGGCACTTGGATAAGGTCACCTTAATTTCTGGTACCAACAACACCACATCAAATGGTAACAGTGCCAGTGCCCCTCTCCCCAAACCTGCTTGAAAGCCTACAATTCATCCAAGTCAATTAAATTTCCTTTCTTGGTTTTCATTCCATTATTTTAACATTTAGAGGGTTTCTTGGTCTCATCATTTGAATGAATCACAATCAGCCTGACCACTGAGGGCAAGGTGATGTACTCATTGTTCAGGAAACTAAATTTTAACATGCCAATATGAGCTGAGGACCCACTGCCCTCTCTCTTTTTTGTGTGGAAACATTTTCTAGCTTCATCTTTTAACTTTAAATGTTAGCATGCCAATATGAGCTGAAATCCAACACTTTCTCTCTTTTTTGTGTAGAACCCACTCTGTGGCTTCATCTTTTGTATAGTGTGCTCTGGCCCATAAAAGGCTCACAGGTGACCATTGGGAAGCTCACCAATTAGGAGAAGGCCACACCTCTCCTTTTTGCAATGCAATGTTAAAGGTTTAGTAAGCTCAACCCTGGCTAATGCACAGAGATTTCATCACATTTCTTGTACATCTTTCTCAATTAAAAAAAAATGTTTACATCTTTCTTGATTTTTATGTATGCTTGCACGCATGTACAAGAAACATTATGTGGCAGCTTAGGAGAAAAACTTGTTTCGGAGGTGCGGCACTGTGGCAGTCAATGCCATCACTGCATTATCGGACTTGGCTCTCATTTCCAATGTGGTGGCACACTACTGCTGACACTAGAAAAACTGACCAATTACCTTGTCAGCCAGGTACATGGTGCACAGAAGAAAAACTGACATTAGCGGTGCCTTGCCTGGTGTAACATTTCAAAAGAACATGGTGACGGCTGTCACCATCCACTCACAGTCCCCATAAAAGACGGGGGTACCTTATCCCCCTGTCGACATGCCCCTGCCCCAGTTAATTTGTCAATGGGGGGAGCCCAATCCCCAGTGGCCTAATGCCCTCCCATTTGCTGTGTGCCCGAGGGGGGTGCCCAATCTCCCTCAACATCATGCCTCCCAAACAGTCTTTCTTTGCCATTGGGGGGCCCAATCCCCATCAGCTTAAGTCCCCCTCCCCAAAAATGCAGGTGGCACACTGGGAGCCCACCCCAGTGTGCAAACAGTAAACCTGCAAAAGAAAAAACCTTCCTGCAACATCTCCCCCCCCCCCGAAACAAAGAAAACAGTCCCTCGCAGTCAGGTCACCACCCCAACCTGCAACCAGCCTCTGCACACCCCACCTCCCCACACCAAGCCCCCTCACCCCATACTTACCTCCGGAGCCTGGAACAAGAAAAATGTGTCTGTTGCCCGACGCATCTGTGTGCACTTCATCTGTTCTGCAAAGGCCTGTGACCATCTGTGTGAGCTGCAGTGCACTAACCATCTGCCTCAGCACCGTATGACGCTCAATGTTGTGACCAGGTGGAACTCCATATTGTACATGCTGGACCAGCTGTATGAACAATATAAAGCAGTTTCAGATTACCTGCTGCTGCAAACCACCCGGGACTGTGTTGGAGTGTCCATCACTCTAACAATGGAGCAGTGGTGACAAATGGATGGCATAATACACATTCTGCATCTATTTGATCATGCAACATAGGCTGTGAGTGGGGACACTGCCTGTACAAGTCAGTCAATACCCCTTATATGTGTGCTGAGGCAGACACTGGTGAATGTCCATCACCAGATGGTGGCAAGTGGTGATCACAGTGTTGCTCATGTAATGGGTCACATGCTCCACGTACTGGACAGCAATACACATATCTCTGGCATTATAAAGTCAAAGGAATTTGCTATTACTACCATGCTGGATCCATGGTACAAATGTGGCTTGCCTGCCATGATTGAAGGTGGTCATCTGTGACTGGAAAAATTGACCAATTACCTTGTCAGACAGGTACATGGTGCACAGAAGAAAAACGGACATACACAAAGTGCACATATACCAGGTGCTGCTACCACCACCAGCAGCTCATCACAGGCCACCAAATCTGAGAAATTATCCAAGTCACAGCAGAAAATTGCAGGTGATCCCATTTGGGATGCTCTGTACCAGGTAGGCGAGGAAGAAATTGAAGACAAGGAGGAGGAGCCTGATGAGCCAGCAGAACTCAGGGTAGCACAATGTATGGTGGATGCCTACATGAGAGACACCAAGCATCTTGGCATCACTGATGAGCCATTGGTGTACTGGAGCAGCAAAGTAAGTGATTGGCCCACACTGGTATCAGTTGCTTTCAAATACCTGAGCTGCCCACCATCCAGTGTTAGTGTGGAACAGCTGTTCAGTTCTGCTGGGGCTACTGCATTATGCATGACCGGAGGACAAATCTGTCACCAAAGAATGTGTCCATCCTAACATTTATAAAAATGAATGAGGCTCACATTCCACATAACACAGTTATGTCAATGGTGTTGCCACATGAACTGTGTCTCAGAGATGATGATGAAAATAAAGATGTCCACACTGGTAAGGCCTCTACTAGCAGAGAGGTAGACAAAGCAGCAATGGTGACCGAATTTCCACCTGGTGATGACTCCAGTCTTGAACACTGTGAGGGCTGCTTCATGGATGATGTGGCACTGGAAGAAGGCCAAAGTTGTTATGCCCCCACCCCAGCAGCCCCCACCCATTTCCACTAAATATGCTCTTTTAGGTTATTATTATACATTTTTAATGTTATTTTGATGGTTGTTCTGTGTTACACATTCTGTTAATCTGTTTAATTTGATTACCCTACCTAGTAACACTGTTTACTTCAGTTGTTCTTTTTTGAAAAATTCCTTGCTCCTGCTATGCTAACTGCAGTGTATGTCAGCAATACACAATGGCCCCATTGAGCAACAATTACTGAACAATATCTTCCCCATTTCCACACATACCTCTCTCTGAGACCCTGAATGTGTGTCTAGTCTGCCACCACTGTATATTCAATGAAACAACTTTGTCCAACAGTGCACAGCCAGTACTAGCTTAATCAGAATTGCATGCATGCTCCATCTTCATGTACATATTTCACCGGCACGTACTCCACCTCCTCGGCATCCATCCTAATGTGTATAACACAGACTTCAACAGCGTGGGCCATCACTCTCATACTACAAAGAAATACAGCTGAAAAGATATGAAGCTGACAGATGCATGCTCCAGCATAAACAGTAGTCACAGACTACTACATCAATGTTGCCTCTGAGTCCAGCTAAACTCCTCCTCCTCCAGCTGTCTTCCACCAAGAAGAACCACTCACCCATTGATGACAGTATTGCCAGCACATTTTGGGCCAGTACGTCAACCAGCACAATGTAGCCCTTTAATCCGAGCATGCACACTTGGTGTGTTTTCCCTGTGGCCAACCAAACAGACACTCAGAAAGCAACACAGATCATCATCAAGCCAGAAATATATATGTTCTTCCTCCATGGCCTGTCGTCTGTTCAAGTGATTCATGATAAGTAGATTTCATTTGTTGTCATCTTATTACTTATATCTCCATTGTGGTCTTCTGCACGCCTTTGCTACCATAGGATGTCAAGTATGCATGCAAGGCAGCCCACCTTAATGTATAAGTTATGTAATGTATTTCCATTTCACTCTATGCAGAGTTTGCCATGATCACACCATGTGAGGTCAGGACCCAGGAATAAGGCTGATGCAGCGACATGGCACCTTCCGAGCCTAGTCAATCCACATTGCAAGCATCATTCTGTACAGGTCAATATTGTAATGGCTTTCACTTGGTAGATTTTGTGTATTCCATTCCAGGTACTGTGCATCCTGGTAGGTTTCACCATAGGCTCATAACTGAAATCATTTCAGCACAGGAACATTTTCTGGGACATCGCCAACATCGATGGTAAGCATCACCACAGGTAAGTATCAATGCTAATTTTTTTTTCCTTTCATATTTTTTCTCCACCTTTTCACAGATGACATTGGTTCAAACAACATCTGTCTTGTGTCATGACTGGCAAATACAATTTTATGTTCAAAAGGAATTTATTCTTTAATGTTGGTAACAGTGTTAGTTCAGGTAGCATCATAGAGCAGGTGATGAATGGTTATGTTGCCATTTACAGTGTCAGTTGAGCATTCTTGGATAAAAGTAATATATCCTTCATCTTAACAGTGGTTCAAGGGACTTTTGTAAGCGCTGTATGGGGGCTCCCACAGTGGCAATGGCCAAACACATGTGGTTACAATCCAAGGTCACAATTTTCTACTTAACTAAACAGTATTAATAATATGTTTCTTTTCCTTCACAGGTGTCCATTGATGATGATGACATATGTTTTTACTTGTCAGCAGTGGCCCACACCTCACAGCTGCAGCACCTCCATCCGATGTCCACACACCAGGACAGAAGACTTGTATGTAGTCACCAGTGCTGTACAGAGATAGGCTGCATTGCCAAATGACCACCAGAAAACTAACCAACCATTCTAATTGAAGTTCTTAATACCTGGCAATAAGAAAAAAATGAAGAAGAGATTTTGAGCATTGTTACAACTAAGTACCCCCCCACCACCACCACCACCATTACAAATGAAGAAATACTTACCTCAGGGAATGGCTGTTAAACTGGAACCCTTTGACCTGAACAGACTATATCTGATCACAACCAGCATCCAGAATGGGAGGTAACACATGCACCCCAGCAGCGGAATTCCTGAATATTGACAGAGGCATATAGAACATAGTTACTGTCAAAGTCAGACATCTGTGGACTGCAGTAACCACACAAAAAAAGGCAATGAAAAAGTTAATACTTACCCACCTCTACCAACCCCACCACAACCCTAAACCACCCCACCCACCCATCGAAGACCATCACAAATTAAGAAATACTTACCACAAGTTAATGAATTGCACACATGTCGAGCAGCAGCAGCAGCAGTGCACCTGGAATTAACATCACCTGAATTCCTGCATCTTGTCAAAAGCAAAAAGAATACAATTACTATCTGACTCAGACATTTGGACAGCAGTAACCTAGCCCAGTAATGAAAAATTCAATAATTACCATCTGCATTGTGAAACATGGTGCATTCCAACATCCCAGATCTGAAACCTGGCATGCATGTCATGAGGATGTAATCCTCAGCACACTGCCCAATGATAGAAAAGCAGTACAAACATATTAGAACTCAAGATGTCACAATAGCAACCCATCATCACCCTTCTCTAGCACCAGAAAAAATAAATACAGACAGATACTTATGTGTGCAGCAGGAGTATCGATCGACTGTGTGAAGAGGATCCATGAACCACACAAAACATTACTTCTCATGGTAACTAGTCAGAGCAGCAGGCAGCAGCTACAGGCTGCAGCAGTAGTAACACAAAATGTCATTCATTAAACACTGACTTAAAACCACAGAGCCAACAGAACCAACTAGGACAGTAGCATTGTGAAATTATGATTTTACATTTCTCAATAAATTGAGAAACCAGCAGCAGGAGGAAGCAACTGCAAGTAGCAGGACCATTTTGCAGGGGAATGTATTTTTCTCAGCATGGCAAACTGGCTGTGCCACTCCTTTTAGCTTATTTCATAATTCACTAAATAATTGTATCTCCCTTCTCTCACGATTTTGACATGTGGTTGTTCTTGACTTCCTGTATAAGGCCGGTTCTGCGCACAACAGCAGCTAACAGTAGCAAGATTAGGCATGAAAATTGTAGCATGACCGATACCAGATTTCTGTCTCAATTGATGATAACCATGCCTGTACCCATGCCTGCATCCACTCCTTTTCTTTTACCGTGCTTGTAAGCCATGCCTGTATCCACTGCTTTTCTTTTACTATGCCTGTAACCATGCCTGTATCCACTATTTTTCTTTACTGTAACCACCTCATGATGTAACTCACAATGCCTCAAATGTTCCTTACGTCCTTGTTCATTCTTATAACTTGTATTGTTATCCCGGGTCGCCCCTGAAAAAGGGACCTTCGGGGCTCAGTGGGCCTACCCGGTCACCAAAATTTAATAAATTAATAATAAATAAATAAATTTACTTTAACATTTTTTGGGAAACATTTCTGGACTTCTGGCTCATGTTTGGCAGTGGCAGCACCAGGATTAGTCCTGAAACCCTTGGTAAACAGAGTCAGGAACTTCATTTGGAGGTCCATGAGGTGGGGGGATACCATATACAGCATGACTGACACCAGATTTCTGTGTGAATTTACTTCAACATTTGCAGTACAGTCCAAAATGCCTATATGTTCTAATTCCATTGGCAGCCTAAGGGGTAATATTTTTTGGGAAACATTTCTGCACTTCTGGGGCATGTTTAGTAGTGGCAGCACCAAGTTTAGGCCTGAAAACCATTGTAAATGGTGCAGAAAACAGCATATTTAAGTCCTAGTAGTGGATGTGAATTATATAATAGCAGGACTGACACCATATTTCTGCCTCAATTTACTTTATCATTTGTTGAGAAACATTTTTGGACTTCTGTGGCACGTTTGGCAGTGGCAGCACCAAGATTAGTCCTGTAATCCTTTGTAAACTGTGGTAGAAACTTCAGTTTGAGGTCCATGAGATGAGGGGGTACGATATAACATCATGACTGAGACCTGATTTCTGTCTCAGTTTAATGTAAATTTTTTTATGAAACATTTCTGGACTTCTAGGGCCAGTTTGGCATTGGCAGCAACAAGATGAGGCCTGAAATCTTTGGTAAACAGTTGGCCATACAGTATGTTTTGGTCCGGGTGGATGGCGGGCATCATATAACCTCATGGCTGAGATCTGATTTCTGTCTCAATTTAATGTAAAATTTTTTATGTAACATTTCTGGATTTGTACGGGCTGTTCTGCACTTACAGCAACAAGATCCAGCCTAAACTCCTTTGTAAACAGTGGACCAAACACCATTTTGAGGTAGGGGGACACCATATAACATCATGACTGAGACCTGATTTCTATCTCAATTTAATGTAAAGTTTTTTATGAAACATTTCTGGACTTCTAGGGCTTGTTTGGCACTAGCAGTAACAAGATGAGGCCTGAAATCCTTGGTAAACAGTGGGCGAAACAGCATGTTTTAGTTTGGGTGGATGGTGGACATCATACAACATCATGACTTGAGACCTGATTTCTGCCTCAATTTAATGTAACATTTTTTATGAAACATTTCTGGACTTGTGTGGCCTGTTCTGCACTCACAGCAACACGATTCAGCCTAAAATCCTTTGTTAAGCATGGACCAAACTCCATTTTGAGGTCCACTCGGTGGGGGGACACCATATAACATCATGACTGAGCACATTTGGACCAGGTGGTAGTGGTGGTGGTGGTGGGACACTACAAAACATCATCATAATGACTGGAGGGGAGGGAGAGACACAAAGTTAACATTTGTGGGTGGCAAGGCCAGGGCAGGGACACATGTCGTTGTTAAGCAAAAAAACACATTTATGTTTAACTTTACAGTTAATATGCTTATGTTTCTATGACTGTTGTGTACATATTCTGACTAATGCTGCACATAGCCAAAACAACTGACACAACATCACATAGCTTTGGAAAAAACTTTGTGTTCATAGGAACACATTACAATACTTGCCATTTGTGGATAAGAGGAGGAAACATATAAAGACGGAGTAACATAAAACAAGAAGAAAGGTACAGAGTTTATGGGCACAGTAACAATACTACAAGAGTGGGGACATGCAGAGTCAGGGCAACAGTATTCATATGATAGGGGAAAGGGAGGGATCATAAAAATTATGTAAGGCATTACACATACCACTGAACAAGAAAAAGAAACAAGAGGATATAGAAGAAGAAGAGGACAGAAAAGTTTTTTTTTATTTCACTTTTTTATTTTATTTTTTTGGTTTTTCTTATTTTTAGGGGGTGCAGATGAAAAAGAGTGAGTCAAGAGTATGAAAGGAGAAGAAAAATATATGGGCTGTCAAAAGTGACACAGCACCACCTCAGACCTTGGACCAGGGGCCATTGTGCACTTCCAACACTACCAGTGCCACCACAACCACCACCCACTTGCAGCAGCTCCACCAGGAGGTCCAACACCTTCTTTTGGTACTCCATTGTTTTTGGAGGTCACCCCAGACTTCCTGGTGGAACTGGTCCAGCACCACGTACCTCACTGTGTACCATTGCCACCTCATGGCGAACGGCCTCCAAGTCTCCCATGCTGACCTGACCAGGGGGGCTTCAATAGGCTGCACAGAAAAATCAGCAGCATGGCAGTGCCGGCGGGTGTGGGGTGGATCACTGAGGCTGGATGGTCCTGCTGCCTCAGAGTCCTGCTGCTGCATCCTCCTGCTGGATCTATGGCCCCCTAGGATGCTGACTGCCTTCCTCCTGCTGATTTCCCCTTTCCCTTTGCTCATCACTACCTTCTGCTACAGCCTCTTATTATTTTGTGAGCCACTCTGCAGCATGGTGGTGTTGCAGGTGGCTCCTTTGTCCACTGGTCCCAAAGTGGAACACATTGTTACTACAAATGCTGCAGATGATGACAGTGTCATCGCCAGCCTTTGTGGCAAAGAATTACCACACTGCTGAGACTCAGTAGGGGGCACACCAGCTGATGTCCAGGCAGGGGCATCAATAACATCCTTCTGCCCTTGCGAGGGGTGGGGGCAAATGCTCCTGCTGCTGGGGAAGGGCATCCGGCTCCTGCTGCTGCTGGGGGGCAGAGGGCACATGCCTCAGCTGGGGGGGCTGTCTTGCAGACAGAAATGCCTACCTGTTAAGGCAAACATTAGATCCACCAGTTCCTGCTGCTCCTGCCTTGTTCTGCCCAGCCCCCTCTTTCCCCTATATTTCCTCCCCTCCATGATAGGGAAAAAAAGTTTTCTTAATAGAAAACTAAATAAATGAAAAAGAGAGAGAGGAAGTCAAACACACACACTCACTATAAACTTAAAGATAGAAAAATATAAGACAACAGAAAATGACCTAACAACACACAATCACACAAACTAAACTGCTTTTCTAAAAGTTTTTCCTGCTGTACTCAGAGTGACTACTACCTCTGCCTGCAAGCTCTAGGAAAAGGAAGCAGATTCAGTGGCTTCCTGCCGAAGTACAGTCCCCCTTATGACCTGCAGTTTGCCGCAGAGAGTAAGTCATGTGACAAGCCTTTTTTCCCCTAATTTTGCTTGATACTACTGTAAGATGAAATTTACTGGTGAAAGTGAAATTTACTGGTGAAACTGATGGAAAAAATTCACCGTAAGGGCTTAATTTGTGAAATGTTATGCAAGGTGAAATTCCCAATTTCACCGGAATTTCGCCAGCAAAATAAAATTTTGCTGCATCTCTAGTGGCAATTCACACCAGAGTGTAGAGTCCAGGGCAAGGTGTCATACAGCGACATGACTGGCATGACTTCACATGTCTCCAGGTCAAGGTATTAAAGGAAAACCACACCCTCATATCTTGTAAATTGTGTTTGTTTCCATGTCAACATACAACTCTTTTCCTGTAGCTGTTAGGGATATATGTGCTTGCTTTAGTTTATTTTCAGTGTTCATACTAGCCCCTGTAATTAACCTGGGCATCTCCATTTTATGGCTGTTGAAATCTCACTATTCCTGAGAGCTCCATTAACATATAAGAATATGATGTGAAATCACCCTTTAGATTCTACAGTATGCATGTCTGCTTAATTAGATTTCAGTAAAACAACAGCAATGTGTGAAACACCACATTTATCTTTGATTAGCTTTGAAGACTATCTGAGTTGTGATACTGGGTTTTCTCCATTAAACTGCTTTCAAATTGTATGTTCCCAGAGGTTTTTTTTAGGCTGTTGTACTTTCAGCATAGAGATACATGGTATAAATGGTTGATTTGACATCATGTTCTCATGTGCTAAAGCAGCTGTCATGGACAACAAGATTTCAACAACCATAAAATGGGAACCCCCTAGGATAGTTACAGGGAACTAGTATGAACAGTGAAAACAAACTAAAGCAAACACATGTCCCCATCAGCAACTGGAAAAAAGTTGTCTGTTGACAAGGAAAGAAATCAAATTTACATGCTATGAAACATAGAAACATAGAATTTGACAGCAGATAAGGACCACTTGGCCCACCTAGTCTGCCCATTTTCCTACCTAACAGATAAGCTGCAGATCCTAGTTAACGAACAGCGTACTTCCTCCTATCCCCCCACTAGGACTGCCTTATGCCTGTCCCATGCATTCTCGAATTCCCCCACTGTTCTTGACTCTGCAACCTCCTCAGGGAGGCTGTTCCATGCATCCACAACCCTCTCTGTGAAAAAATACTTCCCCCCTCTATCTTCAAATTGTGCCCCCTTGTTCTTGAACGTCTCTTTTTCTGAAAGATGCTACTCTCTTGGACTTTGTTGATTCCCTTGAGGTACTTGAAAGTTTCTATCATGTCCCTCTCTCCTTCTTTCTTCAAAGGTATACATATTAAGCTCCTTTAGTCTTTCTTGAGTATGTCTTCTGGTGCAGACCCTGCACCATTTTGTTACCCTCCTCTGGACAGCCTCCACTCTGTCTATGTCTTTGCGGAGATGGGGTCTCCAGAACTGCACACAGTACTCCAGATGGGGTCTCACCAACTGTCTGTACAGAGGGATAACAACTTCCTCTTTTCTGTTATTGATGCCTCTTCCTATGCATCCCAGTATCCCCCCAGCCTTCCTTACTGCCTTCTCACATTTCTTGCCCACCTTTAGGTCATCTGATATAATTACCCCCGGTCCCTTTCCATTTTTACTGTAGTCAGTATGACAACATGTCAGTATGACTATGAGGGTGTAGTTTTCCTTTAAAGGATTGTAGAATATCAACATGTAGCATGGTGTCCATCTCAGACATCACAATATCTTTTAAGGTTAAGATGATGCAGCAGAGAAGTTGCGTTACTCATTTTACAGATCACTAGGGTCATCAGGAAAAGCTGGCAGCTAATGCAAGCCTTGAAATAAGGCTATGAACTGGGAAGGCCAACTAGGGGATTAGTAAGTAACAACTGTTATGCCAATCAGTAACTGTTAAATGGAATGCTTGATACAAATCCATATCCAGCCAGTTGGTCAAGGCACTGTATGCATACTAACAAATGGAAAACATATCACTGTGTGATACCTATAATTAACTTGCACAGAGATTATCCCAAATACAGTAATAGACAATAAATCTGGTTTTATTTAGCATTTTTCAGGCATGAAGTGTCTCAAAATACTTTACAAAGCAATGACCTAGATGCCTTTAGTGCAGGGGAAAAGTGGATACATTTGCCATGGCCATTGTATGCACAGCAACATATGCACAGCTACGAAAAAGTGCATTAGAACCAATTTATTTGTTAAACAGCAATAATGCTACACAAGAAAATAGATGCAACAGCCACCAATATATAGGGTTGTTACAGGAATAATACTACTTTGCAGGCCTGTACTGTTAATACAGCCCTGTACTCTTAATGTTTGTGGCCTCACTCCTTTTACAACTTGAGCTCTCTCCTTATCCAAGAAGAGTTGTATGGTCAGAATGTGCCAACATTCTTCAACAATCTAATATAGGCTCCCATCACATTTGAAGTTCAAGATGTACTAAGGGTAGGAAAGATTCTGAAATCTGTAACAGGTAAACAATGACTGTAGGTAGGCAATGGGTTGCTATGGTCCTGCAAGGATTGCTAAGATCACAGAGGGGATATAGAAAAGTAATTTTTTCCAGAGTTAGAAATTAGTTAAAGAGAATGGTGGAAAAGAGGGATCATCGGGATCACTATGGGGGTTTGACCCTGCCCACTTCTCTTGCTTTAACTGGCCTAGGGGACTTGCTAGACTTAGGAGGTGGCAAAATGGGTCTTGAGTCTCTATGTGGCACAAATTTCCTGTTGGGTCCAGTCTCATGAAAAGCTGACCTGCACAAAAGAAGATAACAGCAGATTAATGGCAAGGAGCCAGTAGGAGGTACCCCTTAAAGGGGTTCATCTAGATGGTTTGAACCATGTGCCCTGCTCCTAATTTACAGCAATGACATTGGAATGCCAATGACTAGAGTTTGGTTCTTGAGACCAGACATACATTATTGCAATATTTATTTATTTATTTATTTATCTTTTGTTGACCGGGTAAGTGCACTAGACAAATCCTGCCTATTTTCAGTCACGACCCAGGGGAGGGGGATACAGATGAATGCCAACTGACCTTGAACCAGATTAAGCTGTTGGTGGTATTTTTAGTGAATGAGGGAAATTTGGCCAGGACACCGGGGAAATCTCTTACTCTTTTCGATAAGTGCCATGGGATCTTTAACATCCACCTGAACTACCACCAATCCAGGCAGATGGGACCTCGGTTTAACGTCTCATCCGAAAGACGGCACCTCAGAAGTGCAGCACCCCTCTCATGCTGCACTACAGTGTCAGTACTGGGGATATTAACCCACGTGCCAGATGTGGGAACTGAACCCACAGCCCACTGATCTCACGGCCTCAGAGGCGAGTGTGCTACCTACTGAGCCACTGACACTGATCAATAACAGCATAGTGGTTGGGGTTTACTAGATAATCACAAGCTCAGGGGGTAATAAACCCTGAGGCCAATGTGTAATATGTTTATTAACCTCCTGGCCTGGTTATTACTGAGGAAATCCCTGAGCATTATAGCTGTTATTGCTGTTATACTGAAAAAAAAAAAGGTTTTGAAAAAAATGACCAAATCAGTCCCTGTGGTGCTACAGAATGTCTGTGAGAAACAAGGAAATGGTAGTCAGTTTCTCATAGACACCCTGTACCATTGCTCTCAGATAATCACAACACAGTGATTAACATTCAACAGTCCCATTAATGAGTCTACTGTCCATTAGAAGTGTGTGAAGTTGGGAAAATTCACTCCGCATAAAAAGTTGCAAATTTCCACTTTTCCGTGAAGTTTTCCATGTTTTTTGAAATATGACTTCAAAGATTTTTGGCAGATTTGCAAATTTTGAACTTGAAAACTTGGAAACATATTTATTTATTTATTTATTTGCTTTTGTTGACCGGGTGAGGACACTAGACATAGGAATGCCTATTTTCAGGTACGACCCGGGAGGATACAAGTGAGGTACAAAACAAGAACATCAGTGTGGCACAGCACACATAAACAAATACAGTAAAGAGTTAGCCAGGAGAGTAAAGAGCATCTCAAACATTAATAAGACTAGATAATACATAGTCAATCACAGTAGGTAGTCAAAAACATGGATAACAAGATCAATTGCAAAGAGATGGGATAAGTGCAACAACAGGTTAAGAGATTCGTATAAGTCGTTAGCATGAAATAGTGAGCAGTAAAACGGCAGATAGCAAGTCCGAGATACAACAGTGTCTGGTGGGGGAGGAGGGTGGAAGAGAAGAGGGTAGTTTTGGGTGTAAAACAGGTAGGGTGGGAGTAGAAAAGGGGATGCAGAGCAGAGGATGGGTTTATGGTGGCTGGAAACAGGTACAGGAACTTACTGTGAGCAGGTGTTGATGGTGGAGCTTCTTAAAGCCAGTATGTGTAGGAGCAAGACGAATTGCTTGAGGGATAGTATTCCAATATTTAGGGGCAGCATGGGAGAAAGCTCAGGTGCCCATTGTGATCCTATATCTAGGGACATACAGAGGTGTCTGGTCAACTGAGCGGAGACCATAGGAGTGGGGTTTGAAGATGTAGTAGCAACGCAAGAGATTGAGGGAGACCTGCTCTTATAGTTCCATCAATTAAGGCGCCATAAGATAGGAGGCGATGGGCCACTGGACTAGGCCATTCTAGGTCCGCATAGAGCAGACAATGATGTTTGAGCCGAGGAGAGGCAGAAGCATAACAGCAAATGTTATTATATGTTGTGTCCCATGTATGGAGGGAGGTTTTGGTTGCACATAGATAGATGACAGAGCCGTAAGCCAAGGATGGGAGAAGAAGGCCTTGTGCCACGGCAAACCTAGCTGATGGGGTAAGGGCATAGTTAGTATGGTAGGCACCTCCAATCTTGGCATTGACTGATTTACAAGTTGTAGTGATGTGGAGATCAAAGCCCAAGGATTCATCAAGAAGTATACCAAGGTATCTAAAGGACGTGGTGTTGACTACCAGGTATTTGTTGGAACAGGATATATTGAAAGAGTTCCTATTTACTTTTAATTTAGCAGGAGAGCCAAAGAGCATTGCCTGAGTTGAAAGTTAATAGTAGAAGTGTCCCAGAACTGCGAAGCTGGAACTTCGCTGTTGAAGTTCAGCATAAGAAGTGAAGTTTGCAATGAACCATGGTATATGAGGTTACATGTTGCTGAACAGCCAATGAGATGCCAGTTTGGTCATTCTGTGAGTGCAGTGTGTTGAAGAGAGACATAGAGCTTGTGCTTGTAGCTTAGAGTCAAAATCTAAAAACATTATATAAGAGAGCATTTTGGTGGTCAAATTGCTTCAAAACTGTGTTTGTGAGTGCCTTTTGCACACACAGGCCTTTTTTTTGTGTTGATTTTCTCCTGTATTCTTTACTTGAAGTATTTACTGTAGTTTTATGATAATAAAGAAGTAGTAGTTTGGTGGCTTGTGTGGGGGAAGGAGGAGTAAATTAGAAGGCACACTTGTCTTCAAAACCAAATCAGTGGGCCGGTGCCCTGTCTTTTCTTAAGAAAAAAAAATACTGTCATCCTGACTGCAATTTAACCAGAGTGATTGTTGTGTGTACCTGCCTGCATACCTATGCTAGGAAAAAAAATCACTGTCCTCCTGACTGCGAATTTAACTAGAGTGATTGTTGTGTGTCCCTGCATGCATATCTGTGGTAGGAAAAAATTCACTGTCCTACTGACTGTGAACTTAACCAGAATGATTGTTGTGTGTCCATACGTGCACAACTGTGCTAGGTAAAAAATCACTGTCCTTCTGACTGCGAATTGTGATTTAACCAGAGTGATTGTTGTGTCCCTGTCGATACACCTTTATTTAGAAAAAAAATCACTGTCTTCCTGACTGCGATTTAACCAGAGTGATTGTTGTGTGTCCCTGTGTGCACATCTGTGCTAGAAAAAAAATCACTGTCCTCCTAACTGTGAATTTAACCAGAGTGATTGATGTGTGTCCCTGTGTGCACACCTTTATTTAGAAAAAAAAATCACTGTCCTCCTGACTGCGATTTAACCAGAGTGTTGTGTCCTTATAGGCACACCTTTATTTAGAAAAAAATCACTGTTCTCCCCACTGCGATTTAACTGGTAGCCTGTGATGTGGGCAGCTGAATGCTGGTGACTGGTCATAAAGGCGACTGCACAATGGTGCCGACAATGTGGTGACCTTGGAGTTCACCACTTTCCCTGAGTTGCACCCCCCCAGAGTAGGAATCCTAATTGGGGGGTGGGGGTGAAGCTCCCACAATGGGGGTGTGGGAGGAGAAAATCCCTCCGTTAAATAACATCCTGTTTTTCAGTCACCCTTGTGGTTTTCTGCCCTTATGACCAGTCGCTTACATTCAGTCACCCAAATCACATAGAACCATTTAACCAGATTGATAATTGTGTCCCTGCATGCACTGAAGAATGACTGTGAAGAAAAGGGCAACTAGAGGGAGAGGCCATGGAGCAGCCACAAAGAACATTGCTCAATGTGTGATCCCTAATAGTGGTGCAGGAACCAATAATGTGTCAGTGAGAGCAGAGGGACAGCATTCAGGCAACTCTGTGGCAAGCAGTAGCAGTAGTAACAACATATTTTGCCCTGGTGTTGGCTTTTCTGCCCCTGTTTTTTTCTGCCAAATCTGTGGCAGACATGGTGATGGATGTGTCAATGTCAAGTGACACAGTGACAAGAAGCAGCGACACCACCACCAAACAAACAACTATGGGCCTGGAGGCGGTTGGTTTTTAAGTGCAATTTGAAAGTAGTGTTGTTGGCAATGGTGGGTCAGAGGCAAAGCCTGATAATGTGTGTACAGTGGCAGTGGGTGTGGGTGAGGGTGAGGTGGTATATGTGGAGCAACATGAGGACACCAGTCAAGAAGAGAAGGTGCCTGTGCTTGTCACAGAGCCTGTTGCTACTGAGGAGGACAGACCTGCAGAGGATGGTGAGAAGGCCAGCTATTTTTCAGACTAAGATGTGGATGATGTGTCAGATGACACGAATCCCTCATGGGAGCCTTAAAAGAAACGGGCAAAACAGGGTGTCGCAGAATGTGTCTTTCCTGTTGCCTTAACTGCTATAACCACTATGGAAAAGGACCCACCAAGCACTATTTCTCTCAATTTTCCAGTCACCCCACAACATAACAAAGAGAAAATCTTCACCTTTGCTATCTGAGTCATCTTGGCACCAAGTAAATACAATGCCCCATAAATCTCTAGTGTGAGATTGTTATGTACTGGACCCATCTGACAAGACAGTGGCAATATGCCAACTGTGTCAAACCTGAGTAAGTAGGGGTAAGAAGGGTAGTTACCTCACCACAGGTGAGCAACATAAACACCTTAAAAACAGGTACCCAATTCAGTGGTGTCAACACCAGTAGCTAGCCAGTGCCAGTGGTTCTGGCGCATCCAAATCAGCGGGCAATATAAGCCAAATACACCTGGCACTACATGAGTGCAATGGAAGTGCAGGTGAGGAGGAGGAGGACATGTATGTGGTACTGGATGAGGAGGATTCTGGAAGTGGGCCAAGTAGTGGTCCTAGCAGCAGGACTACCACCCCAAGTCAAAGTGTGATTGCAACCCCAGTCATTGAAAACAAAAAAGGTGTTGAGGTCTGTCATGCAGCACCTGTGAGTACCATTGGCAATCCCCAATGAAGCAAGCTGTTTGGTACACCACCAGATGCATCACCAGCAGCAATATCAAGAAAAGTTCAGCCAATGCTGCATTCCATTTTAGATTGGCAAACTAAATCCCCACCTAATCATGGTACAGCACAGGAACTGAATGCAGCATGTGCAGAAATGCTTGCTCTGGATTTGTTACCATATTCCTTTGTTGAGAATGTGGGATTTAGGTGGCTTGTGGCCCGTGCCTTCCTAAATGGCAGGTGCCATCATGTGCATACTTTTCAAAGAGTGCCGCTCAGAACCATACAGTAATGTATGTGACATGGTATGTCATGCCCTGTAGCATTCCTCAGCACAGTATGTACATCTGAGCATGATCATGTGGACCAGTGGGAAAACTGGTAGCTTTTACCTGTGCATTACAGCACACTGGGCACAGGTACCTAGGGTAGCGGCTGATTGGGAAGAGGCAAGAATTGCATGAGGACAAACTGTGGTGCTAGCAACATGCCTGGTGTTAGGCAACATGCAACACTAACCAAGAAGAGTATTCCCAGGTCACACACTGGAGAAAAGATGCTGGAAGTGGTAGTAACAGAGATGGATGAGTGGCTCCACCCACATGCACTGAAAGCTAGATTCATCATCAGTGATAATGGATGAAATGTGCGGAAATGCATCCCTGATGGGGGATATGTTAGGGTGCTATGCTTGGCATCCTGCCTTATCCTTTATGTGCAGACCTTAATCAACTATCCAGATATAAAAGAAGTTTTGACTCTGGCCCGACACAGCTATGCCCACTTTGCACATTCAAGAAAAGCGTGTGAGGGTGTGTCCACATTAAACAGGTACATTTATGCCATGCCCTCTTTACTGACATTAATTCACATAATATAGCATTTTCAGTCTAAAAAACTGCTCTGTACTGTGCCATATAACAAGCTTAGACATGGTTTATAACCTTGGAGTGGCAACACTAGCCAATATGTTTTATTTTAAAAAATTACATAAATGTCCCCTCCTTTTTTCATGCTTCGAGTGGGACATTTAAATGCAGTGTGTCTTGTGCACACTATTTCTGTCATTCAGCCTGCTCTGCCAAACACTAAAGACTTAGTGTAGACTGGCAAGACACACACTTCTAAACTTAGTGTGTGTTTGTCAGTTTGCTGCCTTTAATTTTTAATTTAAATGCCACCAAAAATCACAATCACGTATATAACCTACTCCATCCCCCTTGCAATGCAAATTCCTCCTAGTCAGTGATATTTCGGTGTTCCCGATGCCTGCTCACAAAAACCCAAGGGCTTACCGGAAGATTGCTGCTCTTTGTTTCCCCCAGAGTTCCAAGCTTCCCAAGCAGTCCCATTTTCAAAGTGGGCATCTCTGATTCCATCCCTCCCCCATTCCTGTATGTAAGGGTCCCCTTTCATGCCCTGTGAGTGTGATCAGTGCAGGAGAAAGGATTGGATTATATGTAGCCAATAATCCGTGGACCCTGAAGCTTTTCAAGTGTTTACCCATGAACCTGGGCCATTTCATCCTCGGTAGCAACAGTAAAAGGTTTTCCATCTTCTGCACTCCAGAGTTGTTACATATAGGATCATTTACATTGA
Source organism: Neoceratodus forsteri (assembly GCA_016271365.2). Lineage (NCBI taxonomy): Eukaryota > Metazoa > Chordata > Ceratodontiformes > Ceratodontidae > Neoceratodus > Neoceratodus forsteri. The sequence goes on along the minus strand of CM057454.1, from coordinate 1,063,766,720 downwards.
GGTACTCTTTTTATTTAAATTGCAGTACGTTCTTGGGCAGTATAGTTATTTTTACAGAGTGAGGTTGTTTAGTGCTCTATTTTTGAACTAGAGATGTTCATGTTTGGCCCATTCAGCTGATTCAGCAGATGCTAGCAGGCTTGAATGCAAGGATCTGAATTTAAAGTACAATCTTGTTTGTAACAGGGACAGCAGTGGTAGTATCTGTCCCTGTTACAACGGGATATAAATATTGGGCAATGTGTTTTTGTAGCACAACTCAGCATTATATTATTTATTTCAATGTAATTAATAACTGCCATTGAAATAAATAATATAAAGTCAGAAAATTGCATCTTATGATAAAAATGGCAAAAGTGGCAATAACTGTCCCGGGGAAAGTATGGAAAACTAATGTTTAGTAGTGTAAACACTGTAAAGATGTGGTGCTGCTATGATCTGGCAGTGAGTTTAAAGTCAGTTCATCTTTTAAACCTTGCTTTAATGTCCAAAAGTTGTTTTAAAAGATCCCTCCCCAGTGCAATCATGTTTGTAACAGGGACAGGTTTTTCTTATTAAGGTTTGTAACTGGGGACATGTTATCAATATCCGTCCCTGTTACAAACAATACTTTTAGTGCTTCCCCTTTTTGTGTCCAATTATTATAGTATTTAGGGATCATTTTAGGAGCATTCTTTCAGTGGTTGTAACAAAGTACTCTTGGTTTCAAAATGACCAGTGGCATGCTGTGGGGGTTGGCTGGTGATGTAAAAAAATATAAAACATTATGTGTACTGAAATTTTTATTGAACGCGAGAAATATACACTGCTACAACAATTTCCTAACATGTTTAAGCTGCAGAAAGCTATTTATGTCTTGCTTGCATTTGAAAAGTTAGTTTAAAAGCCCCCTTCCCAGTTCAATCCTGTTTGTAACAGGAACAGAGTTTTCATATTAAGGTTTGTAGCTGGAGACAAGTTGTGAATCTCTGTCCCTGTTACAAACCAGACTTTTAGCATATCCTTTTTTTGTGAGTGATTATTACAGTATTCGGTGTTTGTCTTAGTATAAATTTATTTCAGTGGTGTAACAAACTACCTTTGGTTTTAAAATGGTTACTGGCTTACTCCAGGGGGTGGGGGTGGGGCTGGCTGGTACTGCAAAGAAAAATATAAAATGTACTTTTGACTCCAAAAATGTTATTAAACTCAAGAAATATACACTGCTACAACAATTTCCTAACATGTTTAAGCTGCATAAAGCTATTTATGTCTTTTTTGCTTTTGAAAAGTTACTTAAAAGCCCCCTTCCCAGTTCAAGCCTGTTTGTAACATGGACAGAACTTTAAACATCCATCCCTGTTACAAACAAGATATTTATTAAGAATTAAAATTAAAATGACATTGGGGTGGTTTGTCAGGTAAAGGCGGGTGCCACGTGTGCACAAAAAAGGCTGACTGTTTTGGGGAGAGGGAGAAAGTGTGCCACCAGGCCTCAGGAAAGGCTGTCTTGATAGGAAGAGGTAAGAAGGTGCCATCAGGTTCCCACAGACAGCTGGAAGGGTGTGGGGTGGGAGATGGGAGGCACCAGGTCCTTGAAAAGACTGAAAGGGTTAAGGATAGGGAAGCTGGTGCCAACAGGTCCTGGCTGGCAGTATAGCCTAGAGGTTAGAGGAATGAGGCATGAATGAGCTTGGTACATCCAGCAGACCAGACCTGGATTTGATTCTCTCAACCTCCACTTGTATACTGTGTGACTCTGAGCAAGTCACTTAACTGTCCAGTGCTCCCAGATCACCCCTGAAAACAGGTACTTAAGCCTAGTGGGCCTTACCCGGTTACCAAAGGCTTAAAAAAAAAAAACAGGTCCTCATGGTGTAGCCAGTAGGGTGCAAGGTGGGAGATGGGAGACACCAGGCACAGGAAAAGGCTGAAAGGGTTTGGGAGAGGGAAGCCAGTGCCAACAGGTCACCAGGGATAGCTCTGCAGGGTGTGGGGTGGGGTGGGAGACTGGAACCGCCATGCCCTGGGAAAGGCTGGTATGCTTAAGGAGAGGGAGACAGGTGCCACCAGGCCCCCAGGGATACCTTGCAGGGTATGGAGTGGGAGATGGGTGACACCAGGCTCTGGGAAAGGCTGTCAGGGTTAGGGAGAGGGAAGCAGGTGCCACCAGGTCCCCAGGGACAGCTGGCAGAGTGTGGGGTGGGAAACAGGAGCCTCAAAGTGGATAGGGTTGGGGAGAGGGAAGCCAGTGCCAACAGGTCACCAGGGACAGCTTGACAGGGTGTGGGATGGGAGATGGGTGACACCAGGCTCCAGGAAAGGATGTCAGGGTTTGGGAGAGGGAAACAGGTGCCACCAGGTCCCAAGGGACAGCTAGCAAGCTGTGGGTGAGAGAAGGGAGTCTCAAAGCTGACAGGGTTGGGGAGAGGGAAGCCAGTGTTAACAGGTGACCAGGTACAGCTTAGCAGGGTGTGAGGTAGGGGACAGGAGATGCCAGGCCCTGGGAAAGGCAGAAAGGGTTAGGGAGATGGAAGCAGGCGCCACCAGGTCCCCTGGGACAGCAGACAGGGTGTGGAAGGGGTGATGGGTTCCACCAGGCCTCAGAAAAGACAGACAGGGTTGGGGAGAGAGAACAGGTGCCAGCAGGTCCCCTTGGATAGCAGGCAGGGTGTGGAGGAGCAGACAGGTGCCACCAGGCCTCAGGAAAGGCTGACACATTTGGAGAGAGGGAAGCAGGTGTGTCCAACTTCCCTAGGATGCCAGGTAGGGTGTGAGGTGGGAGATGGGAGACTCCAGGCCCCAGGAAAGGCTAAATGGGTTAAGGAGAGGGAAGCTAGAACCAAAAGGTCACCAGGGATAGCTTGGCAGGGTGTGGGGTGGGAGACGGGAGACACCAGGCACAGAAAAAGGCTGAAAAGGTTTGGGAGAGGGAAGCCAGTGCCAACATGTCACCAGTGATAGCTCTGCAGGGTGTGGGGTGGGGTGGGAGATGGGAACCACCATGCCCTGGGAAAGGCTGGTATGCTTAAGGAGAGGGAAGCCAGTGCCAACAGGTCACCAGGAACAGCTTGACAAGGTGTGAGGTGGGAGATGGGTGACACCAGGCTCCAGGAAAGGATGTCTGGATTTGGAAGAGGGAAACAGGTGCCACCAGGTCCCCAGGGACAGCTGGCAAGGTGTCGGGTGGGAGATGGGAGTCTCAAGGCTGACAGGGTTGGGGTGAGGGAAGCCAGTGTTAACAGGTCATCAGGGACAGCTTGGCAGAGTGTGAGGTGGGGGACAGGAGATGCCAGGCCCTGGGAAAGGCAGAAAGGGTTAGGGAGATTGAAGCAGGTGCCAACAGGTCCCCTGGGACAGCAGGCAGGGTGTGGAAGGGGAGATGGGTGCCACCAGGCCTTAGATAAGACAAACAGGGTTGGGGAGAGGGAACAGGTGCCAGCAGGTCCCCTTGGATATCAGGAAGGGTGTGGAGGGGCAGACAGGTGCCACCAGACCTCAGGAAAGGCTGACACATTTGGGGAGAGGGAAGCAGGTGCATCTATCTTCCCTAGGATGTCAGGCAGGGTGTGGGATGGGAGCATACCTCTCAACTCTCCCTGATTTTCAGGGACATCCCTGATTTTGCCTCAAAATCTTACTCTGTCCCTCCTAAAAATTGTGTTTCTGTGACCAAATGTTGGGGGTTGTAAACATGAAATAATGTCAGACATTAAAGTTACAGACCTGTCCTTCCTTAGAAAATGCATTTTACACAAAGTCCCTTATTCTACAAGCTTCCTGAGTGGATCTCACTTATTTTGAAGATGTGTCCCTGATTTTGGTCCATTGTTCCTGATTTTTTTGAGTCTTGTCCCTGATTTATGAGGCAGAAGGTTGAGAGGTATGGGTGGGAGACAGGAGACTCCAGGCCCCAGGAATGGCTAAATGAGTTAAGGAGTGGGAAGCCAGTGCCAAAAGGTCACCAGGAACAGCTTGGTAGGGTGTGGGGTGGGAGATGGGAGACACCAGGCCCCAGGAAAGGCAGAAAGGGTTAGGGAAGTGGAAGTAGATGCCACCAGGTCCCCTGGGACAGCAGGCAGGGTGTGGAGGGCAGACAGGTGCCACCAGTTCTCAGAAAAGGCTGACAGGGCTGGACAGAGGGAAGTAGGCACCACTAGGTCCCCTAGGATAGCAGGCAGGATGTGGAGGAGGAGACATGTGCCACCAGGCCTCAGAAAAGGCTTACAGGTTGAGGTAAAGGAAACAGGCACCACCAGGCCCCCTGGAAGAGCTAGCAGGGCATGGAGGGGCAGACAGGTGCCACCATGCCTCAGGAAAGGCTGATGGGGATGGGGAGAGGGAAGCAGGTGCCACCAGGTCCCCAGGTATAGCTGGCAGGGTATGGGGTGGGAGATGGGAGATGGGAGACACCAGGCCCTGGGAAAGGCTGGAAGGGTTAAGGAGAGGGAAGCAGGTGCCAAGAGGTCCCCAGGGATAGCTGGCGGGGTATGGGGTGGGAGAAGGGAGACACCAGGCCTTGGAAAAGGCTGTCAGGGTAAGGGAGAGGAAAGCAGGCACTACTAGGTCTCCAGAAACAGCTGGACTGGAGTGGGGTGGGAGACAGGAGCATCCAGGCCCAGGGAAAGGCTGTTAGGGTTAGGGAGAGGGAGGGGTTAGGGAGAGGGAAGCCAGTGCCGGTAGGTCACCAGGGACCATTTTACAGAGTGTGGGGTAGGAGACAGGAGACACCAGGCCCCAGGAAGTGCAGAAAGGGTTAAGGAAAGAGAAGCAGGCACCATCAGGTCCCCAGGGACAGCAACCAGGGTGTGGAGGGGCAGGCAGGTGCCACCAGGCCTCAGGAATGGTGGACAGGTTAGGGAGTGGGAAGCAGGCACCACCAGGCCCCCTGGGACAGCAGGAAGGGTGTGGGGTTGGAGATGGGAGCCATCAGGCCTCAAGGAAGGCTGACAGGGTTGGAAAGAGGGAAGCAGGTGCCACCAGGTCACCTGAGACTGCAGAAAGGGTGTGGGGTGGAACACCGGAGCCTCCAGGCCCTGAAAAATGGTGGAAGGGTTAAGGAGAGGTAAACAGGTATCATCAGGTCCACAGGGTTAGCTGGCAGGATATGGGGTGGGAGATGGGAGACACCAGACTCTGGGAAAAGCTGGAAGGTGTAAGAAGAGGGAAGCAAGGTGCCATGAGGTCCCCCAGGATAGCTGTCAGGGTATGGGGTGGGAGACGGGAGACACCGAGCCTCTGGAAAGGCTGTTAGGGTAAGAGAGAAGGAAGCAGGCACTACTAGGTCCCCAGGGACAGCTGGAATGGTGTGGGGTGGGAGACAGGAGCATCCAGGCTCTGGGAAAGGCTGTCAGGGTTAGGGAGAGGGAAGCCAGTGCCAATAGGTCACCAGGGACCATTTGGCAGAGTGTGGGGTGGGAAACAGGAGACACCAGGCTCAGGAAATGCAGAAAGGGTTAGGGAAAGAGAAGCAGGCACCATCAGGTCCCCAGGGACAGCAACCAGGGTGTGGAGGGGCAGGCAGGTGCCACCTGGCCTCAGGAATGGCTGACAGGTTAGGGTGTGGGAAGCAGGCACCACCAGGTCCCCTGGGACAGCAAAAAGGGTGTGGGGTTGGAGACTTGAGCCATCAGGCCTCAAAGAAGGCTGACAGGGTTGGGAAGAGGGAAGCAGGTGCCACCAGGTCCCCTGGGACTGCAGGAAGGGTGTGGGGTGGAATACGGGAGCCTCCAAGCCATGGGAAATGATGGAAGGGTTAAAGAGAGGTAAACAGGTACCACCAGGTCTGCAGAGTTAGCTGGCAGGGTATGGAGTGGGAGATGGGAGGCACCAGACTCTGGGAAAAGCTGGAAGGGTTAAGGAGAGGGAAGCAGATGCCACCAGGTCTCCATGGGTTGCTGGCAGGGCATAGGGCGGGAGACAGGAGACACCAGGCCCTGGGAAAGGCTGTCAGAGTTAGGGAGAGGAAAGCAGGTGCCAACTGGTCACCAGGGACAGCTTGGAGGGTGTGGGGTGCAAGCTGGGAGACACCATGACCCAAGAAAGGCAGAAAGGGTTAGGGAGAGAGTAGCAGGCACCACCAAGTCCTCTGGGACAGCAAGCAGGGTGTGGAGGGTTAGACAGGTGCCACCAGGCCTCAGGAAAGGCTGAGATGCTTGGCGAGAGGGAAGCAGGTGCCACTAGGTCCCCTGGGACAGCAGGCAGGGTACGGAGGGGGAGATGGGTGCCACCAGGCCTCAGGAAAGGCTGGAAGGGTTAAGGAGAGGGAAGCATGGGAATTCAATGAGTGGTTGAAAAATTGGTGTGGAGCTCAGGATTTTGGCTTCATTGGGGACTGGGGAGCCACCTGGAGGGATGCAGACCTATACTGGTGTGATGGTCTGCATCTGTCCAGGGGGGGAACCAGGATCCTAGGTGAGAGGTTTAAATGTTTCATTGGCAAGCATTTAAACTAGCCAAGGGGGGCACTGAAAAGAAGCAGGAAACTGAGCCCCCACAAAACATGGTGATTAGTGAGGTAAACACCAAGGTACAGAAGTAATTAGGGAGCAGAACAGATTTAAATGTAAAAAGGCAAAGGCAGTAAGGACAGAAATGGGCTAAAAGGGTAAGGCTAAGAAGTGGAGGTGATGAGTACCAATGCCCGTAGTCTGTGTAACAAGCTCCCTGAACTAGTGGCCTTGATGGAAGAGGGTTGCCTGGATATTGTGGCAGTCACAGAAACATGGTACACAGAGAACCATGACTGGGATGTCAACATACCAGGATACACAATCTACAGGAGGGACAGGGAGGGTAAAAGAGGAGGAGGAGTAGCTCTCTATGTAAAGGAAGGGATCAAAGCAACAGAACTAAAGAGTAAACGAGGAGCAGATGAGGCACTTTGGGTCACCCTGGAGACAGGAAATGGCACCACAATCCGCATGGGGGTTGTATACAGACCCCCATCTCAGGGGGAGGGAATGGACAAGGAAATGATAGAAGGCTTTCTTAGAATGGCAGAAAAAAAGGGAGATATTGTTGATGGGGGACCTGAATATGCCAGATGTTAACTGGAGCACCTTTGCTGCAGGCACATCCAAGAGCAGGGTCATTCTTGATGCCCTACAGGGGGCATGCCTCAGACAGCTAGTATCGGAACCCACTCGGGAGGGAGCAATCTTAGACCTGGTACTTTCAAATGGGGATGGAGAAAGAATCTCAGATTTAGAAGTGGGTAGCCATCTGGGAACAAGTGACCACCAAACAGTGTGGTTCATGATAAACACAGCCATACAATCAAGCCATACAAAAGCAAGAGTACTAGACTTTAGGAGGGCTGACTTTGGGAAAATGAGAGAGTGCCTCAGAAAAGCACTAGCAAACAGGCAAGAAGGAGGGGTGAAGGAACAATGGGGAGTGATCAAAATAGCCATCACAGAGGCAACAAGCCTTTGTGTAAAGCAAATCAATAAAACACAATAAAGGGAAAAAACCACTATGGTTCACAAAAGAGGTGGTGGGGAAGGTTAAGGAGAAAAGGACAGCATTCAGGAAATATAAGGAAACACAGAAGGAGCAGGACAGAGAACTTTATCAGTTAAAGCAGAAAGAGGCTGGGAAGGCAGTCAGAATAGCAAAGGCCCAAACCGAGGAAAGGATAGCCAGTTCTGTTAAGAAGGGGCATAAGACCTTTTATAGGTACATTAGGAAGCGAAGAAAGACCAAAGGAGGGATACTGAAGCTTAATAAAGGGGAGGGAATGTGGGTAGAGGGTGACAGTGAAAAAGCAGGGATACTGAACAAATATTTCTGCTAAGTATTCACAAAGGAAGAGGAGGGGGAGTTACCTAAACCAAACAAGAAAAACACTCTGAAGACGGGGGTCGATACCAGTCCATTTACAGAAGAAAGGGTTCTGAAAGAACTAATAAAATTGAAGGTGGACAAAGCAATGGGGCCTGATGGGATTCACCCAAGAATTCTAAAAGAATTAAGGGTAGAACTAGTGACATCGCTGACTACTCTCTTTAACAAATCATGGGAGGATGGGGTGGTACCTGAGGACTGGAGGAGGGCAGATGTGATTCCTCTTCACAAAAGTGGGAGCAGGACAGAGGCAGGAAACTACAGACCAGTTAGTTTGACCTCAGTGGTAGGGAAAATGATGGAATCACTTCTGTAGGAAAGAACTGTGAGTACCTAGAGGCCAGTGGGGCCCAGGACCCAAGGCAGCATGGATTCACGATGGGAAGTTCGTGTCAGACGAATCTAATAGATTTCTTTGACTGGGTGACCAAAGAAGTAGACTAGGGAGGGGCTGTGGACATGGCCTACCTAGATTTTAGCAAGGCATTTGATACAGTCCCACACAAAAGATTAATACACAAGATAGCCAGCCTTGGAATGGGTCCCAAGGTGGTAGCCTGGATAGAAAATTGGCTAGACAACAGGATGCAAAGGGTAGTAGTAAATGGAGTACACAGTGAAGAAAGGAGGGTTACTAGCGGGGTACTGCAGGGTTCAGTACTGGGACCGGTCCTTTTTAATGTCTTTATAAGTGACATTGCAGAGGAACTGGGAGGAAAAGTATGTCTCTTTGCAGATGACACAAAGATCTGCAACAGGGTTGATAAACAAGATGGAGTGGAAAGGATGAGAAGGGACTTGGCAAGGTTGGAGGAATGGTCAAATGTATGGCAGCTCAGATTCAATGCAAAGAAGTGCAAGGTAGTGCACATGGGTTACAAAAACCCAGGGGAAGTGTACACAATGGGGGTGAGATACTGACAACAGTAAAAATAGAAAGGGACCTGGGGGTAATTATATCAGATGACCTAAAGGTGGGCAAGCAATGTGAGAAGGCAGTAAGGAAGGCTGGGGGGATACTGGGATGCATAGGAAGAGGCATCAATAGTAGAAAACAGGAAGTTGTTATCCCTCTGTACAGACAGTTGGTGAGACCCCATCTGGAGTACTGTGTGCATTTCTGGAGACCCCATCTCCACAAAGACATAGACAGAGTGGAGGCTGTCCAGAGGAGGGCAACCAAAATGGTGCAGGGTCTGCACCAGAAGACATACGAAGAATGACTAAAGGAGCTTAATATGTATACTCTTGAGGAAAGAAGGGAGAGAGGGGACATGATAGAAACTTTCAAGTACCTCAAGGGAATTAACAAAGTCCAAGAGGGTAGCATCTTCCAGAAAAAGAGATGTGCAAGAACAAGGGGGCACAATTTGAGGATAGAAGGAGGATGGCTCAGGGGTAATGTGAGGAAGTATTTTTTCACTGAGAGGGTTGTGGGTGCATGGAACAGCCTCCCTGAGGAGGTCATGGAGTCAAGAACAGTGGGGGACTTCATGAATGCATGTGACAGGCATAAGGCAGTCCTAGAGGCGGTAAGAGGAAGTAAGCTGTTGGTTAACTAGGATCTGCAGCTTATCTGTTAGGTAGGAAAATGGGCAGACTAGGTGGGCCAAGCGGTCCTTATCTGCCGTCAAATTCTATGTTTCTATGTTTCTATGTTTCTAAGCAGGTGCCACCAGGTCACCAGGGATTGCTGGCAAGGTATGGGATGGGAGACAGGAGATGGGAGACACCAGGCCCTGGGAACGGCTGTCAGGGTTAGGGAGAGGGAATCCAGTGCCGACAGGTCACCAGGGACAGCTTGGCAGAGTGTGGGGTGGGAGACATGGGACACCAGGCCCGAGGAAAGGCAGAAAGGGTTTGAGAAAGAGAAGCAAGTGCCTCCACGTCCCCTGTGACAGAAAACAGGGTGTGGAGGGGCAGACAGGTGTCACCAGGTTTCAGGAATGGCTGACAGGTTGGGGAGTGGGAAGCAGGCACCATCGGGTCCCCTAGGACAGCAGGAAGGGTGTGGGGTGGGAGACAGAAGCCACCAGGCCTCAAGGAAGGCTGACAGCATTGGGAAGAGGGAAACAGGTGCCACCAGGACCCCCTGAGCCTGCAGGAAGGGTGTGGGGTGGGAGACGGGAGACTCCAGGCCCCCTAGAAATGCTGGAAGGGTTAAGGATAGGTAAGCAGGTGCCAACTGGTCACCAGGGACAGCTTGGCAGGGTGTGGGGTGCAAGATGGGAGACACCATGCCCCGAGAAATGCAGAAAGGGTAAGGAAGAGAGTAACAGGCACCACGAGGTCCCATAGGACAGCAAGCAGGGTGTGGTAGGGCAGACAGGTGCCACCAGGCCTCAGGAAAGGCTGACGGGGTTGGAGAGAGGAAAGCAGGCACCACCAGGTTGCCTGGGACAGCAGGTAGGGTGTGGAGGGGTAGACGGGTGTCACTAGGCCTCAGGAAAGCTGACTGGGTTGGGCAGAGGGAAACAGGTGCCAGAAGGTCCCCTGGGACACAGGCATGGTGTGGAGGGCTGTGCGTGCTGTCACCTGTGGTCTTTCAGATCCCTGGTCCATTTTCTTCAGGGTCCTGGTGGGTCAGCATGAGGAGTACTGCACACACTTGCCCGAGTATGTCACTGTAGGCCAGCACCCATGTTTTCATCTGGTGGATTCAGCTCTGCTGTCACCTCCGGTCTTCCGGGTCCCTGATCTGTTTTCTTCAGGTCCCTGTTAGGTCTGCATCAGGAGTACTGTACGCAGCTGCCTGAGTATGTCACAGTTGGCCAGCAACCATTTTCTCATCTGGTTTATTTAGCTACGCCATCACCTATGGTGTTCCAGGTCCCTGGTCCATTTTCTTTAGGGCCTTGGTAGGTCTGCATGCAGAGTACTGCACACACCTGCCTGATTATGTCACTATAGGCCACCACCCATGTTCTCGTTTGATGGATTCATCTACGCCATCACCTGTGGTCTTCCAGGTCCCTGGTCTGTTTTCTTTATGGCCCTGGTGGGTCTGCATGAGTAGTACTGCAGAATATTGACAAAGGAGATGTAAACTATATAATATGTGGACCACTGGTCATTGTGGGAGATGGGCCTTATGTGGCATAAGGCATAGAAACTGTCAAAAAAGCCTTCAAAATAATGAAGCTATAAAGCAATTGGGCAGTATGAACATTTACTGATGTGACTAAGGCTGTAGTAATCAATGTATATAGTGTGTTTAGTGTGGTTTGTGTATAGTGTAGAGTTTTTGTTAAGGTTTTAGTAGAAATTTATTGTGTGTATCTACTATTTTATTTAGTAATGGTGTTGATCTGTTATATGATGAACTTCCTTTGTGCTGGTGGTATGCAATATTAGAAATTTTCCTCTAATTAATTCATTAATAATATGACCTTAAACAGTAAAAATATTAATTGGAAAAAATAAAGAATTTCAGTAACCTCATTTTATGTTTTTCACAATGTTTTCAGTGACAACTTGCACTTTCTGGATTTTTCTCCATCCTGTTCCATTCATTAATATACTGCTCTTTCACTGGTTTTTTTTTTGGGGGTAATTTGTAAAATAATCAAAAACAGTTTTAAATGTAATCTACTCTTATTCCCATTTACACACAAATGCATTTTAATCTATGAATACCCAGGATTCTGGGTAAGGAAAAACTTTGAAATTACTTCATCCCATAGAATTGCACCATGCGTTAGATTGGTGGTCATCACACACAGCTGCTTGCAGATATTTTGGTGTTGCTTAGTGAATTAATTAAATGAAGTGAAGTACTGCAAATTCATGTGAAGACCAAAATATATTTACATATAATTTTTTTTTCGTTTTGCATGTTCTCTGTCCCTGTTACATACATTATATGGTTACTGTTTCCAAACACTGGGGACTACCGGGAAAACCACAACTGATATTATCTTCCTGTTTGCAGTTTAAGTAAAGGCCCTTAAGGGTAATATATTGGTGGTGAAAGAAGAAAGAAATTACAACATTCTTTTTTCCACAGTCATGTCCCACATATGTCCCCTATTACTGTGGACTGGCCCACGACCATCTACGTGATCTGCAGGTAAAGAACAAGCTGCCTCAGCATCGGTTAAAACTTGACATTGTTACCCAGTGGAACTCTACCTTGTACATAGTGGAGCATCTATACCAGCAGTACAAGGCAATTTCTGAGTATCTGCTACTTCATGCGAGTCGTGACAACAGTGCGGCATTCATCCTCTTCCTTCTCTAACCTCCCCCCCTCTCAGGATTACGTCCCTCAATGGTGATGCCTTTGAACTTGTCCATACCTTTAAATACTTGATCATTACCTTGGAAACCTCACTATCCCTTAATGCTTATGTCTCCATCCTAATCAAATCTCTGAACCAAAAGCTAGACCTTCTCTGTCATATCCGCTCCTTCCTCACCTCAGCATCTTGTCATAAGACTGCATCTTCCTCTCTTCTCCCACTTCTATCTTACGGTGATCTGCTTCTGCTCACAACTACCACTACTACTACCTTATCACTCCTCAAACAGGCTTGCCATAGGGTGGGTAGGTTTGTCCTGGGGATCAACACCTATCAACACTACTGTGATGTACTCTCTTCCCTGGGTAGGTTATCATATGAATCTAAACTAAGGTATGCCACTCTGAGTTTTCTGAACAAGTTGGTCCACAAATATACTCCTTCTTGCCTCAGTGAATCTATTTGTCTAAGACATCCTCAGTAAACCCTGAGATCTTCTTTCCTCCCCCTTCTCATAATGCCCAAACCATGGTTAGCTGTGGTCCATAAATCATTCACCTGTGCAGCTTTTTCTGAATAGAACTCCATTCCTCCCTCCCTCCATTCTGTCATGCTCCACCCTCCCTGAGTTCCAATCCAACTTGCTTTCTTTTGTCTCTGCCTCTACATCTTGCTCCTGCTACCAGTGATATTAAACCTCAACCATAACAGCTCTATTTCTTGTCCTTGCTCTTCTCTTAACCCTGGCTTCTTACCTTGCCCTCCGTGCCTCACCTTTAAACGTAACTGCTATTGGTTAGCCCTCTTGTATCTGATATCATTACCTAACAATTATATATTGTAGTGCACTCTCTTGAATATGTTATATACTTGTCACACTACTGTGTAACCTACCTGCTTGTTATTTCATAAACCTGTGGCTGTATCTGTCTGCATCATAATCCTGTCGATCATTGAATGCTGTATATAAATTTTTTCATTGTAACTGTCACTGCTATAATAAAGCTCTATACCGTATACATATTGCACTTCCGCGTCATCCCTGAAAAAGGGACTGCAGTTGTCTCAGTGGACTTATCTGGTTACCAAAACTCAAATAAATAAATACATGTGTCTCACAACAGAGCAGTGGCACCTAATGGACAGTGTTGGGTAAGTTACCTTTTCTATTACTTTCTCTTACTTTTGGAAACTTGTTCCAGAAAGCTCTGTGCAGTCACTAGCAAGGATGGATAAGTACTGGAAAAAGTAATTCACCTTACAGTTATAATTACTTATGTCTTTTCATACAAAAGAAATAGATAATTGTAACTGATTACATTTATTTGAAAGTAACTAGTGACTAACCTATTACTTTCAAAAAAATTTATCTGTTATAGTTATTTATAATTTTTGTATTGTTTTTATATAAAAAGGAATAAGTAACTATAATTGTAAGGTGTATTACTTTTTCTAGTACTTCACAATCCTTGCTAGTGAATGCACAGAGCTTCCTGGAACAAGTTTCCAAACATAGTAGAAAGTAATAGAAAAAGTAACTTACCCAACACTGTTAATGGATGGGCTCATCTCAATTCTAAGGCCCTTCAAGCATGCAACTCAGGCAATGAGTAGGGATACTGCCTACATCAGTGAGTCCATCCCTCTGCTATGGGTGCTGAAGCAGACATGGCTGAATATGCAGCAACAGCTGGAAACAGGTAGTGAGAGAGCAATTTGCTCACTGATGGAACACATGCTGTCCACTTTAGACTCCAACACCCACATAAAGTATATTCTGCAGTCAGAGGAGTTTGTGATTACCACAGTGATTGACCCACATTATAAACATGGGCTGGCAGCCATTTTACAAGGTGGGCATCAGGAGTTACAGAGACTGACAGAACTACTCACTCAGAGGGTAAGTGGTGCACTGTTGCTACAATGGGCACAGGGGTCAAAGCCACAAAAGGTTACTGCACAGTAAGCTGGTGTTGTTCCTGTCACCTACTCCTCATCATCCCAGGGGTGTCAAACTGCAAAAAAAAACATGCAAGTAAAAGGAACCTATGCTCCCATTTGGGCTGCCCTCAGTCAGGTGGGAGTCGCAGATATGGAGGAAACTTAGGAGAAGGATGATCACGCTGCATGTCTTCAAGTGAAAAACCCATGGTAGATGCATATTTTGCAGATACAAAGAACCTCGCTATTGTAGATCAGCCACTGCTATACTAGGGCACTAAGGTCAATGACTGGCCAGCACTGACAGTGGCTGCCTTGAAATATCTGAGCTGTACATCCTCCAGTGTCAATGCTGAGGGGTGTTCAGTTCAGTGGGTGCCATTGTGCATGACAGGCGCACCAGTCTCTCCTAAAAATGTTGGCATGCTGACATTTATTAAAATGAATGAGGTTTACATTCCATCAAGAAGAGTAATGCCTCTTGTATTGAAGTGGATGAGGCAGTGATGGAGAGTGAGTTCCCCTATGGTGACAATTCCAGTCTTGAAGACTGTGAGGGATACTTCATGAATGACATGGAAGAATAACAAACTCTACAATTTATTTTCTCCTTCTCCCTCTCCACCCATCCCCAACCATGTAATCCTAGATGTCAAATTAATAACAATTATAATGTTCACATTCAGTGCTGAGATATAAATCCACAACTATTAATTACTGATGCTTTTTAATTGCATCAAATGGAACACCAGTAAACAATGCACTATGCCACTTACAATGAACACCTGCTCTAGCCAGCAAGACACACCACGGCTGCACAGCAGTGACCTCAACATCTTAGCCTTCTCCTTCTCCTCCTCCTCCTCCTATCATCTCATGTGTGTAGTTGCCTAGGATCCTCCAACACAGGCAGAAACAGCATGGCACAGCACTTCTACCACCACAGTGGTATCTACTAGCTAGTGTAGCGATTCCTCAGGATAATGCATGTACAATACATGAAAGGCACAGGCAGCACGTGGCAGTCACCCAAATGTGATAAAGAGAACCACCTCCTCTACCTCCTCTGTACTCCCTGTGCTGCTTCAGGTATGTCCTCCTCCTCACAGCTAGTAAAAAACAACATTAGCTACCACTTCCACTACCATAGTGATGATTCATTGCCACCAATGTGATAAACAGAACTGCTTCCTTTACCTCCTCAAAACACCTCTTGCCAGATTCATCTTGGTCCTCCTGACCAGAATTATCATACAACATGCCACAACATTGCTCCTTCAATCCCGACCCTGTGTTTTTTCCCTCATCGTTAGTTCCTTTTCCATGTCCCCCTGGCTCCCACCTACAGTTCTTGCTTACCCCACTGGACACCATCATGGTGTTTTGCTTTCCACTTCCTATTGCCACCCTCCCCCCTGCAATCACTACATGCCCTTGTGGGCATGTATCATGTACCTCTTCTTACTCACCCTCTTGTGTCCCCCTCCCCACCCCTCCCATGCTCCACTAAGCTCCTTCAGTCAATAATTGTGTTCAAGGATACTTCCAATACACACTGTAATTATAGTTGCGTAGGTTTAACTTGTATATACTGTGCTACAGTTGCTATACTTTTTAGCTGCATACTCTTCATGGTCTTAGCTTAATGGCTTTTTTAATACTCTATTTCATGTGTATTGTAAATCTCCTGTATATAATTACTGCTCTTTGTAAATACTATGTAAGTGTGATTTCATTTTGTATATATTGTTTACCCAATTATTATATAACTGAGTATTCCTTTGTATGTATTGTTAACCTATCCTTTCTAGGTCCATCTTGAAAATGAGCTTGCTCAATGATGTTCACCTGCTTAAACAAAAAGGTTTTGATTGATTGAACATTGCAACTGATAGCCCAAGGAAGTGATGGTCCTACAGTCTATATCGAGTGACTGACTGAAGCCAGCAAGAACTCGTCATGTAGAACCACACTGCAGCAAGGACTTTCTTCATTGGATGTCATGGTAAGATACCTGTACTGTTTTTCAGAAACTGCAGCCCTTCTATCAGCCTACTAGAGGCAGACAATTGGTCCATGAGACTCAGTGTGGCATTAAAATGTGCTCATGTCATTTCTTCTTCATGCAGGTTTCGCTGGTTCAAGTACACAAGGACACCAACAATACACCATTGCACAGCCATCAGTAATACTCTGACAGTAAGTATCATTTAATTTAATGTTTTTCCTTTCCTTTCCTTTCTTTTCCTTTCCTTTCCTTTTCTTTCCTTTCCTTCCTTTCACAAAAGTCCTTGTCTTCACAGGTGCTGTCTGGACTGAAATTTGAATGAAATGGTGCATGTAGAGATCCTGTAGGCAAGCAAGCCATCTCCATCTTCTCAGTTAAGTCAAGTATATTGCAGCGCATGCACAGTCTAGAAAGTACCATACCTGAAATTATAACAACAGCAACAGGAATTATTGCATATTGAATCCGGCACAGTTGTCAATAAAAAATACCCAAACTTCCAGAAAAGGAAAACAAAAACATTAATTTAGTTAGAGTATACTCACAAAAAACTACTTCTGTGGGGATTAAATCCCTCAGTTTTGCCTCAGAATTTAATCATCCACAGAAGCTGGTTATTGTTTCATATACTCCAACTAAATGAATGTATTCACGTAAATAACTGGAAAGTAGCTACCTGTTCTGATTGGCTGAGAGCAATCTTTTTTTCTGTGTAATCAGGTATTTCAGAATAATGTTGTGCCAACTATTTGTTAATCCCTGTGTTGCTAATTGTACCTCTGTATTTGATGTGTACTCTCCCTAGTTGTGCCTAAAAATAGGCAGGTGTTTACCTAGTGCACTTACCCAGTTATCAAAAGCAAATAAATAAATAAGTGCTTTCCCCTGACAAAGCAGTCTGAATTCTGACCATAAATAGCCAGGCAAGGTTTAAGCAAGGAACTGGGTAGAGAATGTTTATGGGAGCCAAATCTGCCCCACTGGTTTGCCTGCTTGGTAAACTGCCAGGGTTATGACTATGCTGAGCAATTAACTGCACAGATGGTAAGAGCATCAGTGTCCCAGGATGAGGTACTGAGTAGTCACATGCCATTGCTACCATGTTTTAGTCCTCTACAACAAGAAGGATCATTTTCTAAAGCACACACAAGGGAGTTCAAGAGTGTGCACTGTGTATAAGACCAATGCCTGAACCAACCCAAACCTATTAACTCATAAACGATTAAAGTAAGGACCTCCACATTCTTATAGGAGTGCAGTTACCCTAAAGAAACAATGACTGTATGGAAAAACTAGTCAGACACTTCAGAGATAATATGAACCTGTTAACTGTTTATGCATATTAAAGTGAGTGTATTGGAAGTTCAGTTTGCCCTAAGGTAGAATAGCTTGGGCCTAGGTATTGTGTTTTGTGTAACCATGCAACGGCTAAGTATGTGTTCCTTTCTACTCTGCTTTCCTTTTAGTCAAGATTTGATTGGAAAAGAGTATTGGCACAATGCCCACTTGGTGTCTGGGCTACAGTAGGTATGCAACTTAGCTACTGTTAAATTGCTGTTTTTGCCCCTCTTCAGTGGTACCAGGCTTGATAAGGACTGTGCGTGTAGCGATAGCTGCCACCTGCTAAAATATGTGGCAAAAATGCCTTGCTAGGTATATATATATATATATATATATATTTATAAAATGGGGCCTGAACTACTTTTTATCCTTCAAAACCTTCTCGCCAGTAGTGAGATCATTCCACATCTACCACAGATAGGCACCCACACGCATACAAGTGGTACATTCAGACTACTACCAAAATAAATGACAACTGCTCCTGGTAAATGAGACCCCATTAGGTGGATTCTGCACTTAGTTGGAAAAATGAGCCCTAAAGGTATTCTCTATTTGTTTTTATATCCTTTTTTTACGGCTTGCTTCTGCTTTTTTTTGTATTTGTTTATACAAAAATTTCTTAATGACTTTTAACAAATAGTTGTTTTTTGCTGTTTATTTGCCATTGCCTAGCACCCAGAAGGTTTGTAATTTTGTTCTGAAATTTTCAGAGTAGAAAGGGCTTGGCCCAGAGATATTCCCTTTGCTGGGTTGGTGAAAAATATTTAATCTGTTTAGTAAGCACTTCAAAATAGCTATATGAGGTGATCATATGGGGCAATCACTTTTTGTGAAGGCAAAAAATCTTTTTCATTTGCCACCATCTTGTAACTCTTTCCTTGGTGTCTAGTGGCACCCATACCCTCCGATAATCATCCCTGTAATTAGTAATTCTTTTCCTGGTACCTAGAAGCACCCCACACACACTCTGATCACCATTCCTTTAATGTGTATATTTTTCCCTAGTGTCTAGTGGCAGCCCCCACCCTCCAATTGTCATCCCCATAATTTGTAAATCTTTGCTTAGTGTCAAGTGGCACGTCTCCCCCCACCTTTCAATTGCTGTCACTGTAAATTGTGAATGTTTTTTCTGGTGTCTAGTGGCACCCCTACCCTATGATCACCAACCATGTAATTTGTGAATTTTTCCCTGGTGTCTAGTGGCACTCCTCCATCCTCTGATTTCCACCCCATAATGTGTAAATCTTTCCCTGGTGTCTAGTAGCATGCCCACCCTCTGATCATCATCCTTGTTATAATTTTAGTCTTTCACTGGTGTTGAGTGGCACCCCCACCCTTCAATCACTGACCTGTATTAAATAAAGTATTCGGTCCCTTTATGTCTTTTTTTTAAGACCTGTAAAAAACCAAATGGTCCCTCAACAATTTGATCCACCCACCCTGACCTCTCTCTGAGCACCCACCACCCTGAACCTCCCCACGGACCCTCACTCACCTGAATAGGTCACAGGGTGAAGATTCACTCTCCAGTAAAAGACATGTTTTGCCGATGGAATCACCGACTGCAATATGAGAAAGTGAAGTAAGTGCTGGTCAATGTATTTCATTGGGGGTTTCATCTTTGATGCACAGTATAACTTAACCATTTTTGCATATTTTTACACCAAACTTTCAACATGCCCTTTTCCAGACCCCACCTCATGAACAATGGCAGTGGAATTATGCAAATCTGGCCTGAAAAGCAATTTTCTGGTCACACAGCAAAATCACCTTTTCGGTGGGATTTGATAATTTTCAGCACCCTTGTTCATGTGGTGGGGTTATAAGAAGAGCATTTTGAAAATTTGCAGTCAAAATATTTAAAAATAGCAAAATTATAGGTTCATATGTGAATACGAGATCAGAAAACTTGCCCATAATGACCTAGCCACCCTTATCTTGGGTGGAAATAATATTTTGAATCTCCCATATATAGATCCAGGTTATATTTAAACTATTGCAGGTTAGTACTTTCAACTACCTCCTGTGGTAGATACTTCAATATTGGAACTATTCTCTGTGTGAAGAAAACATTTCTTTTAGTAGTCTTATTTATATTTAACTTCAATTTTAATTTATGGTATCGAGTATTGCTTATAGAAGGGAGCCAATCCAAGCATATTGTTTCAAATAATGCCTCATCTTTGGTTGCTTTGTAAGTTAGACATAGGTCACCTCTTATTGAGCGATATTCTAGAGAGAAAAGATTCAATTTTTTCAATCTGTCCTCATTTGAAAAAGACTTTAAATTCTTTATATTTCTTGTAAATCTCCTCTGAACTTTTTCTATAGATGTCCTGTCCTTTACTAATGTTGGAGCACAAAAAGATGATCAGTAATCAAAATTAGACCTGACCATACTGCTATATATTGGTATTAATACCTCTTGCTCCCTGCTTTTAATATTATTTAAATTACAGTTTAGTAATTATTGGCTTTTTTTAACTGTTTTAGTTATATGTTTGAGAATTTTAAATTATTTTTGATACAGACTCCCAAATATTTTTCAGAGGTAACCTCACTTAGAAGTATGTTATTTATAAAATACTCTACCCTCTTGTTATTATTTCCAAAATGCATTACATTGCATTTAGAAATATTAAAGGTTAAGTTATTTGTATTAGCCCAATTAGATATCTTATTCAGATTGGCCTGTAATTTTTGTGCAGATGTAATATAATTTACAATGGCTCCCAATTTGGCATCATCTGCATATTTATTTAGCTATACTCCAAAATTATGCTCATCTGTTGAAATTTCCCTATGCTCACTCATAACTTTGATAATTCTAAATATTTTGACTCCACATTTTCAACATAACCTTTTTTATAGCACTTGATGAATGTGACAGCTGCCATTTTCCAAATCCTGCCAAATTGTGTTTTTACACCTGTGGTATGGAATGATATTGCAGTGGTGTGGAATCATGTTTTTGCCAGGGATTTGGAAAGTTTAGGTGCCAGATACATGAGGTTGGGAAATAAGAAGGCTATGCTGACAGTTTGGCTGCTGTTGTTCTAGAGATAGAAGTACTTCCACAGCAATATACATATACACATCTATGAAGGGATGGGAGAGCAGGGCCCACAGGTCCCAGCACTCCCACATGTAAATAAGGATACAATTACACTATCTCAGAAATTATGGATGGATGGGAGACAAATAAGGATATAATTATATTATCTTGAAAAGTAAGGAAATTCATTGCAAAAAACTTTGTTAATGCACTGGTTAGGGTTAAAGCAACAAAAGTAAGGAAATGCGGCATTAGAGTTTGAAGCTTTAACAATCCACCCTCACCTGCAGGCAGCAACAGGAAAAACCATCACAGTTTCACCCGTCTTGACTCTTCACAAATCAGGCATGTGGGTTGTCTTGTTGTTGTCAACCCCAATGCTCACCCGATTCTCATATACTGTACCCATCTCAGGTTATTTACTAATGAAATGGGGTGAGCATTAGGTACCTTATTAAGTGAGTGCTACTGGAATAGCACCATACTATACGGAGCTAGTCTGGTAAGTGCTCAAACAGACAGTGAGGAGGGATTTACAGCACTTGCTGTAAGTCCTGCCCTGGTCGCTGTCTGTGGCACTGAAGAAAGACAAGGGCAGCAGAATCCAGGATGATGGCTAAGATGCTGCCATGGTGTGGAGGGCTGAGGCATCGAGCAGCTCGGCCAACAGCAGTTGAGACTGGGGTTCTAATCCTGGTCTCCAACCTTTTAGCTACTTCGGAACTTGGTATTTGTTTTACATGGGGCTGTAATGGCCCCACGAATTTCAACTTTCCCTAGGATCTGCTCCTCCTCAGAGTGAGAATCCTAAAGCTGGGAGGTGAATTGGCACCTTTTTTAGTGCACACACCATGCTGACACTATTGTTATCAGCACTGTTTGGACCCAGTGCCAAGCATTAAGGATTACAACCCCAAGGCACACCCCATGCCTGATTTGTGAAGAGGCTACAGAGGTGAAACCATAATCTTTTTTCTTATTGTTGCCTGCAGGGTGAGGGTGGGGTGTTATGGTTGGAAACCCTAATGCCTCATTTCTACTTTTGTTGCTTTAACCATAACTAAGATATTAACACATTTTTTTGCAATGATATATATATATATATATATATATATATATATATATATATATATATATGTAAACAATGTACTGTATCTAGTGATTCCACTACTTAAATAAATGCATTATTTTCCCAAGACTCTGACCCAAGTGAAAGACATAGAAACATAGAAACATAGAATCTGATGGCAGATAAGGACCGCTTGGCCCACCTAGTCTGCCCATTTCCCTACCTAATGGATAAGCTGCAGATCCTAGTTAAACAACAGCCTACAAACCTACAAACCTACAAAGCCTACAAACCTACAATGTTATTCATTCAATGGGTAAATAACACTGTTTATTTTTCACTTGCTTACATCACAGTCAACTTGACTGACATTCTGCCAATCCCACAATGACTCTGCCCTTGTCACACAGAACACAAACATTGTATACACAGAACATTCAATGGACTGTGTTCAAATATGCCATTAATTTCCATTTGTGAGGTGGCGGGACTTTCATAACTTATTTGTGGCTTTGTCACTAATGAGTTAAGGTCCTGCCCCTTTACTCATGGAAATAAATGGCATATTTAATAAAGGCCATTGTATATCCTCTCAATATGTATTATATTACTAGTACCAATCAGCCTATGAAAGCACTTTCATTGACTGAGCAGTACTGGTAGTATAAGCATGACAATGTACTGAATAAATATTTTAGTTACTATATACATAAAGGCATATAGGTGTTCCTGCAGATTAGTCCATCATGCGAATCATCAGCCGTGAGGGACTCTGGATACAGTAGTTGCCAGTTATGGCCAGTGGAGGTGATCGAAGGACCAACCAGATAAAAATTTGACACTCTTTTGGGGTTTTGTAAATCAGGTCCTGTTGCTTTTGTTCTAGGTAGCTGAGAGTTCCTCTTTAATTTTAGACATTTAACAGCCAATACCATCTTCAAACTGAGTCTAAAAAGTCATATGTATTCCTATGATATTTTCACTTGATTTCCAAACCTGTGGGACCTCAATATTGAATGTATAAGCATTAATAATCCTGAATTACACCCCCACGACTGATGCTCATATATTGGTCACATATGCATTTTTGTTTTTCTGTTTCTTCAGCTATCAAGTTTTGGTTGTCTAGGCCCTTTTACCCTTGCATTACTTATAAAGTGCCACCTGCCAGGATCAAGCACTATTTCTTCACTTTCAGCTATGATATTTTGCCGGATACTGCAGGACTTCATTGCAGTCCAATGGTAATTACTATTATCTGCACATAGTAAACTATGACAGCTCAAACAGTGTGCTTAATCATGGAGGCCAGCTCTGAAAATGCAGCATCCATGGCTCAGTGGTTGCATGTTCACCTCTGGGGCCAGAATGTCATAGGCTCTAGTTCTACACCAGGAACTTGGGCAAATATCCAATAATGACACTGTAGAGCGGCAGTAGGGCTGCTGCACTTTTCAGGTACTGTCCTTTGGGTGAGAAATTGAACTAAGGCCCCTTCTACTGATCTCTGGTGCAAGTTAAAGATCTTTTGTCACTTACTGTAAGAGCTGTGGACGGGGTCCTGGCCAAAATTCCTCCTGTCAATAAACCATGTCCATGTAGCCTAGCCCCAGGGATGCACCTAGAAATAAGGGTAAGCTGATGCCAAAATTGTATTTTGTGAAGAAGATGAAATCTGGCATTTTGGACACCAGTGAAGCAAGTCCAAAGAAATTCAGTTTCCCTTTGGCATTCTGGCAGTTAATCTTCATGACACAGCACTTTTGCACAGAGAACGAACTGAGCATGTCCTAGTTGCTGGCAGGTCACATGACCACAGGAATAGGAAGCTCCACCCCTGCTCATTCAACAAATTTAATCAAATTTCTTACAAATTCCTGCATTTTCTAGGGGTGTGCTACTGGTTTATGGCCTATATCAAAACAATCATAGGTGTCCAGTGCACTCCCACCCAACTGCTCAAAAGAGTCTGTCATTTTTTTTAATTTTATACTTCCTTACTTACTTTCTTGTCATTCCATGATTTTCAAAAAGGGTTTCTTAGTTTTCAAATGCCAGTTGATCTTTGAAATGAGCCCATCTACCAAGACAAGGTGAAACCTATGGATGGGTAACTACTCTAATATTTTGAATTATAACTCACTCATCTGAGCTGGAGTCCTCACCGCTTCTCTTTGTGTGAACTCTCGAGCTTCCCCACATTCACATCTTTAAGGAGAGCAAATACCTTAAAGTTTATGGCTGCTGTGTGGGGAGCTTGTTGTTAGAGTGGGGTCACACCCCTCCTAATTAATAATGTTAATAAGCACACCCCTATAAAAAGCAGATGTGCAAGAAATATGATTAAATTTGGTGAATGAGCAAGGGGAAGAGTTTATTAACCCTCTGGTGTGATTATTTATTGGGAGAGGTATGGCCCTCTCTAATAGTAAGCTCCCCACACACCAGCCGTAGGCTTCAGCATATCTGCTCTCTCTACAGAAATGTACATGGAAAAGCTTGAGAGGCATCTCACATAGAGAGGAGCAGCAAGGACTCCAGCTCAAATGAGCAAATTATAATTTAAAATGTTAGAGTAGTTACTCATCCATTGGTTTTACCATGTTGTTGGTGGATGGGCTCATTTTAAATATCAGCTGGCAGCTAAAATCTAAGAGACCCCTTTTGAAAAATCATGGAGTCAAAAGAATTTGAGCAAGAGAGTATAAACTTAAAAAAAATTGCAGGTTCTTTTGAGCAGTTGGGTGGGAGTGTGCTGGATAATGATAAATAAGTCATATGACCTGCAACAGCCAATCAGCGGTGCTGGAGATGGAGAGCTCCTTGTACTGCACACACCTCAATGTCATTTCTTGCTCTTTGTCACAAATTAAGGACCTGTGGCAGGCAAGGTGCTCCTTTTATTTGAAAGAGAGTGTCATTTGATGAACACGCTTTCAAAATCATCCCAAAATTGTGCATTTCCATTCTAGTTAGTTAATTTGCACGACATTAAACTATAATTTTTATTTATTTTTATTTATTTATCAAGTCTAGGATTGCAAATAACTTTGAGCCAAGACTCTTTTACAAAGGTTCCATGTCAGAGAAATACAAATTATGGGGAACATCAAGACAGACATTACAACAATGTGGACATTGCAAACAGATTACAGATTAATGCAATTCAAGGGTAACATTGTAAACAAGGCAGCCAGCAGCATTTGTCAGAGAAAACAGACAAGATAAGAAGTGCCAGAGTCATAGCGAAAGGGGAGAATGGAGGGGGAGAGGGGGAAGAAGGAATGTAAGTAGGGTGGGGAGAGGGTGAAAAATGCAGCATTGGGTATACCAAGGTGTGAGGGTTGAATCCAGTGAGGACAGGAGGGGGAACCACTAGAGCAGTCAGGGAAGTAGAGAAACAAGGTTAAGTTGGGCAGTCACAGGAGCTGTTGGTAGTGAGATGGTCCCGGAGCCTAGTTTTAAACATACCAATTGTCGGGGCAGAGGAGATGGTGAGGCTGAGGCCATTGAACCAGAGTGTTGCTCGATAAGCAAAAGAGCATTTTCCCTGTAAAGTGTGACAGTGGGGGACTTTCAGTAGCTATAGCATGGATCTCCAAAGGCACCATTGGTTGGTTCATTGTTGTAACAAAGTTGAGACCCTAGAAGGTGCAAGGCCAAGGTAGATTTTTTTTTACCATGTAGCAGGTGAGAAACAATATGCAGATTGATAGTTGGAGCCAGCCAGTCTGGGTGTACAGGTCACATGTGTGGGTGAGATGGTGAGCACCAGTGATGAGCTGACATGCCTTATTTAAGGCAGTTGAGAGGCGTCTAAGGGCTAGGGTTGTGGCTGAGCCATAAATGATGAGACCATAGTCTATTACAGAGATCACAGAGATCAGGACTGCAGACTTCAAAGCTTCTGGCATGAAGTGTTTTCTGTGTTTGCAGAGGAGACCAAGCTGTGTATTAGCAGCTGTAGCAACATTATCTATGTGAGGTCCATAGGAGAGAGTAGGGTCAAGCTGTATCCCTAGATATTTGAAAGACCCCACCTGATCTAGAGTGTTCCCCTGGGTGGTGGAGATAGCAAAGTGGTGTAGCTTGTGTGGGTTATGATAGCTGCAGAAGAGCATAGATTTGGTTTTCTTGTCATTGAGGACCAGTTTATGATTAAGAAACCATGTTTCTACAGAGCTGAAACCAAGTTGAAGGTTGTGTTGAAGAGTTTCAGGATCTTTGTGAGTGGAGAATACAACAGCATCATCAGCATATAGTATGATCTGCTCAAAGCAGTGGTAAGAGAGAGAGTTTAAGAACAGGCTAAAAAGGGGGGGGCCCAGTATAGATCCCTGTGGGATACCCGAGCGAACAGGCAGGGTGTCAGAAAGAGCTTCAGCAATTTTTACTCTCTGTGACTGGTTTTCTAAGTAGCTTTTATATCAGAGAGAAGAGTCATGTGATAGCCCGGCATTCAGTAGTTGGTCAATTAGGAGTCCATAGTGTACTGTATCAAAGGCCTTGGAGAGGTCGACGAAAATGGCCCCTGTGAGAAGGCCATCGTCAAGGAATTTGTGCAAAACTCCAGTGAACTCAAGAAGGGCTGTGGTGGTGCTGTGACCTTTCCAGAAGCCGTGTCATTGTAGACAATGTATATTGTATTTATCCAAATGGTCAGTAAGTTAATCAGCCACGATGTGTTCGAGTGCCTTAGAGAGTGGGAGCAGTATGGAGATAGGGCAATAATTTGAGTGATTCATCTTATTCCCACTTTTATGGAAAGGTGTCACGGTGGCTGTTTTCCATAAGTCTGGGAATTTTCCACAGCTGAGAGAGAGGTTTAGGATTTTTGTTAATGGATGAATTACCTCATTGAGGGTAAGCAACAGAAGCATACGGTCCAGGGTGTCACTACTAGATCTAGATTTAGAGATAGCTGCAGTAATATAGCGGCCAGCTTCATTCAGCCTTACCTGCCTGAAGTAGAAGGAGGGGATGGTTAGACTGTGGTGCTGAGGTATTTGGGGAGTAGGCCCTGTTTTCCAAAAAGTCATGGGGTAGGACAGCACTAAGGTCCGAAAAAGCTGTGTTAAAGAAGTTTTCAAACTCCTTGGGGTTGAGGGTTGAGGATCCATCAACCATTAACATGGCCAGAGAAGTTTTTGGCTGCTTCCCTGTGACATCCTTGATATTGTCCCAGAAAGCACAACCATTTCCCAATGTATTGGTGAGAGCGTCTTTGTAATAGGTGGATTTTGTGATCCGGATGGCTTTTGTGCAGGCATTTCATGCTTGTTTGTAATTTTGGACGTCCAGTTGTTTGCCAGTGGCCCTGTCAACTGCCCAGAGGTGGTCCCTTAGTTTCAGCTGTGAGAGAAGAGCCACAGTGAGCCATAGGTTAGAGCAAGATTTTGTTTTGCACCTTTTAGCAGAGGCAAAGAGGTCACAGGCTTTGTTGAAAATTGAGATGAAGTGATCAAGAGCCAAGTTAACATCTGTTGCTTCATAGGTGGGTAGCCAGTCTTGTAGAAGCAGGTATTGTTTGAGATGTGGACATTTTCCATGAGGAAGGACTCTGCTATCAATAATTTTGGAAGGGGGCTTGAGGAATTTGTTAGACCATGCACATATGACAGTTTTAGTCAGGCTAGTGAAATCATGCTGTAGAGGAGAGAGACACATTGTAAGCCTGCATTGGCAGCTGCAGGCCTTGCAGCATGAGTAGGCTGAAGGAATTTAACAGACTGTGAAAAGGTGAGGGAGGGTTTTTTAAAATATTTATTTGACAAATATGTTTAATGAGTGCTGATGATGTAGTAAAGGGTACAAAAACTGTGTTTTTTTTTGTCCTTGTAACAAAAGCATGGCAGATCAAATTTAACAGACTGGGAGAGGTGTGGGGGGAAGAAGATCCTTCTGAGTATCATTAACCTTAAGAACATTCCTAATTCAATAAATGTCTTTTCCGTTTTCCTAGAACCCATTTTCCCTATCAAAATATGGACAACTATCAGTTCCTTCCTCAGGCAGTGCTTGGATATAAATTAAACTCATTTGACCTCTACTGCAAGCAGACAAATTACCTTACCTGCACTAGCATAATGGTCCTGCAATGCTCCTCCAAGTGTCTTGCTACTTTTACTATCAAGTCCACTATGAATGTTCCCTTATTACCAGTCTACCCAGCCATATCCTGCTTACTCCAAGACAGGTAAAGTGAATGGCTGGGTAATATAACTGCCACAAATTTATCACAAAATTCCACAATTTTCACAAAAAGTCATGAAATTTGACTTTAGTACTGATGCTATTTTGCAAATGGTGGCTGCTTATAGCTTGGCCATTCTTTAAGCAAGAGATTAGAAAGTTGACACACAGCCTCCTTTACAAGGTCAACGACCATGCCAAACTTGGTGACTTTGTATTTTCTTGTTTTAATTTTACTGGGGCTTAAAATGTTACTGTTTATATACTTACAAAATTTCATTAACAATATACAAGTGTTTGGTTGCTTATAACTTCGGATGCTATGTAGCTAGAATTATGGCACACATATCCATGTGGTGAAGGACATCAAACACACCAAATGTGAAATTTGACTGAGTAGTTTTAAAATTAGATGGAAATAACAGAAAACTAAATTGTAGAAAATGTTTGTGAAATTTTAATGTAAACGTTTGAGAAATTTCAAAGAAGTAGAAATATAATTTTAATAGAATTCCTCTGGCAGAAGTTATATTTTACCCGCCCTGTCCAACAGGTCATACTGTACATCCAGTGTAAACACACTGGTGGAAAAACAGCAAATTAGGCTAAAGGAATGCTTGAGTATCAGCCTAAGGTAAACCAGCTTAAACCACTCAGAAGATGTAAAATATAATTACTTCCAAACTGAAGAGCTATGGAAGCAGAGATAATTGCATGTGCTGGAAACTGGGGTGTTTATCCTATCTTGTGACTGCCAAAAAGAATAAAAATAAGGGGCAGAGTGTAAAGAGATGGGATTACCCCGAGAAGGAACAGCAGTTAATGACCTCCATAGAGCATGCAATTCCCACTCACTCCGATCATATCCACCATGTATTTATTTATTAATAGTAAAATCACACAAGGTGCTTCAATTATTATTAAACAAGATTTGATAAGTGAGGAAAGATTTAGAAAGTTTGATTATCCAGGCTTTGGGGAGTGATATGCCTCATGGCATCAGTGCCAGTGGCATGGGCTTCCTAAGCAGAGTTTTCAAGGGGCACAGAAGGTGGAAGGGGGATATCAGACCTCCTCTTATTTTGTAATTATGGGAAACTTCAACAGCAGAGAAGCTGTTTGTGTCACTAACAGGAGTCAGCTGAGGAGACAGCAGGGAAAGACAAGAGTGAAAAAGTGGACCAGCACTATCCCATGAAAGTCTTCCTCTACCCCTAACAGACAGACAGACAAGCTACAGAGGAGAGACAGACAGTAATGCAGCCAGAGGTTATCCCTAACTCAGCAGCACATAAAGTGGTCAAATGACTGCCGGACTAGTTGGGAGCAACAGTTTAGTGCCACCACAGCTACAGACAGTGGAATCCACAGCTGTGATCAAGTTTCATACTGAGGAAGAAAATACTTAAGGGAGATAAACCTGATGATGTTAGCAAGGCTAAGTAGACTGATACATCCCTACATAGTGTGAGAGAACTGGTAGGCTGACAGTGACTGTCTGGAAGAAGGCAAACATGAGGTATGCTAGGAGAATGGGTTACATTACAGGGAGTCAGTGCCCTTGGAAGGGCCAGATGGAGAGGTGCAATTAGTGGTCCTTCAGGAATACAGGAATTGGCTACTGGCACCAGACCATGTCATTCCTTTCTTTGGACATCTGGGAGTCAGCCAAACCAAATCACAGCTTATGAATAACTTGTCCTGGCCAAGCATTTTTAAACATGTGGAACAGTGCTGCCAGACTTTGTGCAGTGTCAAAGGTAGGGATGCTTGGGATCAAGGTTAAAGCATCTTTAGTTTCCTTGCCTATAATTGAGGGTAGTCACTGACACTCCTGGACCCATGAGCAACAAATATCATACAGGTAAAAGGCACACAATGGTAGTCATGGACTATACAACCACATACAAAGAGGCTGTGGTCATGTCCTCCACAGAGGTGGGGAAAGTGGCAGACAAACTTCTCAGGATGTTTAGCCGTGTAGGATTTCCCAAGGAGATCTTGTCTGACAGTGCAAAAACTTTATGTTGGGAGTTATGACACGTTTGTGGGAGAATGCAGGATACAAAAACATTGTGCTTCCCATGTCTCTCAGAAATGAATAGTTCGATCAAACAGGTATGTGAGACCCTACAAACAATTGTACAAGCATTAATGGATCGACATCAGAGAGACTGGGACAAGTATTTACCCCCGCCTCCTTATCTCTTACTGGGAAGTCCCACAGGAGTCGACAGGCATCTTGCCCTTTGAGTTTTTATTTTGCTGCATAGTAAGGGAACCTCTGAATCTACTGTGAGATGAGTGGGAGAGTGAGCCTTTATTCTAAAAGAAGTCCATTGTGATGTACGCCCTTAACCTCAGGTCATGTTTCATGAAGTTCACGGGGCTTTCCCAAGGCCACTTAGTAGCTGTGCAGTGCCTGAAAAAGACTGGTATGACTATGGAGATAGAGCCAGCGAGTATGAAGTCAGGCAACAAGTAATGGTGCTCTGTCCTATCTACCAAAATAGTTTGTAGGAAGCCTAGGTGAGTCCATACTTGATGGCACAAAGAGTGCATCATGTTCATTTTGTCATCGAACTACCCAACAGGCATCCCATGCAGTGGATATGTCATGTTAACATGGAAAAAAATAATATTATTAAAGGGAACAGGTATACCATTAGAATGGCGACTGAATTTTGTTGCCACAATTAGGACACTGCAAAAAGGACAACAATAGCAGGGGCAATCTTGGTTTTAGATCTCCCCTCAGTGTTGCCACCATTTTTGCCCACACAATTTCTGCCCTCTCCATGGTATGCCCACCCCAGAGGAGGCTATATTTAGTTGTGGTGTGTGCGGGGGTGAACATGCGTATTTCTCAGGACAGGGCTTCGGCGTTCTCCATCCTGGGAGTCACAATGCCTGGTGCAGAAATGCCAGGTGGCATATTGCCTATGCCCCTATCAGTGTCAATGAAATGACTGACACATCGATATGGGCTAACCAAGGGAAGAAATGGTCTCATCAGTGTGAAGCTACCAAGAGGAGGAGAATGACATGGGATTCGCTATTAGGTTTCCTTGAAGAAGTTCAGGAAGTATCCTTTGGCATCACCATCTCTGAGCAGCTAATGCTTACACAGGCCAAGATTAATGATTAAATAGCCAAGATTAATGCAGTGCAGCAGTCTATCACAGACATGTTCACAGGGAAATCAGGTAACACCACCATGGCCAAATGCAATGTAGAACTGGAAAACATATCCCACTGAGCCAGACAGTGTTTATGGTCACTGAAATGGGGCGAAACAGGCTGCAGAGGAAGATATTATAGAATGTTTATTCTTCTAGTCATACACCATTATTCTTCAGCACCTTGGTAGCCCCCAAAATCCCAGTGCAGGTAGTCTGTCCTGACAGGGAGCTTGACAGCAGGAGTTTGAGGGTTCTACAAATTAAGGGGTGACACATAACTTGTGTGAGTTCTGGATGGTGGTGACATCTTTTGGGTGTGGCAAAATGATTCCGTCCACATTTTATTTTGGGGCAGTGGTGGTGACACTTCTCCACAGATGTAAATAAAATTATTTTTTTATCAATTGTTACTTATGTGCTTTGATGGTAAACTATTACTTATGTGCATTGCTGGTAAACCTTAACAAAGTAACAAGTTTGCGGCAGTGAAGTAAAGTATTTTACAAACTGCCTAGAAGATTCCATAGGCCTTGGTGACATTGATTGGAGAGATTATTGCAAGCCTCCTCTGAATGGTTTTTCATAAGACAAAGGAGAAACTTTTAAGGACAAATGTTATGTATGCAGATGGTGAAACTCCAGAGGAAAATGATTGAGTGGGCCTCAACCAAAGGAACCCAACTTCAATTTTAATTTAACTAAAGGCTTAACAGTCATCATTTATGTATCTTTCTATGATATTTTTCTTGGGAGGGGAAGGGGAGTATCATCCTTGCAGTTTACCAGTTGCCTCTTTTGGGACAGGAGGGTCTCACAGGAAATAGTATGCCCACACTTCTGGAATCCTGTGAAATTCCAGGTCCAGTATAACTCTGGATGCAGAGAACAGAATTTTCTCTTCCTCTGATTTTCACAGAACAGAGTTCTGCATGGACTATGTGCCATCCTGCATCCAAGAAAGGCCCCTCCAGCTGCCCTGTGTTCTTTTGGAGAGTAGGACAGGGATGTGGATCATTCCTAGTACTGTGCATTCTCTAGGAAAGTATATCTGTGTAGAAAGTTGTTTTCAAGAAAAATGGTGTAGCAAGACAATTTAAAATTTGGTTTAGAAAGTTTTTCTATTCTTTATAATTCCATTGATAACTACCATGTTTTAATTTCTCTGATGTGCAATGTTTATTGCCATATGTTATTTGCATATCTTGTATAGTGTGAAGGTAGGATTTAATATTTTGTATATACTCCTTCTGTGACTTGGTGTTTCAAATGGTACAGGTAACTTCACTCTATGATCCATCTCTGAGAGCACTTTACCAAATGAAAGTGAGGCTGTTTGAAGCACAGAAGCAAGGTAAGGAGTGTCTGAGGAAAATAAGGGTTCCTACTGTACATACAGGTCTTGCACTGTGTGGAAAACTGTATAAGTGGTACAAGAAAGAAAAAGCTCACTGTGGATTTGTAACATAATAGTGGCAGCAGTGGTATGGTGTATACGCCTGTTGGTAGTAGACGAGAAGAGTGCATCACACTTAATTTATAACATCTGTGCCTCTGCACTGATTTGTGTTATTTGTTCTAGTTTTGTATACATTAACACACTCTCCCACTGAGTCAATTATCATCCCACTGTTCCAAATGCCCACTGAGATATTAATGATCCAGAAGTGATGTATCATATTGAAATGCCCAGCTGAGCCTTAACTATGGGAGTGCTACTGCATTCCCATAATTAGAGTAG
Organism: Neoceratodus forsteri; assembly: GCA_016271365.2. Taxonomy (NCBI): domain Eukaryota; kingdom Metazoa; phylum Chordata; order Ceratodontiformes; family Ceratodontidae; genus Neoceratodus; species Neoceratodus forsteri. Next base: position 1,063,734,126 of record CM057454.1, on the reverse strand, counting down.
TTTTTATGTTGCTTGCACGCATGTGCAAGAAACATAGTGCCATCATCCGAGTTTTCGGAGGTGTGTCAGCCCATCTTCCAATGCAGTCAGTGTGTTTGCAGGAGCAGCCCCAGTTCCCCAATCACTGCTGCAGCTGTCTATGACAGCATTGAAAATGCAGTGGCATACAGTTCAAAGGAAGAGCTCCGCTTCAGTGAGCAGAGCTCCCCCCACACACACACACACGCAAGCATGCAGTATAGTTTTAAAATGATTTCTGATGCCAGTATTGTGGGACATAACTAACATTGGAATACACAAGAGCCTTAATTGTCATTGCAACATTACAGTAGCAGTAGAGCCCCTTATATCATTAAGTTTTAGAGGTTTACCACCTTAGACAGAACATCGCTGATATAATCAGGCACTCTTTGGTTTTACAGCTGTCTTTCAATATTGAAAACATAATACAGTTTTCTGTAGCATAGTTATGTTAAAGTTATAACATGTAATACAATTGTTTCTCGTGGTTTAAAATATTTTGTTTGCTCATGCACCAAAGTGGAGGCATAACAACAATTTTCTTGTAAAAGTACATTTCAATTTATCTGAACGATTTTGGTTTCTAAAAACATGGGTTCTGAGTATGACACTAACCCCGCACAGGCTTCTATTCAAGTCTTGACTACATCTACAGGAAAGGAAATTCCAGTTGGGGAAGATAGGAACATCATTAAATTGATTTTCAGAAATGTCTTTTCCCGGCAATACACTTAATTGTTTCACCCACCCAAATTAAATTTCTTTTGTATGGGGACCTCTGAAAGACTATAATAGAGCAATGCATAATAAAGATGGAGACAGCAGATAAACCACAAAAGGATCACAGGGTTTATCAGAAGTCTATCAGTGCTCCCCATTCATTACATCTCCACCCTATTTTTTTTACACCACCTTTCCTCATTTTTGGAAGTTTTCTTTTTTGCCAGCCTTTATCACAAAAATACCCCTTTAAAAAAAAACATTTCTCTGTCATTTACATCATACGCTTCTGCTGTATGATTTTTGGGTCCCATGAATGATACTTGCGTAGTACTTATCATAAGAACATCATATACATAATACAGGAGCAAACCTAACAGTCCACCAAGACAGTTCCTCGCTCCACAGTAACTGTAACACATCGTATTCATAACATGCAATACGTGGTGTCTAAACTTAGTTTGAAAATATTCAGGGATTTGTCTGCATTGAAGTTCTGGTAGATTATTCCCGATCACCACAATCCTCTCTGCATATAAAAATATTTTCTCCCGTCACCTATGAACTGCTAATAATATTCTGGAGTTTTTTTTGTTATGTTTAATTTTGTTCAAAAAAGGTCAAGTCTCCTCTAAATCATCTTTTCTCAAGCTGTATAAACCTAGTATTTCCCAGTTTTTGCCTTAACTTTTATTCACAAAACCTTTAATCATGTGTACATGTAAAATTAACTGAACAACGCTCAGCGGGCTAGAGACACGATTTAACACCAAGAATATTTCAAAACAGGAATGCTTACTTTCTTTGCAAAAGTGTAGCGGTGCAAAACAGACTATTAAAATGCATATTTTATTTGTCGGACTATAATTACGTCGATAGCAAAGACACCAAACATTAGTCTGTGACCAGGGCATGTACATTTGTTGTTGAGCTGGTAGTTTGCATTTTTAATGTACTGTTTGTGCACCTGGCACTTTTGTGAATAAAGTAAGCATTCCCTTTTTAATATTTTCATGGTGTTTGGGAGTGTTTTTTATTTTAGCACACCTCTCAACCTTCTGTTACTGAATTGGGGGACAATGAGGGACGCTGACCCTCATAATGAGGAACACATGCTCGGACATGGAGATGCCAAGGCAGAATACTGTGGAAACCATTGTTTTTTCTTCTACAGCTTTTTTTTTTTTAATTTAGCATATTGAAATAAGAATTGCTGCTTTAAAGTCTGAATTTACAGTACATTCTCTGTGTGCACAGCACCTTTTCCGTGAGGGACAGATGATGAACAGAGCAGTTTTGAGGAGTAACATGAGGGACGTCACTCATCATCAGGGCAGTTGAGAGGTATATATTTTTAAGCCCTGGACTGAGTGCAGCCCACTTTGTTTACAGGTACTGTACTAATTATTTGTGAGCCTGTTTGTACCACCAACTTGTAAAATCTTTGTTTTGTGAGCAGTCTCTCACCATGTGTTGGGCTTCTCCGAAAAAGCATCACAACTCTATATCCAGTTGGGGAAGATAGGAGCATCATTAAACTGATTTTCAGAAATGTCTTTTCCCCGCAATACACTTAATTGTTTCCACCCCTCCCAAATTAAATTTCTTTTGTATGGGGACCTCTGAAAGACTGTAATAGAGCAATGCATAATAAAGATGGAGACAGCAGATAAACCACAAAAGGATCGCAGGGTTTATCAGAAGTCTATCAGTGCTCCTCATTCATTACATCTCCACCCTATTTTTTTTACACCACCTTTTCTCATTTTTGGAAGTTTTCTTTTTTGCCAGCCTTTATCACAAAAATACCCCTTTAAAAAAAAACATTTCTCTGTCATTTACATCATACGCTTCTGCTGTATGATTTTTGGGTCCCATGAATGATACTTGCGTAGTACTTATCATAAGAACATCATATACATAATACAGGAGCAAACCTAACAGTCCACCAAGACAGTTCCTCGCTCCACAGTACCTGTAACACATCGTATTCATAACATGCAATATGTGTGTCTAAACTTAGTTTGAAAATATTCAGGGATTTGTCTGCATTGAAGTTCTGGTAGATTATTCCCGATCACCACAATCCTCTCTGCATATAAACATATTTTCTCCCGTCACCTATGAACTGCTAATAATATTCTGGAGTTTTTCTTTGTTATTTTTAATTTTGTTCAAAAAAGGTCAAGTCTCCTCTAAATCATCTTTTCTCAAGCTGTATAAACCTAGTATTTCCCAGTTTTTGCCTTAACTTTTATTCACAAAACCTTTAATCATGTGTACATGTAAAATTAACTGAACAACACTCAGTGGGCTAGAGACACAATTTAACACCAAGAATATTTCAAAACAGGAATGCTTACATTCTTTGCAAAAGTGCAGCTGTGCAAAACAGACTATTAAAATGCATCTTTTATTTGTCGGACTATAATTACGTCGATAGCAAAGACGCCAAACGTTAGTCTGTGACCAGGGCATGTACTTTTGTTGTTGAGCTGGTAGTTTGCATTTTTAATGTACTGTTTGTGCACTGTGGCACTTTTGTGAATAAAGGAAGCATTCCCTTTTTAATATTTTCATGGTGTTTGGGAGTGTTTTTTTATTTTAGCACACCTCTCAACCTTCTGTCACTGAATTGGGGGACAATGAGGGACGCTGACCCTCATAATGAGGAACACATACTCGGACATGGAGATGCCAAGGCAGAATACTGTGGAAACCATTGTGTTTTCTTCTACAGTGTTTTTTTTTTTCATTTAGCATATTGAAATAGGAATTGCTGCTTTAAAGTCTGCATTTACAGTACATTCTCTGTGTGTGCAGCACCTTTTCCGTGAGGGACTGATGATGAACAGAGCAGTTTTGAGGAGTAACTTGAGGGACGTCACTCATCATCAGGGCAGTTGAGAGGTATATATTTTTAAGCCCTGGACTGAGTGCAGCCCCCTTTGTTTACAGGTACTGTACTAATTATTTGTGAGCCTGTTTGTACCACCATCTTGTAGAATCTTTGTTTTGTGAGCAGTCCCCTCACCATGTGTTGGACTTCTCTGAAAAAGCACCACAACTCTATATTTTCAGGCAAGTGGGACTTTGGTTTCAAATTCACAAGGATGACATTACAGAAGGAAGTTATATAGCTGGACTGATGTCAGTCCTTAAACTTGGCTCTGATTTGGGCCGATATTTCTAATTTGTCACATTATTGTTTTGTGAATAGGACATCAGAATGAAAATTTTTATACTAACGGATAACACAAACCTTTGGAAGTGTGAGAGAACATGTATTGTGTACGTGAGGAGTATGTGGCACTTTCTTGCAACATAAGACTGCAGTGTTCATCATGAGGTGTAATTAACATGTCTTTTTGAAGCCTGGGTTGTGCTTTGGAATTCAGTTTGGTGGAATTCATAGGGGTGGTGGATGGGGGTTGACGGAGTTAGGGTTAAAAAATCACATTACCTTTTTTCTCACTTTAAAAATAAACTCTGACTTCTACATAAATGTAGTTTTTTTATGTTGCTTGCACGCATGTGCAAGAAACATAGTGCCATCATCTGAGTTTTCGGAGGTGTGGCACCCATCTTCCAGTTCAGTCAGTGTGTTTGCAGGCGCGGCCCCAGTTCCCCAATCACTGTTGCAGCTGTCTATGACAGTAGTTGAAAATGCAGTAGCATACAGTTGAAAGGGAGAGCTCCGCTTCACTGAGCAGAGTTCCCCCTCCCCCCCACACACACAAGCATGCATATTGCGTGCTGATGCACTCCCTCCCCCCCACACACACACTGTATGGCCAATGGGGGGTGCTCAATCCCCTGTCAGCTCCATGCCTCCCCCCCCCACAAAAGCTGTCCAGGTGCGACGCTGGGAGCCCACCCCAGCATGGCAAAAACTGTCATAGCCGATGGGGGTGCCCAATCCCCCATTGGCTCCATGGCTGCACTCCTCCCCAAAAAGCTTTCCAGGTGCCACGCTGGGAGCCCACCCCAGCGTGGCAAAGCTTGTTATGGCAGACATGGTGCCCAATCCTCTGTCGGCTCCAGCCCCCCCAAACAGCCTTTCCAGCTGCCACGTTGGGAGCCCACCCCAGCATGGAAAAAGTCCCACATCATCTTAATAAAAAAAACCAAAAACCTGTAAAGAAGAAAACGTTCCCTCCCCTCTCTCTACCCCCCCACAACCCGCACCCACCCACTGTGCACCCTGCCTCCCCACACTCCCCTCACCCCATACTTACCTCCGGAGCTCAGCACGACGATCATCGGTGGACCGGGAAGACGTCTACATTCTTCAAAGCTGACCACGAACTGAGGAAATGCTGGTAAGCTGTATAATGGAATAAATAGGGTTTTTTCAACTTTGTTGCATATCTCAGGCATTTTTGGGAATTTTGGGCCAAAATTTTCAATATGGGATTTTTGGGACCCCTCCTCATGAATTCTTGCACTGTCATGGTGTGAAATGAGACTGCCAGTGTTCATAAGGTGGGCTCTCAAAAAGCCTATGTTGAAAATTTGGTGAAAAAATTCCTAAAATGACTGTTTTACCAGCGTGCATTGTGCAGTTCCTACGCACGCGTGTAAGTTCACAAATTTTCAATATTTTCACTCCAGATTTTCAACATTGCCATTTTAACACACCTCCTTATGAGCAGTATAGCTGTCATTTTTCACATCTCACCCAAAACGTGTTTCCGCCTATGTAGCACACAATGGCGCAGTCGGTGTCCAAAATCAATGTATGGGACACATTTAGAAAATCACAGTGACACTGTTCATGAGCAGAGATCTTAAAATGGCTATGTTGAAAATTTGGTGAAAAAATTCCTAAAAATGACTGTTTTATGACTGGGCGTTACGCACGCTTGTAAGTTCGCAAATTTTCAATATTTGCACTCCAATGACTTCCAAATACCTAAACAGCACATACAAGCAAGCAACATTCGGCATTGACAAATGCTTGTTATAAATGCAATGCTCAAAAGGTTGTTCACAGTTTAAGGACTCCTTCGTCCCTGTTGATGGTTGCAAGGACTCCAGTGGGTTCATAATCATACACACACACTGCAGTGGCTTGCAGAATATCAGAAAAGGAATATCTGAAACCACTGAGGACTAACTCCACCATCTTATGTATAATGAAGACCTTCTGAAATTAGAGCCCTAAAGTTAAAAGTGAATTTACAACTTGTGCACTAGGTGATGTCACTGACCACATTCTGGATGACAGATTATTTTGTATGCTTTTGTTAAGGACTGCAAAACTGATTGCACTAGAATTATATAAACTGCATTACTTTGTCTACCTGTTACTACACAGAAGAATGTTTAAGCAATAATCCACAATAGGGTGTGGGTTATGATGCAATTTATCCATGCCTGGTGTGGAACATTGTAAAACTGCAGGCTGAGTGACATAACCACAGCAGACGTGGGTAAATCCCACCTTAACCCACAGCAATTGAGCAGATTATTGAGATTATACAATTACTATTAAGAAAAAGTTAAAAGAATATATATTAAAACAATTTACATTTTAAAAAAGGTTTTTTTAATAGTAATAACTTTCCTCCCTAGAAAAATGGTCCTATGTTGCTGGATAGAATATGGAAGGAAAATTTGGCTCCCTATGTGAACTGCATATACACACACACACATATATACACACACATACACACACACACACACACGCGCCCATATTCTTAGGCAGATTCTGTGATTTTTTTTTATTTGTCATTTTTTTTTTAAATTAGCAGTATTCATTAGCTAGCATGTCCAATGTGAGAGCATGGTGCTAGTTTGCTGCAAATGACTCCCGTTCGGTACCGTGAAGGAGCTGCAGGGCACAATGATCATAATTAGAAGCACTGTCCAGTGTTGTGAGTGAGTGTGGGGGCTATCAGTGGTAAGGATTGACTGAAGTGCAGGGGTAGCAGACAGCATCCTGCCACTTGTAGCTGTACAGTAGTTCAGCATGCTGCCAATGGTTCTATTGGAAAATAAAGACTGTAACTGTCTTGAAAGGTCAGTCAGGAACTGATGTTTAATTGATTAAATTTACTTGCAATCATATTTTGGTAGCATATTTCAGAAGCAAAGTGAAGATCAAGACAGCTTGCCCAGGTTACATACACAGAGTAAGACCCAAAGAGGGAAGTGAGTGAGAGATGAGATGGGAGAAAGCAGTCACAATGTTTTTTTTATTTACTATACTTTTTCCTCTCTACTCTACCAGGCCGCATTGATCCAACCGTCCACCCAGCCCTGTCATGAGCCATCCTTGGGACTTACCTGCATGTAGCATGTTCCCCCATGGATCACCCCCCCGTGGGATGGGGTACTGGGGACAAGGCCCCTTAAACTCCTGGCAGAGATGAAGGTTCACTGAGTGAGGCAGACAGTCCAGTCAGCAGTGCAGAGCCTGCAATGAGTGCCGGATGGCATCCTGCAATGGTAGAGGGTTTGTTCATTTTTCCATCCCTCTCCTGATGCTGAAAAGCCTTGCTGATGCTGAAGCATTAACTGTTGATGTTCCCTTCCCTAGACCCATGACTCTGGGTGCACTTCTACCTCTGGTCACCCAGGTGGTGATTCAGCACCGGCGGCCATTCACCCTTCCTCCCCAGGGAAGGTGAGCATCCCTCAGATGCTCAGTCATCCACTCCCTGGCCAGCCCTCTGACAATCCAGGCTCAGTCCCAAACCCAGGTCATCAGTGGCATGAGCGGTAGCACTACCACTACTGCTGAGCCAGTGGGCCAGCCCAATCACATTATTTTGGATAAAGAAAGTGGTATTGGCCCTGGAAGTTTTTTTCCAGGACTTAGGTAGTGCTGTGCAAAATGCAGAATTTCATCAGTGGAACTAACGCAGAATGATCATTCCACCAGCAGAATTTCCACTAGAATTTTGCTGGTTCTTCTGCAAAATTCTGCCTGCTTTGATCTGTGGAATGATATTCCACAGAACATTTTTTTCTGTTGGAAATCATTCCACAAACATTTCTGTGGAAAATATTGTGATCTGTGGAATAAAATTCCATGGAAATGTTGTGGAAAAACTCATTCCATATTTTTCTGCTGTGGCATTCTGTCATTCTATTTCCAGCATAATTTGGCAGAATAGCAGTGGATTTTCAAACATTTCCAAAAATGTTGTTCTGCTGGAATTTGAAAATTCTGCACAGCACTAGACTTAGATAATGTATTTTTTGGCAGGTGGAGGTGTGTAAGGATGGCAGGATCATATATGAGTTCTTTTTGACAGGGAGCATTAGCAGGGTGAAAATGATGGCTTTTCAGGTGCATGTGCACTGATTTCATTTGTTGTTCTGCTGCCACCTCGATTGACTGCCACTTTTTGCAAGGAGTATTGTAGGATTTACCCACACACAAAAGTGCTAGTCTACCAATCAGAAACACAACTTCTTGGACCCCATTGTAAAATATACTACAAACAATATTGGAGGAGAGGTCATGTGTGTACCCCGCCAAGATGGCTGCTGAGCTGTTTTACTACAGGAGGTTTCTCCTGCAGTGTACCTCCATCCACAGAACTGTGTCAGCGTATAGCCATTCCTTTACCAGAAACTGAGGTAAGAAGAGTATATTATTGGACTGGGTTGATTTTGGGACACCTACTATCCCACAGAAGCATACAAAAATTACTAACATTGCCCCCAGGACCATCCTCACCAGCCACTGTGATGGCCATGGCTCCTGCTTCCTGCCAGCCCCACTCAGCTTATGCCTACAAGCAACTGGAACAGATTGCCACAAATGTAGAATCTGTCTGACATACTGTGACAGACACTCAAGCTACAATAACAGTACTCACCAGATGAGTAGTCTCTGCACAGCAGAAAATAGCTGAGCTCAGTTTATCACAGACCACCACAGATTGCATGATGCAGGCTGCTGAGCAGCAAATTGAGTGGCTTTCCCAATCAATGACATGGAGGAACAGGGCCATTGGGAGAAATAGTGGCTCTTGGGCTTAGCAGAGGATCCGGATGGCTCTGATCCAGGGGTGATCCTGCAACAAAAGCTCTCAAAATGACTCCAGCTACAAGGAGTCAAATTTGATTTTGAACTGTACCATGCACACTGGATTAGGAGGGGCCCATCCATTAAACATGATGCAACTAAGCCCTGTCCACTAATCACCAAGAATTTCAAGTTAAGAAGCTCATACTACACCATGCACAGTGTATGTGCACAGTGCCAGCTAGGAACTGCAAGGGAATCTCCAGTTCCAGGTGCTCCACAGGGCCTATAAAACTCCACATACCTTGCACCACATGGGGCTTTTCAACCACTGTGATTGCTGGAGATGCTTCTCCCCTCAAACCACTCTCACCCACATATTGTGGTCCTCTCCTACACTGGACCATATTGCAGTGGTGTTTGTAGTTATGTGATACTTAGGGGCCCATCCCATGGGCCAGGATCCTAAAATGGAGCACCTGTAAATCCCACATCCAGACACTTCTTTAACCCCTGAGCAGACTATTTAGGCAAATGGAGTTTTCTCTGCAGCAAAACAACTCTTACTCCACAGATGGAGTGGCCCAGAACTCTCTGTGCATAGGGAATTGGAGAATCTCCTGACCCTTACAGCCAGATCTGAATGGCTAGAGTACTCTGCCCTGAACAAATTAGGGAAATATACTACAAACTGTGGCCCTACCTTGACTCGAAACAATTCTACCCCAGATTCCCCTACTGTGGATCCTGCCTCTTTCCACAACCAGCCATGGAGTGACCAGAGAAAGCACTGCCTTCTGTCTTCCAGCTGAATTCCTGCTTGAAATAACCACCAGCTATGTTAAGACAAGATCCTCCCACCCTTCTCTAATTGCAATCCCTTTCCTTACACCCCTCTTTCCCTTCCTGTCATTCCTTTTCCCTCCACTCCTTGCAAGCTACATCACTTACCAGGTTTAGAATATCTATATGTTCCTGATCAGCTCTTCCTCCAACTCTGTCCATAGTGACTGTCTTCAGAAATCCCTCCTATTGGCAAGTGAGATTAGTTGAGGCACACCTTAATTCTAATTTTTATTTGTTTATTTATTTAAAAATTGGTGACCGGGAAAGTCACACTGAACTGAGGCTCATTTCCAGGTGGAGATCTGGGAAGGGAATAGGGGACACAAAATACGTAGCACAGACATAGTCTGCAGTCACAATAAAGTGCAATCAGAGAACTCAGATTAATAAAACAGTAATGGCAAAATGAAGAATCAAGGAAAAAGCAACAAAATAAGGCATTCCAGTCTAAAAGAAATACTCAGAGTGAAAACAGGAGCACTGGGGGAGGGAAGGAGCTTCAACTGATACCTGAGGGAGGCAGGGTAGGCAGTGAAGAAGACAGAAGAGGGAAGTTGGTTCTAAAGTAACGGTAGGTGACAGAAAAAGACTGATTGTCCAGCAGTGGAGCAGGGATGAGGAATGGCAAAGGTGCAAGGATCCCTGGAGCAGACAGAGAAGAAGACAGAGAGAATGAAGGACAGGAGTGATGAGAGGTAAGTGGGAAGGGACCCAAACCAGTATTTGGATATGAATGAGACACAGAGCAGCACCATAGATCACATCTGCATAGTTAAAAACTGGGAGCACCATTTGGAGACAAGTTCACAGTGAACTTGCTTAGACAGACAATCTTTACTTTGGTACAAGGCACCGACTTCAGAGCAGAATTTGGCATGGATGCTGTCAATGTGGGCAGAGAAGTAAAGTTTGCTGTCTAGCCACACACCAAGGTATTTGAAGGACTGAACCACTTCTAGGGGTGCCTTCAATGGTGGAGAAGATAGGCAGAGTTGGGAGTCTGGACATGTTCTGGCTGGTGCCAAATGTCATGGGCACAGTTTTGTTGTTTTTTTTTTGTGTTGACCTGGAATTGGTTTTAATGGAACCAGTGCAGGGCATTGTGGAAGCTGTGTTGGAACAGACCTTCTACAGCTGTGGTAGAGGGAGCGGAGGTGTAGATAACAGTGTCATCTGCATAAATGTGGATATACAAGTTGCAAGGGGAGACTGTTAAGAAAGATGGAGAACAAGATGGGCCCCAGTATGGAGCCCTGTGTGACCACCACCTGGCTAGGAAGTAGAGATGACAGAGCACTACCAACCTACACAGACTGCAGACAGCCTGAGAGGTAAAAACAGAATCAGTCAACAGCAGGACTTGAGAGGCCAGCAGAACTCAACTTCTCTAGTAAGAGTAGGTGGGACACCTAGTCAGAGGCCTTGGCCAGATCAATGAAGATGGCAGCTGTGATATGCCCCTGATTCATCCCTGAAAATATAGAATCCATTACACACAAAAGGGCGGAGACAGAGGAGTGATAGTTCTGGAAACCAGACTGGAACAGGGAGAGAAAATTGGTGGAGGATAGGAAATTAAAGAGCCTGGTGCAGACAAGCTTCTCTTGCAGCTCTGCAAGGAAAGCCAGGGTGGAGATTGGCTGGAAGTTAACTGGGAAGGAAGGGTTCCTCTTTTTGTGGAGAAGAACAACTCTTGACAATTTCCAAGACTGAGGGACAGCACTGAGGGAGGAGAGGTTGAATAGGTGAGTCAGAGGAGATGCCATGGCAGGAGAGGAGATACAGAGTAGCTTAGGATCCAGTCCATCAGGGTTGGATTTGTCCAGGTTGAAGGAGTAAAGGCAGTGTGGGTTTCCTGGGTAGGAATGGGGAAAGAGGAAATGCTTTGAGGGGAAAGGAGAGGGAATGTGAAGTGTAGCAATGGAGGCTGGAAGGAGACTGGAAAGGAGAGCACAAGTGGTACAAAACTCATTGAGGTGAGCAGCAACAAAGGATGGATCAGACACAGGAGAATTTATTTATTTATTTATTTAATATATCAGAAGAGACCTTTGAGCATGAGCTCTTTTACAAAGGTTCCACGTCAGGTTGCTTACTTGAAGGACTGGGGGTGGGGGAGACTGGGTGGGAGGGTCAAAGAGGGTGTGAATTACCATCCAGAACTTTGAAGGGTTATTCTGAAGGTTGGTCTTGAAATATTGCAGTTTCTCAGCCTAGATAGCCTTTGTACAAATATTCATGCTAGTGCTATATAAGTGGAGATTTGGAAGGAAGTGAGATAATTTGTAACATGACCAGGTGAGATAACAGGACTTGCACTGGAGAATAATTTCAGTGGTAATCCAGAGGTGATGGTGAGTTTTGACCCTGGATTTTCTGACTGGGGTATGCGTATCCCTAACTGAGGAGAATCTGGAGTGAAACAGGAGGAGGTCACTATCAGAGGTGAAGGGTATGGCTGTTCAATCTGCAGCAGCAAGGTCAATCAAGACAGTGACTGGAGGGACCTGGTCCAGATGTATTTAGGGGAGGAGGGTGGACACTAGATCTTCCTAATGCAGAATGTCATGCAGTGACTACTGAAAGCATTCGGCAGGATACCTGCTGCAACAATATGGTGAAAGTAGGAGGATAGAACCAGTCCACAAAGGAATGGTTGTGAGAGTAGGAGCTGAGCCAGGTGGCTTTGTGATAATCAGTGTGAGAGTAAGAGACTCGTCTTTTATGGGGGCCAGCCTGGAAGCAGTGGAGAGCTAAATGTGCCCCATGATGGTGGGTTGGAAGTTCTCTGCTACTGGTTGGAGACCTCAACCACATATAATCTGTCGTTCACTGATCTTCTGTGTACATTGTCACATTTTGTGCTAACCAAGAATACTTTCATCTTTCAGGGTCAGCATTCCCTACAGGTCAAAGGTACTGCCATGGGAAAACTTTTTCCTCCATATTTGCTAATCTATTCATTGGCCATTGGGAATGGAGGGTGATATATGACCAGAATACAAATCCTTACTGCAACCAATTAGATCTATGGCATTGATATATTGATGATGTGTTGATGGTATGGCATGGTGAGGTTTCTGAGCTCTTTAAGTTTGTCCAGTATTTGGAGATGTCAAATCCAAATCTAAAATGTACTGTACATTACAGCTATGACTGTATATAATTTCTGGATTGGCACATCACCAAAGCTGTATATGGTACAACAGTGACAGACATATATCATAAATCAACAGATTGGAATAGCCTTCTTCATGTCAGCAGCTGCTACCATTGCCATACCATCAACAATGGCCCCAAATCTCAATGTATTCATGTTAAAAGAAACTGCATGCAAATGGAAACATACACTAAAAGAAGCAAGGAGTTGCAGGTATGTTTTTTGGAAAGGGGCTAGAGTAGACACCTGATAGGTCAAGTTCAGGAAGCAGTAAATAACGTCCCTAGACAGGAGTTACTTCAATATAAACAAACAGATGCCCAAACTTTGGGTGGCATGAATTTCATTATGCAATACTGTGCCAAAAGTGGGGATCTTAAACACTGTTTGGAGAACTGCTGGCACATTTTAACAATTGAACCAGCCTTATCTGATGTTTCATCTAATCTCCTTAAGATTAAGTATAGAAGGGGGTACAATTTAAAAGATTTGCTGGTTCATAGTTTTCTCCCCTTGGAGAGACAACAGATGCATGACTGGATACCTGCTGTACCAAGGGGCTGTTATACCTGTGGCAGGTGTACATACTGTGCTCACATCAAGTCCAAAGTGTTTTCAATCACCAACTATAGAAAATAATTCAATATTAATTAATTCATTAATTGTAGCAAGGTTGGTGTGGTATACCTGGCTGCATGTGTCTGAGGTGCTTTCTATGTGGGGAAAACCAAGCGAGCTTTTAAAATCTGGGTGGAGGAACATCTTAGCTCCATTCAGAATCTGGACCAGTGTAATGCCTTGCTCTGTCATTTACAAGCTGGCCTGAGTCCAGGACGACATAAATTCACCTTCTGTGGAATTGAAAAGGTTACGATCAGACCTGGGGAGGTGATGTTGATTTGTTATTGAGTAGAATGGAAGCTTTTTGGATCTTCACGTTGGGAGCACTGCATCTGCTTGGTCTCAATGAAGATTAAGAGCTCTCCACTTTTCTTAAAAAGTAAATTCGGCTTTCCCGAATTACTGATTATTTTGTATGATACCTTATGATGTCTTTATTACATAGACATAAATTATTGTGGATATGGATTTTTGAATTGTCCTATGGCAGGCATCACTATGATATTTTTTGTAACCATTTAATAAATATTGTTTAACATACAGTGGAAATAAATTATGTTTTGTATTTGTAGTTATCTTACTTGTTCATGGGTCACACTTCAGCAATGTAATGCCAAAAATGTTATGTATGCATGATCAATTTATAAAGATATTTATCTTTTGTGCATGCTGCAGTACTACTTTCAGGTGACCACTGCAGTTGGCAGCCAGTCATTTCATGTATTTTTATACCATTCGTGATATAGTGCCCTATCTATTTATCTTTCACACAGGTTGGCATATTTTATGCATTTATAGTATGTGATTTTTTTATGCATGTTTGCCTATGTAGCTATATAATTGTTTGTGTGTGTCACCTTAAGAATTGCACTTCAAAAAGGTGGTAATTTCTCTAGCAAAACCGATTGAAGTTTTTGGGGGTCCTGCCATTGTTACCCTGGTAAGACATCTCTATGCACATACTTTGGCTCTCTGTGAATAAAACTGAACCTATTTGGAAACCATTTGGTGTTTGGCTGTACTGTTTTGGTTAGCAGATGGAGCTGAAGTTCCTTGGTCAGTGTATGCTGGGGGAGAGCCAGGACTCTGAGATACAGAGGATATCAGGGGAATGTTATGAGATCCAGAAAGACAAGAGGTCAAGTTTTGGAAGAAGGCTCTGAGCATTGAGTTGAAATATGCTCTGGCATTTAGCAGTTCAGGAGTCAGAGAAGGAGGGAGGGGGAGGGTCCAGATTGTTTTTTATTTATTTATTTTTTTACCAGGAGAGACACACCAAGCTGAAAGCTTGTTTACAGGTGTGACCTGAGAGCACAAGAAAGTTAAGTGACTTGCTCAGGGTCACTCAGTATGCAGTTGGGGGCTGTGGGATTCAAACCCAGGTCTCCAGGTTTGCAGCGCAGAGCCTTAAACCACTGTGCTATACTTTATGTAACCAGATGGGGAGGGAGTAGGAACAGATGTAAGAGGATGGAGTGAGAATTCACTCCTTAGAGTAGGGAGATGGTGGGGTTGGAGAGGTGGGAAAAGGACAGAATGGTACAATCAAGAAACTGAGGTTAATGGAAACAACATAGAAATATTGACTTTAATGGCAGATAAGGACCATTTGGCCCACCCAGTCTGCCCATTTCCCTACCTATTTGATAAGATGCAGATCCTAGTTGAGCAACAGCCTACTTCTTCCTACTCCTCACCAGAATTAACGTATGTCTGTCCCATGCATTTTTGAATTCCCCCATTGTTTTTTACCCCACTACTTCCTCAGGAAAGCTGTTCCAAGCATCCACCACCTTCTATGTGAAAATATACTTCCTCATGTTGTCCCTGAGTTGTCCCCCCTCTGTCTTCAAATTGTGCCTCCTTGTTCTGAAAGATGCTAATGTCTTGGACTTTGTTGATTCCCTTGAGGTACTCTCACTCCTTTCCTTGAGGGTATACATGTTAGGCTCCTTTAGTTTCTCTTTGTATGGCTTCTGGTGCAAACCCTGCACCAGTTTAGTTGCCCTCCTCTGGACTGCCTCCATCCTGTCTATGTCCTTGTGGAGATGGGGTCTCCAGAACTGCATGTAGTACTCCAGATGGGGTCTCACCAGCTGTCTGTAGAGAGGGATAACAACTTCCTGTTTTCTACTGGTGACACCTATCCCTATGCATTCCAGTATTCCCAATAGTGGTAGACTTGAGCCCCCCTTACTGGGCACTCTGGTCCTGGTAGTGAGGCTCTGTCCAGATCACCGCTGCCCTCCTCTCCTTTCAGACTGCCCTGCTGCCAAGCAATCATGACTTGAACCTCTCTGACCAGGTGCTCTGCTTCTGGTGGTGTGGCTCTTTTCAGAACACCACTGCCTGCCTCACATTCCAGACTGCCCTGTTGCCAAGCAATCAAGATATGGTCCCTTAGGAGTAATTGAAGTTTGAGTGTGGCACTCCTCTCGAGTACCCCAGGACTGGTTGCTTCTGGCTAACCCTCTTCCTGATTGGCTTCTCTGCTCAGCCCCAACTCGGTGGCTCTCAGCTGAATCCTCCAGCCTGTACTCTTTCCCTACTGCTACTCCAAAGCTTGTGCTCAGCATTTTTTTCTTAATTCTAAACAGTGCACATTTTTTCTTTGCAAGGACTCAATTCTACAGTGTAGAGTTTGTGCCTTGCATTTTCTTATTCTAAACAGTGCTCCTATTGTAAGAACTAGATTTTACAGCATAGATCTTGTGCTTAGTTTTTTCTCTTTCTAAACAGTGTGCCTCCTAAAACTACTGTACTGCATTCAACCTCTATTTTTCAGTGAACTGCATACTGGTTTTCTGATGCTGTTTTTTTTTTTTCTTTCTTAGAAAAATTTTACTCATTTTAATTTAGAACTGTGCCAGTTTCAACCTGCTGTCTCCTCTCTCTCTGCTTTCTCACTCCTCTAACCCCCCTTCTGAAATCTGCACTGACCCACCCTACCCCCACCCTCTTTTTCTTTACCCTTCTTCTTCTTGTGCCAATTCCTTTCTTCTCTCTGTTTTTGCTATTTCCTGCCACAATTAAGCACACTTTCTGCTGTCTCTGGCACCTGGCTGTGTGTGTTTGTTATTCACCTCTGCCTACCCTCCCACTCCCGATCTAGTCTTTCCTTTGTTTCTGTGTTCCATACCTGTCTTTAGGTCTGACTACCCCTACTCCTGACTTCACCTACATTTGCTAATTCTTTGCTCTTTCCCCACAGACTTGAGGCCCCCTTACTGGGCTCTCTGCTCCTGGCAGTGCGGCTCTTTCCAGATCACCGCCAATTGCCTCACCATCCAGACTGCCACACTGCCAAGCAATCAAGATGCAGTCCCTTAGAAGTAATTAGAGTTTGAGTTTGGTGCTCCTCTCAAGTAATCCAGGATTGGCTACTTCTTGCTAATCCTCTCCATGATCAGCTCTTCTGCTCAACCCCGACTTGGTGGCTCTTGACCGAATCCTCCGGCCTGTACTCTATCACTACTGCTACTCTAAATCTGTATTTTTCTCCTAACTACACCCCCCCAACCCAGCACTCTTTAAATCCACTTTCTGTGCATTTGAACCCTGCCTAGCAGTGCAGCTTGCCCAATAGCAAAACACAGCTCTTAACCAATAATTGGCCACTCCCAAGCTCCCAAAATGTAGCCTGTATTGCTAAATCTCACTTGCCTGATAGGTCTATTCCTTTGTATCCTTAATCTTGTACTCTGCCTACACAAGTAGCCACTTTGAAAAATGCCAGATCTTATGAACCTTGTCCTCTCCCTGTTATACCAGTCCTATTCCCTAATGTGAATTTAGTTTCTCATCTTCTCCTTCACTGTGGCACACTTTTTTATTATAGGTATTACACTCCTCTTACAGCTTGTCACATTTCTGAGAATCACCCTACCTTTTTGAGCTGGGTGCTTCTATATGCTGCCTGGGGTCCTCTTGGGCTCCATACTGTCAGTACGTCACTACATTCCACCCATTGTAACAAAAGAAGTAGGGCCAGGATTCTTAAGCTGCTACTAAGTGCTCTCATAAAACTTCTGTTTCTACTCCTGATTTGTTTTGGCATCATAGAACTAAACCCAGAGCCAATCATCTCCATCACTGAGCCCATAGAATTGACACAATTAAAGGGATTTAAATTATTCCATTTAAACGCTTGTAGCTTGTTAAGGAAGTTTGAGCCCATTTAGAGGTGGGTTTGCCATACCATGTCAGATATTCTGGAAGTTACCAAAACATGGTTTAAACCCTTAACCCTGGATTTTGAGATCAACATCCCTTCTTATGATGTCTTCAGAACTGATAGACATTCTGGGGGGGGGGGATTGTGATCTGTATTCATGACAAATATCCTGCCTCTGTAGTATACTCCACTACTATGCCGAAGGAGTTTGAATGCCTGTCAAGAAGGGTTCTTCTAATGCCTTCTACACCCCTCAATATTATCAGATGCTACAGGCCTCTATCAACAGGGCTCAAGGTGATACAACATCTGTCCAACACCTCAGAAAAACTGCCCTCGGTGGTCTTAATTTCGAGTGATCTTAATCTGGACTGGTTTGTCCCTAGCTCCAAACCGCTTAAGGTGTTCTGCGATACTTGTGGTCTTACTCAAATTATTACTGAAATCACCCATCCAAACATTAAAAACCCTTCCCATAGTGCCTTACTCTATCTAATTTTAGTAAATAAACCACACCTTATCTCCCATCCCGGTGTATTCTTCATTGACTTAAGTGACCACTGCTCCATAGCCTGTGTAATGTCCACCCCAAAAACAGTTTCCTCCTCAAAATACACCTTTAAAAGAAGTTGACACAGTTTCAGTCTTCATGCCTTTCTGACTGATCTACAGTTTTCTCACTGGCAAGATGTCTTTTTGGTCACCACTGTGACTGAGGCCTATGAGCAGTTTCAGAACATAGTCCTTGGAACTACAAATCGTCATGCCCCCCTAGTAAAAATCCGCACCAGGAAAAAATCTTGTCCATGGTTTACTGTCAGCCTGAAATCCATACAGAATCACAGGGATGTTCTCTGGAAAAGAACATGGAAAACCAAACTCCCGACAGATTGGACAGCCTTTAGAGTGGCACGAAATCATTGCACTAAGCTTATCAAAGCCGAAAAAGTGAATTACTTTTGCAGTGAACTAATTTCCTCCTCTACCTGTTCAGTTACATTTTGGCAGACCTTAAAGGACATTGAGGGTCACAGTCCAGTTAGCACCCTCCCTGCAAAAATCTCCACTGGTGATTCCTTTACTTCCAACAAACAAACTATGTTACAACTCCTCAATGACCACTTTGCCACAGCTGGTTTTGCATTTGACTCATGCCCTGCTAATAGTCTTCATGTGCAGCTTGATCACCAGGACCTCGCGTGTTTACCTCTGCCACCCCTGGTCATGATGCCCTCTTCTCCTTCTGCCCTGTCTCCTTAAAAAAGTAGAGGATCTTCTCCTGGAATGTGATACCAGAAAGTGTGTGGGAGTTGACCTTATTGACCCCTACTTTCTAAAAATAGGCTATCATGTTTTGTCCGCCCCCATAACTCACCTATTCAATATGTCCCTTGAACAGGGTGTTCTCCTTTCTGTCTGGAAAACCACCCAAGGTTTCCCCCTTTTTAAGTCAAGTGATCCGTGTGATTTAAATAACGACAGACCCATATACCTCCTGCCTATCTTGTCCAAACTGCTCAAAAAAATAGTAGCTAACCAACTTAGAAAACATTTGCAAGATCTTAACTTACTGAATCCATTACAATCTGGATTCAGACCACATCATAGCACAGTTTCTACACTTGCTATGGTCTCCAATGTTTGGCTAAAGGCTTTGGATGGACAAAATCCATGTGTGTGCCTTATTTCTGGACTTCAGTAAGGCATTTGATACAGTGGATCATGATTTGCTTCTGCTTACCCTTCATTACATTGGCCTGGACTCTCCTGCGCTGTATTGGTTCACAAGTTATCTCTCAGGCTGGCAACAGCAGATTAAGGTGGATGGGAACCTCTCACCACTGAAACTTCATTTGATTGGTGTACTTCAAGGGTCCATTTTAGGCCTATTACTGTTTGCAAAATACATAAATAATATTAACTTAGGTGTTAAATCAGCAAACATTCACTGTTTTGCTGATGACATGGTTCTTTATATTACCAGGCCCACACCAGAACTTGCCTGCAGTGACCTACAACTACACTTCAGCCGTCTGCAGCAAAATCTCATCCAACTGAAATTGTTGCTAAATGCCATAAAAACTAAGGCAATGCTGCTTTTGCCCCCAGCCAAATCACCCAGCCTTGGCCAGACACACCAAATCTGCACCTTACTAGGAGAACAACTAGAATTCGTGACGAAATTTAAATATCTGGGTGTCTGGATCGACTACAAGCTTTTCTTCATCGATCATATTGAGGAAATAGTGAAAAATCTAAAGCAAAGGCTTGGTCTGTTCTTCCACATCAAGCACTTTCTCACAAAGGAAGCTAAACTTGTTTTGTCCAGTCTACATTCCTTCTACCCCTTGATTATGCAGAATTCCTCTATGGGCAAGGTCTAAGTACTGCACTAGCGAAGCTTGACACACTCTACCACGGTGCACTCAGAGTCATCAAGGGAGTGCCATACTCCACCCATTACTGCTTACTGTATGCCAAACAAGGATGTCTCTCACTTACACTTAGACTACAGAAAAATGCAGTCGCCAAGGCCTACGGAGCAGTCATTATAAGCTTCCACAGTATATTTCTGACTGATTGCCTGTCTGCACAGTGGGAAACTACTCCCTTAGGAGCCTCTCCCATATCACACTTGTCATCCCTAGAGTTAGAACACGTCTTGGTGAAGCGTTTATAAGTCATGTTGCCCATCCTTTGGAACAACATCCAAAAGACATCGAAAATTGCAATCCCTGTTACTTCAGCCACTTTAAACCCTTATTTGCTATTTCCTTCTACAAGTCATGTAAATTATTCCCTTGAGTTCTTTCTATGAGTCATGTAAATGCTTCCCTTGAAATCCTACAGTCCTAATGTTTGGTATCCAGCCCTCCGCTCTTCTTCTACCTGAACTGTATCATCTTCTAGTTCTTATTTTGGTCCCTAATATATTCTGTACCATAGTGTTAATAGCCTATACATACTGTTTATTTACGTATAGTGTATTTTGCAAATAGTATGTTGCTTTTTATAGTATACTCTGTATTACTGTACTGTATATTCTGCATTGTTCTCCTTGTGCCTTGTGTATCTTAACCAGGGCCATCTTGTAAATGAGTTGTACTCAATAGTGTTTCACCTGGATAAATAAAGATTGATTGATTGATCTCCCAGCCCTCCTTACTGCCTTCTCACATTGCTTGCCTACCTTTAGGTCATCTGATATGACTACCCCCTGGTCCCTTTCCATTTTTGTTGTTGTTAGTACCTCTCTTCCCCTCCATTGTGTACTCTTCCTCTGGGTTTTTGTTTCTCAGGTGCATTACTTTGCACTTTTGTGCATTGCATCTACAGCAGGAGCCACAGACATGGTCAGAGAACTGGTGTAATGATAACCATGACTGGGAGATAGCCATACCTGACTACAGCATATTCAGAAGGGACAGGGCAGGTAGGAAGGGAGGAGGAGTGGCACTTTATATGAAAGATGTCATAAAGACTGCAGAGATCCAGGAAGAACAAAATGGGGGAGAGATACTGTGGGTTAAGCTGAAAAGGAAAATGGGACCAGCCTTCCACACAGGGGTGGTCTATAGATCACCAGCCCAGGAGGAAGAAACAGATAGGCAGCTGATGGTAGCCATCCAAAAGGATGGCAGACAAGGGTGAGGTGGTGCTGGTTGAAGATCTCAATATTCCAGACATTGACTGGAGCCTCCCAGCAGCAGCATCAATCAGGAGTAGATTTATCTTGGACTCCCTTCAAGGTGCCTTCCTCAAGCAACTGGTCATGGAACCAACTCAGCAGAAGGCAATACTGGACCTTGTGCTCACAAATGGGGACAGTGTGATGGGGGTAATAGTGGGGGAGCACCTGGGGAACAGTGACCACCAGTCAGTGTGGTTTGACATCACAGTAAGAGCAGAACCAAACCACACAAAAACACGTATCCTGTATTTTAGGGGGAAAAACTTTGGAAAAATTGGGAGATGCTTGAAAGAGGCATTAATGGGACTAGGGCAGGAATCAGGGGTTGAGGAACAGTGGACAATATTTAAAATGGGGATTACAAGAGCAACATAATTATGTGTTAAGCAGGTTAGCAAGGGGAAAAGGAAGAGGAGGCCATTATGGTTTTCAAGGAGGTAGTGAAGAAAGTGAAAGCCAAAAAGACTGCATTTAGGCAATACAAAAAGACGCAGGCCGAAGGGGATAGGAAGAAATACCAAGAGAAGCAAGGGGGGCAGGGAGGTCAGTAAAGGAAGCCAAAACTCAGACAGAAGAGCACATTGCAAAGTCAGTGAGTAGAGGAGAAAAACCTTTTATAGGTACATAAGTGAAAAAAACAAAGGCAAAGGTAGGGCTAGTGAGACTGAAGCCTCCAGTCTGAAGGGAGGAGGATGGGAGCTGCATGCAGGATGACAACAGTAAAGCTGACATATTGAACAGGTATTTCTGCTCAGTCTTTACTGAGGAATATGAGGGTCATGGACCAGAAGGGAGTACAAGGGTGGGAACGGCACAGAAATAGAAACAAGTCCCTTTACACGAGAAAGGCTCCTGAAGGAACTGGAAGGAGTAAGAATTGATAAAACAATGGGTCCAGATGAGGTGCACCCCAGGGTCCTAAAAGAACTAAGAGAGGTAGTAGCTGAGCTTCTTGCAATCCTGTTTAGACAGTCACTGGAAACATGGGAGGTACCCAAAGACTGGAGGACAGTAGATGTAGTTCCCTTATACAAAAGCGGAAACAAAGAGGAAGTGGGGAACTACAAACCAGTCAGTCTCACCTCAGTAGTGGGGAAGATCATGGAAGTACTGCTGAAGGAGTGATTGACGGAACATCTGGTTGCCAATGGACCACAGGACCCACGGCATCATGGTTTCACCAGGGGAAGGTCATGTCAGACAACCTCATTGAATTTTTCAGCTGGGTGACAAGGGAGCTGGATCAGGGATGGGCAGTAGATGTGGCCTATCTGGACTTCAGCAAGGTCTTTGACACTGTGCCACACAGAAGGCTATAATACAAACTAGGGAATATGGGAGCGGGCAGGACAGTAGTGCAGTGGGTAGGTAACTGGCTGGGTAGCAGGACACAGAGGGTGGTGGTAAATGGCTGTCACTCCACAGAGGGAAGAGTGGCCAGTGGGGTACTACAGGGATCAGTGCTGGGACTGGTCCTATTCAACGTCTTCATCAGTGATATTGCACAGGACCCAAAAGGCAGAATTGCCCTGTTCACTGATGACGCAAAGCCTTGTTACAGAGTGGACATGCCAGAGGGTGTAGACAGAATGAGGAGGGACCTGCAGAAACTTGAAGAATGGTCAGGGGTTTGGCAATTGACATTCAATACAAAGAAGTGCGAGATAATGCATATGGGGCACACAAACCCTGGAACAACATATCAGTCGGGGGGTGAGGATATATCATGCACAAAGCAGGAAAGGGATCTTGGGGTTATCATCTCTGATGACCTCAAGGTAGGGAAACAGTGTGACAAGGCAGCAGGTAAAGCAAATTGGATGCATAGGCAGGGGCACCACCATGAGGAAAAGGGAGGTCATAATTCCACTATACAAGACACTAGTGAGGCCCCACCTGGAGTACAGTGTACAGTTCTGGAGACCTTACCTACGTAAAGATATAGACAGGGTAGAGAAGATTCAGAGGAGGGAAACAAAGATGGTACATGGATTGCATCACAACTCCTATGAGGACAGGTTGAAGGATTTGAATATGTACTCCCTGGAGGAGAGGAGGAGGTAGAGAAGGGATATGATAGAGACATACAAGTATCTTACAGGGAGGAACAGAGTGCAGGAATACACTATTTTTCAGCAAAAAAAATGTTCTAGGACTAGAGGTCATGGGATGAAGTTAGAGGGAGGGTAATTCAGAGGAAATGTGAGGAAGAATTTCTTCACAGAACAGGTGGTGGACAAGTGGAACACACTGCCAAAGGAAGTAGTAGGGGCTGAAACAATCACGGGATTTAAGAATGCATGGGATAGACATTAGGGAATTCTGGAGATCAGGGGCAAGAGGCAACAGACTTCTAGGAAAACATAAAGTGAACTTACAAGCTCAAATGTGCAGACTGGGTGGGCTGTAGGCCCTTATCTGCTGACACTGTCTATGTATATTTCCATATATTTCACAACATTTCTAAAGAGTTTCTCTCTGCTGTCCCTACTGTGGAAATGCAGACAGGAGGAGATTTCTCTAGAAATATCAAAGACATTTCAGGAAATATCTGACCATGCTTTTGGCTGTGACTGTAAGCTGCCATACTTTTGACCATTCCTCCAACCTTGCCAAGTCTCTTCTCATCCTTTCCACCCCCCCCACTTGTTTATCAACCCTGTTGCAGATCTTTGTGTCATCTGCAAAGAGACATACTTTTCTTTCCAGTCCCTCTGCAATGTCACTTATAAAGACATTAAAAAGAACTAGCCCCAGTACTGAACCCTGCGGTACCCGCTAGTAACCCCCCTTTCTTTGGAGTGGACTCCATTTATTATTACCCTCTGTGTCCTGTTGTCCATCCAACTTTTTACCCAGGCTACCACCCTGGGACCCACTCCCAGGCTGGCTAATTTGTTCATTAATCTTTTGTGTGGGACTGTGTCAAATGCCTTGCTACAGTCTAAGCAGGCCATGTCCACAGCCACTCCTTGGTCTACTACTTTGGTCACCCAGTCAAAGAAATCTATTAGATTTGTCTAACATGACCTTCCCACTCTGAATCTATGCTGCCTTGGGTCCTGTGCTCCACTGGCCTCTAGGTGCTCAACAATTCTTTTTTCAGAAGTGATTCCATCATTTTCCCTACCACTGAAGTCAAACTAACAGGACTGTAGTTTCCTGCCTCTGCTTTGCTCCCACTTTTGTGAAGGGGAATCACATTCGCCCTCCACCAGACCTCAGGTACCACACCATCCTTCCATGATTTGTTAAAAAGGGTAGTCAGTGGTGTCACTAGTTCTTCCCATAGTTCTTTTAGAATTCTGGGGTGAATCCCATCAGACCACATTGCTTTGTCCATTATCAGTTTAAGAAGTTCTCTCAGGACTCATTCTTCTGTGAATGGACTGGTATCGACCTCCCGATCCAGAGTGCTTCTATTGATTGGTTTAGGTACCTCCCCCTCCTCATTTTTTGTAAATACTGAGCAGAAGTTTTTATTCAATATCCCTGCTTTCTCACTGTCACCCTCTGCCCACCCACTCTCCACTTTATTAAGCCTCACTATCCCTCCCTTGGTCTTTCTCTGCTCCGTAATGTACCTATAAAAGGTTGTATCCCCTTCTTAACAGAGTTGGCAATCTTTCCTCAGTTTGAGCCTTTGCTATTCTAATTGCCTTCCCCACTTCCTTCTGCTTTAACTGGTACAGTTCTCTGTCCTGTTCCTTCTGTGATTACTTATACTTCATGAATGCTATCTTTTTCTCCCCTACCTTCTCCGCCACCTCTTTTGAGAACCGTAGTGTTTTTTCCTTTGTTTTGATTTGTATATTTGCTTCACACAAAGGGTTGTTGCCTTTGTGATGGCAGTTTTGACTTTTCCCCATTGTTCCTCCACCCCTCCTAACTTGCCTGTTTGCTAGTGCTTTTGTGAGGCACTCACTCATTTTGCCAAAGTCAGCCCCCCTAAAGTCCAGTACCCTCACTTTTATATGGCTTGACTCTATGGCTGTGTTTATCATGAACCACACTGGTTGGTGGTCAGTTGTTCCCAGACGTATGCCATTCGAACATTGACCCCCCTTCACAGCAACTCCATCACAGTGATAACAACCTGTTCTACATCCACAGTGTCGAACAGGTTGTTGCAGTGATGGCTGTTTACAGCAATGCCACTGTAAGATGCTGTCACCCATAGTCAGCATGCCCCCAGAGTTGACAATCAATAAGTATGGGGGATATGGGGGGCATAGCCCCCCTGGATTGCATCCTGACCAGTGTCATTCTGTTCCCCATCAGTGTTGGGTCACAGCATGGTCAGGGATGTCGGTGGCATTCTATCGCTGTGGGGGATGTTGACGACTTTGGTGTCACTGAGGTATAGGTAAACCGTTCCCAGATGGCTACCCACTTCTAAATCTGAGATCCTCTCTCTGTCCCCATTTAAGAGTACCAGGTCTAAGATTGCTACCTCCTGAGTGGGTTCCAACACTAGCTGTCTGAGGCATGCCCCCTGTAGGGCATTGAGAATAACCCTGCTCTTGGATGTGGCAGATCAAAGGTGCTTAAGTTGACATCTGGCATATTCAGGTCCCCTATCAACAATATCTCCCCTTCTTCTATCATCCTAAGGATGCCTTCTATCATTTCCTTGTCCATTTCCTCCCCCCCGAGATGGGAGTCTGTATGCAACCCCCATGCAGATTGCAGTGCCATTTCCTGTCTCCAAGGTGACCCACAGTGCCTCCTCTCCTCCCTCTTTACCCTTTAGTTCTGTTCCTTTTATCCCTTCCCTTATGTAGACAGCTACTCATCCTCCTCTTTTACCCTCCCTGTCCCTTCTGTAGATTGTGTACCCTGGTTTGTTGACATCCCAGTCATGGTTCTCCGTGTACCATGTTTTTGTGACTGCCACAATATCCAGACATCCCTCTTCCATCAAGGCCACTAGTTCAGAGAGCATGTTACCCAGACTATGGGTACTGGTACTCATTGCCCTCCATTTTTTGATGGCCTATAGCCCCATCCCTGTCTTACTGTCTTTGTCTTTTTCTCCATTTACCTCTGTCCTTCTCCCTTCTCCCTATGGACTTCTCTACCTTGGTGTTTACCTCACAAACTACCCTGTTTTGTGTGTGGGAGACTGGAATTTCCTTGCTCCTTTTCAGTGCCTCCCCCCTTGGCTAGTTTAAATGCTTGCCAATGAAGCATTTAAACCTATCACCTAGGATAATGGTTCTGTTCCCTGACAGATGCAGACCATTGTGCCAGTATAGGCCTGTATCCATCCAGGTGGACCCCCAGTCCCCAATGAATCCAAAGGGATGGGGAAGAGAGAAAGCCAGGGTGGATAGGAAAAAGGGAGTAAAGGGGAGGTAAGGGGGATAGATAGGTAGAGGGAGAAGGGAAATGAAGGGGATGTATGTGGAATGGAGTGAGGAAGAGGGGGTAGGGTGGGGGATAAGGTACAGGAGGATAAGCTACATTGTGAACAGGAGGTGAGATACAATAGCCATCAGTTATACAGGTATCCTGTGAGGTGGGAACATGGGGAAGGGCGCCGTCCATAATGGTGAGTCATTCCCCATGAAATCCCTCACAGCAATGGGAGGGTAGGGCGACCAGATGGGGGTGGGCAAAATGGGAGACAGGATGTTGCTATATACGTGTGCAGGAGTGGGAATTAACACAGTGGCGTGGGCTGGGAGGGGCAGAGAGATGTGAGGGGTTAGTGCGTGGTTGCCAAGCTGCATCATGGCATTGGGGTTGGCCTGTGATTGGGGGTGAGAGGTACTGTCTGGGTCCAGTCACTGGTGTGATTTTATTGCACCCGCCCAAACCTTCTATTTTATAAGTTTTCACCCCCTACATGCACCCTCCTGGAGTTGAGAACTTTAGTGGGGAGCAGGGGTGGGGACACAGCCCCTCCACAGAAAACATTGAATTTATGTCCCCGCACTGTTGTCCGTGTGAGCGCCAGAGTGCCAAATGTTTCGGCAATCTGACTGCATGATAACGGAGATCGCCTTTAGGCTTTTGCCATTTTCACATAGAACCGTTATACAATACCATAACAGATAGTATGAATGAACATTTGATCAAAACATAAAATTGCTGTCACCTGGTAACAGGTCTAGGCTGTAACTAAACTTTGCAATGCCAACAGATAGGTGACAGCTGCATCACGGATGCACACATAGAGAATAATGCATGGACAACAATGCATAACACGGTTGTATTTCCATCAAGGGTTTCTGATGACATCATAGGGAACTTGAGAGAGAAGTTTGAGAAGTCTTGGATGTTATCAGATCCACAAGATAGAAACAAAGCCTAGTTATGAATGGTTACATAGTTACATAGTACTTGTTGGCAGAAAAGGACCTCCTGATTCATCTAGTCTGCCCTGTTATGATTATCTTCTATTTCCTTAGAAAAGGTCCGGCAAGACCTGTGTTCATACTTCCCTGCTGTCCTAGTCTCACTAATCCTCTGTGACTATCCCATGCATGTTTCAATGCATTCACCTTGTCTGCACCTACCACTTCCTCTGGTAGTTTGTTCCATGGTTCAACTACTCTTCCTGTGAAGAAGTACTGTCTCACATTGCCTCTGAGCTTCTCCCCTTCCAGCCTCATTGCTTGACCTCTTGTCCTTTTCCTTTTCTGCAGAAAGCTGCTCTCCTTTTCACTATTAATCCCTTTGACATATTTGAATTTCTCTATCATGTCCCCCTTCTCCCTTCTTACCTCCAGTAAGTACATGTTTAGCTCTCTGAGCCTGTCCTTAAAGATATTCTGATGCATACCCATGACCATTTTGGTAGCCCTTCTCTGCACCACCTCCACTTCATTGATGTCTCTTCTGAGATGGGGCCTTCAGAACTGGACACAGTACTCGAGGTGGGACCTCACCAGAGATCTATTCTAGGATAGGATTACCTCCTGCTTTCTACTTGTTATTCCTCTACCAATGCAGCCCAGCATCCTGCTTGCCTTACCCACTGACTTCCCACTTGGAGGCCATCTGTTATGATAACTCCTAGATCCCTTTCCTGCTGAGTTCTTGCCACCTCCTCACCTCCTATTTGGTATGTTACCCTTGGTTTCTTCCCCCCATATGCATGACCTTACACTTTTTGGTATTAAATCCCTGCTGCCAGACCCTTTACTATCCCTTCAGTCTCTTCTCATTCTGTCCACTTCCTCCTGGGTATCGACCCTGTTGCAGATCTTTGTGTCATCTGCAAAAAGGCATATTTTTCCTTCTAGTCCATCTGCAATGTCTCTAATGAAGACATTGAACAGCAATGGCCCCAGGACTGACCCCTGTGGTACCCTGCTTGTCACCTCCCCCTCCTCTGATCTCACCCTATTTACTACTACCACTGGCTCTTGTTGCTAAGCCAGTTCAGCACCCATGTTACCATTTTTGTCCCCACCCCTAGACTGGTCAACTTGTTAACTAATCTCTGGTGTGGGACAGTTTTAAAGGCCTTCTTGAAATCTAGGAAAGCCACATCCACTGCCCCCCCCCCCCATCCATGACTCGTCACACCGAGTCAAAGAGCTCAATCAGGTTAGTTTGGCATGATATCCCACCTGTGAAGCCATGCTGTTTTGGATCCTTCAACTTATTGCTGGTCAGGTACTCTGCCATCCTTTCTTTTATTAATGTTCCATTACCTTTCCCACCACTGATGCCAGGCTCACTGGTCTGTAGTTTCCAGACTCATCCCTGTTCCCATTTTTGTGGATTGGTACCACATCTGCCCTCCTGTAATCCCTTGGTATTACCCCCATTTCCAATGACTGATTGAACAGGGCTTTCAGGGGAGCAAATCGTCTGCACTCTACAGAAAGAAGAACCACTAACAATAAATATTTTTCAATGTTTTATTGCAATTTAAAGTAAAGTCAGTGTCTCCACAGACAGACAGACATCCACACAAGCCCCAGTGCTTCTGGTATGGAAGCCCTTCTTCAGGGGGCGTGGTACTGTCATGGGATCTGTGACAACTTAAATACCAGTATTACATTAATAAACATAAGCTTATTCAAAAGCTTTAACTGTTTCATTGTTAGTAATACAAGTCAAGTCAAGTAATAGTTTATTGTTCATCCATGAGACATAATGGACATTACAACATACAACATATAAATAATAGATTAATAAATATGATAGAGAGCTCTTTCACATCAATTAATATGACTAAGGTATAAAATACAAGTATAAACTTCACAACCAGACTGTCAGTTTGCACAGAAAGGAAATTATTTGTACAGGAAGTTCATTTAGACTTGGAAACATGGTAGTGTTTTCTTTTAACCCTTAGGCTGCCAACAGAATTAGAATGTATAGGAATTCTGGACTGATATATCAGTCCGTGGCACAGCAAGGGCTAAGCTTTATCACTTCATGAAAAAATGTGCAGCCACACCACATCTTCCACAGTCAAAGGATGGAGG
Organism: Neoceratodus forsteri; assembly: GCA_016271365.2. Lineage (NCBI taxonomy): Eukaryota > Metazoa > Chordata > Ceratodontiformes > Ceratodontidae > Neoceratodus > Neoceratodus forsteri. Next base: position 1,063,704,459 of record CM057454.1, on the reverse strand, counting down.
AGAACAAATAACAGGTCGTAATCTAAGCTGACATATCTCAGAAGAAAATTATTTAATATTGTGTTACGGGCAGTATTATACAAGAGAAATTGTACCGTAACATGATAAATATCTTCATCAAAACCCTTATTACATCTACAGCTTTCTGAACAGAACCTGTCCGGTGATCTTCTATTAAAGTAAACATATTTAGAACATATAATTCCAAATCTTGCCCAAGTAATACATTTTCTGTATTTAGGAGTCAATGGGAGAATTAAGTAACTCTCTATAAGAGCGTCAATTTTATTACTTCCAAACCAAATGGCCTGTTGCTGGTTCCTTACCAGATCCATTTGTTTTACTTGGCCAATTGCAATTAATTTCTTTTTGAAGATGTCCTTGAACAAAGGAAAGATTAAGATACCCTTTCCAAAGTCTGACCAGAGATGTTTCATAGAAGTTCTAATTATAATCGCTTTAAGAGTTTTTAACCATGGCGATATAAAATTCTGTTCAGCCCAGCTGATTTTCTTTTTCAAGCAAAATAAAGGGAGAATGTTAATCAGATTATTCATAATTCTAAACCAATAACCCACCATACGAATTTCAGCTAGCGTTGAAATGGGTATTTTACCTAATTCAGCTCTAACAATAACATTCGATGTTGATAAAGGAACCTGTAATAATGATTTATAGTACATTAATAAAGGGCCTTCTAATAAAGAGGAACTTGAGGTCCCTCAAACCTCAGCTGCATACAGGAGAATAGGATTGATTTTAGCTTCCCCAGCAACAAGAGCTGGTATAACCAAGTGCCCACCATATTTAGAGTTGAAGTGCAATAGGGCTTCAGTTGCCAGCTTTGCTCTTATAATTTGATCATTACAATGAGATGACCAAAGGCTGTTAGTAGTAAATTTGACACCCAGGTATACATAGGAAGAAATGACTTCCATCAGGGCTGTATTTAAGAATATTCTTGGAGGTAGGCTATTAAAATTTTGTGAACCAAATATCATAATTTTTGTCTTTTGGTTAGTAATACAAAAATGTGTACAACAGAATATTTCAGGATGGATCATACAAAAAGTAATAACGGTACTGATAGCAAATTTAACCGAGTAAATGTTTTTAGGTAAATAGAAAAATTTACTGATTTCTAATTAATTGAATGCTGTTGCACACACTAAATCCTTGATACTCAGTCAAAACTTGCTAAAAACTTAAAAAAGAGAGGCAAAAAGGCAGAAGGAGGGAATAATCTGGCTTTATTATTCAAGGCAAAATTTGCAGCTCAGATTTGAGTTGCATAGCAGCCGTGTTCTAAGACTTCAGTTCCTGTGCTAAAACAGAGAAATAATGATTCAAGTTCAAAGTCCCTGAAGGCCTAAAAAAGAAAAATAAGAAGAAAACAAGCCCTGAAACAAGTATACCACTATAGTATCTCTTATTTACACATTTCAATTCAATTCACAGTTCGAATTCCATTGCTGGTTATTTTCATGGTTAAAAAAGTAGGATGACCATCAAGTAGCATAATTCCTACCAAGAGGGTGGTATGCTGATGGTGTACACTTTAAGTAATAAGCAAATTTGACTACATTAAAATATCAAAGGCAAAGAATAAAACTAAGAATTATTTTCCAAGATAGGGCTTAATATCCCATTCATTATTAAGACCTTCAGGTTTTAACACTGTTAAGTGTGAAAATCCAGTGAGATTCTTTTTGTAACAGGTGATTTACCCTGTTGCCACCTTTTTCCAAAGGTGCCACGTGTTCTAGTCCCACAAATCTTATGCCAGTGGCACTGGATTGATGCCTGAAAGCAAAGTGGATACCCACTGGAGTATTCTCCCTTTTGTTTTCAATAGATCGCACATGCTCCTGAATAAGTTTCTTCAGGTGTCTCACAGTGCATCCAATGTAGAGCAAATTACAAGTGCACCACAATGTGTACACCACAAAGGCCAAGTCACATGTGATGCACTCCTTGATATTAACAGTGTTATTAGGTTCTCTGGGGTGTATAAAGATTTTTCTGATTGGGCGTATTTAAAACAGATACAATGGTGGCATTTTAAAAAGTCAAAGGGTCTTCTTGGTGGCCATGTCTGGGTTTGTTCAGATCTTGTGTTTTTTGGTAATCTAATATGGACCGATCTGTCCTTAAGATGAGCAGCCCTACTGAATGTGACTCTTGGCTTGTCTCCCACTTCCCGGCGTGTAGCATCATGACTTGTCAATATTGTCCAATTTCTGTGGACAATATTGTCAAGACAAACTGCTATTGCATTATATTCTGTAATAAAGGAAATGAGGACAACGTTATCAGTAGGATCTGGTTGTTCCTGTTGCAACAGCTCATTCCTATCCATCCCCATTACCTTTTCTTTTAATTCTTTCAACAAAATCTTGCCACACTCCCTCCTCAGAAATGTTGCTTCTAATTATGATGTGTGTACTAGGAAATCTACAGTCTCTGTACAATTTCATCTTAATCTGATTAGTTGGCTGTATGGAATTGAATTTTTTTAATCTGGGTAAGTGGGCATTGTCAGCACATAAAACAGAATTTGTCACTGTTTGCTTCCCATGACATTTGGTGCTGATTCTCTGACCAGATACACTACTAATCTCTAAATCCAGAAAAAAATATATATTTTTACTGCTAGTGTGAGTGAACTTCAAATTAAGTTCATGTGAGTTAAGTCATGCAGTGAATTCTGGAATCAAGTCCCTATCTTCTTTCCAGATACATAGACAATCATCTGTGTATCTGTACCAAGTGTGGATGTTGTTAAAGAAGGGATTAGATGCTTGGATGTAAATTTAAGTCATCTCCCACCATCCCATCAGCAAATTAACGTAACTGGGAGACATGCTGGTCCTCATGGCTGTTCTACATTGTTGTAAAAAATATTCCCCTTCGAATTCCAAAACATTGTTAAGGGAGCAGCCAGTTCCAGTTCCTCCTTTAGTTCTTTAAGTATCCTTGGGTGCACCTCATCAGGACCCCTAGCCTTGTCCACCCTTAATTTTTCCAGTTCCTTGAGTATTCTCTCCTCTGTAAAGGGACTTGTGTCTACCCCCCTTCCCCACTGCATATCCCATATTCCTTCATCTGTGGACCACTTCCCTACCCTTCTACAATGAATACTGAAAAAAATATTTGTAAAATATGTAACGAAAAATATTTCTTCTGGTCCTCCTCCTCCTCTCCCCCCTTGATTTTCACTGTTTCTGCTTTGTTCCTTCTTCTTTCACTGACGTATCTAAAAAGATGTCTTATCCCCCTGCTTCACAGTTTTTGCTAAGTTCTCTTCTGTGAGTGCTTTAGCTTCCCTAATTTCCTTTGCTGCTTCATTTCTTTTATTCCTGTATTTCTCCTTATCCTGTTGCCCCTGCATTGTCTTGTACTTTTTGAATGCTGATCGTTTTGCCCATATGCTTATTTTGCACAATATATGGTTTGAAATATAAAATAAAATAAAAAATAAATATGCTTTTTCTTGCCAAGAAATCATGGGTTTAATGTTTTATTATTTAAAGATAAATCCTCATCCAGTTGCTCAGAACCCACACTGGTGAGGAGTATATGAAACAAGAGAAGAATGCTTATTAGCAGAATGCCTGGGTGGAGTGTGTGTGTGTGTGTGTCTGTGCGTGTGCATGCATGCTTGTGTGTGTGTGTGTGTGTGTGTATATATATGTAAATGAAATCAAAACAGCAGGTGGTAGGAGTTTCCATTCTGATTAAAAATGTTGTACCACAGAAGGGTACAGCAGCATTCGATGGTCTTTGAAATGTGGTACCAGCATTTTAGCTAGGATGGAAACCCATGCACAAGAAGGGATAGCTATATACCATAACAGTTTACTTGCTAAGGGTGCATAGCACAGACAGCTACAAAACCTAAACATGAAAAATTGATAAACTGACAGTGCACTCAGATAGGATTTTTTAAGAAGTCCACAAAAATGGTAAACATTGAACTAAAGGCAGTAAGCAACAGACTGGCTATTGGACTAGCAATGAACAAGCAATAAGATGTGGCATGTTATCACTGAAGATTAACACAGTAAGCAAAAAGATGAGGCAAGTTATCCTTGAAGGTTAACAATTAGGGTTAGGGTTTAACAATATATTTACTCACATTGGCAGGAGGCCCACAGGCAGTTATAGGGTACTCACTGAGGAAATGACAAAACAGTTGGGTTGGGAAGAGATGGGTCTGGAGTGCAGTGTTGCCAGCAAATGGCTTACTTATGTCTGTCTCCAAGTGGACTCCTTCCTTGTGCTTTGCACTCAGTTCTTAATGCAGAGGGCCACAGTGTGGAGGACTGTTTGAGCCAGTTTGATTTTAAGCAGAGAGGGTCCTGATTAGCTGTGACTCTCAGGAGGAGGCATGGCTATTGGGAGCTTGGTGTGGGACTGGAGTTGCAAATGGAGCAACAGTTTCAGAGGGGGGGTGGGTCAGAGAAATGACAAAAGACTCACCTTCACAACCCCTGGATAGTTGGAGCAGGACTGGCAGTCATAGGAACTGGCCTAAAGTCTTTGTTCCATGGTGAGTTTCAGTGGGCTCCTTAGCCCCACCCACTGATTCAAAATACTGGATCCTGATTGGCTGCTGCCACTAGGAGGAGATGTGACTATTGGGAGCTCAGTTTATGAATGGGAACAGAACTGGAAATGGAGCAGCAAATGGCTTTGAAGGAGGGAGGGTGTCAGAGAAATGACAAAAGACTCACCTTGCAGCCCTCAGATAGCTGCAGCAGGACTGGAAGTCAGAAGAACTAGCCCAAAGTCAATTACCATATTGTAGACTGTCATTGGATCCTGGTCAGCACTTGGTGGAACCACACCCTCAGCGATATAGCCATTGCCTCCTAACTGCCAGATATGTTGTAGTAGATTGCTGTATTCAGGTATGCAGTGAAAGCAGTAACCTAGAGATGCAGTATCTAGTTCAAATGGTTATTTTATTTTAGAAAATGGGCACCGCAGAAGCTGAAATCTCATTGGCTGAAACAGCATGACACCTATTCTGTTATTTTTTAACAATGCCCACTGAATAATGAGTTCCACTGTCACATGCCCCATTACTTATGGTATCCAGGGGCCACCAGATTTTCAAACTTGACTCCTGCCATTGTTTCCCACTTGATAAGTGAGCCCTATAGTAGTGGCCCACCCAATCTACATTTTTGTCTTTGGTTGTCCCAGTTAATAAGCCAAAACGAAAAAAATGTAAAAGAATTCACCACACTTTTGTGAAATTGCAGCCATGCTCCAAATGTGAGGCAACGCTCCACAAGGGACAGACACAGCGCTACCCACAGCACCACACGACTCATGAGAAGAGAGGTACTTTCTTTGGTTTCAGTACTGCAGATGGACATCCATCTGCAGTACAGAAACCTAAGAAAGTACTGCACTTTTCACTAACCACCCCACCTTCAGTCCTTTGTGACAGAGAGCTTACCCAGTCAGTGTGCCGGCCTCCTTCCTCCATCCTGTCACCTACTAACAATGAGAGACCACAAGACCTAATTTTAAATTGTAAGAAAAATTAACACAGTGCTGGTAATTGGTGGCGTGGGAGAAAAGAATGTTACCCATTTCTCATATCCTGCAGTCTGTCACAGAAGTGGTCAAAACTGCACTGGTCCCACTATCTTAACTACAGAGGGTGTAGTAGGACCAAAGTAAAAAGAAAAACACAGCATTGCAATGTAGGCTTAGGAACTATTTTATAACAAAATAAATGAAACAACCTGAGAGTTTAACATTAAAACATAAAAATTACTTTTTTTACAAATGTATATATTAGTTGCCCATTTTCTAAGTGAAATAATACACTCCAGGGTGGGTGTTATGAGATATAGCAGACCTTCCAGGGGTTATAAGGCCCTCCGCCTGTGGCATCCAGCCTCATTACACCCCTGGGCAGTCCATTATATCCCAATAATGCCCACCCTGTCAGGTATTAGTACTTACTTAATCTGTTCTCTTTAACACTTCCTCTATGAGATCTGATAATTCAACTATGCTAACAATACAGTGATGGGGACTATCCTTATTTCTTGTATAATGACTTCCTTAACTTTGGTTTCGTAAGGTGTATGTTGTATAACTTTGAAAAAGTGTATTAAAAAAACAGTATTGGAAGGATTTATTGCATTTTGTTTTTTAACAAAGAAGTCTGACATTATAGTGGGAAGTAAGCTATAAACAGTTTTGTTAACAAAACCATTGCAACCAAAGGTTTAAGTTAAATACTGCATTTACAAATGTGCACTTCTGATGCCTTTTACGGGTCCCAGAGTATCAAAGATTTAAAACAGAAGTCAAATCTGGAGCAAATTACAAGCTTTCATCTAAAAGTTAACAGTTATTTTGTAATTCTCTGCAGATATTAATAGAAAGCCTTAGCCATTCTGTTTGGCAACAGATAAAAGGGAACCCAGTTACATCTGCTAAACCACTTGTTTTGCAGCATTGTGCTTAAGGAAGTACCTCTTAGAAAAATAGCTGTGCTTACACATGAAACAGTGCATGATCAAAACATATTTAGTCTTAGAAAAGTACAATTTTCCGTATGGCTACACAAAATAAAACAAACAAAAAAGGAAGTAATAAATACATCAACAGTGCCCTTAGACATCCTAATGGGGACCATTGATGTGTATTCCCATAGCAGCTAATCTCATGTACTGTTCACAGTATCTCTAATGTTTTAAAATCATAATCATAGATCCCCATTCTAGAATCTTTTTTGTTATCGCTTGAAAACTGTATTTCTTGGGGAAATACATTCTGAATCAGCAGAAAGCTACTAATACTGAATGATGTGGCTAGCATAGCATCCATGTTGATTAATTTACTTTAAGGAGACACATTTTAAAGAAAGAGGCAGGATTTTCAAGTCATTAAATGAATGCAGTTCCTAGGTTTGCCATTGCCAAGAACTATCAAGCATGTCTAGACCATGTTGTAGCTTAGTGGAGCAATTTTCAAAGGCTGAACTTATTGGGGGCAGGATTTTTCAAAGGCTCTACCTGAGATGTGTCTGCCCCTAAAGTATTTTCAAAGCAGAAGTGCATCAAAACCTTATAAACTGTCTGTGAGACAGCCTACCGCTGTCCAAAGTTTGCATTCAAAAACAGATGCAAGTGTTTCCAAACTTGACACAACTCACAGTTGCATCCATTTTTTTTATCATAAAGAGATGCAACTTTTTAAACTATTAGCAGGGCTGCCTGGACACAAGTGGGTGAATGCAGTTGCAGGTTCAGCATTCATTTGCATCCACTTCTAACCTTTTTAAGAATCCCCCCACTGTATCTGCAACATGTACTGTAGAGGTGTTTTATGGTACAGTAAAAGTCATATTAAACTGTTCCCTCAATGAGTTGTTGTAGCATTTCTGATCGAGTTGCATAACTGTTGCTGGATATAGCACAAAGCTCTGCAAAAACAGTTTCTTAAAAGTTAACACTTAGATTTGCATTGCACTGTAACTGGACTGTAGATACATTCCAAATGAATTGCAAAAACATTTCATAAACATTTCTCTTGAGCTGGTTAAGCATTGAAAAATAATGCAGTATGAGTTGCCAGTGCATTGCCAACTGTGAAAAACAATGCTAAACCAACTCACTGGTGGAACAGTTAATGTGAATTGTACTGTACTTTACATCCAGTTTTGGATACAAAATGCTAGACCTAATGTAGATGTAAACTAAGACCAGGTTACACTTAGTCTGACAGTTGTGTCCGGACACATTTATATCTGACCATTGCAAACTGGATATGAGTAAGTAAGAGCTGTTTTGAAAATTAGACTAAGCAATGTCCTAGCTTTGAAAATTGTGCAAAGGGAAAATTTGCTCTTTTGTAGCAGTGGGCAACGTGGCCCCATTTCCCTCCGCGAAGTGATCCATGGATTGAAGGCTAATTCGCGGAGTACTCCGCCATGCAAAGCGGAGTACTTTGCGTTATAATGGGTAATGCAAAGTCCATTGAAAACAATGACTTTGTGTTACTCTGCTTTCCCAAACCACTACTCCACCAATCCTTATGGTGAATTACATTGAAAACAATGTACTCCACCTCACTTTGCCTTGTTTTTAAGCTCCAAAGGCAAATTTTACAGTGATTCATGGGATTTCAGGTTACATGGGCTCTAGATTGTTCTGAACAGTCTCAGTTTGGGGAAGTGTGTGTATGAAGCTGTAGGAGACAATCTGCTCTGAGAGCTCTGTGATTCAAACCTTCTAAAAGCTGTTAAAAAAGCCTTTTGGGGTCATTTGTTTTGCTGAAATGTTAGTTCATCGATTATAGGAAACCTTCCTGTGCTCATATCATCGAGCGTTTATTGTTTGTGTGTGGATTTTGAATGTTAATGTACAATATTCAGTCTGTGTACTGAGAGACAGTGGAAGTGTGCTTTGGGGGAAGGGAGCATCTGTTGTGTAGGTAGATTAACTTGGAGAAAAAGACAGTGCTTTCTGTTTTGGTGATATTTTTCTTGTATAACTGTGTTAATGTACACACAGTAATATTTTCAATAATTCTTGCTGTTTTTTTGCTGATTGTTGTGGTGCAATAGTGCATCATTTTAATTTGTTTAAAATATGTGGTAATATTACTGAAGTTTTCAATTTGCTACGCATTACTTAGTGTGCGTGTTAGTATGTGTGTGATGTGTGTCATCAAATCAGACACCTTTTATTGTGACAGATAAGTTCAGCAATGTGAACCTGCTAGAAACTGCAGCTATGTAATGTTTGTACTTCTTTGTGATATTTTTGCTAGTACTAGTACTAATGACTGTTACTGCAACAGTGCAGTACACTGCCCCCCTCCCCCCCGCTGCCCACTGCAACCGGCAAAGGAATTATTTTCCAGATTTGAATTTCTGATGGTGAGCACTGGCTAGGTGTTGTGCCTTTGCATCTGCATCTCTTCAGTGCGCAGCACAATCTTAGTCTGTCTGTGCATTTGCACCTCTCTAGGGCCCAATCTCCATCTCTAACTTAAGTCACAGTTGTTTCTTTGGCTTCCCTTCAGAGTACTGGACAGGTGTGGTGCATAATTCTGCATGAACATTGTACTCATTAATATGCGTTTTTTAGTCAGGGCCATCATCACGAGTCAATCATGATACAAATCACGTTCTTCATCATCATGGTCACAAATGCAGTCACAAATCATGATTTACAATCACGTCATGAATCACAGCATTAATTTTTTTTAGTAGTTACTTTGACGTATTGTAAGCCTGTTTTGCAGTATCTCTCCATGCTTCACCACCCCACCATTGTACTCATTATTAAATGTTTTTAAGTTGGGGAGATTTGTGCCACACCTCATCAGGGCCCGGGGAAGTACAGCCATAGGCATTCATGTTTCTTCATCATCACGGTCACAAATGCAGTCACAAATCACGATTTACAATTATGTCACGAATCACAATATTATTGTTTTTGCTAGTTACTTGGATGTATTGTAAGCCTGTCTTGTAGTATCACTCCAGGCTTCACTATCCCACCATTGTACTCATTTATTAGCGTTTTTAAGTCAGGGATTTGGACAGTGTCTGCAGTACATACACAGACTGGAAAGAAGACTGACTGCACACATGCAGTTTAGCACAGTATACTTGCACTGCTCAGAATACAAAGTGTCACGCATACGAAAGACAACAAAAAAGGGCATAATTACATACAAGGGTCGGGAATGTGGAGGAATACATTTTATAACACAGCAAGGAAGATGTGGGGGGCACATGGTGTGAGGAAAAAAAAACTAATGTGGGATCCCATGGTGATCCAGCAGCAGTTCCAGCATGGACATAATTTGCAACTGATGTCCTTCTATGCAATCCTGGTGGAGCAGCAGGTGCTGCTGTGGCCCTTCTCTTCTTAGGGATGCCACCATGCACAGCTGCACCCTCTGCCACAGAATGGCCAGCAGGTGCAGACATGGTCTGTTCTGTGGCAACCTGCCACTCCAACCAGTGGTGATTGAGCATATGGGTGTGCTTGCCCCCAGTCCCCAGGTGAGTCCCCTGGGGGCCACGATGCACCTCCACCTCACATAGGCAGCACTTGATCACACTGCTGTCCCCCCGACACAGTCAAAAAACTGCCAAACAATGGAGGTGCAGGGAGGATCAGGCACAGGTAGGGGAGGGCCAGATGAACTGGCAGCCAACTGGTCATGGTGCTGAACAGGGATGGGATCCACACCTGGGCCCAGGGGAATAGGCACATCCTGCTCCAGAGGACCTGGTGCTGGACTTGGTTTTGGTGGTTCAACTGCCTCAGAGTCAGGACAGGAGGAGGTGCTGGTCTTGCTTCCGGGGGGGGGGTGGCAACAAAAAACTAACTACTTATAAAGGTAAGAAAAATAAAATTTACAGAAAGAACAAATTAAGTAAAAAAGAGTACAGAAAAGACAAAAAAATTTAGCTTTTTAAAAAGCTGTTGGGTCTAAATCAAAGTTTAAATCTCCTCTTCGCTCTGATCTCAAAGTATCAGCAGTCACAAAACACACTCCTCTCTCTTTTCATCTGTACAGGCGAAAGTAAAAGTGTCTTCTTGTATGACTCACTTTCTTCCTGCCTAGCTAAAGAGCATGTGACTTACAGTACTGTAAGCCATGTGATGTGTCAAGGGGCTGCCAAATCTGAAACACCAAGTGGATCATTTAGAATCATAATGAGAAACGTGAAGGCTATTAAAAACAATGACTTCACCTCACTTCGCATTGCCATTCCACCTTAACGTGAAGTGGTAATGGCAAGGTGGAATGAGCACTTTGCATTGCCCTCTCCGCATAGTGGAGTGGCAGCATGAAGTACCCATTTCACGTTCACTTCTCTGGTGGAATTTAAATTCTCTGCATCTCTACTCTTATGTCTGTATGAGGCAATTTGCTCTTATGTTTAAATATGTCAACAGTGGAAAATTGCACCTAGACATGGGGGGGGGTTCAAAAGTCAGAACATGAACAAAGCTCCTAGTTACATCGGGTGGGATTTTCATTATAAAATGTGTGCATCTCTGAGTCACCCAATGCCCCCTGATAAAGACCAGTTACTGGTCAAAGCGCCAGGTCTGAGGTGCCCTCCAGACAACTTGGAATAAAATCCTTGTTAATCTGGCAACCATTGACTATGTCTACTTTTTTCTTTACTTCTGAGGGCTGATACCTGTTGCATATATTGTCTTGGGGCTGGCCACCCATTTCAGCATCTCCAGGACACAGAGACACACTGTTTTCTGTGCCTTGCACCTCCTAGTTATGTTGGGTGAAATTTTCAAATGTCATAAAATGGATATAACTCAGTTTCATATTTTAGATGTCTTAAACAAACGTATTTGTGTACTATGTTATCCATAGTCATGTCTAGCCCTACCACCCCTATTTGTAGGAGATTTATTGCAATATCTTCTGTATCTTGTTAATTTCTGTAAAGCTGAAAACTTTCAATAAAAATGTTAATGGCAAAACAAAAATGGCCATGACTCCTAGTTTCATCAGTGCCAGAAACTGTCTGTGGAAGTGTAGCCCATGTGAGGGATAGACCAGGTTACATTTAGCCTTGAAAATTGGTCATGGGGCAATTTGGCTTATGTCCAAAGTAGTACAATAGAAAATTGCATCTTGACGTAAAGTAGGCTTTGTAAAATCTACCTGATGATTTAAAAATCCCCCTGAAGGCTTTTGTTCTTCTAGTTTGTTTTCTTTCTTTCTTTCTTTCTTTCTTTCTTTCTTTCTTTCTTTCTTTCTTTCTTTCTTTCTTTCTTTCTCTCTCTCTTCTTTCTCTTTCTTTCCTTCTTCTTTCTTTCTTTCTTCTGTCTCATTCTTTTCATTTTGTTTTGCCAACTGCTAGTAAAAATTGTTGCAACTGAATCCTTGCATTTTGATATCAGAAAATCCTTTCTGGTCAATCAGGCAGTGTATTACAAAGAAAAACTATAACACATTCATTACTTGTTTAGATTCTTCCAAACTGAGCCAATCCATATAAAAATCACCTAATAGTAACAGTTTCTGGGATGAAGTGTATTGAATTTTACACATCTGATAGGCACAAAATATTTTAAGATGAAAATCTAGGAGGCCTATAACTTCCTGTCGCTATCGGTAACATTGGCTTCCAAAACTATAGTCTCATGTCCAGGGCAGACATTCACAACAATTCCCTGGAACACCTAAATTCCCCTGACCGGGGCAAATTTTTCCTATTAATAGACAACTATACCTCATCTCTTATTGCTGTGGTCTGCCCTTATTAAATTATAGCATAGCTCTGAATAATTAAGTACTGATAATGAATAATACATTTCTCCATCAGTACCTTGGCCAAAGCGGATGTCCTCTGATCCTTTGTTGGGAATGCTTGGACATATTTGGTTAAATGATCAGTAACCATTAAGATGTTTGCAATGTTGGATTTATTTTGCACCATGCTCAGAAAGTCTATACAAACAAGTTCTACAGGAGAGCTGTTTGATATGGTCGCCAATGATGCAGCTGTTTCAGTAGTGTCTTTCTCTGCACATACTGTACCAGCTGCAGGTCTTTCAATAGCATTCTATGTCCCTGCCACATGTGGCAAGTAAAACCATGATCTGATCAAATCTAGCATCTACTCAACTACCATGTGTCCAATATCATCATACAATGCTTTCATCATGGTACATTGAAGCCTTCCAGACAGCAATTGTTTTCTCACAAGAAAGTGAGGTCCTTCAGTCACATGAAAGAACACTTTGTCTTAAACTTTTAACTTTATTCACTGTCTCAAAACTAGTGCAATGTCTGGCTGTATCACAAGCACTTGAGCAGCATTTCTCCCCCTCTGTCTATAGTTGTCAATGATGGACTTGCTAATGCCCCAAAAACACATTTTGGGTGGGAGTTATGAGTCCCTGCTTGTGTGGTGGTGGGGAAGGGGATGGTCATTAGGCCCCCTCCCAAGTTTGGGAACAATAACACTTTTGGTCCAGTTATGAGAAAACATTTTCCTTTGTTTATTTTATATTTATTCTTTTTTCAGCCCCTTCCCACCACCCTGATTGCCACTCTTCAGAGACCCTATGCTGTGGATCCCTCTGCTTTGCCCCAGGAAACTCCCCTTGGAACCCTACCAGACCAACCCCTATCCAGACACGGTTTGCCCCCTGGGTGGGGAGTGGAGGGAACCCCTTACTTCCACAGTCTTTAAGTGTGCATTGGGTGGTCTGGGTGATCCATCATGGAGCATGGTTCTGGAGGTTAGGGGCAGGTGGATCTTGTCTACTGGCAGCAATGGTGGGGTATTTTCCCTGTTCATGAGAGCTCTGACACTGATGAGAGTCCAAGGAGGTGGGGCACGCTGAGCCATGCCACCACTTCCAAACTCCATCTCACACCCTCCCTCCAAGTATTTTTGCATTTCCACTGCACATCCACCCATGGCCACTCAGGTGGTGGTAATGTGGTGGGATACACAGCCCCCACTGGAAGAGGAGAGCAGCCTTCCATGCACTCGATCCTCCTCCCCACAAGCTGGCACTCCAGCAACCCAAGGTCGCCTCCATCCCCGGGTCGCTGGTATCGCAAGCCGTAGTGCTACTGCTGCACTGGCAGGCTGGCATGAAACATTTTCCTCTTGAAAAATGCACAGAAAATGCTTGCACTTAGTGCACTTTTCAGAACTGATGTTTAGGTTCAGATGGCAGCTGGCAATGGTGGGGAGCAGATGGTGAGTGTTGGATAAAATCATGGGGCTGGGGAGTTGGGAAGGACCCAAAGGATGGCACCAGGAAGGGGGTTGGACACTGGAACACAAGGGATGTATTTTGTTTTGGAAATGAACAATGGATATAGAAGAGGTGCCACTAGACTACCAGGGTCAATGGATATTGTTTTTATAACAAATGCTGGGACTGGGTTTCATAGGGGGTTACAATTAGCCTACTGGGGACAATGGGTATTATTTTTTTAATGAGTACCAGGACTGAGTTAGGGTAGGGGTACTACCAGACTCCCAGGGACAATGAATGCTGTTGAGTCTTTCCTGGGACAGAGACAGGGTGGAGGTTACTTTTAACCAGTTTGCCAATGGCTTTCTTTTGTCTGTTTTGTCAGACACAGTTGTCTATGAAGTTTTGGTTGACAGTATGCTCACTCCTTGTCCTTGCTCAGAATACAAAAAACAGAAGCAGAGTGGAGCAGTTCTCTTTCTTTCTTGCTCTTATGGCAAGTGACTGTGGTCAAGAGCTGCTTTCCTTTGTTAATTTCATAGCACCAAGAATGCCCTAAGAATACTCTCAGTCTCTCAAATGCTGAAGACACCAACATTGGATATGGAAGCAGCTAAATGGAGGAATGCACATGGAGACAAACAGGAGAGGGACAATTGGTGATAGCTTTTATTTGCTCCACCGCCATGTTTAAATTGCACTTTTGGAATAAAGCTTTTTCACATTTACAATGTACCATGGTCTAGTAATGTTTTAGATAGAGATGGGTGAAGTTGGGAAACTTTGTTCCACAAATTAATCTACAAATATAATGCAATGTTCAGATTAATTCACAGATGCCAAGTACAAAGCTCTACCTGCGAAGTGTGGAATTTCACCTGTGAAGTGCTGAATTACACCTGCAAATAGAATTTTGCTTCAAATCGTGGAATGTTACCATGTGTGGGTGAAATTCCACCATTCATGGGTGAAATTCTGCTGTTCACAGGTGAAATTCTGCACTACGAGATGAAATTCTGCAAAAGAAATAGTAGAGTCGAATAGGCAAACTTTGAACCTATTAACAAAACTTCACAGATTGCTCTGTGGATGCAAAATTGTTGACTTCGCCAGAGCTTCCCTGAGTGAATTTAAGCTTCACAACACCTCTAGTTTCAGAGTGCAGGGGCTCTTGACTGTTTTAGAGTCATATACAAGCCCCAGCTGCAACTAATTTGGGTTGACTGCAACTCTGCACCAAGTGTATCACTGAGGTCAGCAAAACAGAATCACTCAGAGTGAAAGTAACAATGAAAATGTATTAAAGTGCATTGTAGTATCTTTATATGACTTGAATAATTTGATGTATAAACATTGTGAATTCCTGTATATCTAGTCATGCCAATAAACTTATAAAATTAAAAGTTTAAGTTAAAAATAAAAGTGAGGGAGATGAGCACTATTAAAATATCTTGCCACCAGCTTTGAAATACAACATAGATGTATTAAAGTTCATTATAGCATGTTTATGTCTTGGCAGTGTGGTATCTGTATATATTATAATGCCATTAAATTTATTAAATCATGGAATATTATGACAGCACTGATTGTATCTTGTCACCATGTTGTGTTTCACTTTTTCTACACCAATTTGTATTGAGTTTGTAATGTACTGTTAATCATTTTATATTCTTTGTACTCCCTGTACACCCTCCTCAGGACACACCGTGAGAAGAAACAACTTGTTCAGTGTGGTCTTCCTGGTGAAACATTTCAATAAAATAAATAAATAAAATAAAGTTATTTGAATTGAACTGAATGGTGCCAAAAAGCACATAATGAAACAATAAAGATGGGTTTTACCTGAATGACTGTATCACTGTTAGCATGTTTCCTAATAAAACACCTACTTGAAGAATGCAGATGTAATTATTTTTTACCTGAATCTATGTACAGTATCTCTTTTAGCATGCTTCCTAAGGTAGTTACTATCAGTTCACATTGTATGTATGTCAAATCTCTTTACTTTACATGTCTGTTATTTATTGTACTTGTGACCTTTTCCTACTGTCCTGGGTCACCCCTACTATCATGTTGTATGCCCAGTGGGCCTTGCATGTAAACAAAAGAGTTAAATGCAATAAAAAGGTACACATTTATTCAATATAGCAAAACTGAGTTGCAGATTCTCCCATTCATTGGGGTCCTGCCTTTGTCCAGTTTTACAGCAGAGGAGTTGAAGTGCAGAACGTTTAAAGTATTTTCCAGTATGGAAAACCTTTAAAATATAGCTTTCAGATACACTTTAACTAATATTTCTTTAATTTCCCACATTAATCTCCACTCATGATTTATTACTAAGGGCATTTACGGGAATACTGTACCTCTCACCTGCCCCTGATAGTCAGGGATATCTCTGATTTCATCTCAGAAATTTACTCTGTCCCTCCTAAATGTAGTATTTATGTCCCTGAAGACTACATACATTGTTTGATTCATAAAATAATGTCACCCATCAGTATCGCAGTCAAGATCTCATTCTCAAAAGGCTGTTTACACCAAGCAGCATATTACACATAGCTATTTGAGTTAGCATGACTATTTTTTCAGATATGTTTCTGATTTTGGTTATGTGTCCCTAATTTTTGGCAAGGCAAGGCAAATTTTATTTCTACAGTGCCAAATCCCTGAGGCTCTGGGCACCTCGCAATAAAACAAGTTAGAATCTTTTATAGAATTCTATACTATTTTTTATCTAACTGTTAGATAAAAGCAGTACAGAACTCTAAAAACATATATAAAAATACACATTAAAACAATAATGAAATCTCGGAATCATTCCTCTCAACAGTCACACATTATGAGGAATGTCACTCTTTTTACCTCTCAGAAACCCTTTGTCCATCGTGGGGAAGGTGATATTACACATTTCCCACTGAGACTTTAAAGCAGAAATTCATAATAATATATTATGCTTAATTATACAAAAACATTATGAAGATTAATCAGTGGTGGAATTCAAGCATGCATGGGATAGTCATAAGGCAATTCTGGGGAGTGGGGGTAGGAAGAAGTAGGCTGCTGGTTAACTAGGATCTGCAGCTTATCCAGTAGGTAGGGAAATGAGCAGACTGGGTGGGCCAAGCGGTCCTTATCTGCCATCAAATTCTATGTTTCTATGTTTCTATTAGTGCACTGATAGCTATAGTGTTCTGAGCTTCCAGAGCCATGTTAGATGATATGTCACACATTTTGCTCATCTGACACACATCGTGTCACACATTTTGGTGGAGAAAGATTGAGAGGTATGCTCAGAATGAATAACATTTATTAAACTGTGCCCCTCATTTGTAAGACAGGAGGCTGAAAGGTATGCTTTTTTTGTGAAAACCTCATCTGTTCCCTAACATTCTCTCATCCTCTTGTTTCTACGACTGATGTCATGCTTTTCTTGTTGCCATTCAAATACATAATTACAACTTCAGTGGCGGTGGGGAAGCAGGAGAATAACACAATGATACAATGAAGTCCTATACATAAAGATCATGTTTTCATGTAAATGACCTCTGTTATATAGAACAATGGGACAAAAATACTGTAAGTATCAGACTATAAGCTGAATTGTTACTGTGTAACACTGTATATTTTAAAATGTTTTCCTGAATATGGGAAAATTACTCTGGCTAACTTGCTCAAGGTCACAGAGTACGCTGGAGACTTTGGTGGGATTTGAACCGGGGCTCTCATGTTTCCTACTAAATAATCTGAACACTGCTGAAGTGCGGTGCTCTGATTAAGTATGCAGTAAGACACACCAGGATCTTTAATTATGGGCCAATAGTCTCACACTCAGAGTGTGTTGCTAAACACGAGACACTTGTGTTAAATGTCATTAAACACACTGGAGAAGTATGATTACTTACAGGCCCATAATTACATACCACACTGTGCCTTATTGCACTAATAATATAGGTGCTACATAACAATGTAAAAAATACTATTAGTCAAAAAAAAATGATGCATTGTAGAAGAGATTGTAAGAAAAATACAGGATGTTGCCCCTCCCTCCCTTTCCTGTCTCTCCTCCAGGCAGAAGCATTTTTCTGTGTTATTAGACTGGGAACTGCATTGTGCAATTATGGAGAATAATTGCACAATTTGGAGTATAGTTCCCAGTCAATGAGAACCTTGGAGTTTTTTACCCATTTTATGCATAATTCCAATAACCTGAGCTTCCCATGGGAAATTTGAGGTGCCATTCAGACCTGCAACTTGAAAACCTTTGTAACACAGACTAAGAAGCACAGGTAGTTAGATAAAATTACCCTGAGGTTCACGATTCAGTACTGAGGCTTTGCTTCACATCTTAAAATAAAATCTGGGAACCATCTTGCATACTGAGAGGTCACATGATTGAACCCACACCTTGCTGCAAAACGCCCACACTGGTATGGCTTAATGCTTACATATATTTTATGTTAATGATGGATTTTACTTGTTTGATGGGGCAGACAGAATGAAATGGTAGGACTCACACCAAAAGGAAGGTTGTCCCTGGATCCTCACCCTGAAATAATTCAGGCCACTGCTTCTTACTTTGGATGCTCACTGGCAATATTTATTGAAAGGCACCATTTATATTCCTCAATATACATTATACTTCATTTCTAACATTCAGTATTTACAATTTGGATATAACAGTCTCATATCACTTCCAGGACATAACAATCCTGTCTTCCCTCTCATGGTTCTTCCTCTTGTTCTCCTCATCTTTTGCTAATTTCTTCTCAGGGTCCGGACACCATGATCCACCCCCCCCTTCTCATCACCATAACCGAGTACCACAGTTACCTGGACCACTCTCCCCCATTAGGTGTGAGCAGAGTGATCCACCCCCAAGTTCTATATCCTTCCCCTCCCCCATTACTGCCATGCCTGGGTTCTTTTGACCCAGCCCATGGTACCTACCTCCCTCTGCCTCTTCCTCCTTTTCTCCTTTGCTCCCAAACACTTTGACCCCCTTTGACTGCTCTCCCACTTTCCTGCCACCTTCTGACCATCCTCCATCTAGTCCCCTGGACCCTGGCTGCCCTCTGTGGCCCATCTGACCCATGCCGGGCCCCATCTGAGGTCAATTCCACCTTGTGCCTCACCCCACCAGTGCCTATCTCATGCTCACCTCCTCTTTCTTGCAGGGAGAGTGAGTGGGGAATTTTACAGCAAGAAAAGAGGGCTTACTGAGGGTTGCATGCCCTTAAATAGCCCCTAAGGACCCTTGATCAGGACCCCTTCTGGCCCCTTCCCTTGGCCAATGTCCAGCGAGCTCCAAGCCTGCTCATATGACACCACCTGTGAGATCATAGCCCCATCCCTTTCCTGCAGCCCCTTCCCTTTCCCCTACTCCCCTATTGTGTTCATTCCTGGCAGGGTCTCAGGACAACCTGGCCTGCTTTTTAGGAGCAAGCCTAACTGTTAGGATTGAGGGAGTCAAGAGGCAATTTAGTAAGATAGTTAAAGAAATAAGCAATATGACATGAGTATTGATTGAAGGACCTGAATATGCTTACAATGGAGTGCAGATGGAAAATGGGCCAAATTATTTTGCTGTACAGAGCCTCAAAGAATAAAGCTGTCTTTGAAACATTAAACTTAAAAAAGCAGGGTAACCAATGAATGTATGAGCTCACACTCGTGTCACATTGTTGGAGAATTAGTTACATCTGCTCGTAGGAAACATTGGCTTACGCAGAGAGTGGTAGCCAGAAGGAATGGCATACCAGCTGATGTGGTATACAACAGTTTTCTGAAAATATTTATGAACAGACTAGATAATCATATATGGGTTCAATCAGTGAGAGCCAACAGGTAATTTATCAGGGCTTTTGCCCTCTTTTACCTGAATCATTAATATGTCACTTTTGATACTATGGGGCCCAATTCCAGAACAGGTTATGCAGGTCACATAGTTAATTGCACTCAAACCAATGGCACAAGTAGCACCTTGCACCATCGCGTTACGCAACTGGTATTCAGAAAGGCTGCCTGTGACGTGCGGGCTGCTGTGACAAAGGTGGGCTATGCCAGAAACCTGCAACATGGCACAAGGGGGTTTATGGCAGCAGTTATGCCCGATTCCAGGAGGGTGGCTGATGGAATAGCAAATGTGCTATTCCAATGAGGCCCCAGAAGACAGTGGTCTAAGTACAGCTAGACCAGCTATTAGCTGGTCTTACCATACTCTTCATCCCTGATGGGTGCACCTCTGTACCTGCTGCCCCAACAGCCACCCCCAGAGTCCCACAGAGGTCCCCACCCATCCCCCATTAGCAGGGCAGCCCTCTGTGGGCTGCTGGCACCCCCTCACCCCCATTCCTGGGTATTGCCTTGAAGGACAGTTCACATCCCTATGCACCACCATGCTGCTACTTGCATGCCTGCCAAGCACTCCATGGTTGCCCTGAAGCCCCCCCACCAGGCCTGTGAGGCATTGCCATGGTGTTGGGGAGTGGGGAATTTGGGGGCCATGCTACGCAGGACATGCACCCTGTCAGAGGGTAGTAATGCGGCTTTCAGAACCCTATGTAGGTGTGCCCTTCCTGTGGTACAATGCTGGAGTTGCCGCAAGTTACAGATTGTAATCACGAGGGACCCTGCCTGTTCTAGAATCTGGCACAGGGTCCCCAGCATAGTGGCATATGTCGCAACTCACAAGCACCAGTGAGTTGCAACATACATCTTGGAATTGGGCCCCATGAGTCCAAGCTCTGTTTTACGTTTAATGGACATGCAGAAACAACATAGGTGCTGGAGCTTATGGATGAGTGGAGTGGCTGCCCTCCAGTTTTGCCCATTAGCATTCAAAATGCCCCTTTAATATATATAAGGTCAGAAGAGAACTAACCATTGTCTCCTTTGTAATTTATTGTGTGCATTTCAGTTTACAACTGAAATGAAAGTTCATGGCAGGCTGGCACTTAAAAGTACTTATGACCACCCTCAGTTAAACAATTAACTCCCTCCCTAACAGCCACTTTCCCATCCTCTGTGAAAATCATTTTCAGAGTAAGGAATGTGTTTTGTCTTCAGACCTGATTCTTCTGTACTCTGCAAGACTGCATAACCATCGATGTCTAAGTTCTGCTAGCCAATGTTTTATTTTGCAACATTATACTATTTGGTTGGGCCATTATCTTCAAAAGTATGTCAGCTTACTCAGAACAACTGTATTAGTTTTTGCTATTTTTGGAGGGAAGGGGAACAGGAAGTCCCTATCTCCGACCTGCTTCTCCTGACTTGAGTTTCAAGACAGATGCCTAAAGAAATTCTTAACCAATTAACATGATTTTATTGCCTCAGAAACTGCCCCTCAAAGTTATGCCAGGAGTTGAGCAAAAGATGCAGTTTAGTCAGAATATGCCTACAGTAGCATTAGTAGTCATTTATGTGACACTGGAGCCTCAGTCGTGCCAGCAAGTGACAGACTTCCAACAATGTTTTATGTGATGGTCTTGTACCCAAACTGGAAGTTTTTTTTGTTATTTTAGTATTTTATTTCAGCCAACTATTCAGGCAAGGCTAAATGCAGAAATTAAAGGCCCAATTCTCCCTCCCATGTGCCCAATGCAAGAAAGTTGCAACATGTTTGTTTGACGGAAGTTGCCATTTGCAACACAGCTTGCATCAAATGAGATTCCATAACACAGCTTGCGTCAGTGCCTGACACAGCTGTATCAAAGCCCACTTGTGACATGGTTGTGTCCAAAATCCCAGGGCACCATGTCACAAGTGAGCCTGCACCATGGTGGGGTTGCCACATCCCCATAACTGGGATTCTAGAAGCTCCACCATGGACACAGAGGGCCACCAGTTAGATGAGCAAAGAGGCGGTCTAACTGGCTTGCGGTGCCAGTGTATAGTGTGACAAGGGCCTGTAGGGGGCACCTGGGGCTGGTGATGTGGTGGTGGGGGCATGGGTGGAGGGTCCCAACCCATCCCCAGCAGGGGTATGCTGGTGCCATCCCAGTCTGGCATGCCACAAAGTGTGCACACTGATGGCCAGACCCTAGGGCACTGTAACTGCAGACCCATCCCCAGTGGTGTATCAAACCCATCATTGGTGGTCCAGTGGCACCCCATCCCTGATCACCCATGAAGATGTCCTGTTCCTGGCCCCAATACCCTAGCAAGTTATACTCCCCAGTGGTCTAGTGGCTCCCTCCTCCCTCCCCACCTCTACAGGCTGTGCTCCCGCCTCTGCTGCCCTCTCCCCAGCACACAGTCGCAGCTGGCACATCCCTCTTCACACCACCACTGCCAGCTGCACAATGCAGTCTCACAGACCACGTACGTGAACTGTACACATATGTGATCTGAGATTACATTGTGCAGCTAGCTGTGGTGTTGTGAGGTAGTGTTGTGCAAAACTGAAAAATTTCGCTGGGTGAAATATTTCACAGAATTTGTGCATTACGCAAAATATTTTGCTGGATGAAATGCAACATTTTGCCCATTGGGCTGGCAAAATTTCACTCACGAACCTGTGAAATTTGCTGCTTGTGGCTGAGATTTTGCCACTGGCCTCGACTCTTACCTAAAAAAAATTCCCTCCTCCCATGTCCCTGGTGTCTAGTGGTGTCCCTCGGCAGATCACTGGTCAAATTAAAATAAAGAACCCTCCTCTCCCAGTCACCCTGAGCCCCAGCCCCCAATCTTTGTTAAGAATAAAACAAACAACAATCCCCTCCCATGTCCTTGGTGTCTAGTGGCTCCCCTGGCCAAATTCAAATTATGAACCCTCCCTCCTCCCTCAGTCACCCAGAGCCCTGGTCCCGTATCTTTGTAAAAAAAGAAAATCCCCTCCCCTGTCCCTGGTGTCTTGTGGGCCCCCCACCCTCTCTTAAGTCAGAGCCCACCTCGCTCCCCCATACCCTGATCAGGTCACCAGCACAGCCCTTCACTCACCTCCATGGCCGGCAGCCCGTCTGAGTGCTCAGTGAATGAACATGTGCTTGTACAAGTCCATCTGAGCATTCAGTAAATGAACGCGTGCTTGTACAAGCACGCGCTCATTCACTGAGCACTCAGACAGGCTGCCAGCCAACGAGGTGAGTGGAGGTGAATGGAGGGCTGTGCCAGTGGACTGATCGGGGTACATGGGGGAGCGAGGTTGGCTCTGATTTAAAACAGGGTGAGGGGGGTGTGGGTCCACTAGACACCAGGGACAGGGGAGGAGATTTTTTTTTTTTTACAAATATACAGGACTGGGGCTCAGGGTGACTTGGGGGAGAAGGGAGGGTTCTTTGTTTGAAATTGGTCAGTGATCAGCTGGGGGGTTCACTAGACACCAGGGACAGAGGAGGGGATCTTTTTTTTTTACAGAGATATGGGACCGGGGCTCGGGGTGACTGGGAGGTGTTCTTGATTTGATATTGGCTGGTAATTGGCTGGGGGGGACCACTAGACACCAGGGACTTGGAGATGTACATGGACATGAGGGCAAAATTGCAGGTGAAATTTTGGAATTTCACAAAATATTTTATGTGGCAAAATTGTCGATTTCTCAGCAATTTCGCTGGCAAAATAAAATTTCACAACATCTGTAGGTGTGATGTGGGATGTGCCAGCTGCCACTGTATGCAGGGGATGGGGTCTGGGATTCACTGCCTGTCAGGGTGGGGACGGTGGGGGGCCACTAGACCATCAGGTGGTAGGACCAGCAGGTACCCTTACATTGTTGCCATCCTGGGGGATGGGTGATGTGGGGGTGGAGGAGGGACAGAGCTGGACAGGTGGTCAGGCATGTCAGTCGGTGCCTCTGGCATTTTTGGGACAGTGCCCTCAGGTGGCCACAGGACCCATGCCACAGTCCTGTGGTGGCAGCCCCTTCCCTGCCCATATTCAGGGTATCCTGCCCCTTCTGGCACCTGGTGGTCCACCTGCACACTGTCCACAGACGTGGGTGAGGACATGTGACAGGACCCCAGTTACGCCACTCTGTCTGCTGCAGGTGGGATGTCTGTGGCTATACCAGAAGCCTTGGTGCAAGTCGCCACCCTTCTGGAATAGCAAGTTTTTGTATGTGCCGCAACTGTGTCAGGTGCAGCACTCTTTTATGCTGCATTGTGCACCTGATGCAGCCAACCCCTATCCAGCCATGGTTTTCCCCCCAGGTGGGGAGTGGAGGGGACCCCTTACCTCCTCAGTCTTTAAGTGTGCATTGGGTGGTCTGGGTGATCCATCATGGAGCATGGTTCTGAGGTTAGGGGCAGGTGGATCTTGTCTACCGGCAGCCAGGGTAGGGTATTTTCCCTGTTCATGAGAGCGCTGACACTCACGAGATTCCAAGGAGGTGGGGCATGCTGCGCCATGCCATCACTTCCAAACTTCATCTCACACCCTCCCCCCATGTATTTTTGCATTTCCGCTGCACCTCCACCCATGGTCACTCAGGTGGCGGTAATGTGGCGGGATGCACAGCCCCCTGGAGGAGGAGCAGCCTTCCATGTACTCAATCCTCCCAGCTGGCACTCCAGCATCCCAAGGTTGGCCCTGACCCCGGGTCGCTGGTGTTGCAAGCGGTAGTGCTACTGCTGCACTGGCAGCCTGGCATTAAACATTTTCCTCTTGACAAATGCACAGAAAGTGCTTGCACTTAGTGCACTTTTCAGAACTGATGTTTAGGTTCAGATGGCAGCTGGCAATGGTGGGGAGCAGATGGTGAGTGTTGGATAAAATCATGGGGCTGGGGAGTTGGGAGGGACCCAAAGGATGGCACCAGGAAGGAGGTTGGACACTGGAATACAAGGGATGTATTTTGTTTTGGAAATGGACAATGGATATAGGAGAGGTGTCACTAGACTACCAGGGTCAATGGGTATTGTTTTTAAAACGAGTACTGGGACTGGGTTTCGGAGGGGGTTACAATTAGCCTACTGGGGACAGTGGGTATTATTTTTTTAATGAGTACCAGGACTGCGTTAGGGTAGGGGTACTACCAGAATCGTAGGGACAATGAATGCTGTTGAGTCTTTCCTGGGACAGAGGCAGGGTGGGGATTACTTTTAACCAGTTTGCCAATGGCTTTCTTTTGTCTGTTTTGTCAGACACAGTTGTCTATGAAGTTTTGGTTGACAGTATGCTCACTCCTTGTCCTTGCTCAGAATACAAAAAACAGAAGCAGAGTGGAGCAGTTCTCTTTCTCTCTCTTGCTCTTATGGCAAGTGACTGTGGTCAAGAGCTGCTTTCCTTTGTTAATTTCAGAGCACCAAGAATGCCCTAAGAATACTCTCTGTCTCACAAATGCTGAAGACACTAACATTGGAAATGGAAGCAGCTAAATGGAGGAATGCACACAGGAGACAAACAGGAGAGGGACAATTGGTGATCGCTTTTATTTGCTCCACTGCTGTGTTTAAATTGCACTTTTGGAATAAAGCTTTTTCACATTTATAATGTACCATGGTCTAGTAATGTTTTAGATAGAGATGGGTGAAGTTGGGAAACTTTGTTCCACAAATTAATCTACAAATGTAATGCAATTTTCAGATTAATTCACGGATGCGAAGTACAAAGCTCCACCTGCAAAGTGTGGAATTTCACCCATGAAGTGCTGAATTACACCTGCAAATAGTGGAATTTTGCTTCAAATGGTGGAATTTTACCATTTGTGGGTGAAATTCCACCATTCATGGGTGAAATTCTGCTGTTAACAGGTGAAATTCTGCACTTCGAGATGAAATTCCGCAAAAAGAAATAGCAGTCGAATAGGCAAATTTTGATCCTATTAACAAAACTTCACAGATTGCTCTGTGGATGCAAATTTGCTGACTTTGCCAGAGCTTCCCTGAGTGAATTTAAGCTTCACAACACCTCTAGTTTTAGGCCTTGTCCACACTATGCCTCTGTAATGTTACTGAGGGTGTAAAACGTTACCGTAACATGTCGCGTTTACACCTGTAACGTTATAGGAGGCATTTTCATAACCATTGTTGAGACCACATATGAGGTGGTTTCAACAACGGTTATGAAACCGGTCCCACCCTGGTAACATTACCGGTGGTAGTGTGGACGACCGGTAATGGTTCTCTGCAGGCACAAAGTGCAGCGCCAGCTGCATTGTGGGAGCGGGCGCCGCCG
This sequence comes from Neoceratodus forsteri, assembly GCA_016271365.2. NCBI lineage: Eukaryota > Metazoa > Chordata > Ceratodontiformes > Ceratodontidae > Neoceratodus > Neoceratodus forsteri. The sequence continues at coordinate 1,063,678,597 of CM057454.1, read as the reverse complement.
TAACGGTCGCCCAGCTCCCGATGTGTGGACCGGGCAGTGCCGGTCCCATAACAGACACCACCAAAGTGTGGACACACTGCACTGCTCCCCAGCCATAACAGATTGCATCCATTACCGGGCCCGAGTGGTGTAGTGTGAACAAGGCCATAGAGTGCAGGGGCTCTTGACTGTTTCAGAGTCATATACAAGCCTCAACTGCAACTAATTTGGGTTGACTGTCTACAACCCTGCACCAACTGTATCACTGAGGTCAGCAAAACAGAATCACTCAGAGTGAATGTAACAATGAAAATGTATTAAAGTGCATTGTAGTGTCTTTATATGACTTGAATAATTTGATATATAAACATTGTGAATACCTGTATATCTAGTCATGCCAATAAACGTATAAAGTTAAAAGTTTAAGTTAAAAATAAAAGCAAAAGAGATTAGCACTATATATATCTTGCCACCAGCTTTGAAATACAACATAGATGTGTTAAAGTTCATTATAGCATGTTTATGTCTTTGCAGTATGGTATCTGTATATCTTATAATGCCATTAAATTTATTAAATCATGGAATATTATGACAGCACTGATTATGTCTTGTTACCATGTTGTGTTTCACTTATTCTACACCAATTTGTACTGAGTTTGTAATGTACTGTTAATCTATGTACTCCCTGTACCCCCTCCCCAGGACACATCATGAGATGAGCAACTTGTTGTTCAGTGTGCCATTCCTGGTGAAACATTTCAATAAATAAATAAATAAAATAAAGTTATTTGAATTGAACTGAATGGTGCTGAGAAGCACATAATGAAACAATAAAGATGTGTTTTACCTGAATCACTGTATCACTGTTAGCATGTTTCCTAATAAAACACCTACTTGAAGAATGCAGATGTAATTATTTTTTACCTGAATCTATGTACAGTATCTCTTTTAGCATGCTTCCTAAGGTAGTTACTATCAGTGCACATTGTATGTATGTCAAACCTTTTTACTTGGCAGTGTCAGTGGCTCAGTAGATAGCACGCTCGCTTCTGAGGCCAGAAGATCAGAGGGCTGTAGGTTCAGTTCCCAGTACTGACACTGTAGTGCAGCATGAGAGGGGTGCTGCACTTCTGAGGTGTTGTCTTTCAGATGAGACATTAAACCGAGGTCCCATCTGCCTGGATTGGTGGTAGTTCAGGTGGATGTTAAAAATCCCATGGCACTTATTGAAAAGAGTAGGGGAAATTCCCTGGTGTCCTGGCCAAATTTCCTACATTCACTAAAAATACCATCAACAGCTTAATCTGGTTCAAGGTCAGTTGGCATTCATCTGTATCCCCCTCCCCCGGGTCATGACTGAAAATATGCAGGATTTGTCTAGTACACTTATCCGGTCAACAAAAACTAAATAAATAAATGTTTGGTCCTGCCCTCAACAAACTTGCTCTTCAGCTTTGAATTTAATTGACTTGAATTATGTTGTAACATGATATGGTCACTAAGCACAGCCTGTTTCCAGGACTGTCCTGTGTTACAGCAGCAACAACACTATATGCACAAATTTAAAAATAGACATAAACATGCATACTGTATAGTCATAATTCAAGCACAATCACATTTAAATTGACACTACTTCAAAAGAGCTGCCTTAAAGATGTGGCAAAAGTACATGTTACTCAACTGAGGAGGAAAGGAATTCCAGGATGAGGTGGCCCACTTTCACAGCAGTGCAGCAGCAGTGTTCCTCACAGTCCTCTGGGTGACCCACAAGTTTCTCACGCTGAAATCCTTGGGTAGTTCAGTGCAACACTGAGATACTGTACATTGCAAAGTTCCTTTTGTATGCCCATGCAATATATAAATTAGCAAATACCTAATGTTTCCCTTTTCAATAGGGGATAACTAATTAAAAAGTTGAAAATTTAGCTTGACCATTGGTTGAGGGGTTTTACCCATCTAATGTATAATTCTTCCTATCTAGCCATTAGCAGAGACATTATTTTTTTAAACTTCTGCATTAATCCTGAAATCAGACATAGAAAAATACTATAGTTAGAGACTGATTGAATTTTTCAACTGAAACACAATCCAGCTTTTGAGTCAGTTGTTTATTTGACTTAGGAAATATCTCAGTTATTAAATTACTTGAGATGCAAAACTTAGAAAATTTCTCACTTATTGATTACTTGAGATTTTAACTTAGATTTTTTTTAGTGTATCTATCTCTCCAGCATGCAAGATAAGCAGTCTGCAGGAAAGCAGTATATCGGATTTACTGTAGTAGAACCATGACTGTTACATGGCCATACCAGGTTACACACTGTTCAGAAAGGACAAGGTGGGATCAAAAGTAGGGGTGCAGTGCTTTATGTGAAGGAAATCATAAAATCAATAAAGATGCAGGGAATTGGGGGGTTGAGGTGATGTGGGTCACCCTTGAGTAAGGAAAAGGAGACACTATTCAGGCAGGCATGATCTACAGGCCTGTGGCACAGGCAGAAGAGAAAGATAATAAAATGTTAGACACAACTGGCAAAATGGGTGAAAGGGGAAGGTTTTGCTGGTGGGGGACTTCAGTTTTCTCAGATGTAGATTGAAGCCTCCCAGAATGCAGATGTAATTATTTTTTACCTGAATCTATGTACAGTATCTCTTTTAGCATGCTTCCTAAGGTAGTTACTATCAGTGCACATTGTATGTGTGTCAAACCTTTTTACTTGGCAGTGTCAGTGGCTCAGTTGATAGCACACTCACTTCTGAGGCCAGAAGATCAGAGGGCTGTGGGTTCAGTTCCCACATCTGCCATTTGGGTTAATATCCCAGTACTGACACTGTAGTGCAGTATGAGAGGGGTGCTGCACTTCTGAGGAGCCGTCTTTCAGATGAGACATTAATCCGAGGTCACATCTACCTTGACTGGTGGTAGTTCAGGTGGATGTTAAAGATCCCATGGCACTTATCGAAAAAGAGTAGGGGAATGTCCCCGGTGTCCTGGCCAAATTTCCCTCATTCGCTAAAAATATACCACCAACAGCTTAATCTGGTTCAAGGTCAGTTGACATTCATCTGTATACCCCCTTCCCCTGGTCGTGCCTGAAACTAGGCAGGAATTGTCTAGTGCACTTACCTGGTCAACAAAAACTAAATAAAATAAATAAACTTTACATGTCTGTTATTTATTGTACTTGTGACCTTTTCCTACTGTCCTGGGTCACCCCTACTATCATGTTGTATGCCCAGTGGGCCTTGCATGTAAACAAAAGAGTGAAATGCAATAAAAAGGTACATATTTATTCAAGAAACCAAAATTGATTTGCATCATCTCCCTCTCATTGGGGTCCTGCCTTTGTCCAGTTTTACAGCAGAGGAGTTGAAGTACAGAAAGTTTAAAGTATTTTCCAGTATGGAAAACCTTTAAAATATAGCTTTCTGATACACTTTAACTAATATTTCTTTAATTTCCCACATTTATCTCCACTCATGATTTATTACTAAGGGCATTTACGGGAATACTGTACCTCTCACCTGCCCCTGATAGTCAGGGATATCTCTGATTTCATCTCAGAAATTTACTCTGTCCCTCCTAAATGTAGTATTTATGTCCCTGAAGACTACATACATTGTTTGATTCATAAAATAATGTCACCCATCGGTGTCTCAGTCAAGATCTCATTCTGAAAAGGCTGTTTACACCAAGCAGCATATTACACAAAGCTATTTGAGTTAATATGACTGTTTTTTTAGATATGTTTCTGATTTTGGTTATGTGTCCCTAATTTTAGGCAAGGCAAGGCAAATTTTATTTCTAAAGCACCCAATCCATGAGGCTCTGAGTGCCTTGCAATAAAACATGTTAGAATCTTTTATAGAGTTCTGCACTGTTTTTATCTATTAGATAAAAACAGTACAGAACTATAAAAACATATATAAAAATACACATTAAAAAATAATGAAATCTCAGAATGAATAACATTTATTAAACTGTGTCCCTTATTTGTAAGACAGGAGGCTGAAAGGTATGCTTTTTTTTGTGAAAACCTCATCTGTTCCCTAAAATTCTCTCATCCTCTTGTTTCTACGACTGATGTCATGCTTTTCTTGTTGCCATTCAAATACATAATTACAACTTCAGTGGTGGTGGGGAAGCAGGAGAATAACACAATGATACAATGAAGTCTTATACATAAAGATCATGTTTTCATGTAAATGACCTCTGTTATATAGAACAATGGGACAAAAATACTGTAAGTATCAGACTATAAGCTGAATTGTTACTGTGTAACACTGTATATTTTAAAATGTTTTCCTGAATATGGGAAAATTACTCTGGCTAACTTGCTCAAGGTCACAGAGTACGCTGGAGACTTTGGTGGGATTTGAACCGGGGCTCTCATGTTTCCTACTAAATAATCTGAACACTGCTGAAGTGCGGTGCTCTGATTAAGTATGCAGTAAGACACACCAGGATCTTTAATTATGGGCCAATAGTCTCACACTCAGAGTGTGTTGCTAAACACGAGACACTTGTGTTAAATGTCATTAAACACACTGGAGAAGTATGATTACTTACAGGCCCATAATTACATACCACACTGTGCCTTATTGCACTAATAATATAGGTGCTACATAACAATGTAAAAAATATACTATTAGTTTAAAAAAAAATAATGCATCGTAGAAGAGATTGTAAGAAAAATACAAGATCTTGCCCCTTCCTCTCCTGTCTCTCCTCCCTCTCCTCCAGGCAGAACAATTTGTCCGTGTTATTTGACTGGGAACTGCATAGCTTGCAGTTATGGAGAATAATTGCACAATTTGGAGTATAGTTCCCAGTTAATGAGAACCTTGGACTTTTTTACCCATTTTATGCATAATTCCAATAATCTGAGCTTCCCACAGGAAATTTGAGGTGCCATTCAGACCTGCAACTTGAAAACCTTTGTAACACAGACAAAGAAGCACAGGTAGTTAGATAAAATTACCCGGAGATTCACGATTCAGTACTGAGGCTTTGCTTCACACCTTAAAATAAAATCTGGGAATCATCCTGCATACTGAGAGGTCACATGATTGAACCCACAACTTGCTGCAAAAGGCTCACACTGGTATGGCTTAATGCTTACATATGTTTTCTGTTAATCATGGATTTTACTTGTTTGATGGGGCAGACAGAATGGAATGGTAGGACTCACACCAAAAGGAAGGTTGTCCCTGGATCCTCACCCTGAAATAATTCAGGCCACTGCTTCTTACTTTGGATGCTCACTGGCAATATTTATTGAAAGGCACCATTTATATTCATCAATATACATTATACTTCATATCTAACATTCAGTGTTTACAATTTGGACATAACAGTCCCATATCACTTCTAGGACATAACAGTCCTGTCTTTCCTCTCATGGTTCTAACTCTTGTTCTCCTCCTCTTTTGCAAATTTCTTCTCGGGGTCCGGACACCATGATCCACCCCCCTTTCATCACCATAACTGGGTACCACAGTTACCTGGACCACCTCCCCATTAGCTGTGGACAGCGTGATCCACCCCAAGTTCTATATCCTCCTCCCCTCCCCCATTACTGCCATGCCTGGGTTCTTTTGCCCCAGCCCAGTGGTACCTACCCCCTCTGCCTGTTCTCCTTTTTTCCTTTGCTACCAAACCCATTGACCCCCTTCAACTGCTCTCCCAATTTCCTGCCACCTTCTGGCGGGCCTCCACCTAGCCCCCTGGACCCTGGCTGCCCCTCTGCGACCCACATGGCCAATGCCAGGCCCCATCTGAGGTCACTTTCACCTTGTGCCTCACCCCACCAGTACCAATCTCATGCTCACCTCCTCTTTCTTGCAGGGAGGGTGAGTGGGGAATTTTACAGCAAGAAAAAGAGGGCTTACTGAGGGTTGCATGCCCTTAAATAGCCCCTAAGGACCCCTGATGAGGACCCCTTCTGGCCCCCCCTTGGCCAATGTAACGCAAGCTCCGAGCCTGCTCATTTGACACCACCTGTGAGGTCATAGCCCATCCCCTTTCCTGCAGCCCCTCCCCTTTCCCCTACTCCCCTATTGTGTTCATTCCAGGCTGGGTCTCAGGACAACCTGGCCTGCTTTTTAGGGGCAAGCATAACTGTTAGGCTTGAGGGAGTCTAGAGGCAATTTAGTAAGATAGTTAAAGAAATAAGCAATATGACATGAGTATTGATTGAAGGACCTGAATATGTTTACAATGGAGTGCAGAAGGCAAATGGGCAAAATAATTTTGCTGTACAGAGCCTCAAAGAATAAAGCTGCCTTTGAAACATTAAACCTAAAAAAGCAGAGTAACCAAGGAATGTATGCGCTCACACTCGTTGTCACATTGTTGGAGAATTAGTTAAATCTGCTCGTAGGAAACATTGGTTTACACAGAGAGTGGTAGCCAGATGGAATGGCATACCAGCTGATGTGGTATACAACAGTTATCTGAAAATATTTATGAACAGACTTGATAATCATATAGGGGTTCAATCGGTGAGAGCCAACAGGTAATTTATCAGGGCATTTGTCTTCTTTTACCTGAATCATTACTATATCACTTTTGATACTATGGGCCCAATTCAGAACAGGTTATGCAGGTCACATAGTTAGTTCCCTCAAACCAATGGCACAAGTAGCACCTTGCACCATCGCGTTACGCAACTGGTATTCAGAAAGGCTGCCTGTGACGTGCGGGCCTGCGACAAAGGTGGGCTATGCCAATCCCTGCAACATGGCACAAGGGGTTTATGGCAGCAGTTATGCCCGATTCAGGAGGGTGGCTGATGGAATAGCAAATGTGCTATTCCAATGAGGCCCCAGAAGACAGTGGTCTAAGTACAGCTAGACCAGCTATTAGCTGGTCTTACCATACTCTTCATCCCTGATGGGTGCACCTCTGTACCTGCTGCCCCAACAGCCACCCCCAGAGTCCCACAGAGGTCCCCACCCATCCCCCATTAGCAGGGCAGCCCTCTGTGGGCTGCTGGCACCCCCTCACCCCCATTCCTGGGTATTGCCTTGAAGGACAGTTCACATCCCTATGCACCACCATGCTGCTACTTGCATGCCTGCCAAGCACTCCATGGTTGCCCTGAAGCCCCCCCACCAGGCCTGTGAGGCATTGCCATGGTGTTGGGGAGTGGGGAATTGGGTGGGGCCATGCTATGCAGGACATGCACCCTGTCAGAGGGTGGTAATGCAGCTTTCAGAACCCTATGTAGGTGTGCCCTTCCTGTGGCACAATGCTGGAGTTGTGGTAAGTCACAGATTGTAATCACCAGGGACCCTGCCTGTTCTAGAATCTGGCACAGAGTCCCCAGCATAGTGGCATATGTCGCAACTCACAAGCACCAGTGAGTTGCAACATACATCTTGGAATTGGGCCCCACAAGTCCAAGCTCTGTTTTAAGTTCAATGGACATGCAGAAGCAACTGCAGAAACAACATAGGTGCTGGAGCCTATGGATGAGTGGAGTGGTTGCCCTCCTATTTTGCCCATTAGCATTCAAAATGCCCCTTTAATATATACAAGGTCA